>OZ035880.1:168232245-170703727 GCA_964034835.1 Muscina levida | reverse complement strand
CCCACCAATTACTAGTGATTTTTCAAGTATTTTATAGTGATCACATATTAAGCTCCTTTTTGCGATTAGACGCTTAGTTTACGAGATAAACGCATTTTAAAGATTCCCATATGAAAATCCACCATTGGCCACCCATTTCATGGCGATATCCCCCACCTATTATTAGGGATTTTGAAATATTGTATAGTGATAACAAATTAAGCTCCTTTTTTCGATTAGACGCTTAGTTTACGAGATAAACGCATTTAAAGATTCCCATATGAAAATCCACCCATTTCATGGCGATATCCCCACCAATTACTAGTGATTTTCAAGTATTTTATAGTGATCACAAATTAAGCTCCTTTTTGCGATTAGACGCTTAGTTTACGAGATAAACGCATTTAAGATTCCCATATGAAAATCCACCATTGGCCACCCATTTCATGGCGATATCCCCACCAATTACTAGGGATTTTTCAAGTATTTTATAGTGATCACAAATTAAGCTCCTTTTTTCGATTAGACGCTTAGTTTACGAGATAAACGCATTTAAAGTTTGCCATATGAAAATCCACCATTGGCCACCCATTCCATGATGATATCCCACCTATTATTAGGGATTTTTTTAATATTTTATAGTGATCACAAATTAAGCTCCTTTTTTCGATTAGACGCTTAGTTTACGAGATAAACGCATTTAAAGATTCCCATATGAAAATCCACCATTGGCCACCCATTTCATGGCGATATCCCCACCAATTACTAGGGATTTTTCAAGTATTTTATAGTGATCACAAAATTAAGCTCCTTTTTTCGATAGGCGCTTAGTTTACGAGATAAACGCATTTAAAGATTCCCATATGAAAATCCACCATTGGCCACCCATTCCATGACGATATCCCCACCAATTACTAGTGATTTTTCAAGTATTTTATAGTGATCACAAATTAAGCTCCTTTTTGCGATAGACGCTTAGTTTACGAGATAAACGCATTTAAAGATTCCCATTGAAAATCCACCATTGGCCACCCATTTCATGGCGATATCCCCACCTATTATTAGGGATTTTTTGAAATATTGTATAGTGATAACAAATTAAGCTCCTTTTTTCGATTAGACGCTTAGTTTACGAGATAAACGCATTAAAGATTCCATATGAAAATCCACATTGGCCACCCATTTCATGGCGATATCCCCACCTATTATTAGGGATTTTGAAATATTGTATAGTGATAACAAATTAAGCTCCTTTTTTCGATTAGACGCTTAGTTTACGAGATAAACGCATTAAAGATTCCCATATGAAAATCCACCATTGGCCACCCATTTCATGGCGATATCCCCACCTATTATTAGGGATTTTTGAATATTGTATAGTGATAACAAATTAAGCTCCTTTTTTCGATTAGACGCTTAGTTTACGAGATAAACGCATTTAAAGATTCCCATATGAAAATCCACCATTGGCCACCCATTTCATGGCGATATCCCCACCTATTATTAGGGATTTTTGAAATATTGTATAGTGATAACAAATTAAGCTCCTTTTTTCGATTAGACGCTTAGTTTACGAGATAAACGCATTAAAGATTCCCATATGAAAATCCACCATTGGCCACCCATTTCATGGCGATATCCCCACCTATTATTAGGGATTTTTGAAATATTGTATAGTGATAACAAATTAAGCTCCTTTTTTCGATTAGACGCTTAGTTTACGAGATAAACGCATTAAAGATTCCCATATGAAAATCCACCATTGGCCACCCATTTCATGGCGATATCCCCACCTATTATTAGGATTTTTGAAATATTGTATAGTGATAACAAATTAAGCTCCTTTTTTCGATTAGACGCTTAGTTTACGAGATAAACGCATTAAAGATTCCATATGAAAATCCACCATTGGCCACCCATTTCATGGCGATATCCCCACCTATTATTAGGGATTTTTGAAATATTGTATAGTGATAACAAATTAAGCTCCTTTTTTCGATTAGACGCTTAGTTTACGAGATAAACGCATTTAAAGTTTGCCATATGAAAATCCACATTGGCCACCCATTCCATGATGATATCCCCACCTATTATTAGGGATTTTTTTAATATTTTATAGTGATCACAAATTAAGCTCCTTTTTTCGATTAGACGCTTAGTTTACGAGATAAACGCATTTAAAGATTCCCATATGAAAATCCACCATTGGCCACCCATTTCATGGCGATATCCCCACCAATACTAGGGATTTTTTCAAGTATTTTATAGTGATCACAAATTAAGCTCCTTTTTCGATTAGGCGCTTAGTTTACGAGATAAACGCATTTAAAGATTCCCATATGAAAATCCACCATTGGCCACCCATTCCATGACGATATCCCACCAATTACTAGTGATTTTTCAAGTATTTTATAGTGATCACAAATTAAGCTCCTTTTTGCGATTAGACGCTTAGTTTACGAGATAAACGCATTTAAAGATTCCCATATGAAATCCACCATTGGCCACCCATTTCATGGCGATATCCCCACCTATATTAGGGATTTTGAAATATTGTATAGTGATAACAAATTAAGCTCCTTTTTTCGATTAGACGCTTAGTTTACGAGATAAACGCATTTAAAGTTTGCCATATGAAAATCCACCATTGGCCACCCATTCCATGATGATATCCCCACCTATTATTAGGGATTTTTTAATATTTTATAGTGATCACAAATTAAGCTCCTTTTTTCGATTAGACGCTTAGTTTACGAGATAAACGCATTTAAAGATTCCATATGAAAATCCACCATTGGCCACCCATTTCATGGCGATATCCCCACCAATTACTAGGGATTTTTCAAGTATTTTATAGTGATCACAAATTAAGCTCCTTTTTTCGATTAGGCGCTTAGTTTACGAGATAAACGCATTTAAAGATTCCCATATGAAATCCACCATTGGCCACCCATTCCATGACGATATCCCCACCAATTACTAGTGATTTTCAAGTATTTTATAGTGATCACAAATTAAGCTCCTTTTTGCGATTAGACGCTTAGTTTACGAGATAAACGCATTTAAGATTCCCATATGAAAATCCACTATTGACCACCCATTTTTTGATTATATCTCCACCTATAACTAGTGATCACAAATTAAGCTCCTTTTTTCGATTAGACGCTTAGTTTACGAGATAAACGCATTTAAAGATTCCCATATGAAAATCCACAATGGCCACCCATTTCATGGCGATATCCCCACCTATTACTAGGGATTTTTCAAGTATTTTATAGTGATCACAAATTAAGCTCCTTTTTTTCGATTAGACGCTTAGTTTACGAGATAAACGCATTTAAAGATACCCATATGAAAATCCACCATTGGCCACCCATTTCATGGCGATATCCCCACCTATTACTAGGGATTTTTCAAGTATTTTATAGTGATCACAAATTAAGCTCCTTTTTCGATTAGACGCTTAGTTTACGAGATAAACGCATTTAAAGATTCCCATATGAAAATCCACCATTGCCCACCCATTTCATGGTAATATCCCCACCTATTACTAGGGATTTTTAAAATATTTTATGGTGATCACAAATTAAGCTCCTTTTTTCGATTAGACGCTTAGTTTACGAGATAAACGCATTTAAAGATTCCCATATGAAAATCCACCATTGGCCACCCATTTCATGGCGATATCCCCACCAATTACTAGGGATTTTTCAAGTATTTTATAGTGATCACAAATTAAGCTCCTTTTTTCGATTAGGCGCTTAGTTTACGAGATAAACGCATTTAAAGATTCCCATATGAAAATCCACCATTGGCCACCCATTCCATGACGATATCCCCACCAATTACTAGTGATTTTTCAAGTATTTTATAGTGATCACAAATTAAGCTCCTTTTTGCGATTAGACGCTTAGTTTACGAGATAAACGCATTTAAAGATTCCCATATGAAAATCCACCATTGGCCACCCATTTCATGGCGATATCCCCACCTATTATTAGGGATTTTTGAAATATTGTATAGTGATAACAAATTAAGCTCCTTTTTTCGATTAGACGCTTAGTTTACGAGATAAACGCATTAAAGATTCCCATATGAAAATCCACCATTGGCCACCCATTTCATGGCGATATCCCCACCTATTATTAGGGATTTTTGAAATATTGTATAGTGATAACAAATTACGCTCCTTTTTTCGATTAGACGCTTAGTTTACGAGATAAACGCATTTAAAGATTCCCATATGAAAATCCACTATTGACCACCCATTTTTTGATTATATCTCCACCTATAACTAGTGATCACAAATTAAGCTCCTTTTTTCGATTAGACGCTTAGTTTACGAGATAAACGCATTTAAAGATTCCCATATGAAAATCCACCATTGGCCACCCATTTCATGGCGATATATCCCCACCTATTACTAGGGATTTTTCAAGTATTTTATAGTGATCACAAATTAAGCTCCTTTTTTTCGATTAGACGCTTAGTTTACGAGATAAACGCATTTAAAGATTCCCATATGAAAATCCACCATTGGCCACCCATTTCATGGCGATATCCCCACCTATTACTAGGGATTTTTCAAGTATTTTATAGTGATCACAAATTAAGCTCCTTTTTTCGATTAGACGCTTAGTTTACGAGATAAACGCATTTAAAGATTCCCATATGAAAATCCACCATTGCCCACCCATTTCATGGCAATATCCCCACCTATTACTAGGGATTTTTAAAATATTTTATGGTGATCACAAATTAAGCTCCTTTTTTCGATTAGACGCTTAGTTTACGAGATAAACGCATTTAAAGATTCCCATATGAAAATCCACCATTGCCCACCCATTTCATGGCAATATCCCCACCTATTACTAGTGATTTTTCAAGTATTTTATAGTGATCACAAATTAAGCTCCTTTTTTATATTAGACGCTAAGTTTACGAGATAAACGCATTTAAAGATTCCCATATGAAAATCCACCATTGGCCACCCATTTCATGATGATATCCCCACCTATTACTAGGGATTTTTGAAATATTTTATAGTGATCACAAATTAAGCTTCTTTTTTCAATTAGACGCTTATTTCACAAGATAAACGCATTTAAAGATTCCCATATGAAAATCCACCATTGGCCACCCATTTCATGGCGATATCCCCACCAATTACTAGTGATTTTTCAAGTTTTTTATAGTGATCACAAATTAAGCTCCTTTTTTCAATTAGACGCTTAGTTTACGAGATAAACGCATTTAAAGATTCCCATATGAAAATCCACCATTGGCCACCCATTTCATGGCGATATCCCCACCAATTACTAGGGATTTTTCAAGTATTTTATAGTGATCACAAATTAAGCTCCTTTTTTCGATTAGACGCTTAGTTTACGAGATAAACGCATTTAAAGATTCCCATATGCAAATCCACCATTGGCCACCCATTTCATGGCGATATCCCCACCAATTACTAGGGATTTTTCAAGTATTTTATAGTGATCACAAATTAAGCTCCTTTTTTCGATTAGACGCTTAGTTTACGAGATAAACGCATTTAAAGATTCCCATATGCAAATCCACCATTGGCCACCCATTTCATGGCGATATCCGCACCAATTACTAGGGATTTTTCAAGTATTTTATAGTGATCACAAATTAAGCTCCTTTTTTCGATTAGACGCTTAGTTTACGAGATAAACGCATTTAAAGATTCCCATATGCAAATCCACCATTGGCCACCCATTTCATGGCGATATCCCCACCAACTACTAGTGATTTTCAAGTATTTTATAGTGATCACAAATTAAGCTCCTTTTTGCGATTAGACGTTTAGTTTACGAGATAAACGCATTTAAAGATTCCCATATGAAAATCCACCATTGGCCACCCATTTCATGGCGATATCCCCACCTATTATTAGGGATTTTTGAAATATTTTATAGTGATCACAAATTAAGCTCGATTTTTCGATTAGACGCTTAGTTTACGAGATAAACGCATTTAAAGATTCCCATATGAAAATCCACCATTGGCCACCCATTTCATGGCGATATCCCCACCTATTATTAGGGATTTTTGAAATATTGTATAGTGATAACAAATTAAGCTCCTTTTTTCGATTAGACGCTTAGTTTACGAGATAAACGCATTAAAGATTCCCATATGAAAATCCACCATTGGCCACCCATTTCATGGCGATATCCCCACCTATTACTAGGGATTTTTCAAGTATTTTATAGTGATCACAAATTAAGCTCCTTTTTTTCGATTAGACGCTTAGTTTACGAGATAAACGCATTTAAAGATTCCCATATGAAAATCCACCATTGGCCACCCATTTCATGGCGATATCCCCACCTATTACTAGGGATTTTTGAAATATTGTATAGTGATAACAAATTAAGCTCCTTTTTTCGATTAGACGCTTAGTTTACGAGATAAACGCATTAAAGATTCCCATATGAAAATCCACCATTGGCCACCCATTTCATGGCGATATCCCCACCTATTATTAGGGATTTTTGAAATATTGTATAGTGATAACAAATTACGCTCCTTTTTTCGATTAGACGCTTATTTCACAAGATAAACGCATTTAAAGATTCCCATATGAAAATCCACCATTGGCCACCCATTTCATGGCGATATCCCCACCAATTACTAGTGATTTTTCAAGTTTTTTATAGTGATCACAAATTAAGCTCCTTTTTTCAATTAGACGCTTAGTTTACGAGATAAACGCATTTAAAGATTCCCATATGAAAATCCACCATTGGCCACCCATTTCATGGCGATATCCCCACCAATTACTAGGGATTTTTCAAGTATTTTATAGTGATCACAAATTAAGCTCCTTTTTTCGATTAGACGCTTAGTTTACGAGATAAACGCATTTAAAGATTCCCATATGAAAATCCACCATTGCCCACCCATTTCATGGCAATATCCCCACCTATTACTAGGGATTTTTAAAATATTTTATGGTGATCACAAATTAAGCTCCTTTTTTAGATTAGACGCTTAGTTTACGAGATAAACGCATTTAAAGATTCCCATATAAAAATCCACCATTGGCCACCCATTTCATGGCGATATCCCCACCAATTACTAGGGATTTTTCAAGTATTTTATAGTGATCACAAATTAAGCTCCTTTTTTCGATTAGGCGCTTAGTTTACGAGATAAACGCATTTAAAGATTCCCATATGAAAATCCACCATTGGCCACCCATTCCATGACGATATCCCCACCAACTATTAGTGATTTTTCAAGTATTTTATAGTGATCACAAATTAAGCTCCTTTTTGCGATTAGACGCTTAGTTTACGAGATAAACGCATTTAAAGATTCCCATATGAAAATCCACCATTGGCCACCCATTTCATGGCGATATCCCCACCTATTATTAGGGATTTTTAAAATATTTTATGGTGATCACAAATTAAGCTCCTTTTTTAGATTAGACGCTTAGTTTACGAGATAAACGCATTTAAAGTTTGCCATATGAAAATCCACCATTGGCCACCCATTCCATGATGATATCCCCACCTATTATTAGGGATTTTTTTAATATTTTATAGTGATCACAAATTAAGCTCCTTTTTTCGATTAGACGCTTAGTTTACGAGATAAACGCATTTAAAGATTCCCATATGAAAATCCACCATTGGCCACCCATTTCATGGCGATATCCCCACCAATTACTAGGGATTTTTCAAGTATTTTATAGTGATCACAAATTAAGCTCCTTTTTTCGATTAGGCGCTTAGTTTACGAGATAAACGCATTTAAAGATTCCCATATGAAAATCCACCATTGGCCACCCATTCCATGACGATATCCCCACCAATTACTAGTGATTTTTCAAGTATTTTATAGTGATCACAAATTAAGCTCCTTTTTGCGATTAGACGCTTAGTTTACGAGATAAACGCATTTAAAGATTCCCATATGAAAATCCACCATTGGCCACCCATTTCATGGCGATATCCCCACCTATTATTAGGGATTTTTGAAATATTGTATAGTGATAACAAATTAAGCTCCTTTTTTCGATTAGACGCTTTGTTTACGAGATAAACGCATTAAAGATTCCCATATGAAAATCCACCATTGGCCACCCATTTCATGGCGATATCCCCACCTATTATTAGGGATTTTTGAAATATTGTATAGTGATAACAAATTACGCTCCTTTTTTCGATTAGACGCTTAGTTTACGAGATAAACGCATTTAAAGATTCCCATATGAAAATCCACTATTGACCACCCATTTTTTGATTATATCTCCACCTATAACTAGTGATCACAAATTAAGCTCCTTTTTTCGATTAGACGCTTAGTTTACGAGATAAACGCATTTAAAGATTCCCATATGAAAATCCACCATTGGCCACCCATTTCATGGCGATATCCCCACCTATTACTAGGGATTTTTCAAGTATTTTATAGTGATCACAAATTAAGCTCCTTTTTTCGATTAGACGCTTAGTTTACGAGATAAACGCATTTAAAGATTCCCATATGAAAATCCACCATTGGCCACCCATTTCATGGCGATATCCCCACCTATTACTAGGGATTTTTCAAGTATTTTATAGTGATCACAAATTAAGCTCCTTTTTTCGATTAGACGCTTAGTTTACGAGATAAACGCATTTAAAGATTCCCATATGAAAATCCACCATTGCCCACCCATTTCATGGCAATATCCCCACCTATTACTAGGGATTTTTAAAATATTTTATGGTGATCACAAATTAAGCTCCTTTTTTAGATTAGACGCTAAGTTTACGAGATAAACGCATTTAAAGATTCCCATATGAAAATCCACCATTGGCCACCCATTTCATGATGATATCCCCACCTATTACTAGTGATTTTGAATTTCAAATTAAGCTCCTTTTTCGATAAGAAGCTTAGTTTACGAGATAAACGCATTTAAAGATTCCCATATGAAAATCCACCATTGCCCACCCATTTCATGGCAATATCCCCACCTATTACTAGTGATTTTTCAAGTTTTTTATAGTGATCACAAATTAAGCTCCTTTTTTCAATTAGACGCTTAGTTTACGAGATAAACGCATTTAAAGATTCCCATATGAAAATCCACCATTGCCCACCCATTTCATGGCGATATCCCCACCAATTACTAGGGATTTTTCAAGTATTTTATAGTGATCACAAATTAAGCTTCTTTTTTCAATTAGACGCTTAGTTTACGAGATAAACGCATTTAAAGATTCCCATATGCAAATCCACCATTGGCCACCCATTTCATGGCGATATCCCCACCAATTACTAGGGATTTTTCAAGTATTTTATAGTGATCACAAATTAAGCTCCTTTTTTCGATTAGACGCTTAGTTTACGAGATAAACGCATTTAAAGATTCCCATATGAAAATCCACCATTGGCCACCCATTTCATAGCGATATCCCCACCAATTACTAGGGATTTTTCAAGTATTTTATAGTGATCACAAATTAAGCTCCTTTTTTCGATTAGACGCTTAGTTTACGAGATAAACGCATTTAAAGATTCCCATATGCAAATCCACCATTGGCCACCCATTTCATGGCGATATCCCCACCAATTACTAGGGATTTTTCAAGTATTTTATAGTGATCACAAATTAAGCTCCTTTTTTCGATTAGACGCTTAGTTTACGAGATAAACGCATTTAAAGATTCCCATATGAAAATCCACCATTGGCCACCCATTTCATGGCGATATCCCCACCTATTACTAGGGATTTTTCAAGTATTTTATAGTGATCACAAATTAAGCTCCTTTTTTCGATTAGACGCTTAGTTTACGAGATAAACGCATTTAAAGATTCCCATATGAAAATCCACCATTGCCCACCCATTTCATGGCAATATCCCCACCTATTACTAGGGATTTTTAAAATATTTTATGGTGATCACAAATTAAGCTCCTTTTTTAGATTAGACGCTAAGTTTACGAGATAAACGCATTTAAAGATTCCCATATGAAAATCCACCATTGGCCACCCATTTCATGATGATATCCCCACCTATTACTAGGGATTTTTGAAATATTTTATAGTGATCACAAATTAAGCTTCTTTTTTCAATTAGACGCTTATTTCACAAGATAAACGCATTTAAAGATTCCCATATGAAAATCCACCATTGGCCACCCATTTCATGGCGATATCCCCACCAATTACTAGTGATTTTTCAAGTTTTTTATAGTGATCACAAATTAAGCTCCTTTTTTCAATTAGACGCTTAGTTTACGAGATAAACGCATTTAAAGATTCCCATATGAAAATCCACCATTGGCCACCCATTTCATGGCGATATCCCCACCAATTACTAGGGATTTTTCAAGTATTTTATAGTGATCACAAATTAAGCTCCTTTTTGCGATTAGACGCTTAGTTTACGAGATAAACGCATTTAAAGATTCCCATATGCAAATCCACCATTGGCCACCCATTTCATGGCGATATCCCCACCAACTACTAGTGATTTTCAAGTATTTTATAGTGATCACAAATTAAGCTCCTTTTTGCGATTAGACGTTTAGTTTACGAGATAAACGCATTTAAAGATTCCCATATGAAAATCCACCATTGGCCACCCATTTCATGATGATATCCCCACCTATTACTAGGGATTTTTGAAATATTTTATAGTGATCACAAATTAAGCTCCTTTTTGCGATTAGACGTTTAGTTTACGAGATAAACGCATTTAAAGATTCCCATATGAAAATCCACCATTGCCCACCCATTTCATGGCAATATCCCCACCTATTACTAGTGATTTTTCAAGTTTTTTATAGTGATCACAAATTAAGCTCCTTTTTTCAATTAGACGCTTAGTTTACGAGATAAACGCATTTAAAGATTCCCATATGAAAATCCACCATTGGCCACCCATTTCATGGCGATATCCCCACCAATTACTAGGGATTTTTCAAGTATTTTATAGTGATCACAAATTAAGCTCCTTTTTGCGATTAGACGCTTAGTTTACGAGATAAACGCATTTAAAGATTCCCATATGCAAATCCACCATTGGCCACCCATTTCATGGCGATATCCCCACCAACTACTAGTGATTTTTCAAGTATTTTATAGTGATCACAAATTAAGCTCCTTTTTTCGATTAGACGCTTAGTTTACGAGATAAACGCATTTAAAGATTCCCATATGAAAATCCACCCATTTCATGGCGATATCCCCACCAATTACTAGGGATTTTTCAAGTATTTTATAGTGATCACAAATTAAGCTCCTTTTTTCGATTAGACGCTTAGTTTACGAGATAAACGCATTTAAAGATTCCCATATGAAAATCCACCATTGGCCACCCATTTCATGGCGATATCCCCACCTATTACTAGGGATTTTTCAAGTATTTTATAGTGATCACAAATTAAGCTCCTTTTTTCAATTAGACGCTTAGTTTACGAGATAAACGCATTTAAAGATTCCCATATGAAAATCCACCATTGGCCACCCATTTCATGGCGATATCCCCACCAATTACTAGGGATTTTTCAAGTATTTTATAGTGATCACAAATTAAGCTTCTTTTTTCGATTAGACGCTTAGTTTACGAGATAAACGCATTTAAAGATTCCCATATGAAAATCCACTATTGACCACCCATTTATTGATTATGTCTCCACCTATAACTAGTGATCACAGATTAAGCTCCTTTTTTCGATTAGACGCTTAGTTTGCGAGATAAACGCATTTAAAGATTCCCATATGAAAATCCACCATTGGCCACCCATTTCATGGCGATATCCCCACCAATTACTAGTGATTTTTCAAATATTTTATAGTGATCACAAATTAAGCTCCTTTTTTCGATTAGACGCTTAGTTTACGAGATAAACGCATTTAAAGATACCCATATGAAAATCCACCATTGGCCACCCATTCCATGACGATATCCCCACCAATTACAAGTGAATTTTCCAGTATTTTATAGTGATCACAAATTAAGCTCCTTTTTTCGATTAGACGCTTAGTTTACGAGATAAACGCATTTAAAGATACCCATATGAAAATCCACCATTGGCCACCCATTTCATGGCGATATCTTCACCAATTACTAGTGATTTTTCAAGTATTTTATAGTGATCACAAATTAAGCTCCTTTTTTCGATTAGACGCTTAGTTTACGAGATAAACGCATTTAAAGATTCCCATATGAAAATCCACCATTGGCCACCCATTTCATGGCGATATCTTCACCAATTACTAGTGATTTTTCAAGTATTTTATAGTGATCACAAATTAAGCTCCTTTTTTCGATTAGACGCTTAGTTTACGAGATAAACGCATTTAAAGATTCCCATATGAAAATCCACCATTGGCCACCCATTTCATGGCGATATCTTCACCAATTACTAGTGATTTTTCAAGTATTTTATAGTGATCACAAATTAAGCTCCTTTTTTCGATTAGACGCTTAGTTTACGAGATAAACGCATTTAAAGATACCCATATGAAAATCCACCATTGGCCACCCATTTCATGGCGATATCTTCACCAATTACTAGTGATTTTTCAAGTATTTTATAGTGATCACAAATTAAGCTCCTTTTTTCGATTAGGCGCTTAGTTTACGAGATAAACGCATTTAAAGATTCCCATATGAAAATCCACCATTGGCCACCCATTCCATGACGATATCCCCACCAATTACAAGTGATTTTTCAAGTATTTTATAGTGATCACAAATTAAGCTCCTTTTTTCGATTAGACGCTTAGTTTACGAGATAAAAGCATTTAAAGATTCCCATATGAAAATCCACCATTGGCCACCCATTTCATGGCGATATCCCCACCAATTACTAGTGATTTTTCAAGTATTTTATAGTGATCACAAATTAAGCTCCTTTTTTCGATTAGACGCTTAGTTTACGAGATAAACGCATTTAAAGATTCCCATATGAAAATCCACCATTGGCCACCATTTCATGGCGATATCCCCAACTATTACTAGGGATTTTTCAAGTATTTTATAGTGATCACAAATTAAGCTCCTTTTTTCAATTAGACGCTTAGTTTACGAGATAAACGCATTTAAAGATTCCCATATGAAAATCCACCATTGGCCACCCATTTCATGGCGATATCCCCACCAATTACTAGGGATTTTTCAAGTATTTTATAGTGATCACAAATTAAGCTTCTTTTTTCGATTAGACGCTTAGTTTACGAGATAAACGCATTTAAAGATTCCCATATGAAAATCCACTATTGACCACCCATTTATTGATTATGTCTCCACCTATAACTAGTGATCACAGATTAAGCTCCTTTTTTCGATTAGACGCTTAGTTTACGAGATAAACGCATTTAAAGATACCCATATGAAAATCCACCATTGGCCACCCATTTCATGGCGATATCTTCACCAATTACTAGTGATTTTTCAAGTATTTTATAGTGATCACAAATTAAGCTCCTTTTTTCGATTAGACGCTTAGTTTACGAGATAAACGCATTTAAAGATTCCCATATGAAAATCCACCATTGGCCACCCATTTCATGGCGATATCTTCACCAATTACTAGTGATTTTTCAAGTATTTTATAGTGATCACAAATTAAGCTCCTTTTTTCGATTAGACGCTTAGTTTACGAGATAAACGCATTTAAAGATACCCATATGAAAATCCACCATTGGCCACCCATTTCATGGCGATATCTTCACCAATTACTAGTGATTTTTCAAGTATTTTATAGTGATCACAAATTAAGCTCCTTTTTTCGATTAGACGCTTAGTTTACGAGATAAACGCATTTAAAGATTCCCATATGAAAATCCACCATTGGCCACCCATTTCATGGCGATATCTTCACCAATTACTAGTGATTTTTCAAGTATTTTATAGTGATCACAAATTAAGCTCCTTTTTTCGATTAGACGCTTAGTTTACGAGATAAACGCATTTAAAGATTCCCATATGAAAATCCACCATTGCCCACCCATTTCATGATGATATCTTCACCAATTACTAGTGATTTTTCAAGTATTTTATAGTGATCACAAATTAAGCTTCTTTTTTCGATTAGACGCTTAGTTTACGAGATAAACGCATTTAAAGATTCCCATATGAAAATCCACCATTGCCCACCCATTTCATGGCGATATCTCCACCTATTATTAGGGATTTTTGTAATATTTTATTGTTATCACAAATTAAGCTCCTTTTTTCGATTAGACGCTTAGTTTACGAGATAAACGCATTTAAAGATTCCCATATGAAAATCCACCATTGGCCACCCATTTCATGGCGATATCCCCACCAATTACTAGGGATTTTTCAAGTATTTTATAGTGATCACAAATTAAGCTTCTTTTTTCGATTAGACGCTTAGTTTACGAGATAAACGCATTTAAAGATTCCCATATGAAAATCCACTATTGACCACCCATTTATTGATTATGTCTCCACCTATAACTAGTGATCACAGATTAAGCTCCTTTTTTCGATTAGACGCTTAGTTTACGAGATAAACGCATTTAAAGATTCCCATATGAAAATCCACCATTGGCCACCCATTTCATGGCGATATCCCCACCAATTACTAGTGATTTTTCAAATATTTTATAGTGATCACAAATTAAGCTCCTTTTTTCGATTAGACGCTTAGTTTACGAGATAAACGCATTTAAAGATACCCATATGAAAATCCACCATTGGCCACCCATTCCATGACGATATCCCCACCAATTACAAGTGATTTTTCAAGTATT
This sequence comes from Muscina levida, assembly GCA_964034835.1. Lineage (NCBI taxonomy): Eukaryota > Metazoa > Arthropoda > Insecta > Diptera > Muscidae > Muscina > Muscina levida. The sequence goes on along the minus strand of OZ035880.1, from coordinate 170,688,993 downwards.
TTATAGTGATCACAAATTAAGCTCCTTTTTTCGATTAGACGCTTAGTTTACGAGATAAACGCATTTAAAGATACCCATATGAAAATCCACCATTGGCCACCCATTTCATGGCGATATCTTCACCAATTACTAGTGATTTTTCAAGTATTTTATAGTGATCACAAATTAAGCTCCTTTTTTCGATTAGACGCTTAGTTTACGAGATAAACGCATTTAAAGATTCCCATATGAAAATCCACCATTGGCCACCCATTTCATGGCGATATCTTCACCAATTACTAGTGATTTTTCAAGTATTTTATAGTGATCACAAATTAAGCTCCTTTTTTTGATTAGACGCTTAGTTTACGAGATAAACGCATTTAAAGATTCCCATATGAAAATCCACCATTGCCCACCCATTTCAGGCGATATCCCCACCAATTACTAGTGATTTTTCAAGTATTTGATAGTGATCACAAATTAAGCTCCTTTTTTCGATTAGACGCTTAGTTTACGAGATAAACGCATTTAAAGATTCCCATATGAAAATTCACCATTGCCCACCCATTTCATGATGATATCCCCACCAATTACTAGTGATTTTTCAAGTATTTTATAGTGATCACAAATTAAGCTTCTTTTTTCGATTAGACGCTTAGTTTACGAGATAAACGCATTTAAAGATTCCCATATGAAAATCCACCATTGCCCACCCATTTCATGGCGATATCTCCACCTATTATTAGGGATTTTTGTAATATTTTATTGTTATCACAAATTAAGCTCCTTTTTTCGATTAGACGCTTAGTTTACGAGATAAACGCATTTAAAGATTCCCATATGAAAATTCACCATTGCCCACCCATTTCAGGCGATATCCCCACCAATTACTAGTGATTTTTCAAGTATTTTATAGTGATCACAAATTAAGCTCCTTTTTTCGATTAGACGCTTAGTTTTCGAGATAAACGCATTTAAAGATTCCCATATGAAAATCCACCATTGCCCACCCATTTCAGGCGATATCCCCACCAATTACTAGTGATTTTTCAAGTATTTTATAGTGATCACAAATTAAGCTCTTTTTTCGATTAGACGCTTAGTTTACGAGATAAACGCATTTAAAGATTCCCATATGAAAATCCACCATTACCCACCCATTTCAGGCGATATCCCCACCAATTACTAGTGATTTTTCAAGAATTTTATAGTGATCACAAATTAAGCTCTTTTTTTCGATTAGACGCTTAGTTTACAAGATAAACGCATTTAAAGATTCCCATATGAAAATCCACCATTGCCCACCCATTTCAGGCGATATCCCCACCAATTACTAGTGATTTTTCAAGTATTTTATAGTGATCACAAATTAAGCTCCTTTTTTCGATTAGACGCTTAGTTTTCGAGATAAACGCATTTAAAGATTCCCATATGAAAATCCACCATTGCCCACCCATTTCAGGCGATATCCCCACCAATTACTAGTGATTTTTCAAGTATTTTATAGTGATCACAAATTAAGCTCCTTTTTTCGATTAGACGCTTAGTTTTCGAGATAAACGCATTTAAAGATTCCCATATGAAAATCCACCATTGCCCACCCATTTCATGATGATATCCCCACCAATTACTAGTGATTTTTCAAGTATTTGATAGTGATCACAAATTAAGCTTCTTTTTTCGATTAGACGCTTAGTTTACGAGATAAACGCATTTAAAGATTCCCATATGAAAATCCACCATTGCCCACCCATTTCAGGCGATATCCCCACCAATTACTAGTGATTTTTCAAGTATTTTATAGTGATCACAAATTAAGCTCCTTTTTTTGATTAGACGCTTAGTTTACGAGATAAACGCATTTAAAGATTCCCATATGAAAATCCACCATTGCCCACCCATTTCATGGCGATATCTCCACTTATTATTAGGGATTTTTGTAATATTTTATTGTGATCACAAATTAAGCTCCTTTTTTTGATTAGACGCTTAGTTTACGAGATAAACGCATTTAAAGATTATTATTAGGGATTTTTGTAATATTTTATTGTGATCACAAATTAAGCTCCTTTTTTCGATTAGACGCTTAGTTTTCGAGATAAACGCATTTAAAGATTCCCATATGAAAATCCACCATTGCCCACCCATTTCATGGCGATATCTCCACCTATTATTAGGGATTTTTGTAATATTTTATTGTGATCACAAATTAAGCTCCTTTTTTTGATTAGACGCTTAGTTTACGAGATAAACGCATTTAAAGATTCCCATATGAAAATCCACCATTGCCCACCCATTTCAGGCGATATCCCCACCAATTACTAGTGATTTTTCAAGTATTTTATAGTGATCACAAATTAAGCTCCTTTTTTTGATTAGACGCTTAGTTTACGAGATAAACGCATTTAAAGATTCCCATATGAAAATCCACCATTGCCCACCCATTTCAGGCGATATCCCCACCAATTACTAGTGATTTTTCAAGTATTTGATAGTGATCACAAATTAAGCTCCTTTTTTCGATTAGACGCTTAGTTTACGAGATAAACGCATTTAAAGATTCCCATATGAAAATCCACCATTGCCCACCCATTTCATGGCGATATCTCCACCTATTATTAGGGATTTTTGTAATATTTTATTGTGATCACAAATTAAGCTCCTTTTTTTGATTAGACGCTTAGTTTACGAGATAAACGCATTTAAAGATTCCCATATGAAAATCCACCATTGCCCACCCATTTCATGATGATATCCCCACCAATTACTAGTGATTTTTCAAGTATTTTATAGTGATCACAAATTAAGCTTCTTTTTTCGATTAGACGCTTAGTTTACGAGATAAACGCATTTAAAGATTCCCATATGAAAATCCACCATTGCCCACCCATTTCAGGCGATATCCCCACCAATTACTAGTGATTTTTCAAGTATTTTATAGTGATCACAAATTAAGCTCCTTTTTTTGATTAGACGCTTAGTTTACGAGATAAACGCATTTAAAGATTCCCATATGAAAATCCACCATTGCCCACCCATTTCATGGCGATATCTCCACCTATTATTAGGGATTTTTGTAATATTTTATTGTGATCACAAATTAAGCTCCTTTTTTCGATTAGACGCTTAGTTTACGAGATAAACGCATTTAAAGATTCCCATATGAAAATTCACCATTGCCCACCCATTTCAGGCGATATCCCCACCAATTACTAGTGATTTTTCAAGTATTTTATAGTGATCACAAATTAAGCTCCTTTTTTTGATTAGACGCTTAGTTTACGAGATAAACGCATTTAAAGATTCCCATATGAAAATCCACCATTGCCCACCCATTTCATGGCGATATCTCCACCTATTATTAGGGATTTTTGTAATATTTTATTGTGATCACAAATTAAGCTCCTTTTTTCGATTAGACGCTTAGTTTACGAGATAAACGCATTTTAAGATTCCCATATGAAAATCCACCATTGCCCACCCATTTCATGGCGATATCTCCACCTATTATTAGGGATTTTTGTAATATTTTATTGTGATCACAAATTAAGCTCCTTTTTTTGATTAGACGCTTAGTTTACGAGATAAACGCATTTAAAGATTCCCATATGAAAATCCACCATTGCCCACCCATTTCATGGCGATATCTTCACCTATTATTAGGGATTTTTGTAATATTTTATTGTGATCACAAATTAAGCTCCTTTTTTCGATTAGACGCTTAGTTTTCGAGATAAACGCATTTAAAGATTCCCATATGAAAATCCACCATTGCCAACCCATTTCATGGCGATATCTCCACCTATTATTAGGGATTTTTGTAATATTTTATAGTGATCACAAATTAAGCTCCTTTTTTCGATTAGACGCTTAGTTTACGAGATAAACGCATTTAAAGATTCCCATATGAAAATTCACCATTGCCCACCCATTTCATGATGATATCCCCACCAATTACTAGTGATTTTTAAAGTATTTTATAGTGATCACAAATTAAGCTTCTTTTTTCGATTAGACGCTTAGTTTACGAGATAAACGCATTTAAAGATTCCCATATGAAAATCCACCATTGCCCACCCATTTCAGGCGATATCCCCACCAATTACTAGTGATTTTTCAAGTATTTTATAGTGATCACAAATTAAGCTTCTTTTTTCGATTAGACGCTTAGTTTACGAGATAAACGCATTTAAAGATTCCCATATGAAAATCCACCATTGCCCACCCATTTCATGGCGATATCTTCACCTATTATTAGGGATTTTTGTAATATTTTATTGTGATCACAAATTAAGCTCCTTTTTTTGATTAGACGCTTAGTTTACGAGATAAACGCATTTAAAGATTCCCATATGAAAATCCACCATTGCCCACCCATTTCAGGCGATATCCCACCAATTACTAGTGATTTTTCAAGTATTTGATAGTGATCACAAATTAAGCTCCTTTTTTCGATTAGACGCTTAGTTTACGAGATAAACGCATTTAAAGATTCCCATATGAAAATTCACCATTGCCCACCCATTTCATGATGATATCCCCACCAATTACTAGTGATTTTTAAAGTATTTTATAGTGATCACAAATTAAGCTTCTTTTTTCGATTAGACGCTTAGTTTACGAGATAAACGCATTTAAAGATTCCCATATGAAAATCCACCATTGCCCACCCATTTCAGGCGATATCCCCACCAATTACTAGTGATTTTCAAGTATTTTATAGTGATCACAAATTAAGCTCCTTTTTTTGATTAGACGCTTAGTTTACGAGATAAACGCATTTAAAGATTCCCATATGAAAATCCACCATTGCCCACCCATTTCATGGCGATATCTCCACCTATTATTAGGGATTTTTGTAATATTTTATTGTGATCACAAATTAAGCTCCTTTTTTTGATTAGACGCTTAGTTTACGAGATAAACGCATTTAAAGATTCCCATATGAAAATCCACCATTGCCCACCCATTTCAGGCGATATCCCCACCAATTACTAGTGATTTTTCAAGTATTTTATAGTGATCACAAATTAAGCTCCTTTTTTTGATTAGACGCTTAGTTTACGAGATAAACGCATTTAAAGATTCCCATATGAAAATCCACCATTGCCCACCCATTTCAGGCGATATCCCCACCAATTACTAGTGATTTTTCAAGTATTTGATAGTGATCACAAATTAAGCTCCTTTTTTCGATTAGACGCTTAGTTTACGAGATAAACGCATTTAAAGATTCCCATATGAAAATTCACCATTGCCCACCCATTTCATGATGATATCCCCACCAATTACTAGTGATTTTTAAAGTATTTTATAGTGATCACAAATTAAGCTTCTTTTTTCGATTAGACGCTTAGTTTACGAGATAAACGCATTTAAAGATTCCCATATGAAAATCCACCATTGCCCACCCATTTCAGGCGATATCCCCACCAATTACTAGTGATTTTTCAAGTATTTTATAGTGATCACAAATTAAGCTCCTTTTTTTGATTAGACGCTTAGTTTACGAGATAAACGCATTTAAAGATTCCCATATGAAAATCCACCATTGCCCACCCATTTCATGGCGATATCTCCACCTATTATTAGGGATTTTTGTAATATTTTATTGTGATCACAAATTAAGCTCCTTTTTTTGATTAGACGCTTAGTTTACGAGATAAACGCATTTAAAGATTCCCATATGAAAATCCACCATTGCCCACCCATTTCATGGCGATATCTCCACCTATTATTAGGGATTTTTGTAATATTTTATTGTGATCACAAATTAAGCTCCTTTTTTCGATTAGACGCTTAGTTTACGAGATAAACGCATTTAAAGATTCCCATATGAAAATTCACCATTGCCCACCCATTTCATGATGATATCCCCACCAATTACTAGTGATTTTTCAAGTATTTTATAGTGATCACAAATTAAGCTTCTTTTTTCGATTAGACGCTTAGTTTACGAGATAAACGCATTTAAAGATTCCCATATGAAAATCCACCATTGCCCACCCATTTCATGGCGATATCTCCACCTATTATTAGGGATTTTTGTAATATTTTATTGTGATCACAAATTAAGCTCCTTTTTTCGATTAGACGCTTAGTTTACGAGATAAACGCATTTTAAGATTCCCATATGAAAATCCACCATTGCCCACCCATTTCATGGCGATATCTCCACCTATTATTAGGGATTTTTGTAATATTTTATTGTGATCACAAATTAAGCTCCTTTTTTTGATTAGACGCTTAGTTTACGAGATAAACGCATTTAAAGATTCCCATATGAAAATCCACCATTGCCCACCCATTTCATGATGATATCCCCACCAATTACTAGTGATTTTTCAAGTATTTGATAGTGATCACAAATTAAGCTTCTTTTTTCGATTAGACGCTTAGTTTACGAGATAAACGCATTTAAAGATTCCCATATGAAAATCCACCATTGCCCACCCATTTCAGGCGATATCCCCACCAATTACTAGTGATTTTTCAAGTATTTTATAGTGATCACAAATTAAGCTCCTTTTTTTGATTAGACGCTTAGTTTACGAGATAAACGCATTTAAAGATTCCCATATGAAAATCCACCATTGCCCACCCATTTCATGGCGATATCTCCACTTATTATTAGGGATTTTTGTAATATTTTATTGTGATCACAAATTAAGCTCCTTTTTTTGATTAGACGCTTAGTTTACGAGATAAACGCATTTAAAGATTCCCATATGAAAATCCACCATTGCCCACCCATTTCATGGCAATTACTCCACCTATTATTAGGGATTTTTGTAATATTTTATTGTGATCACAAATTAAGCTCCTTTTTTCGATTAGACGCTTAGTTTTCGAGATAAACGCATTTAAAGATTCCCATATGAAAATCCACCATTGCCCACCCATTTCATGGCGATATCTCCACCTATTATTAGGGATTTTTGTAATATTTTATAGTGATCACAAATTAAGCTCCTTTTTTCGATTAGACGCTTAGTTTACGAGATAAACGCATTTAAAGATTCCCATATGAAAATTCACCATTGCCCACCCATTTCATGATGATATCCCCACCAATTACTAGTGATTTTTCAAGTATTTTATAGTGATCACAAATTAAGCTTCTTTTTTCGATTAGACGCTTAGTTTACGAGATAAACGCATTTAAAGATTCCCATATGAAAATCCACCATTGCCCACCCATTTCATGGCGATATCTCCACCTATTATTAGGGATTTTTGTAATATTTTATTGTGATCACAAATTAAGCTCCTTTTTTTGATTAGACGCTTAGTTTACGAGATAAACGCATTTAAAGATTCCCATATGAAAATCCACCATTGCCCACCCATTTCAGGCGATATCCCCACCAATTACTAGTGATTTTTGTAATATTTTATTGTGATCACAAATTAAGCTCCTTTTTTTGATTAGACGCTTAGTTTACGAGATAAACGCATTTAAAGATTCCCATATGAAAATCCACCATTGCCCACCCATTTCATGATGATATCCCCACCAATTACTAGTGATTTTTCAAGTATTTTATAGTGATCACAAATTAAGCTTCTTTTTTTGATTAGACGCTTAGTTTACGAGATAAACGCATTTAAAGATTCCCATATGAAAATCCACCATTGCCCACCCATTTCAGGCGATATCCCCACCAATTACTAGTGATTTTTCAAGTATTTTAAAGTGATCACAAATTAAGCTCCTTTTTTTGATTAGACGCTTAGTTTACGAGATAAACGCATTTAAAGATTCCCATATGAAAATCCACCATTGCCCACCCATTTCAGGCGATATCCCCACCAATTACTAGTGATTTTTGTAATATTTTATTGTGATCACAAATTAAGCTCCTTTTTTCGATTAGACGCTTAGTTTACGAGATAAACGCATTTAAAGATTCCCATATGAAAATTCACCATTGCCCACCCATTTCATGATGATATCCCCACCAATTACTAGTGATTTTTAAAGTATTTGATAGTGATCACAAATTAAGCTCCTTTTTTCGATTAGACGCTTAGTTTACGAGATAAACGCATTTAAAGATTCCCATATGAAAATCCACCATTGCCCACCCATTTCAGGCGATATCCCCACCAATTACTAGTGATTTTTCAAGTATTTTAAAGTGATCACAAATTAAGCTCCTTTTTTTGATTAGACGCTTAGTTTACGAGATAAACGCATTTAAAGATTCCCATATGAAAATCCACCATTGCCCACCCATTTCATGGCGATATCTCCACCTATTATTAGGGATTTTTGTAATATTTTATTGTGATCACAAATTAAGCTCCTTTTTTTGATTAGACGCTTAGTTTACGAGATAAACGCATTTAAAGATTCCCATATGAAAATCCACCATTGCCCACCCATTTCAGGCGATATCCCCACCAATTACTAGTGATTTTTCAAGTATTTTATAGTGATCACAAATTAAGCTCCTTTTTTTGATTAGACGCTTAGTTTACGAGATAAACGCATTTAAAGATTCCCATATGAAAATCCACCATTGCCCACCCATTTCAGGCGATATCCCCACCAATTACTAGTGATTTTTCAAGTATTTGATAGTGATCACAAATTAAGCTCCTTTTTTCGATTAGACGCTTAGTTTACGAGATAAACGCATTTAAAGATTCCCATATGAAAATCCACCATTGCCCACCCATTTCATGGCGATATCTCCACCTATTATTAGGGATTTTTGTAATATTTTATTGTGATCACAAATTAAGCTCCTTTTTTTGATTAGACGCTTAGTTTACGAGATAAACGCATTTAAAGATTCCCATATGAAAATCCACCATTGCCCACCCATTTCAGGCGATATCCCCACCAATTACTAGTGATTTTTCAAGTATTTGATAGTGATCACAAATTAAGCTCCTTTTTTCGATTAGACGCTTAGTTTACGAGATAAACGCATTTAAAGATTCCCATATGAAAATCCACCATTGCCCACCCATTTCAGGCGATATCCCCACCAATTACTAGTGATTTTTCAAGTATTTTATAGTGCTCACAAATTAAGCTCCTTTTTTCGATTAGACGCTTAGTTTTCGAGATAAACGCATTTAAAGATTCCCATATGAAAATCCACCATTGCCCACCCATTTCATGGCGATATCTCCACCTATTATTAGGGATTTTTGTAATATTTTATTGTGATCACAAATTAAGCTCCTTTTTTCGATTAGACGCTTAGTTTACGAGATAAACGCATTTAAAGATTCCCATATGAAAATCCACCATTGCCCACCCATTTCAGGCGATATCCCCACCAATTACTAGTGATTTTTCAAGTATTTGATAGTGATCACAAATTAAGCTCCTTTTTTCGATTAGACGCTTAGTTTACGAGATAAACGCATTTAAAGATTCCCATATGAAAATCCACCATTGCCCACCCATTTCAGGCGATATCCCCACCAATTACTAGTGATTTTTCAAGTATTTTATAGTGCTCACAAATTAAGCTTCTTTTTTCGATTAGACGCTTAGTTTACGAGATAAACGCATTTAAAGATTCCCATATGAAAATCCACCATTGCCCACCCATTTCAGGCGATATCCCCACCAATTACTAGTGATTTTTCAAGTATTTTATAGTGATCACAAATTAAGCTCCTTTTTTTGATTAGACGCTTAGTTTACGAGATAAACGCATTTAAAGATTCCCATATGAAAATCCACCATTGGCCACCCATTTCATGATGATATCCCCACCTATTATTAGGGATTTTTCAAGTATTTTATAGTGATCACAAATTAAGCTCCTTTTTTTCGATTAGACGCTTAGTTTACGAGATAAACGCATTTATGAAAATCCACCATTGGCCACGCATTCCATGATGATATCCCCACCTATTATTAGGGATTTTTCAAGTATTTTATAGTGATCACAAATTAAGCTCCTTTTTTCGATTAGACGCTTAGTTTACGAGATAAACGCATTTAAAGATTCCCATATGAAAATCCACCATTGCCCACCCATTTCATGATGATATCCCCACCTATTATTAGGGATTTTTGTAATATTTTTTAGTGATCACAAATTAAGCTCGTTTTTTCGATTAGACGTTTAGTTTACGAGATAAACGCATTTAAAGATTCCCATATGAAAATCCACCATTGGCCACCCATTTCAGGCGATATCCCCACCAATTACTAGTGATTTTTCAAGTATTTTATAGTGATCATAAATTAAGCTCCTTTTTTTCGATTAGACGCTTAGTTTACGAGATAAACGCATTTAAAGATTCCCATATGAAAATCCACCATTGCCCACCCATTTCATGATGATATCCCCACCTATTATTAGGGATTTTTGTAATATTTTTTAGTGATCACAAATTAAGCTCGTTTTTTCGATTAGACGTTTAGTTTACGAGATAAACGCATTTAAAGATTCCCATATGAAAATCCACCATTGGCCACCCATTTCATGATGATATCCCCACCTATTATTAGGGATTTTTCAAGTATTTTATAGTGATCACAAATTAAGCTCCTTTTTTCGATTAGACGCTTAGTTTTCGAGATAAACGCATTTAAAGATTCCCATATGAAAATCCACCATTGCCCACCCATTTCATGGCGATATCTCCACCTATTATTAGGGATTTTTGTAATATTTTATAGTGATCACAAATTAAGCTCCTATTTTCGATTAGACGCTTAGTTTACGAGATAAACGCATTTAAGATTCCCATATGAAAATCCACCATTGCCCACCCATTTCATGATGATATCCCCACCAATTACTAGTGGTTTTTCAAGTATTTGATAGTGATCACAAATTAAACTTACGAGATAAACGCATTTAAAGATTCCCATATGAAAATCCACCGTTGCCCACCCATTTCATGATGATATCCCCACCAATTACTAGTGATTTTTCAAGTATTTTATAGCGATCACAAATTAAGCTCCTTTTTTCGGTTAGACGCTTAGTTTACGAGATAAACGCATTTAAAGATTCCCATATGAAAATCCACCACTGGCCACCCATTTCATGGCGATATCGCCACCAAGTACTAGCGATTTTTCAAGTATTTTATAGTGACAAATTAAGCTCCTTTTTTCGATTAGACGCTTAGTTTACGAGATAAACGCTTTTAAAGATTCCCATATTAAAATCCATCACTGACCACCCATTTCATAGTGATATCCCCACCAATTACTAGTGATTTTTCAAGTATTTTATAGTGATCACAAATTAAGCTCCTTTTTTCGATTAGACGCTTAGTTTACGAGATAAACGCATTTAAAGATTCCCATATGAAAATCCACCATTGCCCACCCATTTCAGGCGATATCCCCACCAATTACTAGTGATTTTTCAAGTATTTTATAGTGATCACAAATTAAACTCCTTTTTTCGATTAGACGCTTAGTTTACGAGATAAACGCTTTTAAAGATTCCCATATGAAAATCCACTATTGACCACCCATTTCATGGAGATATCCCCACCAATTACTAGTCATTTTTCAAGTATTTTATAGTGATCACAAATTAAGCTCCTTTTTTCGATTAGACGCTTAGTTTACGAGATAAACGCATTTAAAGATTCCCATATGAAAATCCACCATTGCCCACCCATTTCATGATGATATCCCCACCTATTATTAGGGATTTTTCAAGTTTTTTATAGTGATCACAAATTAAGCTCCTTTTTTCGATTAGACGCTTAGTTTACGAGATAAACGCATTTAAAGATTCCCATATGAAAATCCACCATTGCCCACCCATTTCATGATGATATCCCCACCTATTATTAGGGATTTTTCAAGTATTTTATAGTGATCACAAATTAAGCTCCTTTTTTCGATTAGACGCTTAGTTTACGAGATAAACGCATTTAAAGATTTCCATATGAAAATCCACCATTGCCCACCCATTTCATGGCGATATCTCCACCTATTATTAGGGATTTTTGTAATATTTTATTGTGATCACAAATTAAGCTCCTTTTTTCGATTAGACGCTTAGTTTACGAGATAAACGCATTTAAAGATTCCCATATGAAAATCCACCATTGCCCACCCATTTCAGGCGATATCCCCACCAATTACTAGTGATTTTTCAAGTATTTTATAGTGATCACAAATTAAGCTCCTTTTTTTGATTAGACGCTTAGTTTACGAGATAAACGCATTTAAAGATTCCCATATGAAAATCCACCATTGCCCACCCATTTCATGGCGATATCTCCACCTATTATTAGGGATTTTTGTAATATTTTATTGTGATCACAAATTAAGCTCCTTTTTTCGATTAGACGCTTAGTTTACGAGATAAACGCATTTAAAGATTCCCATATGAAAATCCACCATTGCCCACCCATTTCAGGCGATATCCCCACCAATTACTAGTGATTTTTCAAGTATTTTATAGTGCTCACAAATTAAGCTTCTTTTTTCGATTAGACGCTTAGTTTACGAGATAAACGCATTTAAAGATTCCCATATGAAAATCCACCATTGCCCACCCATTTCAGGCGATATCCCCACCAATTACTAGTGATTTTTCAAGTATTTTATAGTGATCACAAATTAAGCTCCTTTTTTTGATTAGACGCTTAGTTTACGAGATAAACGCATTTAAAGATTCCCATATGAAAATCCACCATTGGCCACCCATTTCATGATGATATCCCCACCTATTATTAGGGATTTTTCAAGTATTTTATAGTGATCACAAATTAAGCTCCTTTTTTTCGATTAGACGCTTAGTTTACGAGATAAACGCATTTATGAAAATCCACCATTGGCCACGCATTCCATGATGATATCCCCACCTATTATTAGGGATTTTTCAAGTATTTTATAGTGATCACAAATTAAGCTCCTTTTTTCGATTAGACGCTTAGTTTACGAGATAAACGCATTTAAAGATTCCCATATGAAAATCCACCATTGCCCACCCATTTCATGATGATATCCCCACCTATTATTAGGGATTTTTGTAATATTTTTTAGTGATCACAAATTAAGCTCGTTTTTTCGATTAGACGTTTAGTTTACGAGATAAACGCATTTAAAGATTCCCATATGAAAATCCACCATTGGCCACCCATTTCATGATGATATCCCCACCTATTATTAGGGATTTTTCAAGTATTTTATAGTGATCACAAATTAAGCTCCTTTTTTTCGATTAGACGCTTAGTTTACGAGATAAACGCATTTAAAGATTCCCATATGAAAATCCACCATTGCCCACCCATTTCATGATGATATCCCCACCTATTATTAGGGATTTTTGTAATATTTTTTAGTGATCACAAATTAAGCTTCTTTTTTCGATTAGACGCTTAGTTTACGAGATAAACGCATTTAAAGATTCCCATATGAAAATCCACCATTGCCCACCCATTTCAGGCGATATCCCCACCAATTACTAGTGATTTTTCAAGTATTTTATAGTGATCACAAATTAAGCTCCTTTTTTTGATTAGACGCTTAGTTTACGAGATAAACGCATTTAAAGATTCCCATATGAAAATCCACCATTGCCCACCCATTTCATGGCGATATCTCCACCTATTATTAGGGATTTTTGTAATATTTTATTGTGATCACAAATTAAGCTCCTTTTTTCGATTAGACGCTTAGTTTAAGAGATAAACGCATTTAAAGATTCCCATATGAAAATCCACCATTGCCCACCCATTTCATGGCGATATCTCCACCTATTATTAGGGATTTTTGTAATATTTTATAGTGATCACAAATTAAGCTCCTTTTTTCGATTAGACGCTTAGTTTACGAGATAAACGCATTTAAAGATTCCCATATGAAAATCCACCATTGCCCACCCATTTCAGGCGATATCCCCACCAATTACTAGTGATTTTTCAAGTATTTTATAGTGCTCACAAATTAAGCTCCTTTTTTCGATTAGACGCTTAGTTTTCGAGATAAACGCATTTAAAGATTCCCATATGAAAATCCACCATTGCCCACCCATTTCAGGCGATATCCCCACCAATTACTAGTGATTTTTCAAGTATTTGATAGTGATCACAAATTAAGCTCCTTTTTTCGATTAGACGCTTAGTTTACGAGATAAACGCATTTAAAGATTCCCATATGAAAATCCACCATTGCCCACCCATTTCAGGCGATATCCCCACCAATTACTAGTGATTTTTCAAGTATTTTATAGTGCTCACAAATTAAGCTTCTTTTTTCGATTAGACGCTTAGTTTACGAGATAAACGCATTTAAAGATTCCCATATGAAAATCCACCATTGCCCACCCATTTCAGGCGATATCCCCACCAATTACTAGTGATTTTTCAAGTATTTTATAGTGATCACAAATTAAGCTCCTTTTTTTGATTAGACGCTTAGTTTACGAGATAAACGCATTTAAAGATTCCCATATGAAAATCCACCATTGCCCACCCATTTCATGGCGATATCTCCACCTATTATTAGGGATTTTTGTAATATTTTATTGTGATCACAAATTAAGCTCCTTTTTTCGATTAGACGCTTAGTTTACGAGATAAACGCATTTAAAGATTCCCATATGAAAATCCACCATTGCCCACCCATTTCAGGCGATATCCCCACCAATTACTAGTGATTTTTCAAGTATTTTATAGTGCTCACAAATTAAGCTTCTTTTTTCGATTAGACGCTTAGTTTACGAGATAAACGCATTTAAAGATTCCCATATGAAAATCCACCATTGCCCACCCATTTCAGGCGATATCCCCACCAATTACTAGTGATTTTTCAAGTATTTTATAGTGATCATAAATTAAGCTCCTTTTTTTGATTAGACGCTTAGTTTACGAGATAAACGCATTTAAAGATTCCCATATGAAAATCCACCATTGGCCACCCATTCCATGATGATATCCCCACCTATTATTAGGGATTTTTCAAGTATTTTATAGTGATCACAAATTAAGCTCCTTTTTTTCGATTAGACGCTTAGTTTACGAGATAAACGCATTTATGAAAATCCACCATTGGCCACGCATTCCATGATGATATCCCCACCTATTATTAGGGATTTTTCAAGTATTTTATAGTGATCACAAATTAAGCTCCTTTTTTCGATTAGACGCTTAGTTTACGAGATAAACGCATTTAAAGATTCCCATATGAAAATCCACCATTGCCCACCCATTTCATGATGATATCCCCACCTATTATTAGGGATTTTTGTAATATTTTTTAGTGATCACAAATTAAGCTCGTTTTTTCGATTAGACGTTTAGTTTACGAGATAAACGCATTTAAAGATTCCCATATGAAAATCCACCATTGGCCACCCATTTCATGATGATATCCCCACCTATTATTAGGGATTTTTCAAGTATTTTATAGTGATCACAAATTAAGCTCCTTTTTTTCGATTAGACGCTTAGTTTACGAGATAAACGCATTTAAAGATTCCCATATGAAAATCCACCATTGCCCACCCATTTCATGATGATATCCCCACCTATTATTAGGGATTTTTGTAATATTTTTTAGTGATCACAAATTAAGCTCGTTTTTTCGATTAGACGTTTAGTTTACGAGATAAACGCATTTAAAGATTCCCATATGAAAATCCACCATTGGCCACCCATTTCATGATGATATCCCCACCTATTATTAGGGATTTTTCAAGTATTTTATAGTGATCACAAATTAAGCTCCTTTTTTCGATTAGACGCTTAGTTTTCGAGATAAACGCATTTAAAGATTCCCATATGAAAATCCACCATTGCCCACCCATTTCATGGCGATATCTCCACCTATTATTAGGGATTTTTGTAATATTTTATAGTGATCACAAATTAAGCTCCTATTTTCGATTAGACGCTTAGTTTACGAGATAAACGCATTTAAGATTCCCATATGAAAATCCACCATTGCCCACCCATTTCATGATGATATCCCCACCAATTACTAGTGGTTTTTCAAGTATTTGATAGTGATCACAAATTAAACTTACGAGATAAACGCATTTAAAGATTCCCATATGAAAATCCACCGTTGCCCACCCATTTCATGATGATATCCCCACCAATTACTAGTGATTTTTCAAGTATTTTATAGCGATCACAAATTAAGCTCCTTTTTTCGGTTAGACGCTTAGTTTACGAGATAAACGCATTTAAAGATTCCCATATGAAAATCCACCACTGGCCACCCATTTCATGGCGATATCGCCACCAAGTACTAGCGATTTTTCAAGTATTTTATAGTGACAAATTAAGCTCCTTTTTTCGATTAGACGCTTAGTTTACGAGATAAACGCTTTTAAAGATTCCCATATGAAAATCCATCACTGACCACCCATTTCATAGTGATATCCCCACCAATTACTAGTGATTTTTCAAGTATTTTATAGTGATCACAAATTAAGCTCCTTTTTTCGATTAGACGCTTAGTTTACGAGATAAACGCATTTAAAGATTCCCATATGAAAATCCACCATTGCCCACCCATTTCAGGCGATATCCCCACCAATTACTAGTGATTTTTCAAGTATTTTATAGTGATCACAAATTAAACTCCTTTTTTCGATTAGACGCTTAGTTTACGAGATAAACGCTTTTAAAGATTCCCATATGAAAATCCACTATTGACCACCCATTTCATGGAGATATCCCCACCAATTACTAGTCATTTTTCAAGTATTTTATAGTGATCACAAATTAAGCTCCTTTTTTCGATTAGACGCTTAGTTTACGAGATAAACGCATTTAAAGATTCCCATATGAAAATCCACCATTGCCCACCCATTTCATGATGATATCCCCACCTATTATTAGGGATTTTTCAAGTTTTTTATAGTGATCACAAATTAAGCTCCTTTTTTCGATTAGACGCTTAGTTTACGAGATAAACGCATTTAAAGATTCCCATATGAAAATCCACCATTGCCCACCCATTTCATGATGATATCCCCACCTATTATTAGGGATTTTTCAAGTATTTTATAGTGATCACAAATTAAGCTCCTTTTTTCGATTAGACGCTTAGTTTACGAGATAAACGCATTTAAAGATTTCCATATGAAAATCCACTATTGACCACCCATTTCATGGCGATATCCCCACCAATTACTAGTGATTTCTGAAATATTTTATAGTGATCACAAATTAAGCTCCTTTTTTCGATTAGACGCTTAGTTTACGAGATAAACGCATTTAAAGATTCCCATATGAAAATCCACCATTGCCCACCCATTTCATGATGATATCCCCACCAATTACTAGTGATTTTTCAAGTATTTTATAGTGATCACAAATTAAGCTCCTTTTTTCGATTAGACGCTTAGTTTACGAGATAAACACATTTAAAGTTTGCCATATGAAAATCCACCATTGGCCACCCATTCCATGATGATATCCCCACCTATTATTAGGGATTTTTGAAATATTTTATAGTGATCACAAATTAAGCTCCTTTTTTCGATTAGACGCTTAGTTTACGAGATAAACGCATTTAAAGATTCCCATATGAAAATCCAGCATTGGCCACCCATTCCATGATGATATCCCCACCTATTATTAGGGATTTTTGAAATATTTTATAGTGATCACAAATTAAGGTCCTTTTTGCGATTAGACGCTTAGTTTACGAGATAAACGCATTTAAAGATTACCATATGAAAATCCACCATTGGCCACCCATTTCATGGCGATATCCCCACCTATTACTAGTGATCACAAATTAAGCTTCTTTTATCGATTAGACGCTTAGTTTACGAGATAAACGCATTTAAAGATTCGAATATGAAAATCCACCATTGGCCACCCATTCCATGATGATATCCCCACCTATTATTAGGGATTTTTCAAATATTTTATAGTGATCACAAATTAAGCTCCTTTTTTCGATTAGACGCTTAGTTTACGAGATAAACGCATTTAAAGATTCCCATATGAAAATCCACCATTGGCCACCCATTCCATGATGATATCCCCACCTATTATTAGGGATTTTTGAAATATTTTAAAGTGATCACAAATTAAGCTCCTTTTTTCGATTAGACGCTTAGTTAACGAGATAAACGCATTTAAAGATTCCCATATGAAAATCCACCATTCGCCACCCATTTCATGGCGATATCCCCACCAATTACTAGGGATTTTTTAAGTATTTTATAGTGATCACAAATTAAGCTCCTTTTTTTTGATTAGACGCTTAGTTTACGAGATAAACGCATTTAAAGTTTGCCATATGAAAATCCACCATTGGCCACCCATTCCATGATGATATCCCCACCTATTGCTAGGGATTTTTGAAATATTTTATAGTCAGGGACGTAGCCAGGATTTAATTTCGGAGGGGGCCAAAACCAATTGAAACAAAAATATAATACATTTTTCACATATTTATCAAATATGTATTTTAAGGTGTTCCTTTTATGGTATTTTTGGAAATTTCGTTAAAAAAGATAGTAGTAGCGGAGTTGGACATCGAGCTCCACCTCACGTTTGTAATTTCCAAAATTTCCAATATATTGGGCGAAATTTTGCATCGATTGGCATTAGAGTGCGCCGCAAAGAGATCAAGTTTGATTTAGATTTCAAATCAGCTTATCGCCGCTGAATATTTTTATGTTGTAGACATATGAACTAGTAATACACTGTTAAATAGGTGAAGTGAAGACATATAAAAGTATACGTTTGGATATGCCTTATCTCTAATAGATGTCTTATAGATAATAAAAATTTTTTAAATTTCATTATTAAGAAACAATTAACAATTTAGCATATATCAAGTCAAAATCTACAAAAAAAAAGTATATGTGCATATTTTCAATATTTCTTTCCGTTCCCGAGATATCAGGCTTTAAAACCGATTACACACTGTGTCTACTTTCTAAGGACACCAAAACCATTACTATCCAATGCTTTATTTACTGCGAACGGCGACGAATCGAGAGTTGATGGTCATCATAAACACTGGCCGATACAGCTGCGATATTTTCTTCACTTCGCACTCTACGTAAGCGTGTTGGTGGTTTAATCGGCAATAATGTCCAACAATGTAAATTTGGTGCGAAATTTAGTCACAATAGCCCGAATAGCTGCTTCAGTGGGTCGATTAAACTGACCATAAAATGGAAGAAGCGCGCGATGAACTTTCTTAACCCTTATCCTGTATTAATGGGTCAAAATTGCCCAAACCGTTTTTGAGTTCTTATAACTATGGAAGTTCTGAAAACTTATTCGTGAAATTTTCTGACAATTATTTTTTTGGCCTAAATTTGGTCTTAAAAGTTTAATTAAGTTAAATACTCTTTTTGGAAGTGGCCTATGAACAAAGTTACGGATACTGCATTTATGGGTCAATATTGCCCAATACAAATATCAGCGAAATTTTTAACTATGTTTTACTTTTATAGCGATTTAGGCATATCTAAGTCAAATATATTTGCTGTGAATTTATTAAACAGTTATTATATCCATTCAGTTTTCAAGAAAACTGGATTCTGGTAGACGAAATTTTAACAGAAGCATATTTGGGCGTTCTTCTCTTAGCTCGTATGTATTTCGATCTCGTGGTGTGGCTAGTAAGTTTGTGAGATGATAAGAAGGGCAGGTCAGTATCGAAGGCAACGATTCCAGAATGTACTCCGAGTTCTCCTTCCGATAAAAAGTCAGACAGAAATTTAGACAAGCGCGAGATAAACTAGTTCTTATAAGTGACTTTTGGGATCGCTGGGAAGGAAATTTTAAAATAATGTGTTATTACTGGCGAAAGTACGATCGTAGGTGAACAATTAGTTACATACCGTGAACGTAGACCTTTCATAGAATATATACCCTCTATGCCCGGCAAATATGGGGTAAGAATCCGTTCAGATAAATTATACATGGTTGTTGCAAGCAAACACATACACATAAAGCTGTAAGCTGAAAGCCGGAACAAGATATTTGCATTGTTTTGAATTTAGTTACAGATTTAAAAAGTCGAAAAGTTATATGCAACAATTTGCTTACATCCTAAGAATTTCGAAATTAACTACATAAACGAAACCTTATTATGATTCTTCAGTTCGAAAAAATAAAATAAAAATAAAATTAACTACATAAACGAAACCTTATTATGATTCTTCAGTTCGAAAAAATAAAACGTACCTTCTGCTAATAAAATTGGGCATGAAAAATATACTAGAAAACTGTTCTCAATTCTTCTCGATAAAGAAAATAAGACGACCATTTTCGCATTTCTTCTCGTACACAAGCAAAATACGTTTGTTATTTTAGTAAGCACATTTTATCATACTAACGCCATGACTCGAAGTCAGGAATTGATAAATTAATTGGCCAGAAATTGCTCTTGCAGGAGCAGATCTAATCGATGGCTATCAACCCTATTCCACAACATGTTGGACATTACAAAATATACCGCTTATAATTTATTTACTTCAATAAATCTAGACTAAAATAAAAAAAATAATTTCTGACGTCTTATATTTTTGAACGTTTTAGGAAGTACAAAATAATCAAAAAATGTTCCAAATGTGCAAAGTCTGTGTGCAAAAATGATTGCAATAGCATTATTTATTTTAAAAACGGTCGAACTATTTCAAAAAATTTAAATATTCAAATAAATATGTATTGGGCAAAATTGACCCATGAATACAGTATACGTAATTTTTTTTTTAATACAGGATAAGGGTTAACAGAGCACACATTTTGATAATAAAATTCAATAATTTGCATGCGTTATTCGTTTTTTAGACGATTCATGGATCATGTTGTTTCACAAATTGATTAGTACACGCAGTAATAACAGCACAAACATATTATATTGGTCTTAAAAAGGCTATGACGTCGAAACAGAGAAATGGGTTGTTTGTTTCTCAAATTGTCTGATAAATAACCACATACAACACTCCACTAGTATTATAGATTTTTAATTAATTTTAATGGGCAATATTGTTGAGAAATCTAAATGAACTATTATTTGTAATAGTTCGTCAATGAGTACTTCATTTCCCAACTATTTAACGAATTGAATACTAAGCTAGTAAATTTCTATTTTACCGAAAATTTGCCACTTTATCTCTCCTAAGCATTGATGATATCATCATCTTCTCCGTACCGCCATCAGCCCAAAATGCACTTGACAATACATTTTTTTGTACGTTTAACCTCAAGTAGCAGCACTTAGTGTAATTGAACCCTAGACAATCGACATTGAAATCTAGCAAAAAGGTGGCAATAACCGTATCTTAATTTGCATCTTTCTACAGATAATTCGCTACAAGAGTCCTTTTTCTTTTGTAAAATGTCTTAACAGTACAAAGGAATGACCTTAAACGACAACTAACAACGTATGGTTTCTATGGGATAACAACTCATTTAGTAAAATGCTTTCTGCCTCTCATCTTTTGTCGTCCTGTCCTCTCCCATTATTTTTCTCTCTCTATACTTGGCATTCATTGTTAGCTTAGCTTTTATGGTAATTTTAAGAAGTAATAGACCAATTTGTTTACAACTCAGCAGAAAATTTGTAGATACAAATCGAGCTAATTCATTAGATGGTGAACAGCATCTGCTATAGATTGCAATTTATTTAAAAAGATGAAAAAATACATGTAAATAGAAGAATGTTTAATTAAATTATTTGTGGTTGCTTGGGATTGCAATTGTCAATAAAGAAATTGTTGTTTAATATAAAGACAGCATTTATTTTTTTACAAAAGAACTGTTAGAGAACAAGCAAAAATAAAATACAGAAAATATTGACTCAAGAGGTTGGCCTTAAAATTAAGGAAAAGTAGAAAAACATACTGTTCAGTGGTGTATTGTTATATATGTTAACATGTGGCACGCATTTCCCTTAATTTATCTTAATTATTATTAGCCTCCAATCAGTTTGTTATATGTTACTCATATTTGTTTAATTGTTAAACATTGAAAATTTCCAACCATCATCTTGTCTTACATTCAGTTGTCGCATTGTAAATGTGTGTGTGTTTTTTTTTGTGTGTGTGTGTGTGTCTATGTGATATCAAATGCTGGCACCTTGTTTTAGTACGCCTTTGCTATGTATTGTAACAAAAATCACTGACATTGATTGATTTGTGTGGCCGTTAAAAACGCTATCACTCACACACGAAAAAATGGCTGGCATTTGCTATAAACCACCGAACATAGTTTGTAATTTACGAGTATTTAAAGAGTTTACGTCAATCGTTATGCCAACAAAAGCGTTAAGCCACAAATATTTTAATTTTAGTATCAAATGACAATGATAGGTTGACGGTAAGGTTTATTTTTAATATAATTAATCGTTGGTGTTTTTTTTGTTTTCTTCACACAACTGAGTTTAAATATTTAACGAAATTGTAATTTAAAACTGCAGAATATTGGAATTTGAAAATATTTACGCAAATCGGCGCAAGCATAAAATACCACTCCAACAAAGAGTATTGTGTAATATGTATAAGAGTATTGGTAGAATTTCGGAATTTGGGAATAACCAGAATCTCCCTTTAGAGGTTCCCAAGCAGCTCACCAAAACGGCTCTCTTAGTGGCTTTAGCAGCACCAACAAACAAGAATCGGGCGCGGTGGCCTAATAAACCCCTCACCTTGTATAAATTCCTGTAGTTCCTATGAGAAATATAGGGCCTCAACGATTGTATTCCTTTCTTGCTTATTTGCTGCTTCAATAATAATAGTTCATTCCATGTTTTGTTGATCATTGATGCTTCGGTGTCTAGTTGTCGACGCCAGGTGTGACTCGGCCGACCTCTTCTGCGGCTTCCTAGTGGATTCCACTCAATTGCGTTTCTTGTAATGTCGCCATGTGGTCTTCGTAATACATGTCCGATCCAACGCCATTTCCGTTTTCTGTTTTCAGAATTAAAAGGTATTAGTCTGCACTCTGCCCATAGCAGTTCGTGTGTGATGGTGTTAGGCCAGAATAATCTTAGTATGCGACGAAGGCAGCGATTGTTGAGTTTGTGTGCGGCATTTGAATCGCATTGGTTTGAATTGCAGGACCCACACCCATAAAGGGCTACTGATTTCTCACAGCTGGTTAAAATGTTGGTGCGTCTAGAGATGTGGGGGGACTTACAAACTTGTTTAAGTTGGCTACAGGCTTGTTTTGCCTTATTTATGCGATTCTTCTCTTGATCCCCCACTTGTTGTTATAATGCTTCCCAGGTAACAGAAAGACTGGACATCTTCGATCTGTTGATGTTGTAAGGTGAATTGTCGCGTAATTAATGTGTTGATTCTCATAGCCTCCGTTTTTGGAATGTTTATTCTGAGAGCGCAGATTGCAGCTTCGGTTTCGATTTTATTTAGTTTCGACTGTATGTCGTCATGTTTCCATGTTTGCGTTATCTGGTCCAAGCTGCGCATTTAAATCGTCCTTTACAATTGTAAACTCTGCATATTCGGACCATCTGGTTTTACTTAGTCCCATAAAGAGCAATTTGTAATCGTCCATCTCCCTGCAGAGTTGGGCCATGATCTAAATCATGTCCGTTTTTTTAAGCTAAAGGTCGTCGTCGTGTTAATCAATCGGTAATCATTCGTTTCGGTTTTAGTAATCAATATGTTTAAGATGAGAAGCTGAATGGGCTTCGGCATCCGATCCTGGGTCTGGGGCTGCCAACACGCCTCCAAGCGAGCAGATAAGAATAATTTTTCCGTTACCCCTTGATGTTGAGGGTTATACCGCCCATGGTCGGTCGTCAGTACCTCGTCGGATGACGGCGGGATATGCCGTCACCTTTAATGAGGTTGAATTTGAGTAGGTGAGGCTGTAGGTGACGCATAACTACTCCATTAATATTCCACTTAAACAAAAACAATTATTATGAAATCATGAAGAAAAAGAAAAACAAGAACGCCCCAAATGTTGATAGCGCTCCCAAAATTTATAAGGACTATGATTTAAGGATATCCACCTGCAATAACGGACTCAGACTGGTTAGCTTTGAATCGGCAAGGAACATGGTAGTGAGTGGAACCAGATATCCGCATAAAGCTATCCACAAGAGACAACCTGGATATCGCCTGAACAGAAGACAATAAACCAGATTGATCAAGTGGTAATCGATGGACGACATGTCTCAAGCATTATGAACGTGTGTGCGATGCGCTGTGCAAATATTGACTTGGATCACCACCTATTAGAAGCCAAGGTACGCAAGATCGTAACCAAACTCGAAGGAAACTAGACATCAAAAAGCTACATACCACCGAGGTAGCCAATGCCTACTTCAACCAACCCAACCAACACAATTACTTCAAACCAACACTCCTAATCCTGGTGTTCCCGACACCCAGTGGCAGCATATTGCGAATTCTATGACCACTGCCGCAACGACCGTACTAGGTTATGAAAAACCACGCTTAGGCTAGCTCTGCTGTGATGAGGACTAAACGTGCAATGTCTGAATAAATGGATACTGCATACAAGTCAAAAGTGCTAGTACGATATGAGGAACGATTTAAAAAGAGTAGCTGGGAGATGAAACGCCTCTTCGGTCGGAAAAAACATCTATGGGAGAAAAGAGAGAATAGGTTATCGAAAATTAAAAGGATAGAGTTAAATTCCGAAGGTTCTAACCAAATTGTAATAAGCAAATGCTTTGGAAGTGGCATACCCCACCTGAAAGGACTGAGGAAATTTCGAAATCTGACCAAGGACACGAAGAGTGTGCTGCAAATATGGGGCGAACACTATCATTCTCTGCTCGTTTCCGAAGGCAACATAAGTGACAAAAACACGCCAATCATCAGCGACGGCATATATTGTCCACCACCGAGCCAAAATGAGATCAGCACGGCAATTGCACAGCTTAAAAACAATAATACTGCGAGAGTCGATGGACTGCTGCCAGAGCAGTTTATGGCCGGCGGCGTAGAATCAGCAACATGCATGCACCAGCTCATAATCAAGATTTGGCTCAAGCAATACATGCTTGACAATTGGAATCTGAGTGTTCTATGTCTTGTGCTTAAGAAAGGCGATCCAAGTGTGTGTACCGGAATCAGCCTTTTACCTATCGTAGACAAGGTATTGTCTAGTGTGTTATGTCAAAAACTAAAGCCCATCCTAGCGAACCTGATTAGGCTTTGCCAGTGTGGCTTTAGACCTGTTTAATTTACGACTGATCAGATATTCATACTACGACAAATACTGGAGAATACCCAAGAAATGCAGATCGACACTTACCATATGTACATATATCGATTAGAAGGTTGCATTCGACAATATAATATAAATTATTTGATGCTTTTGCTGAGTTTGGTATACCTGCGAAGCTGATACGACTTTGCGGGATGGCGCTGATTGACGCGGAGTCTTTAGTGCAAATGGGCAAATACTTGACAGAGCCATTTTTTTTAAACTAGCGAGGCTATAGACAAGAAGATATTTTTTCAGGCGATCTCTTTAACATCGTAATGGAGATGATCTGTTCCTGTAATCTTCAATACACACATTATTCCGCTCCTTAAGCTCTCGTTTTTTTCGCCTGAAGAGTCGAGTCGCCTCCCGCCTCTTCTCCCTATACTTTTCATGAATAGCTCGCGTTGCCATTGGCTGCAGTTTGGCCCTGTATGCAGCATCTTGTTCCCGGGTGGCATCGCGGCATTGGTCATCGTACCAGGCATTATCGTTAAAGGGCTTCACATACCCTAGTACGGACCGCGCAGTCCTTTCCATCGAGTGGGCAATATGTTGCCATTGCGCACTAGTATTTTCGGGAGTTGGAGCATCAAGAAGTAGTTGAGTGAGTTGGTCAGAATAGGCGTTGGCTATCTCCGCGGTCTGCAGTTTAGCGATGTCCAGCTTTATCTGTGCCTGGTTACGCAGGGTTTTCGCTCTGCTTAGCCTAGTACGCACCTTCACTGCAGTGAGGTGGTGATCCGAGTTGATGTTCGCACCTCTGATCACTCGTACGTCTAAGACACTTGACGCGTGCCTTCCATCGATTACCACGTGATCAATTTGGTTTCTCGTTACTTGATCGGGAGATATCCACGTTGCTTTGTGAATGTTTTTGTGGTCAAATCGTGTGCTGCTAATTACCATGTTCCTTGCTGCAGAGAAATCAATCAGTCTGATTCCGTTTGGCGATGTGTCAGTATGCAGACTAAATTTTCCGACTGTTGGGCTAAAGACATTCTCCCGGCCTATTTTGGCATTAAAATCTCCCAGCACGATTTTAACATCATGGCCCGGGCTACGGTCATATGTTTCTTCAAGTTGGGCGTAGAATTCGTCTTTGACCTCGTCACTTTTCTCCTCCGTCGGAGCATGAGCACATATCAGCGTGATGTAGAAAAATGTTGCCTTTAGTCTTATGGTGGCAATTCGTTCACTGACAGGAGTAAACCTAGAGACCAGGTGTCGTAGTCTCTTGCCGACCACAAATCCACAACCAAACTCATGCTTTTCCGCGTGGCAGCTGTAGTACACGTCACACATCCTCATCCGCGAGCATCCATATCCAGTCCACCGAATTTCCTGTATAGCAGTAATGTCAGTCTTATACTCTTCGAGGACATCCGCCAGTTGAATAGAGGCACCTGGTCGGTAAAGGGTTCTAACATTCCAAGTGCATATTCTCAAGTCATGGTCCTTAAAACGTTTGCGGTGGTCGTCAACATTTTGGGGGTTTCTTTTTCTCTTATTTCTCATTTTATTCACTGCCATTATACTGGTGGCGGGTGGCAAGCCCAGCCCACCAGGTTCTGCATTTTATTCCTACTGCCAGGAAAGATTTCAGCCGCTCATTCTGAGGCAGACGCTGACCAGGAAGCCGCCCAATATGGAACAGACGCTATGGATTTTCGCAATTTAGTTTTCGGAAGATGTGGGTTGCTAACCCTCGTCTCCTGCTATCTGCACGTCCAATCCCACGATGCAACCACGCTTCAGCGGTTCAAGCCTACTTTCCTGAGACGTCTCTTTGACCATTCAGGATACATGGTTGTAATGCCTTCTAACTTTAGCTAACTTCTAAGCGGTTGCTTTGAAGTCATTGCCCGGGGAATACTTAGTCTAAGACCGGAAGTAGTTCGCTGCTTGGACAGTGCCACAAAAGAATCGATTCTGGTCACTCCCAAGTGAGTAACAATTAGTAACTTTCTACCTCTGAGCAAAGTCCCATTCCCCATTGTTATTTGCAAAATAATAAACCACGTGTGCTAAAAAAGTCTGAAATCTTTTTTTGAACCGTGTTTTCTGGTTGGATCAGAAATTATATATTTTTTTCCAGTTTCTCTAAATCATAATCTACATTTATGTAGTATGAGAGATTTTCATTTATGCATGCAAAGTTGTACTAAAAAAGTACTTTCAGGTTAGCTAAAGTTGTGCATTTATCCGGTTTTTGCATTTATACATGTTGCACTTATCCGAGTATTTTTGTATGTAAACTTATAAAAAAGGCTAATGGCTTCAAGTTCCAGTGCACTTATGCAGTTTTTGCATTTATGCGATGTGCACTTATCCGTAGTTTACAACGACATCGACGTAGTCAAATGACCGAATGCGCTGGCTTGAACACGTTGTGTTCTTACGCCATCCCATTTTATCATGTTATATATAAAAAAACATCTACGTCTTTTGCCTTTTGCAAGGGTTTAAAAACATTTAATATTTGTTTGCTCCTTTTTTGGCGACAGGAAAAATCCAAACCCAAAACCCTTAGAGTTTTTGCTCCAGTCTATGACTGCTTTTAACAATTGTTTTTATTATTTTGATAATGTCCTTTCACTGCAAATATTACTATTTTTACACTTTCTGGCTTTTTTTTCCAGTAGGTCTGGATTTTTTTTTAGGGAATTCTACAAAAGGATAAAGTGCTAAAAAAAAAACACAACTTGTGTACAGCTATAAAAGTGTTGTTTTTTTGTGTTGGTGTTTGATCTAAATGAGACTAAGAACTAAACAATTGTAGAATGAGTAGCTATCCCTTCCTCCAAATAAATGTTAGTGTCCTTTAATCTATCAAAAGCACAACGAACACACAACTGCCTATTAATGCCAAGAAACGTTTTTTTTTTGTTATTTTTAACTAAAGAACTCAAGATATTTCAGTCGAACTTAGTTTTGTTAACACTAAAATAAAGAACTCAAGACATTTCACTTTGACTTGTTTATTTTAGCGCTTGGATCCTTGAACTCTACCATTTGAACTTTTTGAAATCCTTTGCTTGTTGGGTTTTATTTATTAATAGCACTTTTTACATGCATCCAAATTCATATATCACTCTTTTTCTAGAGGAATACAAAGGCTGCGATAGAAATGTCTTTGAAGGAAAAAAAAAATGGCCAACTAAGTCCTTAATTTATGGTCATTGCCAAAGAAACCAAACGTACAATTGCCAAAGATTACAGACTTGTAAATAACACTTGACATAAAAGGGCAAATTGAATACAGTGAATGAGGCTAAGTGACACTACCGCTTTGTGGTACTATGTATATGCCTAATATATTGTTGGTAGGACATGAATAACTGAATAAAAACCAAATTAAGACTGCAACTGTTTTATGTCTTAAATGAGTTGGTGGAAAGGATGGGAATTTGTTTTAAATTTTTCTAAAAACAGGATAAGTCAAATTTATGTAAGTAATGAACTTTCATATACACAATAAAATCTAGTTGTTTTTTATAAGTCTTACTCTGTTTTATTACAGTCTACCAAATACTGATGCAGTTGTAATTATATACAAATTGAAGACTACATGAAATCGACCAAGCGCATTAAACTTTACGCTATTATCATATATTCCACAAAATCATTCGTTTTGTTTACTAGCAGACACGCTATGATCCATGCGGTGTCTCCCTACCCGATCAACTCTTTTTTGTTTGTTACAATATTGTTTGAGGTTTTTCGTTTACCATTACCGAGAAAACCGCAGTGCATCCTGTACCCTCATACCGCTCTCCCCCTGGGCTGTGAATTGAATTAAAATTATCTTTAGGCGTTGTTGTTGCAGCTTATCTCTAAATTCTATTTCGTGACATCGAACTTCAATGTGTACCCTGCCAGATTGCAAATGCGAAATCCAATGTGTGTGTTTAGTCTGTGCACTGTTGGAACGTAAATTTGCCGAAAGTCCTGTAATTATTGTGAGTTTAGTGAAATTACCATTAAGTCATGTACACTGTTAGAAATGAAGGGGGCGAGGACATGCGAGTGAAAGGAATGTTTATGTTTTAAGCTACAAGAAATTTAAGTACGAAGTTTAAAAGGGCAACATACTAAGACTTTCTGATTATTTCAAAGGATAAATTCAAAGTTTGGGGTATATATTAGTTAGCTTACGATGGTGGCGGCAACATTGGCAGTGCTACTACATCAAAGTAGTTTCCCAATTTATTTTCAGTTTTTATACCCTCACCCTACGGGCAGGAGGGTATATATCATTCGATACGACTCAAAAGTGTAACACACAGAAGAAGTCACTTTAGACCCTAGGTTTTTTTGAACCAAATTCAATTCATGACCATTTTA
The DNA here is from genome assembly GCA_964034835.1 of Muscina levida. Lineage (NCBI taxonomy): Eukaryota > Metazoa > Arthropoda > Insecta > Diptera > Muscidae > Muscina > Muscina levida. The sequence continues at coordinate 170,659,518 of OZ035880.1, read as the reverse complement.
GTCGTTTGATTGGGGATGGAGTAATAATCTCAATAAATCAAACGCGATCGTAACCAAATTCTTTATTTAGTAAAGCTATAGCAGGATAGAGATTTGGAGAAAAAACTGGAAGTCTAGCCACGCCCATCCGGTACCGCCAACGTTAGAAATCGGTGAATGTTATTAATAGACCGAATAGATTGCGATCATGCCCAAATTCCGTATTTAGTAAACCTCAAGCAGGATAAAGTTTTTGAGAAAAAAATTTGAAGTCTAGCTACTCCCCTTATGGTACCTACCGTAAAAATGTATAATTCCGCCCACTTTAGAGATGGAGTAATAATATCAATACGCCCAACGCGATCGTTCCCAAATCCTGTATTTTGTTAAGCTATTACAGGATAATGTTTTGGCGGAATAATTAAGAAGTCTAGACACGTCTTTTATTGTAACTTCCATATAAATGAACCTCTCCACCTACTTTAGAGATGGAGTAATAATATCAATATACCCAACGCGATCGTGCCCAAATTCTGTATTTAGTAAAGGTATAACAGGGTAAATATATAAATGCACCTATCAGCCCACTTTGGGGATGGAGTAATAATATCAATACACCCAACGGGATCGTACCCAAATTCTGTATTTAATTAAGCTATAACAGGATACAATTTTGGAAAAAAATTTGAAAGTCTAGACACGCCCCTTCTGGTACCTCCCATATAAATGTACCTCTCTGCCCACTTTGGGGATGGAGTAGTAATATCAATAAACTCGACACGATCGTGCCCAAATTCAGTATTTAGTAAAAGTATAACAGGATAAAGTTTTGTAGAAAGAACTGGAAGTCTAGCCGCGCCCCTTCTTGGACCACCCGTACAAATATACCACTCCGCTCACTTTAGAAATCAAGTAATAATATCAATATAATAGGAAATTTGATGTTTTACTGAGGTTGAGGGTATATATAAGTCGGGTTGGCCGACTGAAACTTTCTTACTGGTTTTCTTACTTACTTACTTAGCTGGCAGTTCTATGCAATCCTATTGGATTATATACAGTACCAAGAACAATATTATAAGCGCTTCGATCTTCTGCGCCAGTTAGTCACACCAAGATCTGTAAGGTTCTCAGTACCCTGGTCTTTCCAACGGAGTTTTGGTCACCCTCCTCTGCGCCGTCCATCGAGTTCATTGTCGAAGACTTTTCGAGCTGGATCATTTTCGTCCATGCGTACAACATGACCTAGCTGCACCTTATTGAGTCTGACCAGGTCAATGTCAGTGTGCAGCTCGTACAGCTCATGATTCATACGACGGCGATACTCTCCGTTAGCGATGATGGGCCCATATATTTTACGGAGTATTTTGCTCTCATATACTGTCAGAACCGATTCATCCGCTTGTGACATAACCCAGGATTCTGAACCATACATCAGGACAGATAGATCCAGTATCTTATACCAGGATTTTGTTCGTCGACAGAGAGCTCTGTCATTAAATCGCTTGCTTAGACCGTAGTTGTAGTTATTAGCATGCAGGTTTCTTCTCCGGATTTCGAGGCTGACGTTATTTGTTTTGTTGATGGCGGAGTCTTGATAAATAAAATTATCTACCACCTCGAAATTGTCTACTTTCACGTGGTTTCCCAAACGAGAAGAATCGTTGTTCGTTGAAACTAATAACTTCGTTTTGTCCTCGTCAACCATTAGACCCATTTTCGCTGAATTCTTCTATATATCATTCTGAGAAGGCTGCAGTCATCTCCCGAAGTTTTCCACCGATGAGGTCTACATCATCAGTATACGCGAGTAGCGTGTGGCTTTTGTTGAATATCGTGCTACTCGTGTTTACTGCAGCTTTCGTTATTATCATCTTCATCATTATAATGAAGAGGTCACACAATATGCAGTCGCCTTGTTTTAGGCCTCGTCTGGTATAGAATAAATCCGTAATTTCCTTGCCAATCTTCACTGAAGACTTTGTATCAATCAGCGTCATTCCGCAAAGGCGTATCAGCTTCGCTGGAATACCAAACTCCGCTATGGCTTCGAGTAATTTCTGCCGTATCGGGCTGTCGAAGGCTGCTTCATGCTCGTCATGTCAATCTGCTTCTCTTGGGTCTTTTCCAGGATTTGCCGAAGTGTGAATATCTGGTCAGTTGTTGTTTTACCAGGTCTAAAAGCCACTGTGATAAGGCCTGATCAGTTTGGATAACACTGGCTTTAGTCTTTCACATAGCACACTCGACAGGACCTTACGGGCGATGGGTAAAATGCTGATCCCGCGGTAGTTGGAGCACACACTTGAATCACCTTTTATCAGCACAGGACATAATACGCTTAAATTCCAATCATCGGACATGCACTCGTTAAGCCAAACGTCTTCGCCACCGAACTTAAAGAGCTCCTCCGGAAGTACGTCGTCATTGGCTGCTTATTACATAGTACAAAATTGTTCAGCTCATTTCTGAGAACTGCACGTGAAAGTAGCCCCAAAAAGAAAAAGTTCTGCATCATTTGTTCTGTCAAGTTACATGCCATAATAATTGAATAAAGGGGAATTTGTCACGTTTTAGGCTCTTTTGTTTGACAGGTAGGATTCATCTATGAGGTAGGTAGGATTCATCTATTACCTCAAAGCAATAATTGCCAACGTTCACGATGCGTCCCCATCGCGAGAACTCTTTGTTTGTCGAAATCCTTATTTTTGTTTTGTCCTTGTTGACCCATTTCTGCTGACTCCTTTTCTAGTAATGAGAAAACTGCAATTACATCCCGTATATTTCGGCCAATGATGTCTATATCATCGGCATATGCTAGTGGCATGTGGCTCTTGTGGAATATTGTGTCAGTCATGTTGACACCAGCCTTTCTCATCACCTTCTCCACAACTATATTAAATAGTGTACCGGACAGGCTATCACCCTGCCTGAGACCTCTTTCTGTGTTGAATGATTCAGAGTGCCTCTTACCAATCTTAACCGAGGATTTGGTGTTTTCCAAGGTACATCTGCAAAGTCGAATCAGCTTTGCAGGAATACCAAATTTAGACATGGCCTATTCCTTATTGGAGAGTCCAAGGCAGCTTTGTAGTCGACAAAGAGGTGATAGGTGTCGATATGTGTCGATTTTTCCAGGATTTGCCGTAAGGTCTAAAGCCGCACTGATAAGGTCCAATTGTAGTTTTTCTACAATTGGCTTTATTCGTTCACACGATATTCTCGAAAGTACTTGTACGCAATTGGTAATAGGCTTATTCAACAGTAGTTCTTACATTTATTACGATCTCCTTTCTTATATATGGAACATAACAAACTGAAACTCCAATTCTCGTTCATGCTCTCTTCTAGCCAGATGTTCTCCATGGGCTGATGCATGCTCCGGATCAACTCCTCACCGCCTGCCTTAAACAGTTTAGCTGGGAGACCATCGGTTCCAGCCGCTTTGTTATTTTTAAGGTGGAATTTGCCACACGTATCTCACAGTTAATACCATCGTCACGGATTGGAGCGGGGCACAGTGGCACCGCCCCATACATTTCTTGGAAAAAAATAGAAGGAGTGGTCGTACAGCAATGAAATTTTGCAGAAACACTTCTCTGGGCTAAATTAAGAAATTTTGAAAAAATCTTGAAAAACCGCCTACTGCCAAAACCACCTCCCATATAACGGCACTTGCCAAAATTTATTTTTGGACCTGGGGACTCGAAATTCGGGGCAATTCTTAATTGAGTTCTCCTTATGAAAAAAAAATAACAGATTGGGGATGCCACGCCTACTTTAGATTTTACGCCCATTAAAAGTTGTAAATTTTAGGTGTTTTTCTTTCCTGCCTAGAATCATATGAAAAATTCATATAAGTTAAAAAATTTAAATTTTTATTCAAAAGTTAAACATGTGTTGTCCCCATACAAAAGAAGAGAATAATCCCAACAATCCTCCGCGAAAGATATTAGCCTTCAAATACACCGAAAATATTGCACAAATGCATGCATTAAAATCGATGTTACTAAAAGAGACGGTATTTGGCGGTTATTTTTTTTTTCTTAATTAAAAGTACAGACTCGGACCTTTCACTTTTTTATAGTTAGAGGGCTAAGCAAGGCAAAGCTCATAAAGTTTTTTTCCATCAAAAAGTGAAAAGTTGATATTTTTTAGCATAATTTTTGATAAATTATAATAATTAGTTTACTTTTCCAATTTTAATAATTTTTTTTTATAAAAGAGTAAGTGCTATATTTTCACTAAAAAATAAAACAAAAGCCATAGCTATAAACTTACACACACAAATGTTCTTTGTTTGGACAATAATTTTAATCTAATTTCATTGAATAAATTTCCGTTGACTTCTGTTAGTTTTTTTAACAACAAAATTTCACTTTTCATAAAAAACCTTGTTGAATTTTTCTTATCCAAATATTTCTTTACAAAACTAAATCATTAAAATTTTGAAATTAGAAAGTTGAAAAACCCTATTTTTTCCGCCGAAATGCCACTGTGCGGGGTCTTCTGGAGTATTGTCCGTCTCAGGTAGATTGCTGAAATGTTTTCTCCATTTCTTTAGAACGTTATCTGGGTCCGTCACTAGCTGACCATCGCTGTCCGTGCAGTCAATCCTGTTCCTCGCATTCTCGCTTTAACTCTCTTGTAAAATTTCCAGGCTTCCCCTCTACTATGTGCTATGTGCACTCATCCAGTCTCTTCTTCAGCTCCTGCATTTTTCGTCTAAAGAGACGTTCGCGAACAGGTCGCGTTATCATTGGCTGTAGTTTCGCCCTGTATGCAGCATCTGTATTTTTCGAGGCATTGCTACATTCATCATCGTACCAGGCATCTTCTCAAGTACGCTTCTCGCTGTCCGTTCTATGGAGTCAGTTATATATTGCCACTGCGAGGTAATATTATTAGGGGTTGGAGCATTCCGTAGCAGTTGCGTTAGGTGGTTGGAGTGGGCGTACGCTACCTCTGTGGTCCGCAGTTTACCGAAGCCCGGGTTTGTTGTGCCTGGTTACGTACGTTTTTTGCCATGCTTAGCCTTGTGCGTACCTTAACTGCGGTAACGTAGTGATCGTAGTCAATGCTCGCACCCCTGATTACTCGTACGTCCAGAACACTCGATGCGTGCTTTCCAGCTGTAATAGATGTCGCAATATTTACGTCGCGAGCATCCTTGTCTTGTCTATCTCATCTTCTGAATCCATCCATCCATCTCATTTGAGGACATCCACCAGTCGGATAGTGGCACCTTCTGTAAAGAGAGTCCTGACGTTACAGGAGCATATCCTTATATCATGGTCCTTATTACGTTTACAGGAGTCGTCAACATTTGGGAGTACCGATTGTTACTTTTTGTTTTTCGTCCCTCACTATCTGCCGCTCTTCATGATAAAAAAAATACCACGAACAACGTTGCATAGGGGCCACCACTAAGGAGGTTGTGAGTCGTCTTGAGATGCAAAGTTCACTTTACATCCCCAACGGCACCCTTTTCTTACTAGAAAATATAACGTACGACAGATCATATTCAATATTAAAAAGGTTAATTTCTTGCAACTCCAGTTAGATTTTATTCTCCGTGTAACTGTTGTGCACCCATGTCAATCTCGCGTCACTCACAGTCATGTCAATAATAAGCCCCAGCTGTTGTCACTGCACTACGACGACGACTATTTGATTTGGTGTTTCGTATGTGAAGATAATGAGTTCTACTTTGCTCACTGCCGCACTTCGATTAGCAAATGCTAGATCAACTAATGGCAAACATTACAAACAACATAAACACCTAGAATTAAGACAAATTTATGGTACACGCACTGGCAACAGTACAACAAGTTGCGATTTGAATTTAAACAACGGAAATTCAATTAGGGATAATCAGTTTATAAACAGACGTTTTAGCAGAACTGCCATGTAATTAAGTTGCGAAATTCTTTGTAAATAATGCACTTTTGGTTGTCTTAAAGCTGCAATGTTAAACGTGCATTGCAATATCTATTAATCCTTCGCCCATACAAAGATGTCGCGTAGTAGGGAGTTGTACTCCTCATCAGTATTTCTCTTTAATAGACTAGTATGTAAATACTATAAAGTCACAAAATAACATGTTGCGCTTCTTCTAATGTATTTGTAATTGTATCTTGTTATACTTTCTTGTGATTTTGCGTGGGATTTATTTCTTTGTATGGCGTATGCGTGTGCTTCTGTGTGCGCTTGGCTTTTATTTTATTTTTATTCAGCCATAACAAACACATAAACATGATTTACATTGGGTAAATGATAAAGCCAGGAGCATTTTTGGAACGAACTTTTAGCAGTTAATCAAAGTTTTTATTCTTTTGTTTCTTGGCTTCAGAAGTTTATGGGGTGAATAGACATCAACATCAAAATATGATGGTGATGTACAATTGTGATTTCACAGGAGAGTGAACAATGTATTGTGAAATTTATTTCGTTTTCGCTCGTAAAAGTTAAGAATGGAAAGAAAATTAGTTAGGCATTGTAAATTAAAATGTAGTGTTGTGATAAATTCATCGATTCTGAAGTCAAAATTTTATGATATGTAAATAATGTGTGATTCATTAAGAAATTGTTGTTATGTATTAGTATTTTTTATAGATGAAGCAAGTTGTCACCTTATTCTTTTTCAGTGTTGTTTAGCAATTCGGTGTAGATAGACTCAAAACTTTTTAGTCGAAAATAAGCGTTTGTGGAAAATATCTTTCTGGCACAATCGACCTTCTAAGAACACTATTACTAACACCTTTCCGAAATTTCAGTCTTAGTGTGCCATATTGTATGATACACACAACCGAATACACAACATCCACCTCCTGTTTAGACAAACATTTTTATTTGTAGTCTTTTAAATGTGGAAATTCTTACACCTCATTTGCAAACTCTTGTCATTTTCACTTTCGTTGCCGTTGATTAATGTTGACGAAACATAACAACTTTTGGCTTAATCTTTATTCGTTGTGCACTAGTCATGCGCTGCAATGTCATTGTTGTCCCAGTTCTGACAGCATTATAAGGGTTTAACGTCGTCGTCGTGGAATATAGGTAAGGTGGTAATAACTTTGCACATTTGTACTTAGCACTGTTGACTGCGTATGTGTTGGATTATAAGGTAATGAACTTTCGCATTTCCCTTGCTCATTATGAGACTTGAAGTATAAATGCATATTTTTTTTTGTTACAGGGGATTACAAGGGGATTTTTAGTTGGTGCGGGTCGATGTTGGCAGACTGAGGAGGCCTTGTTGTTTTCAGTTACTGTTGGTACTTGAATTTACTAATTTTGATATTTTAAGAGTTTTGAATTTAAATTTTAATCCAATTCTATTTCTTAATGATATTGGAAAAAAGAATCTTAGACCTTTCAAGTGAAATATGTATATTCCTGACCATATCGTTTTCCCATCCTATTCATATTCCTATCCTATCCTATCCTATTCCTATTCCTATTCCTATCCTATTCCTATTCCTATTCCTATTCCTATTCCTATTCCTATTCCTATTCCTATTCCTATTCCTATTCCTATTCCTATTCCTATTCCTATTCCTATTCCTATTCCTATTCCTATTCCTATTCCTATTCCTATTCCTATTCCTATTCCTATTCCTATTCCTATTCCTATTCCTATTCCTATTCCTATTCCTATTCCTATTCCTATTCCTATTCCTATTCCTATTCCTATTCCTATTCCTATTCCTATTCCTATTCCTATTCCTATTCCTATTCCTATTCCTATTCCTATTCCTATTCCTATTCCTATTCCTATTCCTATTCCTATTCCTATTCCTATTCCTATTCCTATTCCTATTCCTATTCCTATTCCTATTCCTATTCCTATCCTATTCCTATCCTATTTCTATCCTATTCCTATTCCTAATTCTATTCCTATTCCTATTCCTATTCCTATTCCTATTCCTATTCCTATTCCTATTCCTATTCCTATTCCTATTCCTATTCCTATTCCTATTCCTATTCCTATTCCTATTCCTATTCCTATTCCTATTCCTATTCCTATTCCTATTCCTATTCCTATTCCTATTCCTATTCCTATTCCTATTCCTATTCCTATTCCTATTCCTATTCCTATTCCTATTCCTATTCCTATTCCTATTCCTATTCCTATTCCTATTCCTATTCCTATTCCTATTCCTATTCCTATTCCTATTCCTATTCCTATTCCTATTCCTATTCCTATTCCTATTCCTATTCCTATTCCTATTCCTATTCCTATTCCTATTCCTATTCCTATTCCTATTCCTATTCCTATTCCTATTCCTATTCCTATTCCTATTCCTATTCCTATTCCTATTCCTATTCCTATTCCTATTCCTATTCCTATTCCTATTCCTATTCCTATTCCTATTCCTATTCCTATCCTATTCCTATCCTATTCCTATCCTATTCCTATCCTATTCCTATCCTATTCCTATCCTATTCCTATCCTATTCCTATCCTATTCCTATCCTATTCCTATCCTATTCCTATCCTATTCCTATCCTATTCCTATCCTATTCCTATCCTATTCCTATTCCTATTCCTATTCCTATTCCTATTCCTATTCCTATTCCTATTCCTATTCCTATTCCTATTCCTATTCCTATTCCTATTCCTATTCCTATTCCTTTTCCTATTCCTATTCCTATTCCTATTCCTATTCCTATTCCTATTCCTATTCCTATTCCTATCCTATTCCTATTCCTATTCCTATCCTATTCCTATCCTATTCCTATCCTATTCCTATCCTATTCCTATCCTATTCCTATCTTATTCCTATCCTATTCCTATCCTATTCCTATCCTATTCCTATCTTATTCCTATCCTATTCCTATCCTATTCCTATCCTATTCCTATCCTATTCCTATCCTATTCCTATCCTATTCCTATCCTATTCCTATCCTATTCCTATCCTATTCCTATCCTATTCCTATCCTATTCCTATCCTATTCCTATCCTATTCCTATCCTATTCCTATCCTATTCCTATCCTATTCCTATCCTATTCCTATCCTATTCCTATCCTATTCCTATTCCTATCCTATTCCTATCCTATTCCTATCCTATTCCTATCCTATTCCTATCCTATTCCTATCCTATTCCTATCCTATTCCTATTCCTATTCCTATTCCTATTCCTATTCCTATCCTATTCCTATTCCTATTCCTATTCCTATTCCTATTCCTATTCCTATTCCTATTCCTATTCCTATTCCTATTCCTATTCCTATTCCTATTCCTATTCCTATTCCTATTCCTATTCCTATTCCTATTCCTATTCCTATTCCTATTCCTATTCCTATTCCTATTCCTATTCCTATTCCTATTCCTATTCCTATTCCTATTCCTATTCCTATTCCTATTCCTATTCCTATTCCTATTCCTATTCCTATTCCTATTCCTATTCCTATTCCTATTCCTATTCCTATTCCTATTCCTATTCCTATTCCTATTCCTATTCCTATTCCTATTCCTATTCCTATTCCTATTCCTATTCCTATTCCTATTCCTATTCCTATTCCTATTCCTATTCCTATTCCTATTCCTATTCCTATTCCTATTCCTATTCCTATTCCTATTCCTATTCCTATTCCTATTCCTATTCCTATTCCTATTCCTATTCCTATTCCTATTCCTATTCCTATTCTATTCCTATTCCTATTCCTATTCCTATTCCTATTCCTATTCCTATTCCTATTCCTATTCCTATTCCTATTCCTATTCCTATTCCTATTCCTATTCCTATTCCTATTCCTATTCCTATTCCTATTCCTATTCCTATTCCTATTCCTATTCCTATTCCTATTCCTATTCCTATTCCTATTCCTATTCCTATTCCTATTCCTATTCCTATTCCTATTCCTATTCCTATTCCTATTCCTATTCCTATTCCTATTCCTATTCCTATTCCTATTCCTATTCCTATTCCTATTCCTATTCCTATCCTATTCCTATCCTATTCCTATCCTATTCCTATCCTATTCCTATCCTATTCCTATCCTATTCCTATCCTACTCCTATCCTATTCCTATTCCTATTCCTATTCCTATTCCTATTCCTATTCCTATTCCTATTCCTATTCCTATTCCTATTCCTATTCCTATTCCTATTCCTATTCCTATTCCTATTCCTATTCCTATTCCTATTCCTATTCCTATTCCTATTCCTTTTCCTATTCCTATTCCTATTCCTATTCCTATTCCTATTCCTATTCCTATTCCTATCCTATTCCTATTCCTATTCCTATCCTATTCCTATCCTATTCCTATCCTATTCCTATCCTATTCCTATCCTATTCCTATCCTATTCCTATCTTATTCCTATCCTATTCCTATCCTATTCCTATCCTATTCCTATCTTATTCCTATCCTATTCCTATCCTATTCCTATCCTATTCCTATCCTATTCCTATCCTATTCCTATCCTATTCCTATCCTATTCCTATCCTATTCCTATCCTATTCCTATCCTATTCCTATCCTATTCCTATCCTATTCCTATCCTATTCCTATCCTATTCCTATTCCTATCCTATTCCTATCCTATTCCTATCCTATTCCTATCCTATTCCTATCCTATTCCTATCCTATTCCTATCCTATTCCTATCCTATTCCTATTCCTATCCTATTCCTATCCTATTCCTATTCCTATTCCTATTCCTATTCCTATTCCTATTCCTATTCCTATTCCTATTCCTATTCCTATTCCTATTCCTATTCCTATTCCTATTCCTATTCCTATTCCTATTCCTATTCCTATTCCTATTCCTATTCCTATTCCTATTCCTATTCCTATTCCTATTCCTATTCCTATTCCTATTCCTATTCCTATTCCTATTCCTATTCCTATTCCTATTCCTATTCCTATTCCTATTCCTATCCTATTCCTATTCCTATCCTATTCCTATCCTATTCCTATCCTATTCCTATCCTATTCCTATCCTATTCCTATCCTATTCCTATCCTATTCCTATCCTATTCCTATCCTATTCCTATCCTATTCCTATCCTATTCCTATCCTATTCCTATCCTATTCCTATCCTATTCCTATCCTATTCCTATCCTATTCCTATCCTATTCCTATCCTATTCCTATCCTATTCCTATCCTATTCCTATCCTATTCCTATCCTATTCCTATCCTATTCCTATCCTATTCCATACAATTATTAGGGCTTATTTTATGGTGTAATATCCTACTTTGGATTGTTACTTTCAATCAGTGGGCGAAGGGGGCGTGGCAAAACTGTATTTTAGCCCTAGAGATATAAAATTTAGTACATGAATAGGACTCGGCACTTTAGCTTCAAGTTTTCGTGGCAAAACTGTCTTATAGACATAGAGCGATAATATGTGATGCACCGATAATTCTCGATATCAAAAAATACAATTTAATTTATCAAAAGTACATTTATTGTATCAAAAAATAATTTAGTTGTATTCGGTACAAAAAAAAATACATTAATGGTACTAAAAAGGACTATTAATATACAAAAAGCAAATTATTTGTACCAAAAAGTTAATTTATGTTATCAAAAAGTACTTGATTGTCTGTTTTTTAGACATAGAGCGATAATATTTGATACACAGATAATACTCGATATCAAAAAGTACAATTTATTTATCAAAAAGTACATTTGTTGAATCAAAATTTACTTTTGTGGTATTGTTGTACAAAAAAAGAACATTAATGACACTAAAAGATAAAGTTTATTATACCAAAAAGGACTATTATTATACAAAAAGTAAATTTATTTTATCAAGAAGTACATTTATATTATCAAAAAGTACTTAATTGGTACCCAAATGATTGTATTAAAAAGTACACAAAAGAACAACTAATTGTCAAAAGTACAACTATGTTATCAAAAAGGACTTAATTGTATGTTTTTTAGACATTGAGCGATAATATTTGATACACAGATAATACTCGATATCAAAAAGTACAATTTAATTTATCAAAAAGTACATTTATTGTATTATTGTACATATATGGTATTAAAAGTACAGTTTATTGTACCAAAAAGGACTATTATTCTACAAAAAGTAAATTTATTGTACTAAAAAGAACATTTATGGTATCAAAAAGTACTTAATTGGTACCAAAAAGTACAAGTTATTGGACTAAACAGTACATAAAAAGAACAACTAATTCCAAAAAGTACATTTATGTTATACAAAAGTACTTAAGTAGTTTTTTTGTACACAATAAAATATAGTGTATAAAATTCAGTTTTTATCAAAAACTATTGTTGTTGAAGCTAAAAGCAAAGAATACTATGGTGTTTGCTTAACTTCATATAATTTTTAAATTTTATTTGCTATCACTTTTGAAGCATTTTGACAACATGTTTTTCGGAATTGCATTAGCAAAGTTTAAGAACTATTTTCTTGGCGTAAGTTCGTTTAATCAAAAATTTTGGCAATAAATCGCCCAAAAAAAATATGTAGGTAAATTGTTAAAAAACAACCTCATTTGCACGATGCTGACACATTTTAAAGGGAAATACAGGTAATGATGTCAGTAGTGTAAATGAGCCTTTGTCGTACTCTGCAATGCAGACATGAATATACCGACAACATATTTATTATCGGCCAGCAGGAATATGAAGGCGAACATTTATTTCTGGTCAGTGGGCAGAAGGGAAATGGGAAAATATTTTTATGACTATATAAGGTAATATACATATATAGTACTTGGCGCTATAGATATGAATTTGCAGAAGTATGTTTTAATATCGCTTCCTGAGACGTTGTTAGTTTAAACAGGTTAAGGAGTTTTTGGGGTAACAAATTGGTAACAGAGCGTACAAGATCGACTCTTAAACTTAGCCCATTAAATATGCAAGCGAAACATATTACAATATGCAATAGCGTCAAATATGCAATAGCGAAGCATTGCCGGCTCCACAAGTACGTTTTCGAATTCGCTTGAAGTTGTAGATCGGCCTGGTCGTGGTTAATTCATTGTTGAACCTATCTTGTTGAACATCTGCATCAATTTTCTAACCAAATGGGAGGATTGTTTACCAAGCTGGTGAACCTCTGTAGCATTTCGTTAGGAAACCAGAGACTGTGAGTATGATCTTGAAACTTTACTTGCTGTACCATTTAAATTTTATAAAGTTTCCATTGGAAATCTTTGTGAAGAATGCGGTATAAAGATGTTTTGTACAGATTTAAGAATTTGAGTTGTTCACGAACATAAGTTTATAGTTATTGGTTAAAGTTGTGCCATCTGTTTCCTCAAACTTCTGCACCCTGTTTTTAATCAATGGAATTTCTTTTCTATGTGATGTATTGTAATGTTGTTGCGCTGTTGTTGAAGAATTGTTGTTTCAAAAGTACTCGCGTTCGCGGAGCGCACGTTGTGCTTCGCTGAATGACGCCATGCCACAAAATTCCCCATTGGCTGCTCTTGCATTTGTAACTGCTCTGCCTGATACCGTCGCGGCTGCCGATTCTAATTTAAGCGGACTTTTGGTCCACCCTGTATTTTATATCCTTAGTTTAATGAGGTCTATAACAAAACTTTGTAAGCAATTATAAGATTTTGGGCGTGGTAAAAATGTGTCATATTTTGATTGACTTCCCTTTATTTTTTTGTCTGAAATCTCTTTTCTTTTCCCTTATGTAGCATCCAGTAATGAATCACTGCAGAATCAAACACATTCTTTGATTCCCTACATATAGATTCTTTTTTTGCATTTCAAATTGTTGTTATACTGCGACATTCTGTTGTTTTAACATAAACAATTGTTGGTTTTCCGGATTAATGTGTTGCAAAAATGCGGCCATAAATAACATTGCCGTAAGGTCTATGTACATTAGGGCGTTTCACTAAAAAAATTTTGCAACTCTTGAAGCGGAATATTAAAGATTGTGATCTAAAAGAATTTCGAAAATTTTTTGGGATTTTTTGAAGATGGGTATGGGGTCGCTGAAATCGATTTTATCAAAAAAATGAGGTTATGGAGAAAAAATTTTTGTATTATTTTTTTCTGGTGCTTTTTGTTCATACAACTAATCAATTCTCTTAGTAAGCATCCGATCCCACGACAAAAAAATTATTAGTGTGAAAAATTATTATATTATGGACCACTTTGATAGTCTTAAAAGTGAAAAATTATTTTTCCTAGATTTCAAACCTCAATAACTTGAAAAGTTTTCAACATTTTTTCAAGATGTAAAATGTGTTAGAAATATAATTTAGATACCTTTATTTTGGTATATATAAGTTTATATCTTACTTGTGAAAAATGTTGAAAAAAATAAAAAATAGACAAAAATAATTATTTTTTATTTTTAAATTCACACTATTTAAATTTTAAAATGTTTGAAATAGGCCCTTTTTAAAATGTAACAAAATTCATAATGCATAATTTCGTAACCTCAAACAGTAAAAGGGTTTTTGATGAATTAAAATTGCCCACTTCCTTTTTTTCGAAAGATACACTTTTATGGGAAAATGATGATGATTTTGTTTCTTCAAAGAAAAAACAAGAAAAACTATGTGTTGTGGATGATTTATCAGAAAGTGGCGTGGCGTCGGCTACAATATATAACAAGAAAATTACAAAGAATAAGGATGATTTTCAAAACTTATTGATAAGAGTTGATAACAATCAAAAAATTATACCTAATATTAACAAAAATGTCATTGAAAAGCTCTTAAGAAACCAATTTTAAAATACTTCCACAGTTGTTCCACATTTAGTGGTTAATGTATTGTAATTATAGATACAAATTTACTTTTTAATTTTAATTTGTTCATTAAATATGTTGATTTTGTTTATTTAATATCTTTTGATTTTGTATGGGAATACAAATATATTGATGAATTGAGTTTTTGATATTTTTATTAAAGCAATGTATTTTAGAGGTTTTTTTTACTTAACCAAGAACGAAACATAATGAAATTCTTTTAATTTTCATAAAATTTGATAAATAACAAAAAATTTCTCAAACTTTAATTTTTTTTCTTAAATTTTTCCAACAAGTAAAAATAAATCAATGTACCGAATGAAAGGTAATTTAAAACCCTTTCCAACGCATTTTACATCTTGAAAAAATGTTGAAAACTTTTCAAGTTATCGAGGTTTGAAATCTAGGAAAAATAATTTTTCACTTTTAAGACTATCAAAGTGGTCCATAATATAATAATTTTTCACGCCAATAATTTTTTTGTCGTGGGATCGGATGCTTACTAAGAGAATTGTTTAGTTGTATGAACAAAAAGCAACAGAAAAAAATAATATAAAAATTTTTTCTCCATAACCTCATTTTTTTGATAAAATCGATTTCAGCGACCCCATACCCATCTTCAAAAAATCCAAAATTTTTTTCGAAATTCTTTTAGATCACAAGCCTTAATATTCCGCTTCAAGAGTTGCAAAAATCGCAAAAAACCCATTTGGTGAAACGCCCTAATGTACATCCACTAAGTCTAATCATGAGATTTTACGCCTTTCTCCAGAACTGAACAAAATTTATTGTGATATGTAAATCTATCAAATACTTTGAGTTTTTTTAGCTGAATGTTAAAGGCACCAACTTTAGACTCTTATGACTTGCTTTTAGATTGTGTTGGAAGTAGAAATTTTTACATTTCATTTGTAGCAATTGTCCTTTTCACTTTCATCGCCTTCCATTAATAATGACGAAACAGCACAACTTTGGCTTAATAGTTAATCGTTTTGCACCAGTCATGATGAGGATTTCATGTGCTGCAATGTCATTGTTCTCCCAGTTTTGACGGCATGATAGAGGATTTACTTTGTCGTTCAAATATGTGGGTAAGGTAGCAATAACTTGGCATATTAGCACTTAGCACTGCAGTCTGCGTGTGTGCAGGATTATAAATGACCTTTCGCGTTTTCCTTGCTCATTATGAGACTTGAAGTATAAAGGATTTTCAGTAAAAATAAATTAACTGAATGAGGAATATTTTTTGTTAGAGTAAAGCTTTTCAATTGGTGCGGTTCGATGTGGGCAGCCTACGGCGGTCATGTTCTGTTGGTTATGTCTATCCAACTTATTGCTTATTTCTCAGTTACAGCTGCAATTTCAATTGAAAATTTTAAGTTCCTTTTGACGAGTTTTGAATGTCATTTAATGTGTTTTGATTTGTATTTGTTATTTTGTTTGTATTAGAGTAAATTTTTCTTAAATTTCGATTGAACATGGTGTAAAGATATTTCTTCGTCAAATGGAAAAAAATTCGGTAGAAACATTGTTTTTCTTGTGCCAAGACATCCTTCTGTCTATTAATACAAAAGTGTAATTAAGTAGGTATAATAAAAATATTAAACGAATATTATTAGGATAATTAATATTAGCTTAAAAGGGTTTTTTGACAATGTTTCTTGTATTGTAACGGATTTGAAAACAAATAAGCAAACCCTTTTCTATATTTTTATTGCATGCCATACTTTATGCTACGCCCATCATGCATTGCATATTGCTCTCATAAGTAGATGCTGAATACTTTGCTTCATCTTTTTCCACAAACAATTGAGCTTACGTGCCGGTTTTGTCTCGTTGAGAAATTGACACTTAATTAATCCTTAAGTTATTCCTACATAGCAAGAAGCGAAAAGTCTGTTAAATAAATATATAAGATTTATTACACATTTTCTTTGTTTGTTCTGTTATGTTCGAGATATCGATGAGTGAGACGTTGTGGAGTTATTCTTTATATAATCACTTAATATTACTTAAACGACAATCATTGTCATCGCCATCATGAATCGTATTTTTTCTCAACTTTAAAAAGCTCCACGTGCATCTGTTGACACTTTCGTTTACTTATATCCGGCATGGAGAAATGTATTAAAATTAAGAAAAATTCGTTCTTTCACGGAAATTGGAGAAAATGTTTAATGTCAGAGCATATGTGACGAATCAATGTTTTTGCAGTCGCTGCAATGCATATATGCATATTTATTTCGACATACATTGATAACGCTTTAATTGTAGCAAATCTTAGTCAAAAGTAGAAAAATAGTATATTATATACTTATCTATTCGGATAGACTTAGATGAACCGAGATTTTTACCTGTTTTATACGGCGATGTAATTAAATAATAACGACCAATTAAATAACTGCCGCAAAAAAAGAACTCTGGTACAAAACAACAAATACTTTTGCCAAAAAGTGCATTAAATGTACTTTTTGGTACAAAATAGTACTCTGGTGCAAAAAAAGTACTTTGTGCAACAGAAAAGTGTTTTATGGGCCAATAGAAGTACTTTTTGGCATAAAAAAGTACTTTGTGCCGAAAAGTACATTAAAAGTACTTTTTGGTACAAAAATTTACTCTGGTACAAAAAGAAAATACTTTGTGCAGCAGAAAAATGCTTTTGGGCCAATAAAATACTTTTTTTTAGCATAAAAAAGTACTTTTGGTACATTTCTTTGGTACTTAGCTCGCGAGACATGAGCACAAACAAAGAGCTGGCTTGCGAGCCAAGAGCTGTCTTGAAGTTTTGAGGCTCCTGGCTCCTGAAAAGAGTGAGCAAATACGTACTCTGAGTCTTGCGCAAAGCTTTACCGAAATCAGACCACTATATGTATCTGGTACCTCCCATACAAGTGGTTGGAAACCACATACTATTGGATTGATATATTTTGACTAAATTTTACGAAACGTATTTTTTTTTGACTATTATCCTTATTGTACACAGTTTGAACTGTGTACAAAAATGACCATGTTTTGCGTATGATATGCGCTTGAAAAAATTGACAGGAATAGACATGGACTACATTGATGGACCCCTTCTGGTACCCCCCATACTAATTTACCTATACATAATTAATAAAATTTTTATAAAAAATATTGTGGCAAAGATTAGTAATTAATTCCTTGGACCTTTCAACAACAGTATAAACTAAATAAAAACAGAATAAAAAAATTAAATATTTTTAAAATTCCATCAAACTTTTGAAATTTGTTCAATTTTTGTCAAAATATATTTGCGAGCGATTACAATAACATTCATCGCATTACTTTTTTAAAGACGCATAAGCATAGGGGCGATTCCTTTGGGACGGGTGTGACCATGTTACTTGCATTTTTGGTTATAATTCATAAATGGAAAATTTATTATTAAAAAACAGCGTGATTACCAAGAACGTTAAGTAACAAGTAGAAACTGAAAGAACTTGACTGCTGCTCAGAATGTTCATTAGAAGACATCGACGGGTGTGACCTTAGGAATTTGAGCTTTTACAAAATTATGACTTTCAGGTTAAATTCAGTAAAATTTTCCGTAAAAAGTTCTCAAATATTGTGATGTAGGTAATTGTTTATATTGTTTTTGATTGTGTTAAGTACTTACTGTTTACAAAAAAAACTACTTTTACTTAATATAAAATTTTTTGAAAAAAAAAGACGGGTGTGACACCATTTTCCGACGGATGTGACCTAGTAAAATAAACTCGAAATGTATGAAGAAATTAAATTTTTCATAGAGTTCAATTATATAAAAAATATAAAGGCAAACATATAAGACATATAACAATAGACATAGACATTCGACATCTGCAGTATCGTATACATCACCATTAAAGCGGTTAAGTTGTTTCCTCGACCAAGAGGTTATCAAAATCGTTATCTACGATGAATTCTAAGAAAATTTGCACAAGAAACCATGGTTCTAAAATGAAAATCGAGCCCTCGGGTATTAACGAGAAACTTTTAGTATTGCGGAAAAATTCCACAATAAGCCCCGCAACTGCTTCGGAATCGCCCCTAGAGGGTTCAAATAAGTGACCGACCCTCAGGCTTTTTCCCACCTACAATTTTTCCCAAACATACCTACCACCCATTTTCAAACCCTAAGGGGACTTCCATAAAAAAAATCAAATTTTTATAAAATTTGCACCCATTGCTCTAACTGCTCTAAAGCAGTCCCTAGAGGAGTAAAATGTATGACCGACCCCCAATATTTCTACAACTCCAATATTTTCCCAAAATATATCTATCTTCTATTTTAAACCCTAAATGTGTTTTTAATATATGTTTTAATTAGCTCCAGCCACACCCATGTTGCCACCTAGAGGGGCAAAACGTATGACCGACCCCCACTAGTATTTCCCTCCTAATATTTTTCTCTAGCATACCTACCCCCTATCTTAACACACTAAGGGGGCTCTCATACAAAAAGCACCTATGTATGTACTGGCCTTGTAACAAAAAAATTTCTTGTCAATCATATTTAAAAAAACCCAAACATTGTGTTTATTATGGCTGATGGCGGTATTATTTTTGTACCCAGGGACGGGTGTGACCAAATGTTTTCTGTAACTAAATATACAAATATTTAAATAAATGTTTACAAAATTTCAATATATTATTAATTGCACTTACATTGTTATTGTTGGAAAGTATTAATGTTTTATCATGGCCTCGCAGATGGCCACAACCGAGTCCCCTAGAATTGAAGCTGGCCCCGTTGTTAGCATAATAAGAGAGGAAATCTTTCAGACCCCGAAAGCAGTGCTGGTGACGACTGAAACTCCTGTCGCAGATAGGCCACAACAAACCAGAAGTTCTCCTAACCAGGATTTCATTGCTAAAATGAGAAAGGAAGAAGCCTCTGCTATTGCAGATATGAAGAAGGTACTGGTCAAAATTAAGGCAGCTCTCAGGAGGCAGAGGAACATCAGCATGGATGTCAGAGAAGGAATTCAGGAGATAGACGAGTTAATCTGCATCGCCGAAACTAGCAGGTCCAGCTGGACGAAGGTTGAAGAGGAGAGACGAGCAAACATGTGCGTGAATATGGTACGAAATACGGAAGAGACACCACTCACGAGTACGGCCAAGAGAATTGCGGAGAGCCCACCTGAACGGACAGAGGAGACAAAAAAGAGAAAAAATAAGGAAGAAGAGAAACCGGAAGAGTGGAAGACAGTCAGGTACAGAAAGTCACCTAAGCAAGATAGGAAGACGAAAGTATCTGAAACAGCCCGGGAAAAACCGAGAAAGAAAGAATTAAGGAAGATGCCGCTAAAGCGCAAACCGGAGGCACTCATAATAAAACCAACAGAGGGACACAGCTACGCGGATGTTCTTAAGACTCTGAGGGAGAATGGAAACAGAGATGACATAAAAGTTAAAACAGTAAGAAAAACTCAAACAGGATCGGTGCTGGTTGAGCTTGAAAGAGGGGAACGAGTAAATCAGGAAATGTTCAACAAAGTTAAAGAGGCAATGAAAGACACAGCCGAAGTCCGTAGCGGTACTACAAATGTTACCCTAATTATCCGAGACCTAGATGCCCTGACGACCACCGAAGAAGTAGCACAGGCCATGGAAAACGCCGTTACAATGAACAGAAGCGAGATAAAAATCAGAATTTCAAAGCCGAACAGCAGAGAATTAGTGCAAGCGTACGTGACAATGCCAGCCACAGAAGCCGAAGAGCTTTTAAAGATCGAGTCTGTGAAAATTGGATTGTGCCGTGTGAAAGTGAGACGCCATATAATGCAGAAGAAGTGCTTCAGATGTTTTGGCGCAGGTCATGAGCAGTGGAATTGTGCTGGTCCAGACAGAAGAGGTCAAGGCCTATGTATAAGATGTGGTAAAACGGGCCATATGATGAAAAATTGCAGCCAAGCTCCTAAATGTTGCCTATGCCTTGAAGCAGGATACGAAAACTTAGACCACTTACCGGCCTCCGGAAAGTGTAGCGTAGTAAGGAAGCAACATCAATGAGGATACTTCAGGCAAATATGCATAGAAGTAAGACGGCGGATGCACTAATGGACCAGATCGTTGCAGAAAAAGAGACCGATATTGTCATTATAAGCGAACAATATAGAATGAAAAATACTGGCATCTGGCTAGATGACAGTTCAAAAACCGCGGCGATATGAAAGAATACGAGCACACGAGTGAATCCCCTCCTCCCTTCACCGAAGATGAACTCTTCCTAGCGGCTAGAAGTTTCAAGGGGAATAAAGCTCCAGGGCCAGACGGAATCCCAGCTGAGGTTATTAAATGCATAGCTGAAAAACGTCCAACACCACTTTTAAATATGTTCAACCTGTGTTGGGCACACTGTACGTTTCCGGAAATATGGAAACGGCAAAAGCTGGTCTTGATAAGTAAGGGAAAAGGAGATCCAACACAGCCTTCAGCATACAGACCTCTTTGCATGCTTGATGTGACCGGAAAATTTTTTGAAAAGCTGATCAAAAGAAGGCTCATGGCAGAGGTGGAAAAAGCAGGGGGTCTATCAAAAAGCCAACACGGTTTCCGAAAAGGAAAGTCTACTCTTGGAGCTCTCGAAGACGTGGTCTTGAGCGTGGAACAAGCTCAACAAGCCAATAATTATTCAAAAAATATAGTGCTGCTAGCGACTTTAGACGTTCGAAATGCATTTAACAGTTTACAATGGAAGGACATTATCAGAGCACTGAAAATGAATTTCAAAGTCCCTACGTATTTATTAAATATCATAGGAAGCTACCTCAGCGATCGAACACTACTATACGACACAACGAGTGGGTTGAAAACGAAAAAAATAACGTCAGGAGCTGCGCAGGGCTCTATACTTGGACCTGATCTGTGGAACATCACGTATGATGAAATCCTAAGATTGGAAATGCCCGACAACTGTCATATAGTAGGTTATGCAGACGATGTAGCGGCTGTCATTACTGCCAGGAACACAGATGATGCCAGAAGAAAGCTAAACATGATCATGATCCGGTGCAAAACATGGTTGGAGCAACATGGCCTGAGTCTCGCAGCGGAAAAAACAGAGCTGATTATGCTGACAAAGAAGCATATACCCTTACAAGTAGATTTTGACGTCCTAGGCACCAGCATAACGACGGCAAATATGCTAAAATACTTGGGAGTTAGATTCGATAGCAGACTTAAATTTACCCACCAGATAAATCATGCTGCCGAAAAAGCTGGGAAAACCATCGGAATGCTGAGCAGACTTATGGCAAACGTAGGAGGACCAACACAACTGAAGCGGAAACTGCTAATGGATACAACAAACTCAGTGCTTCTGTATGGCAGCGAAGTGTGGGGCACGCATCTCAAAGCGCGGAGAAGGTGGAACATGCTTTTGGCTGTACAAAGAACCTCGGCGCTAAGAGTATCATCAGCATACAGAACAGTCTCCCAGGAAGCTGTTTGCATAATAAGCAGCACAATCCCCATAGACCTTTTAATTGAAGAGAGAGTAAAAACATGGGCTGAACGAAGGCAAGGCAACGAAGTAGATACAGACCAGCTACGAGTAGAAACACTCAGGAAATTACAGGAGAAATGGAGTAGCAGCGTAAAAGGAAGGTGGACAGCGAAACTAATACCGAGAATAAATGAGTGGTACAATAGAAGAGAGGGAGAGGTGAACTACTATGTCACTCAGATGCTTTCGGGACACGGCTATTTTCGGAAATACCTATTTTTAATAGGAAAAAGTGAAAGCCAAGGGTGCTTATATGGTGACGGAGATGTTGACGACGCAGAGCATACCTTCTTCAACTGCAGCCGGTGGCGAAACGAGAAAATTAAACTGGAGCAGGAGATTGGACCCGTAACTGTTGAAAATATAGTTGGAAAAATGTTACGAGGAAAAGAAAACTGGAAGAAAGTGGCACATTATGCAGAGTATGTCCTTAAGACAAAAAAGGTTGATCTGGATGAGAGTATCACCTGGACGCAGACCACAGATGACCGTGGCTAAACCACCCTGAGTCTCTATCTGAAGTAATGCATACGCGGTTCCGGATAGAGAAATTATCAGGAGGAGGATGAGGTTTTTAGTGGAAGCACCACATACCAAATGTGACGACATTTGATGATCCGAAGGGATTTTACCTACCTCTTATAAAAAAAAAAAAAAAAAAAAAAAAAAAAAAAAAAAAAAAATCATGTAAAGTAACAATTTTATTTAACTTTTGCCATATTTACGGGGACGGGCGTGACACAAAGTTAGTATATTTATATTTACTCTTAAAACTTTTATTATAAAAAACATACAAAGCCGGAACCTTATGAGAAAGCTAAAAGAAGCTAATAAGATAAATGGAATATTAGAAAATGTTAATGTAAGTCCTAGCAGATAAAGATAAAGAAGCGAGTGTTCGTTATATGCTCATTTTAAACTGTTGTCAAATTGATAATAATTTAAAAAAAAAATCATTTTTTTTCATTTGTTCATAATTGTCGTTTTCTTGTACATATTAATTGACTGATTTTTATTTTAAATATGGAATTATATTTTTTTCTGTATAGGACCGTTTTTCGTGGAATTGGGGCCATAATACATACAAAAGTATATTGTGAATACTGATTTGTTTTGGTGTTTTATATTATAATTAATCACTGCATTTCACATTAATATTTTGAATAAATAATTTTTTTTCTGTTTACATCACACAATAACATTATATAATTATAGTTCCCATATTGATGTTATGGTAACTTCACAATTATTAGCTAATGTCTGGAATGAACAGACATTTCTCCTTTGTTAAATGGCTTGTCAAGTATTGTGTTCATTTGAAGATATAAAGTCCATTACCGAAATTATTTCTTATAAAACTTTTCATAACTATTAACGGAAATAACATTGAAACTATATATAGAACGAAGAACCAAATTACCCAACGAACTTTCTTTTGTGTTATTTAGCTACGCAAACCAACATTAAGCTTTAATAATTAATTTTAGTATTTTGACAAAAACAAAAAAGTCATATTAAATGCTTTGATTTGCTGACATTCCATTATCATTCAACATTTGTACTTTACGACTTTGGTATGAAAAAAAATTGGTCATCAAATCATACTCATATCAATTCATGCATTTCACTTTTTGTCTTGGGTCAAATGCACAAAAGAACAATTGAATGTGTTTTTTTTGTACAAAACTATTTGATTTACTATGAACACGACACCGAAGGAGTAGACGGACAGACATAAGAAAATAATAATGAAACTTTGATATAGAATACGAATAAGAGTAAATGGGAGTAGCAATTTGGTAAATAAGTTTTTGATGTTGCCATTGTACAAGTATTACATTGAAAAGAAAATCAAAGTGTCACAGTAGTTTCGAAGGCGAACTGCTATAAAAGTCAGTATAGACAGTTGTGTTAGTTAAAATGACTTGTATATCGTGAAAAAATGTATTTTATGAAAAAAAACGAACTTAAAATAAGACATTACTACAGATTTTTATAATAGCAATTTCCTCTATAACTGGATCATTACTAAATTAATTTTACTATTTTAAATATATTTTTTTAAAAAAAAAAAAAAAAATAATCAATATTTATTTCAATATGGTGTAAAAATATAAGGATGAATGTACATTTTTAGTTATACACACTTACCACTGCAGGCTATCATAAAACTTTCCTAAATTAACTACTGTGTAGCTCCTTTGCCTTTTTATTGTGTACTTGGCCTTTTTGTTGTTAAACAATTGTAGGGCGTGAGAAAAACAGCTAAATGTCATTATCACTTTAATGCGGTGGTGACTGCTGTATGTTGACTCTAGCGTAAAGACAAACAAAACAATGTGATTGTATCACAGCAACGTATGATTGCAGAGTATGATTCTGGCGTCCACGGTCAATATGGTGACATCTATGTGGTAAATTTTATGTCAGTCATTTTGGGTTGTTGTTGTTTTCAACTCCCTTAGTAATGAAAACCACAATTTGTATAGAACATGCAACCTTGCAAATGCTATCCTACAATGGTCGTGTTAGCAGTTACAATAATGTTTTTTTTTTGGGGGCTTTGATTTTTATTTACATTTAATTAGAAAAGTAAATACATTTTTAGAAGCCGCAGCGAAAAATAAAGTGTTTAAGCATTAAATAGCCACAAATGATCAAAATGTTATAACTACTATATAATCATGAAGTACGCATTAGCCAGAAAGAAACAAAAACGAGAGAGATAACAAAAACTATTTTTAAGTGTTGATTTAGCGGTAAAATTATACGAATCAACTTAGAGATGTAGGTAAATGGATGTTGATTAAGACTGAAGATATATGTATTATAAGTCTCTGCAAATTTTGGGAGCTAAAGTTTGAGCACGATTGGAGTATGTTAACTAACTCATGCCACTTTGGGCTTCAAGTTGTAAAGCTCCTATAGCCACGTTTGGGAGGTATAACTCTAGAGCGACTTCTGAAATAAAAATCCGAAAAAATAATAGAAAATCCGAAATGGAAAAAAATAATTTTAATTCTTATTACTTTTACCTAATGCTACATAACTTGTTAACAAAATGAGACATAGAAAATGAAAATCGATTATCGCGTTTCGTTTTTATTCACAATTGAGTGAATGTATCTCATTTTGGAATATATCGTCCCCTCAATATAACAATAGTGTATGTGCTCTAGGGTGAGTCTTAAAAAATGTTTTTGGAATTTTTCATGGGCCAAGTTAAAATTTTATTAAGACGTACAAAAAAACTCTTTGTGAATTTTTTTATTTTTTTTCTTAAAGGTTTAGGGGTCGCTACCGGGGTTCGAAATTCAAAATTTTACCGTCATCCTGAGGGATAAGCCGAATAACTCGAGTGAACCTTAACTGATCCTTATGAAAATTTTTCAGTATTCATATTTTCCATAACGAAGTAATGGAATTGTAAATGGGCAGAATTGCCCCACCCCTTCTGGTACCTCCCATACAAAATTACCTATTTTTTGATAATTAATATTTCTCCCATAACTTTCAAACGGACAGCTGGATGGCATTTAAACTTGGTCAGTTTAATGACCTTGTAGTAACAGATAAACCCCCAGAAAATCAAAACCTTTGTCACACCCCTTCTGGTACCTCCCATACAAATGACCGAATTAACCCCCATATTTTTATCTACATATCTTTTTAGTAAAAATACTGAATTCAATAAAATTTTGTGTGAGATGAACACATGCACAAAAGTGACTCGTGAGTGAATGTGGACTATATCGGCCAACCCCTTCTGGTACCTCCCATACAAAATTACCTATTTTTTGATAATTAATATTTCTCCCATACCTTTCAAACGGACAGCTGGATGGCATTTAAACTTGGTCAGTTTAATGACCTTGTAGTAACAGATAAACCCCCAGAAAATCAAAACCTTTGTCACACCCCTTCTGGTACCTCCCATACAAATGACCGAATTAACCCCCATATTTTTACCTACATATCTTTTTAGTAAAAATACTGAATTCAATAAAATTTTGTGTGAGATAAACACATGCAAAAATTTGTCTCGTGAGTGAATATGGACTATATCGGCCAACCCCTTCTGGTACCTCCCATACAAAATTACCTATTTTTAGACAAATTATTTTTTACCAATAATTTCCAAACGGACAGCTGGATGGCATTTAAACTTGGTCAATTTAATTACCTTGTAATAACAAATAAACCCCCAGAAAATCGAAACCTTTGTCACACCCCTTCTGGTACCTCCCATACAAATGACCGAATTAACCTCCATATTTTGGCATACATTTTTTTTGTAAGTATGCTGAATTCATTTATATTTTGGTAAAGATATACCCTTATTGTAATTTTACTAATGCTTATCTTAAATATAAATCTAGTTTAATGAATGTTATATGATATTCAACGTAGATAATGGAACGCTATTGTCTTGCCCCATTCCACTAATTTGCAGTCCAACTTAGGAATTTTTACAGTACAGTTAATAAGAAATGATTTATTTCAAATTTGTTCATCAGTTTTTGTTGTGTTATTATTTAAAAAGATACATTTCAAAAATTAAAATTAAATTAAACAGTTAAAACATATTAAAATAAAAATTTAATATATTAATATTAAACATCAATTCTTTGCATGAAAAACTTAACATTAAAAAATATAATTATAAACAACTGCATTTACTGCTAACAATTTTCTTTAAATTTTAAAATATTGTAAAATATATTATTATTTACACATGGTAGATTTTTTTGGATCTGAATATTTTTTTCTAAATTCTTTCACCAATAATAATAGTAACTGCTTCTGTTCTTCATTATGTGTATGCAATTTATTGTATTCCTGCATCAAGGCCACTTCGCGTTCAGCAATATCGTTAAAAACCCTCATAGACCGAACTAATTCTTTACTTAATTTACAGTCTGCAACAATTTTCAACATTTTTTTTTAGGAAACCCGATATAATACCCGTTCTGCTGAAAAATTTAAGAATATTGTTGGATACAAAATGCTCAAGACTTTTAGAATGTACATAGAAGGTTTTCATCTACTGTACCTCGTTTTTCTGGATTATCTACTCCTCCTATGTTTAAAGCATTTACCATCTTCTTCTTAATTTCATGAGAAACTTTGTCATCAAAAAAAGCAAATCCATCTAGCTCTTCCGACAAATACCAGAGATGACCTAGAATTTTTTTAAGGCTATTGCCGCTATCTTTTAATAACTGGAGGCCATTTCTTGGAGCAGGAGGTCCAGAAGTGGATTCAAACCAATATTTAAGGTAAATATTAATTATAAAAATGCAAACATCCTGTATTTCACATAATTCGCTATCCTTTAGCTTGAGCTGCTCTCTGAATAAATATATTTTTATGGAATATATTGCCTTAGCCATCCATCTAGCACGGTGAAGACTTGCTGGTGTTCTGAAGAATATTGGTGTTTTTGGAACACCTCCGCAGAATATTATTGTCAGCTTAAGTAGCTCTTTG
Source organism: Muscina levida (assembly GCA_964034835.1). Taxonomy (NCBI): domain Eukaryota; kingdom Metazoa; phylum Arthropoda; class Insecta; order Diptera; family Muscidae; genus Muscina; species Muscina levida. The sequence continues at coordinate 170,631,830 of OZ035880.1, read as the reverse complement.
TAGTCACCTCGTGGCTGAAACTCTTTAAGCTGATTTTCGGCAAAACAAATAGCATCCGCAGAATTCTTTATGTTTTTTTTTGTAATGGTATGGTTGCTGTTTGATATTTCGGGGAAGTCCCGAAATACCATGCATAAGTCATATTATATTTTTTTTTTTTTCTTTTTTCTTCTTTTTTTATGATTTCTAAGTTTAAAACTGCGCATGGATTTCAGGGCACTGAAGCGAGTTTTTTTGTACTATTAAGTTAACCTATGAAAAAAATCAAAAATAAGTAGCATATCTATATAAAACTATCAGGGTGAATTCGGTCATTTGTATGGGAGGTACCAGAAGGGGTGTGACAAAGGTTTTGATTTTCTGGGGGTTTATCTGTTATTACAAGGTAATTAAACTGACCAAGTTTAAACGCCATCCAGCTGTCCGTTTGGAAATTATTGGTAAAAAATAATTTGTCTAAAAATAGGTAATTTTGTATGGGAGGTAATAGAAGGGGTTGGCCGGTATAGTCCACATTCACTCACGAGTCACTTTTGTGCATGTGTTCATCTCACACAAAATTTTATTGAATTCAGTATTTTTACTAAAAAGATATGGGGGTTAATTCGGTCATTTGTATGGGAGGTACAAGAAGGGGTGTGACAAAGCTTTTGATTTTCTGGGGGTTTATCTGTTATGACAAGGTCATTAAACTGACCAAGTTTAAATGCCATCCAGCTGTCCGTTTGAAAGTTATGGGAGAAATATTAATTATCTAAAAATAGGTAATTTTGTATGGGAGGTACCAGAAGGGGTTGGCCGATATAGTCCACATTCACTCACGAGTCACTTTTGTGCATGTGTTCATCTCACACAAAATTTTATTGAATTCAGTATTTTTACTAAAAAGATATGTAGGTAAAAATATGGGGGTTAATTCGGTCATTTGTATGGGAGGTACCAGAAGGGGTGTGACAAAGGTTTTGATTTTCTGGGGGTTTATCTGTTACTACAAGGTCATTAAACTGACCAAGTTTAAATGCTATCCATCTGCCCGTTTAAAAGTTTTGGGAGAAATATTTATTATCAAAAAATAGGTAATTTTGTATGGGAGGTACCAGAAGGGGTGGGGCAATTCTGCCCATTTACAATTCCGTTACTTCGTTATGGAAATTAGTAATACTGAAAAATTTTCATAAGGGTCAGTTAAGGTTTACTCGAGTTAGTCAGCTTATCCCTCAGGATGACGGTAAAATTTTGAATTTCGAACCCCGGTAGCGACCCCTAAACCTTTAAGAAAAAAATTAAAAAAATTCACATAGAGTTTTTTTATACGTCTTAATAAAATTTTAACTTGGCCCATGAAAAATTCCAAAAACATTTTTTTTTTGCCAAATAAGAATCAACCTAATGTACATCCACTAAGTCTAATCATGAGATTTTACGCCTTTCTCTAAAACTGAAAAAAATCTATTGCGACATGTAAGTCTGTTAAATACTTAGAGTTTTTTTTGCTGAATGTTAAAGGCACCAACTTTAGACTTGCTTTTAGATTGTGTTGGAAGTAGAAATTTTTACATTTCATTTGTAGCAATTGTCCTTTTCACTTTCATCGCCTTTCATTAATAATGACGAAACAGCACAACTTTGGCTTAATCGTTAATCGTTTTGCACCAGTCATGATGAGGATTTTATGTGCTGCAATGTCATTGTTCTCCCAGTTTTGACGGCATGATAGGGGTTTAAATTTGTCGTTCAAATATGTGGGTAAGGTAGCAATAACTTGGCTACTAAGCACCTAGCACTGCAGTCTGCGTGTGTGCAGGATTATAAATGACCTTTCGCGTTTCCCTTGCTCATTATGAGACTTGAAGTATAAAGGATTTTCAGTAAAAATAAATTAACTGAATGAGGAATATTTTTTGTTAGAGTAAAGCTTTTCAATTGGTGCGGTTCGATGTGGGCAGCCTACGGCGGTCATGTTCTGTTGGTTATGTCTGTCCAACTTATTGCTTATTTCTCAGTTACTGATGCAGTTTCAATTGAAAATTTTAAGTTCATTTTGTAGAGTTTTGAATGTCAATTAATGTGGTTTGATTTGTATTTTATATTTTTTTAGCATTCCAATTGATTTTATCTTAAATTTCAATTGAAAATGGTGTAGAGATAACCGCAGTAAGGTCAGAGGCAAACTATTTCTTCGCCAAATCGAAAAAAATTCGGTAGAAACATTGTTTTTCTTGTGCCAAGACATCCTTCCGTCTATTAATACAAAAGTGTAATTAAGTAGGTATAATAAAAATATTAAACGAATATTATTAAGAGAATTAATATTAGCTTAAAAGGGTTTTTTGACAATGTTTCTTGTATTGTACCGGATTTGAAAACAAATAAGCAAACCCTTTTCTATATTGTTTTTATTGCATGCCATACTTTATGCTACGCCCATCATGCATTGCATATTGCTCTCATAAGTAGATGCTGAATACTTTGCTACACCTATTTCCACACACACTTGTGCTTATGTGCCGATTTTGTCTCGTTGAGAAATTGACACTTAATTAATCCTTAAGTTATTACCACATAGCAAGAAGCGAAAAGTCTGTTAAATAATTATATAAAAGATTTATTACACATTTTCTTTGTTTGTTCTGTTATGTTCGAGATATCGATGAGTGAGACGTTGTGGATTTATTCATTATATAATCACTTAATATAACTTAAGCGACAATCATTGTCATCGCCATCATGAATCGTATTTTTTCTCAACTTTAAAAAGCTCCACGTGCATCTGTTGATACTTTCGTTTACTTATATCCGGCATGGAGAAATGTATTAAAATTAAGAAAAATTCGTTCTTTTACGGAAATTGGAGAAAATGTTTAATGTCAGAGCATATGTGACGAATCAATATTTTTGCTGAAACTGAAATGCATAAATAAATATTTATTTCTTTAAACATCGATAACATTTAAATTGCAGGAAATCGTAGCCAAAAGTCGAAAAGTAGTATATGCTCATGTATTCGGATACACTTAGCCAAACCGCGATTTTACCTGTTTTATACGGCGACGTAAAATATGTCCCATGAAGAAAGTTTTAATTAAATAACAGCCGCAAAAAAAAAAAAAAAATATATAAATCCCAAATGGAAGTCAAAGAAAGAAAATTAATGAACTCCCAACGGCGAAACAAAATAAGTCACAGTGAAAAAACTTCCAATCGCGTAATTCAATCAATATATAATGTATTGTTTGGTCAAAACTTTTCATTGAAATCATTATTCTGGCAAATTTCAATGATATCTATATATATAAAATGGAATGTGTGTTTGTTTATTTATTTGTTTGTTTGTTTGTTTGTACCTTATAGGAGACCAAACCTCTGGACCGATCTTCCTGAAATTTTCACAGCATTTAACTGGGACTCCGGCATGACTTATAGGATACTTTTTTTTGACCACGCCCACTTTTACGCCCATTTTTTTAAAATAATATGCAATAGCGAAGCATTGCCGGGCCCACTAGTATACATATATAATGCAGTAGTGAACCTTTCGTTGAACTTTTCTTCGAAACATTACAACTTCTAAATTAATTGTTATTTTTTATATCAAATTCTTATAATGTTTTTATATATTAACCTAAAAGGGTTTTTCAATTGTTGAGGGTTAATGTTAGATGCCTGTGGTGTCCAATTTTAAGTCAATTTAAAACCGTCCGGTTTGGTAGATGACAATGCGCATAGAAACGCCATATCGAAAATTTCTCATCGTGCACTTGAACTAGGCCTTTCCAAGACTTCAACCTGGCGAATTTTGCATTGGCCCCATGCCCGTACGAGATGGGACTTCGGATCATTTGGAAGAGAACCTCAATTTTGTCTGAAAAATCCCATTTAGCGATGATTGCCGCTTATAAATGAATGACAATGTTAACCAGCAGCATTGCCATATATTGAATGATGGCGACCTAGATGTTGTTCCCCAGGTGGCCATGTATCTACCAAAAGATTCGGTTTTGTGCGCATATTGAGACGATGCACAGTGATTTACCCCTATACATTGATGGGCAAAATGAAAATTAGCGACTAATTTATAACAAGTACCAGTTTGGATCCAAAAGTGCCACGCCTTCGGGTACCTCACATACAAATGGTTGGGTGGGCTCTGAAACTATATCACACTATAACACCCTATTGGATTGAAAACTATGAAAAAATTTTCTAAATCATATTGTTGTGACTATTATCTTTATTGTACGTAATTTGTATGAATAGCACCAGACCTGTTGGTACCCGCTATACGAAGTGCCCAGTGGGGATTGAAATTTCATCTAACTATTGCACCCAATTTAATGAACCAAATTTGTCCAAATTTTGCAGAACATAATATATTAATTTTTGATAGTCTAACCAGGGTTCGTATTGACAAGCTCGTGAGCCGCTCTTTCCTGAAAATTGGCTCTTAGCTCGCGAACCAAGAGCCACAAAATTTCATATGAGCACTCGGCGCGCGAGCCATCTCTTTATTTGGGTTCAAGGGTCGCGAGCCGAGAGCTCATTTAAAATTTTGTTGGCCCAAAAGCACTTTTCTGTTGCACAAAGTACTTTTTTTTTACCAGAGTACTTTTTTGTACCAAAAAGTACTTTTAAAGTTCTTTTCGGCACAAAGCACTTGTTTTTGAACCAAAGTACTTTTTTATGCCAAATACACGTTTTGTTGCACAAAGTACTTTTTTTATACAAGAGTACTTTTTTGTACCAAAAAGTACTTTTAATGGCCAAAAACACTTTTTGTTGCACAAAGTACTTTTTTTGTACCAAGGTATCAAAAAATACTTTCTGGTTCGTAGTACTTTATGGTAAAAAGTACTTTCTTTTGTACCAAAGAAGTTTTTTTATGACAAAAAGTATTTTTTGGTTCTCAAAACTACTCTGGCACAAAAAAAATACTTCTGCCGAAAAGTACATTAAATGTACTTTTTGGTACAAAAAAGGAATCTGGTACAAAAAAAGTACTTTGTGCAACAGAAAAATGCTTTTGGGTCAATACATACATAACTTTGGTACTTAGCTCGCGAGCCAAGAGCTCAAACAAAGAGCTGGCTCGCGAGCCAAGAGCCACAAAATTTCAAATGGGCTCTCAAGCTGGCTCTTGGCTCTCGAGCTCATTTGAAATTTTGTGGCTCACGGCCCGCGTGCGGAGAGCTCATTTGAAATTTTTTAGCTCTTGGCTCGCGAGACTCTTGGTTATATGAGACTCGCCATGGTGCGCTGATCGCACTTCCAATGCCATCTTGAGATATCCATGATTAGGAGGCGACAATTTTGAGAGCAAGCTATTGCTATTGTAGGTAATTGGGTACATCAGTATGGAAAGTACCCCTTATTGCCCAAGGTATCCAAGAATGTTAAGTTTTAAATGTTAAGTAATAAGTAGAAACGGAAAGAATTTGATTTATGCTCAGTCTGTCCATTAGAAGACATCGACGGGTGTGACCTTAGAAATCTTTTACAAAATTATGATTTTCAGGGACGGGTGTGACCAAAAGTTTTTCGTAACTAAATACTTAAATATTTAATGAACAATTTGCAACCATTATACCAAAGTCTGCTGACGAGGATTCGTGGCTGAATCTGAAACAGCTGTACAGACTGCCTGGCATTATGAGAATATCATTCTGCTATAAACTTCTTTCAAAAACACTGGTCTTGAGCTTGAAATAAATTCCAAATCAATATTTAAATAAATGTTCACAACATTTCAATATATTATTAATTGCATTTACATTGTTATTGTTGGAAAGTATTTATGTTTTATCATGAAAATACCAATTTTATTAATCTTTTGTCATACTTACGGGGACGGGTGTGACACAAAATTAGTATTTGTCTATTTACCTATAAAACTTTTATTATAAAACATTCAAAGCCGGAACCTTTTGAGAAAGCTAACAGAAGCTAACAAGATAAATGAAATATTAGAAAATGTTAATGTAAGTCCTAGCAAATAAAGATAAAGATGCGAGTATTCATTATATGCTCATTTTAAACTGTAGCCAAATTGATAATAATTAAAAAAAAATATATTTTTTTCCTGTGTCCATATTTGTCGTTTTCTTGTACATATTGACTGATTTTTGTTTAAAATATGGAATTATATTTTTTTCTGTATAGGACCGTTTTTCGTGGAATTGGGACCATAATTCATGCAAAAGCATATTGTGAATACTGATATACTCTTGGTGTGTTTTATTATAATTAGACTTTGCATTGCACATTAATATTTTGTATAAATAATTTTTGTTTTCTGTGTACATAATACAATAACATTATATACATATAGTTCCCATATTGAAGTCATGGTAACTTCACCATTATTAGCTTAATGTCTGGGATGAACAGACATTTCTCCTTTGTTACGTGGCTTGTAAAGTGCTGTGTTCATTTGAACATATTAAGGCCATTACCGAAATTATTTCTTATAAAACTTTTCATAACTACTAACGGAAATAACATTGAAACTATATATAGAACGAAGAACCAAATTACCCAACAAACCTTCTTTTGTGTTATTTAGCTACCCAAACCAACATTAAGCTTTAATAATTAATTTTAGTATTTTGACAAAAACAAAAAAGTCATATTAAATGCTTTGATTTGCTGACATTCCATTATCATTCAACATTTGTACTTTACGGCTTTGGTCTGAAAAAAATTGGTCATCAAATCATACTCATATCAATTCATGCATTTCACTTTTTGTCTTGCGTCAAATGCGCAAAAGACCAATACAATGTTTTTGTTGTGTACAAAACTATTTGATTTACTATGAACACGACACCGAAGGAGTAGACACACAGACATAAGAAAATAATAATGAAACTTTGATATAGAATACAAATAAGAGTAAATGGGAGTAGCAATTTGGTAAATAAGCTTTTGATGTTGCCGTTGTACGAGTATTAATTGAACGAGTATCATTGAACAGAAAATCAATGTGTCACAGTAGTTTCGAAGGCGAACTGCTATAAAAGTCGGTATAGACATATGTGTTAGTTAAACTGACTTGTATATCGTGAAAGAATGTATTTAATGAAAAAAACGAACTTAAAATAAGACATTACTACAGATTTTTATAATATCAATTTCCTCTATAACAGGATCATTACTAAATTAATTTAACTTTTTTTAAATAAAATTTTTCAAAAAAAAAAACTCTTTACTCAATACGAGTATTTATTTCAATATGGTGTAAAAATATAAGGATGAATGTACATTTTTAGTTATACACACTTACCACTGCAGGCTATCATAAAACTTTCCTAATTTAACTACTGTGTAGCTCCTTTGCTTTGTTATTGTGTACTTGGCCTTTTTGTTGTTAAACAATTGTTGGGCGTGAGAAAAACAGCTAAATGTCATTATCACTTTAATGCGGTGCTGACTGCTGTATGTTGATTCTAGCGTAAAGACAAACAAAACAATGTGATTGTATCACAGCAACGTATGATTGCAGAGTATGATTCTGGCGTCCACGGTCAATATGGTGACATCTATGTGGTTAACTTTATGTCCGTCATTTTGGGTTGTTGTTGTTTTCTACTCCCTTAGTAATAAAAACCGCAATTTGTATAGAACATGCAACCTTGCAAATGCTATCCTACAATGGTCATGTTCGCAGTTACAATAATGTTTTTTTTTTTGGGGATTTGATTTTTATTTACATTAAATTAGAAAAGTAAATAAATATTTATAAACCGCAGCGAAAAATAAAGTGTTTAAGCTTTAAATAGCCACAAATGATCAAAATGTTATAACTACTATATAATCATGAAGTACGCATTAGCCAGAAAGAAACAAAGACGAGATAGATAACAAAAACTATCTTTAAGTGTTGATTTAGCGGTAAAATTATACGAATCAACTTAGAGATGAAGGTAAATGGATGTTGATTAAGACTGCAGATATTTGATTTCATTTTGCAGAGTCAGTATTATAAGTCTCTGCAGATTTTGGGATAGCTAAAGTTTGAGCACGATTGGAGAATGTTAACTCATGCCACTTTGGGCTTAAAGTTGTTAAGCTCCTACAGCCACGTTTAGGAGGTATAACTCTAGAGCGACTAGTCCAATTTTTCTGAAATAAAAATTCGAAATTTCAAAATTAAAATTCCTTAAATCTGTTTAATATCAGTAATCTGCATAATCAACATTTTAAGTCTTACTACTTTTACATAATGCTACATAACATTAACAAAATGAGACATAGATAATGAAAATCGATTATCGCGTTTCGCTTTTATTCATAATTAAGTGAATGCATCACATTTTGGAATATATAATTTTTATACCATTACCCTTAGGGATGAGGGTTAGGGTGGAGCGATTTGAACATCTTAATGGGCGCTTCGCGTTTCTGATTCTTGGGATTGTACTGAGCAAAAAAGTCCACTAGACCATACGTCTACGGTGAAAATCGAGCTTCCCCATTTTGACTTGAAGTTTTTTCTCAAACTTTATATTTTTTTGGAAAATTTGCAGTTTTTCTTGGGCTCATATTTCGTAAACTATTTGAAATTTTGACTTATTTTCAAAGGTAAGGTTATAGCTATTGTGTCGGACTACAAATTCTCTTAACATATTACTTAGAAAAAACTTCGTTTTCATGGTCAAAAAGTCGAAAATGTAGAAAATTCACCACTTTTTGTCAGGTTTTTTTTTAGATATTTTGGCCTATAACGGCCAAACCATTGAGATATTCGATCCAATACTAACACAAAAATTATAGCAAAGACAATAGTCAAGAACTCTCTAGTAAAAGCATTGGAACGCCCCTTCAGGCAATTTTGGCCTTGTGAATGAGCATATTTTTCGAGAAAATATTGATAAATTACCATTTTCAGTTGTTCATAGAGCAAAATCCTAACTATCTGACACACCCCTTCTGGTACCTCCCATACAAATGACCGAACTCACCCCCACAGTCTTACATACATTACTTTTTTTGTAAGTACACTGAATTCAGTCAAATTATGCGTAAGATGTACGGTTATGAAAATATGAATCAGGAATGAATATGGACTATATTGGATCACCCCTTCTGGTACCTCCCATACAAAATAATCTATTACACTGTACGACACAATTTTTCACCCATGATCAAACGGACCAGATTCTGAAAATATAGCTAAAATATAAATATACGTATCTTTCAGTTTTTCTAGATCAGCTCATTTAAGTTTATTACGAGCAATTCAATTTTTGGAGCGAAGCTCCCATACAACGACTCGAAAGTGACTTCTTCCTGTTAGCAGAACTCTGCGAGTTGTTAACAAATTTTGATGATTTTTTTTTAATTGTTTTTCAAAGGGTTTGTCACAAATTAAATTTAATTTGTCCTAGCCATTTGAGAAACATTTAAAAAAAAATTGTGACAAAATTAATTTTTGACAATTTGTGACAATTTTAATTTTTGACAATTATAAATTTGGATTTTGTCAGAAACCGCTCCTGGCCATTTGAAACATATATAAAAAAAAATTGATTAAAATCTGTTGACAATTCTTTTGTGACAAATTTAATTTGTGACAAATTTTAAATTTGGGATTGGTCAGAACCACATACTGGCCATTTGAAATGCATTAAAAAAAATCTTTTTTGCTCAGTATTTTTTTTCCTTCCATACTAATTGCCCCGCCCTAATGAGGGAATATATAATTTAATACGTCCCAAAAGTGTAACACACAGAAAGAGTCACTTTAGACCATAAGTTTTCTCCTAACCAAATTCTTTTCATGACTTTTTAAGTCGTTTGAGTCATGTCCGTCTGTCTGTATGGCTGTCCGGCTGGTGCGCACGATAACTTTCAAAAGACGCAACCAAATGTTTTTTAATTTTGCACGAGTAAATATTTTCCCAAAACTACTTACGGTATTGCAAATGGACTACATGGCCCCGCCTCTTCTGGTACCTTCCATAAAAAAACATCAATCCGCCCCTTTAGAAATCGAGTAATAATATCAATAGACCCAACGGGATCGTTCTCAAATTCTGTACTGTAAAGATATAACAGGATAAAGTTTTGGAAAAATTGGAAGTCTAGCCACGCACCTTCTGGTACCTCCCATACAAATGTACCTTTCCGCCCACTTTAGAGATGGAGTAATAATATCAATAAATCCAACGCGATCGTTCCCAAATTCTTTATTTAGTAAAGCTATAGCAGGATACTGTTTTTGAGAAAAAACCTGTAAGTATAGCCACGCCCCATCTGGTACCACCCATATACATCTGGTACCGCCCACTTTAGAAATCGACCTAGATTTTTTGAAAAAAAACCTGTAAGTATAGCCACGCCCCATCTGGTACCACCCATATACATCTGGTACCGCTAGGCTTGCCAGATTTAAAACTGTAAAATTCTTGACATTCACCAAAAAATATCTTGATTGTGAAAAAAAATCTTGACAAATAAAACACTCATACGTTACAAGTTGTAAATATTTCAGTTTTATTTTTTTAATAAAAATATAATTTTCATATAAAAGTATACATTTAACAAATCAAGTATAGACCTTTAAGTCAGATAAACTTACTGATGTGTTATATTATGTAAGTCTCGAGTTATTGAAACTAAAAGATTTTAAATTAAATTACTTATGTATTAAAATTTTTTACCTTAAACGGTTGGAGATAGGACTCTCGGTCGTATGGTCAGACTTTTACTAATTCTAATTCTAATTCTTTTTTACTAATTCTTTTACTTTTACTTTAATTCTATATCTCTGGACATATTGTAATTTTGTATGGGGTTACCGAAAGAGTCTTTTACGAATTCATAATTTCTAATAGGTTGGAATGAAAACTCAGCATCTTAAGCTTCACCTGTGAATGCAAAATATTAAAAGTAAAGTTTTCCAAAGATTTTTTTTAAACTAACCAAATTTATGCATCCTGCAGTTGTCCAAAAAATAGATCATTTTGGATGGGAGGAATCAGTTGGGGTCGGCCGACATAGTTCATATTCAGTCCGGAGTCAAATTTTTATTACATGTTTGAATTCGCTATTCTGAGGGTTTGTCTACTATTACCTCATAGTTAAGGGCCGTAGCCAGGATTTAATTTCGGAGGGGGCCAAAACCAATTGAACAAAAAATAATTGAATTTTTCACATATTTATCAAAAATTTATATTGAATGTTCCTTATATGGTATTTTCGGGAATTTCGTTAAAAATGATAGTAATCGCGGAGTTGGACATCGAGTTTCACCTAACGATTATAATTTACAAAATTCCAAATATATTGTGCGAAATTTCCCATCGATTGTATGACATTAGGGTGTGCCGCAAAGTGGTCAATGTTGGAATTTGTTTCCAAATAAGTTTATCGCCGCTGAATATTTTTATGTTGCAGACATACGAACTAGAAATACGCCGTTAAATATGTGAAGTGAAGACCTATAAAAGTATATGTTTGAAATGAAAAAGTATATGTGCATATTTCCAATACCTCTTTCCGTTCCCGATGTATCAGGCTTAAAAACTCGCTTTTTGGCATTAAATATATCAAGGACTGAAGAATCTAGATTTTGATCGCTGGTTTCATCTGAATACACATTGTGTCTACGTTCTAATGACACCAAAACCATTGCCATCCAATGCTCCATTGCATCAAATATCTCGATATTTAAAAGAGATATGGTAAATCCAACATATACTTTTATATGTCTTCACCTCACCTATTTAACGGCATATGACTTGTTATCTGTCTACAACACAAAAGTATTCAGCTGCAATAAACTGACAAAATAGAAATCTGGCCTGTTTTCGACACACTTTAATGTCAAACAACCAGTACGAAATTTCTCACAATATTTTCGAAATTTCATAAATATCAAACGTTATTTGGAGCTCGATGTCCTACTCCGTTACTACTTTTTTTCTTAACGAAATTCCCAAATATACAATGTAAGGAACACCCTTAAGTACCTTAAAGTGCGCAGAATCTGTATCCGGGACATTTTGCAATTGATTTTAATGCAAAATTTCCCGCTTAATTTAAATCTGTGGAATATGTGGAAAGTAGAACGGTTTTTGAGATATCGCCAAATATTCATTTTTCATATTCACCGATGAACTATAACCTGAGTAAATGGCATTTTAGTAGACCTACCTTATTTCAAAACATGAAAAATGAACATTTGGCGATATCTCAAAAATCGTTCAACTTTTCATATATTTCTGAGCAGATTTGAATTCAGAGTGAAATTTTACATAAGGATCAACTATTTGGAAGCCGGGATCAAAAATGTGTTGCATTGTGTAATTGGCCATATGGATTTAAGATCTGGATTAAGGAAATTAAGAATTTTTTTGTAATTGCTTGCTGAAAGATTATACTACTCAGAATAAAATAGAAGATTATGTACTTTCTTTTAAATTTAAAATAGAATATATAAATTTTTTAACGAAAAAATCCTGATAAAATTTTTTAATTTTTTTCCGTAGTAGGTAGAATGGTTGTTGAACTCCCAGTAAGTTTCATGATGGTGCCTCTTCAACTTTAAAAAAAATTAAATAGAAGACTGACAAATTAGGAAGAAAAATATTTTTTATATGATCGCTTTCCGTGGAATTGCTCAATTATATCGAGTTTGAATAACTATATTTATATAGTTTTATCTTACAATATTCTACTTGAACCTCTAAAACTGAATTCAATTCAAGTAATTAAAAAAACTTAAATATAAGTAGAATTTCAACTCAAATTGAGTTGGTGTTTGCTTCTTTTTCTTTACAAAAAGACTGGTACAAGAATGTTAGTTGTTTTTTGATAATTTTTTTACAACAACATAAAACATAGTAATTTTTTACATTTAATATAAAATAAAGTGTGATCATAGTATAATCTAAATGTTGAAATAAATATTGTATAATTTGATTTTACATTTGGGTTAAATCATTTCGGGGGCCACCCCCTGGCAACGGCCTTGGTCGAGGGTATAAAAAATATAGTGGGATTACTGATGTTGATCTTTATATATCATACTTCGAAGCATAAAATGAGAAAAATTACGATTTGTCATTACTTCGCTGACCTGACAATGACTTTCTTTGGCTTTTAGAGCAATTAGGATTTTCTCTAATACGGCGGCGTCGAATAAGGCGGCGATCTTTAGCCGATTAAGCTAAAATTTGGGTTTTTACGAACGAGCTTCTGCTTCAAATTGGCTGGTAAATGTTGTCATATTATTAGTGTTCAATAAAGGAGGCAAATATTAGTGTTGATAGATTTTCGAACAAATACACTAAAAGAAAATTTTCACAATAATATTTCAATGAACTGTTCATTTGATTTGTACAAAACTTTGTGCATGGAAAAAACATTTTGAAAAAATATTTACGTTGTTTTTTTGGTTGGTCTGTAAAAATCTTGACAAAACTTATTTTTTCTTGATTCTTGACGAGCATTAAAAATTCTTGTAAATCAAGAAAAATCAAGACCGTCTGGCAACCCTAGGTACCGCCCACTTTAGAAATCGACCTAGACCTAACGCGATCATGCCCAAATTCTCTTTTTGGTTCAAGAAAGATAAAGTTTTGGAGAAAAAATCTGGAAGTCTAAACACACTCCTTTTGGTACCTCCCATAATAATACCAACACACTGGACACGATCGTGCCCAAATTCTGTTAAGTTATATGTTAATAGGATAAAGTCTTGGAGCAAAAATTGTAAAGTAATAATACCAACGCGATCGTGCCCAAATTCTGTATTTAGTGAATCTATAACAGGATAACGTTTTGGAGAAAAAATCTGCAAGTCTAGATACGCCCCTTCTGGAACCTCCCACACAAATGTACCACTCCGCCCACTTTAGAAATCGAGTAATAATATCAATATTATACAAAATTTTATGTTTTACTGAGGGTGAGGGTATATGTAAGTCCCGACTGCAACTTTTTTACTGGTTTTTTGTTGGATTAGGAACTTTGCTGCCAAATGAGTCTACACAAATTTTTAAAGCGATTGGAGAAACAGTCCTCCATATATTGCGGTTCCAAAAAAATAGGGTCCAATGGGCGGGGCCACGCCCAATTGATATATCAAACATGAAAGTATCCACACAGCTACATTCTGTGAACATTTCTTAAAGATCGGTCAGGCTGTTTTCGAATCTCTACGGTACTAAAAAATACAAACAAACAAAGAGAAACTCATTTTCATATACATATATAGATTTGACCTTTGACCTTTGACCTCTTTGAATCACGGCTTAAAGTGGTCCGATTTTGCTCAAATTTTGACCATAGCCGTTTTATAACAACTGACACAATATTCCGCTCGGGTATTACTGAAAATCTAAAGTTGAATTTATCAACATTTCTTTGATCGGCGGTTCCCTCAATGTTGTCTGCAGCAACTTCTGAGTATTGGAGTCAATCGACGTGTGTATTAAAAGCTTTTCAAAAAGCTGATGTGCGAACTTGTCATTAAACTCTTAGTTTCTTTTGTGTGAATCGAAAATTAGAAGCGTGTGTACTAGGGTGGGGCGATTAGTATGGAAGGAAAAACATCTTAATGGGCGCTTCGCGTTTCTGATTCTTGGGATTGTACTGAGCAAAAAAGAAATAAAACATTTTTATGATTTTGCCCTATGAAAAACTGAAAATGGTAATTTATCAATATTTTCATGAAAAATATGCACTTTCACGGGGCCGAAACTACTAGAAGGAGTGTTGCAATGCTTTTGCGATGTACTAGAGAGTTCTTAACTATTGTCTTGGCTACCATTTTTGTGTTAGTATTGGATCAAAAATCTCAATGGTTTGGCTATTATAGGCCAAAATATCTAAAAAAAACGTGACAAAAAGTGGTGAATTTTCCACATTTTCAACTATTTCACCATGCAAACGAAGTTTTTTCTAAATAATATGTTCAGAGAAATTGTAGCCCGAGATAATAGCTATAACTTTACTTTTGAAAATATGTCAAAATTTTAAATAGTTTACGAAATATGAGCCGAAGAACATTTGCAAATTTTTCAAAAAAATAAGGTTTGAGAAAAAACTTCAAGTCAAAATGGGGAGGCTCGATTTTCACCGTAGACATATGGTCTAGTGGACTTTTTTGCTCAGTACAATCCCAAGAATCAGAAACGCGAAGCGCCCATTAAGATGTTCAAATCGCCCCACCCTAGTGTGTACTCACTCAAATGCGAGAGGCTGTCCGTTTTTTATGGACTGCAAATAATAAATTACTTTTTTAATGCTGAATTGTTAGGAGATATTGGTGAGGTGTGACTACAAAAGCAGCACCTTGACACAAATCACGCGTTTTCTGTAAAAAAAAACGAACATACGAATCACACCTTAAAATCTCATTAATAAGTTCCATTTATGGGTACCGTGGTCTACAATCCTAAAAACATCCTGCGAAATGTTTGCCATGGTAATGAAATACATCTCAATTCTTATAATATATCACTTAGTCGTTCTGCTATTGTATTATTATATGTGTTTGGCATTTTTACATTGCCTTTGCCCTCAACAAATACGAATTTGTTTCACGTGTATCAATTTACGTCAAATTCCATTTTTACTTAATTAAGGAATGGAGAAATTTTGAGGAAAAATTTACAAAAACAAACATAGAGTTGGTAGAGTTGATTTAGACAATAATGGCGTTTTCTTCATAAAGAAGGCATACAAATATGCCTTTAAATAAATTCTTAGATATTCTAAGATTTAATACAATAGTAGATTTCTATGCATATCCTATATCCTTGTAACCCTATGGTATTATAGTTTTCCACATTAATTAAATGCAAAATGAAAATATACCCAACTATTTATTATACTATTTCGTCTCAAGCAGACATAAACGTTGGAACTTAATTCCCAGAAGTTTCACCGCATAACTTTTGGGCACAACCTTTGTGCAAATTAATTTGCATGTCAAGAAAATCCCACACAAAACCTTCTTTTAATTTAACCAACACCGACAAAAAAAAAATAAAATCAATTTCCATTTCATTGAATAGCGGAAAACTTTCAACGGAAAACAGGACAAATGGCAAATTGAACAACATAATTTTTGCCACAAACCTTGATTTCAAAGAAAATGTAAAACAGCTCCGGCAAACACGTTTAAGGAAAGTTTTCGTCCATCCGCTAGGGAGAAGAAATTCAACGACAAAAATTTAAGCATTATACAGAATTTGACAACATTTAGGGGACAGTAAAATAAAATTTGAGTGTTATTCGTGCCACAGCCACAAACCAAAAACCAAGAAATTTTGTTGGTCAAATTTGCCACACTACCACAGATGGAAACAGCAATTGGCAATAAACTCAAATGGTAAAAGTGTTTGTGCACCCATAAAGTTTTTAAAGGAACTCCTTTGATAGTCGAATTAGTCTTTAAGTAACAACAACAATGGAAAATAGCAAACAAAAAATTATTTTCGTTTTATGTAATACACATAAATTGCTCACAGAATGTTATTGCTAAAAAGAAAGTTTAATGGAAAGTTTTCGTTTACACCAAATGCAAATATAATAGGCCGTATTATCAAAGGACTTGCTGTAAGAACAATGGATTACATATACTATTAATGTAAAAATGTTGTACCCTACTGGTAAGAGAGCACTTGTCAAGGTCATTGATATTGTGTAAACCTAAAGGGAAATTCACTTAAAATGTAAACTACATTTCGTCCCCTCAATAAAACAATAGTGTATAATTTTTTTGGTGTTTTGAGAAAATCGAGTTGAAAGTTTTCGTCAAATCGTCTATAAAATGTCTATAAAATTTTTGAAGAATAAATTATACACTATTTTTTCCAATGACCTTTTAACACACTTTGTGGAAGTAGATTTTGACGAAATTTTGACCAGGCATAGAATCAATGATGGAGATTCTAAATATGCAATAAAAGAAATAATGGTGTATGAGCACATAAACTATTGTTATATTAAGGGGACGATTTATTATCCATTTTCCATTTGGCTTAATTGTTTCCCATGTTATATTGTGATGATATTAGGCTATTTAGGTATGATAGAAAGCAATTTTTTTTAATTGTATTTTAAATTTGTGTCGAATTTCTTTAATCAATTCGAGACTAAAACGGGTAATGCATTAAGATCTATATATATTCAAAGCGAAGTATAAAAAAAGAAATAAGTCTTTGTCAATCTTTATTGTGCAAAATGAACAGTCTCCCATATATTATTTTTAAAAATAATTTTATTCAAATGTTGACCGTTGCAATAATTTGAGGTACAAAGTGTGCAATCATTTTTATTAAATTTTTTCTGATAGCGCTTAAAAGTATGCCTTAATACTTGAAAAAGTTTTCATTTTTTTTTTATTTTAGGGGTAGAACTGCATTATATGAGACCTTCATGAGCGACATCTATAGGATATATTTAGTACTCTCTGAGACCTATACAACGAAACACTAACCAAACCACAAAACCAGCGATAAAAAACGATTTTAGCTGTTTTTTGGGGGCGGGGGAGGGAATTTTTTTTAATATTTGCCCTCGACTTAGGATTTTTTTTATATAGGGACCGACCCATTCTTATGTAAATTCCTTCAAATAGTTTCTGCAGTTCCAAATAATTTCATAAATTCCATATTCCCTATGGCCTCGAACTTTACATGGTATCATGTGTAATATCCAAAATGCAATTCTTGTTTAAAACTGTTTTCAAAGGTATATTTGATTAAACCAAATAACCAGACGAACTGCTTAACTTTAACCAATGGTCTTAACGTTTTGAATAGAGGATGTATGAAAGATGTTACAAAACTAAATTTTCACAGCGAAGAAGAACTCTGGAGCCTTTGCTATGCTAGCTTCAGTCGGGTGGGGGGATTCGGGTTCCCCTTCGATCTGTAATTGTACATACAACCTTGGACACAAATAATTTTTATTATAGACTCCAGATATTTAAGGTATAAAAAAGGGAAAATTGACAGGAGATGGACTTATCTATGACCAAACAACTGTGGTATGGTCATATTTGAAATAAAGAAACAAAGCAATGTCAGTCATAGGTTACTAATCCGTATAAATATAATACTCCAGTTGTTATTGGAGATCCAGCATCTGAACCCTTCCCTACCTTGATCTCAGTAGCTGATAATTTTAAACTAAGATCCCAAATTTGACAAGGTTACCACATAACTACCTTACCACAGTAAGAAAACTAAGGTTAAAATTTAAAGTTTCATATTGAAAATTCAAACATTCATGATTTTATTCTTAATGTGATTCATGTTTTTATAGTACACAATTCTGTTAACGATACAAATTCTGTTAATCAGAAATTACCTAACATTTGATAACGAAATAATGTGATCGAAATGTACGTTAATTTAACAGAAAAATATGGTTCTCACTATAGGTCTGCAAAGAACCATCCAAACACACTTGTTGTATGTAGTTCAATTTTATTATATCTGCTTGTATCTGTTTCGCTCTCTTTGGATTGAGTGCGTATGGAATATTTCTCTTTTAGAGTGAAAGAACCAAGTATCAAAAATACTTGTATGAATACATACATAACAAACAGATATATCGGTATTCTTGTTATCTGTGCTTGGAATATGTGGGGAGAGTGACGCTGCAAGCATAAGGAATAAAGAGCGAAATTTTGTTTTCTTTTTTGTTAAAATTTGCCACAGATGAAACTTACACCATTACTTTTGGTAAAAAGAATAAAAAAAATAGTAATAAAACATCATCAACGCAAAGCGTATGGTCCGGAATATCAATATTAAATGGATATATCCATTTAAAAAAGAGGAACAACAGTTACTTCACTGAGAAGAACAGACAAAGAGAAAAAAAAGTTTCCACTACAATGAGAACTAGAGAAAGAAATGAGACGCGATCTACTCAATCCAAAACGAATGAGCACATGTTTTGTTCTACTATTTATGTATTTGTACCGATAATATCAGGTTCTTACTTGTTTTATCTGTTTGTACAAGTAGAATGAATGGAACGCTGCAGGCCTTTAGTTCTCACAGAGATTAACATTCTATGTTTCATTCTTAACATTCTATAATACATATTATGAACAGACTTATTACATTAACCGCATTGTGTGGGAGTAACATTAGTTCTTTAACATAGTTAAAATAGAGAATGATAGTTAACAGTGAAGATAATGTTATTCTTAACAGTGGCTAATTGTAATCGTAAATGTTATGTAAAAAAAAAAGATAGAAAAAAATGCATATTTTAGTTTAACATACTAATATTAATTGTAATTTAGGTAATTGCAAACGCACTTCGAAAAAAGAATTAATGTTAAATTTAATTTTATGATTTATGAATATGAAAACACAACTATAATTTATACTCCTATAATCAATCCTGTGCGGAACAAAAGTGGAAGTAAATTTGGCACTTTTAACATTGTTTCTATTAGAATTTGCACTTTCAGAATCTGCTACAGAATTAAATTATGTGACAATTGGTTCTGTTTAGAACTTAATTTAACTATTACTTAAAAGTTTAAATAAGAAAATGTAAGATTTCAAATTTTTTTGTTTAAAATTTAAATTTAAGGTTTCTCGATAAGTCAATTGTGTTTATTGATTCAAGTTGGTTAATGAGTATTTCAATTCTCTTGTGGTTTTCTGCATGTTAAATTGAAATATTGATTTTCTTTTGATTTCACCAAAATTTTAACACACTAAATACAAATAAGCAAAATTTAAAAACTTGTGTTTTCACTCACCAAATTTCGGATGAATTACGTAGAACTCCGAGGCCTCGTTGATCAGGTAAACTCCTTCTGGTTGTGTCGTAGGCTAAAGTTTTGTTCAAATATAATAATTAAGTTTTGCTTATCAAAAAAAAATAAAAAAAATGTGAAATCTTATCTGGTGGACTTTTCTTAAAATAATGATGACTGGTTAAAGATGGCTTAAGCTGAACGTCGGAGAATTTTATACATAAAGAGCCGGTCCCATCCTCAGTTAGGTAACTTTTACATCACGTGTCTGGTTCAAGCGACAGAAGGAAGAGTTGTATGCCCAATCGATTTTTCGAGCGTAACCATACAGTATTTAGATTTGATGTATTTATTCCTTTGGAGAAAAATTCCAGTGTAGGTAGAACTTAATTACGGGATAATTTCAGCCTTCTGGTAGGTAATATATGATCCGCAGTGACTATAGCGTTATATAGTTTGCCGGTAAAACAGTATTAAGGCAATCTCTTTAATACAGCTGGGCTCCACATTTCCAATGGTGAAATTAAGATTTGCCAAAGATAATTCGCGCAACTCGTGGCAAAAAAAATACCAAATATTTTTCTGACGGTAGATCTAGCAAGATTTTTTTTCCGCTTTTTCGGGAATGTTGTGGAGTCTTGAACTTTTCCCAGCTTACATGGTCAAGTAATCAAGCAATTAAATTTGTAAATTTTTTCTTTTCTGGTCGCAAAAGGTATATAATTTTCTGTTTCTTGTACTTTAGACAATATTCCGGAATTAATTTTTGTACAGTTTCGTTGATAAGTAGCTTGTTGCACAATTTTACTAGATCTGCACCGTCGAATTGCTACCAAGTAAAAGAATTATGACTTATTAACTACGCATAACTAAACCTAAGCTAAATCAGCTAAGCTACAATCGTTCATTCCAGTGCAAACTCTCTCTCTCTAACTCTAAACTAGTCATTCCAAAACTACAAAAATCATGCCATTTACCAGTCTTTTTAAGCTACCATAGGAATACAAAAATGAAAAACAGTTATCACTGCTGGGCTACTACAGGCAGCGTACTCACTTCCACCTATTGCATTAACATTTATACAAATTGTCGATTAGTAAACCAAAGCTTAAACTACAAAAGTTGAGAATAGCACAAAAAAAAAATTCGTTTGGCTTGAACGGGGATTCGAACCATGGACCCTGAGTTTCTAAGCCATATCTCTAACCACCGCTCTATTTTGGCCCATGACTTTGCAGTGTCTAAAATGTAACATTATGCCAAGGACTGATATACGGAAGCATTTTAAGATCTTGCAGCCGAGAATTACATTCATGTTATTATTGAATGTAATGAATGTATGTTAGATTACAAATATCTATGTAATCGAATGTATGTCCGTAGTATGTTAAAGTTTTAACAGGTTTGGTAATATGACATTATGGGAACAGGTATGAAACGAAAAAGTACTTATGGTGTTGGGCAGTAAAATGATATAAATATATGATAGTCGTACTGCACACATGATGTACTTCCTTGCAATATTGTACAAATGACCACTTTCGAACAAACATTATTATCATTTCTAAGTAGTAGACAAATTAAATTATATGTGAACCCACAGGTGCTCGCAACAAATACTGTTAATTGGATTTAGTCTGAGCGCAATAAAGTCATAATAAAGTAATTCAATTTGTTGCATAAGGTCAATTAATGACATAATATGGTGTATTCGTGGTAGTTGCATTTTAAATTACTTGATACAATATCAGTAATTATTAAAGCTTTACAAGTATCGCAATGTAATTATGTCACAAAATAACTGAATATTGATATTTTCTTAATTGCTGACGCGGTATACACTTTTTTTAAAAACAAATTGACAAAAACAAGCAATAAAGGGTTGCAGCAATTGAGTTTCTATTCAGTGATTGAACAAACAAGAAATTTAAAGTCATAGACAAATGAAATTTCCATATAGTTGTAACTACTCTTAGTTAAGAAATCACAGATTTGTCCCAAAAGAGGGCCTCCATATTCTTCTTCTTTTTCTTATTTGGCAGCAGCAACAGAAATCCATCATTCATCATCCATCAGTAGCCGCACGTAGAAAAGCATTCCAAGCGATTCGGTCTTTTGCGCTCCGTTCACAGTCCGTCACACCAAGGTTAAATAATAGCTCTTTCACCTGATTGCCGTCATTATCCAGGACTCTGTAGAGAAAGACAGAATTCTGTGTGTATTTTACATTAAGTATCATCTTGACGGACGGTCATACTAAAATGCCGCTGTAAAGGACCGCATTGTCTTCGCTTTGGAGTTATTAATGCTTTATTAGAGCAAATGCAGATACAAATGGCATAAGGAATTTGTATCCCTTCTCAACAATAGTTATCTATCCATTTACCGAGAAAGTGCTAATTCACAATTTTGCCATCTTCCAGCTTAGAACAAAATTCCCCATCCGACTGACTTCGTCCATCCGTGTTTTAACATATTTCAATCAATTAACATGTCATTGGACTTTGCTCATCTGAACATCACTAATGTTACAATATTATCCGCAATAATTAAGTCTTTTTAAACGTCTTTTGACTCAACTCCTTTAACAATTTATCGATTATTACCGTACCAGGTCCGAAGACCTGGCCATGTCGATCATTAAATCAAGTCTATAGAAACAACAGTTACAACAGTTAAAAGCTCAGTTCAAACTTTTAGGTACGCGGCGGTTGATCACAAGTTGATCACAGTCTGGTAGAGTTGGATCTTTTTTCGTCGAGAGAGGGTTTAGTCATTAAATCGCTTTCTTAGGGCACAGACTTTTGATTTCCAGGCTGATACAATCACCTGTAGTTACAGCGGAGCCGTACAATTCATATACCAATCAAAGTTATAGTTGTCAACGTTCAGTCAGCTCCCAAATGATAAGACTCTTTCTGACGATTACTTCTCAATTCTTGAAAAGGCCGCAGTACCATCCCGCAGTCGTCGCCCAGTGATTTCATATCATCGGCATACGGGAGCAGCTAGGTGGTATTTAACAGTAATGTTTACTGCAGTTATGTTAAATAGATCGCATGACAGACTGTCGGCATTGCTTTGTCAGATTTTTGCCCATTAAAGACTAGGCTTAAAGTGAATTTTAAGCCTCCATTTTTGAAAAATATCGATACTTTCCTTTTTTAATACAAAAATTCATATCTTGAAAACTAATCAGAGAAACATTTTTAAATCTCATGTTTAGAAGGCCGAAATCTATAGAAAAAAAATATTTACAACTCTGCTGCAAAATTACTGTAAACTAGTGTATTTTAATGGTACAAATAAAAAACATACTTTAGATTTAGTCAAAAATCTGTACCAAAATATATTTTATTGTTCCAAAAAGTGCATTTATTGTACCAAAAAGCACTTTTATTGTACCAGTGAGTACACTTATGGTACCAAAGAGTACTTTTAATGGGCCAAAAATTACTTTAACTTTCAAAAAGTACCTTTTGTATACCAAACAGCAAGAACTACAATAATTTTTTCTTAACGTTTTTAAATTTGTAGTCAAAACAAAACGGAAAAAGCAAAACAGCTGACTTCGAATACCTGAAATATATCTTTCTTATTATTCCTTTCAGAAAAGGAGGATTTTACTATTACTTACTTAATTTCTCTTTACCACCATCAATGAGGTATAAGATAGCTTCTCGCCTTGTTGTGAATTAACACGCTTTTTATTTTTAGATTGACAGCCAACGGCACCTACTTATTTATCGACAAATGCGAACGTTACTGTTTAAGAAGCTTTTACTAGAAATGCCGATTGACCCGACACTTATAAGTCGCTGACGACTACATCGAGGAAGCCGGCAATGAAAGAAAAATTTATTTATTTTTATATTTTACATGACTGGAGCCAGGAGTTGAACATGGGATCTCCCACATGTTAGTCGCGTGTTCTAACCATCATGCCACGGCTGGTCCCAAAATTTTTGAGACACATTGCTCAAAAAGCGGTATCAGGCCACAATTTCTTAAATTAGGAAGAGATTTGTAGTACTCATGGTAAATAGTACTTTAGAAAACCGGTTCCTAAGCCCGGATTTAAGAGTCGGTTTTATATTTTTAAAATCGTTCGCTATCTCAACCTAATGGCAATTGCTAACCAGTTTGAAAAACCCGGTTTCAAAACTCGGGTTTAAGAATCGGTTTCATATCTGTATAGTGGTTCGATATCTTACATTGACATATTTATTTAATTTTAAAGTCACTAGTCTGCACTGCCACTGAATATTATCTGACTTAGATCACTGTCATACGAGCAATGAAGACAATTTTCTGCTGTGCATAAAACGAAGAATGCATATGTAACGGAAGATTTTCTAAAAATTCGAAACACCGATCCTGAAAATTGGAGAACTAGTCAAAGTAAAGCAAAAAATGTAAATATCTCATTTTTTATTTCTTGACTTAGACCACTGTCATTCTAACTGGCACATATGTGAACACCCTGTTGTAAATTTATATACTTAAATTTCAAACAAATTATTTGGTATCATTGAAAATAGAAACTGTACTTTTTGGTAGAATAATTTTTTTTTTTAATTGTAGCAAAAATTCAATTTTTTTAATTAACATAAATTGCCATTTATTGTGCAATTTAAGTACAATAATTTTTTACTTATCGGTAGAATAAATTGTACTTTTTGGTACACTAAATTTAACTTTTTAGTACAATAAATTTTACAATAAATTGTACAATAAATGCTACTTCTGGTATCATAAACTATACTTTTTGGTACCATAAATTGTACTTTTTGGTACTAAACATTTAACTTATGTGTACAATAAATTGTACTTTTTGGTACCGTATTTTTTTTTTACAATAAATTTTACTTTTTGGTACCATTAATTTTACTTTTTGGTACGAAAAATTTTACTTTTCAGCACAATAAAATGTACTTTTTGGTACCAAAAATTTTACTTTGTACTATTTGTACAATAAATTTTACTGCTTGGTGCAGCGTATTGTATTTTTGGTACAGTAAATTAAACTATTTGGGATCTAATAGTGCATCGTGAAAACATATCTGTAAGAGTATAAAAGGATTTGCTACAGTTTTAGAACTATTGTACAACTTTAACACATACGACACATATAATAGTTAGGTCACTCTTGTGAACACCCCAATTATAACACTATGCGACAGTCAAAATCGGGATGGGATGAAACCAACGGGAAATGTTATATCGGTCAAAAATAAGTTATACGTGGCCCGGCGTTTCGCTGGGTCACGTCTAGGAATCGAGATATATCGATTTGAAGTTAGTAAGTATCGTATAGGGGAATTTATCACGTTTTATGCTCTTTCGTTATATTGCTATATGGTGGCGTATGAGATCATAAGCAATATTCCTCGTAAATCATACGCCATGGAGTACAACAGAGTTATTGTTACTGCTACAAAATAAACCCAGTTCAAATTCATTTGATGAACGGAAAAGTGAAACTGTTGCTTATGTAGGGAAACGTTATATGAACAGATTAAAGGAATTGTAATTTTTAATTTTTTTAAATTTGTTTGAGCAAATTCGGACTAGTGGTTCTCGAGTTATGTCAAAAAAGAGACCACTAAAGGTGACAATTTCCCCTATATGATAGTTACTAACTTCAAATCGATATATCTCGATTCCTAGACGTGACCCAGCGAAACGCCGGGACACGTATAACTTCTTTTTTACCGATATAACTTTCCCCGGCAGTTTGAACCCTTCCCGATCACTGACCCCTACCATTTGTCTCACAATGTAATTATCTTATATATAAAAATGAATCGATGTGCAGTTGTCTCGCTAAAACTCAAAAACGGCTGGACCGATTTTCCAAATTTTTTTTTTGTTTTGTTCGCTATAGCTTCCGGATGGTTTAAAAGGTTTTATTTTTTCAAAAAGTGGGCGGCGCCACGCCCCTTTTTTCAAATATCGCTCAGACGGCTTTTCTAATAGACCGATTGATACAAAAATTTTACCATGAAGTACTGTTGACCTGTAGATAGTTCCTGACTACATTTGGTTGTAATTGGAAAAAGGGGCGTGGCACCGCCCATACAACTTGAAAATTAAACAGGCTATATTTCATGAACTATAAGAGGTATGAAGATGAGATTTGGTATATTTGTTGTTCGTAAAGTTAGAATTACAGACAGGGTGCAAGTAGGCGGTGCCACGCCCTCTTCTAAAAAATCACTCGAACAGTTTTTCTAATAGAACGATTGATACGAAAATTGTACCAAGTGGTACTGTTGACCTGTTGATAGTCCCTGGCTATATTTGGTTGTGACTATCAGAGGTATGCAGATGAGGTTTGTTATGATGAGATGAGATATGTTGTTGGACCAGTATTAATTACAGCCAAGATGGAAGTGGGCAGTGCCACGCCCTCTTTTCAAAAATCGCTCTAACGGCTTTTCTAATTGATCGATTGATACGAAAATTTTACCAAGTGGTACTGTTGACCTGTTGATAGTCTCAGGCTATATTTGGTTGTGATTGGATAAAGGAGCGTGGCACCGCCCATACAACTTGAAAGTCGATAGGGCTATATCTTATGAACTATCAGAGGTATGGAGATGAGATTTGGTATATATGTTGTTGGAGCAGTATTAATTAAAGCTAGGTGGAAGTGGGCGGTGCCACGCCCTCTTTTCAAAAATCGCTCTAACGGCTTTTCTAATTGATCGATTGATACGAAAATTTTACCAAGTGGTACTGTTGACCTGTTGATAGTCTCAGGCTATATTTGGTTGTGATTGGATAAAGGGGCGTGGCACCGCCCATACAACTTGAAAATCGATAGGGCTATATCTTATGAACCATCAGAGGTATGGAGATGAGATTTGGTATATATGTTGTTGGAGCAGTATTAATTACAGCTAGGTGGAAGTGGGCGGTGCCACGCCTCCTTTTCAAAAATCGCTCTAACGGCTTTTCTAATAGACCGATTGATACGAAAATTTTACCAAGTGGTACTGTTGACCTGTTGATACTCCCTGGCTATAATAGGCTGTGATTGGATAAAGGAGCGTGGCACCGCCCATACAACTTGAAAATCAAAAGGGCTATATCTCATGAACTATCAGAGTTATGAAGATGAGATTTGGTATATATGTTGTTGGAGCAGTATTAATTACAGCCAAGGTGGAAGTGGGCGGTGTCACGCCCCTTTTTTCAAAAATCTCTTTGACGGCTTTTATAATAGACTGATTTACTTATAAGATAATTTTGGAAAGTGGTACTGATGACCTGTTGTTAGTCTCTGGGAACTTAGTTGTGATTGGATAAAGGAGCGTGGCACCGGCCATGCAACTTCAAATTAAAAAAGGCTATATCTCATGAACTATCAGATGTATGAAGATGTAATTTGTTACAGATGTTATTGATGAAGTATGAATTACAGTAAGGGTGGAAGTGGGCTTTGCTACACCCTTTCAAAATAAGTAGTTATAACTGTCAAAATTCCACAGTATATTGCTGTTCACCTAGAGATATGAATAGTGAGGTGGGCCAATTTTTTTATTCGCAAAAATCGTAACCAAAATCGGAATCTACGATGAAGTGTTAGAAAATTTCACCAATTCAGGAGAGCGAATCGGTAATAAATCCTATAGAAGCCCTTTGTGAAGTTTAGGGTGCATGTAATCACCCATCTGAGCAGCTAATAGAAGCCATCGACGCTGTAAACGTAAGTGTGACAGGGGACTCGAATTTATGGAACCGTCGCCGTTCTCTGCAACTGGGTCCCTGCAAATGCTGAGAAAAGATCTTGGTCTACATTCATATAAAATCCAACTGGTAGAAGAACTAGAGCAAGTGGATGATCAATTGATTTTTTTTATTTATCATATCATTGCAAATTATTTGAAGGAGACATGGTTCCAACACGACGGCGTAATATGCCATGCAGCGCGTGAGATCATCACTTTGTTAAGCCAAACGTTGGTGACCGAATTATCTCAAAAAATGGTAATACGAGTTCAATATATAGAAAGTATTCGGGTATATTCTTGGTTCGTATGAGAAGAAGACATGGCAAAGGAGGTTTCAAACGAAATTTTCATTTGCGGTCAATAGGAGGAGAATGCATAACAAAAGCGATTTTTACGCCCAAAGACATAGTTAGTAAACAGACGGTTCCCGCTACTACAGATAAATATAAAAATTAAATTTTTATCTTTAGAGAAATTTCTGTTTCCGATTTTTGAAAGAAGTGTTTTTTCTCCCTACATACAGACAAAACTTAATCTACATGTCGAAACTATAGATATGACTTGGCTGATGAACTTTTTATTAGCATTTACAACAATAAAACTTAATTGGTTAACTTCCATGTTAAGGAGTTACTTAAAATTAGTTGAATAAGTAAATAAACTCTACATATTATTGTCGAGCTTAAGTACCGTTTTAAAGTACTTTGTAGACCTAAATGTGAAATATGTTACAAGTTATATGCAATAGCGAAGCATTGCCGGGCCCACTAGTTATTTAATAAAACTCATTAGCAAATACTATAGATCTTAAGTACTTTTGTGTTTATTCATTCCAAGTATTGTAAATGGACATACATACAAATTTACCTGACTAATTGAATACTTGTACTGTGTTAGGTATACTTTCAGGCGCGTTTTTTCTTCGTTTGATTTTAAGTAGTCATTTGCAGGTCTCTCTCTGCATTAATACATATTTGGTAAAGAATATAAGTGAATCTTAAAAGCTAATTGCATAAAATGGAGATTTGTAACTTATTTGCACCATTTTGATATATGTAATTTATGTGTTTATACATTGTTGTTATACATACACTATTGTTATTGTATTCCCTGTAAATTGAATTGACTAAAGATTTATTAAATTCTATATACTTTATCTACATATCGATGGCTAAAAGAAGGTTTTTTTTTATTTATTATGCTTTACAGGAGCGGGAAAAAACTGAATAAAATCGTAACGATTTTATACCCTATTTAACAATTGGTGCTGTTCCTTAACGTCTATAAATTATTTACTTTTTAAAATAACTAAATTTTCTATGAAACATGCATTTGGGGGTCTCCTACAATATTATGGAAATAAACGTGATTTCGTCAAAAAACATTTACGCCTTTTTCATATTAAGCCATCAATTTACATGTCTATCTATATATGTATAATACTTTTGATTTTATATTATAATTATGAATCCCTTAAAATAATTTTTTCTTTTGTTGCTGTTTCATTATCGTCACTTTTCTGCATCTTAATTTTGAAATTCTCTTCGGCTGACTGAATGAGGGCAGCGGCTGTTGCTAGACCAGTGTGATCGACAAGGGTGCGTAGAGAACCTCCAGGTTTTTGCAGCAGCTCATATGGATGTCCCAATTCGACTGCTTGGCCAGAGTCCATAACTAGAACACGATCACTATCCATGACCGTGTGCAAACGATGAGCTATCGTTAGGACAGTACAATCGGCGAATTTTGTGCGTATTGTTCTCTGTATTAGTTTATCCGTTCTGAAAAAGACAAGTAACAGTAGGGAAGAATTAAAAAAAGGCAATGATGAGAAAAATATTTAAAATATAAAATTTTAAAATTTTTTTTTGAAAATTTTAAATAGAATGAACAAAAAAGGTCTTAGAAAAAAGTGAGAACAATATCCCTATCATATTAATCCTAACCTATTAATATTATAAATGTGAATGTTCGTCTGTTTGTTTGGTTGCAGATCAATCACGTCTATACGGCTGAAACGATTTCAATCAAATCTGGAGGGCGGTGTGGGCGTGGCTAAACTTTTTTTAAAGCTAGAGAGATAAAATTTGGTACATAGATAGTACTTGGAAACACGAATATGAATATGCGGACGAAGTTTTTATTTTGGACCAGTGGACAGAGTGGGTGTGGCAAAAGTTATTTTTAGGGCTACAGAGGTAAAATTGGATACACAAAAAGTGCTCGGCAACATGAATATGAATATGCAGACGAAATTTTAATTTTAGATCAGTAGGCGGGGTGGGCGTGGCAAAACTGTATATAGGACCTAGAGATATACAATTTAACACACATATAGTACTCGTCAACACGAATATGAATATGCAAACGAAGTTTAAAATTTGGATCAGTGGGCGCAGGGGGCGTGACCAAACTGGATTTTAGCCCCAGAGTGATAAAATTTGGTACACAAATAGTACTCGACAACACGAATATGAATGTGCAAACGAAATTTAAGTTTTAGACCAGTGGACGGAGTAGGCGTGGCAAAACTGTATTTTAGCTCTAAAGAGATAAAATGTGAAACCCAGAAAGTGCACGGCAATACGAATATAAATATGCAGACGAGAATTTTAATTTTGGATCAGTGGGCGGAGGGGGCATGACCAAACTGGATTAAATCCCAGTGTCATCAAAGTTGGTAGACAAATAGTACTCAACAACACGAATATGAATATGCAGACGTAATTTAAATTTTAGACCAATGGACGGAGGGGGCGTGGCAAAACTGTATTTTAGTCCTTATATGAATATGTATAGAAAAATTTAATTTTGGATCAGTGTGATCAAATTTGGTACACAAATAGTACACGACCATGAGTAGGACAATATGAGGTACTAGAAGGGGTGCAACAAGGATTGCAGTTTTCTGTGGGTTTGTCTACTATTAGAAGACAATCTAACTGACAAAATTGAGAAATCTTCCAGTTATCCGTTTGGAATTTATGAAAGAAATATTAATTATCAAAAAATAGGTTTTTTATATGGGAGGTACCAGAAAGGGTGGAGCTATTCTTCCCATTTTTTCATTTTGGAAAATATTAATACAGAGAAACTTGTATAACACAGTACAACACACTAACCTTAACTGATGCTTACACAGTACAACATTTTTCAGCTCATTGATTTGGGACTCAATTCTGAGAACTGCGCGTGAAAGTAGCCCCAAAAAGAAGATGTTCTACATCATTCGTTTTGTCAAGTTACATGCCATAATAATTTACGATTTGAAGTTAGTAACTATCGTATAGGGAATTTATTACGTTTTAGGCTCTTTTTGATTTGAACTGGGTTTATTTTGTAGCAGTTACAATAAAACAGTTGTACTCCGTGGCGTATGATTTACGTGGAATATTACTTATGATAATCATACGCCACCATATAGTATTTATGCTATGTCAAACAAAAGAGCCTAAAACATAACAAATTCCCATATACGATAATTACACTATGTCACAAAATTTCAAAAGTTTCTGTATCCGGGACATTTAATAATACATTTTAATATAAAATTTCATGCTGAATTCAAATCTGCTCTCAGATATGTACAAAGTAGAACAGATTTTGAAAAAAGGTAGGTCTACTAAAATGTCATTTTCTCTGGTTTAAGGGCAAAAAATTTTTGTAAGATATTATTCTATCGTGTAATTGTCTGAAACCGGAGCAATTTTTACGGAAACACGGAAAAAAATTTAATTAAAGGCAGAAAAACTTGAAAAATCATTAAAATTTTTACAAAAATCAAACTTTGAAATGCTATAACTCCGTCATTTATGAATGGAATTTAATCAGCTATCGTTTTTTTAAGAAATAATTTTATTATCTTTTATTTTTGTCACAGTTTGGTTACATCGGTGAACTAAAACCAGAGAAAATGGCATTTTAGTAGACCTACCTTTTTTCAAAACACTAAAAATGGAAATTTGACCATATCTCAAAAACTGTTCTACTTTCCACATTTCACATAAGGATCAACTATTTAGAAGCCGGGATCAAAAATTTGTTGCATTGTGTTACTAACTTTAAATTGATATTAAATTATTATGGCATGTAACTTAGCAAAAAGGATGATGCAGAACTTCTTCTTTTTGGGGCTACTTTCACTTACTTTCAAATTAATGAGCTGAAAAATGTTGTACTGTGTAAGTATCAGTTAAGGTTTACCCGAGTTATCCTTCCCACCAGCCACCTAGCCAGCAAGACAGACGGACATGGCTGAAATGAATTACACTTTTTCTCATATCAAATGATATGTTATACACCCTCATTCTAAGGATGCCACCATAAATATTATCTTAAATCTCTATATTCCATTTTCATACTTACTCTGGATCAACGTTCGCTGTAGCTTCATCCAAAATTAAGATTTTGTTTCTCCTCAATATCGCTCGCGCCAAGCAAACCAGCTGTCTTTGACCCACACTGAAATTGGCACCACCATCATACATGCGACAATTCAGACCACCTATAAGCCTGGACACATGACCTTTCAGCTCAACATCTTCTAAAGCTTTCCACATATTATCATCGCTACTGCCATCCAGTGGATCTAGGTTATAACGTAGAGTGCCAGAAAATAATACCGGATCTTGGGGTATTATAGAAATATTACTTCTTAAATCGTAAAGACCCATTTGTTCGATATTAATGCCATCGATGCGTATTACACCCTCATTGCAGGCCAAACGAAATAGCGATTGTATAATGGACGATTTACCGGCACCGGTGCGACCAACAATGCCTACCTTTTCATTTGGCTGAATGGTAAAATTTAAATCTTTCAATACGTATGCCTCCTTAGCGCTGTATTTAAGTTTAAAATCGATGAACTCTATGCGTCCTTCACTGGGCCACTTGCCTTTAGGTTTGTGTTGCTCCTCTGTTTCCATGGGTGGTTCTGGCGGTAGTTCGGTATATTCCAATACACGTTCGACACTAGTCATTTGATTCTCTAATTCGGCCGTTTGACGCATGCCCCACTGGCACATGCCAGTCATGGTGATGGATTGCAAAATAGCTAGACCCACATCGCCACTGTTGAAGTCGGAACGCAACACAAGGAAACTTAGTGTCACCATACTGATGTAAAACACACAAAGTAAATCGGTCCAAAAAGCAAAGGCACGAGTAGAGGAGAGAAATAGGAACCAAGCTGAGGTATTGGCATTTTGATAATAGTGAAACTCGGATTCCAAAGCAGGTTCAGCTTCTAAGGCTCGTATGGTGGTAAGGCCTTGGAAGGTTTGATTGGTGAGCGAGTAAACAGGACTGCGAGCTTAACGAGAGAGATACAATTAAATTAGACATATCGACATAGTGAGTAGATGAAAAACTTACAGATCGCTTCCAAACGCTTAACACTACGACTTGTGCAGACGTAAACATAACGTACACCCATTAGGAGTATTACAATAACCAAGGCCGGCACCAACAACCAAAAGTTGGCAATAGCCACTATTATCAGTACACCGGAGGCATTAATGGCAAACTAAAGGAAAATAATTACAATTTGATGTATTAATAAGAATTTCTAATAAAAAAATAATAATATTAATGAGTTAATTCCACAGTAGGGATTGGTCACACTACACCATTTCCAATTGAAATTTAACGAATATCAATTGAAATTCGAAGAATGTTAATTGAAATTCAAAAATTCAATTTGAAATTCAACATTTTTCATTTGAAATTCAAAAATTCCATTTGAAATTCAAATATTATCAACTGAAATCCAAACTTTTCATTTGAAATTCAAAAGTCGTCAATTAAAATTCAAAACTTATCAATTGAAATTCAAAAAACGTCAATTAAAATTTTAAACTCATCAATTGAAATTCAAAAATCGTCAATTAAAATTCATAATTCATCAATTGAAATTCAATAGTCGTCAATAGGATATAGGCTTAGGAGATTATTTTCTATTTTTGTGTGCAATATTTTCTACTAGGATCTTAATTCTATCTTCTTTCGCCCCACCGGCTCTTTCTCTTAACTTACCGCCAAACAATCGAGTAGGGTTTTCGGCAAATCTGTGTCCACTGTTCGTATATCCTTAGAGAACCTATTCAGAATACGTCCCGAGGAGTTGGTATTAAAGAAGTACATGCTTGTACGTGTAATACTACGAAATAGGCGATCGTGTAATTTCAATGAAATCCGTAAGCACATGCGATAGAATCCAAAGGTTCGTAGCAAATAAACAATTAACGTTGATATCAGCATTGTTGTATACATGATGACACGCTTTTGTCGTGCCTGTTCTTCCCACTCTTTGTCCGTGGATGTAGAGAATGTTGTAGTGTTGGTGGAATTGTCCATTAAAGTTTGTAACGATGCGACATGTGACGGAGGATGTGATATTTGCTCTTCCCATATAACCCTGCGGAAGTAAAACACACAATTGTTAGTAATTATTAAGTCAACAACAA
Source organism: Muscina levida (assembly GCA_964034835.1). Classification (NCBI taxonomy): domain Eukaryota; kingdom Metazoa; phylum Arthropoda; class Insecta; order Diptera; family Muscidae; genus Muscina; species Muscina levida. The sequence goes on along the minus strand of OZ035880.1, from coordinate 170,597,886 downwards.
CAATAAGTCAACAACAACAATAAGGCAACAAAATGAAATAAAAGATGGACATTAATATTTTCACGAGAATTTGTATACCCTACATCACGCGCAAAAACGGACTGAATGGCATATTTTTAATGGTTACGCCCATAAGTAGGCGTGGTAGGTATGACAACATATATATTAGGATGTCCCGAACGAAATTCAGCTTCGCGTTAGATCTCAAACGATGTGCAATTAATTTAGTATTCTAGTATTTAGTATTTAGTATTTAGTATTTAGTATTTAGTATTTAGTATTTAGTATTTAGTATTTAGTATTTAGTATTTAGTATTTAGTATTTAGTATTTAGTATTTAGTATTTAGTATTTAGTATTTAGTATTTAGTATTTAGTATTTAGTATTTAGTATTTAGTATTTAGTATTTAGTATTTAGTATTTAGTATTTAGTATTTAGTATTTAGTATTTAGTATTTAGTATTTAGTATTTAGTATTTAGTATTTAGTATTTAGTATTTAGTATTTAGTATTTAGTATTTAGTATTTAGTATTTAGTATTTAGTATTTAGTATTTAGTATTTAGTATTTAGTATTTAGTATTTAGTATTTAGTATTTAGTATTTAGTATTTAGTATTTAGTATTTAGTATTTAGTATTTAGTATTTAGTATTTAGTATTTAGTATTTAGTATTTAGTATTTAGTATTTAGTATTTAGTATTTAGTATTTAGTATTTAGTATTTAGTATTTAGTATTTAGTATTTAGTATTTAGTATTTAGTATTTAGTATTTAGTATTTAGTATTTAGTATTTAGTATTTAGTATTTAGTATTTAGTATTTAGTATTTAGTATTTAGTATTTAGTATTTAGTATTTAGTATTTAGTATTTAGTATTTAGTATTTAGTATTTAGTATTTAGTATTTAGTATTTAGTATTTAGTATTTAGTATTTAGTATTTAGTATTTAGTATTTAGTATTTAGTATTTAGTATTTAGTATTTAGTATTTAGTATTTAGTATTTAGTATTTAGTATTTAGTATTTAGTATTTAGTATTTAGTATTTAGTATTTAGTATTTAGTATTTAGTATTTAGTATTTAGTATTTAGTATTTAGTATTTAGTATTTAGTATTTAGTATTTAGTATTTAGTATTTAGTATTTAGTATTTAGTATTTAGTATTTAGTATTTAGTATTTAGTATTTAGTATTTAGTATTTAGTATTTAGTATTTAGTATTTAGTATTTAGTATTTAGTATTTAGTATTTAGTATTTAGTATTTAGTATTTAGTATTTAGTATTTAGTATTTAGTATTTAGTATTTAGTATTTAGTATTTAGTATTTAGTATTTAGTATTTAGTATTTAGTATTTAGTATTTAGTATTTAGTATTTAGTATTTAGTATTTAGTATTTAGTATTTAGTATTTAGTATTTAGTATTTAGTATTTAGTATTTAGTATTTAGTATTTAGTATTTAGTATTTAGTATTTAGTATTTAGTATTTAGTATTTAGTATTTAGTATTTAGTATTTAGTATTTAGTATTTAGTATTTAGTATTTAGTATTTAGTATTTAGTATTTAGTATTTAGTATTTAGTATTTAGTATTTAGTATTTAGTATTTAGTATTTAGTATTTAGTATTTAGTATTTAGTATTTAGTATTTAGTATTTAGTATTTAGTATTTAGTATTTAGTATTTAGTATTTAGTATTTAGTATTTAGTATTTAGTATTTAGTATTTAGTATTTAGTATTTAGTATTTAGTATTTAGTATTTAGTATTTAGTATTTAGTATTTAGTATTTAGTATTTAGTATTTAGTATTTAGTATTTAGTATTTAGTATTTAGTAGTATTTAGTATTTAGTATTTAGTATTTAGTATTTAGTATTTAGTATTTAGTATTTAGTATTTAGTATTTAGTATTTAGTATTTAGTATTTAGTATTTAGTATTTAGTATTTAGTATTTAGTATTTAGTATTTAGTATTTAGTATTTAGTATTTAGTATTTAGTATTTAGTATTTAGTATTTAGTATTTAGTATTTAGTATTTAGTATTTAGTATTTAGTATTTAGTATTTAGTATTTAGTATTTAGTATTTAGTATTTGTATTTAGTATTTAGTATTTAGTATTTAGTATTTAGTATTTAGTATTTAGTATTTAGTATTTAGTATTTAGTATTTAGTATTTAGTATTTAGTATTTAGTATTTAGTATTTAGTATTTAGTATTTAGTATTTAGTATTTAGTATTTAGTATTTAGTATTTAGTATTATTTAGTATTTAGTATTTATATTTAGTATTTAGTATTTAGTATTTAGTATTTAGTATTTAGTATTTAGTATTTAGTATTTAGTATTTAGTATTTAGTATTTAGTATTTAGTATTTAGTATTTAGTATTTAGTATTTAGTATTTAGTATTTAGTATTTAGTATTTAGTATTTAGTATTTAGTATTTAGTATTTAGTATTTAGTATTTAGTATTTAGTATGCGATCACAGTTGTGGCTTAAGAGCTATCGAGCTACATTTTCAAAAGCAAGCATCTATTTTCTAAGCGGAGATTGAGTTCTAAGATGAGCAAAATATAAGTAGAGGTTAAGTTCTAAGATGAGCAAGATCGGACAAAAACTTCTCCCACCTCCTATACAAACTCTCCCCATTTTGGGTTAAAAAATACTCCCTTCTTTCATACAAATTGCCCTTTTTTGGGAACTATCCCTATGATCACATTTGTAATTTCAGAGCAGTTCCTATCGTCTAAGCGATGGTTAATTTCTAAGATGAGGAAGATCGGACAAAACCACCTCCTAAACAAACACCCCCTTTTTGAGCGTGTCCGTCTGTCTCTTCCCTCGATAACAACCATAGTTTAAGAGCTCTCAGGCTGAAATTTGATATGCAAACTTAAGCGGAATTTAAAACATGGATTTTTTTCTATGCTATTAACAATAAAAGAATTTTGGTTAAAAAAAACGGACAAAACCTTATCAATATACAACATTAACAACAGCATCTCATCACTTACCATCGTGACAGGTAGTAATCTGCACCCGTTAACATAATGCGAGAACACAGGAAAAGAGCCACAATTATCAGCAGTATAAACGTACTTTCCAAGGCTTTAAAGTACGACATGTATACATCAAATTTAACCGAGCCCACTGTTTGTACCTCTTTGTTGTCATCTAGCATCGGTTTCTCATCGCCTCGCAACAGTGGATGAAGTTCCACCATACTTTTTTCCGAATCAGTGCGTGACATACTAACTCTCATTTCATCCTGTAGCGTGGAATCTCGCCTGCCAGCCGTTGTGCCACCACTGCCCTCCATCGTGATTAGTTTGTGCCAAAAATTTAAATTGTTGAGACTTTTGCAAATCCTGATAGCTACCCTGGGCCACAATGTTGCCGTCACCCATCAATATTAGATGTTGCACATCGAAAAGATACTGCAGCTGATGTGTGACCAAGACACGAATTTTGTCCGAGAGGAAATCATTGATACACCTTTCGAATATGTGTTTGCCCACGTGTGTATCTACTGCCGATAGTGGATCGTCCATAAGGTATATATCGGCTTTACGATAAACGGCACGAGCCAGATTGACACGAGCCTTTTGGCCACCACTTAAACTGACACCACGCTCTCCAACAATTGTCCGATCGCCATGTGGCAACAGCTCTAGATCTCTCTCCAACGCGCATACCTTTATGACACGTTTGTAGCGACGTGGATTGAAATCTTCCACAAACACGATATTATCTCGAATGGTGCCCTCGAATATCCAGGGTTCTTGCGAGCAATAAGACACTTTGCCGTTCACTTGTACTTCACCCGAATCGATTTGTACCTCTCCCAGCAGAAGATTGAGGAAGGTGGATTTTCCTGAGCCCACCTGGCCCACAATGGCAGCCAATGTATTTTCTTTGATTTCCACATTTAGATTTGATACTGCTGGCGTTTGGTAACTTTCGGCCAAGTCGCAATCCCAGGTGGCTGTGACATTGCGCAGAATCACTGCCTTGTTGTCAGCGTCCACATTAAGGTTTCTTACATGTTTCAAGGGTTTTGACATTACAGCTGTATATTTTACATCCAATTTCTCTATTCCTCCATTCATATTTTGATCCCTCTGCACAGTTTTCTTTATGGCCTTGTTTTTCTTTGATTTCTTTTCCTTCCTCAAGGGTGCCTCACGTTGTTCCCCATCCAGTAAAAAGTCTTTACACCTTCTAGCCGAAACAAAGGCCTCGGCTATATATGTTATGGACAAAGGCCAAAAGTAGACCATGGATTCGTTTAACATACTAAAGTAGGAAGACATCATATAGACTCTTTTGGCAGTGAGAGCATCACCTAGATAGACGTATGAAATCAGGGACACGAATACCGCCAACGGTGATATCATGGAAAGGCAACTTATTGCCGAATATGCATACGAAATTCCCTTAATCGCCTTGACCTCTTTGAGACGAACTGCCGCTACTACTTTGGCAAATGATTTTTCCCAAGCATACATTTTGATCACTTGTATACCCTGGATGATTTCGTTCATCAACTTCACCCGCAGGTCGGTACGTTCCGCAGTCTTTTGCCTATAGTAAGCAACTCTCTTAGCGGTCCAGGCTTGCAAAGGTATAAAGCTTAGCATAAACGCCACGCCAATCACAGCCGATATACCAATTTCGCAATACATGAGATAGCATATAAGTATAGCCTCCACGGGTCCCTTCCAGGTGTCTTGTATATAACCAAGCACCAAATCAAAATGACTCACATCGTTTGACAGTATGTTAATGGCTCGTGCCCTTAGGCCATCATTGCTGGCACTCTTTGAGATCTGTAGACATTTGCGATAGATGAGGCCCGATATGGCCAAGCGGATTTTTGTGCCCAATTGAAATAAAAAGTAGCAAGAGGGATGGAATGTCAACACTTGTATCATGGAACACAGTATAATGCCTCCAGCAAAAAGATAGGCACTTTGTTCGCTGATTGCAGTTTGTCCAATGGCAAAATAGGACACCAAGCCGCCCAAAAACATCGGTTGTAAAATTCTGTAAATTGCAAAAGGGGTAGCAGGTAATTAAAAAAAATCTAATGTGATCATGGGTTCTAGACCCACAAAAAAACAAAACTTACTTTGTTGTTATTTCACATAGTGCACATAATGTACCAACTGGCAGGAATAAAGCGCCGTATGCCTTAAAGACCATACGTGCTATGCTGGGATTTTTATTTTTACATTCCTCTTCCCATAAGCGGCCAAACTGATCTGTAAGACGCTCACTATCCCAGCCCTTGCGATGCTGATACAGTTCTTCTTCTGCTAAAGGGCCCTTAAGGCCACGGCGGAAAATGTCTTTTATCCACCTAAAGTTGCAAGGAAGGAAAGGAAAGGGGAAAAAAGGAAAATTATTATTATAGGAAAAACAGATGTTTGTAATTTTGTGAAAGCAAAATGTGGCAGTAGGTAGAATTATATGCTAACAAGTGGTTCCTTAAATGCTTCCCTATTGCATACTTGATGTGTACTTATAATATGTTTGGCTTGCTTAATTAAAGGGCTAAGTTTAAGCATCGATCTTTTAAGCTCGTTACCCCATGTTACTCCTTAACCTGTTCAAGCTAACAACGTCTTACTAATCGAAATTTAAAATAAAAAATCCATCTGCAAATTCTAAAGCGAAAAGTACTATCTGCATACAAATATTATCTTTTAAAGTCCTAAAAATATTTTTCTCTACTGCTAACCGTTCGAAAATAAAATGTTCGCCTTCATATTCCCGCTGACCGAAAATAAATATTTTGTCGGTATATTCATGTCTGTAAGGCCTAGTACTATAAAGGCTCATTTACACTACACACGTCATAGTCAGAATTTCTCTTCAAAAAAGACAGCATCGTGTACACGACGTTATTTTTTCAGAATTTACCTACATACTTTTTTCTGATGAATTATTGGCAAAATTTTTGATAAATCAGACCGACGCCGTGTAAATAGTCCTTAAACTTTACTGACACAATTTTGACAAACATCAAAGTACAACACATGATTTTGGGACTCAATTCTAAGAACTGCACCTGATAGTAGCCCCAAAAAGAAGAAGTTCTGCATCATTCGTTTTGTCAAGTTACATGCCATAATAACAAAATATCGATTTGAAATTAGTAAGTATCGTATATGGGAATTTGTCACGTTTTTGGCTGCATATCTATATTCGTGCTGCCGAGTACTATCTGTGTATCAAATTGTATCTTCCTAGTTTAACAAATTTGTTTTGCCACGCCCACTGGTCCAAAATTAAAATTTAGTCTACATATTCATATTTGCGTTGTCGAGCACTATCTGGGTATGAAATTGTATCTCTCTAGCTCTAAAAAAAAGTTTTGCCAGTCATACAAAAGAGTATACAATGTGAAAAATTCCCTTATACGATACTTACTAACTTCAAATCGATATTAAATTGTTATGGCATGTAAGTTGACAAAACGAATGATGCAGAACTTCTTCTTTTTGGGGATACTTTTACGTGCAGTACTCAGAATTGAGTCCCAAATCAATGAGCTGAAAAACGTTGTACTGTGCATGTCAAAATGCTGAAAAAGTGTCAGCAAATAAAATTTAGAAATATTATGAAGTTAGGAAAAAACATCTATAGACCTTACCTTTTGCAAAAAAAAGTACTATTTAATAAAATAAAAGTACTTTTTGATACAGCAAAAATTATTTTTCGTACGATTGAAGAGCTTTTTGGTACAATAAAAGTGCGAAGAAAGCATCCTCGAAGCGAATAAGTTGTCATAAGCTTTGAGATGCTTTCTTCCCTTAAGGTTTGTGATAATAGATGAGTACGCACAACAAAGGACGCTGACGAGACATTGTGGTTAATGTCGAAATGACGTCATACACCTAACCTGCTGTCACCTCATACATTTCACAACTCTTGTAAAAAACTATTGACCATAATAACAAATCGCCAATAGAAAAAGATCTTAAACCGAACTATGACAATATCATAATTCATTGCAGATCAATAAAAACAAAATCAAGAACAAAAGTACTTATAAGTACATCTAAAGAACTTTTTGGTTCAATAAAGGTATTCTGTAGTACAATTAAATGTTGTTTTAGTGTACAAAAAAAGTACTTCAAATTTTATACTTTAAGGTACTATAGATTGTAGTTGTTAGTGCCAATGAAGTACTATTTGATACCATAAATGTAATATATTTACTTCTTAGTACAATAAATTGCACTTTTGTGCAATTAATGTACTTTTAAATGTACTTTTTGGCACAATAATTATATTTTTTGATAAATAAAATTTTAATTTTTGGTATCGAGTATTAACTTTGTGCCAGGGTTAAAATATAGTTTTGCCACGGCCCTTTCGCCCACTGATTGAGAAAAACAATTTCGTCTGCAAATTTGAACCTGAAGTAATGAGTACCAAATTTTTTCTCCATGGGGCTATTATACAGTTTGGTCACTCCCCCTCCGCGCACTAATCCAAAATTTAAATTTCGTCTGCATATTCATTTCCGTGTCATCGAGTACTATTTGTGTACCAAATTTTATATCTCTAGACCTGAAATACAGTTTTGCCACGCCCACTGATCCAAAATTAAAATTTCGTCCTTATATTCATATTCGTGAAGCCGAGTACTACCTATGACTAAATTTTATTCCTCTAGGGCTAAAATACAGTTTTGCCGCACATGTTCCGCCCACTAACCCAAAACTAAAATTCCGTCTGCATATTCATTTTCACTATCTGTGCACCAAATTGTATCTCTCGTTGGCTTATATACAGTTTTGCAACGTCTACTCCGCTCACTGATACAAAATTTAATTCATATTAGTAGTGACATATACTATGTGAGTGTCAAATTTTATATCTCTCTAGGGCTAAAATACAGTTTTGCCACGCTGACTCGACCTACTGATCCAATAATTAAATTTTATTTCCACATTCATATTCGTGTTGCCGAGTACTATATGTGTATCAAATGTTATCCCCCTAGCTTCAAAAAAAGTATTGCCACGCCCAGTCCGCCCATTGGGTCAAAAATAAAAAAATAGTTTGCATATTTATATTTGTGTTGTCGATTACTATCTGCGCACCAAATTTTATCTCTCTAGGACTTTAATACAGTTTTGCCACCACCTCCCCGCCCACTAATTATCTCTCTAGGGCTAAAATAAAGTTTTGCCACGCCCACTGATCCAAAATTAAAATTTCGTCTGCATATTCGTATTTGTGTTATCAAGTACTATTTATGTACCAAATTTTATCTCTCTAGGGCTTATATACAGTTTTACCACGCCCACTCCATCCACTTATACAAAATTGGCATATTCATATTCGTGTTGGTGAATACTATCTGTGTGCCAAATTTTATACATACCACTAGGTCTAAAATAAAGTTTTGCTATGCCACTCCGCCCACTGATCCAAAATTAAAATTTCATCTGCATATTCATATTCGTGTAGCCGAGTACTTTCTGTGTACCAAATTTTATCTCTCTAGGGCTAAAAAACAGTTTTAAGACGCCAACTTAGCCCACTGGTTTATAATTAAACTTTCGTCCGATTATTAGTATTTATGTTGCCGAGTACAATCTGTGCATCAAATTTTATCGCCCTAGCTCGAAAAAAAGTTTCACCACGCCCACCTCGCCCATATGGTAAAAAGAAAAATAAAAAATTATCACCTACGGTAATTTTCATAAAGTATACAAACTGTCTTCCACATTGCATTGAAATAGGTTCAGCCGTTTAGGCGTGATTAAGCCACAAACATACAAACAAACAAACAGACATACATTCAAATTTATAATACGTGTATTAATAGGATAGGGATAGGGATAGGGATGATAGTACCGACTGACCTAAATAGTATTCGAATTTTTTTGTTTGTTTTGGTATTATAATATTCTTAACAATGTAAAAGAGTCCTTGATTAATTATAATGTGTGGAACCAGCTATTGATATATGATGTGGTCAAACTAGGAATATTCTTGATCCGTGGGAGAAGAAGACATGGCAAAAGATGGTTTTATGTCTAAAGGCATGAGTCTTCAAACGAAATTTTCACTTGCGCTCAATAAGCGGATAAGCCATGACAAAAGCGTTTTCACGCCTTAAGAGATAGTTAGTATACAGACGGTTCCCGCTACTACTGGTAAAAATAACAATTTAATTTTGATTTTTAGCGGAATGTATGTTTCCTATTTGTAAAAGAAGTGGGGTTTTGCCCCACATACAGAACAAAGTTAATCTACATGTCGGCACTATAGATATGACTATCGTTATAGAGACTATGATATTTAGATTTTAAAACAATAAAATTTAATTGGTTAACTTCCATGTTAAGGAGTTACTTGAAATTAGTTACATAAGGTAATAAACTCAACATATTGTTGTCGAGCTTAAGTACCGTCTTCAAAGTACTTTATAGACCAACAAATATATAAATTAGCGTTTATATAGCATTCAGTGTAGTAAGAAATGTGAAATATATTACAAGTTAATATGCAATAGCGAAGCATTGCCGGGCCCGCTAGTAGTATGTATAAAAAGCTGATATAGCGGCTTCCTGAAAAATTATGAAAATGGGACATATCAACTTTTGCCATAATGACATAGAAGTTGGAACAAAAAGATGTCAGTAGGTCTCTAAGTTAAATACAAATAAATTGTTTTAGCTATATACATAAATAGATTAGCTATTAGTACATTAGACTTATATTATTAAAATATAGATTTTTTTAACACAATTTAATAAAATGTTATTTCTTCATTAACGGTAATATTTTCGACCCACGTTGACCTTTTTGTCAAAATATCCACATGTATACATAAAAAACAATTTGTTTGACAAAATACGCAACCGTATTTATTTCCCTAATATGCTGAGTACCGCAATTTAATTTTAATTATGCCAACCATCCCGCAATTAGAATAATAAAAAATAACACATATTGAAGAATTAATTAAATTTATTCCTCTATTGACACAACTACCAATCAACCGATCAACCAACCAGTTCTTCATTCAAATCATGAATGTATTAAAATTCATTACAACTATATATGTGTTTCCACATTAAACAAAGCATACACACGCTCATACTCATATACAGCATTCTCATTGCTGTTCAAACAAAGCTTCAAATTTATTTAGTAAAACGTGAGTAAGTACAACAGCATATACATAATAACAAATTGGTAAACATTTTAATAAGCGTCGTCATGTCATAATATTTCCAAAGCAATAAATAAGGCAACAACAACAAAAACAGTTACGATTATAACCAGTTGAAACTGCCAATAATTGGTTAGAAATTTATATGTACCATAAATGTTTTGAATTTCACTTGAAATCGCAAAGTGTGTACTATGAACTTATAACACGTTTTTTGGTCCGTTGTCTGTTAGGTTGTTTTACATATGTATGGTTTTGTTTTGGTATTCGTTGCTATGTCCGATATGATATTTATTCTTGACAAAATGGTCAAAATAATTTGTAAAATTTGGCATCAATAGTTAGACGCATAGATCATATTCATAATATTAAAAAATTAAAAACATTAACAATATTAAAAGTATTAAAATATTTAAAATATTAAATATATATGAAAAAATATCAAAAATATTAAAAATATTAAAAATATTAAAAATATTAAAAATATTAAAAATATTAAAAATATTAAAAATATTAAAAATATTAAAAGTATTAAAAATATTAAAAATATTAAAAATATTAAAAATATTAAAAATATTAAAAATATTAAAAATATTAAAAATATTAAAAATATTAAACATATTAAAAATATTGAAAATATTAAAAATATTAAAAATATTAAAAATATTTAAACTTTTGTAATTTGTAAATTCGGCTTGAGATCGTAAATAAAAATCTGGATGTAGATTAGATTTTATTTTTATTTATTTGTTGTTTCCCAATATTTCGGTGAACATCGTTCACCATCTTCAGGGGATATTTTCACTAAACAAGAAATAACAAACATTCAGTATGTAAACACTAACAAATATTGAAACACATTAATATTTACATTGTAAACCAAAGAAAATAATAAAGTTGAGATCCGACTTCTATTAAGTTTCAGTACGAACTACTAAATTTTTGATATTTTTGTGTTTTTTGACCGTGTGTCGGTATATGTGAGCCACTTGTTCCGTGTCCCGTTTAAAGTTTAGTCTCTTCTCCTCAGGAACGTCGATTATGTGTAGCATTTCCAGAGTGTAACGTCTAGTGTAGTTACTCTCTTCCGTTAATATCTCAACATCGTCAAAGTCGGGAGCGTGTCCGGTCGTTGCACAGTGGGCGGCGAGTGCTGTTTTTTGCTCCAATGGTTTGTCAATAGCTTTCTGTTCAGTTTTGTGGGATGAGAGTCTAGTTTTAAGTTTTGATTTTGTAGTGCCAACATATACTTTATTGCATATGTTGGACTTGTCACCTTTACATTTAATCTTATACACGACGTTCGATTTTTCTTCCTTCTTAATTATTGATTTCGTTTTGCTGAAAAGACTATTTAATGTATGGAACGGTCTAAAAGACAGTTTATGTGTTTCTTTGTTATATATATCGGAGTGTTTTAGTCTTTCCGAAAAATGTGGTATGTACGTTGTAGGTTTGTAAAATTTCGTGGAAAGTTCATTGTCCTTATTATTGCCTGTACTTTTTGCATATGTTATTAAATTTCTTATAGTTTTTCTAGGGAAACTGTTCGCACTTAGGATCTTCTTAATTTTTACTATGTTTTCCTTGTGGAAAGCCGCATCGCTTATCCCTAGCACTCGTCGTATAAAATTTGTTGCCGTGTTTATTATAGTATTTCTTGGGTGATTGGAATGAAAGTTTATTATTCTATTCGATGAAGTTGGTTTTTGATACCAATCTAATTTTAAAATGTTATCCTGTCTCAGGACTATTGAGTCCAAAAATGGCAATTTATTATTTAATTCCTCTTCCTTTGTAAATTTTATTTGTCCGCTAAATTCATTTAGAATACGTAACGTATTATCCACTTCGTCTCTTTTGATGATCGCGAATAGATCATCTACATACTTAGTCATCAATCTTGGTTTTATGATCAATTTTTCCATGCTTCTATTCAAAAGTTCCTCCATTATAATATCGGCAATAATCGGTGATGCCGGTGAGCCCATGGGCATTCCTTTCTTCTGTTCATAAATATTGTCAATATATTTGAAGTATCGCGTGTCCTTTATGCAAAAAGTTAATATTTCCATAAACAGGTCTTTTGGGATCTCAGTATATTGTGCTATTGTTTCCCATTTGTTTTCCACTGTCTTGATAGCCAAGTTTACTGGGATGCTGGGGAAAAGGGATACTACGTCAAATGAAATAAGTAGTTCGTCCTCGTCAATATTCGTATGATTTATCCTATCTTTAAATTCTCTCGCGTCCTTTACATTGTATGTTGAGTTTTTTGTCAAATTCTTAAGAATGTCAATTATATATTTGCTTAATTCATAAGCCGGCGAATTTGTTGATGAGCAAATTGGTCGTAAGGGTATACCAGGTTTGTGAATCTTCGGAAGTCCATATATTCGAGGAGCCATGGCAATTTTATTTGTAAATTTAAATTTTTCTTTTTGCGTGATGATCTTAAGATTATATAGTTTTTCCACTATACGTTTATTTTTGGATTCAAGAGTCGATGTTGGATCTCTTTTAATCCGACGATACGTGCAAATATCGTTTAAGATCGTCATCATTTTCTGGTGATATTCATCTTTAAACATGGCCACAGTTTTTCCACCCTTATCGGCATTTAATATTAGTATGTCGTTGTTTTCCTTTAAATATTTTCTACTTTCTCCCACTGTGTCCAATATAAGTTTGTCTCTTCTGTTTGTTGTTGCTTTTCTATGCATGTGGTCGTCTATTAGTGATACAAGTTTTGTTCTTGCTGTTTCCTGTAATTCCTTATTGTCTACCGTTTGTATGCATTCCTCTCCCTCTGCTATTACTCTGAATAGTGGAAATGTTGTTGTTGTATTGGGGAGCGCATATTTGGGACCTAACGAGAGCACCCATTGTACGTTCGTAGGTATAGTCTTAGTTGTGGTGTTGACAAACCATTCTGTGTTGTAGTCTATTTTAAGCTCTGTGTTGCATTTCTGTATTAGAGCCTTGTATTTGTGTGTGTGTGTTTCTCTATTTCTCATCATGTAATTGCTGTAAACAACAAATAAATAAAAATAAAATCTAATCTACATCCAGATTTTTATTTACGATCTCAAGCCGAATTTACAAATTACAAAATTTACATTTAAAAAGGTCAACTATAAAACTTTTAACATATATCACGGAAGGCACGCCGAAACAGTATCAATATGACGCTGTACAACAAAATCAGAAATGAATACAACACTAATACAAGGAACATCACACGGAAGTATTCAAAGTATAACAAACGAAAAGCTAATGTAAAGTCAACGATCACTTTTCTAATAAAGTGCAGAAATGTAGGTATTATACCGAACTTTATCAACAATACGACAAAGAACATTTACAACATCTTCTGTAACAACCAAAATATCCCAACAAACATCTGTAAACCTTTACAAAGGTACATTTACATTTTCCATACGAAGATTTTAAAACTTCTAATACAACAAAAACATACAGAATTGAGAGACATTGAAGACGGACTTCTCACAGCAGCAGATCTTTTAGATCTCGAGAGCGAGGACAGACAACTTTTTATTGAGAGTGAGAGTAACCTTTACAGCAATTACATGATGAGAAATAGAGAAACACACACACACAAATACAAAGCTCTAATACAGAAATGCAACACAGAGCTTAAAATAGACTACAACACAGAATGGTTTATCAACACCACAACTAAGACTATACCTACGAACGTACAATGGGTGCTCTCGTTAGGTCCCAAATATGCGCTCCCCAATACAACAACAACGTTTCCACTATTCAGAGTAATAGCAGAGGGAGAGGAATGCATACAAACGGTAGACAATAAGGAATTACAGGAAACAGCAAGAACAAAACTTGTATCACTAATAGACGACCACATGCATAGAAAAGCAACAACAAACAGAAGAGACAAACTTATATTGGACACAGTGGGAGAAAGTAGAAAATATTTAAAGGAAAACAACGACATACTAATATTAAATGCCGATAAGGGTGGAAAAACTGTGGCCATGTTTAAAGATGAATATCACCAGAAAATGATGACGATCTTAAACGATATCTGCACGTATCGTCGGATTAAAAGAGATCCAACATCGACTCTTGAATCCAAAAATAAACGTATAGTGGAAAAACTATATAATCTTAAGATCATCACGCAAAAAGAAAAATTTAAATTTACAAATAAAATTGCCATGGCTCCTCGAATATATGGACTTCCGAAGATTCACAAACCTGGTATACCCTTACGACCAATTTGCTCATCAACAAATTCGCCGGCTTATGAATTAAGCAAATATATAATTGACATTCTTAAGAATTTGACAAAAAACTCAACATACAATGTAAAGGACGCGAGAGAATTTAAAGATAGGATAAATCATACGAATATTGACGAGGACGAACTACTTATTTCATTTGACGTAGTATCCCTTTTCCCCAGCATCCCAGTAAACTTGGCTATCAAGACAGTGGAAAACAAATGGGAAACAATAGCACAATATACTGAGATCCCAAAAGACCTGTTTATGGAAATATTAACTTTTTGCATAAAGGACACGCGATACTTCAAATATATTGACAATATTTATGAACAGAAGAAAGGAATGCCCATGGGCTCACCGGCATCACCGATTATTGCCGATATTATAATGGAGGAACTTTTGAATAGAAGCATGGAAAAATTGATCATAAAACCAAGATTGATGACTAAGTATGTAGATGATCTATTCGCGATCATCAAAAGAGACGAAGTGGATAATACGTTACGTATTCTAAATGAATTTAGCGGACAAATAAAATTTACAAAGGAAGAGGAATTAAATAATAAATTGCCATTTTTGGACTCAATAGTCCTGAGACAGGATAACATTTTAAAATTAGATTGGTATCAAAAACCAACTTCATCGAATAGAATAATAAACTTTCATTCCAATCACCCAAGAAATACTATAATAAACACGGCAACAAATTTTATACGACGAGTGCTAGGGATAAGCGATGCGGCTTTCCACAAGGAAAACATAGTAAAAATTAAGAAGATCCTAAGTGCGAACAGTTTCCCTAGAAAAACTATAAGAAATTTAATAACATATGCAAAAAGTACAGGCAATAATAAGGACAATGAACTTTCCACGAAATTTTACAAACCTACAACGTACATACCACATTTTTCGGAAAGACTAAAACACTCCGATATATATAACAAAGAAACACATAAACTGTCTTTTAGACCGTTCCATACATTAAATAGTCTTTTCAGCAAAACGAAATCAATAATCAAGAAGGAAGAAAAATCGAACGTCGTGTATAAGATTAAATGTAAAGGTGACAAGTCCAACATATGCAATAAAGTATATGTTGGCACTACAAAATCAAAACTTAAAACTAGACTCTCATCCCACAAAACTGAACAGAAAGCTATTGACAAACCATTGGAGCAAAAAACAGCACTCGCCGCCCACTGTGCAACGACCGGACACGCTCCCGACTTTGACGATGTTGAGATATTAACGGAAGAGAGTAACTACACTAGACGTTACACTCTGGAAATGCTACACATAATCGACGTTCCTGAGGAGAAGAGACTAAACTTTAAACGGGACACGGAACAAGTGGCTCACATATACCGACACACGGTCAAAAAACACAAAAATATCAAAAATTTAGTAGTTCGTACTGAAACTTAATAGAAGTCGGATCTCAACTTTATTATTTTCTTTGGTTTACAATGTAAATATTAATGTGTTTCAATATTTGTTAGTGTTTACATACTGAATGTTTGTTATTTCTTGTTTAGTGAAAATATCCCCTGAAGATGGTGAACGATGTTCACCGAAATATTGGGAAACAACAAAAAAATAAAAATAAAATCTAATCTACATCCAGATTTTTATTTACGATCTCAAGCCGAATTTACAAATTACAAAATTTACATTTAAAAAGGTCAACTATAAAGCTTTTAACAAATATTTAAACTATTAAAAGTATAAAAAATATTAAAAAAAATTAAAAATATTAAAAAAATTAAAAATATTAAAAATATTAAAAATATTAAAAATATTAAAAATATTAAAAATATTAAAAATATTAAAAATATTAAAAATATTAAAAATATTAAAAATATTAAAAAATATTAAAAAAATAAAAAAATATTAAAAATATTAAAAATATTAAAAATATTAAAAGTATTAAAAATATTAAAAATATTAAAAATATTAAAAAAAATAAAAATATTAAAAATATTAAAAATATTAAAAATATTAAAAATATTAAAAATATTAAAAATATTAAAAATATTAAAAATATTAAAAATATTAAAAATATTAAAAATATTAAAAATATTAAAAATATTAAAAATATTAAAAGTATAAAAAGTTTTAAAAATAATAAAAATATTAAAAATATTAAAAGTATAAAAAGTTTTAAAAATAATAAAAATATTAAAAATATTAAAAATACTAAAAATATTAAAAATATTAAAAATATTAAAAATATTAAAAATATTAAAAATATTAAAAATATTAAAAATATTAAAAATATTAAAAATATTAAAAATATTAAAATTATTAAAAATATTAAAAATATTAAAAATATTTAAAATATTAAAAATATTAAAAATATATATAATATTAAAAATATTAAAAATATTAAAAATTTAAAAAAAAATTTAAAATATTAAAAATATTAAACATATTAAAAATATTCAATCACAATTTCCTCAAAAATATAATACAACTTTTCTTGCAATAAAATTCTTTTCGCTTAAAACTTGACCCTCACAAAGCTAAGAGTTGCCATTCTTGAATCATTCATGGATTTAAGAAATTCCGTACTTACCGTAATTTTGACAACGCTACGGATTGATTTAAGTACGGAATACTCGATTTTTATTTTGGGTGTAATTCATTTAAAAGAGAATGTTTTGTTTTCCAATCATTCATTTAATCATAACATAAAAATCATAATACACCTTGGCAACTATCATAATAGGTATCAGCACTATCAGCAGTCGCATAATCCATATCACACAAATCTTGTAAAACAAACTTTATTATTGGCAGTAAATGTCGATAGTGAATGATCTTCAGGCGAACTATGATCAACAAAACAAACAAGATTAAAGTAAGAAGTTATCTTAGTTATAAATTATGAAATTCTCAAGAGCTTAGCTCACACCCCACAAAAGTGAACAGCTGGCAAAACGAAATGATGAAAACATACAAAAGTTATCAACATATTAGTACCATAATAAAATCTCATTATGTCTAGCTATGATGTTTATCAGACAAAAATTTTTGTTTATTTTTTTTATTGCGTACCAAAACAAATGAGGTGGCAACAAACTAAAGCTATAATGTTCGCTAACATAAAGTGTCGTTGATAACGAACATTACATAATGTAGTAAATCAAACGACACATGTTTACGCACTTCTACTGTTACGTCTGAAATAGAGACTTTTAAAAACATCGATTTCTAAACTTCTTTGTTTGGTGATATGTATTCTTTCCGACGGTATCTAAATAAAAAAATATTAGTACACTATAAAAAATCAATGTATGAATACATACTAATGTTATGATTGACTAGCAAAAATGTCAAATAAAGTACCTTGCGGTATTTTTAACCTATTACACCCTGCTACAATTTTCAATTTTTTTTCACACTTGATGAAGACCATATATACGTGAAACTAGAGACCTTATGTAGTAAAACTGCGTTCTTAGTTTATCGCCAGAACGTCAGGATTTTTTTAAAGGTCTTCAAAGTTTCAAATAATACACCATTTTCCAATAATTAAATCAAATATTTCCACGAACCATATGATAACGAAATGGGTATCAAATGAAAGGTAAAAATCTCAGCAATACCCATATCATTATCATATGGTTCGTGAAAATATTTAATTTAATTTTTGGAAAATGGTGTATCCTTTGAAACTTTGAAGTCGTTTAAAAAAAATCCTGACGTTCTGGCGATAAACTGAAGACGCAGTTGTACTACATAAGGTCTCTAGTTTCACGTACATATGGTCTTATTCAAGTGTGAAAACCACTGTTGCACAGTGTTATATATTAACTAGCGGACCCGGCGAACTTGGTCTCGCCCCAATTTTATGTCTTCAGATAAACTCAGTAGAGAATGTTTGATAAACAAAGTTTTTCGATTAGTTTTCCGCCGGAAAAGCAAACAACGAAGGCGGTTCTCCAAAGCTCAAAAAGGCAACGTTCAGCTGACCGCACGTAAAACAGGGAAATTCGAGGTTAATCTCACATACTTCCAACGATTGGCCATGCGATTTACTGATTGTCGTCGGGGAATTGGAATGGATAATCAGTTGGAATTATCTTATTCGTGAGATAAGGACTTCCTCTTCTTTGAATTTGTTCTTTATGATCGTCTGAAATCAAATTTTTTATCAGATTCTTGACGGACAACCGCGTACCGTTGCACAATTTCGGTTGATTCAGATTCCGCAATATGATTATGATCGATCCCACCTTTATCTGTAAATTATGCCGCATATAAAGCTGTAAACAGATTTGTACGAATGCAGTTCTCAAGCGATTTAACTTTCTAATTTAAAATTATAGTTATTGATGTCTTTATTCTTCTCTGCTAGAAATATACTGCCCGTAAATAAATCCAATCGAGATTTTTATAATTTTGTGCATTGTCATGAGTTACTTTTCCAACGATGTGAACTGGGAAAAATTTGCAGGGAACGATATCAATTCAGTCGAAACATCAACCCGAATTTGGTCATAGCCAAGCGTTAGCAGTTGTTTCGAGAATTCAGCAGAAGATGGGAGGTTGACATTGACGACGTTTTCAAGCATGGTTTAAGTAAACCAGCATCATTAGAGATTTTGAGCAAAATCATAGCCCCACCAAGTCCTTTTGAATCCTCTCGTAAATCCTTTATCGTTCGGAGAAACTACTTCCAAAGCTCGTTTATTCGTTATCACGCATTCATTCGAAATGTTGATTTGGCATCTACTTCGCCGTTGCGAACTTTGTGGTCATTGTGTACTTTGGATTTGCAACCGTGGTAAGATTCATCGAAAGTTTTAAAGCGGAATTTGCAGTTCGAATGCCTTCCAACAATGTGGCAGCTATGCCAAACGATGCAGCGGCTAACGTTGTTTGAGATCTTGACCAAATTGTTGCCGGAATCAACAAAAAATGTCTTGGTTGTCCCACTCGGAGCATCGAGAAAGTAAATGCCTCCAGTTTCATCGTGAATCGTACACGTTCTTGTACTCGGTATTTAACAGCGGCACATTTGTTCGAACTCTTCCGGTCAGCTCTTCTAGATTATAGTCTTGCTCCCGTTAAAAGTCGCGATCGAATGCATCTTGCATCGAACGATATGGCGCTGGCATTCCCAATGTCGGCAGCAGATTGCCACACATCCTTTAGGGTTCGACGGATTTTTTATTTACCAACCAACATTTAACCGAAATTTTTCAAATAAACATCGTTCAAAACCATCAAATCATGCGAAAATTGCAAATTTTTGTCAAAATTTTTCGAGTTTTTCCGGAATTTTCCAAGTTTTCCACCGAGAATTTTTCTATGTTTCCATTCGGAAAGTCATTGCGGAATAATTATCCAAAATTGTTCTCTGTTACATCGTCCAAAATTATCAAATCATACGATAATATGCAAAATTTCGTCGAACAACAAATTCAAACTTTTTTAATTTTTCCGGAATTTTCCGCATTTTTCAACAAAAATTTTCCATTTTTCTATTCGGAAAGCCATTCTGTAACAATTGCGCACAAAATTCCATACAAAAAGACAATTTTCGATTTTTCCAATTTTCCGACTTTTCCGGAAGATTTTCCTAAAATTTTCTTTCACATAAACCTGCTCCTGGCAATAACGAACAACGGAAAAAAAGTTTGAGCAAAATCGGCCCAGCCGTTCTCAATTGATGGATTACTATACATTTTTGCCACCATTTTTATATATATAGATTAAATTGCCTCCAAAACGATATTAGTGCCTAAATGTTGACAGATACAACATGACTCAGGTTTAAAAAATTTAATCTACTAGTGGGCTATTGCATAGTTGACAAATAGTAACCAATTAACTAAATAAAACACATCTCACATGCTTCACAGTTATAAGTGTTTTATATATTAGAGTGGGTCGATTTAGCAATCGATATTGTACCATCGATTTTTTAATTGCTTTTGGCTTAGAAAAAACTTTTTCGCAAAAATCATTTTCGAGGCGCCCAAATTTAAATTTTTGACTCTTTTTCAACTTTTATTTTTAATGTTTTTTAGTAGGTCTTAAAAAAACGGGAGATTAATTTTTTTACTATAACCATTCCATTACAACGGAGGATGCAAATGCTCACTAAAATCAAATCGTAAATCAAAAATCAGGGAGTCTAAATGATGAGAAATTTTTTTTATTGTTGGTATTAATGGCCAATTCATTGTCACGCACTAGCATAACGCGATTCGAATTCCATGAAGAGTTCATATTCATACCCCTTTGTGGAGGCATTATTTTCTGTGCACAATTTTGTTTCCAATAATACAAAAAAAGAATTTTGAAAATCGGTCAAGAATTGCGGCCTAAAATTTCAAATGTCAAAAAAAAACTTTTTTACCCCACTGTGAGGGGATCCAACAACCAACCGATCAGACCGGAGCAAGTCCCGGGGCTCCTGGGAGTTTCGCAGAGAAGTTACCACCAATTTGTTTTTTTTTTAAACCCATACTTCACATGATTGGTCACCTTACGCAGAAAAGAGAGTTCAGACTAAAACTTTTACACACTCGCAAGTACTTACGCTTACACATTAGCACCACAGGTAGATGAAACGGTCGACACTACATTGCAAGGATGCAGTACCCTCACCGGTGGGAGCCGGGGGGAGTTACAAATCCCTTCCACTCGACGGCGGTGAACGGCAACCATGTATTTATAAGGCTAAGCACGTCTGAGCCACCGTGAGATCCCTAAGACAAAGATGAATAAGGGCACGTTCTAGAGACCTTAAACATGAGAATCCCATATCAGCCACGTTACCAGAAAAAGGCCTCTGGTGGGACCGAGTAGAAACTAGAGAGCATCTCACTCACATTCCACTCACTTCCTATTATAATAATCGCTAAATTCTGGGGATCCCTTATATCATCATATTAGGGACAATCACATCTGCAGTCGGTTCTCTGCAGGTGCACGAAGCGCGGTCGGACACAGTTCTCTTATGCAAAAAGGCATTGATCGACCTATGTCCGGTTAGTAGAAAACTTAGTAAAATGTTGAAACCAAAGTCAGGGTTCTCCCTAACATACCTAACACTAGACAAAACCTATGTGGCAAGTCTTTTTTCGCTATACTCCCAACGCAATCCGAATTTCCAAACATACCTTCTTAGTGAGCGCCTACATCATAAAATGAACCTACATCCCAAATTTCAAGGTTCTAGCTAATAAACCCATTCGGCTTATCAAACCACATTGACATGCCAACTGTTGTATAGTGATTAAGTAATAGAAAAATTATGCTGTCATCACCTTTCACGTGCAAAATATTATCAAATTTCTGCCAATAAACAAATGTTAGATTTTGTGTTATCAGCCCTCGTATTTACTACTGTTTAGACGCTGCAATAAATTTTGGTGTTGATCAATTGAAGATATGTATTTCGCCTACAAACCTAAAGTACATGACAAATTTGCATATCAGAGAATAAAAAAAACACAAAAAACAGCGCTAATAGCTCAACACTTATCATAACAATCGCTTTGCACACATCAAGCAAAGCTTTAAGCATATTAGTATTAATAAAATATAGAAGACATTTACAGAATTAATTACTATTAGAAGCTTAATAAAGAAAAAAAAAACAATATAATATCTGGTGACAGTTATATGTTAATTGTGATCCATTAGCTTAACTATTTATTATGTATCAATTTCCATGCCACCATATAATTTTTTTATTGGAACAATTAATTAGCATGTATACAAAAAATAAAATTTTTTGTATGTGAAATTTATACGCACAACCAACAACATTTTAGGTTTAAAACATTTATTTGTTATTTTTTTTGTACTTGAGCCTTTGGGTGCGTTTTGATACTTTCACGTGTCGACGGATTTATCTAATCTACAAATAAATTTTGCGTGTGAACGGTTGTCAACAAACCATAGAATTACTTATCAGCAACACTTTCGGGAAATAAATTAATCGTCACTGGATATAGTTCTTACTGCTTTTGTCTGGATGTGTCCAGATTTTATGTTCTCCTAATTTTTGTATTATTTGCATAAATGTAAAAAAAACATATTTGTATACATATGATATATGCACAAGCTACATATGTATCAGTGTGTAGTACTTCAAATAAGGTTTAAAACTTTTAGTAGTTTTACTCAAAAGAATTACAGCCGTATTCATAAACATTTATCAAAGGTTTATAAATCAAATTTTTATAGTAAAATCGTTCTTTAAACCTCTTTAAACTTATTATGAATAAGGCCTTTAATGTTTTTGTTTTTACGCACGAGTACACAAGTCTTTAGCTGCGTTCAGATACTTTGACACGCTTACGGATTAATCTAATCTACGAATCATTTTTGGGTGTAAACGGTTGTCAACAGACGAAAGCATTAAAACTATGACTTATCGTTAATACTTTGGGGAAATAAATTTGTCACCAATGGGTTTAGTTCTAACAGCAAATATCTGGATGTGTTCAGATTTCATGTTCTTTTGATTATTGTTTCAGCTAACAAGTTTACGTACTATTACATCCACAAATATTATATATGCAAAATTATTCTGTTTTTTTTTTAATTTGATTTGTGGTGTTTTGGTAAAGCCGTTGGCAAGAATTTGCCACTCAGTGTAATAATACTTTCGCCTAAAGCGAACACTATTCAAATAATGACAAACAATTATTTATGTTTTATCTTATTTATTTGAAACTTAGCACGTTGCTTTCTTTTTAAGAAATAAACAAAAAAACAAAACACAAAATGACCTTATCACATTTTATATGTGGGGAAATTTCAGGTAGTCTTGATAAAAAATCTATGTGCGTCGGCTTAATTCATTTTAACAGATCAGACCAAGATTATCTGATAAACATTTTGCCATGTGTGTTTATATATATGTATGTCGTTTGGTCTGGGTGATGGTACCAGTTTTATTCCATTTCGGTTTTTTTTTTACCCCCAAATGTTCGAATTTCTAATAACCCCTTATGTCGGCTTTCTATTTCTATAGGCAGTAATATTAAATACATTTTCGCGATTATGGCTTAAACCAATTGGTCTAGCTAATGGTACAAGTTTTATCCCTTATTGATCATTTTTACACCTGAACACACGAGTTTCCAAAAATCCATTCCCAGCTGACGTTTGCACAAAAAGGGGAACAACCAATCCAAATATCATTCATTTCAATAAGTTAGTCAAGCAATTTTAAATATATAGAATATGAAATTGTACTTACAATCTTTCTATTAATATGACCAAAATAACAATTTTTTCAAACTGGGGATTGCTCCGCTCATTTCCCAGCGACATATGTAGCCAATCTCATCTTCATACCTTTAATTACTCCTCAAATATGACCGATTAAATTTTGGTTTGTGTGGGCGGTGCCACGCCCCTTTGTCTAATTAGGGGCGGTGGGACCGGCCGTGGCATAGTAGTTAGAACACGCGACTACCATGCAGGTAGTCCAGTCATCTACATTTTTCATTCATTACAGGCCCCCTCGATTTTGTCGACAGCAAACTTCGTAGTATTAAGTGTCGAGTTTATCGGCATGTCTAGTAAAAAGCTTCTCAAACAGTGAAGTTCGCATTCGTCGATAAACAAGTAGGTGCCGTTAGTTGTGAATCACAACAACGCGAGAAGCTATCCCCTACCTCATTCATCGGCTTTACACCCCAATTAATTTTTTAAGTAGAGTATGATAAAGGCCCTTAGTACTTCAGAATGAAAATTTCATTGCAATTGGTCCTATTATTTCACCTACATAACGATTTTTTTCAAACAGGGCATGGTGCCCTTCCTTCTTACCCTTGCAGAGGAATGATATATGAACACATTAAAGGAATTTTAATTCTTATATTTCGGATTTTTGTTTCAGCAAAATTGGACTAGTCATTCTGGAGTTATGCCACCCAAACATGGCTACAGGAGCTTTAAGCCCAGAGCGGCACGGGTTAACATACCCTAATTGTGCTCAAACTGTGGCTATCCTTAAATCTGCCAAGACTTAAAATTTTTGGGGGTGGCACCGACAAAATTCTGAAATTTGTTTCCTCATATAACTTGCGTCCACCCTAGTGTAAACACAATGCGTATTCAGTTGGAACAAAAGATCATTAGTCTTTGATAGCATTTAGAACTAACAGAGATATTGATTATATAGTGGAAAAATTATGAATCAGGTCTCATAACTTGTTTATAAAAAGCTACAAATTTGTAGAATTTTTACCTGCGCCTGAATATTTTTGTGAGTAATGTAGCTGTAGTTGTCTGATTTGGAGACCTTTTACGCTCTCTCTATTTGTATGCCCTCACCCTACGGGTAGGAGGATGTGTATTATTTGATAAGACCCAAAAGTGTAAGGAGTTACTTTGGACGCTGAGTTTCTTAGAACCAAATTTGATTCATGACTTTTTAAGTCGTTTGATCCATAACTGTCTGTTCAGCTGGTACGCAAGATAACGCTCGAAAGACGCAATAAATTTTTTTGAAACTAAGCATCGGTTTATATTTTCCCAAAACTTCTTACGGGATTCCATATGGGCTACATGACCACGCCCCTACTGGTGCTGCCTACACTAATGTACCAATCCGCCCTCTTAGAAATCGATTAATAATGTCAATACGACCAATGCTTTCGTGGCCAAATTCTATATTAAGTAATGCTGTAACAAGAAAAATTTTTGGGGAAAAACTGGAAGTCTAGCTACGCCCATTTTGGTACCACCCATAAAAATATATTAATACGCCCACTTCAGAAACGGAGTAATAATATCAATACAGCAAACATCATCGTGCCCAAATTCTGGTACTTCCCATACAAATGTACCCCTCCGCCTACTTTAGAAATCGTGTAATAATGTCAATATACTAGAGAGTAGTGAGAGTATATGTAAGTCCGTTTTCCAGATCAAACTGCCTTTTTTGAGGTTTTTAAGATTTTAACAGAAATAGCTAAAATAAGAATATAACAAACCACGTAAAAAATCAAAAACAAAAATTGACCTCGGAGTCAAAAATGTCCAATAGGCAAAATGTTGCCATTGATTAAAAGTTTTTTTCTTCCAAAAGATGTGCCACACCTCTTATGGTTCGTCCCATACAAATGACCGAAATTTCCCCTTAGTTTTTCATGCGTATCTTTTTTGTGAGAACACTGAATTAAGTTATATTTTGCACTAGGTCAGCGATCATTGAACGTTGGTTTACGAAATAAAAAATTTGGACCCATTGTTTTGCCCCTAGCTTCCACTGGCACCTCCTACACAAAGTGTAAGTGTAGACTTTCCTCTTTGTCTTCTATTCTAACATTTATTTTTTTCTCATTTACGAATAACGTCAATATTTAAAATCTTTCACCTTTTGACATTTCTCTGTATCACAAATATCAGCACTAATTAAAAAACTTATTCTGTGTTACAATACAATAATACAATTGTTGCAAACATCATAATATGCTGACTGGTACTTCACCCGAAAGTGTGAAGTATGTGCCTAATTGCGTTTCTGAGCACACCTTCAATTAATTGGTACACCTCAAGAAAATGTATGACAACTAAATGTACAGTGCAGCATAACTAACATAAAAAGTAATACCAACAAACTTTTCATCTATTGCCTGATGATGCATTAGTACATTACTCTGTAATATGTTAAGCTATTGGGAGTATTTTGCTACTTACCAGAAGCTCCAACGTGAAAATACATTTGCACTTGAGTATGCGTTTTTGGGACGTATTATTTGCTCCCGTGTGCGATTCATATTTTTTCAGGATTTTTTTTTGCACAAACTGATTTTTAATTACTTGAAGTTAAAATGTTAACAACAAATTCACACACGCATGCCAATAAAGATGACAGCACACTTGTATTATATATATAGAAACTGTTAAATCACTTTAGATTTAAATATATTAAATTCTTCTTTGCTTCTTAACGATTAAATTCAAGTTAATTAGAAATATAAATGATTAACTATTAATATCACGAAACACACACATGTTTAGTTTTGTAACGATTGAAAGCGACACTAAAGTACTGATCTACCGAACGTCTGCAAAGGTTATTTTGTACGATTTTTGGTTGTTATTAAATTCGAATATTCTACTTATGTTATCCGCGATCGCCGATCGATTTTATTGTTATGTGCGAGATGGTAGTTGTGGTTTGAAAGCATCAACTACAACTGGTGTGGTGGTGTTCCTTCTTTTCTGTTCGTTTCACAATTCCGCTGGGCTTTTTTATTGAATTGAACAACCGAGCTATGCTAACGTTACCGATTGAATCTCGCACAATAATAAACAGATAAAATAAACATTGCTGGGAAGTAAAGCGCGCGCCACCAAAATATGCTGTGGCTGAAGTACAACAGAGTCAATCGTTGGTGTTGGGGGACGGCGTCAATGTTAGTCCATTAGTCACAGTAATCTTAAATGAAGACCGCAACAACAAATGTATATATATCTCAATTATAATTACACTAAGCAACAAATGAAGCCTTTTTTAAAATTTCCGTAAAGATTTAAAAATTTAAAAATCAAAAATGGTTTTAAATTTTTTAGGGAAATTTTTTATTTTTTTTTCATAAATTTATGTATAAATGCGAAGCTGTTGGTTATGCAGAGAAATGATGTATGAACAGATTTAATGAATATTAATTTTTAAATTTTGGAATTCAGTGAAATTGGACTAGTTCTTGAGTTATGCCTTCGAAACATGGCTATAGGAGCTTATAACTGTAAGTCCAAAGCGGCATGGGTTAACATACTCCAATCGTGCTCAAACTTTGGCTAACCCAAAATCTGCCAAGACTTATGGTTTGTAGGGGATTAGACCGACACAATTCCAACATCGATTTTAGCGATCACCTTAGTAATTAAGCAAAAAGTACATTTTGAGAA
The DNA here is from genome assembly GCA_964034835.1 of Muscina levida. Lineage (NCBI taxonomy): Eukaryota > Metazoa > Arthropoda > Insecta > Diptera > Muscidae > Muscina > Muscina levida. The sequence goes on along the minus strand of OZ035880.1, from coordinate 170,570,519 downwards.
AAGATACTTAGCAAGTAATTCAATTGCATACTGGCCCAACCGTTCCAAAAAGTTGATATCTTAAAGTAAATACTGGGTTATGAGATCTATTTAATATGCGTAATCATGTTCACATAACATGGTTTTGTTTCGAGAAGTTGACATACTAAAAAGCTTAAAATTTGAAAAAACAAGTAAAGTCTTACCTTTTGGAAAATAATATTACACAAGAGAACAAGGTATTCGTCGATAAAGAACTGAATGTTGTTTTTTAGGTTAAATGGGGTGGTGAATCCAAATCAACAATGGGTTTTTTCTATCAGCTCGACTTTTCGCAATATACTGTTATGTCAAAAATTATGGAACTTCCACCACATATAGTTTAACAATTTAAAAACGGTTCACATTCAATTAAAAAATAAATCCAAAATTTGCCAATAAAATTATCTTTAAGCCGTAACTAAATTAAATTAAAATTTGCGCACAGTGGCATTTCGTCGGAAAAAATAGGGGTTTTCAACTTTCCAATATTAAAATTTTAATAATATGGTTTTGTAAAGAATAATTTGGATAAAAAAAAAATCAACAAGGTTTTTTATGAAATGTGAAATTTTGTAGTTAAAAAAACTAACAGAAGTCAACGGAAATTTATTCAATGAAATTAGATTTAAATTATTGTCCAAATAAAGAACTTTTTGTGTGTGTAAGTTTATAGCTATGGCTTTTGTTTTATTTTTTATTGAAAATATAGCACTTACTCTTTTATAAAACAAAAAATTATTGAAATTGGAAAAGTTAACTAATTATTATAATTTATCAAAAATTATACTAAAAAATATTAACTTTTCACTTTTTGATGGAAAAAAACTTTATGTGCTTTGCCAAGCTTAGCCCTCTAACTATAAAAAAATTAAAGGTCCGAGTCTGTACTTTCAATTAAGAAAAAAAAAAAATAACCGCCAAATACCGTCTCTTTTAGTAACATCGATTTTAATGCCTGCATTTGTGCGATATTTTCGGTGTATTTGAAGGCTAATATCTTTCGCGGATGGTTGTTGGGGATATTCTCTTCTTTTGTATGGAGACAACACATGTTTAACTTTTGAATAAAAATTAACATTTTTAACTTATATGAAATTTTCATATGATTCTAGACAGGGAAGAAAAACAGCTAAAATCTAAAACTTTCAATAGGCGTAAAATCTAAAGTAGACGTGGCATCCCCAATATGTTTAATTTTTATCATAAGGAGAACTCAATAAAGAAGTGTCCCGAATTTCGAGTCCCTAGGTCCAAAAATATAAATTTTGGCAAGTGCAGTTATATGGGAGGTGGGTGTGGCAGTAGGCGGTTTTCCAAGATTTTTTCAAAATTTTTTAATTTGGCCACTCCTTCTCCCTCCACTCCTTCTATTTTTTTCCAAGAAATGTATGGGGCGGTGCCACTGTGCGTAGTTCCAGTAATATCGTTAAAGTTTTGAAAAAAAAAATCAACAATTTTATAAAAAAAAGAGAAAAAAAAGAGTTTTTAAAAATAAAAATGAGACAAAGATTCCAGTCTTGGTCCAAAATCATGTAGCCAAATATATTTTGAATGAAATGAGCTTTATTTCGTTGCTATCAGTCAACAACTTTTGATTTTAATCACAATTTACTGAGCAAACTGAATTAAATAAAAATCGCGATTTCCCCTTTTAGAAAAAAAAACAAGAACAACGAGATCGTGCTCAAATTCTACACTTAGAAATGGGTTAACAGGATAAAGTTTTGAAGAAAAAAACTGGAAGTCTAGCCACGCCCCTTTTGGTGCCTCCCATACAAATGTACCATTCCCTTCACTTTAAAAGTCGAGTAATAATATTTGGTAGAAAAAATTTAAAGTCTAGCCGCGCCCCTTCTTGTACCTTTCATACAAATGTACCATTGCGCCCACTATAGAAATCTAGTAATAATATCAATACACCCAAAGCGACAGTGCCCTTATTAAACGTTAACAGGATAAAGATGTAGCGAAACAAGTGAGAAAGTTTCCATCGGGAAACCCGACTTACACATACAATCAACCTCAGTAAAAAAAAAATTTGGACATCGCGTTGGGTATATTTGTATTATTTCCTGATTTCTAGTATAGGCGGAATGGTACATTTGTATGGAAGGTCCAGAAGGGGCGTGGCTAGACTTCCAGTATTTTATCCAAAACTTTATCCTGATGTAGCATTACTAAATACAGAATTTGGGCACGCGTTGGGCGTATTGATTTTATTACTTGATTTCAAAAGTGGGCGGGATGGTAAATTTGTATTGGAGGTCCTAGAAGGGGCGTGGCTTGACGATCAATTTTTATTTCCTCGCCCTACAGGTAGGAGGGTATATATCATTTGATACGATCCAAAAGTGTAACACATAAAAGGGGAGTCACTTTAGACCCTATGTTTTTTTGAACCAAATTCGATTCATGACTTTTTTAGTTGTTTGTGAATAAAAGAAAAACGCGTTCATCAATTGTCATGTTCATGTCGCATTTTCTTCATACGTTTTTCCGGTTTGCATTTTTCATGGCATTTTGAAATACAAAATTTTTAATTTTTTGGACAGAATCAAGCAAAACATTTGTTTTTTACCAAAGCAACCAATTTTTTTGGCCTTTGCAAAATTTAGTGTTTTAAAAGTAACAATTACATCTTAAAAAAAACAATTTCGAAAATCGGTTTATGAAGAGTAAAGTTATAATTTTTTAAATCTTTAAATCTTTCAAAAAATATCGAAAATACGATTAGTACCTGTAACTTTAAAATTCGAGCTGATGGAGAAAAATCTTGATTAGATTTAAAATCAGCAATTTTATGAAAAGTTGGTACAAAGTACCAGTCAACATAAAAAGGTTCAATTTTGTTCTCTTGTGTTATAGTTGTTTTTTAAGTGGAATATATACAAAACTGTAGGAGCTGTTGGCAAAAAAAAAGTCACTTTTTTTCGAGAGACCCTATGATTTTCAAAATGTTTGAGTCCAGAAAAAAATTGATATCTAGCTGAACTGAGCTGGGGTTTTACTCAGCTCTGGTAGTACTATTGAACCTATATATTTATGTTCGGGTGTGACTTATAGTAGACAAACCCCTCTGAAAACCGGATCCTTTGCCACTCCCGTTCTGGTAGCTACCATATTCGTACAAATGATCGAATTAACTTCGTCTTTTCCTCATTTACTGCCAAACCCATTTTCCCTGACTCCCTTTCAACTGATGAGAAGACAGCTGTTACCTCTCGCATCGTTCGACCGATAATGTCGATATCATCGGCATATGCGGGCAGCATGTGGCTCTTATTAAATGTGGTGCCAGACATGTTAACCGCTGCTTTCCTTAACACCTTCTCCATCCTTATGTTGAACAGCATACATGACAAACCGTCACCCTGTCTAAGACCTCTCGTCGTATCGAATGATGCAGATATATCCTTGCCAATCCGAACAGAGGATTTGGTATTCGTAAGGGTACACCGGCAGAGACGAATTATCTTCGCAGGAATACCGAACTCAGACATGGCTGCGTATAGTCGATGTCTGATGAGACTATCGAAGGCAGCTTTGTAATCGATAGAGAGATGGTAAGTGTCGATTTGCTTCTCATGGGTTTTCTCCAGAATCTGCCGTAGTGTAAATATCTGATACGTCGTGGATTTGCCTGGTCTAAAGCCGCACTGATAAGGTCCAATCAGGTTTTCCACAATTGGCTTTAGACGTTCACACAGTATGCTAGACAGGACCTTATACGCAAACGGTAAGAGGCTAATTCCGCGGTAGTTTTTACACTCACTATGGTTACCATTTTTGTAGACATATGAACTATCCCAAATGTATTTTTACACATGATTTTTAATATTTTTGATTTTTAATATATTCAAACAAATATCAAATTTTAAACCACTGTAAAAAAAATTCGTAACGTAGTGGAGTTTGCGGTTTTGTTACAGTTCTCAAATGCTATCGTTAGATATTGGTTTCGTTCACCCCCGAGTAAATGACCCTCAAATTGTTGCATAGTGTAATATTTTGTACTCATAGGTATAACTAACCGGGTAGTTTATTCCACCCATTTAAAATTACGTTTTCAGTTGGTTCCACATAAGACCCTTCCAGTAACCGCATACAAAATGACCAAATGCTAAGAAATAGTAATTTGAACTTTTTAAAAAATGTTAACAAACTTATTAATTTTGACATCTGTTTTACGACTGAAAGTCCTATCTCCAAACAGTTTACGGGCCCCAAACAAGCAAATAATTATAGGTACATAAGTAATTTTAATTAAAAATCTTTTGATTTCAATAACTCAAGATATAAACAATATCATAAATACTTACTTACTTAATTTCCCTTTGCACCCCATGAATGAGGTATGGGATAGCTTCTCGCGTTGTTGTGAATTAACACGCTTTCTATTTTTAGATTCACAACTAACGGCACCTACTTGTTTATCGACGAATGCGAACGTCACTGTTTTGAGAAGCTCTTACTAGACACGCCGATTGAATCGACGCTTAATACTGCGAAGTTGCTGTCAAACAACATTCGAGGGGAGCCGACAATGAAAGAAAAATTTATTTATTTTTTTTTTTCTTTTAAGATGACTGGAGCCAGGTTTGAACCTGCGATCTCCCGCATGGTAGTCGCGTGTTCTAACCACTATGCCACGGCCGGTCCCATCATAAATAGGGTGAGGGTATTTACCAGTCAGTTTATGTGACTAAAATTTTTGTACCGATTTATCCTCTCTTATTTTTCTCTCTTAAAATGAATGTATATGCTTGTGAATGTTAGCTAAAGTATGAATAACGTTTTATATATTTTATGCAAAATGCATAAAATATTATGATTATTGTTATGTTAACAGCGGTAATGTTCTTTGACTTGTTAACGGTGCATACAAAAGTCATTGAATATTGCAAATGGATGGAAGGATTATGAAATAATATCATATGGACATATTTTTTTTAAACGTAATATGATGTCGATTACTATAACATCGAGAGTAAAGAAAAAAAAATACAAAATGGTTTTAACAGCTAAAGGCTTATGACTATGGGCAGACATTAAAAACAACAGTGAGTTTTATAGAATGATAAACTCTTATAATGGTTTCTTTTGTGGTTATCATCAATTCGCAATCGATTTTTATGAAGATACAGTACAATAGAGTGGAGGGGGAGGAGTGTTAATAAAATTGTAGGAATTTTGAAGCATCAATATGTTGGTGAAATTATTTAAATAAATTAAATATGAAAACAATATCAATGTCCATGGTGTTGATTACAGCAACAATCTGTTTTTGAAAATTCGCTAACACCCTCAAAATCTTGAGTTACGGATAAAACCCCGTTTTTTCGTATCTTTATGCACTTAAAAATTAGTAACATGGCTGAATATCAACCGAATTTAACTGTAAAGATTGTGATTGCAGAACAGACCCTCAAAAAGGAGCAAGTTGTTAGGGAATGTGGGAGCCATTTTTAAACGATCTTCCTCATCTCAGAACTCAAACTCCGCCTAGAGAACTGAAGCTTGCATACAAAATTTTAATTCGATAGCTCCTAAACTATGGCTGTAATCGTAGGAACAGACATCATAAAGGGGCAGTGTGTATGGTAGGTGGGAGTAGTTTTTGTTCGATCTAGCTCATCTTAGAACTAGACCTCCGCTTTAAGGATAAAAGATTGCACTCCAAATATCTGCTCGATATATCTTAAACTATGACTGTGATCACAGCGACAGACAGGCCGACATCTTTAAGTCGACTCAGAGTTTGAAGCTGGTACTTTATATATATACTAGTGGACACGGCAATGCTTCGATGTTGCATACTTGACGAATACTTATAATATGTTTGGCTTGCTTACTGAAAGGGCTAAGTTTAGTCTTCGGTTTTGTACGCTCTGTAAACAATCCGTTACCACACTCCTTAATCCGTCTGCAAATTCATATCTATAGAACTATCTGTATACAAATATTACCTTTTATAGTTCTAAATAAATTTTTCTCACATCTCCTTCTGCCCAACGATCCGAAATAAAAATGTCGTCTTCATATTCCCGCTTACCGAAAATAAATATTTTATGAATATATTGATATCTGTATTGTATATTCATGTCTGTATGTAAAGGCTCAGTTACACTATTGACATCATTGTCAGTATTTATCTCCATGTGTCAACATCGCGTAAATGAGGTTGTTGTGAAAGAAATACTTTTTTCGACGTATTATTGCCATCATTTTTAATGAAACAAACTGACGCTTTGTAAATAGTTCTTAAACTTTACTGACACAATTCTAAAAAACATGTCAAAATTCAGAAAAAGTGTCAGCAAATCAAGTTTAAAAATATTAGGAAGTTAAGAAAAAACCAGTGCAATTTTTGCTTTTTGCTCCAGCTACAGTATATTCTGATAAAATAAACGTAATTTTTGATAAAATAAAAATAATTTTTTGCACAATTAACAAAACCTATTTGTTTATAAAAGTACCTTAATTGTGTACAATTAAAGTAGTTATTAACCCATTAAGGCCCTACCATATTAAGAGACTCGATAGACAAAAATAGATATTATATATGAAGTCCCCATGGTCTAATTAAGAAAAAAAAAATTTACCCTAAACTTCCAGGTGCGTAGGAGAGCCAGGGGGGGCTTATGCGAAAACGCATCACTGGGCCTTAATGAAAGGAACGTTGAAATAATTCCAGAAATTATAAGAAAATAGGAAATACATTATGAAAATAAGAAAAATTATATTTTATTTATGTCGAAAAATATATGATTTATTTACGTTTATTAACGTTTTTCCAGAAGCTGCAGAAATTTTACGAAATCGAAAAAAAAAATCGCATTGGCAAGATTTTCCCATACATTTTTCTCCGAGATACAATCGAGTTACAAAGTGGCACCTATGAGCAATATTGTAGTATAAAATCTAAAGTTTTTGGAAACATGATGGTAATCGCTATAGCCCTAGCCGTTTTTTCTTGAGGTGTCCTAGAAAATGCGATGCGTTTTCGCATCGCTAGGCCTTAATGGGTTAATAGAATAAATTGTACGTTTTGGTAGCATTGAAGTATTTTTTGACACCATAAATGTACTTTATGGTATAATAAATGTATTTTTTCTACAATAAAAGTAATTTTTCGTACAATAAATTTTACTTTTTAGTACAATAAATGTACTTTTTAGTACAATATATTGTGCTTTTAATTACACTTAATATACATTTGGTACAACAAATTTACTTCTATGGCACAATAATGAATTTTTTTTGATACAATAAACTGTACCATTGTTGTACAGTATTATTACAATAGTACTTTTTGGTACAATTAATGAACTTTTTGATAAATTAAATTGTATTTTTGGTATCGAATATTATTTGTATATCAAATATTATCGCTCTAGGTCCATAAGACAGTTTTGCCTTCGCCCTTCTGAATGAGAGTAACAATTTCGACTGCAAATTTGAACCTGATGTGCCGAGTACTATCTGAGGGTCAAATTTTATCTCTAAAGGGCCATGCCCACTTCAGCCGCTGATCCAAAATTAAATATCATCTGCCTATTCTTATTCGTGTTAGCGAGTACTATCTGGGTACCCAGTTTTATCTCTCTGTTGCTAAGGTATAGATTTGCCAAGCCCAGTCTCCCCACTGACAAAAAATTTTAATTTCCTCAGCATATTCATATTCGAATTGTCTCTAGGTATACCAAATTTTTTCTCTTTTGAGCTAAAATATAGTTTTGCCACGCCCCATCCGCGCGCTGGTCTAAAATTTAAATTTCGTCAGCATACTCATTTTCGTCATGTCGATACCTATCTGTGTCACGTATTTTGCCACGCCCATTTCAACCACTGATTGAGAGTAACAATTTCGACAGCAAATTTGCCGAGTACTATCGGGGTCTCAAATTGTATTTCTCTAGGACTAAAATACAGTTTTGCCACGCCCACTTTAACCACTGACCCAATATTAAATGTCGTCTGCATATTCATATTCGTGTTGTCGAGTACTATCTAGGTACAAAATTGTATCTCTCTGGGGCTAAAATATTGTTTTGCCACGCCCACTCTGCCCTCTGGTCCAAAATTTAAATTTCGTCTGCATATTCATATTCGTATTGTCGAGTACTATCCGTGTACCAAATTGAATCTCTCTGGGGCTAAAATACAGCTTTGACACGCCTACTCCGCTCACTGATTCACACATAAAATGTCTTCTAAATATTCATATTGGTGTTGCCGTGTATTATCTGGGTTTCCAATTTTATTTCTCGAAATCTGAAAATGGTTTTGCCACGCCCACTTCAACCATAGGGTAAAAAAAATCAAAAAAATTATACACTAAGTGCTTGCCAAATTTCATTGAAATCGGTTTAGCCGTTTATGTTTGATCTCTAGAGGGGTAAAATGTATGACCGACCCCAGTCATTTTTCCCTTCTATCATTTTCCCCAAACATAATTTTTTCAAAATTTTTTTTTTGTGAATTGGCTCCTGCTGCTCTTGTACCGACCCAACTAGATAACATTTCCCCCCTCCTATCTTCGGCCCATAAACAGGTTCCCATACAAAAATCACAATGTTACAAAATTTGGTTTTACCCTTGTGGTGGGACCAGATGACTCTAATATGTTACATTATATTGAGTATAAATGTTTTGATTTGAATTGAAGGATTTCTTAAAACTTTTCTTGATGTTATTTGTCAAACATCAGGTTAATATATTTATAAACTGAATCGAGTGAATTAGATACTTATCACCAAATTTGCAATGGAGAACAAAATTAATATACTCATCACCCTCTTCGTGCGAGTTTCGATGGATATGAAAATAGAATTTAATCAAATTCGGCCACGCCCACCGCCCTCCGCGCATACAGTCCAAATACATTTTTTAATTTCGCATAAAATATTTCCTTTTCAACTTAGTGTATTCAAATTTAGTACATACACTTTCTAGATTAAATAACAGATGCATGCTCAGTATAATTAAAGTCGGTCACGCCCACCGTCAATATATCTCAAGTCTGTATCAATTTGTATCAATTACTTTAAAAATGTCGTCTTATGAGATTATGATAACTCCAAATTTTTTTTGCAAATAAAAGTAATATCTTGTTTAGCATCCTTACAATTACTATCATTGGAACTAGTTCTAATGACAAAATTTAGTACTAGTTATTATCAAACTTTTGTTGATGTGGTTTGAAGTAGTACAAGAAAGACTATCAACAACAGGCCAACTAGAATTACTGAACTCATTCTGTACTGGTGCAAAATTATCAATTCCCCTCTATTCATCTGCATGTTGGTATGACAGGTGAACTAATTCATTTCCCTTTGGAGAATAAGATCGCAACTTTTTTCGTAGGGAATAATAGTTCCGTGTGGTATCCCTTCTGGGTAGGATATGTTTTCTTAATTTTAGTATATTCTCTAGTTTTTGAAGTAAATGCTCCACAACTTATCCAATCCAAGTCAACATAAAACAATTCTGAGAGACGGCTATCGTAAACTATTTTTATTCCCAGTAAAAAGCACAAACCCATCATGTACTAAAATTCTCTAAAATACCGCAACAATATATACACAGGTGCATTCTATGCACGATTTTAAAACAATTTCAAGGAAAAAAAAAATATTATAATAATTCCACATTCAAGGTAACATCTCCCAGCTCATAGCGTAAAGCGTTAACAATAATCCTCTGATGATACAAACCGCTATATTCTCATGCAATTATTAGCAATTTGAAAGAAACGCCACTTCAATAGAGACTAGCAGCTAATAATAAAATTCCTGCAAAAATCGGAGAAAACAACAACATAAAAGTGAATAATATAAAAGAATTCATATTCTAGGAAAACTACTTCTTTGCTCAAATGCCAAACGATTTAAAACGACAACGTGTTTTTCCCCTTTTAAATAATGCGGCACACTTTTGTCGCAACAATGGCAAACAAAAAATAAAATGATAAAGTGATGTTGACAACAAAAGACCTCACAGGCTTTAGTGCTTAGGGAATATCCTAAGATACCGCTTCCCTTTTTGTATGGATTTCCCAGGAAATTTTTGCATCTCTTTATTTCTTTAAATTACTGTTATCATTGTTCAATTTGTTACATTTTCATTTTTTGTTGGATTTAATATTAAATTGTGTTGTGAGGCATTGTTACCATGATAAATTGTCCCTGACAGTAAATCCTTAAATATTTTTTCACTTTGATGTTGCCTGGGGGCAAATTGGACTTTAGTTACAGATTTAAAAGAGCAAAGAAATACTACCAACAGCAAATCTTGGCCAGGTCAGATGAACAAAAATAAAATTATTGTGATTTTGTTCTAAAGTTGGTAATTGTACCATTATTAATATTAATTGTATATATTTTTATATGTAAATAAAAAACAAATTAAATATTACTGTGGAAAGGAAACAGCGCTGAATTATGGACTCTTGTATCTATTGTTGTTTTATATACAATTATTTTTTTCTATTTCTAATCACTTCTAATTGCTATATTTGGATAAAAACGATTTTCTTCTAGAATTGTTGAATATTTGTGTCCATAGCAATAATTAGACAATTGTGGCCAGGTGTAGTAATAAATGTTGCACATTACTAGTTCCCCTTAATTCGATTTTAGGTACATAAGTAGCTAATTGCCGTAAAACTTGCTCCTCATATTAAATGTCAATCACATACATATGTATATCAATATTTGATGCCATTGAGAGCTAATTACAAATCATCATGAATAAATTTTTCCTTTAAGGTCAATTAAAGCACTGAATATGTAAAAGAACTATGATTGTATTATAATTTTGGTCAAAGGAGATGGATAAATATAATTACACTAATTTGGTTATCGTCATAGAACATAATATGGAGTGTCTTAAAGTAACAACGTACTCTGCAGCAGTTTCTCTGATTTATTGACTATTTTAAGATATGCATTATCGGTACGGAATGAATATATTTCATAGCAGTATATAACACAAAGAAAAATAGACATTAATAAGTACTTTTAACTTTTAACAGATGATACAGAAACTCCTAGAGAAATGAGTTAAAAGCTCTGTATTTTTTTTTTGTAAAAAATTGACTTCTAACTAGAAACGGATATTTTCAATTTGGTTTCGACAGTTGTTCCGTGAAATATTCTGCATCACCCCACAAGTAAGTTCCTGGGATATAAAGATATAATTAGATCTCAAAGAAAAGTCTATTGGGAATAAGTCTGGGCCTGTTAAAGTCACCACTTTGGGTAAACCTCTCTAGCATTTCATTAGAATACCATAGCCTGTGACCATGATCTTGAGACTTTAATAATGTAAATAAATGTAAATTATCGTGAATGTTAAACATTTTTTTGAGCACATTGAAGACGCTACATCAATTCCAATTGAAACAATCAAACAAAATCAATCGAAATTAAAAAAATGTTATTTAATTTTCAAACATTCCATTTAACCCTTGTGTTACATTCTTCGTCGTACCCCTTCTAATGACATCCTTGGTACATTTGTACCAATGTGTGTTGTTTATACTAAAATTTTAACCCACCCCCTGGTACGGTGAGATTATTTTGCTATAAGATCGATTGGTTTGAAATTTTTAAGAAATCGGTCCATATATACATATAGTCTCCATATATATACTTATATGTATATATACTGTAGTAGAATCAAACCTTTATAAAAGCTACGTTTTGTATCCGATCTCTTTGAAATTTTGATATTGACATATGTTTTAACTGTTTAAAATACATATAAATGCTTATGTACATGTGTATAAACACTTATGTATTTATATACAGGGTGGACCAAAAAGCTGTATACAAAAAATGAATCAAATCAAAATTTTTATAAAAGAAACTTGTGCTAGTTAGAAGGTATTTCTCTGAATTTTGCATGCACAACTAATTTTAATGCTTGTTATTAATCAGTTCTGAATTAACTTTCCCAGATATTCAGATATTTGAACGTTTTAAAAAAATTTGCTGTGACGGCTATAAAACCTAGAGTTGTTGTGAAATATTGTCATTTAACCGTATTTTCAATTTGAATTTTATATAGGCGAATCAACATATATTGCCTTATGTAGGGTATAATTAAAAATTTATACTCAGCAACAAATTGCAATACAGCAAAAACAAAGAAAATGAGGCCAAATCAAACCAAAGAAATTATCCACCATTTTCGCAGGGGTGTCTAATATCACAATTTATTTAATTAAACAAAATGGCGCAACAACGCGCAAAATGTTTTTCTTGATATTGTAAGTACAGATGTTATATTTAATTATGATGTTTGTTTTTTAACAGGGTTTAACCCGGAACCCTATTAAAAATTTACATACATTTCAAAAATACCTTAAATTTACACCATTTTTTAAAAAATAATTAAAAATATTTATACATATTTATTGTATACAACTAATTGTTATTCTTGTTCTTCAATAGCTGACGTTGAATAATCCATAAAAACAATTAGGTTTTTTAATGACTAAAAGCCAAAAACTTTCACTCCAAAATATCGATATTTCACTTTTCGCTAACACGTAGAAAAGTAGAAAAAATTTCCGAAGTTTGAGAGAGCAACATATGTAATTGATTCTAGTATCAATTAAATCAGTATCCTGTGTACAATTATTGTATACAAAACATTAATTGAAAATCGCAATTTTCATTTATTAATAAATCTCCGTTTTGGGGGTCCCATACCCCACTGTGCGACGTAAGAGGCACATTCACCCACAATATCTTGCATCGTTTCATTCTGAATTGCATAGTTGAGGATATCATGAAGTTTCAGATTTGTAGACACTCACATAGCTTAAAAAAACATTGAAAGTTAAAATTGATACATTTGTTGCAAGGAAGTAATCTAAGGGTTAAACTATCTCCCCTTGAGATTCAAAACTCTTCAATTGATATTCAAAAATTCCATTTGAAATTCAAAAAAAAATATCAATTGGAATGCATAACTAGTTAAATGAAATTCAAAACTCCTCAATTGAAATTCAAAATTTATCAATTTTAATTCAAAAATCTTCAAAATTTTTCAACTGTGAGTTTTGAATTTCGATTGACGAGTTCTGAATTTCAGTTAAAAAATTTTAAATTTCAAATGACAAATTTTGAATTCCAATTGATGAGTTTTGAATTTTAATTAAGGAGTTTTGAATTTTAATTAAGGAGTTTTGAATTTCTATTGATTATATTTAAATTTCAAATTAAATATTTGAATTTTAATTGATTTTCTTTGAATATCAACTGGAAATGGTGTAGACCGCCTGTCCGTCTGTCCCCGCGGTTACAGCAGTAGTTAAGAAGGTCTTGAGCTGAAATTCTCCAAGCGAAGGATGAGTTCTAAGATGAACAAGATCGGTCAAAAATTACACCCACCTTCCATACAAACCCCCCCTATTACGGGTTTGTCCCAGCGATTACAGCCGTAGTTTAAGAGCAATCAAGCTGAAATGCCAGCTTCTCTACTCTAAGCGGAGGTTGAGTTCTTAAATTAGCAAGATCGGTCAAAAATTACTCTCACCTCTCATACAAAATTCCACTTTTCGGGAATGACCGTCTCTGTGTCACCGCGATTACAGCAGTAGTTTTAGAGACATCGATCTAAAATTTGACACGCCAGTTTCTATTCTCTAAGCGAAGGTTATGTTTTATGATAAGCAATATCGGACGAAAACTACTCCCACCTCCAATACAAACTCCTTCTTTCTGTTGGTGTCCGTCTGTCTGTCCCCGCGGTTACAGCACTAGTTAACCCTTCAATGACGAGAACGAAATAATGGGTATTTTTAAAGATTTTTTCATTACTACATATAAATTAGTTAAGAAACGTCTCTTCATATTGGGGTTTTACGCACATGTTAAAATTACTTATTTTAAATGATCCACCACACTTGCTACTGGTGTTCGATCGCATAGCGGTAAATCATGAATGAAAGATCAAAGCGTGCTTTGATGAAAACAAAAAAAAAAATTGTTGAGATTTATTCTTATTTTTATTTTATTGCGTGTTATATCTAACGCTTTCATCGTTACCATATGGTAACAGTCGTCACAATTGGGTTAAGGAGCTATCGATATGAAATTTGGTATGCAAGCTTCTATTCTCTAGGTGAAGGTTAAATACTAAGATGAGCAATCAAACAAATTTACTCCTACCTCCCATACAAACTCCCCCTTTTTGGGAGTGTCCGTCTGTTTGCCTCAGCGATTATAGCAGTAGCTAAGGAGCTATATAGCTGACATTTTGTATGCAAGCGTCTATTCTCTAAGCGGAGTTTAAGTTCGAAGATGAGCAAGATCAATCAACAAGATCCGTCTGTCTGTCACCGCAATTACAGCAGTGTTGTAAGAGATATTGAGGTACATTTTAATATGCAAGCTTATACCCTCTAAGCAAAAATTAAGTTTTACGATGAGCAAGATCGGTCACAAAATACTCCCACCTTCCATACAAACTAACTCTTTTTGGGGGGGTCCGTCTGCCTGTCACTGTTGTTACTGCAGTAGTTAAGGATCTATCGAGCTGACATTTTGTATGCAAGCGTTTATTCTCGAAGCGGATATTAAGTTCTACAATGAGCAAGATCGGACTAAAACTACTCCCACCTCTCATACAAACACCATCTTTTTGGGGTTGTCCGTCTGTTTGCCACTGCGATTACATCAGTAGTTAAGGAGCTATCGAGCTGACATTAGAGACTTAAGTCGAGATTATGTTCTTAGTGACCATAATAGTAATTTTCAATGAATTTTAAAAAAATTTACCCAAGTAACCATGGGTCTAAAGTCAAAATCGGTTTATAAAAAGACTTTTCGTATTGTGGAAAAATCCACAGCAAGCCCCGCAGCTGCCCTGGAATCGACCCTAGAGGGTTTGAATGTGTGACCGACCCCTCCAAACATTTTTCCCATTTATCTAAACCCTAAAGGGGCTACCATACAAAAATCTAATTTTTATAAAATTTGCTCTCACCGCTCTATCTGCCCCGGAGTCGCCCCTAGAGGAGTGTAATGTATGACTGTCCCCCAATGTTTTTGCAACCCCAACAGTTTCTTAGAACATACCTACTTCTCTATCTTAAACCCTTAAGGTGGTCTCCATACATTTTTATTAGTTTTATAATTTTTTTATGAAATCAGCTCCTGCTGCTCCCATGCTATCTCCTAGAGGGGTAAAATGTATGAACGACCCCCACTAGTTTTTCCCTCCTAACATATTTTCCCCATATATATATATATATTTTCCCCATATATGCCCTAAGTGTTTTTAAATAACTTATACAATGTTTGTATAGGATGTGAAGACAGGGGATAGGTATATTCGGAAAAAATGTTAGGAGCGAAATACTAGTGAGGGTCGGTCATACATTTTACTTCGCTAGGAGGCACCATGGAAGCAAAAAAATATAAAAATAAAAAAAATTTATGGGCACCACCATAGGGGTTAAAGATAGAGGATAGATATGTTTTGAGAAAATGGATGGGTTGTAAAAATATTGGGGGACAGTCATACATTACTCTCCTCAAGGGACGACTCTGGGGCAGATAGAGCGGTGGGAGCAAATTTGATAAAATAAAAATATCTGTAAGGGTGCCCCTTTAGGGGGTGAAGATGGGGGTTAGGTATTTTTGGAAAAATGTTAGGAGGAAAAAATTACTGGGGGTCGTTCATACATTTGAACCATCTGGGGGCGTTTCCGTGGCAGTTGTGGGACTTGTTGTTGATTTTTTCCCGAATACGAATAGTCTCTTGTTAAAAACCCGTGGGCTCGATTTTGATTTTAGACACATGGTTTGTCCGACAAATTTTCTTAGAATTCATCGTAAATTACGATTTTGAAACCGCTTGGTGCATTTTTTTACTCCATACCAATTGACCCACTCTAATGAGCTGTTATCTGTTATAAACGAGCTTAGTCAAGCCGCAAATATACATCGTAGGAATAATGAGCGTGGCATATCAAATACAAAGTAAATATAATTTAACATATATCTGGAGTACTATAAAAGTGAAATACTTGAAATTCTGCTCGAGCGCAATATATAACAGGTTTTACCTTGGACTGAGGTAGTCTCAGTCGCCTTACGAAATTATAGTCTAGGTTTTTGTTGAGTAGGGCAAGATATTATATCTTTTTTCCTAAATGCATAATCCACAGAATTTATGTAGAACAAAACACACCTTAAGAAGCTACAGAGCAATCGATGGTCAGATGTCCTTGAGATATCTGATGGCGAGTTGTGATGCTGGGTAAATGTTTGGTTGGTGGTCTCGTATCGCTGATGCTGTGTGGTGTAATGTATTGCAATGCCTGGGGATGTTGTTCTTTGTTACAGGAAGGCGTTGGTCCTTATACAAGCGACGGTAATTCGATGATGGCTTATGACTGGTTATACCTTAGACAAGTCGACATAGAGAATGGCTTTTTGTCTAGATTTATCAAAGACTTCGTGTTGATCAGAGTCATTCCGTAAAGGCGTATCAGCTTTACACGAATACTAAGCTTATACCCGGAAAACGAGTACTTCAACTTCATAAAAATGTATTTCCTGTAGGCCCTTATGTCTTCTCACAAATGTCATAAGGATCAGCAAAATGATCTACTTGTTGACTCAGCATTGCATGTGATTTCTATCCTGCAAATATTAAACAGAACCATACAAGTGAATTTATACGTTTCTAGATCAATGTATAGCTATAAAGTAGCATTAACTAACACATATAAACAAATTTCAATAAAGTCAGCATTTGATTTTACTCACCATAGTCTACGGCCATATGTAATGCTTAAATATACATATAAGATGACATGAGGATTCGTTTAGGTATTATGAGTGCGACATACGGACTCCGGCAGCTTACAGCAAACTCACACACTTTTATCCGCGGGCAAACACAACTACAAAAGCTCGGTAAATTTAAAGCAAAACTTTAAATATGAATTTGTTTTCTTTAAAAATTGATAACAAAAAAATTGTTTCAATACACAAACAACCATGGATGTAATAATATTGTGATAAACCAAGACAATTTTCTACACCCTGTGGTATTTGGTAATGCGTTGTTACGCACACGAATGAAATTGTGTTGCTTATAAAGACAGAATTCAAATTTTTCGTAAATTCATCAGGCACAAATATGCATGAATTTGAGGTAAATATTACGCTCAGCAGCAGATATTTATCCAATACAACTGCTGGTACGGAATCGTTGCGTACCTGTTGTTCCACCGCGTTGTTTTTCCAAAATTGATGTACTCTCGTGCCACCACAACTGTTGACTCCTTAAACTAAGGTAATATCAGAAAAGCAAAAATTTCAACCGAAATGCGTTTTGCCATTTTACATAAATTTACATAACAAAATTCATAAGAGCGCCATGTGTATTCATATATTTACGAAGGAAGCCTTGTATCGTTCTGTGCATAAACAAGCAATGACGGCGCACCATCTATATTTGATATTGAAGAGTGCAAAACAATATACGACTCTTCAATTTCCTTCCATCAATTTCGCAAGGCAAATAATGTAAAGTAAACCAAAATATAAGGTATGTATGAAGTAATATTTATGTATAGAAGGTATATGTGAGATATAAAAATATACATTTTAAAATACTAAAGAAGATTACATGAAAAGTAAAAAAGTTTTTACTTAGCATTATGTTTCGAAAAAATAACATGGAAATATGAATGTCATCATATCATGGTAAATTTGCTAAGAAATTATGACATTCATGTGCCTTGTCATTAAGGCGTATGAGTGATATGAGTATTAGTATAATACGAATATAAAATATACACATTAAAGTTTGTTACAGGTTTCAGATCTCAGATATAATGACAGGTTCATAATAGAATCAATGTTATTAAGTGCACATTAGAAAATCTTCTGCAAAAAAAATATGGAAAAAAATTTATGAGATTTTCCTTAGACAAATTTAAAACTGTGAAATTCATTAAATTGGATAAATATTCTTGTTTATTTATGTGATACTAGCTTTCCCGGCTCGCGTTGCTTCACCAGATCTTCATAAGAATTTGAGCAGTACAGGTAAACTGAAATGGAACGAACACCTCCCTAAAAGTACGAATTTCAAAATATACTTTCGTATCGCACAACTAAAATGGACTGGTACCCCCTATAATTCTATAGGAAACATGCCCATATACGATTAAAGCTTTAGCCGTTTGGTCTGGGTGATGGTACCAGTTTTTTTTCCTTTTCGGCTTTTTAACCCCTAAATGTTCGAATTTCTAAATTCTCCATCTGGCGGCTTTCTTATTTTAAAGGGAGCAATTTTAAATACATTTTCGTAACTCTACTTTTAGGCATTTGATCTGGGCGATAGTACCAGTTTTATCCCTTTTTCGGTAATTTTACACCTAAAGAAAGAACTTTGAATAATTAATTTCGCACAACTCGCACAACTAAAATATTCACTTAAATTTTGGAGACTATACCTTTAGCCGTTTAGTACCAGTTTTATCCATATTATTATCTTATATCATTAGCTGTTTGGTCTGGGCGACATATGTATCCCTTCCTAATTTTTTTTATGCAGCGTTTTCGCGATTGTAGCATAAGTCGATTTGTCTGGGTGATGGTGTAAGTTTTGTTCCTTATTGGTAGTTTTTATCCCTAAAAGTATGAATTTCCAAAATCAATTCTTAGCTGACGTTTACTCGAAAAGAGGAACCACCACCCCAAATTTCATCATCCTATCATCATCCTTTCAACCAATCACTTAGTCAAGCCATTTCCATAATATAAACGACATACAATTTTTTCCAAAAGGGGTGTGGCACCGCCTTCATACCGTACATGGCTCATAAAATATGACCGATTTAAATTTTGGTTTGTGTGGGCGATGCCACGCCCCTTTGTCTAATTATGTTTTCATGTAGCCTATGATAGAGGCCAAATTAATAGTACTACACAGTGAACATTTTATTGCAATCGGTATATTTATTTCGCCGATATAACGATTTTTTTCAAAAAGGGGCATGGCACCGCCCATTTCCCCGCGAAAAGCAATATTCCTTGTACCAGTAACATATATAGCTCGTGAGATATGACCGATTCTAATTTCGGTATGTGTGGGCGGTGCCACGCCCCTTTATCTAATTAATTTTTCATGTAGCCTATGATTGAGGCCCTATGGACAGTACGCCACTGTGAAAATTGCATTGATATCGGCTTATTTATTTGGCAAAAATAATGTTTTTTAAAAAGGGAGTGGCACCGCCCTCTTTTCTCAAAAAATAATTGCTCTTGTAGACCAACATATGTATCAAATGTCGACTTCGAACCAATAATAGTTTAAAACATAAAGCCATTTCAAAATTCGAGTTGTATGGGGCGGTGTCACGCCTATTTTTTTTCCTCCTTGCAGTCCGAATTTCTAAAAATCCGTTCTTAGTGCGCCCCAACGACATAAAAGAAACCTACGTTCGAAATTTCACGGTTATGGATTTAGCCGTTTGGGCTGGGGAGTAATCAGTCAGTCACCCAAGCCTTTAATATATATAGATTGAAAGTCTTTATCCATAACCCATTCATCCATAACCTATTCTAGATATGGAAGCCAACATTATTTGTGTATATCGTGATATACCTGTGGAAATGCTAAACAAGTAATCAAAAGTTGAAACTCATTTGAATGAAATTATTCTTAAAAGCTTAATGACAGATATTGTTCTTCCGGTTCATAATAAAAATTCCGACATCGATCACGACATCGATTTTAGTAAATCACAAAATTGTTGGGCTTGTATACTTCCCTCATGCACCCTCAGCTCACTTATGAATAGTAAAATCTCTGTCTGCAGGGTTAAGAAAAGCTTTTGGCATATAAAACCCTCCCACTGATCACAAAAAAACATATTGTCTATCTGAATATCAAATTTTGTCGCTGTAACCCGAAAACTTTTTTGTCACGCCTCCATCCGAAAATGCAACTTTTCGTCTCCATGTTCATTAGAGTGGGTTAATTTTTTTTCTCGACCAGGCGGTTATCAGTATCGTAACCTAAGATGAATTCTAAGAAAAATTGCCCAAGAAACCATGGGTCTAAAATCAATATTGTGCCCCCGGTTTTTGACAAGAAACTTTTCGTGTTGGAGAAAAAATCGACAACAAGCCCCACAACTGCCCCGGTATTAGCCCTAGAGGATTCAAATGTATGACCCACCCCCAGGCATTTTTCCCTCCTAATATTTTCCTGAAAACATACATAGAAATTTTTTTTTATAAAATTTGCTCCCTTCGGCTTACTGCCCAAAAGGTGCATCTAAAGGAGTCAAATGTATGATCGACCCCCAATATTTTTGCAACCCCAGCAGTTTCTGGAATCATATCTACCCTATTTCTGCGACACTTAATGTAGTACCCATAAATTTTTCTTTAGTTTTATAAATTTTTTATGAAATCAGCTGCTGCTGCTTCAATAATGCCTCCTAGACGGGTAAAAAGTACTACCGGAACCAGCTTAAAGGCTTCCATAAAAGGCTTAAAACGACCAATACAACAAAATTATCCGCAGAATAATATTTCCGTTAAAATTTTTCGTTTTTATTGAGAATAATTAATTTTCGTTTTTTTTGGACGGGCGCCAAGAATTTTTTAATAATTTAAAAAATTTTGTATAGAAGCCCCCTTAAGTTTTAGAGATAGGGGGTAGGTATTGGGAAAAAATGTCAGGATAGAAATACTATTGAGGTCGATCATAAATTTTTCCCCTCTGCGAGGCACGAGAAACTGGTAGGCTTGCAAAAATATTGGGGCAGATTATACATTTGACTTCAGGGGGCCCCTGAGAAGCAATCAGAAAGGTGGGAGCAAATTAAAAAAAAAATTATGTTTAGCAGCCCCTTATGGGGTGCAGATGGGGAGATGGTATATTTTGGACAAATGTTAGGGGGTTGGTCATACATTTGAGCCCTCTGGAGCGATTTCGGGACAGTTACGTCGGGACAGTTACGGGACTTTTTGAGGATATCTTCCCCAATACAAAAAGTTTTTAGTTAATAACCGGGGGCTTGATTTTGATTTTTAACCCATGGTTTTACGGGCAAATTTTCTGAGAATTCATCGTTGACTATGATTTTGATAACCGTTTGCTGCATTTTTATTATTCCATACAAATTGGCCCACTCTAGTAGTTATGTTTTGAGAAACTGTTGGGGTTGCAAAAATACTGGGGGCCGGTCATGCATTTGACTTCTCGAGGGGAACCTTTTGGGCAGTTAGTGCTGTGAGAGAATTAGATAAAAAAAAATTTATTTTTATATGGGAGGCATTTTTATATAGTTGCATGATAACCCTCTAGGAACGATTCCGAGGCAGTTGCTGGGTTTGTTGTGTATTTTTTACCGAATACGAAAAGTTTCTCGTTAAAAATCGGGGGATTGATTTTAATTTAAGATCCATGGTTTCTTAGGCAAATTTTCTTAGAAGTCAACGTAGATTACGGTTTTGACAATCAGAAAAAATATTTAGTCCACGTTTGTATATTTGTTGTGCCACGTATTATCTGCACGTCGCCACGTATTATGAAAATTTCGTCTACATATTCGAATCTGTTGTTTTGAGTGCTATAACCTTGTCTTGCAGGATACCCTCAGCCAGTCCAGCCTTTGCTATAAGAAACGTAACACAACACTAGCCCGTGCTTTTGATTGAAAAAACTCAGTTGGTGGCCGTTTGGACTCGATATCTCCATTTCAATGCCCTACGCCTACAGATATTTTCTTTTAAAATCTTTTATTTTGGAGTTGTAAATGGCTGTAAAAACCAGTAGTAGACCTTTGCCCTACTACTACTGTACCTGGGAGCTTCCCGCAGGGGGGTCTTTTCGAAGATTTTTGGTGAGTATCGACACCACGGACCCGAGAGAACCCACAGTGGACCTCTTTCTGGCTCTGCGGTGGCAAAAAGAGGTAGTAGGGAGGTATTATCTTTACGAGCTCCTACCAAGGAGTCTAAAGATGGTACCACGGGCGGTCGGGAGCCCTAAGTAGTGTAAAAGCTACTTACCCACCGAATGGGTATGGAACAGTGTTCTGTGCCTCGTGGTGGTTGTTGGTTAAAACTCAAAGTTACGCGAGTAGATTAAGAGTTTGATGTTCGAGAGAAATGGAGCTGGGTGTCCATTGACACCATACGAGTCTCGCATCTCTCATTGCGCATCAAACACTATCTTGGTCGAAAACAAAACTAAGAATTTTGGATAGATTCAAGCACTTAACAAGTGTGTGCATAATACCCCAGTAAAGTATGCACTTTGCGACGGTGACTTTCTAATATCCAAGGGGAGGATATAATTGTTTGTATCTTCTTTGAGCTACAAATAGATATCAAATCAGGTCCAATCTCAGATTAAATTGAACGGTATTGTGGAAGCGCGCCTGATAGGACGGCGGTGGAAATAATGCTGGTATTGTTGGAGGCTATTCTGATCGGGTTTTACCTACTGACGGTAGCTGAAGGTGATATTTGTCAATTATATGTTGTGATTGTCCTGCTGGTTAAATGCTTGTATTTCTAAGGAAATACAAGTGGTATTGAATGGTATTGTTGGAAACTGGCCTGACGGAGTGGTAATGCGCTCGCTGACGCAGCAGTGGAAGGAATGCTGGTATCGTTGGAAGCTAGCCTGAGGGAGTGTTGATTCACTCGCCAACGGTAGCAGAAGGGATACAGGTCTGTGTATTTTTAAAGTTTTTATCCCAGAGTGGATATGAATTGAAGAGATGTCAGATGTAGGCCGGCCGGATGGGGAACCTCGGTTCCTAGCAGATGGCGGCGTGGGCGCACTTGTGGCGTGTGGAAGATGAGTTTTGGACATGATTTGATTGAAATAACAAGTGCATGTACTTGTACATGTAACTTTAAGTAGCAAATAATTAGGAGTGGGGGGCCAAATCGGACGGAGTGCAAGACTTGAGCTTGTACTTGTCAGTCAATATGGTGCTCTCACAAAAGAAATATAAACAATTTGAGCATCCTTTTTGGATAGAAGAATTAGATCCGGGCCTTAACAGCGGCCTAGTAGTATGTTCCAGTGGGGTTGAGCCCACCGTGGAGTTAAGCCCTCACGGGCAGGTATTCACGTAAAGCCAAAGGACATCATTAGTACCAGCCCACAGTGGGTTGAAACATAGGTAAACTGGGGATTAATTCAGGGAAGCCCATTATTATTGATATTTATATTTTTTTGGAATAACTATACATCATTAAGTAACAAAAAAAGGTTTTTGAAAAAAATTTATAAACAATTTTTTTTTCATATAAAAAATAAGAGAAAAAAAATATGTACATATATGTGGGTTTAAACCTATTTTAGGTATTATTTCATCATCACCGTCATTATCATCATCATCAACATCATCATGATCATCATCATTATTATCATCTTCTTCATATCATTATCATCATATGTTTTTAACAACTGTTGTTCTTTCACAATAACTTAAATAAATAAAAAAACGCAGTAAATCCGCAAGATTTTTCTTTTGGATATATAAGCTGATATCTCATATTATATAGGGACAGGCCGTGGCATAGTGGTTAGAACACGCGACTACCATGCGGGAGATCGCAGGTTCAAACCTGGCTCCAGTCATCTTAAAACAAATTGTGGTGCCGTTAGTTGTGAATCTAAAAATAGAAAGCGTGTTTATTCACAACAACGCGAGAAGCTATCCCATACCTCATTCATGGGGTGCAAAGGGAAATTAAGTTTTTTTAAGTTTTAATCCCATATTATAAGAGCATTTAATAAAATTTGCTTGATCTCGCCCAGAAACTAGTTGAAACTCAATGTTTATATCGAAAATACAACATTTATAGAGCACTTTTAAAAAAACATTAAAAATATTTGCAAAACATATATCTAAACAAAATATATTTAATTATATACCCAAACACCTGAAGTTGATGGTTCCATTTTAATATTTTTACTATTAGAAGACCTAACCAAAATTATAAGCAATCGAAATATCTCAATTTTCTGTTTTTAAGATGACACGCAAAATTTTTAAAAATTGTTTAACTTTGACCGCTCACTGCCAATAAAGTTATTTTCTTAAAGCAGTAATTATAGCTATTTGTGATGTAGAATTTTATTCACTTTCACTCAATACCAAACATGTCAGTGCAAGATAAACATCAGTTTTTGAATTAATCCTCACTTTTGATACCTTTCAACCCTCTATGCAGTCCACAGAACGAAAATAAAAATTTCCTCTGCGAATTTGAACCTGAAGCCTCGAGTACTATCATGTATCAAATTTTTTCTCTCTAGCTCAAAAAAATGTTTTTGCCACGCCCACTCCTCCCATTCAATCTAAAATTAAAAAAATATAATCTATTTTATTTTCCATATAGAACATTACAGAGCGAAATCTTTTAAGAAATTAAATTATTTGACCGTTTTATAGGAATTTTAGATATATAAAAAAAGAGGGCTTAAGATGGGCGTAGTCAGTTCTTTTTTATAAAAACCATTCTCGGGCTGTTACCATAAGCTGTATCAATTCCTCGCTTTGATTCGTCATTTAATTAAATTTATTTTTTGTTTAGTTTTGCAAAACAAAAAAGGTTACTGCACCTAAAATTAAAGAAAGCGATCATGTGATTGATTGGATAAAATCTTTTCAAACTTGTAATAAATGATCTTTTATATGCAGCAGTTATGTTCAACACATCACAACTACTTATATCCCACTACAGCCGAAAATATTGCAAATCCATGTTAAAATCTTCTCCGATGTTTTCGTAACCTAGCGTTCGCCTAATCGTACATATCACTGATGACCAATATATTTATTAACACATCTCATATAATCCCTGGAATGTCATATATTCATGATCTTTTTGTTTAATCTTCTTCTATGCTGCTTAAGTAACCACAGATTTCTTTTGTGTCACCCTGATGCATTCTTATGTTAGCAACAGTCTCTTTGAGCTCAACAATATGTAAACC
This sequence comes from Muscina levida, assembly GCA_964034835.1. Lineage (NCBI taxonomy): Eukaryota > Metazoa > Arthropoda > Insecta > Diptera > Muscidae > Muscina > Muscina levida. The sequence continues at coordinate 170,545,484 of OZ035880.1, read as the reverse complement.
TGCGAAAGGTCATAAGGATAATCTATCAAAGGTCTATTTGTTGTTATTTTGGCGTTTTGCCGATGGCAAATTTGTATTAGTCTATTATGTTAAAAGATATTGCCTCGTGACAAATAAGGGACTTAAGTGAAATATATTTAGTGTTTCGGTTTTGTGCAAATTCTGCCAAGATATACAAATCGACTGAAGCAAAATGAACTGCTGATATACTATATATAAATGTGAGTTTATTTATGATATTTTTTCTTGTCGTGGGTTAAGTTAAATGTGTGTTGTATAAAAGTAATCTATATGATTGCTCATAGGCAATTTATGTATGCGCCAGTGACATTAAATTATTTGAAACGGAAATGGTTTTTACTTGCTGTGAATAATGGGTGTACTTTTTATTTTATATTAGATTATTTAGCTATTTATTGAATGTGCTATATATATTATATTTTGAATTTAGTTTATATATAAGAGGCGTTTTTGCTTTGCTTTGTATTGACGTATACGTTATGTTAATATATTGGGTTCTCAAATATAACGTATACGTATGTTTAAAGTTTAAGCATTTCTATTTGCCCTATTTAGCTAACTATGAACCCATGTTAAAATTCTGAACACAGGTTATTTTTACCATATATACTTCAAAACTGTTAGTAAATTGACATGTGTTGTTGTCCTTTCTTGCTGCCATCTTTTCAGTTCACTGACTGCAGCTCATGCTTTTCATTAAAATTTTGAGATTAAAAAAATTCTATTGTGCTTATGGCTAAATAGTGTAAAGTAAATACAATAAATAAATATTTTATGCACTGCTGCGACATCAACCTTTTACTCATGACAAAAATGCCACATTAAGATTGTTTCTTATTATTTGTTTAGGACAACAATATAATAATATTATTAAACAAAAGTGATGAAGTATTAAACTTTAAATTTGAGATATTACGTACAAAAAAACATATTTAAGATCTTTTTTTTAATGTAAGATAAGACAAATTCATTAACAAATATTTCAGATTATAAAGACATTCCCATGACCCGTTAAATTTTTATTCATTTTGTCACATGGTATAATAATACATTTATAGTCTAATTTCATTACAATCAACCTACAATTGTGTAAATCTCTTTAGTCTTTATAGCAATATAACAAATCAAATTGTCGAGGAAAAATATATGACCTTGACGTTTATTCATCAACCCTTACCGTTACAACAAACAAATGTGTTATTAAAATATCGAATTGCAAAGGAAATCTTTATATCAATTTCTCGCATTGCTTGTAATAAATATTATATTCATCCTTTAGCATGTCCTTGTTATTTTCTTAAAAATAGCAACAACTACCACTCTTACAATTGGAAAAACGAAGAAAACATTTGTCTGTTTGATTCTTTGAATACCAAGGTCAATCTCTTACTACAAATGATGTAACATCATTAAATGCCTGGAAGGATCTGCATGACATATCCAGAAAAGTATCACTTTTGTTTTCTTATTATATTACTCATACTTTATTGTACTGTCAGTACCCAGCAAACCATTTTCTCCGAATTCGGTCAGATGTCTGACAGAAAGTCTGCACAAGTTGCCGATTCTGATGCCGAATTCTGTCAGCATTCTGTCCGAAAGTTGTATGGGTGGTTGACAAGAATTCGGACCGAAATGTCTGGGGAAATTCGGAAACTTTTGCGGACTTTTCGGTCAGAATTCGGTCAGATATCTGAAGGAAATTTGGAGAAATTTCGAAGGGACTTTTAGATTTTTCTGAAAAAAATCCGAATATTACCAGAAATATCTGACAGTATACGCATATTTTATACGAGAATTCGTGAGATTTTCGGACAGAATTCTGAATAAATGTACGAAAATCGTCAGAGAGTACTGTTTTTTTTTGTTTACACAAAAATTCAAAAAATTATTTTTTTCTTAGTTTTTAATAATTTCATTACTAGTTTTCTAAGTTCATTGTCCTCTTCAGGCAATCATTTTGTTAACAGTACTTCAGCATCTTTTTCCCTTTTTTTGTAATCGCCTGACGACAAAACATTTCTTTTCTTACTTTCTGATACATACTACATTCATTTTTAAATGTTTGTAACACTTTCCGCGACGTGACGTCTTAATATATTGATTGCACAATCATAACTGATAATGGGGATGAAAAACACACATTGGAATGCGCAACGCACTTAAAAAGAACAAACAACAACAACAATAACCCGTTTTAGGAATAGCTAAACTAGTTTTCTTTTGTTGTTGTTGTTTGTGAGAGAAAACAAAAAATGCCCTAGCGACAGGTTTCTCTTGTGGGAAGAAGAAGAACAAAAAACACCCTTAAGAGAATGTGCAGACAAAATCGTTTAAAGTGTAAAAAAATTCAGAGAACGTGCAGACTTTGCGGACAAAATTCGGAAGAGTGTGCAGAAAAACTCGGTCTTATTTCTGAAGGCATTTATGACGATATCGTTCATTTTCGGCAAATTTTCTGATGAAATGTAAGAGAAATATCTGATGTCCGACAAGTCGGAAGTTTTGGTTTGCTGGGTAGCGACATTAACACTGGCTGACAACCATGGATACGCTGATGGTGAATTCTTATATAAGAACATCTAGAGAACGTTTTTAAGTGGGGAAGTCCTTAATATTTTTTACTTAACGCTATTTTAAATAAGTCGAAGGTCGAACTGGTTATTCAATAAATAAAGGATTGGTTGGTAAATATATGAAAAAAATGTATACTCAAGCCTTACAATATTTTGTTGGATTTTAAATCAGTGGCACATATTTCAAATCACGTCGACAAGTGCAACTGGCAATGACTTAATATGAAGGTATTTATTTTAAATGACGCAATGATATATTATGTGAATTATTTCTTTTACTGCTATGAGGATCCTAGGGCTACAAATGACGCAACGATGCTTATGGAAATTGAGCAGAGTCGTAAAATACTAAGAACTAATTGACGATTTAGTGGAAAAAAAGATACTATTGTACATTAGTTGTGTACCTTAAAATACATCATATTGTTATATGTAACATCTAATCTATTCATTTATATTTATATCATGACATTTTTCACCTGTTCGGATTGAATTCTATGTTTGGCTTGATTGCTTAAGGGCTAAATTTAAGCGTCGATCTTGTACATTCTGTAAACAATTCGTTACCCCAAGTTACTTCTAAACCTGATCGAACGAACAAAGTCTCACAAGTTGAAAAAAAAAATCCGTCTGCAAATTCATATCTATATAGTCAAGCACAAATTGTATATAATACTATCAGTATACAATACTATCTGTATACAATACTATTTGTATACAAATATTACCTTATATAGTCCTTAAACAATTTTCACACGTTACCTTCTGCCCACCGATCGGAACATAAATGTTCGCCTTCATATTCCCGTTGACCGAAAATAAATATTTTTTCGGTATATTCATGTCTGCATTGCCGAGTAGTATAAAGGCTGATGTACATTACTGACATCATTGTCATCATTTTCCTTCAAATTGTGACAGCATCGTGAAAATGACAGCATTGTCAGAAATTATTGACATACTTTTTTCTGAAGAATTGTTGGAAACAGTTTTGATGAAGCAAACTGACGCCGTGCAGATAGTCCTTAAATTTTACTGACACCATTCTGAAAAACATGTTGTTATAATGCTGTCAGTAATTAAAATTTGAACATATTATGAAGTTAACAAAAAACCGTTGTAGTTCTTGTTCTTCTTGCTTCAACTACAGTAATTTTTGGTAAAATTAATATACTTTTAGCAAAAAAAAAATAATTTTTGTCATAACTAAAGTACTTTAATTATCTACAATAGAAGTACATATTAGTACATTTAAGGTACTTTTTGCTACAATAACGGTACTCTGTGGTACAATTAATTGTTCTTTTTGTGTACAATAAAAGTACTTTTGAGGAAAAAATATTACTTTTTAGTACAATAAATAGTACTCTTTGATACTATAAATGTACTTTTTGATACCAATTTTTGGTACAATAATTGACCTTTGAAGTACAATAAATCATACTTTTTAGTATAACAAATTTATTTTTGGTATAACAAATTTTTACTTTTTGGCACAATAATTGTACTTTTTCGTACAATAAGTGTACTTTTTGATACAATAAATGTTCTTTTTGATAAATTATTTACTTTTTGGTACACTTAATTGTACTTTTTAGTACAACAAATGTATTTTTTGATACAAAAAATTTTCCATTTTGTACAACAAAATGAGCTCGCGAGTCATGAGTCCAAATAAAGAGCTTGACTTGCGAGCCAAGACCCAAGAGCCCAAAAAAGAGCTGGCTCGCGAGTCAAGAGCCACTTGAGAACCCATTTGAAATTTTGCTGCTCTTCGACACAAGCGGAAGTTTGGCCTCTTGGCTCGCGATCTAAGTGCCAAAGTTATGTATCAAAGTTTTTTTTATGCCCAAAAGTACTTTTATTGGCCCAACAGCACTTTTCGGCACAAAGTCCCTTTTTTTGTATCAAAGCACTTTTTTATGCCAAAAAGTACTTTTATTGACCCAAAAACACTTTTCTGTTGCACAAAGTACATTTTTTTTGTACCAGAGTACTTTCTTGTCCAAAAAAGTATTTTTATTGTACTTTTGGGTACAAAGTACTTTTTTATGCAAAAAAGTACTTTTATTTTCCCGAAAGCACTTTTCTGTTGCACAAAGTACCTTTTCTGTCCAGAGTACTTTTTTTGTACCAAAAAGTAATGTATTGGCCCAAAAGCGTTTTTCTGTTGCACAAAGTACATTTTTTGTACCAGAGTACTTTCTTGTACCAAGAAGTACTTTTAATGTACTTTTAGGCATAAAATACTTTTTTTTTGGGTACCAAAGTACTTTTTTATGCCAAATAGTACTTTTATTTGGTCAAAAGCACTTTTGTGTTGCACAAAGTACTTTTATTGTACCAGTAAAGTATATTTATTGATCCAAAAATACTTTTATTGCCCCATAAGTACTATAAAATTACTTTTTGGTACAAAAAACTAATTTATGCCGAAAGGTACATTAAAAGTACTTTTTGGTACAAAAAGTACGCTGGTACAAAAAAGTTCTTTGTGCAACAGAAAAGTGCTTATGGACCAACAAAAGTATATTTTTCATAAAAAACTTCTTTGGTACAAAAGAAAGTACTTTTTTCAAAAAAGTACAATAAAAGTACTATGGACCAAAAAGTAGTTTTTGGCATAAAAAGTACTTTGTGCCGAAAAGTACATTAAAAGTACTTTTTGGGCTCTTGGTTCGCAAGCCGAGAGTTCATTTGAAATTTTGTGGCTCCTGGCTTGCAAGCTTTTTGGTACAATAAATTACCTTTTTGATAAATTAAATTGTACTTTTTGGTATCGAATATTACCTATGTATCAAATATTATCGCCAATGATTGAGAATAAAAATTTCGTATGCAAATTTGAACCTGAAATGCCGAGTACTATGTGTGTACCAAATTTCGTTTCTCTGGGGCTATAATACAGTTTTTCCAATCTCTATCCGCCCACTGATTCAAATTTCGTAAACATACACATATTCGTGATGGCTTTCACTATCTGGGTGTCAAATTTTATCTCTCTAGGGCTAAAATATAGTGTTGCCAAGCCCCCTCCGCCCACTAATGCAAAATTTAAATTCCGTCTGCATTTCCATAATCGCACTGTCGAGTAATATATGGGTGTCAGATGTAATCACTCTAGCCTAGGCTTGCCAGATGGTCGGGAATAGGCGGGATTTTCCCGACTTCTCGCGAAAATCCCGAGTCCCGAGTATTGAAGCAATTCAGGGGAAAATCCCGACTTTTTAATATTTACTACCTATACTTAGAATAATCAAAGAAACACCATATTAAAGAAGGTACAAAAAAATACTTTTCTCTTATGAACTAGTTGTGTGCACCTAACATTTTTTCATCACTGGTATTAATCTCTTTCCCATCCCTAGCAATTGTCTATCATCTGATTTTACCTCAGCTGTTCATAACATTACAACTTTTTACCAAATGTGGCAAGGAAAATCACTTGAATTTTTTTTATATTGATCTCATTTATATTTTCTTTGCCGATTAGTAACGCTTATTGTGATAAAGTATATAGTATTTTAAACTATTTATATACGAAAGAAGCTGAATGTATTTTGATATTATAAAGGCTAAACTAATCATAAGATTGAATATTGGTAAAAGCTGTCAGGAATTCCAGTAATTTTTAACAACTGATGATTGCTGTTATCAGCATGAAATTGCAATGAGTTTTCAAATAATACTTCTTAAAACAAATATCAAAACCAATACAATATGATCTTTACATTTGTTCCTACAAATCCCGCTTTTTAGTCTCGGCAACCCTACTCTAGCCCTAGAAAAAGTTAAGTAAAAATGTATCAAAAAATTAAATTTTACTTATTGATATCGAGTATAAATTGTGTTTTAAATATTATATCTCAAAGTAAAGGACAGTTTTGCCACGCCCCTTCGCCCACTGATTGAGAGTAACAATTTATTCTGCATATTTGAACCTGAAGTGCCGAGTACAATCTGATTTCCCAATTTTATCTCTCTGGTGATATATTATAATACAGTTTTGCCGCGCCCACTCCGCCCACTGATCCAACATTAAAATATCGTTTGTATAATAATATTCGGGTTGACATGTACCATTTGGGTGCAAATTTTATCTCTTTGGGTCTAAAATACAGTTTTCACACGCCCACTCCACCCACTGACCCAACATTTAAATTTCGTCGGTATATTCTTATTCTCGTTGTCGAGTAAATTTGTGTACCTAATTGTATCTCTCTGGAGCTAAAATAAAGGCCAGGCACCTTCCGCCCACTGACCGAAAATTAAATTTTCGTCTGCATATTTACTGTCTGTGTACCAAATTTTATATCTTTAGGGCTAACATACACTTTTGCCACGCCCATCCGCCCACTAATCGAAAATTACAATTTCATATGCATATTTATATTTGTGTTGCCGAGTATTATTAATGTATCAAATGTTATCTCTCTATGACTAACATACATACATACAATATTAATAGGAATATGGATTAAAAAGGGACTGGGATGAACATTGGATAACTTAAAAGTTAAGTAAATTAAAAAAAAATACAATTCGTTACAAAATGTGAAGCAAATAACGAAATTTTAACTTATATTGTAAGGTTATGATTTAGTACTCGTACTACCTCTGCGTAAGAGTAATAATATGTGAATTGTAATTACTGTAATTGCCTAACTTATACTCGTACAGTCGCCAAATAAAAAAAAACAAATATATATCTACTCGTATCTATATTAAGATTGATATCTAACAGAGAGTAACATATTACTTTTCATTCTTAAAAAACCCAAATTAGCTGCAAGAATTTTATAAAACATTGTTTTATTATTTATCCTGGTTATTGACGTAACCAAATGTCCACAATTTTTAATTGTAGTTAAAACAAAGTCTTTGATATTTCTGCTATAAAAATTAATGCCGCTAATGATTTAAATGCAGAGCACATTAGGCATTATTATTAATTTACTAATTATTTATTTTATGTTTCAGTTGTATATACTTTTTTTCTATTATATTCCTATTATATTTGTGAATACTGTTTATTTGTTATTTTTTACATTATTTGCACTTTATAATTTTATACAAACAATTTATTTTAATTTAAGCATATGTTAAAATTTTCTGAAATTGTCTAATGTAATGTGTTATTTTGTTTCCGTAGCATTATAATTGCTATAATTATGCTTAATTATGTTTTTTTCTAATATTCATAAGCTGCCGTTTATGTTTTTATTTATTTAACCGATTAACGGGAAAGATTCCAAATAAAATGATTTGTAATTAGCTCATAGCAATGAAATGTTTTACAGCGATTAAAAATTAATAATATTTCAACAGAAATTTAAATTCAGTAACATTATGTCAGTATGGTTGACAGAGTAATTACCATACATGTTAAGTAGCGAGAAAAATAAAAGACTCCATGTGTTATCTTCAATGGTTGTGGCGGAACTCACTTTATTTAATATTATATCTCATTACAACAAAAACGTGAAAAATACTGAATTGTGATTGTTTGTGGGAATTCCACCAGTATCTATATATACAAACTAAACAATAGGTGTGGTAAAATCTGCTCAAAAAGGTGGCATTCGGAATCGTCGTTTAACAGTAGGTTTCATTTCAGACAGTCTAAACAAAATATACTGTAGGGTGACCGCAAAAATCGATGTTGGACTTTTGTCGTTTTGATCCATCAAAAATGATGTCTGCAGATTTTGGGATAGCAAAAGTTGGAGCACGATTGGAGCATGTAAACTCGTGGCGCTTTGGGCTTAAAGTTTTTAAGCTCATATAGGCACGTTTGATAGGCATATCTCAAGAACGTCTAGTCCAGTTTTGCTGAAATAAAAATTTAAGAATTAAAATTACTTTTATCGTTAAATATATTATTATTCTGCAAGATCAACAGTTTTTGAGATAAAAATAAATTTATGAAAAAAAAATTAAAATAATATTCAACATTCAAGAAATTTAATTTTGAAAAGTCAACAAATATTTTTTCATCGACTTTGAATTCATGCCCATTTGTAGTAACCATGTACCCACATTTTCGCGATTCTCCCTATAGCCATTTGTTCTGGGCGATAGTACAAATTTCATCCCTTTATTGGCCTTTTTACCCCTCACATACGTCAGGAAAGGAACCTACCTTCCCGATATTAAGGACCTAGCTTTGGCCGTTTTGTCCCCTAATATGACCGATATAACTATTTTTATAAAATGGGCGTGCCAGACGAAATCCTCCTTGTATCAATAATAAAGGGTAGTTAAATTGTAACGGTTAATGTGGAATGTGAATCAAGTTCTTTTCTGCATTTCATTTGACATTTCTCAATTTCAGACTAATTCAAATTGAACCATGGAAAGATACACAATCGAGCAAAGCTTTAAAGTTATTCAGGTTTATTATGAATATGGACGATCAACACCAGTGCATGCGCGTACAGATCGTACTGCAGAAAATATTATTGCTGTTCGTGTGGCTAAGGAGCCGTCCACCTCAACCCGTTGTCGTGCCTAACAATTGCATATCTTACGCTCGTCGTTGATGTACATTATGTACATAAAGACTTGTATTTACACGCTTACAAGGTGCGCTTGCCTCAAGAACTAAGGCCTCTTGACCATTCCAAACGTCGTCAATGGTCAGAATGTTGGCAAGAAAAGGCAACAGTGGATGATCAATTTTCCAAGAAAATCATATTTAGTGATGAGACACATTAGGGTGAGTCGATAAAAAAGTTGTGCCGGTCACCCCCTAGAATGAAAGATAATTTAAAGACAAATAAAAAAAAATATTATTTTTTTGTTTGCCACGCCCCTTGTCCCCGCGCATTAGATTTTTTGTTTCCTGAGCCTCCATTTATAGTCCGTGTGACATATTATTGTTCTTAGAATGACCACAGCTACATTTTCTTTATTAATCACTTTTGACTCCGATGTAATGTTCTATAAGTCACAAATTTTTCGTGACGACTAAAAAGTTTTTTTAAATTCCATGAAATTTTCTCTTTTACCGTATATATTTTTATTTATAAACAAAAAAGTTACAGAGGTTTAGAAAAAAATGGTAATAATTATGTGTTTGAAATAATTTGTGTTTTAATCTAAATCAATATCGGTCCTTAAAATCTAACCACCCTTTAGAAAAAAAGTACTTATTAGTACACTTAAAGTACTTTTTGGTACAATGAATTGTTCTTGCAATATGTTGCACTTTTTAGTACAAAAAATTGTACTGTTTAGTACCAATTAAGCACTTTTAGATACCATAAATGGTACAGTAAATTCTCTTTTTGCCACAACAAATAAATGTACTTTTTGATAAATAATGTACACTTTATAATACACATATATATACAATACAATGTACTTTTTGGTACAACAAAAACAACACATGATTTCGGAACACAATTCTGAGAATATCTGTGACTTAGCTTCAGATACAAAGGAGATATTCCGTACGGTATGCCGAGATATAACAGTGTTAAAATATAGAAATATAGCTAGAAACCCATCAAGAGCAAAAAATATCGTATGACCATTAAATTATTAAAGCAGCCAACTTGACGAAACGAATGACGCAGAATTTGTAATTTTTAGGGCTACTTTCACGTTTAATTCTCAAAATTGTGTCCCGAATAAATGAAAAATGTTGTACTGTGTAAATGTACTTTTTGGTATATTAAATAACTTTTTTGATGAATAAAATTTAACTTTTTGCTATCGAATATTATATGTGTATCAAATATTATCGTTTTATTACACACCAACTCAACTTCATTCTCCGGAAAAATTTTGAAAATTTGAACAGCATACGACACCGGGGAACAATATTGCAAAATTGTGACAACGGGAAGGTCCAAATCCTTTTAATTCTCGACTATAGTGACAAAATGGAAGTTTCTCGCTAACTCTGTGGTTCTATAATTACTAGTGTGCTGGATACTCATAGAAAGGTCCGTGTCGTTTAACCACCGACTGTGTTGACTAGGTGAAAGATTCTATGGACTCTGTATTCTTATTCGGTCCCCGGACTTCTATTGTTTCGGTGACTCATATCGGATTTGTGCCCTTGTGTTACGGAGGAATAATGCGGCGAAAATGTTCTATTACGACTGAAGTTCACAACATCACGTACGCCACCGCCTTCACCACACTGCCTTTACCGACACCAACCCGTTTGATCTCTGACCCAGACCACTACCCCTCCTTACCACCACATACAATTTTTGGCCTCCCCTGTTGATTGTATACCTATATATCTGATCTATATATATATAGATATCTATCTATCTACAGTTTTACAACTTTCATTCCGTCCACTGATCTAAAATTAAAATTTCGTTTGCATATTCGTGTTGCCGAGTACTCTCTGGGTATCAACTTTTATCTCTCAAGCTCTAAGAAAAGACTTTGCCAAGCCCACACCGCCCATAGGGTGAAAAATCTAAAAAATATAGCATTCCTTACAAACAAACAAACAAGCAAACAGACATACTTTTACATTTATAATATTAATAGGGATAGGGATTTCATTAAAAATTCTTGCAGCAGCTCATAATTACACCCCAAACCGTTGTTAAGTGACATAAATTGAAGAAATTATACTCGGAGTGTACAATTTTAATCTGCTCATATTTTGTTTGTTTCCAAAGCTTTTTATTTGTTTTTTTTTTTCAAAAATAACGACCCTCACCCACTCATTGCCAATTATTTCCTTTTCTTTGATCATAAAACTCGAGCCATGAGTGGTGCAAGTTAGCTGACAGTTTTGCAGGAATTTTATTTTTACACAAGGAGGAATAATTTACAAATAATAAACTCATCTGTGCACAACAATTACATTTATATTATATAGCGCAAGATAAAGGAAATTGAGAAATGTAAATATAATTAAATTTATATTGTTTCTACTGTTTGTTACGTGCATTTTAATTAGCGGACTCGTTTATTTGTCAATGGCTTATGGTCATTATGCCATAAAGTCCTTTCATAATTCTGTCTCTAACAAGTCAATATTTAAATCGCATAAGTACATCGAAACTTTTTCCTGCCAAAGTTGGTGCTCGTGGAATTTTATTTTCCTATCAAATTCTTTTGCTACCCTCCTGCTGCTATTACAATTGTTTGGAATTTGTTTTGTAATTTTCAAAGGATTAAAATGAATCCTTAACTTTGGCATTGAAAATTTTAAATTCAATATGCTGTTGACTAACGAAGTTTGTAACTGTGATCATTTTTGGCGTATGGGAATTTGAATTCTAAAGGGAATTTCTTAGGAAAAATTAAATTGAAATTTAAGAAATTTGTTTAAGCAACAATTGTAGTGTGCGAAGAGCCTCGTGTCATTCAAGTCCTGCGAGGATAAGTAGTATGTCTGCAGTTAGGGAAAGTTAAGCACGTGTATCAACGGTCTTTGTAAAAAGATACATTGCTATTGTTGTTAGACATAAGTAGACGGAGAACCAAAGTCAGTGTTCGCTATTGTGTAAGAATATATCACAATGTGTACAAATTTCAATGAAGCAAAGATACGTAGGAGGAATCGCATAGCATTATTTGTTGACATGGATATTTTTATGCATTGGTGTAAAGACGACAATCGAATGCTGATATGTTTTTTGACACCTAAGGGTAATATAAAGCAATACTATTTGCATTTGTTACATGTGGTAGTCGTGAAAGTAATGCTGAGGTAGAAATATTCAAAAGGATGCAATATGGAAACATATAATTGAACATGATTAAACAATCAAAAAATTTTGGATTCGATCATCATCTATTGTTGGCTGTATTACAAATGAGTGGTTGTACTATCCGAAATGTCCTGCAACAGTTCTCCTTACACAGTACAACATCTTTCAGCTCATTAATTTGGGACTTAATTTTGAGAACTGCACGTGAAAGTAGCTCCAAAAAGTAAAAGTTCTGCATCATTCGTTTTGTCAAGTTACATGCCATAATAATTTAATATCGATTTGAAGTTAGTAAGAATCGTATAGGGGAATTTGTCACGCTTTAGGCTCTTTTGTTTGACATAACTCGAGAACCACTAGTCCGACTTAGCTGAAACAAATTTAAAAAAACTGAAGAATTACAATTCCTTTAACTTGTTCATATAACGTTTCCATTCATCAAATTATTTTGAACTGGGTTTATTTTGTAGCAGTTACAATAAAACTGGTGTACTCCGTTCGCATCTAGTGTTCTGGACGTACGAGTGATTAGGGGTGCGAACATTGACTCCGATCACTACCTTACCGCAGTTAAGGTACGCACAAGGCTAAGCCTGGCGAAAAACGTACGTAACCAGGCACAACGAAAGCTGGACATCGGTAAACTGCGGACCACAGAGGTAGCAAACGCCTACTCCAACCACCTAACTCAACTGACAATATAACCTCGCAGTGGCAAAATAAAGCCGACTCCTTAGAACGGGCTGCGAGTAGCGTACTTGGGTACTCAAAGCCGTCTCAAGAAGATGCCTGGAACGATGATGAATGTCGCAATGCCACGAGGCAGACGGTTGCTGCATATGGGGCGAAACTGCAGCCAATGGCAACGCGAGCTGTTCGTGAACGGCAGAGGGAGAAGAGACAAGAGGCAACTCGTCTTTTTAGACGGAAATAGAAGGAGCTGAAGAAGAAGCAGGATGAGTGCACAGAGTTGCTCCGAAGCAGAGGGGAAGCCCGAAAATTCTACAAGAGAATTAAGGCGAAAATGCGTGGAACAGGGTAACCCTCCTGCAAGGAGAGCGATGGTCAGCTAGTAACGGACCCGGATAACGTTCTGAAGATATGGAGAGATCACTTTAGAAATTTACTGGATACTGACACCACTCCAGAAGTCCCCGCTCCAATCCATGACGATGGTATTAACTGTCCACCTCCGAGCGAGATACGTATGGCCATCAACAAAGCTGCTGGAGCCGATGGTTTTCCTGCTGAATTGTTTGAGGCTGGCGGGGATGAGCTGGTTAGAAGCATGCATCAGCTCATGGAGAACATCTGGCAAGAGGAGAGCATGCCCGGGGATTGGAGTCTCAGTCTGTTATGTCCTATATACAAGAAAGGAGATCGTAGTGAATGTAAGAACTACCGTGGAATAAGCTTATTACCAATTGCGTTCAAGGTCCCTTCAAGCATATTGTGTGAACGTCTAAAGCCAATTCTAGAAAAACTAATTGGACCATATCAGTGCGGCTTTAGACCTGGCAAATCTACGATGGATCAAATATTCAAATATCCTACCACCTCTTTGTCGACTACAAAGCTGCCTTCGACTCTCCGATAAGGAATAGGCTTTATGAGGCCATGTCTGAGTTTGGTATTCCTGCAAAGCTGATTCGACTTTGCAAATGTACCTTAGACAACACCAAATCCTCGGTTAAGATTGGTAAGGATCAGTCTGAACCATTCAACACGGAAAGAGGTCTCACGCGGGGCGATAGCCTGTCCTGTACACTATTTAATATAGTTATGGAGAAGGTGATGAGAAAGGCTGGTGTCAACATGTCTGGCACCATATTCCACAAGAGCCACATGCCACTAGCCTATGCCGATGATATAGACATCATTGGCCGAAATCTTCGAGATGTTACTGCAGTTTTCTCATCACTAGAAAAGGAGTCAGCAAAAATGGGTTTAGCGGTCAACGAGGACAAAACAAAAATAATGATTTCGACGAACAAAGAGTCCTCTCGATGGGGACGCACCGTGAACGTTGACAATTATTGTTTTGAGGTAGTCGACGAATTTACCTACCTCGGATCTTCCGTCAACCAGAAAAATAATGTCAGCCAAGAAATTAAACGGAGAATAGTTGGAAGGACCAAGTGGTAGGCGATGTGCCATCATCTGGTAGGACTAACTGGAGAACACACGCAGAAGACCGAAGCGTGTGGAATTCTTTATTACTTCAGGCCTCAAATTTATGAACTACGTTTCGTAAATTGTAATTGGCCACTTAAGTAAGTAAGTAAGTAAGTACTCCATGGCGTATGATTTACGTGGAATATTACTAACTTCAAATCGATATAAACTTGTAACTTGACAAAACGTAGAACTTCTTCTTTTTGGGGCTACTTTCACGTGCAGTTCTCAGAATTGAGTCCCACAATTATGTGTCGAAATGTATTAAGTAAGTTTAATAAACAGAATTTGGATTTTAATTTTAATAACAATTTTTAGTGTGAAAACATTGAAAGGCTCACAGCGTGTTTAATAGCCATTTAGCCCACACACCAACTTTTATCACCAACAGCAAAATTTAATTTAAATATACTGCTTAAAGTTTTGCCCAGTGCCATCGGGGACCACAGAATAGGACATCATTATATGCATACTAATCGAATTAAGTGCTGACCAACCAAATGCAAATATTGCCCATAAACATTTAAGATATCCACTTTTTAAATTGTAGTTCAACTTGTGGCATGTGGTAGCTGGCGAGATGGCTATCTAAACTAAAAAAATGAGTATTAGCATTTTTGTAAATATATAAATGAACCATCAAATAACGTTTTACGTTATTGCAATCTAAGGATGAGGGGGTATTTTAAGCAAATTACGTAAATTTATTATAATTTCAAAAATTTGTTTAAAACGCTTTTGTCTTTGTTATGCCAATATCGCCCAGCAAACGTAGCATGACACGTTCGACGGTGTTAATATTTGCAAATATAAAAATATGTACGTGTATATTTAATTTATTAAATTTTTACTTGTCCTCGTTAGACTGGCGCGTTACATGCAGAGATGCAAATAATTTGTGTGTAGGAGTTTTGGGTTTTATTTCAGTACATATTTTTAACGTAACTTTAGTATATATTGACTTTAGTATATGTTGTACAAAATATTTGTGATGAAAATTGCTGTAAGTGGTAGCTGATAGTTTCTGGTAGGCGGTTTTTACCACTCAGTAATTCCGAGTTGTACGAAGAATGTTGATCCAAATGTTTACATTTTATAACTAGGAATTGTTGCGGAATTAACTTTTTTGTATTCTATTTAATAATTGTGCTTTAATTTTAAAATATAAACCATATATTTCACTTTTTTTATAGCACTCATAAAATACATTGCGAACTTGATGTAACACACATTTTTTTTTCGTCATATTTAATATACCTTAAGGTTTATTCGTTTATATGGTATCCATAGAGCATATTTCAAATGTTGGTACAGCGCCTTCATGTACTGACCAAGGAAGACATTTCATTTCGGCTCGCTATCCCGCTAAAAAAGCGGATCGCTGTTTCCCTCCTCAATTTAATGTTTATGCTGATAAACAGCTGCTTTAATAGGGATTGCAATTTGCAGTGCTGCCATTAATAGGTATGGGTGAGTTTCGATTGCAAAAATAGTCGAATTTATAGTAAACACAATTTATCGGAAGTCGCGTCCAATATGAACGCAATTTTTTCCATACTATGCTTTTTGTATAGGCTTTAACGCGCGTTCATTGATTTTTGGATGTGGATGCGGCCGTAGTGGAAACAGCATATTATTGGCCTAAAAGTATTTTTTTGTTGCACTAATAATATTTTTTTGAACCAGAGTACTGTCTTGTACTAAAAAAGTATTTTTAATGTATGTACTTTTCGGTACAAAGTACTTTCTTTCTTTTGTCCAAAAGTACTTTTTTGTACCATAAAGTACTACTATTGTACCTTTGGGGTACTAAAGGTTTTTTTGGGTCAATAAAAGTAAATTTTTGTTACTTTGGTACAAAAGAAAGTACTTTGTACCAAAAACCACATTAAAAGCACTCTGGTACTTAAAAAAGTTCTTTGTGCAACAGAAAAGTGCTTTTAGGCTCGCGAGCCGTATTGTAACTTTATTGTTCCAAAAGGTACCTTGTAAGTACCAATAAGTAATTTTATTGCACCAAAAAGTACTTTTGATGTTTCAAAAAGTACTTTTGATGTATCAAAAAGTCCTTTTATTGCCCCAAAAAGTACTTATAATGTACCAAAAAGTACTTTTATTGCACCAAAAAGTACGTTTGATGAATCAAAAAGTCCTTTTATTGCCCCAAAAATGACTTTTAATGTACCAATAAGTACTTTTATTGCACCAAAAAGTACGTTTGATGAATCAAACAGTCCTTTCATAGCATCGAAGAAAACATTTTTTATTCCTAAAAATTACACATATTGTGTTTTTTTTTACAAGAAAGTATTTTTATTGTACTAAAAAGTACTTTTGTTGTACCAAAAAGTACCTTTATTGTACTGAAAATAACTTATATGGCAAAACATTACTTTTGTTGATATAAAACATAATTTATTGTACTAAAAAGTACATTTATTTTAGCATAAAGTAGATTGGTGACAAAAGATACATCTTTTGGGACAAAAACAACATTTATTGTGCCAAAAAGTTAATTTATTGTACCTGTAAATTTATTGTACCAAAAAGTACTTTTATAGTTCCAAAAAGTACTTTTAAGGTACCAAAAAAAAAAACATTTATTGTACCAAAAAGCACATTTATTGTGCCAAAAATACTTTTATTGTAACTAAAAGTACTTTTGTTGTAACAGAAAGTACTTATTTTATATATGAAAGTAATTTTCTTATCCAATAAGCAATTTCTAGTTCCAAAAAGTACATTTATTAAATAAAATAGAACTTTTATTGTACCAATAGGTACTCTTTATGTATGAGAAAGAACCTTTATTGTATAAAAAAAAGACTTTTAATAAGTACTTACATTGTACAAAAAAGTACTTTTGATCTGACAAGAAGTTAATTTATTACATCAAAAATAAAATAATTTACCCAAAAAAATACACATATTGTGCTTTTATTGTACTAAGAAGTAAATTTCAGGTACTATAAAGTACGTTTATTGTCCCATAAACTTCATTTTTGTACCAGAAAATACATTTATTACCAAAAAGTAGTTTTACTGTACCAGAAAATACTTTTATTGCACGAGAAATTTTTTTGATTGCACAGCAAACTACATTTATTGTACATAAAAAGTTATTTTGATGTACTACGAAGAACTTTTCATGTAGCACATTGTGCTTTTGTTGTACCTAAAAGAACATTTATTGTACCAAATGTTCATTTATTAAAAAAAAAATCGTTTCCTTGGAAATATTTACAATTTGGTTGTCGTATATACACGCCGACGTCTGAGTTGTCGAATTCTGAGTTGTTCTAAATGTGTCCGTCTGTCTATCTCTCCCCTCCATAACAGCCGTAGTTTAAGAGATATTTGGCTGATATTTACAACGCAAGCTTCTGTCTCCAAAGCGGATGTTGAGTTTAGAGTTGAGCAAGAGAGATAAAAAAATACTCCCTCCTCCCATACAAACTCTCCCTTTTAGGGGTCTATCCCTGTTTACAGCAGTAGCTAAAGAGTTATCAACTGAAACTTTCTAAGCAATCTTATATCCCCCAAGCGAAGGTTGAGTTGTAAGATGAGCAAGATGGATCAAAAACTATTACACATTGCACCTTTTTGGGGACTGTCCCTGGGATCACAGTTATAGTTTAAGAGCTATCAAGCTGGTATTTGGTATGTACTTTTTTATTCTCTTAGCGGTGTTTAAGTTCTAAGATGAGCGAGATCAAACGAAAACTTCTCCCACCTACCATGCAAACTATACGTTTTTGGGGGTGTTCGTTAGTTCTGACCCCCCGAATACAGTCGCATTCTGAGAAATATCAAGCTGAAATTTTATGTTTAAGTTTACATCCTCTATTAGGATGTTAAGTTCTAAGATGAGAAATGTCTGACAAAATCTATTCCCACCTACCATACAAACTCTCCCTTTTCGGGGGTATTCGTCTATCTGTCCATCCGAGTACAGTCGTAGTTTAAGAGGTATCGAGCTGGTATTTTGTGTGTAAGTTTATATTATCTAAACGGAGGTTAAAATCTGAGATGAGCAAGATCGAACAAAAACTACTTCCACCTCTCATACAAACTTCCTATTTTTGGGGGCGCACGGTGGGGTAAATTCACGATCTGGGCGGCCAAAATTCGATTTCTCAAAAACCAATGTTTTTAATAATTTCCGATTGTAGGGTAAAGAGAAC
Source organism: Muscina levida (assembly GCA_964034835.1). Taxonomy (NCBI): domain Eukaryota; kingdom Metazoa; phylum Arthropoda; class Insecta; order Diptera; family Muscidae; genus Muscina; species Muscina levida. The sequence continues at coordinate 170,526,836 of OZ035880.1, read as the reverse complement.
AAAATGCTTCACTAGTTTCCGTTATTTTTTCATTCCATTTAGCTTACATTCGTTTTCTACACGCTGTTAAAGTTACTTGTTGCTAATTGTGCATTTTCTATTTTGTTGTGCTTAGGTAAAGCAACAATTTTAGCAGGCTGTGGGAAGGCGTGCGTTTAGTTTAAACATTTAAGTAAAATGGAAAATAATAAAGCAGGTTAATATTATTTAATACACTTAGCTAAATAAAATTATAATTCAAGTTCATACTAGTAAAGCAGCATTGAAAAATATGGTATTTTTGTCAATTGCAATGGGTAAGAAAATCGATCTATGGACAAAAAGTTATGCATCACCCCTTTTCACCCCTTCAATCTGTGATTATATATAATCTTTAACATCGTATTGTTCATATGGATAAAAAAAATTTTGCGGGTTTTTGCGGTTTTGTGTTTTATAGCCATTTACCTACTGCGGAAGAATAGACCATAATTTCTGCGGTTTTACTGAACCACTTTAGTTAATATACAGGATGTCCTATATCTCTATGCACTTATAGTTAGAGGGTATCCAGGCGAATTAATAGTTATAGGGAGGTAGGACTCTAATATGCAACCTTGTGGAGATATATGGGAAATACTTGACACATAAATTTTTTATAAAAACCATTTTTTTGTATAAAAACGGTCGTAACCTCTACCCCCCGAATGTTAACATATTATTATTTTTTACGCCTCACCGAGTAATTTTTTAACATTCTGCTTCATAAGTTTGCTTCAAATAATTTTGGCCGCCCAGATCGTGAATTTACCCCACTGTGGGGCGTCCCTGCGCTTACACCCTTAGTTTAAGAGCTATCGAGCTTAGAGTTAGTGTGCAAGGTTATATTTTCTAAGCGAAAGTTATGTTCTGCGTTAAAAAATAACGGACAAAAACTACTCTCACCTCACATACAAAAATTTTTCGGTGTGTCCGTCTATCTGTCTGGAATTTGGTATACTTACTTACTTACTTTAGTGGCCCATTACAACTTGCGAACGTAGTTTATAAATTTGAGGCCTGAAGTACGGAGTTTGGGTCTCCCTGCTCTGCTACGTCCTTCAGGTTCGCCTTCAAACACCTCTCTCACTGGAGCATTTACATCCATCCTGGCAACATGTCCCAGCCATCGAAGTCGTTGGATTCTGATTCTTTTAGCTACGTAGATGTCGTTGTAAAGCTCATACAGCTTATGGTTCATCCGATGGCGAAACTCGCTTACTTTTCTCTCGAATACTCCCAGGTTATGAATGTCCGTTGTCGTAAGAACCCATGATTCGGCAGCATACAAAAGAATGGGTAAGATTAGCACCTGCTAAAGCTGTTTCTTAGTATTTCGTGATAAGGTGGTGTTACTAAAGTGCTGCCGAAGTCCGTAGAAACATCTATTGGCGAGCACTATTCTCCGCTTGATTTATTGGCTGACATTATTTTTCTTATTGACGGAAGATCCGAGGAAGTTAAATTCATCTATTACCTCAAAACAATAATTATCAACATTGACGCTGCGTCCCTGGAATTTGGTATACAATCTTTTATTCTCTAAGCGAAGGTTTAGTTATAAGGTGAACAAAATCACACCTCTAATACAAAACTCCCCCTTTTTGGCAGTAAGAACAATAACAATAAACAATTAACAATATTCTCAGCTTAGATAAACAATTCAAGTTCAGTATTTGACATTTCAGTGGTAACGAAATTTGCTGACAACAGACAGATGTGGTCGTCTAAAAGTAACGTCCACAATTTATGCATACTTCACTTTTTAGTGGTACAAAGTTAAATAAAATATAGTTGTAGTTCAAATAACCAGTTTTATCGTAATTTTTACAAGTGGTGAAGAGTATCTGTGCTTCGGCATAGCCGTTTTTTTATATTCAACTAAAGTTAGCAATGAGAAAAAAAATCAAAATTTATTTGGTTCAAATTGATTACATCGTAGATTGGCATCAACAAAAATTTAGTCATTATATCGAATAACATTTCATATTAATTTGTCAAGGGCAATAACGAGAAGACAAATTGTCTACAGTTCCAGAGAAACAATAAATTTTTTTGTGGTCATTTGTACATAGCTTCCAGTAAAAACGTGCCTTTGTAACACACAAAATAATTTATGTCCTGGTTTTCTGGTGTCATATGAACAAACAAAAATCTTGAAAATCCTAAGACACACAAAATCATGTATAAGTTATCACGTGTGTACGTCTGTCTCTGTGGATAACTTACATAGTATACGTGTGGATGAAGTTTGCTCACATATGTGTTTGTGGCAGGGAAATTTGTGTCATGCATGGCCTTCTAGAAGGCCTTAAGTTACAGTGCAAGGAACTCGCGTGACTTTCGATGGAACGAAGATTTCGTGGTGACGTAAGTCAGGAAGTATTTAATTTTTATAGGCCTATCTATCGTCGTCATGTACTCTATGTGCTAAAAACACATACTAAATAAATCATAGTTAATGTTGAAAGGAACAAAAAGCAAAGGGAAATAGACCAAAGTGCAACCAAATATATCAGTTTATACAAGAGATAGCCAAAAACGGATTGCAGATTTGAAAAATTTGTTAGCAATTATTCAATATTTGGAAAATGGCGTATAGGACACATGAAGCCCCTACAGTGGTCTATTAACATTTAAAAGATTTGTGATGTCGCTTCCGCCGCTGACTTTTTATGTGCCTCCAATCGAAATCCGAACATAGAATAGATAGTGATTGATATCTTTGTTTGTCCATTTATGTCTCTCATACGACATACGAGTCTCTCAATACAATTTCAATTGTTGTGCGGTTAGTACACATCCTTCAATGACTTGTATTGTCGTACACATCTCACATATTTATGTTTTTACGACATTGTTGTGGTTTTCGGTTATGGCTTAACAAGGCAGGCGTTAGTAGTAATTTATTAAATTTCGTTGTAGTGAATCTAAAGAAAAAAACTATAACCAGCTTAGTTCATATTAATTTTTCCTTACAGTTATTGAATCATATTAAATAACATTGATTTGGGCACAATTCTAAACAACATGAGGGCAGTAAAGTGATTTAACAACATATTTGTTTTACGTATCAGAAAAATTCTTGTCCAAATTAAGAGTATGCGTATCGATTTGGCAAAGTTTTTTGAGAAGTAGTGTTTTTGAAGTAATTGAATTTGATGCAGTCAATAAATATTCAATTATTGACGAAATATGAGCGTTACATTCTTAAAAGTTTTTACAAATATTGACAAACCATGAACGGCGTTATGCGTTTTATTTCGATAGGAAACGAAATAACAATCAGGCCAAAAAAATTTAAATAGACCGCATGTAGGGTGCCCGGATAAAAAAAAGGTGATGTTCTTCACATAACCTTTAAATGTTGCTGGTGTCCACATTATATTTTTTTTTAAATATGGAGTTTATTGCACATTCTGTAATCATATTATGCGTTGCATACCATTTGTGTTTATTTTCTTTTTCTTTAAGACAAAATCGAATTAAATGACTCTACGCAATGTGTCACATTTTTGCCACCCGTTAGTTGAGTAATTGCTTTGTGAGTGGTTTATTGTTAACTTTTAGGCGTTCAAGTCAACTCCCGCCATCGTCAATTTATGTTGACATCATTCACTCACATTGAGAAGGCGTAGTAAGCTGATTAAAAGATACGGAATTGGACTGACATCAATTTATGTTCGACTTAAGAATAATTCTATGAAAAAAAAGCAGGTGAAGGTGAATTTTTGAGGTATTACAAGGTTTATGTGTTAATAGCTTTATAGACTTACTGGAGTTTGATAAAAAGTTTGTAAGAAATGTTTTTTTGAGAGGGATAGAACATATTTTTTTTCAAAATGAAACGTAACAAATTCAATGATATGACCAACATTTTGACATTAGTAGCTTACAAATTTCTTAACATTTAGTGTTTAAGAATAATTTTTTGCATATCGTTTTTCTGCCTCCAAAATTAGTCCAAAGGTGTCAATTCACATAAACGAGGGGCCAATCACAGTTCAGTTTCTTGAATTATTTTGGTCACTAAACGTTTGTGGCTTGAAAAAATTTAATGGGCTGCAAGACATATTTCGCCGTCTTGTTGGATCCAATTCTCCTCTACATTGTTTGCAATCACATGAGGAATAAAACCATGAACCATTTGCCTGTAGCGTTCTCCATTCATGGTAATATTGGCACCGGTTTCATATTTAAAGACAAATCTACCGGTGACGACTTTATAGGTGTGACATCTAGTCTTGCAGTTATCCCTATCGAAAGTTCCAAACGTCTAAAAAACACTCTAAATTTTCACAGTATTGTTTAGTACGTATTAAAAATATTTTAAGTTCACTGTGAATACGCATTACTCATACGCTATACTAATTTTCGTTTTATAGGTCATATCAAAAACAAACAAAAGACTAATAACACTGGTCTGGAGTAACCAGTCGTATAAATCGATGTTGGATTTTTTTCGGTTCCACAGAACAGAACAGATATATATGTAACTATATATATATATATATGTCATTTTTCTTTTTAATTAATGATCATCATTACAAGCGGAGGCCAAAAATAAATGAAGTTATAATAAAAGAAGGAAAATTGGTACATATTGCTTCGGCCCAAGGAAACGCCCACCTCCCATATATCCTGAAATGGAAAAAAACTTAAATTTTTCAAAATTATTGTAAGTATTGAACCACATTTAGCTCGATTTGTTTTTGGTGTATTACTGACAACTGTGTTGAATTATATCAAATTATCTCGAACAACACGCCCACCTTCCATATGTCCTGAAATGGAAAAAACTTATATTGTCTAAAATTTTTGTTAGTATTAAAGACAATTAAGATCGGTTTACCTCTGATGTATTACTGACTACTGTGTTGAATTATATTAAAATATCTCAAAGGACTCGTACACATCCCATATATCCTGAATGGAAAAACTTACATTTTTCAAAATAAGACACACTCATTTATTTGTTAATAGAACCGAAACGCGATAATCGATTTTCATATCTCATTTTGTTCGAAGGTTATTTGGCATGACGAGAAAGTAGTAAGACTTGACACTTTTTCCCGTTTTCGATTTTTTATTTTTTTTTAAATAGAATTTTTTGGCAATTTTTTTATGTTTCACAAATTTATTTATAACTGCGATACTGTTGATTATACAGAGAATTAATATATGAAAAGATGTAATAATTTTTAATTTTTAAATTTCGGATTTATATTTCATCAAAATTGGACTAGTCGTTCCTGAGTTATACCCCCCAAACTTGGCTGTATGAGCTTTAAATCTTTAAGCCCAAAGCGGCACGGCCTAACGTAACAAATTTTGGCTATCCTAAAATCTGCAAGGACTTATCCTTTTTGGGGGAAGGCACCGACAAAATTCCTATGTAACTTCCGACCACCCTAGCGTGCCACTTACTTACATATTTAGCTGGAATCGAGTGGGATTATATGCCGCACGTAGTAGTATATGCGCTTCGATCTCCTGCGCTTCTTTTCCAGTTCGTCACACCAAGCAAAGAGTTCTGCTCAGTCCATCAAGTTCTGCTCCGTCCATCGAGTTCATTGTCGAAGATGTAAATTTTACGGAGTATTTTTCTCTCGAAAACTGCCAGTAGCGAATCATTCGCTTGTGTCATTACCCAGGATTCTGAACCATACATCAAGACAGGTAGAACCAGTATGTGTTACAGCTGGAATTTTGTTCGTAGAGAGATGGTTCTGTCATTAAATCGCTTGCTTAGTCCCTAGAAGCATCTATTAGCATGTATATGTCTTCTCCGGAATTTGAGGTTGACATTATTTGTTTTATTGATGGCAGAGCCTAGCTGGATAAAATCATCTACCACTTCGAAATTATACTGTCCTCTTTGGAATGAAAGTCACATCACAGTTTTGAGATACGTAATGTCTACATAGTAGTTTCTTCTAGTCTTAAATTAAATATTTATGAAAAATATTAAAAATGATTTTAAAATATTTTTGAATAATTTTTGAAATGTTTAAAAAATATTTTTGAATTTAATAATATTTGGTTATTTTTCGACTTGTTTTCTTTAATTCCAGTGTTCAATTAATCAAGCTCAAGGTCTGAATTTTTCAAAAATATTTACTTTTAGGCGCGAAAGATGTAGAAATTAGAAGTTATATACCCCAAAATATGCATTCTTAGGAGAGCGGTATAGATGTCAACGTACACCCATTTTCTTTGTCCATTGAAACTACTTAATAACTTCGTTTTGTCCTCGTTCACCAATATATCCATTTTCGCTGATTCAATCTGTATACTTGAGAAGGCTGCAGTCACATCGCACAGTTTTCGACAGATGATGTCTACGTCATCAGCGTACGCAAGTAGCACGTGGCTTTTGTAGAATATCGTGCCACTTGTGTTTACTGCAGCTTTCCTTTATTATCATCTTCATAACTATGTTGAAGAGGTCACACGTTAGGCCGACCCCTTTTTTTAGGCCTCGTTTAGTATAGAATGGCTCCGTAAGGTAGTTGCCAACCTTCACTGAAGACTTCGTGTCAGTCTGCTTCTTTTGGCAGAGGCTTATCAGTTTCGCTGGAATACCAAACTCAGCCATGGCTTCGAGTAGTTTCTGCCGTATCGGGCTGTCGAAGGCAGTATTATAGTCAATAAAAAGATGGTACGTGTCGATCTCTTTGTTTGGAGTCTTCTCCAGGTTCTGCCAAAGTGTAAATATCTGTAGGAGTTTCAGAGTCGGCTTGATATGTAAAATTCACAAATAGAATTGGATTGGCATGGGCAGTTTATTGTATTTTGTCTATGTGCTGTTATTAAGAAAATGCACATATTTGTTTCAAACACTCTCAGTTTTCTCCAGAGGTAGTGCTACATATATTGTTGTATATGTGTTTCCAACATAATGTAATTTTATTGCTGGGCTCATATATGTAAGATATACATTAATAAGTCATTTGTTATAGGAAATATTTAAATACGTTTTCGAAACATGTATATTAAAACCTAATACACAAAAAATTATCTCTCTCCGCCAGCCAGTCAGACAGATAAGGGTCATTCGCCTACACTATTACAGATTTTTTTGTAATTTTAATGTAAGCGTACTTTAAATCGATGCCCATTACAACGCGAAATTTTGATTTCGAAAATACTCATGATGAACTCTAGTTGATACATTATCAAAACTCAATTGACTGTAAATGATTTACTGAAATATTACATAAATCACAGGCGGTGTATGAAGTCTGTAAATTTTTCGTAATTTTTCACCTCATTGGGATTTTCATACTCGCTACTAACGAAAGATACTCCCACTTACAGATCCCATTTACTGCGACTGAGACAACAAAAAAATTACCATATCAAGTATACATTAATTTTACGTTGAGATTTACGGACCAGCTGATTCGTATACAGATGCATTTTTATATATTTCAAATATTAACGGTTGAATGAGACAGTAAAGGCAACACAGGCCAATTACTCTTTGGATTACTTAATAATACCCTAGTGTTATTAAAACTATACATTATTTATAGGGTAATTTTGAACTGATCCATACCGGTTGGCAAGTAAAAGTTAAATGATGTAACTTTATTTAATTGTTTTCGTCGCCTTTTCTATGTTACATCTGTTGCTAGTAATGCCATTGATGTTTGTTCAGGTGTTTCTGTTTTAAAAATGCCATTCTCGTTGACTGAGAGTATTATAGCATGTAATACCTGCAATCACAAACTTTTATAATGGCAAAGTGCACAGTGAATGTGCAGCTTACAAATAATAGAGCTGATGCAGCAAAGTAGATATATATACCTTTGTGGGGTTGTATGTATGTAAAGCATATACTGATATCAGTGAAGTAACGTACTAGGGGATTATCTTCTCTTTCTTAAATCCTTGTGAAGAAGGAAGTGATAGAGATATAACAAAAAAGTTGTCTGTTCACACTGTTATGTGTCACGGTCCTGGGCTGGCAGTATTTAGCCTAAAAGACTTCCCCCGTACTCTGCATCCATACTATGATTTAAAATTAACTGACCTTAATGACAGATCACTGCCTACATCAAACGACTACAGCTAAATCCACGGAAATTTTTGAGTAATTTTTCCTTTTGGAGTAGCATCTCGTTACAATGTGATTTTTGTAATTTTTGTGGTGAAAAAAGAGGACAAGGGCTAATAAAACTGGTTCCAGAAATGGTTAAAGATAACATATATTTGTAAAAATTTGGTTGGGTCTTATTTTTCAGAGTTGGAGAGATGTACAAGATATGTTGTTGAAATTCGTTCGTATTGAGATAATAAATGGGAAATGGACAAAACGGTTAAAGCGACAAATACAAAAATTATGTTACCCGTTTATATTGTGCAGTAGTTGTGTCAACATTCGTACTTTAAAGTTTAAATGAGATAAACATGGAGTCCTCATCCAGACCAAACGGCTTAAGCTCCTATCAGTAAAATTGCGGTATTATTGAACAATATGAAGGAGTTTCTGTAAAATATTTACTTTTTGGGGTAAAAAAGACCCGAAATGGTACTATTGCCCCTATTGCCAGGACCAAACGCCCAATACTACACTTATAAAAATTAGGGCACATCTTCTTATTATGGAGCAGTTGTGCGATATGCTAAAATTTTTCAAAATTTATACCTTTAGTGATAAGAAGGAACAAAGTAATACTATCTCCCAGATGAAACAGATTATGCAACATTTATAAAATTGTTATGCAAGGTGGCCCAAACGCAGTCATCCTATTGGAAGATGCTTTTATTTTTGACCGTTCCAGCCTCTTTATGCGGACTTTTTTGAAGTCCCGTGTTTACGTGAACAAGTCCGAGACCATGAAAGCCCTCAAGGACAACATTCAACACGAGTGCGAGAATCTGTCGCCCAAAGTTCTCGTCGAAGTGATGAAAACTGCCATAAAAAGAGCCCGTATGGAAATCAATTGTGACGGCGCCCATTTGGCAAATATCATCTTCTCGACTTAACCAATAAAATTCTTAAGATTCAAATAAACATAATCAAAAAACAGAATCAAAGTTTTTCATTTAAAAAAAATTAGTGCCAAACAAGATCGGATGCCTTTTTTTGGCCCACCTTGTACTAACGGATATTTCCAAATTCGAACTATAGGTACAAAAATGGTAGAACAGCCCAGCGACTAAAGCACAAAACAATCACTTAAGTTGGAGTGAGCTTTCATATTGTGGAGCCCTCGTTCGATACGAAGAGACAAAAGTACTGCCATAGCCCAGACCAAACCACTAAAGATTCTTCTTATTAACTGGATGTGGGATCCGAAGGGATTTTTTGATATTTGTATCTGTAGAGATCATTATGATGGGAGTTATCAAAAACACGAAAATAGGGTAAACATTCTAATAACAGAGTGCAGCTAATATTTATAATATCGAAACATCTCTAATGGGGTCACCAGTGCAGATATTGTCAGGGAAGACAGTAGTAGACACTACTCTGGGGATAATATTGTTGATATGATGCCAGACAGAAATCTTTCTCGCTGGAATTTTACATCCATCCTGGCAACATGTCCCAATCATCGTAGTCGTTGGATTCCGACTCTGTTAGCTACGTCGATGTCGGCATAGGCTAATGGCATGTAGCTCTTGTGAAATATGGTGCCAGACATGTTGACACCAGCCTTTCTCAACACCTTTGCCATAACAACATTAAATAGTGTACATTAGACCGGGTCACCAAAAAAAATTTCCAAAGTCGAGGGCAAATATTAAAGATCACCTCGAGACAACTTCAACAAAAAATTTTTTTTTCCTCCCCCACCCCCTGGAAAAACAGCCAAAATCGTTTTTTTGTCACTGCTTTTTTGTTTGTGGCTCAATCATAACATACAAGACATCGGTGTATAGGTCTCGACGAGTACTACATTTGTCCTATAGATGTCGCTGACATACGACATCATCTTGTAATGATGGCCTCATTTAGAGCAATTTCTACCCCTAAAATTTAAAAATATTTTTTCCTAGGATTAAAGCCCTTTAAAAACCAAGAACATTTTGCTTTGGAAGTATACAGTTTGATTCAAAAACAAAAAAGTTTGGCTGCGATTACGCCCTGTATGCAGCATCCGTTCCTTTCGTGGCATTGCAACATTTATTGCCGTACCAGGCATCATCTTGAGACGGTTTTAAATACCCAAAAACGCTTCTAAGGAGTCGGCTATATATTGCCACTGCGAGGTTATATTATCAGAGGTTGGAGTATTCCGCAGCAGTTGAGTTAGGTGGTTGGAGTAGGCGTCCGCTACCTCTGTGGTCGGCAGTTTACCGATATCCAGCTTTTGTCGTGCCTGGTTAAGTACGTTTTTCCGCATGCTTATCCTTGTGCGTACTTTACCTGCGGGAAGGTAGTGATCGGAGCCAATGTTCGCACCCCTGATCACTCGTACGTCCAGAATACTCGATGCGTGTCTTCTATCGATTACCACGTGATCAATCTAATTCCTCGTCAATTGATATGGTCAAATCTAGTGTTGCTAACTACCACATTTCTTGCCACATAGAAATCAATCACTCTGATGCCATTGTTGGACGTTTCGGTATGCAGACTGAATTTTCCGATAGTAGGCCCAAATGCGGACTCCCTGCCTATTTTAGCATTAAAATCGCATAGTACAATTTTGATGTCATGGCTTGGCATACGGTCATATAAATTTTCTAGGCTATCGTAGAACCCGCCTTTGTCCTCATCGCTTTTCTCTTCCGGCGGAGCATAGGCTCATATAAGTGTTATGTGGAAAAACTTTGTTTTGCCTTTTTGGTGCTATTCGCACTGGGTTGAACCGTGAGACTAATTTCCACAATCTCTTGCCAACCCCAAATTGACATCCAAAATCGTACTTGTCCGCATGGCCACTATGGTAGAAGTCGCTAGCTTTTATGAGCGAGCACCCGTATCTCGTCCAGTGGATTTCTTGTAAAGCGGTTATATCAGCCTTGTATTCTTCGGTGACTTCCGCTAGTTGGTTGGAGGCAACATCGTCAATATTTTGGAGATCCGTTATTTTCCTACTTCTTTTCATTGCAGTAGTTTAAACGTCGGTGTCGGTTTGCAAGCTCAGCGCACCACTTTTAAATATACTTTGGGAACATTTTCTAAGCTGGTGAGCAATATGTCTGGATTGCTTACTTCATACCCAGCCTCCGATGACTTTTCGTCATTAAAAAATCTGTATGCAAATTCATATTTATAACGCCGAATACTATCTGTGTACTAAACAAAAGTTTGCCACATCTCTTCAGTTCACTTATAGAAAACAAGATATATGTCAGTTTATCAAATTAAATCCCCTTTGCTTATTATTCGAAAATATGACGTTCGTCTCCATATGAATAGCTGCAGTATCCGTGTAACAAATTTTAACCATAGGTAGGATGCCCATATTTTGTCCATAATTTAGAGGTTGGTAAAAAAATTGATGATACTTTTATAAATTTGAAATAATTTTGACTTTAAAAAATAGTGAAGAAAGTCTTGCAATTTAGGCCAAATAATTTGCACACTGTAATTGTACAACATAGCAGAAATTCATGATATATAAACTGAGTTCTGCAAGTATGAGTGTATGTGTCTGTGTGTGAAAGGATAAAGTTTTCTTCCGAAACAGAAACCATTTGCAATGTTTGACTTTCGTTGGCTCAGTAGTGTGCCAGTGTACACATCATTGTGTTTGTAATAATACCAGTCATTTCCGCCTCTTCTGTGTGAAAAGTTTTTGAAACATTCTGCACCTAAAAGTATTCAGCTTAATATTATTGCAAATTTTTGGCTTGCTCTGTATTATCGTAAAAAAATTTGTGTACTTCATGCTGTACATTAATATTATAATTTTTATGTTAAGTACAATGAGGTCGTGTAGCAAAACTTACACATTGTGCTGAGTTTTGCAGCCATTTGTGGCATGTTGAAGCCATCTTGTGTTGAGTTGTATTGTTTAAATGTTGTATACTTAGAAAACTTTTAATATATCAACATTTAACACAGTTTAACGTTGGGAAATTATAACAATATTTAAAGATATAAAAGTCGCATAAAATCTGCAACTTACATTAGCTTGCTGAACAATATATACATTGAAATGCCTACCGAAATGGTGCCCCTTTCAAAAAGCAGCTACCACAACCACTTGTCAAATAGTAAAATACCTTATCGTCCTTTTTTTTTTTTACACTACTATTAATTACATTGCTATACCGCAAATTGTGGTAGATACTGCAAAGTCATGTTACCACTCCCTGTGCGAGCGTTAGCCTCTATTTTTATAATATTTTCTCAGCACTGACATAACAACAACGAATTAGCGGCAATTCAAACTCATGCCTCTAATGATAGGGGTGGTTATAAAGATGTCCCCCCCCCCCCCCCAGCCCAAATACATTTAGGCCTTTGACTAATTTAGACAATTAGTCATGGCTAAAAACAAATGGTTAATTCGAAAAATTCTGCGTGGGTGTCTGTTAATATTGCCACATTTTACGTGTTGCTTTCGATGATATCAAACTTGTTGAAATTAACTTCAATAGAAGATGAGAGAATAACTAGTAGATATTGTCAAGCAACAAAAAAGGTAAAGAAGAAAAATAAAAGGAAACTAATATAGATGAGTCACTTGTGCACTTGTGCGTATAATATAATCTTAATTGTTATTAAATGCAAGTAATTAATTCTAATGTTACAATATACATACATATTTGTATTAAGTGCTAATGTCATGCAGCAGATGTTGAGTGCCACACGAGGCACACGATACGATTGTAACCAGCTTGTTAATCTGTGGCAACATACAAAATTGTCAGAAATTTATGTGCTCCAGTGAAGCATTAAAACATATGGCAAATTGTGGTGTTTAATTTCAGTGGTAATTTATATTCGTTGTATACTATAATAACTTTCATAGAATAATAATTTGTTTTTGTGGTATTAATGATCACTTACACAATTTATAAAATTCTTATATACTAATGTAATTTTTCATTTGTTTCCCGTGTGAATAAGAATGGGAGAGCTTCTCTCTTTTGTGTAAGCTAACATGTTTTTTTTTTTAATTTCACAGAACAGGACATACAGTTTAAGGACAAAATACATCAACATAGATGTCTAGATGTAAATTTTGATTATCTTTGTGAAAGATAATCATAGCCACAAAACGCTCATCCGCTTTGTAAAACGTAGTCCTGCCCGAATCACATGACATCTGCGTCCATAGAGTTCAATTTCTAACAAAAGATATTGGTTGTCATCGATCTGTCTTTGAAGGTGTCAGCCTAGACAACATCGAACTGCTGAAGCCGCCGATCCAAGTTCCACATCAAATATAAACATTGCCTGGTAAACCCCACGTTGAGTTTGCGTCCTGATATATACGGCGATTTTTCATTATCTCAAAATAGTTCTTGATCCTAAAGATGAAATTTTCCGCCATAATTGCAATATTGCTGTTGAACACATTCATACATTCAAAAATTTGTAAAACTCTCGTGCTCCTTATTGAATTTATTTAAAACAAGTCTTATGTGCATTATGTAACATTGTTTTCACCATTAATTTCGTAGTAGAACCATCTATAGGGTGTATCTCAATATACTATCTTTAGGATACACTTTTACTCAGGAGATATCCTTTTTATTTCTATTGTTCCTTATAACATTTTGCACACCCTAAGGCATTAGAAACATTGTAATATATACTTAACTCCTCACCAGAGGCAATCGCTATCCACACCGAGTACGTATATCTTCTGTCAGTCTGAAAAAAATTTACACATTACATATCACTGTTCATCCAGAGGATTTATGCAAACTCAAGAAACGTGTCCTTGCATACAAGCGCAAAAAATGCAAAGCAATTTTTTGTAAAATAAATGTTGTTGACATGTCAAGAATTTCACGTTAAACATACTGAACACAAGTACAATGTTAACACAATAATACTTACAGGACTTACACAAAATCTAAATCCGCTTGTGTATTGTCAACTGTGTGCAATATTCTAAGAATACTTGACAACAAAAGGACCCAATGGCAATGTTCTACACTTTATATATGTATATTGGAAAATTGTACAAACTTTTGTAGATTGTAGATACACAATGCTCCCGTGTGTGACTATTTTGCTTCCTACAGATTGCTAAATTTTTTAAATTGTTTGAGAAATGAGAACAATCGGTTCGGTTGTTTATTGCATATTAACTTTAAAGGGAAAATCAACGAAAAATTATGCTTTAATTTTGCAAATGTTATCCCTATCCCTATTTAAATTATAAATATGAATGGTTTTCTGCCTGTTTGATTGTGGTCGCCTAAACGGATTTCAGTGAAATTTGGTAGGCAGTTAGTACACTGTAGAGAAATTATCGTAGGCCATATATTTTTAATACTTTTTTATGGGCGTAGCAAAATTTTTTTGGAGCTAGAGAGATGAAATGTGATATCCAGATAGTACTCTGCAGTAGAAATATGAATATGCAAACGAACTTTTTATTCTGGATCAGTAGGCGATGGGGGAGTGGAAAAACTGAATTGTAGCCCTGGAGAGATAAAATTTGACACCCAGATAGTACAAAATGAATTTAAAAAAAAATTATTTTTTATAGCCACGCCTCTTGACCCCGCACATTGGGTTTTTTGTTGTGACATATCAATGTTCTTAGAATGACAACAGCTACATTTTCTACTCTGATCACTTTTGACTCCGGCGTCAAGTTCTAGAAGTTTCTTCTGGAATCTCGGTTTTTACTCCTCTAAGTCAGATTTTTTCATAACGATAAAAAAGTTTTTTTAAATTCCATGAAATTTTTTCATTTACCATATATTTTTATTCATAAACAAAATAGTTAGAGAGAATTGTTCACAGAGCGTAGTTTAAAAGAAATCGGGCTGGAATTTGGAATGCAATCTTCTATCCTCAAAGCGGAGGTTAAGTTCTAAAATGAACATTACAGCCGTATTTTAACAGCAATCGCGCCCAGATTTTGTATGCGAGCTTCTCAACTCCAAAAGTTTCTAAGATGAGTCCGATCGGTCAAAAACTATTCCCAAGCTTATACCCTCTATGTGCAGTTTTAGTTATAAGCAGGGCCAACATAATTATGCAATGCATACTTGCATATGCAAATGCATATTACAAACTTACAGGCATGTTTTGGGGGTTTATGCATATAAAAGCATATTTTGAGGTTTTGTTTAATATTTTTGTTTTGTTTTTCAAACATATTTTTCGCACTATAGGCTGTATTCTTTAAAATATATGTTTCCGGTTCTAACTTATCGAAATATTATTTGTGTGTTTATACCAAGAATCCATTCCGTCGTCACGAATTTTAGTGAGCTCTACCTAGAGTTGCGTTGCCACCTGTTTCATCCATCACTCATGGGTTAGTTGGCTAAAACCATCAGGATACTATTTTAAGGACGTTAGGAAAGTTGTGGAATAGTGTAACAGTGAGGAGGCTGAAGCAATGCGTACTTTCAAAGAGAAACAGTCAATTAGCATTTTAAAACAGATAGCATTGCGGAAAAAAACTCTATGTTAAAACAATGGGCGGTGGCACTTTTTAAGTCAACTCAAAGTTGGACCTTAGAAATCTAAATTTCCATATAAAACTTTTTCACATATAAAGAACGTAACCAAGGTTATCCTTATCCTTCTTAAAATCTCATATATTCAAAAAAAAAATTTCAATAGCGGAAAGCATGAATATGTGAGAAAAATTAGTGTGAAGGCGTATACATAATATTTAGTATACATTAAGTACGCCATTGAATTCAGTATGACTGAAATTTATAGAGTTGCTAGTTAAAAAGTCTCATGTAATTTTTTTACAATATAGTAATTAATAATAGCCTGAATCTTATAAATGTAATTAACGATTTTATTTTCAACTATTTCTGGATGAAATTTAATTAAAATGAAATGTATTCAGTGAATAAAATTATTTAAAATCAAAATTTATTGTGCATTTTTTATCAATTTTAAAGACATTTTTTAGTGTTTTTCGTGCTTATCTAATGCGCATATTTTTAGTTTTTCCGGGCATATTTGTGTTGGCCCTGGTTATAAGACAAGCAAAATCGGACATCGTATTTGTAGAAGTCCATCTGTCTATTCCCGCTATTTCAGTCCTAGTTTAAGAAAAATCGAGCTTAAATTTAATATGCAAGCTTTTATCGCTCAAACCAAGGTCAGGTTCGAAGATAAGCAACATCGGACAAAAAATACTCCCACATCCCACACAAACTAACTCTTTTTGAGGTGTGTCCGTCTATCTGTCCCCGCGGTTACATCAGTAGTTTAAGAGCTACCGAGCAGATATTTGGTATGCAAGCTTCTATTCTCGAAGGTTAAATTCTGAAATAATAAACAATATCGAATAAAATCGTCTTTCAGCTCCCTTATCCGTAAAAATTTCAGCATGTTGGCTTAAAAA
The DNA here is from genome assembly GCA_964034835.1 of Muscina levida. NCBI lineage: Eukaryota > Metazoa > Arthropoda > Insecta > Diptera > Muscidae > Muscina > Muscina levida. Next base: position 170,510,349 of record OZ035880.1, on the reverse strand, counting down.
AAGCATAGCAATATTCTCAGCTCATATAAACAATTCAAGCTTAGTAATTGAGGCGCCATGCAATAAAGCCATATGTAATAAAGCATTCTCTCTCCATATGGCTTTGTTACCAACATGGTTGTGCAATAACACCATATTAAATTTTCGATCAAAGTGGAAATAATGCCATACCATCGAAAAATTTTACTATAAGTAATGAAAAAGCTTGATGAAGTTAATGAAGTCCGCCCACCCCCTAAAAAAAGAATGACTTTCTAAGTAAATAACAAACTACGACGTAAGCGGCGGGGGGCGTGTACCTCACCGCATTCGTCTCGCACTACAGGATGAGAGAATAAGTACACAACGAGACTAACTAAGGCGTATGCGGCGGGGTGCGTGCTCCCACCGCATTCGTCTCTCGCTGCAATGTGTTCTATAGTACACCACTTTGTTTATAGCATTATGAACAAAAACAGAGATAGAGAGAGAGTAGCGAGGCTGGTTATGCAACTAGACTAGGGCGCGGAAAACAAACATTCTGGATACATTTTATTAAGAAAATTTTCAAATGTGAAATGTGGCTTTATTTCACATATCCTGTGGTAATAAAGCCATATGACCTTATTTCCCATTCGATTAGCTTTATTTTGCTCGTCACCAGTATTTGACATCTCCGAAAAAATTATTGACAACAAATTTATGTGGCAGGCCTAAAGTAACATCTAACTCTCACCATTTCCTTCTTGCGGTATAAAGTTTAATAAAATATATTTGTAGTGCAAATAATAAGTTGTATTACCATTTTTACAAATTGTAAAGGGTATCTGAGCTTCGGCATAGTCGAAGATTATTACCTTACTAGTACATATATATATTTTTTCTTTCATTGTCGGCTCCCCTCGAATGTTGTTGAAAGCAACTTCGCAGTATTAAGCGTCGATTCAATCGGCGTGTCTAGTAAGAGCTTCTCAAAACAGTGACGTTCGCATTCGTCGATAAACAAGTAGGTGCCGTTAGTTGTGAATCTAAAAATAGAAAGCGTGTTAATTCACAACAACGCGAAAAGCTATCCCATACCTCATTCATGGGGTGCAAAGGAAAATTAAGTAAGTACATATATAGATATTTAACATCTTTTGTCTGGTTTTGATTAAATTTCGATCATATGCGTCTTATAACAACTGACACAATAATCCGCTCGAGCATTACCGAAAATCAAAAGTTCCATTTTCGCTCTAGGGTGGAAGGAAGGTATATTGGGAAAAAAGTGCAAAATTTTGTTGGTCTGACCCCTCAAAAATGATAAGTCTTTGCAGATTTTCGGATAACCAAAATTTGAGTACAATTGGAGTATGTTAACCCGTGACGCTTTGAACTTAAAGTTTTTAAGCTCCTATAGCCATGTTGGGGAGGAATAACTCAAGAACGACTAGTCCAATTTTGTTGAAATATAAATCAGAAATCTAAGAATTGAAATTCGTTTAATATCTCTTTATTTAATTTCTCTGCATAATCAACAGTTTAGCAGTTATAAATAAATTTATCAAACAAATAAAAAAATACTGTTGCTAATGCAGAGAAATGATATATCGATTTTCAGCAAAATTGGACTAGTCATTCTTTAGGTATGCCTTCCCAACATGGCTATTGGAGCTTAATAACTTTAAAACCAAAGAGGCACGGACTAATAAACTCCAATCGTGCTCAAACTTTAGCTATACCAACATTTTTTGTGGGGGTCAGACCGACAACAATCCAACATCGATTTATGCGGTCACCCTTATATGCACTTCTAAGGAAATAGGTTCGGATTGTGTTTTTTTTTTTAATTTTAAAGTTTTCATTTAGTATGTACTATATCGACTTTATGAAAATATTAAAATACCTGTACTTTAATACAAGATCCGCTTCGCAGTGAAGTGACACAATAATGTACATAACATGATGATACGTTGCTTTAGTTGAGTCACAAGTTGTTTAGCCTTTTCCTAGTCTACTTCACTTCCTGTCTTTAAGAAAAAAGTAGAAATCAACGTTGTTCACATTCGTTAAGATATAATACACGAAAAACTATTTTCCGTTACAAATTTTCTTCGCTTCCTTTTATCATGGTGGCACAGCCATTCATCAATCAGATGCAGATGTAAAACTTCACAATGTGTTTTCTTTTCGCCTTGCGATTCGCACACACAGGTTTATTTTATTATCAATTCCATTAAATTCAAATACAGTTGTTTTATATTTATTTGTGTTTATTTTTCTCCCTTTCGAGGTAGTTAGGACAAAAAAAAACCTTTTACTCTCGGCTGTCGGCAATGCTACCTCAGTATCACAGATTTGAGTGTATCTCATCCGTGCGTAGTAGAAAGTTTTGATAAGACACGTGTAAACAAAAATGTAAACATATACCGACCTGCTTCTCAACTTTTCTTTCTTGGTATCTTTTAACAATAAAGGGACTGCCTTTTTTTCTTGTGGCTGATGTTGTGGTAAATATATTTTTTTTCTTCAATATTGTTGGATTTCTCCTTTTTTCATATTAAAATAGGTAACATTGAAGGCTTTAGGTCTTTATTTGCATAGTCTCAAAACCGAATATAAATTTATCTCAAGAAATGTTTTAAATTGGGTGTACATGAAAATTGTATTTATAAACTAAGAACAAAGCACATATTTTCTTATATTTAGGAACAATTTTACGCAGTTGTATATGTACTTGTTTTTTTTATATATTTTGGTGGACAGTAACAAAATACTGTGGTAATTTTATGGGGATGACTTAAGTAAATCTTAAGTTATGTTGCTGTACTATAGTTATTTCTTTGGGAATAATCAGAAACTCCCTAAAAAGGTCCCCAAGTAGTTCACTATGTCTGGAAGATTTCGTGTTCCAATACCAAAGATAACAAATTTGAGAGGTACCACATGGAAAAAAAACGTGAAAAACTTTTATAGGTGATCGAATCGGTGTAGTCGTTGCCAATGTTTTAATGAAGATATCCTTAAAACCTCAATTTCAATGCTTATTTTATTTTGGTTACAATAAAGATTTCGACAATCAATTCTATTTAAGTATTTTATTTAAAATTATAACTTCTAAATAGTTCACTTTTTATATAGTGTTTATCACCATTTGATTGCTTTTTTTTCTTCAATAACAAGCATTTGAAAAAATAACCTCAAGTTTCTTACACTCTGCTATTTAAAGATTAAAAAAGCCAATGTACAAAAATAGTAAATTTTTCAAATGATTGATTTCCTAAGGGTTTGATGTTTGTGCAACTAACCAGTAGTCTTTTGTTTCATGAACTTATCCAACAAATAATCTTTTCTGTATTTTTAGTTTCGCTTTTGTCTTGTTCTATGTCAATAAACATTGACCTTTTGTTTGAAAACCACATAAAAGTATAACGAAAAAAAAACTTTAATAGTATTCGAACACTTGGCAAAAAGAAAACACATTCCTAGAAATACCACTTAGCCACTTTGCTACAGAAATGTCTGAACTAGCTAACATTGAAGGAAACTTTAATAAGGTATTAAATTCACAACGATATAGGAAATTTTGTAAATTTCGTTATTTATGCCACAAAAATTTTAATAAATTTATGCGCCTACGCTTTGTTGGTGGATATAAGTATGATCGCATTGCAAATTAACAGAAGAATTTTCTCAATTAAAATCGGGATTAGTTCAGGTTTATCGAATAAACCAAGGAGTGTTGGCTTAACCGCTTTGTACATACGTTTAGATTCGTGTGTGCCATACAAAGTAACACTTGTGGACCCAAAAGGATTTCAGTAAAATACGGAAATTGGAATATGTAATATGCTTACTGAGATTGATGTAATGATTTTAGTAACCCTATTATATAGCGTACGTGACATATGCAATGTTTGTATTTGGCGACAACTGCCAACTGAATGTAGGCGAATTGGTTTACTAAGTTATAATTTCTGCAGAAAGAAAACATAAGCATAACTCAACTTTAAAAAATAACACAAGGCAAAAAAATCGAAAAAATTTTAAACGCTTCAGAAACTAGTATACAATTTTGATGTATTGCGGTTCCATAGTACAAATATGGTCCAAATTTTGACATTCTATGGCAGGGCTTCCTCAAAAGCATATATACATTTCTGCGCCCCCTCCGATAAAAGGTAATTTAACCAATGTTTCAAACAAATATTAAATTATTAAATACACACTGCTACAGAATTGAAAAAATTACGTGAACTTGGGGAGTGACCTATTGCATGTTGTAGGCTGATCGAGTACAACATGAAATTTTTTTGAATTTAAAAAAAAAATATATATTTTTTGCCGGTTTTCGTGTCTCTATGATTTGATGGCGGTATCATGGGGCAAAGAACGTAATTTTTAAAAAAACAAAAAACGTAGTAAAAAACGAAAAATCCTTTTATCTTAAAAAAGGATCAGCTAGGATTTCGATTCAAGTGGATTTTGAATCGTTTACCATTCAACCATTTACCGTTTTCGTTGCTATTTTAGGTCAACCTATTCGTCATTCAGGCGAGGTGTGCCCACCTTATTGTTTTTGCCTCTAAATCGAAAACTTTTTAAGTTTTTTTCACTATTTTTTAAGTTTAAAGAAATGTTTAGCCAATATTTTATTAAGTTTCCTTATTTATTGGTTTTAGACAGAAAGTGGATGTTAAGTTATTTAAGTTGTTCGAGGAACGAAATTTTCATATCCTATCCTATTAATATTATAAATGTGAATGTCTGTCTGTTTGTTTGTTTGTTTGTTTGTTTGTTTGTTTGTTGCTCAATCACGCCTAAACGGCTGAACCGATTTCAATGAAATTTGGAAGACAGTTAGTGTACTATATGGAAATTGGTATAGGCTATATATTTAGTAATTTTTTATCCTATGGGCGAAGTGGGCGTGGCAAAACATATTTTTTGAGCTAGGGTGATGAAATTTGATACCCAGATAGTACTCGACAACACGAATATGAATATGCTGACGAAATTTAAATTTTTGACCTAATTGGCGGAGTGGGCGTGGCAAAATTTTTTTTAGGGCTAGAGAGATAAAATTTGATACCCAGATAGTACTCGACAACATAAATATGAATATGCAGACGAAATTTTAATTTTTGACCCAATGGGCGCTGTGGGCGTGACAAAGCTCTTTTAGAGCTAGAGAGATAAAATGTGATACCCAGATAGTACTCGCCAACACGAATATGAATATGCATACGATATTTTAATTTTTGACCCAATGGGCGAAGTAGGCGTGACAAAAGTTTTTTTTAGAGCGAGATACATACAATTTAACATTCAGATCGTACTCGACAACACAAATATGAATATGCAGATGAAATTTTAGTTTTGGACCCTATAGGCATATTGGTTATGGCAAAACTTTATGATATATGCAATATGATACATACATACAATACAATACATAGTACATGCAAACAAAATTTTAATTTTCGATCAATGGGCAGATTTACCGTAGCCAAGTTTTTATTTTTAATCAGTGGGTGGAGGGCGTGGCAAGACTGTATTTAACCTTAAAAAGATAACATTTGATACACACATAGTATTTGGCATTACAATTACAAATTTGCGGAGGAAATTTTATTTGTATTTTAGCCCTCGAGAGATGCAACACAATAAATAAACAAAACTATGCGCAACAATTACAAAAATTTAATCAGTGGGCGGAGGGGGCATGCTTAAATTGGATCTTAGCCGTAGAAAAATAAAATTTGGTACACAGATAGTATTCGGCACTACAATTACAATATTGCATAAGACAATTTTAATATTTTTATCCTAGAGACACAATAAAACCTTATTGATTGAACTGGTTTGGGAGTTACTTGGGGTAACGAATTGTTTACCGAGGGTATAAGATCAACGCTTAAAATTATCCCATTAAGAAAGCAAGCCAAACATATTATTATCGAGTTAAGGAAACGTTGCCAAAGTATGTTTTAAATTGGCATATGCACAGCTTTTATAACTGTTAGCCAATTTGAATTGATATACGTGCATTATATTAAGTTATTTTGGAATATTAGTCAATTATGCAATAGCGAAGCATTGCCGGGTCCACTAGTTACCTAATAAAATCAAAAGATACGCGCACAAACGGGTTCACAAGTAATTGCTTTTGATGATGCTAACAACCTTTGTGTCACATTTCAAAACTTCATGTTATCTGGTAATGTTTTTACAATGATAAAGTAAACAATATATAAAATATACAAGTGTTGGGAAAAGCTTTAATTGTCGAATTGTTCCTTTAATTGTACTTTTAAAATCTCTACGCCTCCCTAGGAAGTTCTCCCCGGTTGGGAAAGCATGTTCTATGGAGAGTTTTTTTAAAACAATTTAAGTAAAGTTATCATTTTTGTTTAGACGTTTCTTAACATAATCAATAACTCAAAAATTTACGTATATATATTGGGTTGTAATCGGCTCAGTAGTTTCGAGGTTATAATAAAAAATTGAAGCAAAAAAAATATTTTTTACGTGAAAATTTCTTTGTTTTATAAAAATCATACAAAATCGAAAAGGCTAAAACATTCGAGTTCGCTTATTTTTACAAAATTTTAGTTTCTAATGGTTGGGGTAATTTATATAGTCCGATATGTTTATTCTTGAGCCAAAGCTTATATCTTGCACATAATATGACCGAATTAAGTGTATCTACAAACAACTTATGTAAAACTAGGAGTGTGTTTTCGGTAATTTGTATGGTCGGTACCAGAAGGGACGTAGCAAATGCTTCGGTTTGTTCAGTCTTCAGCAGAAGATCGAAGCGCTTATAATATTTTTTTTCAAAAAAAAAAAAAAAATAAACTTTTAACATTAAATTTAGTTTAGTCCAACGCATGTGAAATTTTAACTTTTTCACTTTATTAACTTTATCACGTTTTCCTGAATAAAATGAACAATGTCTAAAATATGGAAAAGGTTAAAACTTTCACAAAAAAAAATACATAGTATAAATATTAGAGCGACTCACTTTGAATGGGGCCAAAAAAGTATCTTCGGTCCACCCCCCAAAATGTACCATGGCTTGTTTTATGATGAATCCCAAAAAATTTCGTGCCTAGGATTAAGATCAAGTAAGCTGGATCGTTTTTTAAAAAAAGTTTTTTTTAAGTTTTTCAAAAATTTTTGATATTTATCTAAAGACACTATGTGCAATATTAGTAATACAGGAAAGAGTTTTTAAAGACGCATCCAACGGTATGAAGAACATGCACACAAGGACTTGTCGGGACCATTTTTCAGCGATATTCTAAAAAAAAATACGTATTTTTAAGTTTTTTGTAGCGACATTTTTCTGAATTAAATACTATTTAATTCGCCGGAAACGAAATTCATATTAAGACAAGGCATATATTTTCTTAATACACTATGGAATTGTATATACTTAAAAAATTAGTTGACGATGTAGGTCTTGCCTTATACTTAAGATGTGTACACTAAAAAAAAGTTGTTAGGGAAAAAAGCTGGAACACGTGTTTACTTAAATCGACTAAAGATAAGTATATGTAAATCTGACATTTAATTCAGAAAAATATCGCTACTAAAAACTTAAAAATCCGTATTTTTGCAGAATATTCCTGAATAAAGGACTTGTCCGAACATTTGCGGGCATGTTTTTCATACCGTTGGATGCGTCTTATATATATCAAAAATCTTTGAAAAACTCAAAAAAGACCATTTTTTAAAAACGGTCCAGCTCACTGAATCTTAATCCGAGGCTCGAAATTTTTTGGGATTCATCATAAAACAAGTCGATGTACATTTTGGGGGGTGGACTGAAGATACTTTTTTTGGTGAGTCGTTCTAATAAATATGTATATTTACATTTGTAGCTTAATTAATTTCTATGTTAAAAAACTTTTCACAACAAAAAAAAAAAGAAATTTCCTAAGCGATATTAATTAAACGCCGCTAATTTAATAATTTTCGCCCCCTGTGTGTCCGTTTGTTAGTTATTGAACATTTTTTTTTTCAAAAAAGGTAATTTTTTGTGGGAGGTAGCATAAATTTTCATAAGGAACAGTAGTAATACTGCCCGCCAGCCAGCTTACGGGTATCATATTCTCGTTCCATTGGAGATGATGGTATAAAAACTACAATAAATTAAACGCTGTTATAAATGTGCAATGAAAAATCTGCAATGAAAAATCTGCAAGTATACAGTTTGACGCTATCCGGAATTAATCAAATATTCATTATGTATTGTTGCATAATTTCCATACCCATCTAAATCCATACAGTATTATTTCTTTGAAAATCCACATGTAAACGGAAAACCTTAAGTATCCGCTTCATTGAGTAATATTGCAATTCCCTTTTATGTGTGGTACAGTATTTTCATTATTTCAATGAACAAATTCCAACTACATTTCTCAGCAGCTGATGCTGTCATTCGCATCTCCCACAGCTTATATTTTCATTCGAAAAAATACGGCTTTGCTGGAAACTGCACTATATGCAAGTAAAGCTCTTTTCAGAAATCACTACATTTTATCGATTTACCACCACCAACTGGTATTTGACGCAGGTTACATTAGCGGTAATCAATAGAAAAAAGTTACTGTGTTCTCCGAAACAAAATTTATATATCAACTATGTAATTTCATCATGATTATACGTTGTTTTCTTTAGCAGTTCTAGTAGGATGTTTGTTTCTAGAATCCTATAGAATGTTCTGAGAAATTTTTTTACAAACACACTTAAAGCTATAAGGGATAAACGTTTGAAAATGTTATAATTGCAACACACATATGCCAGCCATTCTTTGTATATGTAATATTAAAATTCCTCTCTTCACATATCTCTTGTTCAGCAATTTACATACCATAAAAAGCAATTAAATATGAGCAACGTAAACATAACTTTTAAACTAGTTGCGGGTAAAAATGAGAAGCAAACGTGAGTAAATAAATTTTTGGGAACTAAATATTACTCTACGTATTCTTATAATTTATGATACATAAGACTTGATGTATTGATCACAAACATCTTGATGTCTGTTGATAAGGATTCGATGGGTCTAAGTAGCTACATAGGCAGCCGAGCCTTATGTGAATATTGTTTCTGGTGTCTATAAAAATAGTCCCAATCAAGTTTTAAGGTTAAATGAAAATAAAAGTCAAACCAGAGACATATATCGAAGTTTTGATGTACTTTTCATGTGATACAAAGTAATTTCCATTTCCATTAAAATCTTGTTCCTAACCCCCTAAGGACTATTAGTATATGGAAAGTTTTGTGTGAAAGCTACAAAAACCTTAAGAAATTACCAAAATTCCATTATAATCTACGTCTACTTTATACCCGCGCCCATAGGTAATTAATAAAATTTTACTAATTGAAAGATATTAAATTCACCGGCAACAAGTTTTATTTCAGTTATATTTCAGGTAAATAATAGATAGCCATCAACTATGTTTCTATACTAAACAAGGAGGAAACAAAGCCGCAATGTTTCAAATATGGCACCATGTGCCATAGAGCATTGAGGTAATGGTCGCATTTATTATTAGCCCACAGAAATGCGCCGAAACTAGAGTGGTACGATTTGATTACTATTTTGTAGCCTACTTTCAGGGTTGCCATCAACACAAGCGTCTCATGGGTCTCTGACGTTTATACATCCTAGAAAAGAACATACAACGAAACACCTACATTCTTACCTTTGATACATAAAGTATAAAGTTTAGCTGCAAGTAGTTAATTTACTATAGTCATCAAAGTCTTAAACACAATTTCCGCTTTTGAAATTGCCTTCTTTTACTATTGCCAATATCTTGTTGTTATACTTCTATTTTATAGACAGACGCTCTCTACAGTACTCAAGGAAACTATTCAGGTAAGGCGCAAAAGTGTTCGAACTGAAACTTTCGACATCAATTGGCAATCAATCACAATAAGAAATTGTATGTGTCTAAATGGAAAATACACTGGACTACAGGCAACCACATGCCTCTTAATTGTACGTTATGGTAACGGTCATTTGCTTGTGTGTGTGCAGTTTGGTCAAACTTAGTGGGCGTATTGAGGATATAGTGCACGGAAAACTTGCTAATCGTAAAAATGACTACAGCATTAAAGTTGTGTTAACTTTGTTTTAATTACTTATTGGATTGGAAGGCAGTTGAAGCCAATGTACAAGAACTCATGGTTAACATAAGCATTGGCTTGTGAACGCTGGCAAAAATTTAAAAAATTCACAAAATATACAAAATTCATAAAATTTATAAACTTAAACAATTTATAAAATGCACAACATTTAAAAAATGGTAAAATTTATAATATTTATAAAATTTATAAAATTCGTAAATTCATAAAACTAACAAAATTCATTAAATGCGTAATTTTAATCAGTTTATTAACTTTAAGTTTATAAATTTTTTTAATTTTATTGATTTTATATATTTTTTTTAAATGCTATAATTTTATTAATTTTATTAAATTAATAATTTTATTAATTTTTTTAATTTTATTAATTTTATTAATTTTATTAATTTTATTAATTTTATAATTTTATTAATTTTATGAATTTTATTAAATTTATTAATTCTATTTATTTTATTGATTTTATTAATTTAATTGATTTTTTTGATTGTATTAATTTTACTAATTTTATTAATTTAGTGATTTTACTAATTTTATTAATTTTACTGATTTTATTAATTAAATATATATTATTAATTTTTTTTTTAATTTTTCTAAGTTTATTATTTTTTTTTAATTTTAATTGATTAGTTAATTTTATTAATTGATTAGTTAATTTTATTAATTTTATTAATTTTATTAATTTTATTAATTTTATTTATTTTATTAATTTTAATAATTTTATTAATTTTATTAATTTTAATAATTTTATTTATTTTATTAATTTTATTAATTCTATTTATTTTACTGATTTTATTAATTTAATAGATTTTATTGATTGTATTAATTTTATTCTAAGTTTATTACTTTTTTTTTAATTTTAATTGATTAGTTAATTTTATTAAATTTATAAATTTTATTAATTTTAATAATTTTAATAATTTTAATAATTTTATTAATTTTAATAATTTTATTAATTTTATAAGTTGTATTAATTTTACATACTTCATTATTTTTAGTATATAAATCAATTTTATTAGTTTTTCTTAATTTTACAATTTTTTTTTTATTTTATTAATATTTAATTAATTTTCTCAATTTTATTAATTTTATTTAATACATAATTCATAAAATTCATAACCTTTATAAAATTCGTAAAATTCTTAAAATTTATAAAATTCATAAAATTCATAAAATTCATAAAATTCATAAAATTCATAAAATTCATAAAATTCATAAAATTCATAAAATTCATAAAATTCATAAAATTCATAAAATTCATAAAACTTTATAAATTTCATAAAATTCATAAAATTCATAAAATTCATAAAATTCATAAAATTCATAAAATTCATAAAATTCATAAAATTCATAAAATTCATAAAATTCATAAAATTCATTAAATTCATAAAATTCATAAAATTTATGGAATTCATAAAATTCATAAAATTCATAAAATTCATAAAATTCATAAAATTTATTAGGTGCATAAAATTCATAAAATTTATTAGGTGCATAAAATTTATAAAATTCATAAAATACATAAAATTCATAAAATTCATAAAATTCATAAAATTCATAAAATTCATAATATTCATAAAATTCATAAAATTCATAAAATTCATAAAATTCATAAAATTCATAAAATTCATAAAATTCATAAAATTCATAAAATTCATAAAATTCATAAAATTCATAAAATTCATAAAATTCATAAAATTCATAAAATTCATAAAATTCATAAAATTCATAAAATTCATAAAATTCATAAAATTCATAAAATTCATAAAATTCATAAAATTCATAAAATTCATAAAATTCATAAAATTCATAAAATTCATAAAATTCATAAAATTCATAAAATTCATGAAATTCATAAAAATTCATAAAATTCATAAAATTCATGAAATTCATAAAAATTCATAAAATTCATTAAGTGCATATTGAAACATCGTATTGAAACTTTTTCAGCTAAGCTTTCTTGAGTGGAATGTAATTTTACTATGTTTTCATCAAATGTGATGCATAGCTTTAGGCCGTGCTAATGCCAATGTATTGAGTACAATTTTCATGTGAGATGAATAATTCGTCACAAAGGGGTCTGATGATGAACTCGTCATGGAGTTCGAAACACGTTTACGAATTTTATGAGTTTCATTAATTTTATTAGTTTTATTAATTTTATAAATTTTTTTAATTTTATTAATTTTATTAATTTTATTGTTTTATAAGTTTTATTAATCTAATTATTTCATTATTTTTAGTAATAAAATTAATTTTATTAATTTTTCTTAATTTTACTATTTTTTTCTTATTTTATTAATTTTATTTAAAACATAATTCATAAAACTTAAAAAATCTATAAAAATCGTAAAATTCGTAAAATTCATAAAATTCATAAAATTCATAAAATTCATAAAATTCATAAAATTCATAAAATTCATAAAATTCATAAAATTCATAAAATTCATAAAATTCAATAAATTCATAAAATATATAAAATGTATAAAATTCATAACAATCATAAAAATCATAAAATTAATAAAATTCATATTCATTTCAAATTCATATTCATTTCAAATTCATATTCATTCAGTCAAAAAAAAAAAATTTTCTTCCATTGCCGGTCCCTCGATGTTGTCGTCACCAACTTCGCAGTATAAGTGTCGAGTCAATCGGCATGTCTGCATAAAATTCATAAAGTGTACAAATCTCATAAAATTTATAAAACCTATAAAATTCATAAAATTGTTTATGAATTGTATTAATTTTATTAGTTTTGTTAATTTTATAAATTTTTTTTTGTATTTTAAAAATAATAATAAATACCTTTGAATTTGAATCCTTTGAAAAAAACGTTGGTGACTTTGTATGTTTCTTAGAAATAATAAAAGTATGTAATAACCAAAAGGTTTTTTCATTCTTATGATTTGTGATAGATACATGCAAACCGAGGCTTAAGATGAAAGGTGTTATCATACGAAAACAAAACGAATTTTTGTGAAAATCGGCCCAAGGACACGCCCACCTAAACTTGGCTTTAGGAGCTTAAATGCTTTATGCCCAAAGCTTCACGGGTTAACATGCTCCAATTGTGCTCAAACTTTATCTATTCTTAAAATCAGCAAAGACTTATCATTTCCTGAATTTGAATTTTCCGATATGACTTCCGATCGCGCTGATGGTCATATTCAAAAATTGATGCGTGGATGTTTTCGGCTGACATCTTCGTCTCATATTCATGTTCGTCATACATGGTTGATATATATACAACTGATGATGTACCAGAGTGCACCAAATAGTCACAAAGAGGTCTGATGATGAACTCGCCACGAAGTTCGAAACGCGTCATCCTTGTGAGTGTTTTTCAATTGGCCATTAACTAAACAAATAAACTTTCTGATCATTAACCAATATACTAAACAAATTGAATTGAATTTGAATTAAATTTTTGTTTAATTTAACCCTTATGTGAGTGACAAGAAAAAAACACCTTCTCCAGAGTGACAGGGGCAACCGGGTACCCACATACAAATTGTATGAAATTTGGATATTTTTCTCACCGGGACACCACCGGTGACACCGGGTACCCCTGTCACTCTGAAGAAGGTGTTTTTTTTTGTCACTCACATAAGGTTTAATTACCCTGAATATGTTGCTCTCGATTCATTAACTGGTTTTTATTCTTTATTTATTGCAGCTCACGCTTGACTGACCGTCTGAATACACTATTGCCAATACCATCTAACTCATTGGAGTCTCAACGTACGTTATTGTCTGAAATGGGACCGAGTAGTCTAAATCCAGCCCATAGTTAGGAGTCGCCGACCTGCCAACTGGCCACATGGACCATATGTAAGTATATGACATGTCCCAGGACTCAATGCTTTGAAGCCAATATTACTCAATGCTAGGAAAAAGGATCGAGTGTTCGAGCTTCAGAATAAACCACCTATGGCATAGTCGCGGCCAATATTACAATAAAGTTATCCTTAAAAAGTAAATGTCAGAGATTATTTTATAGGATATTGATAAAGGTACAAGAATGCACTGCTCGTTTAAATGTTTTATTTAGCCTTCCAAAAAAAAAGTTGTAAACGAATCAGCCTTTATAATTAATTTGGGACTACATTAATATTATTGGCGCCATGGATAGCAGCTACGATTGATAAACTAGGAGACAACATAACTCACTTAAATCGTCAGATATTACTTGAAAATGTCAAATGCTTAGTTAGAAAATTACATAACATTGCAATTGTTTGAAATATTTCGAAACTCTTATTTTTATTTATGCTTACTCAATATTTCTTGCTTGATTATTAATTACATTGCCTATAAACTTTGGTATAACAATTGTATACATTATCATATCATCTCATTCATTCTATTACTAGAAAATGTCTTCGTATATGACAACAGCAACAACATTCGCATGTTTAGCTTTTGCTGTGAAATGTTTAGTCACGTTTTGAAATCTCCATCCGGTGCCCAGCATAGTGCCCGAATCCTGTTGCTTTGAAAGGAAATTATTTAAAACATTTTCTCTTCATATAATTTATGATTGGATACTACAAAACTTTCAAGCAATTGTCATGGGGATTAAGTATGACCGGTATTACATAGCACAATGGGTGGTGAGTATAGTAAACGGTTGTCTATTGCGATACTAATGCTGATGTGGCTTTTCAGGGAAAGTAAAAAAAAGGAATTGTAAATGAATCGTTTGACCTTTGAAACAGTTTAATATAAATAGTGACACTTACCGAGGTGAAGTTAGATGGATAAGATATATAAATATGATGTTACACAAATTGTTCTTTCGTAGCCTCTTTGATGTTTAGCAAGTATTAAGTAATTTTAAGAGCCGTGACAGTTATTCGCCTTAACAAACAACATTTTCTTTGTATCTAAGCAAAGAGAAGTGGGAGAAGGGATTATAACATTTGCAAATTCTGTGAGTGACATTTTTGAAATACATAATAACCACTACCATTATTGACGATTATACTCTATATGACGACTTTAGAACCTTAGTGGTCTAAGTGACATTTTTATTAACAATGAGTTTATCACGCAATGGCATAGAAATATGCAAATTGTTCCATTCTACACCGATGTAAGTGATCTGAAGTGCTTCCTTAAATGATGTATCACAATGTCCGACTATAAAATTAGTGCAGCCGGGAAAGTAACAGCAACTGTAATCGAGTTTCCTTAGGAATCTCAGAAAAATTCTGTAGTACCATAGATCCCTATTGTTCTATAACACTTTATAACAATAAAATTTATGATGAAAAAACTATCATTCATCAGCAAGGATGGTGTAAAAAAAGTGTATCAATAATGTCTGCATGTTCTATGAGTATAGTTTTTATTGAATTCTTCTTTTTTCCTAGTAATGCCATAAGCCATAACGTCCGTTGTGCTACAACTTTTAAACGAAACTTTCCATTACCCATTTATGTGTAATTTCATTCCTATGTAGTTGAAGCATAACAGAGAAATATTTAACTTGAGTTTGAAAGAACTTTAAGAACTAAACTTAATCATCATTTACAAATGCCACAAACATTCGGATGGGCACTTTTCTGCTATGCCACTTTTCTTTTCACTAGAAAAGGAATGTAAAACATAAAAGGAGCGTTCATCTTAGGTTTTGTTCAGGTGAAAAGTGTATTTCGAAAGATGACATATTTTTTCCTTTCAACTAGAATGTCTCACTCTCAATGACAATTAGTATTTCTTCGGATGGATTTCTATGCGGTGGAAATGTTCTATTGGTTTGAATAATAAATGGTAATGTTGGAAAACTCTTACATTTGTGTAATACTTTTAATGGTCCAGAGAAACTGAGGTGGCATTAGATAGAAGTAAATAAATTCCAATTAGGATGTTGTAAGAATAAAACTAGAAATTTTAAAAGAAATTCTTTTGTACAGCATTAATTAATATTATACAAACGAGCAAGAAATTTTATACTTTTACTGTCATCGACGGTGTGGGGTGGGTGGTCATTGTCCATAGTGTCATTTGTGTAAAGTTTATAATGACTGAAAAAGAGTTTGCAATAAAATTTATTAAATTTCGTCTCAATATTGCATTTGTGTTACCTTTACACCGTGATGGGGAATAAAGATATAAAGCGTATTGATAGAAGTCGCTCGTGAGACATGTCGGCAGAAATTTTTTGTAGAGATTTGTCCAATTGTTAATACGGACTCTTTGCCATAACCGACCGTGAATAATATAAGGCGGGTGACCTGGGCTCGAGCCCAGTCACAGCATTCAATAGTCCGACTTAATCGGTCTCCAATAGGACAATCGTCTACATTTGAAGTCAGTCATCTGTAACCATGTAATTGATAACAAGGTTTATTGACCTCAGTTGTATAATTAACACATTGATAAGGAAAATAAAGAACACAATGAAAGGACTTTAGTTGAATGATTATCTTAACGTCAAAAATGTTGTTTTCAAACTTTTTAGTGAATGCCTAAAACAATTTGATTTATGCCTATCATATGATAATTATAAATAGGATATTATACAAACTGCTATGTAACTCTTGTGGTAAAAAAATTAAGCGTTAAATTAAAATAAATTTTGTTAGAAGCACTAAAGAAATTTATACGAGGGCTGCTATATATATTTCTGGCCTAATAATGAAAATGCGAATATTTATCATCAAAAATTGTTTTATTGTTTTTCAAAGTATTCTCCAGCCTGATTTATACACTTTTGCATGCGCTCAAACCAATTGTCGAAGCACTTTTTCCACTCCGATTGAGACACCTCCAAAACATGGTTTTTGAACGCTTCAACAGCATCTTCTGGGCACGAAAATCGTTGACCACGTATTTTTTTCTTGATGTGCGGGAATAAAAAGAAGCCATTGGGTGCCAAGTCAGGGCTGTACGGCGGATGACCCATCAATTCGACGTTTTGGCCGGTCAAATAGGCGCTGGTTTGAGCCGATGTGTGAGAGCTCGAGTTGTCATGGTGAAGAATGATTCGTCTTCTCTTGTTTGTTTTTCGAATTTCTCCGAAGACTTCAGGCAAACAAATTGTGGTGTACCACTCAGAATTGACCGTCCTTCGTTGCTCAAGCGGAACAGTCGCCACATGACCAGTTTTGCCGAAGAAACAGGCGACCATTTGCTTCGAAGTGCTTCTTCCACGAACAACTTTCGTTGGATTTGGCTCGTCTTCGAAGACCCACACGGTCGATTGTTGTTTTGTTTCGGGCTCATACGCATAGATCCAAGATTCCTCACCTGTGACGATCTTATGAACATCTTTTGAAGCACCGCGATCGTATTTTTTCAACATTTCTTTGCACCAATCGACACGAGCCTTTTTTTGAGCGATTGTCAAATTGTGCGGGATCCAACGACAACAACCCTTTTTTACGGTCAGGTGTTTATGTAATATCGAATGTATGCTGGTGGGAGAAATGCCCAAGGATGCCTCTATCTCCCGGTATGTCACATGACGATCTTGCATTATTAGTTCACGCACGGCATCAATGTTCTCTGGCACAACGGACGTTTTTGGACGACCTTCACGGAATTCGTCGTTGAGCGAACTGCGACCACGATTAAATTCGTTATACCAGTTTTTCACGGTGCTATATGATGGTGCTTGATCACCATACAAAGACTTAAGTTCATCGATGCACTCTTGTCTGGATAATCCACGTCGAAAGTTGTGAAAAATGATCGCACGAAAATGCTCACGTGTCAATTCCATTTTTTTAACGGAATTGAATTGTTCAAAGCTCTGTAAGTTTAACAATTCACGATTAAATGACAACACGTTCTGAGTGATGTTATGCTAAAAAATGTCAACCTTTCCAATGGAAATATCAGATTGCACCTGGCAACACTTATTGTTGCCTAGGCCAGAAATATATATAGCAGCCCTCGTATACATATATTTACCACCACCTATCTTTGTCGACTACAAAGCTGCCTTCGTCTCTCCGATAAGAAGAAGGTGATATGAATGTCTGAGTTTGGTATTCCTGTAAAGCTATTTCTACTTAGAAAACACCAAATCCTCGGTTAAGATTAATAAGGATCATTCAGAAACATTTAATACGGAAAGAAGTGTCAGGCAGGCTTAACAGCTTATCCTGTACTCTACTTTATATAGTTATGGAGAAGGTTATAAGAAAGACCGGTGTCAACATGTCTGGCACCATATTCCACAAAGGTCACATGCATATGGCGATGATATAGACATCATTGCCCAAAATTTACATGATGTTAAGCAGTTTTCTCATCGTTGGGAAAGGATACGACAATAATGTGTCAAGCAGTAAACGAGAACAAAACAAATATAATGATTTGGACAAACAAAGAGTCATCTAATTGTGGACGGTGCGTTGAAAATTATTGCCTTGAGGTAGTAGATGAGTTTACCTACCTCGGATCTTCCGTAAACAAGAAAAATAATGTCAGTCTAGAAATCAAGCCGAGAATAGTGCTCGCCACTTAAGGAACACCACCTTATCTGGGGATACCAAGAAACAGCAATACCAAGTGTTAATCTGTCCCGTTCTGTTGTATGCTGCCGAATCGTGGGTCATACAAAATCTGGGAGAATTCGAGAGAAAAGTACTACGAACTAGTAAGGTAATTATCTTCGGCAAATTTAAGCTCGATAGGCCTTAAACTACCTCTCTCGATAAGACAGATAGACGAAGGTGGAGTTTGTAAGAAATTATGTTGTAGTTTTTGTCCGGTAATGTTCGTCTTAGAATATAACATTCGCTTAGACGATAAAAGCTTTTATACCAAATTTTTGCTCAATACCACTTAAATTACGGCTATAATCGCAGAGAGAGACACGCGGTTACCCTAAAAAGGGGGAGTGTGTATGGGAGATGAGAGTAGTATTTGCCCAATATTGTTCATCTCAGAAATAAACCTCTGCTCAGAGATTGAAAGCAAAGATACCAAATTTGCCTCGATATTTTTTATACTATGGCTATAATCTCTGGGACAGATAGTGGAACACGCCAAAAAGGGGAGCTTGTATGGGACATGGATGTAGTTTATTTTCGATCGTGCCACTTAGAGGAAAGAAGCTTGCATACCTCTTAAACAATGGCTGTAATTGCCGGGAGAGACCACCAATGAGGCGCAATTTGTATAGGAGGTAGGTGTCGACCGATCTTGTTCATCTTAGAACTCAATATCCACTTAGAGGAGAGAAGCTTGCATAAAAAGTTTCAATTCGATGGCTTTTAAACTGCGACTGTAATCGCAGGGACAGTCCCCCAAGAAGAGGAAATTTGTTTGGGAGGTGGGAGTAGTTTTTGACCGATCTTTTTCATCCTAGAAATCAGCCTCCAGTAGGAGGAAAGAAGCTTGCATACCAAATTTAGAAATTTACAGCTGTAATCTAGGGGACAGTCTCCACAAAGGGGGATTTTGTATTGGGGTGGGAGTAGTTTTTGTCCGATCGGGCTCATCTTAGAAATTAACCTCCGCTATCTCTTAAACTACGGCTGTATTCGCGGGGACAGACAGACGGACATCTTTAAATCTATATATATAAAAATGAAATGGTCCACGTATGTCATACCATCACTTGAGAACGGCTGGAGCGATTTGGCTGATTTTTTTTTAATTCGATTCGAAATTTTCCGTAGATTGTTTGTGTTGAAAAAAATCAAATCCAGGTGGCGCTAGGGTGGATTTATATCGAAAATTTGATTGCATGTACCAATTCGACTGAAATTTAGAATGGATATTCGCTTGATCATGAGAAAACATTTTATGTGCAAATGGACCCGGTAGGTGCCGCTGGGATCGTTTTACAATCAAAATTTTAACGAATGGGCCAATTTAACTGAAATTCAGAATCTACGTTTGTTTGATCATCAGAAAAAAATGTATGTACAAATGGACCCGGTAGATGGCGCTTGGGTGGATTTATATCGAAAATTTTAATGCATGTACCAATTTAACTGAAATTTAGTATTTATGTTTGTGGAACCATGAGAAAAAATTGTTTGTATAAATTGCCCCGTATGTGTCGCTGGGGTGGAATTATAATGAAAATTTTAACGAATTAAACAGTTTGTCTGAAATTAAGAATGTATATTTTTTTTATAACGAGTATTTTTTTGTATAAATGGACCCGCTGTTGAAGTGGTCGGAGCTGAATTATTTTGAAAATTTATATCGATTGTCCGATTTTACTTAACCTTAAAATGTATGCATTTTTGGACATGAGAAAATTTTGGATGTATGTACGGATTCAGTTGATGGTGTTTAGCTTACTTAATTCTTTGAAAGTCATCAAAGTAACATCAAAATTATTGAAAACTCTTTATATATAAAAATAGATTTCCATTTTGATGACACCACTAATTGCGAAAACGGTTAAACCGATTTTGACCAAAATTGCAGTGAATGTTGGGGATGGGCTGTAGAAGGTCACCCAGACCGCAAACGGCGCACTTCCTATATAAATAGAGAGCTTCACAAAAAGGTTTTTCGCATTTCGAACTTTTAGGGGACAAACCCGAAAATGGGAAAAACTGTTGCTATCACCCAGACCAAATGGTAATAGAGTTGTTGAGCCAAATGAAGGGATTTTTGGAAATTCGTACTCCTTGGAATAAAAAGATGCAAAGTGTTATCATTACTCCAACAGAGAATGTTATATGTCAGTCAATCGGCTTAAAAATTTTGTTTTAGAATATATGCCTAACAATAAGTAAGTCTTCATCATATCATGGACTGCTGTTCCATTTTAGCAATTCTAAGAATAATATATAATAATCTTTTAAATATATGAAGTACAAAATTTATCCAGGAAAGCCTTGCCCTTTAAATTGAAATATTTCAGAGGCCAATGTAACAAACCAATCGGAATTAGATTTCAACTGCACTCAACATCTTTTAAAATAATTTGGAGGCAGGACGAAGTCTGCCGGGCCAGCTAGTCAACTATAAAATGTATAAAATGTATAAAATGTATTAAATGTATAAAATGTATAAAATGTGTAAATTGTATAAAATGTATAAAATGTTTAAAGTGTATAAAATGTATAAAATGTATAACATGTATAAAATGTATAGAATGTATAAAATGTATAAAATGTATAAAATGTATAAAATGTATAAAATGCATAAAATGTATAAAATGTATAAAATGTATAAAATGTATAAAATGTATAAAATGTATAAAATGTATAAAATGTATAAAATGTATAAAATGTATAAAATGTATAAAATGTATAAAATGTATAAAATGTTTAAAACGTATAAAATGTATAAAATGTATAAAATGTATAAAATGTATAAAATGTATAAAATGTATAAAATGTATAAAATGTATAAAATTTATAAAATGTATAAAATGTATAAAATGTATAAAATGTATAAAATGTATAAAATGTATAAAATGTAAAACATTTGTATAATATATAAAAAGTATACAATGTATAAAATGTATAAAATGTATATAATGTACAAAATGTATAAAATGTATAAAATGCATAAAATGTATAAAATGTATAAAATGTATAAAATGTATAAAATGTATAAAATGTATAAAATGTATAAAATGTATAAAATGTATAAAATGTATAAAATGTATAAAATGTATAAAATGTATAAAATGTATAAAATGTATAAAATGTATAAAATATAAAATGTATGAAATGTATAAAATTAAAAAATGTATAAATTGTATAAAATGTATAAAATATATAAAATGTATAAAATGTATAAAAAGTATAAAATGTATAAAATGTATAGAATGTATAAATTGTATAAAATGTATAAAATGTAAAAAATTTATATAATGTATAAAAAGTATAAAATGAATAAAATGTATAAAATCTATAAAATGTATAAAATGTATAAAATGTATAAAATGTATGAAATGTATAAAATGTATAAAATGTATAAAATGTATAAAATGTATAAAATGTATAAAATGTATAAAATGTATTAAATGTATAAAATGTATAAAATGTATAAAATCGATAGAAAAATTTTAATATGAACTGCACAAAAAGTATTACATTGATAAAAAGTATACAATGTATAATATATTTTAAATGTATATAAAGTATATTAAATTTTACGAAAGGTATAAAATGTATTGATATGTAAACAAATTATATAACTTATAAATGGTCTTAAATACAAAGAATACAAATTTGAGGCTCTATGAAATAAGGCCCCAAGAAATAAGGCCCCAAAACAAAAATGAAATAAAGCCCCAAAAATTTGTTCAGAAAACAACAACAGTGAAATTTGCGGTGTTATTTCATTTTTTTGGGACATTATTTCATTTTTGTTTTGGGGCCTTATTTCGGCATGAAATAAAGCCCCAAATTTCGAAAATGAAATAATGCCCCAATCTCGCAACTCTAATTCTCTGACATTATTAAAAGACGAATGCGGTGGGGGGCACGCCCCCCGCCGCATACGTCGCAGTCAGCCTCGCAACTTTCACTCTCTGATATTATTAAAAGACGAATGCGGTGGGGGGCACACCCCCCGCCGCATACGTCGTAGTCAGCCTTGCAACTATCACTCTCTGATATTATTAAAAGACGAATGCGGTGGGGGGCACGCCCCCCGCCGCATACGTCGTAGTCAGCCTTGCAACTATCACTCTATGACGTTATTAAAAGACGAATGCGGTGGGGGGCACGCCCCCCGCCGCATACGACGTTGTCAATCTAGCAACTTTCACTCACTGGCATTATTAAAAGACGAATGCGGTGGGGGGCACGCCCCCCGCCGCATACGTCGTAGTCAGTCTCGCAACTCTCTCTCTCTGTCATTTTTTAAAGTCAATAAATAAAGTGAAGGGGGGGGGGGGGCGTCCGCCCCCCCCCTTTCTTTGCCACTTCTACTACCCCTCCCACACGTATCTAGCCTTTTTATTATTTGAAAGGCTTGCCCCAAAAATGGGGCATTATTTCATTTATGAATTGGGGTGTTTTTTCATTTAGTTGGGGTCTTATTTCATTCTTGATATTGGGGCTTTGTTTCATAACGAAATAAAACCCCATTTTTGGGGCTTTATTTCATTTTGGATTTGGGGCCTTATTTCTTGGGGCCTTATTTCATAGAGCCCAAATTTGATAACAGATTTTCTTTTTAAGATTTAACTTTTATATGAGCATGTAGTTGATATAGAATGTCCTCCAAGTATTAGGGTGGCTCGCCAAAAAATACATCTTTAAAATCCATGTATCTTAAATAAACTTTTTGGTTAGAAATCGTGTCTATCATGCAATTTTCCCTACAAAACATATGCGTTGTTTACAATTTTATATAACTTAGTTACAAAAAAATATCCGTAAAGTTCTGGCAATTATTAAAATTGTCAAATCTTAAATTAATATTCTGGCAAATTTCTTTATGAATTGAATCACAGTGGCAAGCAACTATTAGAAAATGTGACTGAAAAAAGCTTCAGTAGGGTAAACCGACTTATATATACACTCACCCTCAGTTAAAATTTGCTTCACGAAGTACAAAATTTGGGCAAGATCGCGTTGGACGTATTGATATTATAACTCGATATCAAATGTGGGCGGAATGGTACATTTGTAAAAGAGGTACCAGAAGGGGCGTGGCTAAACTTCCAGTTTTTTTTCCAAAACTTTATCCTGTTATAGCTTAACAAAATACAGAATTTGGCAAGATAGTTTCGGGTGTATTTATATTACTTTTCGCTAAATACATTAAGGCGGAATGGTACATTTGTATGGGAGGTACCAGAAGGGGCGTGGCTAGTCTCCCAATTTTATCTCCAAAACTTTATTCTTAGCTTAACAAAATATTGAATTTGGGCTTACTTATTTTTACTTTATTCATTCAAATATTATACCATTTTTGTTGCAGCCTAATGAAATGAAAATGAAATGTGCAGATGTTTGAACACGTAGTCCACAACATGTAGTATGTATGTATTTTAAAAATATAGCAAACATTTTTTTTTACATCAAAGTGTTTTCAACTTCTACCACAAAAGAGAATATGTAATGAGTAAAAATGGGTTTATTTTCGCGATATATTAGCACATTTAAAACAAGTTGGCAAAGGATGTAGTATCTGAGATAAGTGGAAGTCTATTAAATTGCTGTGTAAAAATATAATGTTATATTTTCTTCAAATTTTCATGGAAATCCTAGCCTTCAATTCACATAACCGCAAAATAAGTTTAAGGGATAACTTTCGCTTGTATCACTAAAACTCTTTTACAATAAAATCATTTTTGTAGTCCTTCGTAATACACGTAATAAATTCAAATTCCATATTTCCATTTCTTATTTTGCCAGAGTATTTTTTTCTCTGCGGCATTGTCACTTTCCGTTCACTAAGTTACTTATCTACTTACATGTTTTCGATCTTCTTTTTTTTCATCTTCATAATTTGTTTTGACTTCCAATGGGTATTGTGGGCCCTTGCGTAATTTGTATAAATGTATTTATTTTTGCTGTTGCGATATAGTCGAAGCAGGTTCAATGAACTCTGTTAAACTATATATTAATTGAAAATAATTTAGTTTGCTCGTATAAAGCATTAATAAACATTTGTTCTTTAATTTTGACTATCTTAAAGAATATTCTGTATATTGTTTGGCTGTTAGCTGTTTTTTAAATAAAACAATTTAAAAACAATAGGAAAAAGTAGACTTCACTAATTCAAAAATAGTTGATTACTCCCCTTAACTATTCAAAACACTTTTACAATGCCACATCGAATTTAATACCATCAGAAAAATAGAAAGAGAGGAGACCTTAATCGATTTAATAAAATTTACAGTGCTCTATACGAAGTTACATAAAAAAAGTGATATTAGCAAAAAGACAATAAAAAAGGACGAAACATGTATTCAATCAAGCATTTGGGCCCGTAATGAACTAAGAACAATACGCAAGAAGAAGGAACATTTGGTAAAGAAATTTAATTAACCAACGGAAGTGAATTGCAAGCCAGTAATTTATTCTGCCATTCTATCCATTTTTAATGTAGTTACAGACGGTTGTATTTCTCTTACAGGACTTACTGGCTTTAATCTATTTGAATAGTCTGTGACTGGCACATGTTGATGGATCGAGGTTTAAGTTAAAAACGTCATTGTTGACGGCTTTGGTTTGACTCAGTGAAAATTAATACCTAGAATGGTTTCTATCAGGGACCGAAAATAACTGTTATTGATCGATTTTACAACTAAAAAAATCAATGTGAAGGAAATGTGCTAAAATTATTTTAAATACACCAATACATTGGTTTGTACTCCCTCTGTAGAATTTCGCAATAAACTTTTATTTTGTGATTTTTATTATAAAAGTCCTAAATAACACTTATTTTTGATTTTTAATATATCGCTCATCAAATAAGTGTTATTTTTGATTTATATTCTATCCCTCAATAAATAAGAGTTATTGTTGATTTTAATTTTTTGAGTCTTTGAATAAGAGTTATTGAAAACTTTTTGAAATAAAAATTACGAAGTGAGTTTTATTTTGCCAAACGAAAAATAAAAATCAATCAAAGACTTATATTTTTCAAAACAAAATTTAAAACTCACCGAATGATTTTTATTTCTTCAGGACTGAAATAAAAGTCTTTTGCTATTATCGGCATTATTGTTTTTTGTAATAAAAGAAATGTATATATGATTTTGATCAGCTCAACGAGATGAGCAAGTTTAGCTAAAAATAATTGGACTAAGTGTTCACTTATAGTTCGCGAATTGTGAGTTAAACATGGCAAAAAAGGGGGCAAAATTGTATAATCTCGAAAAAAAATATGTAATTGGCGGGTGTTTACCATCTCACGCAACACTGTTTTACAAGTTCGCAAATGCAACCAAATGCATGCTTTATCAATCCTAAGTATTTGCCGGTATTTCAGCTTGAAGACGTTATTCGCGTTAATCCCAAAGGATCGTTTCACAAGAGCATCATAGTTTCATTGGGATGCTCAGAGGTACTGAAGAAATCTTTATAGAACTCTTGTCCTTTGAAGCTGATTCTTTATTCAACCAAGAATCATTTGTATTGCATAATATTGTCTTTTGTTCCAATACAACGCTTTAATACAAACATACTTAGTACATTACGTTATAAGAAGCTATATCCATGCACATACAGTTTCCATCCGATTGTGTTTGTTAATTATAGAAGGGATTTTATATATAAAATTAATCGGTGGTGAAGTTGCAGTCAAGTGAAGAAATTGCTAGTGAGCTAGATATACTTTCAAAAAGTCTTCATGCTTTAAAATTAACTATTTCTGGGCATTGGGTCATTTTGAATGGGATTTTTTGACATTTATTTTTAACGCCAGAGGGATCTTTTTTACATTTTTTTTGGGTAAGATCGCATTTTTTCTCCGACCAAATGTAATTATCCCCCAGGTTCCTTGAAAATTATGAATAACTAAACGATTTGTTAACCGATTTTTATAAACAAGTATTCGTTTTAATCATGACCGTGTGCACTTTCTGAATAATATAATAAACATTAGGAAAAAAAGTTTTGGCTAAAAATTTCTTCAAAATTAAAAAAAAAAATCCCAAAAGTTTATGACAAGTAACCTACATATATATAGATTTGGAAAGGCCATAGTCTCTCCTTTCCAAATACACAGAAAAATTCAAAATAGGTTTATATTCAACAATTATTCAACCATATTGTCCAAAATTTGACACAATTCACTCAATTCACTCTAATTAAAGAAGGAGTGTGTCAAATGATTCGGTTATCTATGGGTTTGCCTACTTAACTTCAAAATGCTGGCACATTTTCATAAGGATCAGTTAAAGTTTACTCGAGTTATCCTGCCCACGACCCATCCAGCCAGCCAAACAGACGGACATGGCTCAATGGTCTTAAGAATTGGGGTCTAAAAATTTGATCTTAAGATACTTGGGGTCTAACACGTTGTCTTTAATGCGTTAAACTTTTATTTGTAACAATTGATATACATATACCTTTATCCCTAAGGGTGATGGTAAAAACCATCGTTTTTTCGTCGCATTGTGTAGCTATGAGTTAAATATGGTCTGAACGTCCCACAATTGTAATTATTTTGGCCAGAATATAAATATTGTTTGCATATCGATTGAACCAAAAGACTTTTATTTGAACAAATAAAAATTAAAAGTCTTCAAGTGAGTTTTATATTTCATCAGAAAAAATATAAGTCTCAGGCTGATTTTTATTTTCGATTTTGATTTGAAAAAATCATTGAATGATTTTTATTTTTGATTTCTATTTCAAAAAGTCTTCAATAATTATTATTGTGGGACTTTTAAAATATAAATCAAAAATAAGTCTTATGTTCGGAGAGAAATAATAAAAATCAGAAAATAACTCTTACAGAGGGACTTTTATAAATAAAAGTTATAACAGTTACGGTCTCTGGTTTCTATACATATTCCAAAGATTATTTACATGCCTATGCAATGCTATAATATTTAAAAACATAAATATTATATCATGGCAAATATTTATACCATGTGGCATATAAGTCTACATGTGAGATCAACAACTTTTGTTTGATTTTCTATTTTCATTTAAATTACGTGAGTATCCACTAACTCAATCATAACTATAATTTACAGCTTAAGCATCTGAGTCTTAGTTTATACGGTTAACTTTCACAATAATGTTCTTAAATGCTGTACGTGATACTTTTGCCAAATATTTGTACTTGACACCGGCTAAAGTTACGATAAACTAATATAAAGTAAACAATACCACAAGTTGTTCTATCTTGGAGCTACTTAACACAAAGGAAACAATAGAAATTTTGTACAAAAGTGAATAAATGTCATATTTCATACCCACGATGTATGTAGTCTACTTGTTTTCTATCATTTCCCTATTAGAGAAGTTTATCATACACAATGATAATGTCACAAAGGATAAGTTTATGAGAAAAGTTAACGCTACTTAACAAAGTTTAACACTATAAGTACAGCTTACTTAAGTATGAAATGGTATGCAGCCGATGTAGCTGTTAGATGTACAACACTGAGATGCAACAATAAAATGTACAATGTAATACTACAGTGAATGAGCATTGAATGCAAATTGGAAGGAGGTACAATCGTGTTCATGTGTGATTGAAAGCTCACTAGGGCTAATGTCTTTCGTAGACACACCCACACATCTGATGACCTGTACAACACTTACGTTGGTGTTTGTCGGTGAGTAATATCCCAGCAGCAAAAAATTGAGCTTTGCATGCCTTCTTACAGGCCTGCAAAGGCAGTCAGAAGCCCTACCCTTCAAATTCAGTCTTTATTTCAAATTAACATAGGGCGCCATAGGCAGGCAAGGCCTGCACATTCCCTTTCTCATTGAAGGCGTTTCAGTAGGCATGCCTAGTATGTCGTGCTTGGAGTCCTAATAATATGGGCCTTCTATGAGACATTGCTACTGCAGACCAGCTTGCAGGCCTGCAAAAGGGAAATTATAGAAGGAAGGAAAAAAAAACCATATGCGAATTATTTCCATATTAAATGATTTCCTACTTTTTATAAATTTTTAATACAATATTTATTACAATTTGTAATAACAATTTTTTTTAAACTCTAGCAGCGGGAATCGAACTCGCGACCTCAGTACTCATATTTGGGCATGCTACCTACTCGGCTATCACGTGATATAGTTGTTGTACGATAAATAACATACATGTGGTTTTCATAAACAACAGCAACTGTCTTACATTCCCTTAAGAGGCCTGCCAACAGGCCTAATCGGAGAAGTTACAAGTGCATGGCTATGGACGTCAATTTTCCTTCTACTGATAGGACTGTCAACAGACCTGTTTAAGGCAAGAAAGTTTGCATGTCCTTTGTGCACATCTATGGTATTTTTGTGAGGTATACAGTAGGGCTGCTCACAGGCCAGTTTTAAGAAGGGAAAGAGGCATGTCTGCGGGATCTATTCTCATCCTAGTAAGAGGCCTCATTGCAGGTCTCATTTGAGAAGCGAAATGTGCATGGGTATGGAATTTTTTATTAGGCTTAGTGAATGACTTATTATAGCCTGTATACATGCCTGGAAAAGGAAGGCGTATTTGAATGTCAACAAACTGCCTTTGAAGGCATGTTTGCAGGCATATTTTTACAATGCCTTGTCTTTTCCGCTGCTGGGATGTTGTTGGGAAAGGTTTTGTTAACATGGAGTGGTGTTTTGGGGAAATGTCAGTACAGCGAGAGGAAGAGAGTAACGTATTAGTAACATTTAATAAAATGAATACAAGCAACACTCATACGTTTGGTGATGTATTTTAGAAAAATGAAACCCTTTACCGGTGCCGTTGGGGAGGTAAAGTCAATCTTGCATCTCAAACCTACTCACAGCTTCCTTCGTAGTGGCACCTGAACAACGTTATTCGTGATATATTTTAATAATGAATAGCGGCAGATAGTGAGCGACAAACCCTAATGGTTGGTCTAACCACCCTCCTTCAGGCTATGAAAACACGAGAAAGAAAAAGTAACAAACGGAACCCTCCAAATGTTGACGACACCCGCAAACGTCATCAGGACCATGATTTAAGGATATGCACCTGGAATGTCCAGACTCTCTATAATGAAAGTGTCACTACCCGACTGGCGGCTATCCTCAAATAACATAAGGCTGACATCACCGCCATCCGGGAGATGAGATGGACAGGACATGGATGCTCGCGACGTAAAAATTGCGACATCTATTACAGTTGCCATGCCGAAAAGCACGAATTAAGATGTGGATTTGTGGTTGGCGAGAGACTCAGACATCTTGTCTCGCGATTCAATCCTATTAGTGATCGAATAGCCACAATCCTCATCAAGGCGAAATATTTCTACATCCCGCTGATTTGTGTTCATGCCCCGACGGAAGATAAAGAAGCTGTCCTAGCCACGGGAAGATATTCTTTGTCCATCGATCGGTAAACACAGCCTGTATACCGACACGTCAGACAACGGGTTTAGGCTGGTTAGCTTCGCAGCGGGAAGGAACATGGTAGTGAGTGGAACCGGATTCCAGCACAAAGATATCCATATGTCACCTTAGCTATCCCCCTATCGAAACACTAAATAACAAACTAATCATGTGATAATTGATGGCAGGCATGCATCTAGTGTCATTAACGTTCGTGTGATCCGTGGTGGTATTGTTGGCTTGGATCATTAACTAGTTGCAACCAAGGGGCGCCCAAGATTGGGCAGAGCGAAAAACGCTGGTAACCAAACACAAAAAAAGCTGGACATCGCGAAGCTGCAACCCCAGGGATAGCCACTGCCTACTCCAACCAGCTCTCCCAACTGCTACAACAAAACGACTCTACTTTTTATGTTCTCGATACACAGTGGCAGTATATTGCGCATTCTAAGGTAACCGCCGCAACAACCGTTCTGGGATTTGAAAAACGGTGCTCAAACGAATCCTGGTACGATGAAAAATATGCATAACGTTTGAGGAACAGGATGCTGCTAATAGGGCAACGCTACAGCCAATTGTAACCTGTGCTGTTAGGGAACGGCACAAGGAGTCAGTAAAACAGACGAGACAGCTATTTAAGCGCAAAAACGTCAGATGAAGGAACGGGAGAACGAGGATATAAAGCGATATAGGGATAGAGGTGAGGACCGAAAATTTTACCGGAAAGTAAAAGCAAAAGGCTACGGTAATGGGCTCCCTTCCCGTAAGCACAAGGATGGAAATCTGGTTAGAGATACAAAAAGTGTGCTGCATATATGGAGAGAACACTTCCAGCAACTGCTGGTTCCAGAAGGCAGTTCACATGAAGGTATCAATTGTCGACGACGGCTTAGATTGTCCACCACCACCAAGTCAAGTCGAGGTAAGAAGAGCAATATCGCGGATGAAAAATAATAAAAAAGCCGGTGCCAACGTACTTTTGGCAGAGCTCTTCAAGACCGGTGGCGAGGAGCTGATAACGAGCATACACCAGCTCCTACGCACGATTTGGCTTAACGAGTGCA
Organism: Muscina levida; assembly: GCA_964034835.1. Taxonomy (NCBI): domain Eukaryota; kingdom Metazoa; phylum Arthropoda; class Insecta; order Diptera; family Muscidae; genus Muscina; species Muscina levida. Next base: position 170,479,247 of record OZ035880.1, on the reverse strand, counting down.
TGCCCGATGATTGAAATCTAAGTGTATTATGTCCTGTGCTGAAAAAAGGGGATCCAAGTGTGTGCTCCAACTATCGCGGGATCAGCCTTTTACCCATCGCATATAAGGTCCTGTCATGTGTGCTATGTGAAAGACTAAAGCCAGTGTTATCCAAACTGATCGGGCCTTATTAGTGTGGCTTTAGACCTGGAAAATCAACAACTGACCAGATTTTCACACTTCGGCAAATCCTGGAAAAGACCCAAGAGAAACAGATCGACATGTACCATCGTTTCGTCGACTATGAAGCTGTCTTCGACAGCCCGATACGGCAGTAATTTCTCGAAGCCATGGCTGAGTTTGGTATTCCAGCGACTCGTATCGCCTTTGCGGAATGACGCTGACTGACACGATGTCTTCAGTGAAGATTGGCAAGGACCTACCTAGCCATTCTGTAACAGACGAGGCCTACAATAAGGCGACGGCCTATCGTGCGATCTCTTCAACATAGTGATGGAGATGATAATGAGAAATGCTGCAGTAAACACGAGTGGCACTATTTTCAATAAAAGCCACATACTACTCGCGTACGCTGATAACGTAGACATCATCGGTCGAAAACTGCGGGATGTGACTGCAACCTTCTCAGGTCTAGAGAATGAATCAGCGAAAATGAACAAAGTTATTAGTTCCAACGAACAAAGAATCTACTCGTTTGGGAAACTGCGTGAACGTTGCCTTTTAGCAAATAAATGTTACTACGAACTAAGCAAGCGATTCAATGACGGAGCCCTCTCTCGACGAACAAACCTCCAGCTATACCAGATACTGGTTCTACCTGTCTTAATGTATGGCTCAGAATACTGGGTTATGACACAAGCGGATGAATCGGTTATGGCGGTATTCGAGAGAAAAATACTTCTTAAAATATATGGGCCCATCGTCGTTAACGGAGAGTATCGGCGTCGTATGAATCATGAGCTGTACGAGCTGTACAATGACATTGACGTGGTCGAGCGCATTAAGGTGCAGAGGTTGCGTGGGCTAGGTCATGTTGTACGCTTGGACGAAAATGCTCCAGCTCGAAAAGGCTTCGGCAATGATGGACGGCGCAGAAGAGTGCGAGCAAAACACCTTTGGAAATGCCAGGTTACTGAGAACCTTACAGAACTTGGTGTGACTAAGTGGCGAAGAAGCGCAGACGATCGAAGCCCTTATAATATTCTTCAACGTGCGGTATATAATCCCATAGGATTGTAAAGAAGTGCCAGCTATATAAGTAAATAAGAAATGCTTTTTTACTTTTTCTTGTACCAAATACCGAATTAAAAATTTAGATAAACCTTTCTCTTTACATTTTCAACATTTGCCAAAGTTCTGCATAGTAAATTTGGTTTAGTTTATTACAAATATAATGTGATGACTTGAAAGGACATTAGATCCTTTGCGGCCAACTGCAATCCGACTACTGAATATTTGCAAATATCATGAGTTAGGGTCATCCTTATGGTGTTCATTTAACAAGTAACATATTTCCACTTCATTTGTGTTGAATATATTTATGACTGTTTATTAAAGATTCATAAATATTCAATTGACAAAGTGCAGCATTTGCTATACTTTATTCAGTCACCTTAAACATATTTCTGCCTTCATCTAAGTTTTTCGAAATACCAATAAATTTTCGAAAAATTCCCTTAATATTGTAATAATGGTGTGGCTACAAGTTCTTTGAGGTTTGTTATTGTTTTCTCTGCATTCTTTTTTCTTTTTACTTAGACACAAAAGCCATAAAAATGATTTATGTGTGAAACTGATAGTGCTGTGAGTATTTTTGGAAACATTTCATATGGTTTTTTAATGTTATGCACCCAGCAGTGGTAGTAGCGATATGAAGGATAAATGTACATTAATATTTTTGAATTATTATTTGAAGACAATAATATGCGGTGTGTAGCAGGAGCATTGACATACAACTTTTTGTCGAATGTTTTAAAATCTTCCAATTGGTTATAATTTCTTTAGATGTCAAAGAAGTTTTACATTTTGGTCGAATTTTTTGCCTTTTTTTCTACAACATTTGTGCCTTAGCTTGCCAACATGAGAAAAGGGTCATTGAACGATAATTTGAAAAGTTCGATTGTATTTAACTTTGTTTAACAGCGTTTACTCAATGCTACCAAAGTTTACCGGCAACATTTTAAACAATCATAGAAAAGTTTGCAACCATATGTGAAAATTTCCTCATGCTCTGATGCGAATACAAATATTGAATAATGCACAACTTTCGCATGACTTGACATTTATGATTAAAGCTTGCAGCATTAATTTTATGCGAAAACTTTTGAATTTTTTGTCACATTTAATACCTTGCCATTGGGATTTTGACATATGTCTAAAATTCTTTGTAGCACGAACTTTGTTATTGTATTGGGTATCAAAGGGATTTTATGGTATTGTAAATTAAAAAAAAACCAAGGTCGCTGGTCGTAGCAAAAATAACGTGAAAGAAGGTTTTGTGTCTGATATCAAGATAAATTCATATATTTTTCAATAAACAACAATTGTTTACTTTTTTTCCAGGGCAATTTCAAATGCAAGCCAATCCTATTAATATTGTAAATGTGAATGTCTGTCTGTTTGTTTCTTTGTATGTTTGTTTCTCAATCACGCCTAAACGGATGAACCGATTTCAATGCAATTTGGAAGACAGATAGTGTAGTATATGGAAATTGCCGTAGGCTATAATTTTTTGGAATTTTTGACCATATGAGCAATGTGGGTGTGGCAAGACTTTTTTTTGAGCTAGGGGGATACAATTTGGTACACAGATAGTACTCGGCAACACAATTATGAATATGCGGACAAAATTTTAATTTTAGACCAGTGGGCGGAGGGGGCGTGGCAAAACATATTTTTAGAGCTAGGAAGATAAAATTTTGTATACAGATAGTACTCAGCAACACAATGATGAATATGCGGACAAAATTTTAATTTTGAACCAGTGGGCGTGGCAATCTTTTTTTTAGAGCTAGGAAGATAAAATTTGGTACACAGATATTACTCGGCTAGGCGAATATGAATATGCAGACGAAATTTAAATTTTTTATCAGTGGGCAGAGTGGGCGTGGCACAACATTTTATTAGAGCTAGGAAGATAAAATTTGGAACACAGATCTTACTCGGCTAAACGAATATGAATATGCAGACGAAATTTTAATTTTGGATCAGTGGGCGGAGTGAGCGTGACAAAATATATTTTTAGAGCTAGGGAGATAAAATTTGATACCCAGATCGTACTCGACAACGCGAATTTGAATATGCATACGAAATTTTAATTATGGACCAGTGGGCGTGGAAAAACATATGTTTAGAGCTAGCGAGACAAAATTTGATATTCAGATAGTACTCGGTAAAACGAATATGAGTTTATGGACGAAATTTTAATTTTGGGCCAGTGGGCGGATGGGTATGGCAAAACATATTTTTAGAGCTAGGGAGATACAATTTTATGCACATATACTACTCGGCAACACGAATATGAGTTTGCGGACGAAATTTTCTTTTTGGACCAATGGCCGGAGGGGTGTGGCGAAACTATATTTTACCCCTAGAGAAATACAATTTGGTACACAGATAGCACTCGGCTACACGAATATGAATATGCAGACGAAATTTAAATTTTAGATCAGTAGGAGGAGTGGGCATGACCAGACTGTATTTTACCCCCAGAGAGAAAAATAGTACAAATAGTACTCAACAACACATATATGGATATGCACGCGAAATTTAAATTTTGGATCAGTGGGCTGAGTGGCCGCTTCAAAACTGTATTTTAGCCCTAGATATATACAATTTGATACACATATAGTACTTGATATATGAATATGTAAAAAACACCAGTGGACCGAGGGGGCGTGACCAAACTGTATTTTTGCTCCAGAGAGATACAATTTGGAACACTGACGAATTTGAACTCATGTTCAAATTTGCAGACGAAAGTGTTATTCTCAATCAGTTGTGGGAAAACTGTATTTTATCCCTAGACCGGTGATATTTGATACACAGATAATAACGATACCATAAAAGTACAATTTATTGTTTTAAAAAATTTAATTTATTTAACTAAAAAGTACAGTTTATTGTACAAAAAAGTAATAAATTTATTGTACCAAAAGGTACTTTTATTGTACAAAAGTTACAAAAGTAACTCATATTTTTATCAATAAGTAATGTTGTTGAAGCAAAAAGCGACGACTACAATTGAATTTTCTTAACTTTATAATATTTTTAAATTTGTTTGCTGAAATTTTTGCAGCTTTGTGACAAGAATTTTTTTCGGATTGTGTTATTAAAGTTTAAGGACTATTTACACGGCGTCAGTTGGTTTTATCTAAAATTTTGGCAATATGTCGGTAAACTTTGACAAAACAATTTTATTTACATGATGCTGACACATTTAGAAAGAAAACATTGACATTGATGTCAGTAGTGTAAATGAGGCTTTATAGTTCTCGGCAGTGCAGACATGAATATACCGATATAATATTTATTTTCGGTCAGCCGGAATATGAAGGCGGACATTTTATTTCCGATCTAAGGATGTCTTTGTATACAGGTAGTACTTGACGCTATAGATATGAATGTTCTGGCGAATTTTTTATTTTCGGTTATTGATATGTTGTTAGTTTGATCAGGTTAAGGGGTAACTTGGGGTAGGTAGCAAATTGTTTACAGAGCGTACAAGATCGACGCTTAAACTTAGCCCTTTAAGTAAGCATGCCAAACATATTATAAGTATACGTCAAGTACGCAATAGCGAAGCATTGCCGGCTCCACTAGTGTTTTATAGTGGTAAAAGCTTTGTAGAAATTAGTTTCACTCTCCATAGCATCACTTCGTTATTACTTCTAGTTGCATATTAATAGAGCCTGCATATATACTGGTTTATCGTATATATCTTTCACCTATTCTAATAATCCATATTTAATATCCCTCTTCTTTTTAAACATCAGCACTTTTATCCAGCTACAGTAAATTGCATTCAAATTGTACTCTATATTATTATCATTGAAGTCATTTTAACGATACAATGAATATCAATATTTTTGACTTCTTTGCCTCTCTCCCTATCCACTCGTACATATTATTTGTAAAAGTTCTCTTGTTTCCAGCAATGGCAATGTCGCAAGATGATCATTAAAGAATTCTTTAAATATTATAATAATATTTTATGGATATTGCAAATATTTAATGCAACAATATTTTTGTGCGATTTTCATATATTGGCGTTTAAGTTAGAAAAAATCTTAATACATATAGTTTAATAGCAAGTGGACGCATCAACAAGTCCATTATACTTATATTTTTGGAATCAAAGTAAAAATCAAACAAAGCAGAATCACAGCAATATTACATATTGACATCCCTTAATACTGTCGTATTAGCAGCACACACCATTCAGTGATGTGCGAATTAAAAAAAAACATATGAAAACCTTGGCTTTGAATGGTCATTATTGGCAATACATGTAAAGTTTATACAAGTGTAAACCAACAGATAACTAGAACTAGATAAATTATGTTATGAACTGAAATGAAAATATTTCTATACAAACAAGAACAAACAATAATTTTGTACGATAAACAGTGGTGCTGGCATGATATTCATAACCAGGACAGATTGCTGATGACATTAAACGAGTAAAGGAGGGAAATAGAAATCCCAATCAAATATACATGTGCATTATGACGACAGTAAGGGTCAGAAAACTAATGGGCGTGACAGAAGACTAAGAAGGTTTTTTTTAAATCGGACTGCAAGGGGGTAAAATGGGCGTGGTACCGTCCCATACAACCCGAATTTTGATATGGCTGTATCTTTTAAACCATTGTAGGTCCGAAGTTGAAATTTAGTACATATAACGGTCGTATAAGTAAGAATACTTTGTTTGTGGAAAGCGGGCGATGACACGCCCATTTTTAAAAATCATTATATGGGCCAAATCCATGAACGATTGCAATTATATTTTCTTTGTGTGATATTGTCCATAAGGTGCCCGGACATAACCCCCACGGACATAATCCCCAAATCGATTTAGGGGCCGAATTTGTTGTTGTATTTAGTATTTCCACACATGAAGAGAACACTTTGAAATATTGTTATTGTAGCGAGGGACGTAATTAGTCTCGTTGCGAACGTAATGTGTCTCTCTGCAACGCGAGACGAATGCGGTGGGGGGCACGCCGTTTTTTCGTTTTGGGGATTATGTCCGTGTGGGGTTATGTGCACCCCTTGCAAAAAAGGCATTAAAGTGTATTTTGACAGCTTCTTTACTAGTCTGAACCTACAGCTACTTTACATCGGACAGAATTTCTGTAGTTAATTGGATGGATAATCGGGGTGTATATCTGGCTTCAAATTTTATTAGTAAAACTGCTGTGTTTCAAGTAAAGCGCCGTGTTGTTGGACAAGCTGAAAAAATTGATATCAACTGGCCTTTGGTTATCCAACACTACAACAAGGGAATGGGTGGTGTTGACCTAATGGACCAGAAAAAAGTCTATCATGAGTACGATCGTAGAAGCAAATGGAGTTTCTATATTCATCTGTTCATCGATCTTTTTGAAATATCCATCCATAAAAGCTACATAGTCTACAACAAGCTTATACTAGCCAGCAGCTTTCCGGCAACGTAACATCTATAGAACATAGGGCAGCTTGGCCAAGGAACTAATCAGTGACTTCGCGTCAAGAACGCGCGCATTTCCAGACGTTTCCAGAATTGAAAACCACTATTTAGTCAAACCCCGATCTCTCCACAAAATGGAAAAGCGCGAACAATGGAAACGGTGTTCGAATTGTACAGCGAAGGGCAAATATAGCCGAACCAATGTATATTGTCTCCAATGCAACTTGTTCCTTTGCTTCACTACATCCCGTGACTGCTTTCAAATTTACCTCACACAACACTAATTAATAGTTCTACATTTTTTCTTGTAAACTTTTTAAATATAACATATACATATGGGCAAGGCCACCGTCAGTAACGTCACGTTCGTATACATATTTTTGTCAATATCTTTACTAAATGCTATTATTTCTCCCAACTTGAGAGCGGCATATGAAAGTTCTCGTCATAACTGTTGTTTCATACGTAGACAATTTTGTAGTGTCTCGTTTTGTTGTGAAATTATGACCATTTTAAGCCGTCAGTAACGTCACCGGATTTTGGAAGTGTGTTTTGAGGTTACTGAACGTTTGTGTAAAATTTAGCGAATTGAAAAGATTTTATGTTTATAATTGACAAGTATTTAAAAAAGGAAGGCTGAAAGATCATTTTTATCCAAAAGGTGGGCTTAATCACGTAATCGCCATAAAAGCAGTGTCAGTAACGTCACACAAAAATGTCAGTAACGTCACACGTACGAATTTCGGTAGGATTTTCAGATCTTTTTTCTCTTGGGTTAATAGAGGGAACCTAAACGACAAAAAAATCATCGTAGAGAAGTTTTATGATGCAACCTGGGGAGAAATTAAGACTAAACCACACTCATAAAAAAAAATGTAGTAAATCGGGCTTGACCTTTAGAGCTGATTTTTGTATGATAGAGTGTTAGTTAATTAAATTATATCTTCAATAATGTGTATAGCTTGAGGGTTGAAATTGGTTTCTGATCAGTTTTGCATCATTAAAATTAAAATTTGTTAATTTTTCCTACTTTTCAGTCTTAGCGGCTATTTAGTACGAAAAATGTCGAATTAACTTGTTTTTGTTTTTTTTTTTTGCAAAAAATTTGTGAAATTTCTTCCTAAATGGTGATTAAAATTTTGCGTCAGTATTTTGAACTAAAGCCAGGACACTCTGTAAAATAAAAACACATTATTATCGGAAAAAACAAAAGTCTTTATTAATTCAGACTTGTTAATTTTTGCAAAATTAAAGCATCGCTTCAGTTGAAGTTTTTTCTAACGTAAATAAACATAAAATATCACAAAAATAAGCAATTTTAATTGTATCCCTGCTGAGCTGCTATTTCGTCCCCAATGGGACGGATTTGGTGCGAAGACGAAATGTCACGAATGTTTTTTGCGTTTGCGAAAATTGTGGCCGTATCCAAAATGGTGTTTGTTTGTTATACTCTTCTTCAGCAGCTTCCGCAACTAATTTTTGCGATTGAGTATATTGGAACGCCTCAACGAATTCCCGTGCACTGTTTACTATGCAGTGACGAGCTTTTTCCTTTTGTACTCGTCGTATTTGTTGCTTTCTTTTAGCTTTTTAACATAACGCTTGTCTCTTTGTGCACCAGGAATCGAAGTCGAGCAATTATATACCAAATTGTTAAGCAAAAAAGTAAAAAAATAAAATTAATATAATACGTCAGTAACGTCACACAATCTTTTTTTGCAAAAATACCCTGCTATGTGCTAATAATACTTCATTTAAGCATTGATTATGAAAGTACTTCAAAAGTGCTCAAAAAAAATCAGCTCATCCAACCTCTTTGCTAATTAGTTAATGCATAAAAAAACATTTTATAAAAATTTGTTAGTAACGTCACCATTTATTTGCGGCTGATTACTTTAAGCCGTAATTGGTCCAAAACCCATGCTTTGTACACAAATTTTCTTGCTATTCAATAGTTTGATTTGTATTCTATCAAAAAAAAGTAATCATTTGTCTAAAGTATAAAAAAATAACAACAAAATTTACCTTTTTCGCCGACATTGGTATATTTTCCAAATACACCTTGCACGTGCCACTTATGAAAAGGATGTAAAATGTTAAAGCAGACACAAATTTTGCACTGGCATACATTGCTGCCATATTCTATACATATTAGACATATAAAAAAAATTTTGGACCTTGTGACAGAAAAAAAATCTATGTGGTTTAATTTTTCGTGACCTTGCCGATATGCATAAAAATCTTTTTTGTACATTTAATATTTTGGGACAAAATTTTCCGTCGTGGACCATAGGCAACTATACTTGCCGTGAAAAATAGGGGACAAGGGGCAAAAAATTATAAATAAAAATTAAAATCGCCTCGGCCAAAAATGTCTGGTGGTCAAAGGTTTAACGCGGTAATATCATGTCATTGGGATTTGGCTTTTGCAAATAAATCTTTATAAAAAATGACCCGAACCTGTTTTTAATGTAGAAAAGCATAAAATTACCTTGTAGCTGTGGTTTAAACGTTATTGTGTCACAATATGCCATTTATTAAGGTCATAGTATATTATGTGACGATATGAGGTTTACCGATTTCAGAGCGTATGAGTTATGTGGAATTGTATTTGTTACTCATACGTAAGTCAGTATACACGAAAATAAGTGTAAAGACTCGTTCAGACAAAAGAAATCTGTCAAAAATGTGTCATCAGGAGTGTTATTGATAACGAATTCTAGTCGTCGACAACCGTTCACACACAATTTTCCGTATTTCATCTATGATACGTGTGTATCAAGGCGCGTTTATTTCAGTTTTTTCTACGAAAGAAACGAAATCACTTTGTGTTAGTGTATCATTGTTAGTGTATCATTCGATACATTGGCTAAACGATCAGAAAAGTTTTTCTATTTTTGATATTAATGGTCAATTCATTCTCACGCACTAGGATGACGCGTTTCGAATTCCATGACAAGTTCTTCTTCAAAACCCTTTGTGACGAATCGATGCACTCTGGTATCACAGTGCTGGTACATTATCATTCTGTGCTGGTACATCATCAGCTGTATATATATCTACAGTTATGTCAAACATGTACATGCGAAGTAGATATCAGCCGAAAATGTCCAACATTAATTTGAATTTGACCGTTAATATTTAACATGAGAATGGAGGATTTTTTTCCCCACAATTACCTTTTTACCTAAAATCTCAAGCTTTATCAAGGATATTTGTTGGTAAACTAAACTCACTTCAAGTTTAACGTCAAAGTAAAGCATACTTTTTTGGCCTGGCATTGATCGTATAGATTATTTATCAATTTGTGTTAGTGTATCATTCGATACACTGGCTAAACGATCACGTTTTTGTTCTTATAGGAGCAAATTTAAATATCGTTAAAAGGGAAAACCTGAGCTTATGTCTTTAAATCTATAGGTTAAGGGAAAAAATGGCAATTTTTTTTTCTCTCTACTTAATATCTACAATTTTTCTTAAGAGATATTCCGTACGAGATATTATCGCTTTAAAATATAGAAAAGTGATAAAAATACAACTTGCGTAAAAAAAAAAATAGTATGACCATTAAATTATTAATGCAGCCAACTTAACAACTCAAATGACACAAAAGTTCTTATTTTTATGGCTACTTTCACATGCAAATCCCAGAATTGAGTCCCAAAATCAATGAGCTGAAATATATTGTACTATGTTATAGTCCTTTTGCATTAAAGTGTTTTTAAATGATATACTCTTGATTTCCAATGTAAAGAATTTATTCCATGACAAATGATTAAACTTATCAACATGCTACTTTATTACACAATTCAATATCTTGTATTCATAATAGTCCTTAGTTACAAAAGTAGTTGTGCCTCCGTGTTAAAGCAACTGTTGCGGTGTTGATACTTGTAAGTCGTTTCAATTGACTGCGATTTCTATAATGGCAATAATACACGTTCATTGCGACAGATAAATAACTTTTAATAAGTGTAGAATACTTCGGTCTACTCATACATACTTAATTTATGACTTGTTACATATGTCTTCCAAATTCGAGTATATCTAACTTGGTTTCTGGCTAGAAACGTGCAAGCAGTTGTTTGTGTTCTAACGCTCAACATGCCCATATGTAATTTGTAGAGTATATAAACTTGTGTTAATTAATAACCAATATTTATGTATACGAGCAGTAAATGTATGTGCGCAGAAAGGATGATATGGACGAGTGGGGTTCTATTGCTTACACATAACCATAGCCACACCGTATCTACTCTGCCAATTAGCCAAACAACACAAAAGCAACGGGGAAGCCACAACAATAAAGACATTCATTGCCGTTGAACCTTAGCAAACAAACAAACATTGTTCGCCATAATTCAGAGGATGATTAGCATTAAAACAAAGGAATTTCTAGTTTTGGTGTATCAGAGAGTGTCTCTACAATCAAATAGTAAATCAATATATAGAATAGAAAAAACAATATGTTCGAAATGTTTAAGAAGTTTAAGTATAATTGATCGCAAACCATAATATGGTTGGTGGTAGAAACTAATAAATATTGGTAAGTAGTAACAGAAAATGTTAGAATTAGTAAGTGATACATCGGTTTATAAAGAATAAACTTATAATAAATTTTTACTTGTAATATTAGGCATATCGTTATATCACTCAATTTTTTAAAAAATTACAACGAAGTGGTCCTTCAAATCAAATGATTTTAAACTATCTCGTAGAGGGATACAACAAATCAATACTTAAAAATAACTTTTTATGAGAAACTAGTGGGCCCGGCAATGCTTCGCTATTGCATTTTAACTTGTAATATATTTCACATTTAGGTCTACAAAGTACTTTGAACACGGTACTTAAGCTCGATAATGATATGTTGAGTTTATTAACTTATGTAACTAATTTCTAGCAACTCCTTAACATGAAAGTTAACAAATTAAGTGTTGTTGTTTAAAATTCTAAATATCATAGGCTCTATGACGATAGTAAAAAGTTCATCAGCAAAGTCATATCTTTTACAAATCAGAAACAGACATTCCGTTTCAGATCAAAATTCAATGTAGTAGCGGTAACCGTGTGTATACTAACTATCTTTTTGGGCGTAAAAAACACTTTTGACATGCCTTCTGCGCCTATTGACCGAAAATGGAAATTTCGTTTGAAGCTTTATGCCTTTAGCCATAAAAACCTCTTTTGCCATGTCTTCTTCTCACACGGATCAAGAATATTTCCGAATACTATCTTTGTATTGAACTCATATTACCATTATATGAGATAATTCGGTCACCAACGTTTGGCTTTACAAAGTGATGATCTCACGCGCTGTATGGCATTTTACGCCGTCGTGTTGGAACCATTTCTCCTTCAAATTATGTGCAATGACATGATAAATAGAAAAAAATCAATTGATGTTCCACTGGTTTTAGTTCTTCTACCAGTTGGATATATGAATATAGGCCAAGATCTTTCCTCAGCATTTGCAGAGACCGAGTTGCTGAGAACGGCGTCGGTTCGATAAATTCGAGTCCCCTGTCACACTTACATCTACAGCGTTGATGGCTTCTATTAGCTGCTCAGATGGATGAGTATATGAACTTTAAACTTCACAAAGGGCAAACAGAACGCGCATTTTGAAAATAAATTTGCAAGATTTCTAAACGTTGTTCTTCTGTAGTCTTTACATGGTGACTTTTCAAAGAAAGTCTCAATGAAAGTCTATCACACTTCACACACCTCGCCTGAATGACGAATTGGTTGACCTAAAATCGCAACAAAAACGGTAAATGGGGTTTTGTTGGGTGTCAATTGTACATTAAAAATCTACATGAATCAAAATCCTAGCTGATACTTTTTTTTAAAATAAACGGATTTTTCGTTTATTTACTCCGTTTTGCGCTTCTTTTGGAAGTGACGTTCGTTGCCCCATGATTATTGAAAGCGTACAGACTTCAGCTTTAAGACACTTCTATCAAAATTTAAGTTTTCTGCACTAAATTAAGTTTTCCCAGCGCGAGCTAGGAATTGATATTACACACAAAGTTTATTGGTGACATTTTCTAACAATTCATCGTAGATTTGGTTACAATTTTTGCGGATAAAAAAACTGGCCCACCTTACTGTTCATATCTCTAGGCGAACTGCAATATACTGTGGAGTTTTGACAGTTATAACTGTTTATTTTAAAAGGGGTGTGGTACAGCCCACTTCCACTCTTACTATAATTTATACTGCAACAACAACATATGTAACAAATCTCATCTTCATACCTCCTATAATTCATGAGATATAGCCCTTTTTATTTTCATGTTATATGGGCGGTGCCACGCCCCTTTATCCAATCACAACCAAATATAGCCAGGAACTATCTACAGGTCATCAGTACCACTTGGTAAAATTTTAGTACCAATCTGTCTATTGGGAAAGCCTGCAGAGCGGTTTTGAAAAAGGGGCGTGGCACCCCCCCACTTCCATGATAGTTCATGATATACAGCCCTTTTGATTTTCAAGTTGTATGTGCGGTGCCCCGCCCCTTTGTCCAATTGGATCGAATTGTAAATATAAACCACCCGGAGCGCCACCCAAACGCATACAAAAAAATGTATGCAAATCGGTCCAGCAGTTCGTGAGTTATAAAGTCACAACACACTTGCAACAATTTTTTATATATATAGATATATCCTTGTTGGCCTTAATTCTACCATATTCTAATGCTACTGTTTTGAACACCATTTTCGAAATTATGATGTCCATCCTCTATCATCAACATCAGCTAGAAGCAAACATTGACACAAAGAGACATTAAATAAATCCAATGGAATTTACATGTTGTGACATTAAAATTCATTGTCACACATGCCGTCAGTATTAGACACATTGTAATCATTTACAATGAAATATTCATCCGCCATAGCAACATGATGTGTAATGCAACAAAATACGCAGTGCCTAAAGAGGCAAACACCCACCAGAGTCATATTATGTGATGTTAGCATATAAAGGAGCTACAAAATGTTTATGTAAATATTTTATGCATCCTCTCGTATTGCAACATTATAAAAGTGTTGAATTTTATATTGTTGCATAAAATCTTTCGGTCACAATGACAGCGTGACCATTAAATAAATGAGCGAAATATCTAATAATATGAAAACATTTTTTTACTCCTTTTACATAGGGTATTAAAAGTTGTGCTATATAGCATAATTTTCAGTTAACTACTAAAGCGTTAGTAAACTGTTGATGGTTGGGTTAAATATACTATATATAAAGAGTATGGCAGTATCATGGTTAATACAGCTCATTTCAACACTTAACGTTTTAGTATTCATACTTGAATTTAGCTCATCATCGCTGGAGAATGGCGAATTTATTGTCAAAGCTTTTGTAACATAAATTGTTTTGAATTTTCTATGTTAGTGTAGATACTACGAGTGTTATTTGATTATCCACCTAATCATTATTTCACTGGTATGAGAGTAAAGTTATTTTAAATTACAGTCACATTACGAGTCTCAACAAGGTGAGTTTATTAGTGAGAGATAAGTATACGCATACGACTCGTATTATTTTATTATACCTCATATCCATATCCATTATGAAGTCATTAATCAATGACGATTGGAACAAAGAGACGATTTAAGATATATGGTAGAAGTAAGTACTTCCAAAACGTTACGCTACTGCGGGTATTAAACTATGGATTTATTCCATAAATGACAATAAATGAAAATTTTTTGATATAACAACAAAAACCTTAGCCAAAGAAAGGCAAACGAGAGAGCACTTTCCAAAAAAATTCTAAAAAAAAAAAATAAAATAAATAAAATCACATCCCTTAAGCTGAGTGATTCTACGACTGAATCAGTAGTGTGGAAATTTTTTTTGCTACACAACAATGGGACTTAAATAGAAAGATTTATTGGAAACTTCCAAAATCCATAACTTTTTCTTAGCTGTAAATCTAGAAATTGTATTTCAAATTACACAGTACAACACATGTTTGTGGCACTCAATTCTCAGAAATGCAATTCCGAGAACTTGGGGTGTGACCTAGTGAATGTTGTAGGTCTGGTCAAGTACATGACCCCGTACACCAAAGTTTGCTAACACCCTGAAAATCTTGACTTGACTGTTAAAAAACTGTTTTTTCTTGTATTTCCTCACTTATGAACTTATAACTCAGTCAATTCTTAAGCGATTTTTTGATTTCTTAACAGTTTTTGTAAGAAAAGTCTTAGACATTTCTTACGATGTATACTTGTATAAATAACTTGTTACATACAGTACGAGCAACCGATTGTTACATACAGTACGCGCAACCGATAGCAGTCCAAGCCGGTTGCAGATACCGAGATTGTTGCGCTTACCGAACCTCTATTGAAAATTGTTATTTTACTTTGTGAAAAATGCCCCACGTCACTAAAAAACTGTACTATAACAGTCATTTGCTCACTCACATTGAACAGTGGCGTAACATAGCATGCAAATAAAAAAAAACATATAATTTCTGCAAATACATTGAAAAGTTGCGCTCATGGAGACTGCTTTTTTGAACGTGTTGCACTTATGTAAAAAAGAGCAGTTGCGCAAATCGGGGTGTTGCAATAATCGGTAGTTGCGATAATCGAGCTCGTACTGTATGTGTATTTTTGCCACGAAATCGCAAACATTTGTGAAATTGTTCCTATTGTTTTAATTTGAAGAAATTTTTAGCTAATATTTTGTTAAGATACGGTTATGTTTGTTACATTATTCAGAAAGTGCATTTTGTTGTGTACAAAACGCATAATTTTTTGGTAAAAATTGGTGAACAACTGGTTAAGTTTTCCGAGTTTTAATAAAATAGTGGCTAAAAATTCCTTCAAACTTAAAGAAAAGTGAAAATTACAAAAGTTTACGATTTCGAGGCAAAAAAAAAGACAGATGTAACAAGTTAACATATCTATATAAATGTATATATAGTTGGGAAGGTCTAAGACTCTTCTTACTAAAACCGTTCTGAAATCAAACATTGGTTAAGTATTATCTGAGTTATGATCTCATAAGTGAGGAGAGATCCAAAAAAAAAAACCGGGTTTTTAAACGTAAGTCAAGATTTTGAGGGTGTTAGGAACCTTTTGTATACAGGGTCATGTGTTACTCGACCACATCTACAACATGCACTAGGTCACTCACAAGTTCCAAATGGCTGTCACATAGTGTAATTCAATGACCATACGAGTTTTTTTAGCAAAGCTGGATTTTATTCACTTTTTCTATATTTTAACACGGTTGATGGTTGTAACACGCAAATACCATGCAGGTGATATCGGGTTCGATTCCCGCCTCCAGTCATCTACATTTTTCTTTCATTGTCTGCTCCCCTCGAATGTTGTCGACAGCAACTTCGCAGTAGTAGCGTCGAGTCAATCTGCATGTCTTATAAGAGCTTCTCAAACAGTGACGTTCGTATTCGTCGATAAACAAGTAGGTGCCGTTAGTTGTGAATCTAAAAGTAGAAAGCGTGTAAATTCACAACAACGCGAGAAGCCATCCCATACCTCATTCATGGGGTGTAAAGGGAAATTAAGTTTTTAAGTAAGAGTTAAAATCTCATAAGTGAGGAGAGATCCGAAAAACCGGAGTTTTAACCATAAGTCAAGATTTTGAGGGTGTTAGGAAATTTTGATATACAGGATCATTTGTTACTCGCCCAGACCTACAACATGCACTAGGTCACTCCCCAAGTTCCCCAAGTGGCTGTCACATAGTGTAATTTAATGGTCATACGAGATTTTTTGCCCTAGGTGGATTTTTAGCATTTTTTCTATATTCTATTTTTTTATTCTATATATGTAGGAGATACCGAGTTCGATTCCCGCCTCCAAGCATCTACATTTTTGTTTCATTGCCGGCCCCCTCGCTTTATAGTGTTGTCAATAGTATAGTGTTCTCTACGTATATTTCATTTGTGTCTGTAGCAAAGTTGTGGATATTGAATAGGCCATAATTTGCACAATTTGGTACAAATAACTTTTGGTACAATAAATTGTACTTTTTGTACAATAGTTTATTGCCATAATAAACTATTCCATTAATTTTAATTTTTGGTACCATAAATTGTACTTTTCGTAACCATAAATTTTACTTTTTGGTACAATAAACTGCACTTTTTGGCACCATAAATTGAACTTTTTAGTACCATAAATTGCATAAATAAATTTTTGGTACATTAAATTGTATTTTTGTACCATAAATTTTACTTTTTGGTACAATAAATTGTACTTTTTGGTACCATAAATTGTACTTTTTGCTACCATAAATTGTACTTAAATATTGAATAGGTACCACAAATACCGCTTTTTGGTACAATCTATGTCAACGTATGTCAGTCTATGCGATTACAGCAGTTATTTAAGATTAATCAAGCGGAAATGTTGTATGCAAGCTTTGCTGCCCAAAATAGAGGTTGAGTTCTAAGTTGAGCCCGATCGGTCAAAAACTATTCCCACCTCCCATACAAACTCCCACTTTTTGGGGTCTATCCCTACGATTACAGTTGTAGTTTAAGAGCAATACAGCTGAAATGTATACAAGCTTCCTTACTCTCAACAGAGGTTGGGTAGTAAGATGAGACCGATCGGTCAAAAACTACTCTCACCTCTCATAAAAACTCCGTCTGTCCCTGCGATTGCAGCCGTATTTTAAGAGGCATATATCTGACATTTTGTGCGCAAGGTTCTATTCTCTAAGAGGAGGCTACATTCTAAACTAAGCAAAGTCGTTCAAAAACTACCCCCTCCTCCCATACCAACTCTTACTTTTTTAGGGTGGCCGCCTTACTGCCCCCGCGATTACAGCCGTAGGTTAGGAAATATCAAGCTAAAATTTGACATGCAAGCTTTTAACCTATAATAGGAGCTTACGTTGTAACATGAGCAAGATCGGACGAATACTTCTCCCTTCTTCCATTCAAACTCCCTCTTTCTGGAGGTGTGCGTCTGTATGTTTCTGTAGTTTATGAGCTTTCGGGTTGAAATTTGGTATGTAAGCTTTTGTCCAGAAGCAGAGGTTAAATTCTAAGATAATCAAGATCGGATCTAAACTACTTCCACATCCCACACAAATTCCAATTTTTGTGGGGTTATAAAATTCACAAAAATATGCTCCAACTCATAAACTAATCAGTAATCGAATAAAGTCGATAAAAATTATTGGCAAAAAATGGATGTGTGAAGCTGAAAGTAACGTACACCCCCAACTAACTCCTCAGGTTTGTGGTACATTTAATAACATAAATTTGTAGTTGTAAAGTAAAATCAGTTTTATCACCATTTTTACAAATGAAGGGTACCTAGGAGGGTATATATCATTTGTTTCGACCCAAAAGAATAATACATAGCAGGAGTTACTTTCGAACCTAGGTTTCTTTAAACCATATTCGGCTTATGACTTTTTAAGTCGTTCGAGTCGTGTCCGTCTGGTACGCACAATAACTTTCGAAAGACGTGAATAATTATTTTTAAATTTAGCATGTGTTAATATTTTTCCAAAACTACTTACGGGATTGCATATGGGCTACATGGCCACGCCCCTTCTGGTACCTTCCATACAAATGTAACATTGAGAAATAATTACAATACACCCAACGAGATCGTGCTCAAACTCTATATATAGTAAAGCTGTAACTGGATAAAGTTTTGAAGAAAAAACTAAAAGTCTTGCCAAGCCCCTATGCTGGTTTTGATTGTTTTACTGTTTGAACACATCACAAGAACACATTAAAGCTACAATTCATAGGTGTATATAATTACGATACATCCAATATATATGCAAAAATTTAACTTTAAAATTTAAAAGTTGCAGAACTAGATCTTAAACTACTAATTGTGTAAATATAAAGAGAAACTAGAGTACCAATAGTTGTATGTAGTGCGTATAGATCGAAGATTAATATGCAAGTTTAACTTTTAATCAAAAGAAAATTCTTATTTTAAAATAAATTTAAAATAAAATATGATTATTGAAAAATGTAGCTATGCTTCAATAAAACGTAAAGTCAATATATTCCAAATTATTCTATTATCTACCATATAAAATAAATATGAACACACTACTTATTGAGGTGCAGAGTTCATGTTTATAACACACATACAGTACTGCAAAAACCACACGGTACCTCATGTATTTCATTTGAAATAAAATATGCAATATAAATAGTACACGTATAATAAATTTCACTTACCAGTTCTATTAGCCTACATACATTCATACGATATTGAAGAACATATTTGCCGTCAGTCCTTTTTGTATTGTCTTTCCATTCAATATATTGCCTTACATGGGTGGGTGGTTTTAAAATGCAATTGTGTCCCTTAAGCAGACATGGATAATGAAGCTATAAATATTTGTTTTGTGATGCTGCTTCTATTGGCAGAGAAAGAGAGAGAGAGCCTTATAAATTTTACGAATGCCAGAATAGAATAAAGAATAATAAGTACTAATATGTGTTGGGTTGTTAAGTCTTTTTATAAATATCTTTAGTTGTTGCGTTTGAACAAATAATAAATTTGAACGTTGATTTAGAATTTATTTCAAGCTCAAGACCATATGAAAGAAGTTTTTAGCAGAATGATATTCTCATAATGCCAGGCAGTCTGTACAGCTGTTTCGGATTCAGCCACGAATCCTCATCAGCAGACTTTGGTATAATGATTGCAAAATGTTTATCAAGTCTTATGCACCAGAATTCACAACAAAATGAGAATTCTTTCTTGAGTACATGGACTCGAAAAACTTCGCAACCATTCACTATGAGAAACCATCTGCTAAACTTCTTTCTTGTTTGTTTGTTTATGTTGAGAAAGCCGTCGGCTTTCAAACAACATGTTTTTGTTGTTGGTTTCGCAACCAACAGATTTGCCATAAGCATTATTGCAGCTTTGCGGCCCGTCGTGCTCTACGTCATCATTATTTTTGTTTTGGTTTATTTATTCGGTCTGTTAATTTGAACGTTGATTTAGAATTTATTTCAAGCTCAAGACCATATGAAAGAAGTTTTTAGCAGAATGATATTCTCATAATGCCAGGCAGTCTGTACAGCTGTTTCGGATTCAGCCACGAATCCTCATCAGCAGACTTTGGTATAATGATTGCAAAATGTTTATCAAGTCTTATGCACCAGAATTCACAACAAAATGAGAATTCTTTCTTGAGTACATGGACTCGAAAAACTTCGCAACCATTCACTATGAGAAACCATCTGCTAAACTTCTTTCTTGTTTGTTGTTTATGTTGAGAAAGCCGTCGGCTTTCAAACAACATGTTTTTGTTGTTGGTTTCGCAACCAACAGATTTGCCATAAGCATTATTGCAGCTTTGCGGCCCGTCGTGCTCTACGTCATCATTATTTTTGTTTTGGTTTATTTATTCGGTCTGTTAATTTGAACGTTGATTTAGAATTTATTTCAAGCTCAAGACCATATGAAAGAAGTTTTTAGCAGAATGATATTCTCATAATGCCAGGCAGTCTGTACAGCTGTTTCGGATTCAGCCACGAATCCTCATCAGCAGACTTTGGTATAATGATTGCAAAATGTTTATCAAGTCTTATGCACCAGAATTCACAACAAAATGAGAATTCTTTCTTGAGTACATGGACTCGAAAAACTTCGCAACCATTCACTATGAGAAACCATCTGCTAAACTTCTTTCTTGTTTGTTTGTTTATGTTGAGAAAGCCGTCGGCTTTCAAACAACATGTTTTTGTTGTTGGTTTCGCAACCAACAGATTTGCCATAAGCATTATTGCAGCTTTGCGGCCCGTCGTGCTCTACGTCATCATTATTTTTGTTTTGGTTTATTTATTCGGTCTGTTAAAAACTTCTTTCATATGGTCTTGAGCTTGAAATAAATTCTAAATCAACGTTCAAATTAACAGACCGAATAAATAAACCAAAACAAAAATAATAAATTTCTTATATGCGAAAGGGCTTTTTGCAGTGCGTTAGTGAACTAATTGGAAATTTCTTTAGATGGTAAGTACACTTTCTACTTAAATATGTAATTCCTAGAACACTATACAACATTACGAAATATCAGTATTTCCAGTACATTGTTTGGAAGTTTTATGGTACAACGATTACAACAACAGAGTTTTAAATTTCAGAATTTTGTCAGAATTTGATTTTTCTAAAATATCGGTGTGTAGCGGCGCTCTTATTATTTACAATTATTATTATTTATTATCATTTTTATACCAATTATATTAAAGTTAATGAAGTTATATATGTTATTTTACACTAATGATCATTAATGTTTTCGTATTGACAAGAAATCTTTTTATGTTATGTTCATGTTAATTAAGTATCACACATTATCTCATATTCTCACCAGCATACATAACTACTAATGTTCTCAATATATATTAAAACTCATTCTCACGATCAAACAATATCACTCACATTCTCACGATCAAACAATATCATTCATATTCTCACTATCATACATAAACACTCACGTTCTCATTATCTAACATTATCACTCTCTTTCATATTTATAATTATCAATATTCTCATACTCTCGTAACTTGTTACTCTAAAGCTTTGTTTTGTTTGTATAATAATCATTGACACTTGCAATTACCAGTATTTGTATCACTCAAATGTAATGAGAACAAGAGATAAAAGCTCAATAAATAACTCTAGACTACTTTAAGGATTTTACTAGGTAGTACTTAAGCTCCTATTAATGTATGTTGACTTCTTCCAAATTCAGATGTCAAGCAATAAAGACACGTAAAATTACAAGCGCATTGTTTGATTTAGAAAGGCCATAAAATAATAATTACACTAAGACTCAGGAAGCATTGCCCGCTACTGTGGCTAGTGTACAGAAGACGAATGCTGGAGTTCTGCCTGAACTCTGAATAATAAATAAATAAATAATAACTTAAATAATATTTAAGGAGATCCGTCCCCTTACAGGTGTTATTTGATTTTAAAATTTTATAAATTTGATTTTATTTTCATTATCATATATTTATATCATATTCGTACCGTCATTATTTTTTGAAATATCTAAAATTATTTTAAAATTTTAAAAATATTAAAAATAAATAATTTTAATCTGGTTTTCACAAACTTCAAACCGCAAGCGGCACGTCTATTTCCAACCGATCGAGCTCATATTTTTGCCAATTGTTTTCTTAACCTAACTTACTTACTTAAGTGGCCAATTACAATTTACGGAATGTAGTTCATAAATTTGAGGCCTGAAGTAATAAAGAATTCCAGACGATTCGATCTTCTGCGTGTGTTCTCCAGTTAATCCTACCAGATGATGGCACGTCGCCTACCACTTGGTCCTTCCAACGGAGTTTGGGTCTCCCTGCTCTGCGCCGTCCTTCAGGTTCGCCTTCAAACACCTTTCTCGCTGGAGCATTTACATCCATTCTGGCAGCATGTCCCAGCCATCGAAGTCGTTGGATTCTGACTCTTTTAGCTACGTCGATGTCGTGGTACAGCTCATACAGCTCATGGTTCATCCGATGGCGAAACTCGCCTTCGCCACAGATAGGTCCATATATTTTTCGTAGTACTTTTCCATCCCGCAGATGTCGGTCAATGATGTCTATATCATTGGCATAGGCTAGTGGCATGTGGCTCTTGTGGAATATGGTGCCAGACATGTTGACACCTGCCTTTCTCATCACCTTCTCCATAACTATATTAAACTAGTGGGCCCGGCAATGCTTCGCTATTGCATATTATCGAATATTTCCATTTTCACCCCCTAAATGTAGAAAAATCCAAACAATGTGTAGCCTATGTTACTCGCGGGGTTATTCGGAAGATTCCCTGAAAATTTCATCAAAATCGGTCCAGCCGTTTTCGAGTCCCTACGTACAGGACAGACTATCGGCCTGCCTGAGACCACTTTCCGTGTTGAATGGTTCAGACTGATCTTTACCAATCTTAACCAAGGATTTGGTGTTGTCTAAGGTACATTTGCAAAGTCGAATCAGCTTTGCAGGAATACCAAACTCAGACATGGCCTTATAAAGCTTATTCCTTATCGGAGAGTCGAAGGCAGATTTGTAGTCGACAAAGAGGTGGTAGGTGTCGATCTGATTTTCATGGGTTTTTTCCAGGATTTGTTGTAAGGTGAATATTTGATCCGTCGTAGAATCACAAGGTCTAAAGCCGCACTGATAAGGTCCAATTAGTTTTTCTACAATTGGCTTTAGACGTTCACACAATATACTTGAAAGGACCTTGTACTCAATTGGTAATAGGTTTATTCCGCGGTAGTACTTACATTCACTACGATCTCCTTTCTTGTATATGGGACACAACAGACTGAGACTCCAATCCCTTCTTAAACTAACCTCACACAAAACTAACCGGTTTTTTGTGGAACAGATGAGTTTTCAGTTTCCCCTTACATTGAGGGTCCACCTTAATGCAGATCCTTAGTAAAAGAATTTGCAAACGCAATTTTTTTTAAAGAAATCAGCTCCTAGGTTGCACAAAGGGAGCGACACTTTGTGTATCGTAGATGGTTAAAATGTATGACCCCCTCCAGGAATGTTTTCCTCCTAAAATTTTCCACAAGCATACCTACCATCAACCTCTAAGGGGCTCCCATAATCAAATCAATTTTTATAGGTTTAGCTCCCACCGCTCTTACTGCCCCAAAGGTGCCTCTAGAAGAACCAAATGGATGACCGACACCCAAAATTTTTGCAAACAATATATATAAACATATCTACCCTTCTATCTACCCGTTCCCCACCAACTTTGACCACGATGCGCTGCCATTTCAAGGTAGTAGTAGTCGTTACTAAGTTTGTATTTGTTGTAACTATTCCTAGCAGGCGACTCTCGCAATGCCTATGTATAAGCATCGCTGTTAAATGCAACGAAGTGAAAGTCACTTTCCTACAATACTAGACAAAGTACAAACAGTTACAATGTAGCACTAATAGAAAAATTGTGTTTAAAAATATCACTATTACAAGCACTTGAGAGCTTTTTGCTTATTGAATAAAACATGTTATATAAAATTAATATATATATGTGTCATGATGTACGTTTAACAATAGGGGCAGCGAGGACTTACAATTATTACACTGAGTATTTTTTAACACGTTATTGTCACGCTATGGGCACTTTGCACTTTTAGATCAATTTTCATATATTAACAATTTTATTAGTGGCACTAGACATAAACGGTCATAAGGGCACTTGGTGTAAAGGTTACCGTTTGCAGTTAATGCATTATGACTTTTATGGTATCCACAGAGTTTTGCGAGTGCAACAATAACTTAAGTGGTGGTGGTAAGTGGATGAAGTATAACAATTTATTGTTACTACATTTAAAGATAAAAAGAACGTTCGATATTATGATATGTAAAGTACTTTTATGTTATGCATTACAAGAAGGTTAAGCTGCAATTAGCAATTAAAATTAACTATATCACTCGATGATCTCATGTCTTACAACAAATTGTGTATATGGTTGTTTGTAACCAAGCAAAAAATATATTAATTATAAATTTTTCAAGCTTGTGTAGTCGTTAATACGTACCACTGAATGTTTTAAACTTTCTGTCATTAATATTGAAAATACTAAAATATCAATGACAATGAAAGTTTCCTATGTTATTTTCTACACCTTAATATTACTTTAAATTAATTAATTAATGTCAACATAGAAAAACATTTCTTCATTTATGTTCCCCTGTCGATGAGGTAATGATTAAAAATGTTGTACAGCAAATTGCCATTAACATCACTGCAACAATAATTTGCAAAGTCATTAGAGTGATGTAATCACAGTAATTAGCAATAAAGTAAGCGAAATGTAATTAATGAATTTCGTTAAAATTTCTCAATTTCTCATTAAATTCGCAGAAATGTTACATTTAACGCATAATCTTTAGGCACAGCAAACAAAACAAAACATTAACCTTGATTTGTGATTTATAGGAAATTCTTAATGAATGTTGTAATCCGAAGAAAAAACATTCGATTGATGGAATAAACAATTTTTTTGGGTATTAAAATAAAAACATTAACATACATTTCGTAGAGGAAATTCTTCATATTTGACAATATTAAAAGAAAAGTAAAAAGACATTTAAGAACTGTTAATATAATTTAATTCTTATTTGTTTGATTTATTAACTGTTTAGGTTATTTTAAGCGTGAGTAGGGAAGCTTTCGCGTATTTAATTAAATAGGATGTCAAATATCTGTAAAGCTGTTTTTCATATTAAGGAATGTTGCCAACATAATTCGTGCTTTCCTGTGTACGTTAATATATCCGTGTTCATCGTTCCACTCTTGGCAATACAGTCTCAGGCATTCGTTTGAAAACATAAGAGAGATGTAATTTAAAGTGAATTATCACAAACAACTTATACGGTACCTTATGTGTGACATTTCGTTTCGATATAAAAGGTGAAATTTGGAATTTGAACAAAATGAAGAGAAGTCGTCATCAGTAGTCCCACCTGTACAATTGTGTTGTAGGTAGGTCCTTAGTACCAAGATTTGGATACGAAGCTCCCCCAATTTTGTGTGGTTAGGAAAAACTGCATGAGCCAAAATTTGGAGGCTGTGGGGAGGAGGTTAGTGTGGAAGGGGGAAAATCCTTTTCAAGCCCTGCAACTACGCCGGAGTCGACCTTATAGGGAGGAAAATGTATGACCGATTCCCAGTCATTTTCTCCTCCTAATATTCCCCCAAACATACCTTACCTCCATTTTCACCCCCCAAAAAGGACTCCCATACAAAAATAAATTTATTTTTTAAATTTTGGTCCCACCGCTCTAACTGACCCAAAGGTACCCCTAGAGGAGTCAATAAATGACTGACCCCCAATATTTTTGCAACCCCAATTTTTTTTTTTTTTTAAGAAATCAGCTCATGCTGCTCTCTTTGTGTCTCCTAGAAGTTTAAATTGTGTGACCGACCCCCATTAATTTTAGCCTGCTAAAATTTTACTCAAAAATATCTACATATTATCTTCAGCGTTTAAGGGGCACCTATACAAATCTTACCGTTCTAACTACCCACAGGTGTCCCTAGATGAGTCTAATGAATGATCAAACCCCAAAAATTTTGGGGCTGCAACCTGGCTCACAAACTCTACATGGTGGCATCTGGGCAACGTTGTTTCGTGATATATTTTCCATCAAGAGCAGCGTCAGATAGTGAACGAAGAACCCTAATGGTTAGGTGGGCACCTAGGTCCATCCCAGGCTACAAAAACTCCAAGAAAAAAAAGTAACAAACGAAATCCCCCGACCACTGATGACCACCTCAAATGTTATAAGGACTTGATTGAAGGATACGCACCAATAACATCCCGACTTTTAATAAAGAAGGTGCAGCTATCCTTCTGGCGAATGTCCTCAAAAAGTACAATGATGACATCACCGCCATCCAGGGAATGAAATGTACAGCACAGGGATGCTAGCGACGTAAAAATTGCCACATCTATTACAGCTGCCTTGCCGAAAAGCACGTATTTGGATTCAGATTTGTAGTTGGCGAGAGACCTAGACATATTGTCTCTCGATTCAATTATGTTAGTGATCGAATAGCCACAATTCGCATCAAAGCGAAATATTTCTACATTATGCCGATTTGTGCACATGCATTGTACGAGCGTTTAGAGGAAACATACAACCGTTAGGAAAAACATACGACCGCTATCCTGGCCACACCATCAAAATTGTCCTTTTAGATTTTAATGCCAAAATAGGGAGAGAAGATGTTCTTAGTCTATCGATCGGTAAATTCAGCTTACATATAAACACGTCCGATAACGGCCTTAGGCTGGTTAGCTTCGCATCGGGAAAGGAACATGATAGTGAGTGGAACCAGATTTCAGCATAAATATATCCACAAAGCAATTTGGCTATCCCCTGATCAGCACACCGAAAATCATGTGGTAATCGATGGAAGGCATGTTTCTAGTGTCATGCGGTGCTTACATTGGCTCGGGTTGGTTGGGAGAGTTGGTTAAACTAGGCACTGGCTATCTCTGGGATTCGCAGCTTTGCGATGTCCAGCTATTTTTGCTACAGGTTACGTGCATTTTTTTACTGTGTTCAATCTTATGCATAGTATGCATAAGAAAGAACAGTGCTTGAATATGAAAAACTTCGCTCAGGCGAATCCTGGTACGATGAAGAATGTTGCATAGCATCTGAGGAACATGATATTATTTACAAAGGAACTGGTAGGAAAGGTACAAGGAGACAGTATTACAGGCGAGGCAGTTACTTAAACAAAAAAAACGTCAGATTAAGCAACTAGAAAACGAGGATATAGAGTAACAATTACGGTAACATTTTCGTTTACTGTACTGGGCTCACCTCCAAAAAGGACATGAATATAAATTTGGTTACAGATACGCAGGGTGTGCTGCATATATGGAGAGAACACTTTCTGCAATTCCTAGTTCCGGAAGGCAGCGCCCATGAAGATATTACGCCAATTGTCGAATACGTCTTAGATAGTCCACCACCAAGCCAAACCAAGGTAAAAAGAACAATATCGTGGATAAAAAAAGAGCCGGTGCCGATGGACTTCCGGCAGAGCTCTTCAAGTCCGGTGACGAGCTGTGCTGAAAAAGAGTAATTCACGTGAGCGATCCAACTACCGAGGAATTAGCCTTTTACCCATCGCATATAAGGTCCTGCCGAGGGTGCTATCTTACCTGTCCAAATAGAATTTAGACCTGGTTAATCAATAACTGACCAGATATTCACTTTGCGGCAAATCCTAGAAAAGACAATGGACAGATTGACACGTAGTATCTTTTCATCGACTATAAGGCTGCCTTTGATAGCCCGATACGGTAGAAATATGGCTACGAGCAATTTCTGAGTTTGGTATTCCTGCAAAGCTGATACGCCTTTGATGACTCAGACAGACACGAAGTCTTCTGAAGAAGTTTGGCAAGGACCTTACGGAGCCGTTCTATATGACGAGACCTAGAACAAGGCGAAGACCTATCGTGTGACCTGTTAAAAGTGATGAAGATGATAATGAGGAAAACTGCAGTAAACACGAGTGACTCCATATTCAACAAAAGCCACTTGCTGCGTTGATGATGTATTTACCATCGGTCCACAACTGCGAGATATGACTGCAGCCTTCTCAGGTATACAGAAGGAATCAACGAAAATGGGTCTAATGGTGAAGGAGGACAAAACGAAGTTATTAGTTTCAACGAACAAAGAACGTATTCGTTTGAGAAACAACGTGAACGTTGACAACTACAATTTCGATGTGATAGATAATTGTATCTATCTAGGCTCCGCCATATCTATATATCGACATTGACGAGGTCAATCCCATTAAGTTGGTTGCAGCGGTTGCGTTTGCTAGGTTATTTTGTAAGCATAGACGAAAATGCTCCAGCTCGAAGAGATGACTCGATGAACGGCTCAGAAGAGGGTGACCAAAACTCCGTTACAAAAGACCAGGTTATTGAGAACCTTGCATTACTTAGTATGACGAACTGGAGAAGAATCGCAGAAGATCGAAGTGCATATAACATTTTTCTACGTGCGGCATATAATCCCATACGATTGCAAAGAAGTCTTAGCTAAGTGTGTAAGTAAAGTTGCAGTATTATTAGTTAAAGACTAGGAGTATATGAAATGGGTCACATTGCGGTTGAAGCTTATTTGGAAATATGTATAAAAAAAACTTCATAAATGCAGTTCGCAGATCAATATTTGAAGAAAGTTCGTGGTTCTCTAGTGCGTTCAGTGGAAAATCTTGCCGCAGTAGCTGAAAGTTTGCATCGGACGACGCAGGATCTCTTATAAAACTCGTTGCATATTTATTAGCTGTCAATTTCAGCTCTATATATTCTGTTATGGTTAAACTTTAAAGGTAAACTCTCTTATACGTTTACACAATTCATACATTATAATTTGTGTTGTGTTTAAACAATTGCCGGCTACTTTTATTATTGTTATACATATTGTTTATTTTCTGGCCCTTAAAATACTAACGAAATGTTTTCATTTTAAATTTTTGCAATACCCATTTATAAACACGCACCCACACACACACAAACACCCCCACAAATTAAACACAAACATGACCATGTGAGTATGTACTAAAGAATCCATGTAAATACCGTAGGCGTTCGTACATCGTTGTCATATCAAATTTTGTCAGCCTTCAGGTATTTTTCCTAAAATTTTGTTTACTTTTACTAGAACATAGAATATAAACAAATGTTGGCATTCAAGCGTGATAATGTTTTTCTTTTTGGTAAAGTTTAAATTTTTGATTTGCTCAGTTTGTATTAAAGTAGGTTTTTCTATGATTTATATTTTCTTAAGGAAAGTGCTGAAGGTTAATTTGATGCCTGTTGTTGGGAGGGAGTATAGGTAAGATAGGAATTTGTGCGTGTGTGATGCACGCACATGTTGCGGAACGATGACGATCTGGGAGAGCAACACATGCTCACTCAAGCTATTGAGTACCCAGAGAGAGAGACAAGGCGAAATGATGTATTGTTCTTAAACTGAGGAAGAACATAAGAACGCTGAGGAACAATCATACAGGCCGATTTTCGTCCAGCCATCAGTCACTTACCAGTCATCTAACAGCAGCTCGCCACCATCACGGATTCCGTAAAATGCATAGTACCACCACAGCAATACCCCCTATAACCAGTCAGATCTCACTGGGCTTGAATCAGCAGAGGCCTGCTGAAAGGACACTCCTAGTGGCACTGGACTTGTAGAAGGCATACGACACAGTCAGCCACATCGCACTCTTCTAAAACATTCTGCAGTCCACCATGCCCAAAAACTTGAAGAAATGGATTGTGCATTACACTATGCAACAATTTGTGAGTCATTGTCTCGGGAGTGAATGAAACCAATATCAAACGATAGCATTTGACCTTAGTAACAAACCTAAAACTTAATTTTGCTTCACTTCATTACACATATTTTTATTTTTACATTTGATATTTTTGCTCAAAAGTGGAATCAAAGAATATGAAAAATTATATGTAATAAAACAAACGGGATATCGCAATAAAAAAAAAAAATTTGACGTAGTGAAGCAAAATGGTATTTTAGGCTTTGTTACTGAAGTAAAATGCTGTTGCTTGATGTTGGTTTGGTTCACCGCTGATAAAGTTTGTTGCACTGTGTGGCGGTGTCCTATCCCCCCACCCCTACCGCTGTATAACACTGGTCGTTATCTGAAATTATCACCAGCGAAGTATTCAGCAACATTCTTCACAATCTGGACAAAGGAGATAAGCTTAAATTTTGGCGTAAACCACCCAAAAATTGTTGGGGCCAATTTTGACATTCTGTTTACCTCCTCAGCTCATGCCACTGTATTTACATACAGATTGCGAAGTATGAATAAGGTCCGCTAAGCGCAAGTTGGTATGACTTAGGGTATAGACAAAGACACCTTGGCTACCCACAAAACAATTGGGCAATCAAATACGAAATTACGTGCAGAATTCCTTAAATCGTACCTCGCGGTTTCAGATTACCGCATGAATGTCGTACTTGGAGGTTGCCCACGGCCCGTAGCTGAAGCAGAGAAAAACCTACTGTGGAAAACAAGAGTTGCTCCGGTACAACTGAGATCAGGATGGAGCAACAGGTTCAATGCCTAAACCGTGCCGTCTCTATTGTAACGACGAGTTTTTCCCCTTGAAGCTACGATATATTCGGTGGTGTCCAGAGTCCGTTTCAAATCATTTATAAGTGTTGGAGAGAACGGGCAGTTGATGTCGATTTTCTTTCTTTTCATTCTTTATTAAAATTTCACGACCTTTAACTAACTTACAAATATCAAAACATAATCTAGCGGGGTTTGGTCCTTTGTCGCGAAGTGGCGACGACTGCTGCTGATGGCTGGTGCTGGGGTTTACTGTAACGGTGCGTCTTGGCGAGGAAAGAATACTGGGCTGGGAACGAAGAAATGTTAACGGGGTCGATGGTATGGACGTTGAAATAGTGTCCCTTGAGTAGGGTGGCTATCAACAAGGATAAATACGGCTACGCGAGAATATCGGTGTCTACGGCAAGGATACTTGGTTAGAGTTTCTCAGGGAGGATGTCCGTAAACAAGGATAATAAGTGCTACGTAAGAATAACTAGTTCTATAGTAGGGCAACTTGATCAGAGTTCCTCAGGCAGGGTGTTTTTAAACAAGGATAATGAGTACTACGTAAGGCCAACGAGTTCTACAGAAAGGATACTTGATCAGAGTTTATCAAGCATAGAGATACCATGGATAATTAGTACTACGTAAGAATAATAAGTTCTACAGTAAGGATACTTGATCAGAGTTTCTCAAGCATGATGTCTCTAAGCAAGGATAATTAGTACTACGTTAGGATAACGAACAAATAAGGATAATTAGTAATACGTAAGGATAACGAGGTCTACAATAAGGACACTTGATTATAGTTTTTTAGGTATAATGTCTCTAAACAAGGATAATTAGTACTACGTAAGGATAACGAGTTCTATAGTAAGGATACTTGATCAGAGTCCCTCAGGCAGGATGTCTTAAAACAAGCCAAATGCAACCGCTAACTACTGGAGGAACTACACTACGAACTACGACTTATAGGTTGGCTAAATTTTAAGCGCCGATGTTGATTTTGAATAAAACACAAATTATTTAGGAAATTATTGTCATTTCTTTTTATTATGATAATATAATATCAATTATGTAAAAAACAAAACATGACCGGCCTCATTTTGGAAAAAGATCCGGCCCGATTATGCCATCAGCCCATAAACTGCACCAAAGAGTCACTTATTGAGGGTGCACTGATTTTTCCCACAATCACATTTGGATTATCATTCGCCCAAATGCGGCAATTCTGCTTATTAACGAAACCACTGAGGTGAAAATGTGCCTCAGCACTGAAGTTGATTTTCTTCTAAAATTGATCATCCACTGTTGCTATTTCTTGCCAACATTCTGACCATTGACGACGTCTGGAATGGTCAAGAGGCTTTAGTTCTTGAGTCAATTGTACCTTGTAAGCGTGTAAATGCAAGTCTTTATAAAGAAAATAACTTGACGTTAAGGTGTGGTTAACATTCAACATCGACTCTTATAATTTAACCAACCTTTATTTAAATTGATACTCACACTAAAACGGAAGGAAACACTCATACGTGATGCGGAATTACTCCTACGTATTAAGTATAACAAGTGTTTAAATTAATATTGCTTTAGTACAACACCTATTGAAGTAATTACTGTTCAGTTGCTTCCAGGTATTTCACCAACAATAAATTTAATTAGATGAAACACCACCACATATACAGGGTACTGCGACTATTAGCAGCATTTGGAGCTTCGTTCCATTAATTATAAAATTTAATTTTCAAATAACTTTACAGCCCTCATTCCTTCCGCTTAGCTGTGGACAAACATTTATGCTGAATAAACAAAAGTATTTACACACACACATTTACATGGCAGTCAAATATTTGTTTTTACAAGTGTTTGTGTTGTGACTGAGCTTAAGACTATGGCAGACATTCAAAGTTTCATTTCACCTTATTACTAGTTTAAGTTATAAGGAAGTACAGGGAGAGTGCGATGTTGTCAGTTGTTCACACTTAAAAATTGTACAAATATTTAAGTGATATTTTGTGTAAAGTCCAAGTGTGAAATGATGATGATGGGGCTGTGCTTGGTGGAAGGAAATGTATCACTACATATATAGGCTGGACTTGCATCAAGTAGCAGCTGAGTAATGAAATGTTTATACTGATGATTTTGACGGTGTTTTAATTACTTTGAAGGTATTTTAGGCAGGAAGAAACAAAATGAGCTTAAGGAGGTGTTGGTGTTGGCATGTAGTGGATTGAGAGGAATGTTCGCAAAAACTCATTTAATTTTCTTACTACTTATATATTTTAATTATGTCAATTACTTTAAAGTAATTGCATGATCTTAATAAATGTAATTAGTGGCTTTGTGCACAGAAAAATTAGCTGAGGTGTGATGCTAATTGGGGACCGGCCGTGGCATAGTGGTTAGAACACGCGACTACCATGCGGGAGATCGCAGGTTCAAACCTGGCTCCAGTCATCTTAAAAAAAAAAAAAAAAAAAAAAAAAAAAAAAAATTTTCTTTCATTGTCGGCTCCCCTCGAATGTTGTTTGACAGCAACTTCGCAGTATTAAGCGTCGATTCAATCGTCGTGTCTAGTAAGAGCTTCTCAAAACAGTGACGTTCGCATTCGTCGATAAACAAGTAGGTTCCGTTAGTTGTGAATCTAAAAATAGAAAGCGTGTTAATTCACAACAACGCGAGAAGCTATCCCATACCTCATTCATGGGGTGCAAAGGGAAATTAAGTTAAGTAAGTGATGCTAATTAGAAATATGAATATTTCGTAGTTTAAGAAAAAAACGGAGAGATACATTTGTATGGGGTAGAGAGGCGTGGCTAGACTTCCAGATTTTCATCAAAAACTTTGAACTATATGTTTTGTACTGATATTGATATTGATATTGATATTGATATTGATATTGATATTGATATTGATATTGATATTGATATTGATATTGATATTGATATTGATATTGATATTGATATTGATATTGATATTGATATTGATATTGATATTGATATTGATATTGATATTGATATTGATATTGATATTGATATTGATATTGATATTGATATTGATATTGATATTGATATTGATATTGATATTGATATTGATATTGATATTGATATTGATATTGATATTGATATTGATATTGATATTGATATTGATATTGATATTGATATTGATATTGATATTGATATTGATATTGATATTGATATTGATATTGATATTGATATTGATATTGATATTGATATTGATATTGATATTGATATTGATATTGATATTGATATTGATATTGATATTGATATTGATATTGATATTGATATTGATATTGATATTGATATTGATATTGATATTGATATTGATATTGATATTGATATTGATATTGATATTGATATTGATATTGATATTGATATTGATATTGATATTGATATTGATATTGATATTGATATTGATATTGATATTGATATTGATATTGATATTGATATTGATATTGATATTGATATTGATATTGATATTGATATTGATATTGATATTGATATTGATATTGATATTGATATTGATATTGATATTGATATTGATATTGATATTGATATTGATATTGATATTGATATTGATATTGATATTGATATTGATATTGATATTGATATTGATATTGATATTGATATTGATATTGATATTGATATTGATATTGATATTGATATTGATATTGATATTGATATTGATATTGATATTGATATTGATATTGATATTGATATTGATATTGATATTGATATTGATATTGATATTGATATTGATATTGATATTGATATTGATATTGATATTGATATTGATATTGATATTGATATTGATATTGATATTGATATTGATATTGATATTGATATTGATATTGATATTGATATTGATATTGATATTGATATTGATATTGATATTGATATTGATATTGATATTGATATTGATATTGATATTGATATTGATATTGATATTGATATTGATATTGATATTGATATTGATATTGATATTGATATTGATATTGATATTGATATTGATATTGATATTGATATTGATATTGATATTGATATTGATATTGATATTGATATTGATATTGATACAGCTCATGGCCCATGCGATGGCGAAACTCGCCGTCGACACAGAAAGGTAAATACATTTTTCGGTGTACTTTTCTCACGAATACTTCTGGTTTTGTATGATATAGCTGTTTCTTAGTATTTCGAGATAAGGTGGTGTTACTAAAATGCTGCAAAAGTCCGTAAAAACATATACATATTAGCGAGAACTATTCTCCGCTTGATTTCTTGGCAGACACTATTTTTCTTCTTGACGGAAGATCCGAGGTAGGTAAATTCATCTTCTACCTCAAAGCAATAATTGTCAACGTTCACGATGCTACCCCATAGAGAGAACTTTTTATCCGTCAAAATCATAATTTTTGTTTTATCCTCGTTGACCGCTAATCCAATTTTTTTCCTTTTCAAATGATGAGAAAACTGCAGTAACTTCCCTCAGATTGCGGCCAATGATATCTATATTATCGGCATAGGCATAGGAATCCTTTCACATCTCTCTTTTAACCAATTCTTGAATATTGCACGGTTGTATGGGACCCGCACTGTAACTATTTATAAGATCCTTATGGGTGATATTCGCTCAGAATTCTTTCTTAGTCGTGTATTGCTAGATGTTCCTACAAGACCTTCGAGATTTTATAAACCACTCTTCATCCCATTTTAACGATCAAATTAAGCTATGTTTGAACCACTGCAAAGCATGTGTTCTGATTTAAATCACTTGTATCAATTTGTTGACTACTCCTCCTCTTCTACAGTAATAAAATCATATATAATAAATTATCTGAATAGCTGAGTACATTTTTGCTATTCCAGTTTTTTTTTATGTAAATTAGCTTGTAAGTTATAATTGTTAGTGTACTGTTTAAATTTGGTTGATGATATGTTAATCTGTAGCCGAATATTTGACAATCTTAATGTTCGCTCCATAAGGCATGTTGTCACCAGCCTTTCTCATCGCCTTTTCCATAACTATATTAAATAGTGTACATGACAAGCTATCACCCTGTTTGAGACCTCTTTCCATGTTGAATGGTTCAGAGTGATCCTTACCAATCTTAACCGTGGATGTGGTGTTTTTCAAGTACATCTTCAAAGTCGAATTAGCTTTGCAGGAATACCAAACTCAGACATGGCTTCAAATAACTTTATCCTTATCGGATAATCGAAGGTAGCTTTGCAGTTGACAAAAAGGTGGTAGGTCATCGCTCTGCTAGTCGAAGATTTAAAAGGTCTAAAGCAGTACTAATAAGGTCCAATAAGTTTTTCTACAATCGGCTTAAGAGGTTAACACAATATGGATTTTTTACGCAATTCGTAAAAGGCTTACTCCACGGTAGTTTTTAGACTCACTACTCCTTTTTGGTATATGGGACATAACAGACTGAGACTCCAGTCCCCGGGCATGCTCTCCTCCAGGCAGATGTTCTCCATGAGCTGATGCATGCTCCTAATCAGCTCCTCCCCACCTGCCTTAAATAATTCAGCAGCGAGACTACCGTCTCCAGCTGCTTTGTTATTTTTAAGGCGGGATATGGCGGATTATGATGTTACTTGGCATGCATTTTTTTTATTCTAGAAAGTGTATGTACCAAATTTAAAGATTTTTGTGAAGAAAGGTAAAAATTTATGCAAAAAAATCGATTTGGGTTGTATGAGAGGTGGGCGTGGCCGATTATGATGAATTTTCAGTTTATTTCTTTAAACTAGTCAATATATTGCATGGTGCCAACTTTCAATGATCTAAGCCCATTCCTTATAGTTTTTGCATAAAAATGTGTGAAGCGACCCCACTGTGCGTTACCTCCGCCCATAGGGTCAAAAATTTCAACAAAAAAAAACATATGGGATATGCCAATTTTTTAAAGATTGTTTAGCGTACAACAATTAATTCTTATTTACTAAAACATTAGTACCCGCAGGCAATGGCTGAGTTGGAGCAAGTCCTCATCGTCGTAGATTCCGAACTCGTGATAGAAAAAGATTAATTTCTTTGTTTTCTATAGAATTCTATACTTTTTCTCTACTGACTACCTGCCCTTTCGACCGTTATTTAACACCTCATTGTCTTTCGACAACAATGTTGTCTTCCCGTATCTGTTGAAAAAAGACGATTTATTGTAAGGTCGGCGAGGATATGAAATGCAATTTGAGCGTATAAGTTATATGCATATATCAATATGTTAATCATACGCACACTGTGTTTATCAGGGTTTCTTTCGATTCTAATATTTTAAATTTCCACAGAAAAAAAAAAACCTTATAAAAGTACATATAGCAGAAATTATTTCCTATGTGTTTTACTAAATATAGTAATAAATTATATTAAACATATGAAACCCCCGCAATACTGGCTATAAAAAGTTACGTTAAAAGTTAAAAATCTCAATAAAAATGTTGTTGACTCATCGAAAGCAACCGTACTTTCTTTCAATAAAGTTGTAACGCTTCCTACATATAAACACTCCATTAGAGTTGACTGTGTTACAAAAGGCATTGCTTTTAGGATGATGTTTTTTATGTCGCAGATAAAAAAGTCACTATACTACACTTTATTGTTGACTGTAACTCAAGCATAGATAGTAGTGCTTGCTAGCTACCATGTAAGTTGGCAATTTATAACAGAAAAGATCAATAATACATAATGGATATTACAGTGCTACAAAAATAACACTCTCACCACGTTTCACCACCATAAGGATATACATTAAAATACATAAATATATTAAGGGAGAGAATATGTCATATGAATGAAATCAAAATGAATGAAATCAAGATATATTAACCATAATAAAATACATGCAGGCACTGTTTTCGATAAGTAATTAATCGATTATATGGTGTTGACATACTCGGTGTTTCTTATCCGTCTAATACTGTTGGAGATTAAACAACATTAGGTTCAATTTCTGGCTCATATGTGAAAACATTTAACCATTTAAAACTAGAATTTAGTCCTATCACAAAATTTTGAAATTGCGAGCAACTATGCCAATAGGCGAAAGTTCTCTATAAGATTGTACGTTCTTAAGTTGTTAGTCCTGATTCTTCGTTATATATTGAATGCAATTGCAATTTAATTAACCATATCCTTGATGGCTTTATTACAGTTTCTCTTTGATTTCAGGACAGTACAAAATTTAAAGTGAATTCTAATTATTGTAAATTCCATTCCATTAATAGTAATATTTATTGTTACCTCTTATTCTAGCCAATAATTTACGTAAATGAATCGTATTAGTCACACAGGTGTTGTTAGCATTTTATTTAAATCGTTTATGTCATCGTCTTAGTATCGGTAATGTATGAATATATTGTTTACAATATATTGTTTATAAATAAAAAGCCATTCTTATTGATTTCTTTTTAAGGCTTTTGACATTGAAGGATTTCATGAATACATCACAGACGATATAAACACCGTTGCCACGGTAGTAAAGACGTATGATTTATATTAATGTTTTTTTATGTAGAAAACGAACAATTAGCAATCATTTTATAGGATTTGCTGTTAATTTTGTGAACAAAAACAAAATTATGTTATTTCGGGAAAAAACACATACTAAATATTAATATTAGCAACATTTGTTTACTGCACATAGGATTAAATGTCTGTTAAAAAGACATACCATATTTTTCATCTTTTATTATATTTATATTGAGGTAAGTTTATCTGTCTGGATACACATCTGGCCAGCAAGATAACTGAAGTAAATTTTAAAACTTAAAAAAAAACTTAATTTCCCTTTGCACCCCTTCAATGAGGTATGGGATAGCTTCTCGCATTGTTGTGAATTTATTTTAGATTCACAACTAACGGCACCTACTTGTTTATCGACGAATGCGAACGTCACTGTTTGAGAAGCTTTTACTCGACACGCGCCGATTGACTCGACACTAATACTGCGAAGTTGCTGTCAACAACATTCGAGGGGAGCCGACAATGAAAGAACAATTTTTTTTTTAAGATGACTGGAGCCATGTTTGAGCCTGCGATCTCCCGCATGGTAATCGCGTGTTCCAGCCATTACAACTTACGAACGTGGTTCATAAGTTTGAGGCCTGAAGTACTAAAGAATTCCACACGCTTCGGTCTTGTGCGTGTGTTCTCCAGTTAATCCTACCAGATGGTGGCACGTCGCCTACCACTTGGTCCTTCCAACGGAGTTTGGGTCTCCCTGCTCTGCGCCGTCCTTCAGGTTCGCCTTCAAACACCTTTCTCGCTGGAGCATTTACATCCATCCTGGCAACATGACCCAGCCATCGTAGTCGTTGCATTCTGACTCTTTTAGCTCCGTCGATGTCGTGGTAAAGCTCACACAGCTAATGGTGCATCCGATGGCGAAACTCGCCGTCGACACAGATAGGTCCGCAAATTTTTCGGAGTACTTTTCTCTCGAATACTCGCAGGTTTTGTATGTCCGTTGTCGTAAGCACCCATGAAGTCCGCAAAAACATTTACTGGCTAGCACTATTCTCCGCTTAATTTCGTGGCTGACATTAATTTTCTTATTGTCGGAAGATCCGAGGTAGGTAAACTCATCTACTACCTCAAAACAATAATTTTCAACTTTGACGCTGCGTCCCCATCGAGAGGACTCTTTGTTCGTCGAAATCATTATTTTTGTTTTGAACTCGTTGACCGCTAAACCCATTTTTGCTGACTCCTTTTCTAGTGATGAGAAAACTGCAGTAACATCCCGCAGATTTCGGCCAATGATATCTATATCATCGGCATAGGCTAGTGGCATGTGGCTCTTGTGGAATATGGTGCCAGACATGTTGACACCAGCCTTTCTTATCACCTTCTCCATAACTATATTAAATAGTGTACAGGACAGGCTATCGCCCTGCCTGAGACCTCTTTCCGTGTTGAATGGTTCAGACTGATCCTTACCAATCTTAACCGAGGATTTGGTGTTGTCTAAGGTACATTTTCAAAGTTGAATCAGCAAACAAAGAGGTGGTAGGTGTCGATCTGCTTTTCATGGTTTTTTTTCCAGGATTTGTCGTAAGGTGAATATTTGAACCGTCGTAGATTTGCCAGGTCTAAAGCCGCACTGATATGGTCCAATTAGTTTTTCTACAATTGGCTTTAGACGGTCACACAATATGCTTGAAAGGACCTTGTACGCAATTGGTAATAGGCTTATTCCACGGTAGTTCTTACATTCACTACGATCCCTTTCTTGTATATGGGACATAACAGACTGAGACTCCAATCCCCGGGTATGTCCTCCTCTTGCCAGATGTTCTCCATGAGCTGATACATGCTCCTAATCAGCTCCTCCCCGCCAGCCTTAAACAATTCAGCAGGGAGATCATAGGCTCCAGCAGCTTTGTTGTTTTTAAGGCGGGAGATGGCCATACGTATTAGTATCCATTAAATTTCTAAAGTGATCTCTCTTTATATTCAGAACGTTATCCGGGTCCGTCACTAGCTGACCATCGCTGTCCTTGCAGGAGGGCAACTCTGTTCCACGCATTCTCGCTTTAACTCTCTTGTAGAATTTTCGGGCTTCCCCTCTACTTCGGAGCAACTCTGTGCACTCATCCTGCCTCTTCTTCAGCTCCTTCTTTTTTCTTCTAAAAAGACGAGTTGCCTCTCGTCTCTTCTCCCTGTGCCGTTCACGAACAGCTCGCGTTGCCATTGGCTGCGGTTTTGCCCTGTATGCAGCATCCGTATCTCTCGTGGCATAGCGACATTCATCATCGTACCAGGCATCTTCTTGAGACGGCTTTGAGTACCCAAGTTAGCTTCTCGCAGTCCGTTCTATGGAGTCGGCTATATATTGCCACTGCGAGGTTATATTATCAGGGGTTGGAGCATTCCGCAGCAGTTGAGTTAGGTGGTTGGAGTAGGCGTCCGCTACCTCTGCGGTCCGCAGTTTACCGATGTCCAGCTTTCGTTGTGCCTGGTTACGTACGTTTTTCGCCATGCTTAGCCTAGTGCGTACCTTAACTGCGGTAAGGAAGTGATCGGAGTCAATGTTCGCACCCCTGATCACTCGTACGTCTAGAACACTCGATGCGTGCATTCCATCGACTACCACGTGATCTATCTGATTCTGATTGATTGATTTATTGAGTACATATTAATATATATATATATATATATATAGATTACTAGCTTTCCCGGCTCGCGATGCTTCACTCGATCTTCTTAAGAATTTTAGCAGTACAGGTAAACTGCAAAGGAACGAACACCCCCTTAAAAGTACGAATTTCAAAATATATTTTCGTATCGCACAAATTAAATGGACTAGTGCCCCCTCTAATTCTGTAGGAAACATGCACATATACGACTAAAGCTTTAGCCGTTTGTTCTTTGTGATGAATTTCGACTGATTACTTCACATCGCACAACTAAAATATTCACTTCAATTTTTGCGACTATTCCTTTAGCCATGTAGTACCATTTTTATCCAAATTATTATATCATTAGCAGTTTGGTCTGGGTGACAGTAACATTTTTATCCATTTTTTATTTTTTCACCCAGAAATATCGGATTTCAAATAAACCTTCAATCCAATTTGATAGTCACCATTGTAGTATGAGTCGATTAATCTGGGTGATGGTGTAAGCTTTATAGTCTATTTTTAGCTAACAATTACTCGAAAGGAGAAACAACCACTCAAAATTTTATCATCCTATATACATCCATTTCAACCTATCACTTACTCAAGCAATTTTCATTAATATGACCGACTAAAAAATTTTTCCAAAAGGGGCGTGGCACCGCTCATTTCCCAGCTGGACCCACTCATCTTTGTACCAGTTACATTTGTAACAAATCTCATCTTCATACCTCTAATGGATTGTAAGATATAACCGATTACAATTTCGGTTTGTATGGGCGGTGCCTAACGCCCCATTGTCTAACTATGTTTTCATGTAGCCTGTAAAAGAGGCCCTTTGTACAGTATCAAACAAAGAAAATATAATTGCGATCGGTCCATTTATACGGCCCATATAAAGATTTTCTAAAAAGGGGCGTGGCATCGTCCTCTTTCCACAAACAAAGTATTTTTTCTTGTACGACCGATATACGTACCAAATCCTGACTTCGTACCTATTTATAGAGCCATTTAATAATTCGGTACCACGCCCATATTACCCATTTCAGTCGGAATTTCCAAAAATCACTTGTTGTGTGCGCCTATGCCATAAAAGGAACCTACATTCCAAACTTCACGGTTCTAGGTTTACCGATTTAGTTATAACCCAAGGGTGCAAGGTCCTTAAAATTGATTGGTGAACAACTAATCTTATTACTTGTTGTTATATTTTAGAATAAGAGGCCAAGGCAATACCACAAAGTCAATTTGTGAAGTTTGGCAAACATTTACACTAGTATATCTAATTTGAAATTTTCGTCATATATCCACACGTAAGACCTATATAACGTACAAATGTTCATTACTTTATTAAAATGACCTTTTCTATGTTGCATTCTCATGACCCTTAACATTCTCATTTGCATAAAGAGCCTTTATCGTTACACTTACACTTTCAATATGCATTTTACGCTTCATCTGTAATTTTTTTATTACAACACTTTTTACAATTTATATCATTTTGCTCCCAAGCATAAAATACTTTATAAATAGCGTCCAATTAAAAGCAATCAATACCATACATGCTCAATTGCACTACATACATATATTTATTGCCGTTACTTTACGTTATTAATTACACGTTTTTTCTCTTTTATACAAAAAATTCCATAGTATCCAAAAGAATGTAAAATTGTATGGGTGGTAGTAATGAATGAATATATAAAGCTTATACTGATACAAAATAAAGTCAGTGACCAGTAGAGGAGAGTGTCCGTGTGAAGAGTGTGCATCTTTTATTGTTCTTATTTGTATTTGGATAGAGTTTTTTATATGATTACGCAGAAACTTAATATGATTAAAAGGAATTTGCAGATATCACAATAAGACAAATTACATAAAAATTCGTAAAAATTCCAAGTAAATTATAAAACAAGATAAATGATATAAAAACTGTTTATATATGACGATAGCATTCTTATAGGAACTCCACTATTTAGAAATAACATAATCCATATGTGATCCGTGCGCCATGTGAAAGACTAAAGCCAGTGTTATCCATCACTGCAATTGCCGTGATGATCTCATTCTGGCTCGGTGTTGGACAATCTACACCGTCTACACCTTCTCGTCGACTTAAGAGCTGACTTCGACAGCCCGATACGGCAGCAATTACTCGAAGCCATGGCTGAGTTTGGTATTCCAGGGAAGCTGATACGTCTTTGGAATGACGCTGACCGACACGAAGTCTTCAGTGATGATTGGCACGAGGCCTAACCAAGGCGACGGCCTATCGTTGGACCTCTTCAACATAGTAATAGTGATGATAACGAGGAAAGCTGCGGTAAACACGAGTGGCACGATATTCAACAAAAGTCACATGCTAATCGCCTACACTGATGACGTAGACATCATCGGTCGAAAACTGCGGCATGTGGCTGCAGCCTTCTCTGGTATATATATGAAATCAGCGAAAATGAGTAGTGAACGAGGACAAAACGAAGTTATTAGTTTCAACGAACAAAGAATCTACTCGTTTTGGGAAACTGCGTGAACGTTAACAACTATAATTTCGAGGTGAATGATAATTTTACCCACCTAGGCTCTGGCATTAATAAAACAAATAATGTCAGCCTCGAAACCCGGAGAAGAATCCTGCTTGCTAATAAATGCTACTACGGACTAAGCAAGCGATTTATTGACAGAGCCCTCTCTCTACAAACAAAAATCCGGCTATACCAGATACTGGTTCTAACTGTCTTGATGTATGGTTTACAATCCTGAGTTATTACACAAGCTGATGAATTGGTTCTGGCAGTATTCGAGAGCAAAACACTCCGCAAAATATATGGGCCGGCCCATCCTCATTAACGAAGAGTATCGGCGTCGTATGAATCAGGAACTGTACGAGCTGTACACTGACACTGACGTGGTCAGACGCATTAATGTGCAGCGGTTGCGTTGGCTAGGTCATGTTGTATGCATCGACGAAAATGCTCCAGCTCGAAAAGTCTTCGACAATGAACTCGATGACCGGCAAAGAAGAGGGCGACCAAAACTCTGTTGGAAAGACCAGGTTGCTGAGAATCTTACAGAACTTAGTGTGCAGGAGATCGAAGCGCTTATATTATCGACGACGCGTATTATCGACGACGGTGTAGATTGTCCAACACCGAGCCAGAATGAGATCATCACGGCAATTGCAGTGATGGACTGCCGTCAGAGCTTTTTAAATTCGGCGGCGATGATCGTGCAACAGCTAGTAAACACGATTAGACTTAAAGAATGCATGCCCGATAGTCTAAATATGAGTGTTTATTGGTCCGTGCTTAAGAAATAAAATGTAAGTGTGTGTATCGACTATCACGGAATCAGCCATAGACCTATGGCATACTATTGCATAGCTAAATCCCATTCAAGCAAACGTTATTGGACCTTATCAATGTGGCTATATTACCAGGTAAATCCACGACCAAACAGAAATTCACACTACGACAAATCCTGGAGAAGACCCAATAAATGCAGATCGCACCCTACCATTTGTTCATCGAAGCCGCATTCGACAGTCCAGTACGACATCAATTATAAGA
This sequence comes from Muscina levida, assembly GCA_964034835.1. Lineage (NCBI taxonomy): Eukaryota > Metazoa > Arthropoda > Insecta > Diptera > Muscidae > Muscina > Muscina levida. The sequence goes on along the minus strand of OZ035880.1, from coordinate 170,435,212 downwards.
TGTTATGGCTGAGTTTGGTATCCCCTCGATGCTGAGACGACTTTGTTTCATAACACTGCCTGACACGTAGTCTGAGAAATTAGGCAAAAATCTGACAAAGCCATTTGCTAACAAGCGAGGCTTAGATAGGGCGATAGTCTGTCATGTGATCTCTTTAACATCGCACTATGGTCGCGATGACCAATTTTCTTGGCCAAAATAAAAAATATGAATGGAATGACTTTTTTTGTGATATTAGTTTAGTATTACTTAAATATTGTTAAATTTGCGTTTATTTTCTCGTTTTATGGAAAATTAGTGGGACCGGCCGTGGCATAGTGGTTAGAACTCGCGACTACCATGCGGGAGATCACAGGTTCAACTCCTGGCTCCAGCCACCTCATTCATGGGGTGTAAAGGGAAATTAAGTTTAGTTTAAGCTGATAGACTATATCACGCTAGAAAAACTGGCCGCATTGACAATCTGACCAATGTATTTTGCAGATCACTGGACACATGTGATCCTTTAATTTCGTCGTTATGTGCAATATGAAACATTAAAAAAAATTAATTTTGGCCATAGAAAGCGGTCGCGGAGACCATAGTGCATCGTAATGGAGATGACCATGTGGAAGGTTGCAGTAAAGAGGACTGATGCCATTTTTAACAAAAGTCACACGCTGCTCGTGTATGCCGATGATATAGATATTATTGGACGTGGATTGCGATGTGAAAAGCACTCGGGTCTGGTGATAAATGAGAAGAAAACCAAGTAATTTGTTTCAACGAACAAAGAATCTACTAGTTTGGGACGCTGCACAGTGGCACCGCCCGATACATTTCTTGGAAAAAAATAGAAGGAGTGGTCGTATAGCGATGAAATTTTGCAGAAACACTTCTCTGGGCTAAATTAAGAAATTTTGAAAAAATCTTGGAAAACCGCTTACTGCCACACCCACCTCCCACATAACTGTATTTTTGGTCCTAGGGACTCGAAATTCGGGACACTTCTTAATTGAGTTCTCCTTATGAAAAAAAATTAAACATATTGGGGATGACACGCCTACTTTAGATTTTACGCCCATTGAAAGTTGTAGATTTTAGGTATTTTTCTTCCCTGTCTAGAATCATATGAAAATTTCATATAAGTTAAAAAATTTTTATTTTTATTCAAAAGTTAAACGTATGTTGTCCCATACAAAAGAAGAGAATATCCCCAACAACCCTCCGCGAAAGATGTTAGCTTTCAAATACACCGAAAATATCGCACAAATGCATGCATTAAAATCGATGTTACTAAAAGGGACGGTATTTGGCGGTTATTTTTTTTCTTAATTGAAAGTACACCCTCGGACCTTTAATTTTTTTATAGTTAGAGGGCTAAGCAAGGCAAAGCACATAAAGTTTTTTTTTCATCAAAAAGTGAAAAGTTGATATTTTTTAGTATAATTTTTGATAAGTTATAATAATTAGTTTACTTGTTCAATTTCAATATTTTTTTTTTTTTGTATTAAAGTGTAAGTGCTATATTTTCGCTAAAAAATAAAACAAAAGCCATAGCTATAAACTTACACACACAAAAAGTTATTTATTTGTACAATAATCTTAATCTAATTTCATTGAATAAATTTCCGTTGTCTTCTGTTAGTTTTTTCAACTACAAAATTTCACTTTTCATAAAAAACCTTGTTGAATTTTTCTTATCCAAATACTTCTTTACAAAACCATATCATTAATATTTTAATATTGGAATGTTGAAAACCCCTATTTTTTCCGCCGAAATGCCACTGTGCGCTGTGTGAGAACTCTAACTTTAAATAAGTAGATGAGTTTGTCTATTTAGTAGTGCTCTAGGCTTGTCCCGGGATCCCGGGAATCCCGGGAACGGGTTTCCCGGTTTACCGGGAAATCATCCCGGGAATCCCGGGAAATAGAATTTTCCCGGTATAACCGGGAATCCCGGGATTACCGGGAAATAAAAAATTGATTTTTTCTTCGGTTTCTTAAGCAAAGATGCACAGAATGGCTTGAAATTTTGCAGAAATCATAAACGGAGACTTGGTTATATTCTCCCAAAAAATTATGGCATTTGATGGAACGCTGTCCAAACGCCGGTCCGGGAACGAAAAAATTTCTATTATTTTCATACATTTGTATGACTATTTTCGGTTTTCCGGTCTATCCCGGACCGGCGTTTCTAAAGTACTTTTTCAAATAGATCGCGAGTCGGCAGTATTGAAGAACGACATAAGTACAACATTTTCACGGATTTTTGTGACGTTTTCTTAACAGCTGCGGAAACGCCGGTCCGGGATAGACAAAAAACAGTAATTTTTTCATAACTGTATATATATGGAGCTTCGGTTTGCTAAACAAAGATGCACAGAATGGCTTGCAATTTTGCAGATATCATAAACAGAGACTTCGTTATATTTTGTCAAAAAATTATGCAATTCGATGACACGCTGTTCAAACGCCTGTCCGGGAACGAAGAAATTTGTATTATTTTCATACATTTGTATGAAATTTTTCCGTTTTCCCCTCTATCCCGGACCGGTGTTTCTAAAATATATATTCAAATAGATCGCGAGTTGGCAATATTGAAGAACAACATTAGTAGACCATTATCACGAATTTTTGTGATATTTGATTAAAATCTGCAGAAATGCTGGTCCGGGAGCGAAGAAGTTTTTATTATATTTTTCAGTTTTCCCGTCTATCCCGGACCGGCGATTCTAAAATACTTACTCAAATGGATCGCGAGTTGGCATTATTGAAGAACATATTTAGTAGACCATTATCATGAATTTTTGTGATATTTAATGAAAATCTGCAGAAATGCCGGTCCGGGAGTGAAGAAGTTTCTATTATGTTTTTCAGTTTTCCGTCTATCCCGGACCGACGATTCTAAAATACTTTTTCAAATGGATCGCGAGTTGGCAATATTGAAGAACATAATTAGTAGACCATTATCACAAAGTTTTGTGATATTTGATTAAAATCTGCAGAATTGCCGGTCCGGGAGTGAAGAAGTTTCTATTATTTTTTTCAGTTTTCCGTCTATCCCGGACCGGCATTTCTGCAGATTTGAATCAAATATCACAAAACTTCGTGATAATGGTCTACTAATGATGTTCTTCAATAATGCCAACTCGCGATACATTTGAGTAAGTATTTTAGAAACGCCGGCCCGGCATTGACGGGAAAACCAACAAGAAATAATAGAAACTTCTTCGCTCCCGGACCGGCATTTCTGCAGATTTTAATCAAATATCACAAAACTTCGTGATAATGGTCTACTGATGATGTTCTTCAATAATGAAAACTCGCGAACCATCTGAGTAAGTATTTTAGAAACGCCGGCCCGGCATTGACGGGAAAACCAACAAGAAATAATAGAAACTTCTTCGCTCCCGGACCGGCATTTCTGCAGTTTTTCATCAAATATCACAAAAATTGGTTAAAATGTTCTACAAATGTTGTTCTTCAATATTGGAAACTCGCGACTCACTTAAGAACATTTTTTAGAAACGCCGGCCTTAGATTGACTGGAGAGCAGAAACATTTCAAACAAATGTATGAAAAAAATAACAATTCCTTCCTTTTAGCTCCGCCGTATACAAAAATTATAATGTCAGCCTGGAAATCAAGGGGCCAGTATTGATCGCAAAGCGCTGCTACTATGTGCTAAGGAAGCGATTTAATGATAAAGCACTCTCTCGAAAAACAATTATCCAACTGTGTTAAACACTGATCCTATTCTGTAAGTCTTCGAGAGAAAAAAACGTCGCAAAATATTTGAACCCATCATCGTTATCGGCGAGTTTCGGTGTCGGACGAGGCATGAACTGTACAAAGACACCGACATAGTCAAGCGCTTACAAATAGACCGAATGCGCTGGCTTGGACACGTTGTACTATTAGATGAAATACTCCAGCTCGAAAAGTCTTCGGCAGTAAACTAGATTGGCGGCGCAGGAGGTGACGACCAAAACTTCGTTAGATGGATGGAGCTATTATATTAACTTGGTGTGAAGAACTACACTATGCAACAATTTGAGGCTTATTGTCTAGGGGTGAACGAAACCAATATCAAAAGATAGCATTAGACTTTAGTAACAAAATCTTACACTTCGTTTTGCTCTACTATGTCACAATCTTTTTTTAGAGTGGTTTGAAATTTGACTATTTAGGTCAAAAGCCGAAAAATCATGTGTAATAATACACTGTAGGACAAATTTAAACTTTTGACCTCACCCATGAACAAACTTACCAGATTCTGAAAATATAGCTAAAATAAAAATATACGTAGTTTTTTACGAGCAATTCAATTTTTAGAGCAAAGCAGAACTCAGAGAGATGTTAATTGATTTAGACGAATTTTTTTTTAATGTATTTCAAATGGCCTGGATGTAGTTTGAACCAATCCCAAATTTAAAGTTTGTCACAAATTAAATTTGTCACAAACAAATTGTCAACAGATTTTGATGAATTTTTTTTAAATATGTTTCAAATGGCCAGGTGCTGGTTCTAATATAGTCCAAATTTATAATTTGTCAAAAATTAAAATTGTCACAAATTGTCAAATATTAAAATTGTCACAATTTTTTTTAAATGTTTTTCAAATGGCTAGGAGCTGGTTCGGACTAGGAAAATGTGTTGACAAATTAAATTTGTGACAAAATTTGTTACAAATTTAATTTGGGACAAATTTTAAATTTTGGCTTCGTCAGAACCCGCTCCTGGATTTTTGAAAAACAATAAAAAAAATTCATCAAAATCTGATAACAACTCGCAGAGTTCTGCGAATAAGAAAAAGTCACTTTCAAGTCGTTGTATGGGAGCTTCGCTCAAAACATTGAACTGCTCGTAAAAAACTTAAATGAGCTGATCTAGAAAAACTGGGAGAAACGTATATTTATATTTTAGCTATATTTTCAGAATCTGGTCAGTTTGATCATGGGTGAAAAATCGTGTCGTACAGTGATATATTTGGGATATTTAATTTCTTCAAAAACCTATATTAAAATCAACCTCCCACCAGTATGGGTTATTTCAGGTCCAATTTTGATAAATTGCTATAAAGTCAAATTTGTAGAGGTCAAGAGGTAGAATCTTTCATAGAAATATTCTAACATTATTCAATAGGTACATGTATATAGCTGCCATATACTATGCTCAAATTGTCTAGACTTTGTTTTAACATAGGGCTCTTAAAAGCTATGACATTCACAAATTCTAACGAATCACCTCGCTAATACTTGGGCATTTAATATTATTAACATTCACTTTATAACAGCATTTTGGGTCTAGTAATATTCAAAATGACACAGATATCCAGTTACTAGGAAAAATCTTACAACAATAACAACAATAAATAATAAAATAAATGTAGCGTATAAAATGGAATTTACAATTTAGTCCCCTGAAAACATTGACAATTTTCCATTGAAATATGTTATATGCCAGCAATCCTACTGTGGTAAGCAAATACGGAAAGATTTACATACATTTAAATTTCACTGGAAATTTATTGTTTTCATACCACAAACATATGTCAAATTTTGTATATCAAATTAGATCGTTCATGGAATCTGAGGCGCAGCATAGGTGTATGTACGTGATAGTCAATTTTTTGTAAGACAGAACCTTCTCGTTGTTTTTCTCGTATATTTACTGGGTGGTATGAGTAATATGAATTTGTATAAAAATGTGAAATTGTTGTTTCCTTATACGCAATATGGGTACAAATGATGTAATATGTTTTTAGCATTATTATGGTAATGGAATAAAATCACATCAAAAAATTTTTTTTAAAGCATTCGAACATTTAGCATACTTTATGTAATGCATATGTGTGGCAGGAAAATATAGAAGGTTTCTCATCAATTCTGTTAGGCAAAGGTGTTTCTTAGATTTTAAGTTTGCAGAAACAGCTGATTAACGCGATATCCACCCATGAAATGCCAAAGTGGAACTCAGAGTGTGCTGCAATCATCCAGAATATTTGTGCAAGCATAGGTGATTACAGCACAAAGTAGTTTTATTGAAGAAAAAAAAGTACTTTTATTGCAACAAAAAGTGTTTTTGTATAAAAAGGACTATACTGCAGCAACAAGTACTTTGGTTGTACCGAGAAGTAAAAATTTTTTCCCAAAAAATATTGTTAAACTATAACCCTATGCAACACTTTGAGTGTCATTGTCTCAGGGGTAAATGAAATAAATATCAAACGATAGCATTTGCCCTCAGTAACAAAACCTTATTTGCTCCCCTATGGCACTAGTTTTTTTACTTTGGTTTGAAATTTAATTTTTTGGGCAAAAGTCGTATCAAAGAATACGAATAACCATGTGTAAAATTGCATTTGGGATAGTTCATGTCTTCGGAGACATACATTAAAATTTCAGGGAAAAATTTCCTCAAAACATTTTAATCCTCTATCTTCACAGGACAAGTTATAACTCTGCCTGAGACCTCTTTCCGTGTTGAATAGTTCAGAGTGAGCCTTACCAATCTTAACAGAAGATGTGATGTTTTCCAAGGTACATCTACAAAGTCGAATCAGCTAAGCAGGAATACCAAACTCAGACATATAGCTCATTCCTTATCGTAGAGTCGAAGGCAGCTTTGTAGTCGACAAAGAAGTGGTAGGTGTCGATCTGCTTTCATGAGTTTTTTCCAGGATTTGTCGAAAAGTGAATATTTGATCCATCGTATATTTACTGGGGCTTAAGGACCTTGTACGCAATTGGTAATAGGCTTATTCCTGAGTAGTTCTGACATTCATTACGATCACCGTTCTTGTATATGGCACATAACAGACTGAGACTCCCATCTCCGGGCCGGCTCTCCTCTATCCAGATGTTCTTCACGAGCTGATGCATGCTCCCAATCAGCTCTTCTCCGCCTGCCTTAAACAACTGAGCCGGAAGACCATTGGCTCCTGCCGCTATGTTATTTGTATGGCGAAATATTGCCACTCGCATCTCGCTCTGGCTCGGAGGTGGACAGTTAATACCATCGTCATGGATTGGAGCGGAGTCTTCTGGAGTGGTGTATGTATCCAGTAGATTTCTGAAATGTTCTCCCCATATCTTCAGAACGTTATCCGGGTCCGTCACTAGCTGGCCATCGCTGTCCTTCTAGGAGGGGAACCCTGTTCTACGCATTCTCGCCTTAACTCTCTGGTTTAATTTTTGGGCTCTCTCTCTACTTCGGAGCAACTCTGTGCACTCATCCCGACTTTTCTTCAGTTCCTTCTCTTTTCCATCAAAGTCTCTTCTCCCTGTGCCAACTGGCGTTGCCACTGGCTGCAGTTTCGCCATGTATACAATGTCTCTCTTGTGGCATTGCGACATTTGTCGTCGTACCAGGCTTCATCTTGAGACGGCTTTGAGTACCCAAGTATGCTTCTCGCAGTCTGTTCTATGGAGTCGGCTATATATTGCCACTGCGAGGTAATGTTATCAGGGTTAGATCATTCCGTAGCAGTTGGGTTAGGAGGTTGGAGTAGGCATTCGCTACCTTCGCAGTGGTCCGCAGTTTACCGATGTTCAACTTTCGTTGTGCCTGGTTTCGTACGTTTTTCGCCATGCTTAGAATTGTGCGTACCTTAACTGCGGTAAGGAAGTAATCGGAGTCAATGTTCGCAACCCTGATCACTCGTACGTCTAGAACGCTCGATGCGAGCCTTCAATCAACTACCACGTAATCTGTCTGAATCCTCGTCAATTAATATGGAGATAACCTTAATATTTCTATGGCCAAATCTAGTGCTGCTGATTATCATATTTCTGCCGCAGGGAAATCAATCAGTCTGATGCCATTGTTCGACGTTTCGGTGTGCAGACTAAATTTTCTGATGGTAGGCTCAAATGCGGTGTCCCTGTTTATTTTAGTATTAATATCGTCTAGTTTAATTTTGATGTCGTGGCTGGGGCTACGGTCATATACATTTTCTATGCTCTCGTAGAACTCGTCTTTGTCCTCATCGCTTTTTTCTTCGGTCGGAGCATGGGCAGATATAAGTGTTATGTGGAAAAACTTTGTTTTGACTCTTATGGTGGCTATACGTTCACACACCGGGTTAAACCTTGAGACTTGGTGTCGCAGTCTCTTGCCAACCACAAATCCACATCCAAACTCGTACTTATCCGCTTGACTACTATAGTAGATGTCGTCCACCGGATTTCCTATGAAGCAGTTATGTCAGCCTTCCGCGAGTTGGATTGAGGCACCTGGTATTTGCAGTGTTCTTACATATGATTTTAAAAATTTAAACGAAATTCCATATTACAAACATTACCAAGGCCCAAGCATCACCCAACATCATAAAGGTCACCGAAAGTTAACCACCATTATTTCACCACGCACCAAAATAAGCATACAGCTTTGTAAGCTGCCATACATACATTGTTTTTTGTGTATAAGAGTAAGAGAATTCCTTTGCATTTTGTAAATTAAAAACGCTAAGGAATCTGTAGCTGTTATTTATTTGACAGTATCTACATTTAAGTAATACAAGCCAAATTACATTTGTAAAAAAAACAAATGTTCTGTTTTAAAGTCATTGTACTCTTAAGGAGTGCAACTGAAACAAAAAGATTTCACTGAATCTACTGCGTCAGTACTAATGAATTAAACAAAATGAACCAAGTTAAGCAATTTCCAAGATGTTCTTGATGATGCTGCTAAAACACATTTAAACTGATAGAAGCAAAAACAAAGCAAATATGGAATCTTATCGACAGTGTTTGTAACGATATAGTCATTGCAACTGTTTTAAGTTAGTTAATGGACAATGAAGCCGTTAAGTCAATTTCATGTGCCGACAAATTCCAATTACTGCAGGAGGTGAATGCAGCTAAAGTGCGATGAAAACTTTGCTTAACTTGTTTAATATTTCAACACGTCTGCGTCAGTCATGACACATCCGAGATGCTAGTAACAAAAAGTTGTGCAATTTCCAAAATTAGTTGTTCGAAGGAAAGGTAGTTGCATACCTCGTAGAAAAGTTCAACACAGTAGTTGCTAAGAGGTATAGGTATAAGTTATTTTTCTTTATCAAGATAAATGACTAAAAAATATACCTATTAAGAATGGGTATGGAATGCACCGCGGTTATAGCTAATGACGGTAGCAGTGCAACAATAAAGAGGTTTTAATTTCGTATGACGAACAAGTCTCTGAAAATTTCAAGTTACTTTTGTGTATAATCTTAAAAATAAACATATGCTTGTTATTTTTAAGGGGTATACATTTTCTTATTAACAAAACTAAGAGAGTGTATAAAAAATTTAATATCTCCAAAGACGTTGTTGTTGGTATGAAGTACCATTATAACCTATTATTTTGGTATACCAGATTTCAGGTTAACCACCTACTAAGCACATGTTTATTGGCATCTAAACTCGTCAATTTACTCTACATATTACAATGACAACCAACTCAATTTGCCTTTGTGGTTATAAGATATGAGCTATAAGTTGTAAGTGTATGCAAAGTAGTACTCATATTTAAATTTTACAACAAATGTGTATGTAAGATAAAATGTAACCACTTTTGAGGTCGCCAAAATTGCAGAACACGATACTATGTATATTTTGCGTGTGTAGATGAAATGTGTGATATGTGATGTTAACGTGCATTTTAACCAGTTTGTACGCCAACGTCAAGTAATTCAATACGATTGTTCTTTAAATAAAACAAAACATTAATAATATTTGTTGGCATTTGTAAACGCACACTCAGTTTTGAACAAAAGTCAATTGTTTGTATGCTTGTAACTATGATATGAATTTTTGAGATTGAGCTTAGAAATGTATTTTGATTTAAAAAGATAAAAATATAAAAATATTAATATACATTGTTGTTTGTTAGTGTTAGTCGACGGTAGTGATTAGTTATCAATTTTATGTTAGTGTATCAAATGATACATCAAATAAGCTAAAAGATCAGAAAAGTGTTTTATTCTTCATATTTATGGTCAAATTCAGTGTCACGCACTAGGATGACGCGTTTCGAACTCCATGACGAGTTCATATTCAAACCCCTTTATGACGGACTGATGCACAATGGTACTTCATCAGCTGTATATTTATCTACAATTATGTCAAACGCATGCACATGCGTAGTAGATAGCAGCCGAAAATGTCCAGCTCCAATAATTTGAATTGGACCGTTAATATTCAACATGAGAATGGAGGATATTTGTTATGATCGATTTCACCCCTAATTTTTAAACGGACCACTTTGGGATATTTGATTATTATTAGTTTAATTATGTTATTACAATGTGCAAACCTCAAAAAAACGAAACATTTGATGGTACCTCCCATACAAATGAATCACATACCCATGGTTCTATATGCAACGTATATTGAACGTTGACTTACGAATAGAATCCGAACACATTGTGCTGCCTCCATTGGTACCTCCAATGCATATTAGCCAATTTCCTGAAAATGTCTACTTCTTAATTGGAAGCATCAACAGAAATTCACCTATCAGTAGCCGCACGTAGAAAATAATTCCGCACCAAGTGTAGGTAACAGCTTTGCACCTGGTCCATCCAACGAAGTTTTCTTTGAAATAAATAATTTGGTTTTGTCCTCATTAATCACCAGAGCCACTTCCGCCGACTGCTTCTCAATGCTCGAAGAAGGCCGCAGTAACTTCCCGCAGTTCTTGGCCAATGACATCTATATCATCGGCATACGCAAGCGACATGTGGCTATTGTTAAAGATGATACCAGTCGTGTTTACTCTGCTGCCTTCCGCATGATCATCTCCATTATGATGTTAAAGAGATCGTAGGACAGCCTATCGCTCTGTCTAAAGCCTCTCTTGACAGAAAATGACTCTGACAGATTTTTGCCAATTTTCACTGAAGACTTCGTGTCATCTAGCACATCCAATAGTTTCTGTTGTACCGGACTGTCGAATGCAGTTTTGTAATCGATGAGCAGATGGTAGGTGGCGATCTGCATTTCTTGGGTGTTCTCCAGGATTTGTCGTAGTGTGAATATCTGGTCTGTTGTGGATTTACCAGGTCTAAAGCCACTCTGATAAGGTCCAAGCAGGTTCGCCAGAATGGACTATAGTCTTTCACATAACACACTAAACAGTACCTTGTATGCGATGTGTAAAAATCTAATCCCGCGATAGTTGGTACATACACTTTGAACTGCCTTTATTAAGCACGGGACATAGGATACTCAGATTCCAATTATCGGGCATGTACTCACAGATCCAAAACGTATTTATGAGCTGGTGCATGAATGTTACCAGCTCACCGCCACCGGCTTTGATAAGCTCTGCCGGCAGTCCATCGGCTCATGCAGCTTTGTTGTTTTTATAGCCGTGCAATTGCCGTGCTGATCTCGTTTTGGCTTGATTGTGGGCAATCTACTCGGTCGTCTATGATTGCTGTGATTTTGTCACTTATGCTGCCTTCAGCAACGAGCAGATATCGAAAGTGTTCCCTCCATATTTGCAGCACACTCTGAGTGTGAGTGAACAGATTTACGTCTCCGTCCTTACAGGTGGGGATCCGTGTAATAAAACCTTTGATTTTAACCGTTTGGTAGAACTTTCGGGCTTCACCTCTATCCCTGTAGTTTTCGATATCCTGGCTCTCTCTTTCCTTCCACAGGCGCTTTTTTCACCTGAACAGGCGTTTCACCTCCCTCCTCTACTCATTTTAACGCTCTAATACCGCACGCGTCGCCATTGGCTGCAGTTTTGCCTTGTATACAGCATTCATTTCCTCAGACATTTCGCGACATTCATCATCGTACCAGGGCTTGTCTGAGCGTGGTTTTTCATAGCCCAGTACGGTCGTTGCAGCAGTATTTCGCAATATGCTGCTACTGTTTTTCGGGAACATCAGAATTAGGGGGGTTTGTTTGAAGTAGTTAAGAGAGTATGCATTGGCTATCTCAGTGGTATGCAGCTTTGTGATGTCTAGCATCCCTTGCGTTTGGTTACGAGCGTTTTAAGCACTACTTAATCGCATGCGTACCTTTGGTGCAAATAGGTGCTGATCCGAGTCAATATTTGCACCGCGCATCACACGCACGTCCATAACGCTTGAGTCATGACTTCTATCAATTACCAAGTGATCAATCTGATTTCTTGTATTTATATCGGGGAATATCCAGGTTGCCTTGTAGATATCTTTATGCGGGAATCTGGTTCCACTCACAACCATGTTTCTTGCCAACGCGAAACTAACCAGTCTGATTCCGTGTTGTTGTGTAGACTGAATTTTTCGACTGCTGAACCAAGAGCATCTTCCCTTCCTATTTTAGCATTAAAATCTCCAGAACAATTTTAATGTTATGTGCAGGGCAGCGGTCATATATCTCCTCCAGGCGCTCATAGAATGCATCTTTAATGTCATCGTCTTTATTTTCCGTCGGGGCGTGTACACAAATCAGCTTAATGTACAAATATTTAGCCCGGATGCGAATAGAGGGTTTTCTTGTTTCTTCTTTTCTTTGTGTTTTCATAATAATTGGCTTTGTTTAAGGAGAGTGGCTTATTAGGTCACCGCGCTCGATCCTAGTTTCTTGGGTCTGCCAATGCCACTAAGAGTGCCTCTGTGTTGAGCTTCAGTAACTTCTGTCACCTACTTCCTCAGAGGCATTGGTGGTAGAATGCCGTTTAGGTTGAACAACATTGTGCCTTCTCACATTTGCTACCACTGAACGGAAAAAGTGTCTCAAGTCTTACTACTTCCACGTAATGTTACATAACCTATAAACAAAATGAGACATAGATCATGAAAATCGATAATAGCGTATCGCTTTTATTCACAATTAAGTGAATGTATCAATTTTTTTAAATATAAGTTTTTTCCATTCAGGATATATGAGAGGTGGGTGAGACATTCGAGATAATTTGATACAATTAATATTCAGTCAGTAATATATCAGTCAGTAATATATCAGAGACAAATTAAGGCACATTTGGTTCCATTCCAACAACAATTTTGGAAAATACAAGTTTTTCCCATTTAAAGATATATGGGAGGTGGGCGAGTCCTACGAAATAATTTGATATAATTCAACACAGTTGTCAGTAAAATATAATGGACAAATTGAGGCAAATTTGGTTCAATTCCAACAACAATTTTGGAAAATACACGTTTTTTCCATTTCAGGATATATGGGAAGTGGGCGTGTCCTTCGAGATAATTTCATATAATTCAATAGAGTTATCAGTAATATATTAAAAACAAATTTGGTTTACTTCCAACAACAATTTTGGAAAATACAAGTTTTTTTTTCATTTTAGGATATATTAGACCGCGAGCCAGGGACAAATTTGGTCAATCATTTTTTCCCGGACGAAAACTCATTAAATGCTTATTGAAGTTGTTTAATGAAGATTAGTGACAGTCAGCTGGCACTTCCTTGGTGGGTTGAACAGTGGGACCTCGTCAAACATGTAAAAAAAATAAAAAATTCAGTCATTTTCTCCCGGCTGAAACTTTGTCAGATGATAGTTCATACGTTATTATTAAATAAAAATAAAAGTCAGGTGGTCTACGTTGGTGGAATGATCGTCAGCTGGTGACCTAAAGGGTCTACTGTAGCACAATGAAAATGTTGGAAAAATCACGGTAATAATGTCACAACTGTTAAGATATTGTTTTGATCATTTTAAAATGTTCTAGACAATTGTAGAAGAGGAGTCAGGCTTTCAGAATTTTGCATTCGGAGGCACCCTGTGTCGCCACAGTTTACAATACAGGGTGTCAAAGTTGACCACATTGGTGCTGATGAAACATTCAAAGTCTGATACTTTTACAATTATGAGCCGATTACAAAGATGTTTAACTTTTAAGAATCTTCTATGTAAGGCAAACAAAAAACACATTAAGTGTTGCCGAATATCTTTTACCGTTATTAAGATATTATCTATCAAAGTATAAAATTGTAAATTTCTCATCGACTTCTGTTTTATTAATAACTCTGCCATTTGAGAGAAAATAATATATCTGAAACCACCACTCAATTGGGTACACTTTCATCAAAAATACACTTCAAACACTTTAACAGCAGCACCTCGTCAAGCGTAAATATTAATTATATTCTTAAAAATATATTCTTAAAAATGAATAAATGAGGAAATACCGTGATAAGTGAGAGTGAACTGAATCAATATCAAACGATAGCATTTGACCTCAGTAACAAAACCTTAAACTCAGAATTGCTCAACTACGTCACAATTTTTTTACAGTGGTATTAACTTTGATGATTTTGGTCAAAAGTTAAATATAAAAAATCTTGTGACAAAGTACATTTGGGATAGTTCATATCTTCGAAGACCTATATTTAAATTGTCATGGGAATATTTCCTCGGAACATTGTAACCCTATAGCTCCCACCCTATTGAACATCTCTCAAAAGTTGACTTTTAAGCTGTTTTTCAAAATTGGGCCTAAAATGTCCTATACGGAGGGGAGCTAGAGGGTTAATTTGTTCCGAGGAAATATTCCTCGGAAAATTATAATATAGGTCTCCGAAGACTTGAATTATCCCAAATGAATTTTTATATTTAACTAGCTGGCCCGGCAGACTTCGTCCTGCCTCCAAATTTTTGTAAAATATGTTGAGTGTAGTTGAAATGTAATAACGATTGGTTTATTTTTTTGACGTTTAAAATATTTAAATTTAAAGGGCGAGGTTTTCCCGGACAAATTCTGTTATTCATATATCTTAAAGATTATTATAAGAATTGCTAAAACGGATCAGCAGTGTCGTCCATGATATGATGAAAACTTACTTATTGATAGGCATATACTCGTATTCTAAAACCACATTTATAAGCCAATTGACTGACATATAACTTTCCGCATTGGTGTACTGGGTGATTGTACCTTTTTATCCTAAAGAGTACAAATTTCAAAATATGCATTCATTAGGCTCAGCAACCCTATTAACCGGTCTGGGTGATATCAACAGTTATTCCTATTTTCGTTATTGTCCCCTAAAATTTCGAAATGGGGAAAACCACTTTGTGAAGCTCTCTAATTCTGTAGGAAGTGCGCCATTATAAACGTTAGTCATTCTTCTTTAAGCCTTTTTGCGGTCTGGGTGACCATCTACATCCAATTCCCAACTTTCACTCAAATTTTGGGACAAATGGGCTCAACCGTTTTTACAATTAGTGGTGACATTAAAATATACATCTTTTTTATATATATAGACTTCTGAATAACTATGATGTTAAAAAAGTAACTAAATGACATTCCAAATATTAAGGGTATCATAAGCTAAACACAGCCAACTGGTTCCAAACATACATTCAAAATTTTCTCATGCCAAAAAATCATATATTTTAAGTTTAAGTAAAATCGGACAATCGATATAAATTCTCGAAATAATTCAACCCCAGCCAAATCAACTGCGGGTCCATATATACATAAAAAATTCTCATAATAAAACAAATATACATTCTAAATTTCAGTCAAATTGTTTAATTTGTTAAAATTTTCATTATAATTCCACCATAGCGACACCTACCGGGTTAATTTGTACAAGGTTCCACAAACATAAATACTAAATTCCAGTTAAATTGGTACATGTATTCAAATTTTCGATATAAATCCACCCTAGCGCCATCTACCGGGTCCATTTATACATACGATTTTTTCTAATGATCAAACAAATATAGATTCTGAATTTCAGTTAAATTGGCCATTTCGTTAAAATTTTGATTGTAAAACGACCCCAGCGCCACCTACCGTGTCCATTTGAACATAAAATGTTTTCTCATGATCAAACGAATATCCATTCTAAATTTCAGTTGAATTATTAAATGCATTCAAATTTTCGATATAAATCCACCCTAGCGCCACCTGGATTTGATATTTTTTAACACAAACAATCTACGGAAAATTTCGAATCGAATAAAAAATAAATCAGCCAAATCGCTCCAGCCGTTCTCTAGTGATGGTATGACATACGTGGACCATTTCATTTTTATATATATAGATTTTCATATTTATTGTTTCCAATTTTGACCACAAATTTCAAATTTTAAACCAGTAGTGAAGCAAAATGGAGTTTAAGGTTTTTTACTGATGTCAAATGCCATCGTTTTTTGTTATAAGTGAACTAATTTACTTCTCACAATATTTCTTTATTTATTCATTTTGAAAAATATAATTTTAAGGTTTTTATTTAAATTTACGTGTTTGACGAGGTGCTACTGTTCAAGTGTTTGAAGCGTATTTTTATGAAAGTGTACCCAATTGAGTGGTGGTTTCAGATATTTCACTTTCTCTCAAACGGCAGAGTTATTAATAAAATACTGAAGAAAGTCGATGAGAAATTTACAATTTCAAACTTTGATAGATAATATCTTAATAACGGTAAAAGATATTCGGCAATACTAAACGTGTTTTTTGTTTGTCTTACATAGAAGATTCTTAAAAGTTAAACATCTTTGTAATCGACCCATAATTGTAAAAGTATCAGGCTTTGAATGTTTCATCAGCACCAATGTGGTCAACTTTGACACTCTGTATTGTAAACTGTGGCGACGCAGGGTGCCTCCGAATGCAAAATTCTGAAAGCCTGACTCCTCCTCTACAAATGTCTAGCACATTTCAAAATGATCAAAACAATATCTTAACAGTTGTGACATTATTACCGTGATTTTTCCAACATTTTCATTGTGTTACAGTAGACCCTTTAGGTCACCAGCTGACGATCATTCCACCAGCGTAGAACAGCTGACTTTTATTTTTATTTAATAATAACGTATAAACTATCATCTGACAAAGTTTCAGCCGGGAGAAAATGACTGAATTTTTAATTTTTTTTTACATGTTTGACGAGGTCCCACTGTTCAACCCACCAAGGAAGTGCCAGCTGACTGTCACTAATCTTCATTATATAACTTCAATAAGCATTTAAAGAGTTTTCGTCCGGGAGGCGATTGGTCATTAAAATCTGTTCCTGGCTCGCGGACTATATGGGCAGTGGGCGTGTCATTTGAGATAATTTGATATAATTCGATTAAGTTGACAGTAATATATCAGAGACAAATTGAGGCAAATTTATTTCCATTCCAACAACAATTTTGGAAAATATAAGTTGCCAGGAGCAGGTTTATGTGAAAGAAAATTTTTGGAAAATCTTCCGGAAAGGTCGGAAAATTTCAAAAAATCTAAAAATGCCTTTTTTATTGAATTTTTTTTCCAATATTACAGAATGGCTTTTCGAATAGAAAAATGGAAAATTTTTGTTGAAAAATGCGGAAAATTCCGGAAAAATTCAAAAAGTTTGAATTTGTTTTTTCGACGAAATTTTGCATATTATCGTAAGATTTGATAATTTTAGACGATGTAACAGTGAAAATTTTTGGAAAATTATTCCGAAATGACTTTCCGAATGGAAAAATAGAAATATTTTCGGTGGAAAACTCGGAAATTTCGAAAAAAAACTCGAAAAATTTGAAGCATTTTGCATCGCAAATTGAATTTTTGTATAAAATTTTGTGTGCAATTGTCCCGTAGTGGCTTTTAGGTTGAAAAAAATTGCAAATTTTGGTTGGAAAATTATGGAAAAATTCAAAAAATTTAAATTTTTGTTTCGACGAAATTTTACATTTTATTGTGTGTTGATAATTTTGAAATCATTCCGAACAATCATTCCGAAATGACTTTCCGAATGGAAAAGTAGAAAAATTCTTGGTGGAAAGCTCGGAAAATTCTGGGAAAAACTCGAAAATTTTGGATTTTTTCGACATTTTTCATTGTATCGCTTGATTTGATGATTTTAGACGAAGTAAAAATGGCAAATTCGAAAAATTCTGTTTATTGTGAAATCTATATGTATAAATGGTGTGAACAGTGTTTAGTAATTCATCAAGAGAGAACGGCTGGCCCATTTTGCTCAATTTTTATTTAATTGTTCGTAATTGGTATGACGGTTTTATGCTAGATAATTTTGGGAAAATCCTTCGGAAAAATCGGGAAATTGGAAAAATCGAAAATTGATTATTGTATGGAATTTTGTGTGCAGTTTTTACGAAATGGCTTTTCGAGTGGAAAAATAGAAAATTCTTAGGGAAAAGCTCGGAAAATTCCGGAAAAGTCCAAAAAAATTGTTTTTTTTTTATCGACAAATTTTGCAATTTTCGCATGATTTGATGATTTTGAAAGATATTTAGGTGGAAAATTTAGATTAAATGTTGATTAATAACGAGATAAATAATATTTAGATAAAAAATCTGTCGAACCCGACGGGATGTGCGGCAATCTGCTGTCAACTTTGGGAATGCCAGCGCCAAATCGTTCGATGCAAGATGCATTCGATCGTGAATGTTAACAGGAGCAAGACTATAATCTGGATGAGCTGACCGGAAGAGTTCGGACAAATGTGCCGCTGTTAAATACCGAGTACAAAAACGTGTACGATTTACGATGAAACTGGAGGCATTTACTTTCTCGATGCTTCGAGTGGGACAGCCAACTCATTTTTTTCTTGATTCCGGCAACAATTTGGTCAAAATCTCAAATAACGTTAGCCGCTGCATCCTCTGGCATACCTCTCACAATGTTGGAACTGCAAATTCCACTTTAAAACTGTCGATGAATCTTCTCACGGTTGAAAAGCCAAAGTACACAATGACCAAGAATTTCGCAACGGCGTAGTAGATGCGTTAATGCGAAATTAACATTTCGGATGAATGCGCGATAACGAATAAATGAGCTTTGGAAGTAGTTGATTAAACGATAAATGTTTTACGAGGGGATTTAAAACGATTTGGTGGGGCTATGATTTCGCTTAAAATGTCTAATGCTGCTGATTTACTAAAACCATGCTTGAAAACGTCGTCAATGTCAAGAAGTTGTAATTGACGCAAAAATTGGGGGCTCATTCTAGAACGTCCCATCTTCTGATGAATTCCCGAAACAACTGCTATCGTTGGCAATGGCCAAAATCGGGTTGATGTTTCGACTGAAATGATATCGTTCCCTGCAAATTTTGGCAGTTCACATCGTTTTAATAGTAACTCATGACATTGCACAAAATTATAAAAATGTCGATTGAAATAATTTACGGGCAGTTTGTTACTAGCAGCGAAGAATAAAGATATCAATAGCTAGAATTTCTAATTAGGAAGTTAAATCGCTTGAGAAGTGCATTCGTATGGATGAAGCGACCAACAATCCGACCGAATTTTCAACTCGCTTAAAGTGCCGCATAATTTACAGATTAAGGTGGGATCGATCATAATCATATTGCGGAATCTGAATCAACCGAAATTGTGCAACGGTACGGGGTTTTCCGTCAAGAATCCGATAAAAAATGTGTTTTCAGAAGATCAAATTCAAAGAAGAGGAAGTCCTTATCTAACGAATCAGATAATTCCAATTCCCCGACGACAATCAATAAATCGCAAGGCCAATCGTTGGAAGTATGTGAGATTAATCTCGAATTCACTGTTTTAGGTGCGGTCAGCTGAACGTTGCCTTTTTGAGATTAGGAGAACCGCCTTCGTTGTTTGCTTTCGCGGCGGATAACTAATCGAAAAACTTTACTGAGTTCTACTGAGTTTATCTGAAGGCATAAAATTGGGGCGAGACGAAGTTCGCCGGGTCCGCTAGTTTCATATAATTTTGTCGCACTGACAATAATCGTCGATTTTGACGACTACCCTAGTATGCATAATTGACCTTCTGACAGCGCTTTTGCCAATACCATTTAATACTTTAATTTTTGATTTGTTGTTCACTTCTTTCTATACTGTTGTGTTTCTTTATGAACTAAATTACAAATTTGAGAATGATTTCACTTAAGTTACTGAAGTTTTTTCACTATCTTCTGATTTTCTTGGATTTTCTTTAAATTTTTTACTTATTTCTTTAATTGACCACCAAAATAATGTCCACTTAAAAACCAAAACACATAATTGCACCACTGAGATAATGTCCGCAACAGACAACATCGTGTGGCCGTGCACTTGAATTGGCCGCAATGTGTTCAAACCACATTCAATGGTTTTTAATGCTAACAAATTTCTAGGCGCCGCCTTTAAAAAAAAACACTATTTATACAAAAGGTCACTTAATCCCTTTAACGAACACTTGTCTTTGTCGTGTTGTTTATTTTGGCATACAAGTATTTTCAATTTCAGTGTTCCTTTGTCGCTTTGCGCTCCTTCAGTCGGTCTATGTTTGCTTACGTTTATGCACTACCGTGACTAAGACAGCTTAAGATATCTGTGTAAAGGTTTATTTTTAGTTGTAACTGTAAATGTAAGTAAAGTATATTTGTTTTTGTTGGTTTTTCTCTGGGTGGGATCAGTGTCAATTACAGACGATTTTCTTGGCAGGACAATAGGATTGGGGGATATGGTTTTTGTCCGTTTACATGCTTGGCACTTGAAAGCAATGTCAGTGCCATGTAGTTAAATGAAACGGTTTCTTTATAGACTTGAAGAGAATGTTCTCGCATAGAGAGTTTTAAAAATTAGTTCATATACTTCTCTTTTATATATACAGTTATACAGAAATAATGCGGTTATGAGATAAAAACTTTCATAATTTGTTACAAAGGCATTTCCGCTTGCATATGCCCATGCCTAATCAATATTATACCACAACACCCAGTTTCTCCTTCAGCAAATTTGTTTTGAATACGATAGACCAATCCTAAAATTGATAACAATGTAATACTTCTGACATCCCTAGTCACAATTCTGTTTACAAACGATTAGTTTGTAATATAATATTATAATCCTGTAATTGATAGACAGCGGCAATTTTTCGCCAAAATTTATCAAACATTGCAAAAACATACAAGGAACTGTGGCAGTTGGTTGATTTTAATTTTTTTTTTTTTTTTGTAATATTAACCTTTGCTCTTTTTTGTGACAAAATCACTGACAATGATTGATTTGGATGGCCTTTGAAAACGCCACCACTCTTAAACATGCCTGTTTGTAATTTAATTTTTGTAATTTATTTACAGAATTTACGTCAAATATTGTCATTGGTATCATATTACAAGGACATCACTGTATTAATTTTTGTACCGTTATTTTTTTATGTTCATCATGTCTAATGAAATTGTAATTTAAAACTAAAAAATATGAAAAGGACCAAATATTTACCTAAATCGACACGAGCTAGCGACGACCTATAAACAAAACTGGTAGAATAATTTAAGCAAAATATTAAATTTCTTGCCAATACGTCAGAGTAGGGCAGTAATCGCATTTTGTTAGCAAAATTTTTGGAAACCAGTTAAATAAAAAAAAAAACTATTAACAACACCATTCACAGATAGATATTGCATATGCATAACATATATGTATAAGGTACAACCGAAAAACAAGAACTATGTAATTATGCGCCAGGAGGTTTGTGATGGTTTTCACACAAACCATTTTTTTTTTAATTCATGTAGTAGGAAATATGTTAAAATGTATAAAACTGATTTTTCGCATCTCAACGTGTTAGCAAACCCCTATTTTGGGAATGAAAACTGAGTTGCCTCAGATCATATCTACCATATTTTCTCAACCCCAACCCTTAATGTGGTCCCAACCCATTTTTTTGTAATTAATTTTATGAATTACTGGAGCTGTTGCTCCCATGGTGACTCCTGGATGGGTAAAATGTACGACCGATTAGGAAGGAAATACTAGCCCTCCTAACAATTTTCTCGAACATACTAACCCCTATCTTCACACCCTAAGGAAGCTTCCCAACGAAAAATTTCTAAATTATTCAAAATTTCTTGACAAATTTTAACGGAAATATTATTTTGTAAAGATTTTTGTTGTTTTGGTCGTTTTAAGTACATTTTGTATGGGGGCTCCTTAGGGAGTGAAGATAACGGGGTAGGTATGTTCAAGAAAATTAGTAGAAGAGAAATACTAAAAGGGTTCGATCATACATTTTACCCCTCTAGGCACCAAAGGAGCGACAGGAGCTGATTTCATAAAATAAATTATAAATAGAAAAAATTTTTTATGGGGATCACATTAAGGGTTCAACGAATATGATCCGTAGATATGATCTGAGAGACTGTTGTGGTTGCAGAAATATTGGGGTCGGTTATACATTTGCCTGAAACCATTAGGGCAGTTTGGAGCAAATTTTATAAGAATTTGATTTTTTATAAGAGCCTCCTTAGTGAGTGAAGTTGGCGGGGAGAGGTTAAGTATTTTTGGAAAAAATGTTAGGAGGGATAAAGATGGGGGTCGGTGTAAATAAATTTTGGGAGTAAATTTTATAAAAAAAAAAACAATTTTCTGTATGGTAGATCTCTTAGGAAGTGAAGATGGCCAGTAGATATGTTTGGGAAAAATGTTATGAGGAAATAATGACTGGAGATCGGTCATATATTTAAACCTCCTAGGGGCGATTTCAGGGCAGTTGCACGGCTTGTTGTGGAAATTTTCCCCAATACGAAAAGTTTCTCGATACAAATCGGAGGCTCGATTTTAATTTTAGACCAACGGGTTCTTGAGCAAATATTCCTTGAATTGATCGTAACTTACGATTTTGATAACCGCTTGGTGCATTTTTTACTCCATACAAATTGACCCACTCTAGTGAATATATATATCACTTAAAATCGGAAAAAGTCTTACGCATTAAAGGAAACGTGTCAGACCCCAAGTATCTTAGGACCAACTCGTTTCAGGACGTTTTAAGACGATTTAGCATTGTCCGTCTGGCTGGCTCTCTAGATAGCGAGCTGGATGGCTGGTGGGCAGGATAACTCCAGTAAACCTGAATATTTTCCAAAATAAAGTAATGGGATTGTAGTAGGGCGGCAGAATGGCCCCAACTCTTCTGGTACCTACCATACAAAATAACATATTTTTGGATAATTAATATTTCTTTCATAAATTGCAAACGGTCAGATAAATTATTATGTATCAGCAAATAGAAACCTTTACAACCCCTATTATTTTACCACCCATACAAATTACCGAATTCACTCTTATGGTTTTACGTACATATCATTTTTTCGAAGTAGCCTAAAAAATAAAAATTTGACTGAGAAATGAATATGAACTATATCGACTGACCCCTTCTGGTACTTCCCACACAAATGACTGAAATGTTTCCTATAGTTCATATCTTCTTTTTAAGTACGATGACTTTTGTCTATAAACATCTGGTTTTACGACTGAAAGTTATATCTCCGACTGCTCCACAAGCGGGCAATTTATAATAAGTAATTTCAATTGAAAATCGTTTAATTTCAATAACTTAAGACTACAGCAATATCTTACATTGGGTGAGGGTATTTATTAGTCAGTTTACCTGACTAAATCTTAGCGGTATTAAAAAATTTATCGATTGGCCTTATCAGTTTTGCCCTTTTGACTTGTCAAGACAAACGTAAACAAAATCACATTCGCCCTCGATCACTGATCTACGCCCTTATAAAATCTGCGGAGGCAATATTGGCAATGAATTTGGATAAAACCGTCTTAGTTTATGTGGATAGTCAAGCGGCTTTGGTATCAAAGGTTATACCATC
This sequence comes from Muscina levida, assembly GCA_964034835.1. Taxonomy (NCBI): domain Eukaryota; kingdom Metazoa; phylum Arthropoda; class Insecta; order Diptera; family Muscidae; genus Muscina; species Muscina levida. The sequence goes on along the minus strand of OZ035880.1, from coordinate 170,411,702 downwards.
AAGGCTGGTGCACAGATGCAGAATGGTGCCTTTAACATTGATGTACACTTATAAAAATTTGATGAGAAATGAATATGAACTATATCGACTGACCCCTTCTGGTACTTCCCATCCATACATCTTGACCCATACATCTTGACTCTGCTGGGTCCCCGGAAACAGTAACAAAATAGGGAACGAGATGGGAAATTGGCAGGAAGGGCTCTCTCTCCTGGGGACCCGGCCAATCAGATGAATCTGTGCTACCACTAATTTGTCATATATACCGCATTTGGAACCGTCACATTAAACGGTTGTCAAACGTATCCTGAGAACACCACAACGACTGCGTGGTCACACGGGATATTTGGCCAAGACTGGATGGATAACGAACCAGATAACCCTTGGAGCTAGATAACAAGGATGTCAGATGACTTATAGGTATTATTACAGGACACTGTGACTGTAGGGCCTTTACATCTAACTGGTAGACAATACAGGAAGACTATTGTGACGATGAGGATGAAGTTGAGAATATTGAGCATTTGCTCTTCATAGAAGAAGATGAATTTCCTAGGAAGGTGGTATATTGGTAGTCTCAATGAACTATCGTCATGCAACGTAGAAATTCTAATGAAATGGTTTGAGGTGGCTTAAATGCATGACCTGCAAAGCAGAGTACGTATTGGCTCTCTCTTTTCGGCTCTCGGCTCGCGAGCTAGGAGCCGCAAAATTTCAAATGAGCTCTCGGCTCGCGAGCCAGGAGCCTAAATAAAGAGCTGGCTCGCGAGCCAAGAGCCACAAAATTTCAAATGAGCTCTCGGCTCTCGATCCAAGAGCCCAAATAAAGAGCTGGCTCGCGAGCCAGGAGTCAAGAGCCCAAAAAAGAGCTGGCACGCGAGCCAGGAGCCAATAGCTCAAAAAAGAGCCAGCTCGCGAGCCATCTCGAGAGCCAATTTTGAAGCTCTTGGCTCACGAGCTATGTACCAAAGTTATATACCTTGTGCCTAAAAGTACTCTGGTACAAAATAGTACTTTATGCCGAAAAGTACATTAAAAAAGAACTCTGGTACAAAAAACAGTACTTTGTGCCGAAAAGACATTAAAAGTACTTTTGGTACAAAAAAAAAATACTTTGTGCCGAAAAGTAGTACTCTGGTACAAAAAAATAGAACTTTGTGCCGAAAAGTACATTAAAAGTACTTTTTGGTACACAAGAGTACTCTGGTACAAAAAAAGTACTTTGTGCCGAAAAGTACATTAAAAGTACTCTGGTACAAAAAACAGTACTTTGTGCCGAATAAACATTAAAAGTACTATTGGTACAAAAAGTACTCTGGTACAAAAAACAGTACTTTGTGCCGAAAATACGTTAAAAGTACTTTTGGTACAAAAAAGTACTCTGTATAAAAAACAGTACTTTGTGCCGAAACGTACATTTTAAACGTTCTCTTTGGTACACAAGAGTACTCTGGTACAAAAAAAGTACTTTGTGCCGAAAAATACATTAATAGTACTCTGGTACGAAAAACAGTACTTTGTACCGAAAGGTACATTAAAAGTATTTTTGGTACAAAAAAGTACTTTGTACAAAAAACAGTACTTTGTGCCGAATAAAAAAAGTGCTCTGGTACAAAAAAAAAGTACTTTGTTCAGCAAAAAGTGTTTTTGGGCCAATAAAAGTACTTTGTGCCGAAAAGTACGCGAGCCGTGAGCTCGTTTGAAATTTGTGGCTCCTAGCTCGCGAGCTAAGAGCCAATTTTCAGGAAAAGAGCGGCTCGCGAGCAAGGCAATGCGAACCCTGCTGAAAAGTGACCTACAGTGTAAACTTCTCAATAAAAAAAGATTAACACATCTCCTGCCATGTAGATACTAGTTATTATTTCATGCCAATTGCTAACCGTCTCCATAAAATTGTTTTGGTCATCTTTTAACATCTATATATGTTGTAGGTTAAAACTAGTCTTCAGAAACTTTGTTACGGTTTGCCATCCAGTATAACCAACATTATACTTTTTCCTCTTAATTCAATTGCATGTCCAAGTTCGCTGTACAACTTTCATGCCTAATATAATGCGTAATATTATTGTAGTTCCCAAGGAAATGCCTTACAAGATGCAGGTAACTGTGAAACTTTTGGCTGCTTTCGAAACCACAAAATAGAAAATACTTGAAGCAGAAAAAAGAAACAACTATAAAGAGAGCAACTTAAAACTTTCAGCGAACCACAAGAAAAGAGAAATAAATTGTACAAGTCGAGTAATATAAAACTTTATAATGTGCATATTTTCACTTTTTTTCCTGTTTCTGGTGCAGATGTATAGCTGGCAATTGAAAAGTGTCAGTTGACCAAAGTGTTCTATATAACTCCGAGTGGGACATATCGCTGAAACGCATTTCTCTTCTTCTTTTGAGGGAGGGAAAATAATACAATTACATTGATAGCAAAGTTACGGAAGTAGTAAGTAATGTTGTTTAATTGGTGCGACTTAAACAATTGAAATAAAGTCATTAGAAACAATATAATATTTCGATTACTATGTGAAAATCCTGCATCTGACTATGTGTTATTTGCTCAAATGATATAACATTAACACATAGGAGGCTTGACTGATATATTATGCGTCTTGGTAACATTGTGTGTGATCAGTTTCAATTTAAAAACTTTAAAGTGTTACAAAATTCATGTTCGAGCACTATTTATTCTGTTTCTAATGGATTCAATAATGCATCTCAACCGAAAAATGTAATTAGCTCAACACTATTTTAGTACCTAGGATTACAATGATTTATGACCTAAATTACTTCGACAAGTGTGAATCGATAAACGATTTTGGCGACGAAGTACCACACTAGGAGAAATGTTGGTGCAATGAATTCAGTCATAGTCTTCCATCATTGGCTGAAAATCTTTCTGTGAGCCGTCCAAAAATGTGTCAGAAACAATCGATATGTCCATGTGGGCAAACATAACAAAAAACTTCCATTTTGACTTTTCATGAATTTTATATTTTTACTTAAACATTGGTTTACAATTATGATGTCATCCCATAATACATATTTCCCTTATTTCCCCAATTCTCCTTTAGTTTATCCTTCCATCGCAAACTTTGCAGTTCGGTTAAATTATTTCATTCTTTAATTGACTCAAGTTTATGCAAAGTTCCTTAACAATTAGGTTTACTGTATAGCATGAGTTCTCACTGAGTTCAATGACCTCAAGTAATTTAACAATAACAGATGTAAATATATTCATGAAATGAGTGTTTAAGTGGTGCCACCAAGTTCTTAAGAGAAACAACAGCAATAGCAGACATTTGCAAGAGGGATTGACAAAAACAATTAAAAAAAACTTAATGTAACTTCACATCCTATAAATGAGGTTTGGGGTAGCTTCTCGCGTTATTGTGAATTAACACGCTTTCTATTTTTAGATTCACAACTAACGGCACCTACTTGTTTATCGACGAATGCGAACGACACTGTTTGAAAAGCTCTTACTTGACATGCCGATTGACTCGACACTAATACTGCGAATTTGCTGTCGACAACATTCGAGGGCAGCCGACAATGAAAGAAAATTTTTCTTTTAAGACTGGAGCCAGGAGTTGAACCTGTTCCCGCATGGTAGTCGCGTGTTCTAAGCACTATGCCACGACCGGTCCCAAAAAAACAATAAAACTCATAAAATTAAATGATTTTTTCTAAAAAACTTAATCAAACCATATCATTTGAAATGATTGTGAAATATTCAATAATTTTGAGAAAGTTATAAATCATACCGAATAAATAATTTGTGAAAATACAACGACTTTTATATATTGAAGAGTGAATTGTAATCCAAGACCAACGATAAAGGCGCATAAACTTAATTATGTGAGAATAAGTATGAAGAATGATTACCTAAATAGCCCTATCCCTAATACTTCACTTTAATCGTATTCGAGAAATAATTTTATGGATAATATGTTATAATATATGCTTCTAACAACCTCCATCCACTTATCTCACCTACAATCACCCACAATCATCTATAATTTATCACAGGTATATTATACATATTATCCCTATAAGATTTGATGGTATTACCATTGATCCTTTCACCAACAAATGGTAAATTGGCGTTATTTTCACCAAAAACTACGTCATAGTGACGTCACATCTCAAAGTGGATAAATACTCTCAACGAGCTACATGTCAAGTGTGGGATAATTCTTGCCAAAATCTTAATGCTTTGTAACTGGTACAACTTTGACACTGCACTAAATCTAAAAGAGATTTAACTGTGATGTAGTAAATACCTATTGACATGAATACGATTTACTTACGTAACAACAACAGAAATAAGTTGCGTCATTTAAGGCTGGTGTATATTTTATATGAATTTAAGGCATTGATAAATTCCAGTCGGTGAAGATGTGGTAATAACATTTATCAAAATTCAAGCCGATGAATTGAATTAAAAAAGAGCATTTTTACTTTTTTGGCCTTTTATAAAAGAGTACGACTTTTTAATTCTGCATAGGGTTAAGCATTGTAGCATACACATAAACAAATGAACATATTGGATTAAAAGGGATATTTCTATTAGTGCTTAAATTTGAAGATTTTAATATCAATGCTATTGGCGAAGGATTTAGTATTATTTTATAAAAGGGTGGCCAAACCATTATGGACGATGATAGTTGTGCCCTTATAGAGTGGCCTTCGATAGCTCAATGGATGCAACGTAGATTAGCAATCCGAAGGTTCCAGGTTACATTCGCGGTCAGAGCCAATCACATCGATAAAAAATTTTTTTTGAATTCACCAGCCAACTAAACTCATTTTAAATACTTCCACTACAAAAATCGATATTGCACATGGACCAAGGAAAAAAGAAATTATTTATCAACATCGCAAAATTTATCAACAAAACCGGTTGGCGCCACCTTTGGAGGAATTTGGTGGTAAAAACTAACAACAACAACCTAACAACCCCTTGACACAAACCTTGTTATCTACAAAGGAACGAAACAGAGTTGCCAACAATGATCGTATGATAATCGGATTACATGCCCGATCTAGTGCAGATAAATTGAAAATCGGTATAAAGAATTATCACCTCAGCTACTTCCTCCAGCTGTTACAAGAAAAACAACAACATACGTCAATTTGTGTGCCTAACTTTATTTGACATTTCTTTGTTTCAGTGTTTGACAAATTCAACAATTGAGCAGCGCATTGAGATTGCTCAAATCAAAATGCATTTGGTGCACTTCGTAATTTTTTTGGTCAGCATATTTTCATAGACTTTCACCTCAGTAGATTCTTTACCCAACAGAATTGTCGTATTTGGACAAATGAGAATCCACTATTGACTGTTTGGTTCGGTTTATGGGTAGCCGGCGTCATCGGGCCATACTTCTTTGAAAATTAGGTCGACCAAGCAGTCACGATAGACGATATGAGGTTCCAACATTATGATGTCACTTGCCACTCAGCCAATGAAGAAATCGCTCCTTTGCTCGAGAAGTTCAACTGCAGTATATGTAAGTAAGTAATTGGCCGCCACGATTATGTGATTTGAAACAGCAGGACTTCTTTCTTTTGGGATTTTTAAATAGAAAAAGTGCACGTCAATAAGCCAAGAACAATTCAATATCTAAAGGATGAAATAATTCGGCACATTGACGACATTGAACCTCAATTATGTCTCAGAGTCATTGAAAATATGGACCATCGAATAGAGGTATGCCACCAAAGCAGTTGCGATCTTTTGGCCGATGTTTTGTTATTTAATAGATTCTTCTATCATAAAAATCAAATAAACACCATCACCCATACGACTATCGGTAACATGGCCAGTCGAGACATATTGTAGAACTGTAAAAATGAAGAAGGTTACACCCAATCGTATAACGTTAAATGCAGTATCTCTGGGCATATGGTCAAATAAAAAGTCTCTATTTAATTCACACAAAAGTCTCAAAAGAAATCATTATTTCTAATGGGTGGGGTAAACCTCCTGGTGTTTTAGGTTTCACCTAATCGGTTCTCTGCGGTGTTTACTATTGTTACAAGGTAATTAACTAACCAAATGCAAATATCCTGCAGATCGGAAATTATAAGGGAGAAGGGGGGATGGTGTATCTGAATATTAATTTTCCAGTAATAGGTAATTTTGTATGAGAGGTACCAGAAGGGGCCGACCTACTTAGTCCATATTCCTCCATGAGTCAAATGTCAATATGATTATACCATTCACATTATATAACAGAATTCAGTGTACCTACCAAGAAAATATATGCAAAACAATGAAGCTGAATTCAGTCAGAATGGTCATATGCTTAGTTTTCCTCAGTATGTATCCATTGTTGGAATATAATTAATTGAACCAAATTCAAATATCCTCCGTTTGTTCGTATAGAAGATATGGGAGAAATATTAATTTTCCAAAAATAGGACACTTTGTATGGGAGGTACAATATTCATTTCGTAGGCAAATTTTTAAATATGTAGATCTAACTCAAAATATGCCTGAGTTCACTATACTTACAAAAAAGATATGGTTATTAGAGTGGGTAAATTTTTTTCCTCGCGCAAGGAAATTTTCCCAAGAAAAAATGTTTCTAAAATCAAAATAGAGCCCCATCTTCACCCTCTAAAGGGGTTTCCATACAAAAACAAAAATTTTTTTATAACATTTTGTCCTAACAGCCATAAAGGTGCCTCTCGAGGAGTCAAATGTATGATCGACCCCTAAAATTTTGGCAACCCCAACAGTTTCTCAGATCGTATCTATAATCTTTATTTAACCCTTCCTTTCCCGTACAATTTATTTAATTTTTTTAAAATTTGTTTATGAAATCAGCTTATGCCGCTCCCATGGTGCCTCCTAGATAGGTAAACTGTATGACCGACCTCCACTAGTATATCCCTCCTAACATCTTCCTCGAACAGTTTCTCAAAACATATCTACCCCATATCTTTAACCCTTAAGGTGGTCCCCATACATTTTTTTTATTTATATCATTTTTATTTTAAATCAGCTTCTGTCGCTATTACTCTCCTAACATTTTTCATACCAACCCACTATCTTCACCTACTAAGGGGGCTCCCATAAATAATTTTTATAAATTATTCAAAAATTCATCACAAATTTTAACGAACATTTTTTTTCCGAAGAATTTTGTTGTTTTGATCTTTTTAAGCGCATTTTGGGGAAGAAGATAGGGGGTTGGTATTTCAGGACAGAAATATTAGTGGCGGTCAAAAATTATAAAAATAACAAAATTCTATACCTTAAGGTTTGAAGATATATAGAAATGTTTTAAGAAACTGTTGGGGTTGTAGAAATATTGGGGGTCGGTCATACCTTTAGGGCAGTTAGAGGAGCAAATTTTATAAAAACTTGAATATTTTTGGCAGCCTCTTAAGTGGAGAATATGGTGTGGGGTGGGTAATTTGGGGAAAATGTTAGTAAGAAAGAACGACTGGGGGTCGGTAAATCATGTAAACACTCTAGGGGCGATTGCGGGCTAGTAGCGGCGGTTATTGTGAATTTTTTCCCCAATAGAAAAAACTAAAAATCAGGGGCTCGACTTTGACGCAAGTTTTCATGGCAAATTTTCATAGAATTCATTGTATATTACGATTTTGATAACCGCTTGGTGCATTTTTTTTCCATACAAATTAACTCATTCAGATGGGGTATGGAAAACCTTTTGATTTTAAAAGAATTTGCCAATTTACAAGGTAATTAATCTGACTAAATTTAAATGTCCTCCAGCTTTGCGTTTGGAAGATTTTGCACAAATAATATTTTAACACAAATTGTCCAATTTGTATTCCGCCCAATTGCAATCCCATTCTTTGATTATGGAGAATATAATAAAAAAAAGTTAATACTGATAAATTTTCATAAGGATCAGCTAATGTGGTCACCTGCCCGCCAGCCAGACAGACGGGCATGGCTTAATCGTCCTTAACCCTTATGTGAGTGACAGGGTACCAGGGTGCCCTTTTCATTTTCGAGTGAATATATGCAATGGATGCAGATGGTTAACAAAGCTCAAACATTTTGACAACTCTTAACTTTTAATTGTTTCTATATATTCATTGGAGTGGGTTTATTTTATCCCTTTAGACGAGCGTGGCATATCGATATTCTTTTTACACCTTTAAGAGAGTGGCAGGGGTACCTGGGTACCCCAAAGTAAAATCAATGAAACTACATGTAAGAAATATTTTTTTTTGTGGAATAACATTTTCAAAGGCTTTATTCTTCGTAAAATTTCCTAGTGTTTTTGGGAAGATAAAAAATAAATTTGAGCGCTGATAATTGACCCTTATGTGAGTGACAAAATCCTGTCTTCTCGTGTCACTCTGGAGCAGTTGTTTTGTTTTTGTAACTCACATAAGGGTTAAGGCTCTTGAAGCGAATTTGGTCATACGATACTAGGGGTCTAACACATCTTTAATGCGTTACACTTTTTCTCATCCCTAAGATTTGAGTTACAAACAAAACCGCAATGCACATCTGCTCATTCTCTGGAATATGAATAAAATTATAATGTCTTTGTGCTGCTAATTTTGCATATCTGTACATATTATTTCGTCACATCGAATTTCAATGTGTTTTAGTACAGTTTTTAAATATGAACTTTGATGTGTGTTGTCTGCTCTCTGGTGAAAAGTAAATTTGCATAAAGGTCCTTTAATTAATGCGCATTATGTGAGATTACTTTAAAATAATTTACACTGTTAGAAAAACTGGGGTTGTCAGGAAAGTAAAAGCGCAGCATAGTCATAAGGTGCTTAATTGGTGAGAGTCTCTCCAACTGATATAACCAGGGCCAACACAAATATGCACGAAAAAACTAAAAATATGCGCATTAGATAAGCACGAAAAATGTTAAAACATGCCTTTAAAACTGATAAAAAATTTACAATAAATTATTTTAATAAAACAAATTCTATTAGCGATAACACTATGTCACAAAATTTCAAAAGTTTCTGTATCCCGGACATTTAATAATATATTTTAATGTAAAATTGCATGCTGAATTCAAATCTGCTCTCAGATATTTGGAAAGTAGAACAGTTTTTGAGATATGGTCAAATTTCCATTTTTAGTGTTTTGAAAAAAGGTAGGTCTACTAAAATGTCATTTTCTCTGGTTTTTGTTCACCGATGTCACCGAGCTGTGACGAAAATAAAAGATAATAAAATTATTTATTAAAAAAACGATAGCTGATTAAAATCCTATCATAAATGACGAAGTTATGGCACTTTAAAGTTCGATTTTTGTAAAAATTTTAATGATTTTTCAAGTTTTCGCTGCCTTTAATTAAGTTTTTTTCCGTGTTTCCGTAAAATTTGCTCCGGTTTCAGACCATTACATGAAAGAATAATATGTTACAAAAATTTGTTGCCCTTGGTCATCAAAATCGGTTGAAAAATTAACGCTACATTCACAATTAAGTACACATACCTCTTCTTGAGAGTAGTAGTAATTGTTGTTTTGCTTGCTTTCCGAAAAATTACTCTACATTTTTTGTTAAACAAGTCACATAGGAAAATCTAAAAAAAAAATTGGGTTATTTTCCCAAACACTGCAAATGCGGAAGTGTTTGTTATCCTATTTTGATGACCAAGGGCAAAAAATTTTTGTAACACATTATTCTATCATGCAATAGTTTGAAACCGGAGCAATTTTTACGGAAACACGGAAACAAACTTAATTAAAGGCAGCGAAAACTTTAAAAATCATCAAAATTTTAACAAAAATCCAACTTTGAAGTGCCATAACTTCGTCATTTGTGATTAGATTTTAAACAACTATTGTTTTTTTAAGAAATAATTTTATTATCTTTTATTTTCGTCACAGCTCGGTGACATCGGTGAACAAAAACCAGAGAAAATGACATTTTAGTAGACCTACCTTTTTTCAAAACACTAAAAATGGAAATTTGACTATATCTCAAAAACTGTTCTACTTTCCAAATATCTGAGAGCAGATTTGAATTCAGCATGAAATTTTACATAAGGATCAACTATTTAGAAGTCGGGATCAAAAATTTGTTGCATTGTGTAATAGGAAACAGATCTCAAACCGAACAATGAAAAACATATTCATATTTCTAACAGATCGACAATAACAAACAAGAGAATACATACGCGGGAGGTACACTGGGTTGGCATTTGCTGCCAAAAACAATTCTATGCAATTTTGTCCGATGGACAAAGCATAGACAAGAGCTTGTGTGTATTACACAGTGCAACATATAAATTGGTGCCGCCTTCGTACCCAGCTATTTTTGAAGTATATACCGAGACTAAAAAAATCCCCAAAGGATTTGGCCCCATTACATCGAAACATTTTTTTATGGATACTCCAATATTTTCACCGCCATACGATTTTGTGACCATTTTTAGGGAGTCCATATTACATAAACTGTTCGGAATTTTTTCTTTTCGTCCTCGGCAAAGTTGTAGATCTAAACCAGAGAAAAAAATGCCTCAAATAGACCGACCCAAAAAAATTGCATCTAGTGCATGAAAATTGTAAAAATATGAGAAAAATGGCTATTTTTTCATGATATGTTCACCATAAAATTATGATTATAACAAGTAATATTCCACATAATTCATACGCCACGGAGTACAACGAAATACATTTTGTGTGGAAAATATCATAAAAAAATTTTCTTTTTTCCCATATTTTTGCAATTTTCATGCTCTGGATGCAATTTTTTCGGGTCGGTCTGTTTGAGACTTTTTTTGCTCTGGTTTAGATACAACTTTGCCGAAGGCGAAAGAAAAGAATTCCGAACAGTTTATGAAATATGGACTCTGTAAAAATTATAAAAAAAATTGTGTTGGGGTGAAAATATTGGAGTATCCATAAAAAACTATTTCGATGTAATGGGGCCAAATTCTTTGGGGATTTTTTTAGTCTCGGTATATACTACAAAAATATCTGGGTACGAAGGCGGCACCAGACGATGACCTTAGAAATGTTGCACTGTGTTATGTTGACGTGTGGTCTTCGTTGATACCATTTTCGCACCGGTGTGTGTGAGCTTCACATTGATTGCTTGAAGCTTTTAACACTTAAGGTTGTGATAATGAATGGAGAAGTCACAGCAAACGGCACTGAAGATGATGGTTTGGCAACCATCGAAATAGCTATCTGTCCTGCCAGCTCTCAACATAATACATTTCACACAACTCTTGTAAAACAAATTCTATTAGCGATAATAGAAAACAGATCTCAAACCGAACAATGAAAAACATATTCATTTTAATAAAAATTCATGACAAATAGTCGAAAATTAAATAAAAATATTCTGACGTTACATTTATAAGATTCAGACTATTAATTATTACAAGATATGAATTACATGACTATCACTTCTGTATATTTCGGTCGTACTGAATCCAATGGCATACTTAATCTTTTAATGTATAATAAATATTATGTATACGCCTTCACTGTAATTTTTCTCATATGTTCATTACTTCGCGATTGAAATCATGTTAAAAATTCTGTTTATGAATATATGTGGTTTTAAGAATTTGTTTTGATGACAAAAGATATTCGTCGCCTGTTGCGAAAAGCTATAGAGATTATCTTCCCATCTTACCATCTTAGAAAAATTAATCAAGTGTGGTCTATACTGCGAAAAATATATAAAAAGTAAAATAATTATTAAAAAAAACCTAAAAACACCAAAATATGCATTTATATGCATAAACGCCCAAAACATGCCGGCAAGGCAGTAATATGCATTTGCATATGCAAGTATGCATTGCATACTTTTGTTGGCCCTGGTAATAACTGGTTAGACAATTTACATCGGATAAATTGTTAAAGGTACTATTATACATTAAGTTCATGTTAACAATGATCAGCAGCTACAGTCACTGCTGTACGATATTATGTATTATGCAGGTGAACATTTGGATTTCCAAATTGTTCCAATACTGCATTTCCGTAATAAAGACTAATCTCAAACTTATCAACTAGAATTATGAATTATGAAACACTGGCAAAAATCATGGTAACTTTATACCGCTTTAAAACACTGACTAATATAAACTGACTAATTTTAATTGATATGAATGACGCAGAACACCCACCTTCAAATTCAAATATTTCTTTATGCGTCATAAAATAACACCTTCCCAAATCTGTGTTAACTTAGTCAACTTCATTTGCAGTTAGTTGACATTTTCAAAAACCCATTGAATCCCACTCATGAGTTATTCATCTTAGCAATCGTTTCGTTGCTTTGTTGCATCAACGCACCCATTGACGTTCCCAAACAAGTACTCTTGTCTAGACTCCCAAATTGTATTTATGGCCTGGCGCGGTTAATAGTGGCAATTCGCAATTATCTGAGTGCCCATAAAGATAACGCATAAGTTTATGCGGCTAACTGTCATAATCATGTTCATAATTGTTGTGCGTGACCCTTTTGCCAAATCTGTTGTTTTGGCATCTGATTGAAGTTGAACATAAAAGTAATAAGCAATGACTAAATCCTAATTGTTTCTTAAGTTTCTCTTCTATATATTCGTTTTCGACTGCAATGTTATTTGTGGCAATTTCAAGACACAAAAAAGGAGGAACAAAAGATTTATATTTATTTCGGAGGAAACTTAATGTCGTAGGTCTTGCTAAGAAGAAATGTTGTCCTATTTATTACTTTCACTTGGGTGAACGTTTTGCTAAACGTTGCAATGTGATAAGGGTTTAGGGTTTTATGCACTGAAGGAAAAAATTCGTTGCTCCCAAACAAAAAATTATACAAATGAACTTCGTTTGAAGTTTTAATTTGCCGCAAAGCAAAACTTGTTTACCACAAGTAGTTGTGTCTATTGTGGGAATAAAATAAACGTTTATCGCAAACTCAATATAAGTTTGTAGCAAACGAAGAACGACTACGGCAAACTATTATTTCGTTAGTCGTAAACGAAAAACTCTTTTGAGGCCAAATAAAATTTCTTTTCCCACAAATGAAAACTCGTTTTTAGCAAAAACAATTGTGTTTGCCTCAAATAAATCCACGTTTGCCACAAATGAAAAACTGGTAAAAACAAACGTTTATTTCGTTTGTCGCAAAAACAATTGTATTTGCCGTAAAATAACCCACTTTTACTAAAAACTAAATCTTCGTTTGCTGCAAACATACAAACTCGTTTGTTGCAAACGGTAAACGCCATTGGCCCAATCGGGATTTTTGGTGTACCAAAAATTAAATACCAAATTTTTTTAAATAGGATTTTCATTTATTTTATTATATTTATTTTTTACACACATGTACATTTACAATTGGTTAATTTTTTGTTCACTCTGAAGTTCTCAAAAATGATTAAGTGATTCCTTTCCAAAAATATTGTGAATTTCTGGAAAAATCCAATTTAGTAAATGAATAAAATTAACAGACATATTTTAATATCATACCTTTCAGTATACAAATTTGCATTTGTGTCCAGGTGCAGTAGAGAACGGCTGTGACGGTTGTGTTCGAATAAAAGAATTCCATATTCAATAATACGATTAATTCGCTTCTGTCTTTAGGGCCTGCAATAACATAAAAGTGTAAAATGTTCATAACCATATCAAAAATAATGTTGTTGCTCTTCAAATTTCATTTCGTGTTCAGCTTCTTGAAAAATAAAATACTTACCCTTTATGTGTATACCCTTTATGTGCAATAGCTTATATATTGTGAAATATATTCATAATATCTTCTTGCGCAAATTCCAAATTATTATTAGCGAATTATAACACCACTGATAGTTCAAACATTTTCTTTAATTTATTATTTAACTCGTCAAAAGTGTTAGTTTTTTCACTAGATTGTCTTTTCCATAGAAATTCACTTTTAAGAACATTGTCTTTACATAAAGAAAAAAACACCGACACGACGCTCAACAAACTGATGTTCACAATTCAACCACAAACAAAAAACTAAACACCATAACACTACACTATAGCGATCATTCTGGAACATCTCAATGATTGATACACTCACTCACTCATTTGTCACAGCGAACGAACATTCGTTCGGGACTAACGTGGAAGACGTTTATGCAAAATATTAAACTTTTGTTTAGGAGAGTTGAGAGAACAAAAACCATGTTCTCTCAACTCTTCTAAACATAAAAGATTTAAATATTCCCCAAAAATTTTCTACGGTTGTCCCAAACGAATGTTCGCTAGCTGTTAGAAATAAGTAACGCTCTTTGTTCTCTCAACTCTCCCAAATATGAAGGTTTTATATTTTGCACAAACGTTTCCCATCGTTGTCCCAAACGAAGTGTGGCAGGCAGTATTGATGGCAAATTTTGCAATAATCGTCTCTTGATTTCCAGGATGACATTCTTCTTTTTGTTTACAGCGCAGCCAAGATAGGCAAAATCATCAACCACTGGAAAACTATAGTTGCCAACGTTCACGCAGTGTCTCAAACGAGAAGACTTTGTCCGTTGAAACATATAACATGCATTTGTCCTCATTTATCACCAGACAACCCACTCTTGTTTACTACAGCCTTCCGCATAATCATCTCCATTAAAATGTTTAAGAGATCGCATGACAGATAATGGCCTTGTCTAAAGCATCTCTTGGTGGAAAATGACTCTGTAAGATTTTTAAGCCGTACAATTTCCGCGCTGCTCCCGTTTTGGCTCTGTGGCTGACAATGTACTTCGTCGTTTATGATTGGCGTGATATCGTGATTTATGCTGCCTTAGAGAACGACCAGATAACGAAAGTGTCCCCTTCATATTTGCAGCAGACTTTGAGTGTCTGTGGCTAGATTCCCATCTCTGTCCTTATACCTCTGCTTCTGACCTTTTGGAAGAACTTTCAGGCTTCATCTGTATTCCTGTAGTTTTCAATAGCCTGGCTCACTCTTTTCATCCATACATGCTTTTTCCACCAGAAAAGGCGTTTCATCTTCCACCTCTTCTCATTATATCGCTCCATCATCGTACGCGTTGCCATTGGTTGCAATTTTGGCCTGTATGCAGCATTATTTTCCTCAGATATTGCGAGACATTCCTCAACGTACCAGGGTTTGGTCTGAGCGTGGTTTTTCATAACCCAGTACGGTCATTGCGGCATTAGTGTTAGAATCCGTAATAAGCTGATATAGTGACAAAGGCTCTCTCGACAAACAAGACCGACCTTAACATACACAGATCCTACCTTTCTTGTTTTACAATCCAAAATACTGGGTAATGACACAATCAGATCTATTTATTCTGGGAGTCCGCTCCCAGTCAATCTACCAATTAGTCAGTCAATCAGTAACGCCACAATATATAATATATGTAGAAATATAAATCGGCGTCTTCCTTTGTCGCAATTTTCCAACATCCTGTGCATTAAACTTCCCACATTAATACAATATTTGTATGCCTTTCACAACGCAATTAATCATTGCAAAACATAAACCATTGTTGCTCGACTGTCGCGACCTTATGAGACTTTTCTACATTTAGAATGTTGTTGCCATACTGTGACATTGTATTGTTTTAAGGAGAACAAATATTGTTCTTAGGGATTAATGTGGCCTAAACGATGTTGTGGCCAAAAACAACATGATGCCATGATGTCAACATGCAACCACTCATGTCCAATCATGAGTTGTGATGCTTTGTTGTGTTGTAGCAACAGAACGAAAATACATACATTTTATCATTTTGTCACTGTCGAATGTGGAGTGTGTCAAATTATTTAGATATTGTTTTCTAAAAATATAAACTTGCAAATGTACACACTGCCTTTCGCAGCTATTTTAGTCACAACGAGTATTGACTTATAAATCCATATGAGTGAAGGCGGATATCCCTATACATCACTTGTACCCACTTAATCTTTTGCACTTTCATCACTCTCTGATTAATGACTGCGAAACAGTTCAAGTGCGACGTTAATCGCTAATAGTCGTGCAACAGTCAGTCTTTGGTGACAGTTTCATTTATTGCAATCTCACTGTAGCAGACGCTGTACTTTGAGGAGGGTATTATAAGGGCTTATCTTTGTCGAGTGCGATGGTAATAACTTGACAGATTAGTAGCACTGCGTCGAGTCTGCGTATGTGGTGGATTATAAATTAATGAACTTTTGCTTTTCCGTCTGTTGTTTGTTGACTGCGTGAAAATTCCTTTGTGAAAATGTAAAATATTGAACTTTTTATGTTGTTGCTCTGATGATGGAATTTTTTTGTTCACTTTCTTGTTTTCAGTAAAATAAAGGCTCTTCAGGGATTTTACACAAGATGGGGATTGAAATAAATACACAAATGAGTGGAAAACCAGTTGAGACTTTTCTGGTTAGCTGAGTTACAAGTACTTTTATTGAAATTTGGTTGGACTTTTGTAATTGTAAGTTAATTGAAGTTCTTAAAATTGCTACAGTCTGTTAAACAAAATTCAAATTTAAAAATAATAAACCAGTACAAAAATTCGAGTGAGATGAACTGACTGACAAATACTATCACCCTGTGTTAGATATTCCTTATTTTTCGAATTGTTAAAAGAAGAAGAAGAAGACGAATATCACGAAGACAGAAATCGAACACTGATCTCCCCTGTGATAGTCGCATCTTCCAAACCATCTTACCTTGGTCTTCCTCTGTACGGCATCACAAGTCCCTCAAAATTTATTATTAATACAAATTGATGTA
Organism: Muscina levida; assembly: GCA_964034835.1. Taxonomy (NCBI): domain Eukaryota; kingdom Metazoa; phylum Arthropoda; class Insecta; order Diptera; family Muscidae; genus Muscina; species Muscina levida. Next base: position 170,395,035 of record OZ035880.1, on the reverse strand, counting down.
CATATAACATTGCTGCCACCATTTATGCCAATTCTAGGCTGTTGTATATCGTGGCAACTTATCCCCATCATTGCTGTTTTACCACAATATTTAAGTTATCTAACACTCATAGCAAAAAAATCTTTGTGATTATATTGTTGCCATGTAAAGATGTTGGGACTGCACGGAAAGCCAAACAGTTGGAGATATCAGCTTTGCAGAAATACAGCAGAAATGCTTTCACTCTTGAAGCGAATATTAAGAATTTATTGATATGATGATAAATTATTTACTTGATATATGATTTGTTTGTTAATATTTGATAATCAATCATGTAATCGTATTGTTTGCGTATGATTAGCGGTCCCTCAGCAACTATTTGCTATCTGGTATAAATGTACTTATGAAATTAAGCTCTAATGTTGAAATGCTAATTATAATGGAAATATGCGTAAGTATGGTAGTGCAACAATAATGTATATTTACTAGACCGACTCACCAATTCAGAAAAATGTCGCTACTATAATCTTAAAAATCCGTATTTTTATGCAGAATATCGCTGAAAATGGGACTTGTCAGGACATTTGTCGACATGTTTTTCGTACCGTTGGAAGCGTCATTAAAAACTCTTTCCTGTGATACTAATATTGCACATATTGTCTTTAGATAAATATCAAAAATCTCTGAAAAACTCAAAAAAATACGGTCCAGCTCACTGGATCTTAATCCTAGGCACATAATATTTTGGAATTCATCACAAAACAAGCCAAGGTACATTTTGGGTACCGACGATACTTTTTTTGGCCCCATTCAAAATGAGACGCCCTAATATTTACCTATCTAAATACTATCATTACGATACAATAGAAAATTAGACGATTTTTTAAACGATTGAGCCATGTCCGTCTGTCTGGTTGGCTGGATGGCTAGTTGGGCAGGATAACTCGAGTAAACCTTAACTGACCTTTATGACAATTTACCCTTATGATTATTTTTCAAAATGGGCAGAATAGCCTACCACCTTTTGAGACCTCCTATACAAAATGACATATTTCAGCAAAAATAATTTTATTTTTTCCACAACTTCCTTATGGACAACTGGACGATATTTAAATTTGGTCAATGTAATTTTTTTGTAATGATATATTAAACCTTAAAAAACTGGAACTTTTGCCACACCCCTTCTGATACCACCCATACAAATGATCGAATTGACCCTCATAGTTTAACATGCTTACCTTTTTTTGCAATTATACTAAATTCAGTCTTATTTTGCGTATTATGAACGCTTATGAAAATTTGACACTACAATGAATATGGACTATATCGGCCAATCTCTTCTTGTAACTCCCCACAGTGGGGAAAAAAAAGTTTTTTTGGACATTTGAAATTTTATGCCGCAATTCTTGACCGATTTTCAAAATTATTTTTTTGTATTATTGAAAACAAAATTGTGCACAGAATGAACGTTTTTTTTTTATTCTGAATTCCTTACCGTTATTTTTTAAAAATTTGTCAAAGTCGAAGAAAAATAATTTTTGACTTTAATGTCAAATATTTTTTGGAATACGTGTGCTAAAAATTTCGAACTGACCTTAATTAATGTGAACATATGTTACGAATTAAAATCAGTGAAAAAATAAGCCTAAAAAATTTTTTGGGCTCAACTGCAAGCATATATATGGAGGCACTATTTTCACACTTTAACTCGGTGTCTTGCTCATAATAATTATCCGATGAGAACAAAACTTAATTTACAACCTGGAAAAGTTTTAAGAAAGTCGTCTGTAACAAATAAGCCAAATCGGTAAAGGTCACCATGCAATTTTTTGCATATGTACCAAAATAATGCATTTTTAAAATTAAAATAAAATAAAATTTTGTGTTTACAAGTAGCCTAAGTGGTGTGCTATCCATTTAAAAAATCAATACCATTATACGTTACATCATCTGTCAAAAAGAGGAAATTTATTAAACGCATATACAAAATTCAAATATATTTGCAATATATGGGGCTTAAAATCGCAATATAAACATTTCATATGTATTAGTAGGCTTAGTTATGTATGCCTTATGATATTTTGATACATAAATGAAAATAAGAGAGTGTAACTAAAATTTTTCCAATTTCTTCAGGAGATTTATCGATTTTTGGGTTAACTTTAGTAGCGAAATTTAAAAAGTTTTTAAGCCTTTCAAAAATTTTCTTTTTTTGACAGATGATGTAACATATTAAGGAGTTCGTCTATTTAAATAAAAAGCACACCACTTAGCCCTACTTGTAAACACAAAACTGTACTTTATCAAAGTTTAAAACTGCATTATTTTGGTACATATGCACATATGACCTTTACCGATTTGGATTATTTTTTGCAGACGACTTTCCTAAAACTTTTCCAGGTTGTAAATTAAGTTTTGTTCTCATCGGATAATAATTATGAGCATGACACCGAGTTAAAGTGAGAAAATAGTGCCTCCATATATTTGCTTGCAGTTGAGCCAAAAAAATTGTTTAGCCCTATTTTTTCACTGATTTTAATTCGTAACATATGTTCACATTAATAAAGGTCAGTTCGAAATTTTTAGGACACGTATTCCAAAAAATATTTGACATTAAAGTCAAAAATTATTTTTTCTTCGACTTTGACAAATTTTTAAAAAATAACGGTAAGGAATTCAGAATAAAAAAAAACGTACATTCTGTGCACAATTTTGCTTCCAATAATACAAAAAAATAATTTTGAAAATCGGTCAAGAATTGCGGCATAAAATTTCAAATGTCCAAAAAAACTTTTTTTTCCCCTATAACTTTCCACTTGCGGTATATTTGAATTTTGTCAACTAAATTATTTTATAACAATATGCAAACCCGCAGAGAACCAAAACATTGGTGACACCTATTCTCGAACCTCTCATACAATTACTCTATGCAACAAATGACCAATTTTTTTATGGACCTAAACAGATTCTTAAAATCAGTGAATCCCTCAAAAAATGTGTTATCAGTATTTGTTCAATACCTAACTCACAATTCCAGATAGGGTTTTTTTTTTAACAAATTTAAGAAGAAATTATTAATTATTACGATATTTTTCAAAAATTTAGGCTTAAAATGCTTTTCAAGCCTCCAGGTTGAAGCAATGTCAAAATAATCAATTATCATACAAGAATCCCTGTTTGTATACTTTTATAATAAACAAACAATTTTTATCTCTATTGGGTCCAGTTTTTTATTGTCATCGTTTAAAAAGTAAAAAGACTTTTGGTCCAATTGGCAGAAATTAAAAATATCGATATTTCCTAATAATGATCAGCTAGGATTTCAAATTAAACATTTTTGTGATGCATGATCAACCCAGAATACAGTGGCATTTGGCATTTCCACTTTTTATCGTCATTTTCATGCAACGTAAAGTTTAGCTCCAAGCCTTTCGTGATATACTCAAAATCAAAAAATTTACCATTTGTAGTGTTCTCTTAAAAAACGAGTAACTCTCCCTCTTATCACCCAATTTTTATAAACGATGGCTTGTTTTGCTCGGGAAAGTCCAATCTTTTTACTCAATTTATGAAATTGGATTTATTTTTGCGATTAATATTTTTTATAATTTTTTTAATAAATTTTAAACCGTGATTTTTGCACAAAACTATTAGTTTTTTAAATTTTAAATGCTCCTAGCATCAGAACTACCCAACCGATGTTAAAAGCTTCTATAGAAGGGTTTTAAGCGGGCACATTACCTATAATTGAAGACCACTCTTGTTAAAATCGTTGGATGCCTTTACGAATTATTCTCCAATAAGCTGATGCATCCCACAAAAAATTAGCAAAATAATTCAAAAATTCATATCTAGAAAACTAATCAGAGTAAAAAATTTTAAATCTCATATTCGTGTTTACAACTCTTCTGCAAAATGACTGTTAACTAGTGTTATCATAACTGTCTGTTTTTGCCTCTAAATTTCAAACATTTTAGATTTTTTCACTGTTTTTTAAGTTTGAAAAAGTTTGTAGTCACTATTTTATAAGGACACCCTAATGTTTACTATTTCATTGAGAAAGTGCACGCTTCACAAGTTAAACGCATACTTGTTTGTAAAAATCTGTTAACATATAGTTATTCATTTTTTATGAAGGACGCAACTTTCATATCCCGTACTAAAATCAAACAGTTGAAGAAATTAAAAACAACACCAAAACAAAACTTCTTTCTCAACTTCTTGATTTTAGTATGGGATATGAAAATGTCGTCCCTCAGAAAACATGAATAACTTAACTATTTGCTAAGCGATTTTTATAAACAAGTTTTGAAGTGAGTGCATGTCATATGCGCATATTTTGCCCTAGAAATTATAATTAGTTTTGAGGTTTTTAAGTGAATTAATCAGCGAATTTTTTTGTCTTTGTTGTTTTTGTCTTTTCCTCGCTACAGATAACAACAAATTTTTCAGCTTAATATAATATTTTTATAATAATAAAAAAAATTTCCTAAATTTACGTTGGATTTTTTTATACAAATAACACAATGCAACAAATTTTTGATCCCAGCTTCTAAATAGTTGACCTATATGTAAAATTTCTTGCTGAATTCAAATCTGCTCTCAGATATGTAAAAAGTAGAACGGTTTTTGAGATATGGTCAAATTTGCATTATTAGTGTTTTGAAAAAAGGTAGGTCTACTAAAATCCCATTTTTTCTGGTTTTAGTCCCCCGATGTTTGCAAGCTGTGACGAAGATTAAAGATAATAAAATGATTTCTTATAAAAACGATAGCTGGTTAAAATCCAATCATAAATTACGAAGTTATGACACTTCAAAGTTGGATTTTTGTAAAAATTTTAATGATTTTTCAAGTTTTCGCTGCCCTTAATCAAGTTTTTTTTCCGTGTTTCCGTAAAAATTGCTCCGGTTTCAGACAATTACATGATAAAATAATATCTTACAAAAATTTTTTGCCCTTGGTCATTAAAATCGGATAAAAAATACTTCCGCATTTGCAGCATTTGGTGAAAAAACTCAATTTATTTTTTGAGTTATGTTTCGGAGGGAAAGCAAAACAACAATTACTACTGCTTTCAAGCAGAGGTATGTGTACTTAATTGAGAATGTAGCGTTTATTCTTCATCCGATTTTGATGACCAAGGACAACAAATTTAAGATAAGTAAGATATTATTCTATCATTTAGTTGTCTGAAACCGGAGTAATTTTTAAGGAAACATGGAAAGAAACTTAATGAAAGCCAGCGAAAACTTAAAAAATCATATAAATTTTTACAAAAATCTAACTTTGAAGTGGCATAACATCGTCATTTATGATTGGATTTTAAACAGTTATCGTTTTTTTAAGAAAAAAATTGTATTATCTTTTATTTCGTCACAGCTGGCAAACATCGGTGAACTAAAACCAGAGAAAATGGAATTTTAGTAGACCTACCTTTTTTCAAAACACTAAAAATGGATATATGACAATATCTCAAAAACTGTTCTACTTTCCACATATCTGAGAGCAGAATTGAATTCAGCGTGAGATTTTACATTAAAATCGATTTTTAAATGTCCCGGATACAGAAACTTTTAAAATTTTGTGACATAGTGTAATTAGATCTTACCTTGAAGTTGTTGCTTATGTTGTCATCATAGCCGATATATACCAAATAAACGGAAACGCTGTTCAAACGATTCAACAAACTATGGTTGAATTTTTAACCCGTAAACCGAACAGACGCACACACAACACAAAAAACCAAAGCCAACAGAACCGAGGCATACACATAACAATGCGTAAAAGCCGGCCGGCAGTAAGGACCCATGATTACTGATCCATCATCATTGTTAATTGCAACAAACTAACATTTGTAACTACAAAGTGTAAAAAAAAATGTTAACTACTGACGACACTTCTTAAACGCATTTATCCATATTGAAACATTCTTGGCTTCTTGGCCGTAGGCACCGACCGACGACCGACCGAATTGCAATTTTTCTTCGCATTTTACTACACAATAGTTATAATATCACTTTTCCCTGTACATTTATTGCACTTTTACATGATTTTAAGTAATTTTCTTAGTCAACTTGCACATTTCTTTTGGCTTTTGCAGGAGACGACTTATTTTACAACAACCACGCAACGAATAGAAAACAAAACTAATAAGAACAAATGTCAGTCAATGCACTGAGAAACTATGCAAATTGAAGTTAACAGGAAAAAATAGTCTCACAACATTGAGAGACTAACGTCAATGATGACAGTTGTCATAATCTCACCCCATACTTATATGTGTGTTCTCACTACACTCTGTGGTTAGTTGTAGTTGTCTTTATTTAACACGATTCGTAGCAAATAGATCACTGCCACCAATTTGTTGTCTGTCATTCCTGACATTGCTAATAGTAAATGCGTTCTCATCTCTCTCTCTCTCACCAGAGTGCAGTAAAATTGTCTCTCATCATAATCGCTACTCTAATCTGCCAACGATATGAAGATAATTTTGGCGCATTCTTTTAGTGCATTGCAGTGCTTTTGTTGACATTTGTAAATAGTTTTGTTTACTAGTCGGTGCGTGATAAAAGTGAAATAAGTGGTTCCTCAAAAAAGCCAATAAGTAATATGAAAGCAACTTGAGAAAAACATGAAAATAGTTTAAAAGTGTAATTATTGTAATGAGAAGGTGGTTTTCTATCGAAAATTTTAATCATTGGCCAGTAAAATAGAGAGGAAATCCAAAACGATAATTCGGCCGGTGCACCATCCCAAATTTTTCACAGAAATACGATTACTGTTTAGATAAAGTGTCGGTAGTTAAATTGTTGCATAAAGTTACTACTAAATGTTCAATTGTTGCAATCACTGGTGGTGAGAGTAATTTTCAATTTGGCATTGTTTTGCTTCTGCCTGCTAACGAAGTTTTGTGTTTATGCCGGTGGTTAAGTGTTTGTTTTTGTTAGCTTCGATGCTTTGTGTTATGCGTGTGTGCGTCTCTTTGATTTTAATAACTTCAACGATAGTTCGAACATGGATTTCCTTCAAACGGTAGCTTATATCTGTTATGGTGACAACAAAAGCAGAATGTAACACTAAGGTAAGCTATCTATTACATTGGATTACAAAACAATAAAAATCAAGTAGGGATATGTATTAAATATGAGTCTGTGACAAAAAATGTGCTTAATTTTTGTATTTGGAGTATTTATTAGAAACCTAAAGAAATACATACTATTTTTGTGTTTTCGATGCATTTCATGCCGTTATTTTTTCAAATACTGTATAAAGTTGTCTGTTTGTGGAGAAGACGTAGATAATATTCTGCATTTGTGTAGTGCTTTTCAAGTAGAAATGGATCTAACACAATAAATAGCACTATATTGCACGATTATATTTAAGTACTTTCTAACCTGGCGTACGTTACTTCCAACACTTTTTATATATTCACCCTTAGGGATGATGATATATATCATTCAATACCAGAACCAGTACAGAAATTTCTGTCAGGTAAACTGACTGATAAATACCATCACCCAATATAAATATTGTTTAAGTCTTGAGTTATTGGAATTAAAAGATTTTCAATTAGAATGAAATTACTTAGTATTACTTAGTAGGGACCGGCCGTGGCATAGTGGTTAGAACACGCGACTACCATGCGGCAGATCGCAGGCTCCAGTCATCTTAAAAAATTGTTTCTTTCATTGTCGGCTCCCCTCGAATGTTTTTGACAGCAACTTCGCAGTATTAAATGTCGAGTCAATCGGCGTGTCTAGTAAGAGCTTCTCAAACAGTGACGTTCGCATTCGTCGATAAACAAGTAAGTGCCGTTAGTTGTGAATCTAAAAATAGAAAGCGTGTTAATTCACAACAACGCGAGAAGCTATCCCATACCATATTCATGGGGTGCAAAGGGAATTTAAGTTTATGTTTACTTAATATTATTTTAGGCCTGCTTGTGGAGCAAAACTGTAAAATCATTTTGTATGGGAGGTACCAGAAGGGGTGATTCGAAATAGTGCATATTCATTCCTGATTCTAATTTTCATAGCCGTACAACTAATGCAAAATTTGAATGAATTCAGTGTACTTACAAAAACCATATGTATGTAAGACTATGAGGGTTAATTTCTCCTTCCGTACCAAAAGGGGTGTGCCAAATAGCTAGGTCTTCTGAGATTTTGCTTTCTATCAAAAGATAAAATAACTCACCAATTTACATTACCCCCCATGTGTCCGTTTGGAAGTTATGGGAGCAATATTAATTTTCTAAAAATAGGTCATTTTGTTTGGGAGGTACCAGAAGGGGTGATCCGATATAGTCTATATTCATTACTGATTGAAATTTTCATAACCGTACCACTTACGCAAAATTTGACTGATTTCTGTGTACTTACAAAAAAGATATGTATATAAGACTATGGGGGTGAGCTCTGTCATTTGTATGTGAAGTACCAGAACGGGTGTGTCAAATAGTAAGGTTTTCTGGGGTTTTGTCTCCTATCACATTATAAATAGTCGCCAAATTTTCATTACCCTTAAGGTGTCCGTTTGGTAGTTATGAAAGAAATATTAATTTTCCAAAAATAGGTAATTTTGTATGGGAGGTACCAGAAGGCGTGAGCCGTTATAGTCCATATTTATTCCTGAGTCCAATTTTCATAAGCGAACATCATACGCACAATTTGAGTGAATTCAGTTTACTTACAAAAAAGATATGTATGTAAAACTATTAGGGTCAATTCGGTCATTTCTATGGGAGGTACCAATAGGGTGTGTTTCGGTTTTCTTAGGGTTTGTCTACTTTTGCAAGATAAATATATATATATATGTGTTCCTCTAACTCCCATTGGAGCATAGGGCGTCAGTTACAGCCGTCCCCCATCGGACACGGTTTTGTGCAATCGATCTTAATTGGTTCCAGGATACGCCGAGGTTACTCATTTCGCTTTCGGTGGAGCGTCGCCATGTTATACGTGGTCTTCCACGCCGACGACCTGCCTGATGAAAGGGATTCCATTTTGTTTTGCAGGTGTTTATTTTAAGACCCGTATGTTGCAGTTTTTCCTGGAGATCCAATGTTGTCCGTTTTACATCACACAGCCTATGAGAAAGCAAGCAAATATCGTCTGCGTAAGCCAGGTAATTTAGGTATTTGCCGTTGATTTGCCATTGTATTCCTTGGCTTCGGTTCTCGATGGAACTAAGAACATCTTCCATAACTACTAGGAATAATAGAGGTGACAATATGCATCCCTGACGCATTCCACTTTGAACATGGAATGGGTCTGAGAGCTTTCTTTTATGGAGAACGAAGCATCTGGCCTGGTTATAACTTTCCTTGATCAGAGATATTAGTTTTTCTGGTATATATCTTCTTCGCAAGGCTAACCATATGTATTCACGGTTGATGCTGTCAAACGCTTTCTCAAAGTCCACAAAGAGAAGATGAAGATTGGAATTAAATTCCAAACAAGATAAATAAACTGACCTAATTCAAATATCCTCCACATGTCCGTTTGGAAGTTATGAAAGAAATATTAATTTTCCAAAAATAGTTAATTTTGTATGGTAGGTACCAGAAGGGGTGGGGACATTTTGCCCATTTACGTTTCCATTAGTTCGTTTTGAAAAATATAAATACTGGTTAATTTTCATAACGATCCGTTAAGGTTTACTTGAGTTATCCTGCTCACCAGCCAGCTAGCCAGACAGACGGAAACAGCTCAATCGTCTAAAAAAGAAGTGAAACAAATTTGGTCTTAATATACTTGGGGTCCAACTCGTCTCCTTTAAAATGCGTTACACTTTTTATCGTATCAAATGATATATACCCTCATCTCTAAGGGTGATGGTATAAAAAGTGTGACGCATTAAAGGAGACGAGAAACACCCCAAGTATCTTAAGACCAAATTCGTTTCTGGACTTGCTAAGACGATTCAGCTATGTCCGTCTGTCTGGCTCGGTATGAAAGTTGACCACTATTAATATTTTCCAAAATCAAGTAATGGGATTGTTAATGGGCAGAATAGCACCACCACTTGTGGTACCTCCAATACAAAATTTCCTATTTTTTGATAATTAATATTTTGTCCATTACCGCCAAACGGACAGCTGGAGGACATTTAAATTTGGCCAGCCTAGTTATCTTATTATAACAGAAAAACTCACAAAAATCTAAAGCCTGTGCCTCGCCCCTTCTGGTCCCATAAAAATTACTAAAATGAACCACATAGTTTTATGTACATATCTTTTTTGTAAGTTCATTGAATACAGTCAGATTTTGTGTACGACGTGCGATTCGGACAATTTGTACCTCCCATACAAAATTACCTATAACACATTGCAACAGTGAGAAAAATACAACAACTTGACATTATAGGTTCGATTCTACTATCGAAGGGTAATAAAACCCTATACTCAGTTTTGCGAGATTGGTGACCGTTTTTGTTTTATGGACCCCAAAAGATTCTCAAAATCAGTGAGCCCCTCGAAAAAAGGTGTCATCAGTTTTTGTCTAACAGATAACTCACACTTCGTGATAGCGCTAAATTATTTTCAGCAATAATGTAGTTGGAAGTTTTGTGCACTAACTTTATTAACAATTAATGTCAAAAATGTCAATTATTCCTGCCCTTTTTCAAAAATAATTGAAGAAGAAGTTATTATGTTTTTTTTTACTTTTTTGAGCATTACTCTGAGGGAGTCCAAATTTTGTTTGTCAAAATTTAAGCCATTGTAAAGTTGAACAACTTTCCTGAACATAATAATGAAATCTGAACGTGTCTAGATAACCTTAATAGCTCATAGCTCGTACCGCACTAATAAGCCACGTGGTTGAATATCAACCGATTACAAGTTTCTCAGCGAATTTGGAAAGAAGAGACTGCGGCCATTTCAACGATATATATAGTTGTATTGATAACTTGTCACATTTTCACAAATGGTGAATAGTATCTGAGCTTCGGCATAGCTAAGGATAATTATTTCAGTCAAAAAAAACTTAATTTCCCATTACACCTCATGAATGCGGTATGGGATAGCTTCTGGCGTTGTTGCGAATTAACACGCTTTCTATTTTAGATTCACAACAAACGGCACCTACTTGTTTATCGGCGAACGGGAACATCACTGCTTGATAAGCTTTTACTATACATGCCGATTGTCTCGACACTTATGTATACTGCGAAGTTGCCGTCGACAACATTGAGGGGGGTCGGCAATGTAAGAAAATTTGTTTAGATGACTGGAGCCAGGAATTGAACCACGGATTTCCTGCATGGTAGTCGCGTGTTTTAACCAACGGCCAGTCCCATTATAATATTATTATACTAGTTTTTTTTGTAAGAGACGTTTGTTTAAGTCGCTCTTTCGCATATTTCGTTGTTTTCTAAAGATGTCTGCTATTTTCACCACTTGTCGTCGCCACTGAGTATTTAGTTTTCGACAGACAGATATCAGATACATGCTGTTACCACCTAAGTATTATGACTGCTAAATGTTAACTTTTGCTTCAAGGCAAAGGCATACAATGTGATTTTGTTGTCAAATCAGCATCATTACTGCTGCCAGGGTCACTAATATGGCGGCATCTATGGTCAATTTAATGTTAAACATTATTTTCATTTAAATTTTTAGATTCTTTATTAATAAAACCATAATTGGTATGGAACATGCAACATGGCAAATTGAATTATTGTTCTTTTACAACTACACATAAATGTTAAGTAAATCAAATACATTTAAACAAAACACAGAAAAAAATGTTTTAGGATAAAACATTTGTTACTGCGTAAAAACACCAGAAAACCTTGAAACTTTCATTAACTAAACAGATGAGAAGAAAATATAACAAGAAAGTCTGTGTAATGTGTAGGTTTGATTGCAATAATTTATGATTCGCTTTAGAACTGTCATAGCAAATTGACTTTATTTCTGTTTAAAATTTTCCTTAAAAAATGAGATTATGTAGTTGACTACGTAATTTGCACGCAACAACACTTTTGTCCAAAGATTAAGTTAAATTAACTGATTCCAAGTGTTAAAAGAACAATCACAAAGTGTGAAATAATATCTAGAAGTTGGTGAACTTCAATTGCCGAATTTTGTATAAATACATTAACTTGGCACATTTTGCTTTGTAATAATGCAATGTGCATAAATTGTCTGCCTTGCCGTTTCGTGACCTAACGAACACACTTTTATTCCATTTCAATTCAATACAGTTATTGAATCGGCTTAACTTTTGTTTTTACACGCCTTAGTAATTTCTAATTGCTTAGCTCGGCATGAGCTTTCATCTTATTACTTACTTACTTAAGTGGCCAATTACAATTTACGAAACGTAGTTCATAAATTTGAGGCCTGAAGTAATAAAGAATTCCACACGCTTCGGTCTTCTGCGTGTGTTCTCCAGTTAGTCCTACCAGATGATGGCACATCGCCTACCACTTGGTCCTTCCAACGGAGTTTGGGTCTCCCTGCTCTGCGCCGTCCTTCAGGTTCGCCTTCAAACACCTTTCTCGCTGGAGCATTTACATCCATCCTGGCAACATGTCCCAGCCATCGAAGTCGTTGGATTCTGACTCTTTTAGCTACGTCGATGTCGTGGTAAAGCTCATACAGCTCATGGTTCATCCGATGGCGAAACTGGCCTTCGACACAGATAGGTCCATATATTTTTCGGAGTACTTTTCTCTCGAATACTCCCAGGTTTTGTATGTCCGTTGTAGTAAGCACCCATGATTCGGCACCATACAACAGAACAGGTAAGATAAGTACCTGGTATAGCTGTTTCTTAGTATTCCGAGAGAAGGTGGTGTTACTAAAGTGCTGCCGAAGTCCGTAGAAACATCTATTGGCTAGCACTATTCTCCGTTTAATTTCTTGGCTGACATTATTCATCTTGTTGACGGAAGATCCGAGGTAGGTAAATTCGTCGACTACCTCAAAACAATAATTGTCAACGTTCACGGTGCGTCCCCATCGAGAGGACTCTTTGTTCGTCGAAATCATTATTTTTGTTTTGTCCTCGTTGACCGCTAAACCCATTTTTGCTGACTCCTTTTCTAGCGATGAGAAAACTGCAGTAACATCCCGCAGATTTCGGCCAATGATATCTATATCATCGGCGTAGGCTAGTGGCATGTGGCTTTTGTGGAATATGGTGCCAGACATGTTGATACCAGCCTTTCTCATCACCTTCTCCATAACTATATTAAATAGTGTACAGGACAGGCTATCGCCCTGCCTGAGACCTCTTTCCGTGTTGAATGGTTCAGACTGATCCTTACCAATCTTAACCGAGGATTTGGTGTTGTCTAAGGTACATTTGCAAAGTCGAATCAGCTTTGCAGGAATACCAAACTCAGACATGGCCTCATAAAGCCTATTCCTTATCGGAGAGTCGAAGGCAGCTTTGTAGTCGACAAAGAGGTGGTAGGTGTCGATCTGCTTTTCATGGGTTTTTTCCAGGATTTGTCGTAAGGTGAATATTTGATCCGTCGTAGATTTGCCAGGTCTAAAGCCGCACTGATATGGTCCAATTAGTTTTTCTACAATTGGCTTTAGACGTTCACACAATATGCTTGAAAGGACCTTGTACGCAATTGGTAATAGGCTTATTCCACGGTAGTTCTTACATTCACTACGATCTCCTTTCTTGTATATGGGACATAACAGACTGAGACTCCAATCCCCGGGCATGCTCTCCTCTTGCCAGATGTTCTCCATGAGCTGATGCATGCTCCTAATCAGCTCCTCCCCGCCAGCCTTAAACAATTCAGCAGGGAGACCATCGGCTCCAGCAGCTTTGTTGTTTTTAAGGCGGGAGATGGCCATACGTATCTCGCTCTGGCTCGGAGGTGGACAGTTAATACCATCGTCATGGATTGGAGCGGGGTCTTCTGGAGTGGTGTCAGTATCCAGTAAATTTCTAAATCTAATCTAATCTTATTAGTTATGCTTAATATAAGTAATTGAAATAATTGTCAACGGTACTTACACACATTCAAAGAACAATCACAAATAATTGGAAAACTGTCAACAAAATGTCAAAAATTTTATATATACAAAAACATAGCCGATATGTCAAAAGCCTTTTAATGGGTGTGAGTATTGTGGCGCTAGTATATTAAAGTAAATTAACATTAATCTAACAACTAATTAAAAATTATAAAAATGAAGTTCTGCTACTAAACTACAGTAGATTAATACTAACGCACTGTGGTTAAAGAAATTAATAATATGCATAATAAAATTGTTGTGATAGCATACAGTATTAAAAATTCCATATATTTATTGGATATAAAACAAACCGAAAACCAACCTATTTTCATTTTGCATTTCATTCATGAGGTATAGGTGAGCTCTTTGCATATGTGTCAGAAAGCATGCTTCAATTTGTATACTAACACAACATTGGCTACAATTTAACGATAATTTGGAATGTCACCATTTTTTAGAGAAATTTTTAATAGACATGCAAATTTTACTATTTAGAAATTCCTGCTGGCAACATTAACACGCCGCCCTTCAAGTAATGTAAATGACTGTAAAAGGGCTCGAACCCAGATTACCCGCATGGTAGTCCCATGTTCAAACCTTCACTGCAATTCCTAATGCCACAATTTGTATACCTTTCAAAAGGCGTACGCATGGACCGAAGAGTATATTTAGTTTATTCTTCTAATTGCAACGCCTATAAGGAGGAGTGGTAGGTACGACAATCCATATTCCTAATAATATTATAAATGTATCAATCACGCCTAATCGGCTGAACCGATTTCAATGAAGTGTTTGACCCTATGGGTAAAGTGGGCGTGGCAAAACTTTTTTTTAGAGCTAGAGAGATAAAATTTGATACACATATAGCACTCGGCAATACGATTATGAATATGCTGACAAAATTTTAATTTTGGGACAATGGGCGGAGGGGCCTTGCAAAGCAGTATTTTTGCTCTAATGAAATACAATTTGGTACGCAGACTATAGTTCGCAACACGAATATGAATATGTAGACAAAATTTTAATTTTCGATCAGTGGGCGGACCGCCGCCTCCTCAAAATAGTATTTTCAGCCCTTGAGAAATAGAATTTTGTTGCACAGAGAGGACTCGGTTCAAATTTTCTCGGGTGTAACAAAATTGTAAAAACTGGTCAAACTTTATTTTAGCCTAAGAGAGATAACATTAAGCACATCGATAGAACTCTGGACTACAGCTTGAATTTTGGAGACGAAATTTTTATTTTCTGTCAGTGGCCGGATTGGGCGTGACAAAACTATATTTTAACCCTAACGTTAACTGCAACAATTTTTGTTTTGATTACTAGGCTGGTTTTTGAGCCCCCTCCCCTTTATGGGAGTTTTTGTCCGATCTCGCCTTACTTAAAACTTAACCTCCGCGTAAATCATAGAAGCTTGCGTATCAAATTTCAAATCGATAACTCCTAATCTACGGATGTGAACGAGAGGACTGACAGACAAACGCCCTCAAACAGGGAGAGTATGTATGGGAGGTGGGAGTAGTTTTTATCCGATCTTGCTCATCTTAAAACATAACCTACGCTTGGTGTATAGATAGCTTGCACACAAAATTTCAGCTCTATCGCTCCTAAATTAAGTTTGTAATCGCAGGGATAGACAGACGGACACCCCAAAAGAGGGAGTTTGTATGGGATGTGTGAGCAGTTTTTGACCGATATTGCTCAATTCGGACCTTCTCTTAGAGAATACCAAACTTCAGCTTGATAGCTCTTAAATAACTGCTGAAATAACGGGGACAGACAAACACACCCAAAATGGCCGTGTCTACATGACCTCTGCTTGGAGGTTAATGGCTTGTATAATAAATTTCAGCTCAATATCTCTTAAACTACTGCTGAAATTTTTGAGACAGACAGGCGGACATCGCCAAAAAGGGGGTGTTTGTATGTAAAGTAGAAGTAAGTTTTGGCTGATCTCGATCATCTTAGAGCTTAGAGGATAGAAGATTGCATACCAAATTTTAGCTCGATACCTCTTAAACTACGGCTGTAATCGCGGTGACAGACAGAGGGACACCCCAGTTGGGGGAGCTTGTATGGGAGGTGGAAGTAGTTTCTGTCCGATCTTGATCATCTTAGAACTTTATATTAAGGATAGAAACTTGTAAACCAAATTTCAGCTTTATATCTCTTAAACTACGGCTGTACTCGCGATGACAGACAGACGAACAAACTCAAAAAAGAGAGCATGTTATGTTATGCTTACAGGATAGAAATTTGTATGCCAAATTCTAATTCAATATCTCCTTTACTTATCCTTAACTCCTTAGATGACGGACATCTATAAATCGACTCAGAATTCGACGCTGATCATTTTATATATATGTTGTTATACCTTCCACGTCTCCATATGGGTATTTTGAATGGGCAATCTTTAGTCAGGTAAACTGACTGATAAATACCCTCACCCAACGTAAAATATTGTTAGACTTGAGTCATTGAAACTTGCTTCTGGAACGTAATTTACTAATTTTTATAGAGTTACCAGTAAGGTGTGTCCGATTTGTATTCCCTCATCCTATGGCTAGGAGGGTATATATTATTTGATACGGCCCAAAAGCCCACAGCATTTAGTAAAGCTATACCAGTATTAAGTTTTGGAGAAAGAACTGGGAGTCTAGCCACACCCCTTCTGGTACGACCCTTACAAATGTACCACCCCGCCCACTATAGAAATCGAGTAATAGTAGCAATACATCCAACGCAAATTTTGTATTTGGTAAAGCTATGCCAGGATAAAGTTTTGGAGAAAATACTGGTAGTCTTGCCACGCCCCTTCTGGTATCTCCCATACAAATGTACCAATCCGCCCACTTTAGAAATGGGGAAATAATATCAATATACCTAAACCGATCATGCCTAATTTCTCTATTTTGTTAAGCTATAACAGGATAAAGTTATGGAGAAACAAATTTGAAGTCTAGTCACGCCCCTTTGGTACCTCCCATATAAATGTAGTATTCCGCCTACTTTAGAGACGGAGTAATAATATTAATACACCCAACGTTATCGTGCCCAAATCCCGTATTAAGTTAATCTACATCAGTATAAAGTTTTGAAGAAAACAACTGGAAGTCCAGCCACGCCTCTTCTGGTACCTCCCATAAAAATGTATCACTCCGCCCACTTTAGAAATCGTGTAAAAATATCAATATAATAGAAAAATTTTTGTTTTACTGAGGGTGAGGGTATATGTAAGTCGGTTTTCCCGACTGAAACTTTCTTACTGGTTCTATTGTAAATCAATGTTCAATAAACTTTTACCTTGTGCAAACTTATGATTTAATTCAGTGAATTACATAAATCATGTAGAACTATAGGGACAATTTCGGTCATTTGTATGGGAAGTACCAGAACAGGATTTTTCGGTAGTTGTCTGTTGTTATAAGATAATCATACTGACAAATTTCAATATTCTCTCGCTATATTTGTCTGTTATTACAAAAAAAAAGATTTAAATGTTCTCCAGCTGTCCGTTTTGGATTTTAATGGAGAATTATTATTTTTCTAAAATTAGGTCATTTTGTATGGGAGGTACCAGAAGGGTTTGGCCGATATAGTCCATAATAACTTTTAAGTTAAACTTTCGCAAGCGTACATCTTAGGCGAAACAATACAGAATTATGTGTACTTACAAAAAAATTATGCTGTCCACCAGCCATCCAGCCTGCCAGCCAGCAGGACAGACGGACATGCCTCAATCTACTGAAAAAGTCAGAATTGAATTTGGTCTTAAGATCCTAAAGTCTAATACGTCCCATCCCCTCTAACGTTACACTTTTTCTAGTATCAAATGATATATACCATCATCCCTAAGATTGATGGCATATAAAAATACCCCTCGCCACATTATAAGCTCTACATTAAGTTAACACTAACATTCATAGACATTTCGTCTCTATGGTTCTAATAACAATTTCTTTATTTATTTTAAGCAACATCATAACACTTTGATATTTCTGTACATGGTAGAAGCATCTGCTCGTGTATACCTAAATGTCAATACCTCTAAGCTGAGTTATTTTTAAAAAGCAATATAAAAAATGAATATTAAAGTTTAAAAATTTAGAACTCAACAGTGATAAAGCAATTTATTTTCTTTGTAACTGTGACTTTGGAAAGAAAGTGATCTTGAAAACACAAACAAACATCTCAGTAAATGTTAGCAAACCCACTCATTATTTCGATAAACCAGTTCAATAGAATATAACAAACAATATCACGCTTATCATTTAAGACGATGAATTATTATAGATATCCCCAGCAAAAGTGCATAAAGTATAGCATGAACCACTGTGTGGTTAAACACATGCTGTGAAATACCAGATTTAAAATAGCCGTTTAACAAGATGACACTTTTAATGGCTAATACACTTACCACCTCTTCTAACTACTACCTACAACAACCACATACAACGGAAAACAGTTTTAAACCGCATTTTAAAGAACTAAGCACGAGCTATAGCTAGCCACAACAACAACGACAAGGAAAACAACAACAAACCATGGCACGTTTAACACATTTCAGTGATATTCCATTGTGTGTTGTGTTGGATTATTAGGAATTTTATAGCTCCCATATAATATGTACACGTTTTATGTAGAATATGCATTTCTCGTTTAGTTTAGTTCAACTTTTACTATGTTAGTATTAGTCATAGGCTTTTTAAAATAATACTTAAAGTATAACTTCTATATTCAATTATTTAACAATAAAGCCATGGGATTGCAGTACTAGCGTAATTCGCGAGATAACGATGTCAAGACTGGAGAGACTGTGTTCGAAACTTGGAACTTCCAAATAGAACACCTACAACAACATTTGATGTAAAGTATATTTATCATATAAATGTCAGAGGCTGTTCTTTTTGGTTATAGAAAATAATTCGATAAAGAATTTTATTTTAGTATCTTAATTTCACAGTGAATCAGTCATTACTACTATAGTCTGTTAGATTACACAGTACAACATTTTTTATCTCATTGGTTTGGGATTCAATTTTGAGAACTGCACATGAAAGTAGCCTTAAGAAGAAGAAATTCTGCATCATTCGTTTTGTCAAATTACATGCCATAATAACTTAATATAGATTTGAAATAAGTAAGTACCGTATAGGGGAATTTGTCACGTTTAAGGCTCTTTTGTTTGACATAACTCGAGAACCATTAGTCCGATTTAGCTGAAACAAATTTAAAAAAATTAAGAATTACAACTCCTTTAATCTTTTCAAAAGCTAAAGTTTCACTTTTCCATTCATCAAATGATTTTGAACTGGGTCTATTTTGTAGCAGTAACAATAAAACTGTTGTACTCCATGGCGTATGATTTACGTGGAATATTACAAAAACGTGGAATTGGCTAAAACGTGACAAATTCCCCTATACGATACTTACTAACTTCACATCGATATTAAATTATTGTAGCACGTGACTTGACAAAACGAATGATGCAGAACTTCTTCTTTTTTGAGCTACTTTCATGTGCAGTTTTCAGAATTGAGTCCCAAAATCATGTGTTGTACTGTGTTATATTTAATAAATAAATAAAATAAATAAAGTAAATAAAATAAATAAAATAAATAAAATAAATAAAATAAATAAAATAAATAAAATAAATAAAATAAATAAAATAAATAAAATAAATAAAATAAATAAAATAAATAAAATAAATAAAATAAATAAAATAAATAAAATAAATAAAATAAATAAAATAAATAAAATAAATAAAATAAATAAAATAAATAAAATAAATAAAATAAATAAAATAAATAAAATAAATAAAATAAATAAAATAAATAAAATAAATAAAATAAATAAAATAAATAAAATAAATAAAATAAATAAAATAAATAAAATAAATAAAATAAATAAAATAAATAAAATAAATAAAATAAATAAAATAAATAAAATAAATAAAATAAATAAAATAAATAAAATAAATAAAATAAATAAAATAAATAAAATAAATAAAATAAATAAAATAAATAAAATAAATAAAATAAATAAAATAAATAAAATAAATAAAATAAATAAAATAAATAAAATAAATAAAATAAATAAAATAAATAAAATAAATAAAATAAATAAAATAAATAAAATAAATAAAATAAATAAAATAAATAAAATAAATAAAATAAATAAAATAAATAAAATAAATAAAATAAATAAAATAAATAAAATAAATAAAATAAATAAAATAAATAAAATAAATAAAATAAATAAAATAAATAAAATAAATAAAATAAATAAAATAAATAAAATAAATAAAATAAATAAAATAAATAAAATAAATAAAATAAATAAAATAAATAAAATAAATAAAATAAATAAAATAAATAAAATAAATAAAATAAATAAAATAAATAAAATAAATAAAATAAATAAAATAAATAAAATAAATAAAATAAATAAAATAAATAAAATAAATAAAATAAATAAAATAAATAAAATAAATAAAATAAATAAAATAAATAAAATAAATAAAATAAATAAAATAAATAAAATAAATAAAATAAATAAAATAAATAAAATAAATAAAATAAATAAAATAAATAAAATAAATAAAATAAATAAAATAAATTAAATAAAATAAATAAAATAAATTAAATAAATAAAATAAATAAAATAAATAAAATAAATATAATAAATAATTATCTAAAAATAAACAGTTTCATAGTGAATGACTCATTGCTATTGTGGTGTACTCGACCAATAAACACCAAAATTGTGAGTTGCAATTCTACGAGGCAACCAAATATTGAAGATAGCTCAACCACAAACGTCTGAAGTTTAATGAAAACCTTTAACTTACTTTGTTAACATTTATTGCAAATGTATATCAGTGATGTTATCTTAAACCGGTTATAAATTTCAATCTATTCACTTAGTATATATACTAAATAACTAACACATCCAATCTGAAATCGAATACATCGATTAACATTGTTAATGATTTATTTCAATTTACAGGTTTTTATTTTCGTTTATCTGTTTTATATTCAAATAAATTCCAAAAATTTTGTATTAATTGGTTGCTACTCTTCACACTGTAGTGCCAAAACATTAAAATGTCACACTCCTCTTAAATGAAGCCCTCTCTAATTATAATCTACATTATATGGTAAATTATAGTGGTCACGATTAGCTTTGTATTAAATTAACGTAGTATATACAAATCGTGGCTGCAGCTAACTGCTTAATAGCATTCGTGGAGATGCGACTAAATAACAAATACACACCGTCACCTGTACAGTGTAAAACCTCAGCATGCCATCAAACTTATTTGAACCATTGTCAGATAAAATAGTTATAGTTAAGACTTAAACTGACACTGATGAAAACTTGTCAGCAACGGCATTTAACAAAACATGTTAAACAGATACACACACACACACAGATACCTTCGCTTCGTTTTTGCCTAGTATCTAAAATATTGATGGTTGTTTTCATAACAATAGAAAATGTAAACACAATAACGAACTTATGCAGCATGTACGATACTTGTATAACTCACAACACTTGCAGCAGCAAACACAACACGTGTGGCCACACAATAGTGAATGGTCGATAGAGAACAACAAAAAGGCGCCAAATAATAAACTTTTCATTAACAATATGCCATAAGAATCGAAATCAACATGTTACGGATACAACCAGCTGCAACATGTTCACTGTGTCACAACTGGGCAGCTACAACAACATTTGAATTTATGAATGAAAAGCTCAGCTACATTTTCCCCCCATAGTAAATAACATAAATGAGAAGCAATGAGTAAGAGAGTAAAATATGTATGAGTGCCACAGCGAGAGAGATAGTGAGTGAGAGAAAATTGGTTTGGAAAATGTTAGAGCGAATTCGCCGCAATTGTTGGTAAAAACATTATTGGTCTAAAAAGTCTTAACAAAAAGATTTTGTTGGGGTATAAATAAATATATTATTACCCTTCACCACGCGCAAACGTGAACCGAAGGATATATTTAGGTTTTTATACCATTTGTAACGCCCATAAGGAGGCATGGTAGTTATGCCATTGTCCCTATCCCTATTAATATTATAAATGTAATTATTTTTGAGTTTATTTGTTTTTTTTATGTTTGTTTGATTTTTGTAAGCATTAAGTATATTGTACTGAAATTATAGTAGGCTATATTTTTAATATTTTTGACCCTATGGGCGTATTGGGTGTGGCAAATTTTTTTTAGAGCTAGGGAGACAAATTTTTATACACAGATAATGCTCGACAACATATATATGAATATTCAGGCGAAATTTTTATTTTGGATCTTGCAGCGGAGGGGGTGTAGCAAAACTGTCCTAGAGCCTTAGAGAAATAAATTTGGTAACCAGATAGTACTTGGCTATACGAATGTGAATATGCAGACGAAATTTTAATTTTGTATCAGTGAGTGGAGGGGGTGTGGCAAAACTGTATTTTAGCCCTGGGGAGATAAAATTTGACAACCAGATAGTACACGGCATGAATATACGACATTTTAATTTTAGATCAGTGGGCTGATGGGGAGTCATTAAAGTGTCTTTTAGCCCCATAGAAATAAAATATGGTCCACAGATAGTACTCGACACTTCGATTCAAATTTGCAGTCGAAAATTTGTGGACGAAGGAGGCGTGGAAAACTATATTTTAGCCCTAAAGCGATAATACTCTATACCAAAAAGTACAATTTATTTTTATCAAAAACTATTACATTTTTGTACTAAAAACTACATTCATTCTATCGAAAAGTAAAATTTCTTGTACCAAATAGTAGTGTTATTGTACAAGAAGTACAGTTTATTGAACCCAAAAGTACATTTGATTAAGAACTTCATTGGTACCAAAAAGTAAAATTTATTGTACTAAAAAGTACAATTTGTTGTATTAAATGTACATTTCTTGTACACAAAAAGAAAAATTAATTGTACCACAGAGTAACTTTGTACTAATAAGTACTTTTGTTGTTATTTTATCAAAAAGTACTTTTATTTAAAAAAAAAGTACATTATACAGAGTTGTTCGTGAAAGTTGAATCAAAAAGCAAGAACTGCTACAGCATTTTGACACATTTTTTAGAATTGTGTCAGTAAAGTCTACTGAATATTTTTACGGCATCAGTTTATTTTATTAAAAATTTTGGTAATAATTCGTCAAAAACCTCATTTACAAGATGCGTGCACATAGAGGGAAATACTGACAATGATTTCAATAGTGTTAATGAGCCTTAATTGTCGAGGACAAGGCAATGCAGATATGAATATACTGACAAATTATTTATTTTCGGTCAGTGGGAATATGAAGGTGAAAGCTCGAAATTGGATAAATTACTTCATATCACGCAGCTGCTCAATACAGTAAATATTCGCCCCAATATCCGCTTTTCTAAACTTAGCCGTTTTGTCTGGGTGATGGTACAAAATGTATACCTCTTTAGGCCTTTATCCCATAACAGTAGGATTTTCGGAAAAAATACCTTAATATCGCACAAGTCCCCATAAAATTTGTATTAAATATAAATTTGGCGACTCTACTTGAGTCGTTCGTTCTGGGTAATTAGTTTTAAACCTTTATTTTTCCTAATTTGTTTTAAACCCTTATTTTGCCCTAAATGTATGCATTTAAAATCCCTTTACAGCGCACAACTACTGCCTCCCTCCAAACAAAGGCACCATTCCGCTATATTACCTTGAGCCGTTTGGTCTGGGTTTTGTGTGGTTTTTCTTTGAGGGGTAAACATTTTGAGAAATCCCTTCCTGCAGCATATAGTTTTATGCGATTCTAACTTTAGCCATTGGGACTGGGTGATGGTACCAGTTTTATCCTTTTTGATTGCGATTCTACCTTCAGTCGTTTGGCCTGGGTGATGATAACAGTTTTATCACTTTGTTGGCATTTTTAACTCCAAAACACGAACTTTCTAACTCTACAAGGGGCTTGCTTATATAAATTCTCAAGATGATAACTTCAGCCGTTAGGCCTAAGTGATGGAACAAGTTTTCTTACATTTTGGACCTGTTTAACCTTAAAAGTACGAAATTCGAAAATACCCTGCGTGGAGCTTGGTCAAATATAAACTATTCCCACCTTCCATACAAACTCCCCCTATTTGGGGTAGCTCGTAGTTTAAGAGATATCGAGCTAAAATTTGAAATGCAATCTTCTATACTCTAGGAGGAGGTTAAGTTTAAGATGAGCAAGATAGGACAAAAGCTACACCATCTTCCCATGCTAACTCTTACTTTTTAAGGGTGCGATTACAGCAGTTGTTAGAAATATATCAAAATAAAAGTTGGTATACAAGCTTCTATCATCCATGCGTAAGTTTGGTTGAACGGCGATTACAGCCGTTGTTTCAGAGATATCGAGATCGGTCAAAAACTACTTCCACTTATCATACAAACACCCCCTATTTGGGAGTGTCCGCCTGTCTCTCCCCGAGACCTACCTAGCTAAATATTGGAATGCAAGCTTCTATCATCTAAACAGAGGTTGAGTTTTCAAATAAACGAGATCGGCCGAAAGCTACTTTTTGAGGGTATGTTTCTGCAACTACAACAATAATATAAGAGCTATCGAGCTGAAATTTGGTGCACAGGCTTTTATCCTTCAAGTGGAGATTATTTTCTAAGATGATTAAGATCAGTAAAAAACTACTCCCACCTTCCATACAAACTCCTAATTTTTGAGGGCAAAAAAGTCAATAAAACAACAAATTAAAAAGAATTGGGTAATTCACGAACTTAAGTATCCGAAATGTTTGTAATAAAAAATATGTTTTTTGCAATTTAGTATGTGTTTGTGTTTTTGTTTATCAAAAATACTGCAACATTTAGTCAAATACTTATGTTCGTGAATACTTTTAATGTTTGTACTCCCATTTTTATATCCCACCTTACGGGAAGAGATGATATAAATCATTTGATACTACCCAAAAGTGTAACGTATAAAAGGAATTACGTTAGGCCCTATGTTTCTTTGAACCAAATTCGATTCATGACTTTTTAAGTCGTTTGAGCCATGTTCGTCTGGCTGTCCGGCTGGTACGAACGATAACTTTCGAAAGACGCAACCAATTGCTCCGAAACTTTGGTTATTATTTCCCCAAAACTGCCTACGGCATTGCAAATAAGCTACATGGCCACGCCCCTTCTGGTACCTCCTATACAAATGTACCATTCCGCCCACTTTAGAAATCAAGTAAAAATATCAACAAAATCCATCGCGATCGTGCCCAAATTCTGCAATTAGTAAATGTATTGTAGGATAAAGTTTTGAAGAAAAAATGGAAGTCAAGTCTTACTTGTTACAAATGGTAAAGTATATCTAAACATTAGCGTAGCCGCATGTAATTAGCTTACTAGTTTTGTTAGAAAAAACACCTGCAAAAATCATATTTCTTGCGAGACAAACTGTCTTCACTTAGATCTTACAACAATTCCGTTAGACAAAATGTACACTTTTTGTGTACTCTTACATATGTTACCATTTCCATGGCCGTGTCCTATGTGCCCTCTTCAATGCCATTGAGGAACCGGCTTGTTATTGTTTTCATGCCATCGTCGCACAGTGGGGTATTTGGTAGCAAAACTGTCGATTAATTCGCAGACCCCTCAAACTGATAATTTTTTGTTAGCAAATCTCAAAATAAGCCAAAAATATTAAAAAAAAAATTATCGATAACTCGCATAGTTATCGAGATTTCGGGGGTTGAAGTTTTAAAACATCGATAACTTTTTACCGTTTTATTTTTTTAGAGCACATTAAAAAAAATAAGCCGAAAAAATTAAATAAAAATTATCGATAACATGCTTAGCTATCGAGGTATCGGAGGTTGATGTTTTAAAAAACTAAATAACTGTTTAACATTTTACTAGACCAGATAATTTTATTTTGTCAAACTTTCGAAATTGGGCGTAAAATTTAAATGCAGCTATCGATAACTCGCTTAGCTATCGAGATATCGACTATGCAAGTTTTCTGTATAATACCCAAAAATGAGCAGAAATATCCTCGTCGGAATCAGTGCCATGAGCACTATTATTGTATCTGGCATGAGCTTTTTCAAATTTAAGGATGGAGATTGTAACAGATCCAAAGCCATTTTTGGTAGGCTTTGCAATTTTTTGTTAGGCAATTTTCTCCTGCTTGATATTATTGGATCAGAGGTAATCAGCATTAAATTAAAAACGTCTTGATTGGATTTTCCCGACTCATTTTTCTAGAATAACTCTCTCGATATTTTTTGAAATCTTTGTTGCGAGTTTCCTGCTCTTCTTCCGGTAATTGGCCCATCGGTAATAATGCGTATGCTATTATTTCAGGTCCGTGAATAAAAAATTTGGGCAATGTTGGAGGCATACAGTACCATGGATAATTTTCTACAAATATTCTAGCCGTTTGATGTGCAAACTCCCGAAAGTTGTCTTCATTTACTTCATGACCACAAAAAACAACAATCAGTATTTTATGCATTCTTACTATTAAATTAACGTTAATATTCGTAATTTCCGCTGAGAGTTTCGCATTCTAAAAAAAAAACGCCTGGCCGTATTTCCGTCGTTAGAGTTACCGAATCCGGGTTTTGGATGATCAACAATTAACCCAGTCCTCTCATAAACTTATTTTGAATTTCTGCATTAGTTTTTTCAACAGTTTGCTTTTCAGAGTCTGATCTAGCTTGCCTTTTTTTGACTGGCAGTTTATACGACTAATGAAGAAGGCAAACACTCGGAAACAACAACACAAAACAAATAATAAACTCTCAGCAACTACATCACAAATCAGTAATACAACAACAACAAATAATAAATACCAAGAACAAAACAAAACAGAAACACTAAATTGAGCATTTTTGTCCATTGATTTTAGGAACAAAAAGTGGGATTAACCAAAAAAGGCACAAAAGGGCACCTCAATTTTTTGCAGGAATATTGTCTACGATCCACAAAATTATAAAAAGAAAAATTTAGAGCCCTATCTAGCCCTACAATGAACTATATGTCCATCTATATATTCAAGACAGGCAAATTTTGTGGACTATTTACAAAAAAAAAAAAATATTTTAATATTATATCACTTTTTTTGGTAAAATTTTTTTCTAAAAATTAGTTTAATACCTGATGTTGAAGGCTCCATACTCAGATTTTAATTTTACTTCAAGTTTTTTTTTAACAAAAAAACACTTTGATAAACTTGTAAATATCACTTTTACAGCGAACGCAAGCGAACAGAGAATGAAAGTGTAAATTCAAAAACACAATGCAGCTACACTTTACAATTAAGAGCCGTTATTATTTCGGTTAGTGATGCAGAATTATGTCTACTTTAAATGGGTATTAAGTATTCGAGTGTAATTTCAAAAATAATTTTTTAATTAATCTACAGTTTTGATACTCAATACCCCAGTGTGCGTCGTCGTGTTCTCTCATTTGAACCTGTTGTTTGGCCAACAACTTTGAACTTTACGGCGAATTCAGTTCAGTTCAATGATGTTGCTGCTGTTAGATACCACTGGGTCGACGACGTCAACTTTAGACTATTTCCCATTCTCTAAGTGAAACATTTTTTAACATTTCATTAGGTGCGTTTTGTTCTCGTCGTTGGCGTTGAGCGATGCGCAGCAGCAATCTGCCAGACATTTAGCCACCCTCTCGACAGCCCAAGTATCACAATGTTATTAACGTGCGTGTGTGTAGTATGGCCAGGTTCTTGTTCGGCCTGTTGTTTTGTTTTGTTGGGCACCAGCACAAAACAGACAGACAGAATGGTCTTCAAACACAAACAAAAATATTGTTGCTGAATGAAGGCTGTTACCGTTTCAGTCGTTACTTGAAGCCGGTCCATAACACAACAAAAGCGGTTCGACAAAACGGATGAGTTGAAACGAAAATAAACGGGAATTCCAACAAATATTGGGTTAATTGTCGCGTTAATTTGTGTTTCATTGGCAAACAAAACAAAAATATAAAAAAAAATCATACAAAAAGTTAAATATTAAACAAAATTATATGCATCATACAATTATATTGATATTAAATTGAGTGTCATAAAAGCTGCATATATAGAAAATTGAAATAATAATAATAAAAATAAAATTTAATCAGTACAAAGTTGATCGTATACAAGTGGTAACGAAAAGCCGAATTCGGCAAATATTATAGCCAGAAAAATATTGCAGTAACTGCATGACGCAGTGGAATCATTACAAAAAGTGTCATTGGAGAAGGATCAGAAAACAAAATAAAATTATTACAATATGATTAAAAAAGAAATAAGAAAAAAATTCAATATTGATTAAATTGAAAACCAATTAATCAATTCTCAAACCAAGAGTCATAATAGTGAAAACAAAGTTTCAATTCATAATTTTTAAAATGATAATTAATAACAAACCAATAAAAAGTTTAATAAGTAGAGATTCCTGGTAATCCGAAAAATCTTGAAATTGGAGAGTAAAATTAATTGTTACCGAAATAACGAATGTAAGTGTTACCGCAAATTAAATATTAAATATCCAACATAAATTTGTTAATTCTTTGAACGGTTAATATTACATTTAGAATGATTATTCTGTGAAAATATTTGTATATTATGAATTTCGTATGCAATTTTGATAAAAATTGGAAACATAGCCATAGAACGCATACAAAGGCGTATGAAGTGACATAAAACAGACAACAGGCATTTCAGGAATTTAAATAAACACAACAATACAAAAAAAATGTTGTATTGTTTTTTATTTGAAATAAATAAATAATTTGAAATAAATAAATGTTGAAATTTGTTGCATTTAATAATAGAAGTTAAAAATGGTGTGAAATGAAATTGGAAAATTGTGTGCTGATTTAATCTTATTTTGTATTTACAATGTGAGGCTACATAAGTGCAAAAAAAAAGGTTAATATAAAAAAAGCAGTAAGACTTGATAAAACCGAAACAGAACAAAAGTGCAATAAATTAATTTTAAATTAAACAATTTTATGTTCTTTTCGCGAATATAAATAAAACTTTAACATTTGTTTAACTAGTTAGAAATTTTTTTTATTAAAATCTAAGAGTAAAAAACAAACAAATTAAAAAAAAAATTAAAAAAATAAACAAAATGCAGTGACAATATCAAATAAACAATTTTATTAAAAAAAAAAACAAAACAACAATGTGGTAAAAAAATTTACTTATCGACAATAAAAAAATTGTTATTAAAATAATTAATTTGAATTTTTAAATTTAAAAATATATTGGAAGTCAGCTGGATAGCTACAACAATAAAACCAATGTGAAAAAAATTAAAATCAAATTTTATAAAACAAAAACAAAAAATTAGAAAAACAACATTTAATTTCCTACAAAAGATTTAAAAGTTGACAAAAATTTGTATTGAAACAATTACTGAAAATACGATAATACAAAATGTGTAAACAAAATGAAATATGTGAAGAATGGATATAAGCCCTGATTATAACAAAATTAAACATATGTTTCATTCGAATGTTTATATCGTTTCAAAAGCTGACATTAAGCGAAACAAAACTGTGTACTTAGATTTTCATTTTCTGGTTTAAAAAATCATGCAAATTTTAAAGGAATCAAATTTTGAAAAATGTTTTTTAATTTTTCGGGTGGTCCTAGTAAAATTTAGGCTGGTCCTAGGTTAATTTAGGCTATCTAAATATTATTTTTTTTTTATTTTGAGGGAGTAGAACAAAAAAGTTCAAAAAGGACCTTTGAAATAATTATCCTTTATTATCCTATAAGGTACACCGTAGAGAATTGTAGAAAAAAATATTATGCGTATCTAAATGTTAGCATTCTTCTTAAAATTGTTTTTTTTTGGGCTTTCAATGTAATTTTTGATGTGAATATTGAAAGATTATTTTTCTACATTCCACATTGGTCGGATCTATAAAAAATTTGGCTTAATATACAGGAGGCTTCCAATGGGCATAAATCATGGTACTAAGGGGGTTTTTTTGGGGTCGCTGGTTTCAAATCTGGAATAAAATTTGTAAAAAACAAAATGGCGGATACTATGACTATGGGGATTATGGGGTCGCTGGTTTCGAATCTGGAGTCAAACTTTTAAAATAAAATAGATAATACCAAATGGCGCATATTTTTTAAAAAAAAAAATGCTTAAATTCAAACAGATATTATCCTTTGGGTTTTTGGGGGTCGCCGATTTCGAATCCGGAGTTAAATTTTGAAAAAAAATGGAAGATACTTTTTGGCGGACCTTTTTCAAAAAAAATGCTTGAATTTAAGTGATAATATGTTGTTTGTTTTTTTTCAAGTCCGACTTCGGATTTGAAACAAGCGATCCGAAAAACCCTTAGTGCTATGTTACATGCACATCAGAAGCCTCCTTAATTTTCGGACTAAATTTTTCAAAATTGTTATCGAAAGAAGGGTAAATTCAAAAGGAAAATAATTAAAAATGGCAATCCATTCTGGGTTATTTTAAAGTACTGATAAGTATTTGCTGATGTTAGATGATTTAACATAAGTTTAAGTACAAGCAACATCAGAAATTTTAATATTATGTGAATTTTTGAGCCTCTTGAAAACCCCCTATTTTATTGAAACAAAAGCAAAAAACTTTCTATTGAATTACACTATGACACAATTTGAGGGTCAATGTCTCGGGGGTGAACCAAACCAATATCAAACGATAGCATTTGACCTCAGTAACAAAACCCTAAACTCTATTTTGACCCAATACGTCACAAATTTTTTTTAACAGTGGTTTAAAGTTAGAATTTTTTGGTCAAAATTCGATTCAAAGAACATAAAAAATCATCTATAAAGTACATTTGGGGTATTTCATGGCTTCGGAGACCTATACTAAAACATTCAGGGGAATATTTCCTCGGAACATTTTAACCCCCTAGCTGCCACCCGTGTGGGACATTTTTGGCCTAATTTGGAAAAACTGTGTTTATGTCAACTTTGGGGGGAGGTCAAGGCTTAGAATCTTGGATAAAAATATTTTCCGGAAAATTTCACTAAGAGTCACCGAAGACAAATAGCCTTTACGAGTCAAAGGTTATAAAATGAAATCAAAATTAAATGTCAAGAAGACTACTTTTGAGCAAAGAGTGCAACAAGCTTTTTCGGCAGTGAGCCAAAGTAATATCAAACGGTAGCATTTGACCTCAGTAATAAACCCTAAACTTCATTTTGATCCACTAATACTAATTTTTTTTTGGTAAAAAGTCGAATCAACGAATTCAAATAATCATGTGTAAATTACATTTGCGATAGTTTATGTCTTCGGAGACATACATTAAAATTTTCTGGGGAATATTTCATCAGAACATTTGAAACCTCTAGCTCCCCCCGTATGGGACATGTTAGGATGAATTTTAAAAAACAGCTTAAAAGTCAAATTTCTTAAAATGTTCAGTATGGGTGGCAGATAGAGGGTTAAAATGTTCCGAGGAAATATTCCCCGGAAAGTTTTAATGTAGACATGAACTCACCCAAATCTATTTGTACACATGATTTTTAATTTTCTTTTATTTAACTTTTGACCAAAAAAAATCAAACTTTAAAACACTGTAAACAAAAATTGTGACTTAGTGAAGCAAAATGGAGTGTAGGGTTTTGTTACTGAGGCTAAATGCTATTGTTTGATATTGGTTTGGTTCACACCCGAAAGTTTATTGCACTCTTTGCTCAAACATAGATATTTTACTGTTCCATTAACATTTCATTTTGATTTTATTTTGGAACCTTCGACTCATAGAGGCTATTTGTCTTCGGTGACTCTTAGTGAAATTTTCCGGAGAATATTTCTATCAAAGATTCTAAGCCTTGAACTCCGTTCAAAGTTGACATATAAACAGTTTTTCAAAATTGGGCCAAAAATGTCCCACACGGGTGGCAACTAGAGGGTTTTAATGTTCCGAGGAAATATTCCCCTGAATGTTTTAGTATAGGTCTCCGAAGACATGAAATACCCCAAATGTACTTTTATAGATGATTTTCATATTCTTTGAATCGACTTTTGACCAAAAAATTCAAACTTCAAACCACTGTTAAAAAAAAATTTGTGTCGTAGTGGAACAAAACGATTTTGGGGTCCGGGCAACATGTCGGACATAACCCCCAATTTCATTGGGGATTATGTCCGACACTAATCTGCGGACATAAGCCCCAATGGGGATTACGACCGAATTTGTTGTTGTTTTTAGTATTTCAACATATGAAGAGAACGATTTTAAATATTGCTATTGTAGCGAGGGACGAATGCGGTGGGGGGCACGCCCACCCCCATTTCATCAACTTCATCAAACTTTTTCATTACTTTTAGTCGCAAAATTAGTTTGGGTGTTATGTCCGTTATATTTGTTGGGGCTTATGTCCGTTATGCCCCGCGGACATAATCCCAAATGCAAATTGGGGGTTATGTCCGCAGAGCGTGGCGGACATAAGCCCCAAAATCGTGTTGGGGATTATGTCCGGGGGGGTTATGTCCGGGCACCGTTGCACTGTATTATACACAATTTAAGTAAAATATTTCACTAAAAGAAATGAAAATCTGCGGTAAGTTATAACTTGCCATATTTTGCCTTAAAATTTTATATCACGAATACCCGAAACATAAGTTAACTTTGAAAGGCTACAGCATATGGTTATATATATTAGAGATGTAACGAATGTGATTTAGCGAATGCGAATGCGAATATTGAAATATTTTTTTTGCGAAAGCGAATGGGAATAGTTATTATTGGTTTTTGCGAATGCAAATGCGAAAGCGAAAATTACAAAATTGGTTAGCGAATGTCAAAAAATGGTTTACGTAAAAGAATAATTTAGTTTTATTCCTACTGTCTGCCTTTTAAAATAAACATGTGTAGTTAAGTAATTAAACATAAAATATTTATTTCAAAGTAAAACTAAAACAAAATATGTATAAATCTCAGAAATTCAGTCTTTAACCCTTTAATGACGAGAGCGAAATAATGGGAATTTTTTAAAGATTTTGTCAGTACTACATATAAATTAGTTAAAAAACCAATTTTACATAAAAAAGTAAGACGAAAAATTTCAGAAAAATATCCATTTTTACTGGTGTTATGCCGACTGTGACCATATGGTAACAGCTTTGAAACAGGTAAAAAAAAAGAACCAAGTACAAAATAATTCATGCAATACGTTTTTATGATATTTCATATTCTTCTCAAAGAACAAAAACTAAAAGTCTTTAATATATCAGTCTTTAAGAAGCCAAAAAATATTCTTGATATGGAGTGACTTTTTATATCCCTCCATATTGCTGTTTTGCTCACATGTGAAAAACACCTATTTTAAATGATCCCCCACGCTCGCTACTGATGGCATAGCAGTTAATCAAGAATGAAAGATCGAAGTAGGCAGTGATGAACTCAAAAAAGGAAATTCTTGACATTTATTTTTATGTTTATTTTATTGCGTGCAATATCTAACGCTGTCGACGTTACCGTATGGTAACAGTCGTCACTAATGGGTTAAGGTAACTGAACAATAATTTAATTTACTTTCGAAAACTTTGACGTATGCTGTATTCAAAGTTAAGTAGACTCAAGTTGCATTCAACAAAAAGAAGCTTCGCTGTTTTTCGCAATGCAATCTAGTTCTTAGTAGATCATAGATAAGTCCGCCTCCACTAAATAACTGTTCGCTGGAAACACTTCCCAGAGGCGTAGCTAGAAACTGGCGTGCCAAAAGTACTAACTTTTGGTATTTCGAGTTGTTTCGTTTACACCACAATAAAAGATCTTCTGAAATATGAATGTGAACGTTCGTTACATCCCTAATATTTATATATAAATATATTATATATAGTCAAGAAGAAATAGTGAATTGGGCAATTATATTTTTTGAATTTCGGACAGAAAATTCAGATTTCCGACCAATGTGCATCCTACGTTAGGCCCGGCAATGTTTCGCTATTGCATAATTGACGATAATTAAAAATATTAACTTCATATAACATATGTCAAGGAATTGCCTCACAGTTATAAGTGCTGCCATATTACACTTTAAAACATACTTTGGGAACGCTTCCTAAGCCCAATAACAATATGTTGAACTTGCTTACTTTCCTCATGCAACCTCCGCTCACTTACCGAAATTAAAAGCTCTGTCTGCAAATATATATTCTGCTGAGTACTATCTGGATACAAATATTACCTTATATAGCCTTAGACGCACACTCCCTTTGGTCAACCAAATGAAAATGAAATGTTCGCCTTCATATGCATAGCTACAATGCACTATGTGCATCGAATTGCTTAAAAATAAATTCTCTAAAACACTTTTGCCGCCCCACTTATCGGATAAAAGTATTATGTATGTATCTTTTTGTCTATATTGCCAATTATATAAGGAATACATATGCCTACTATATTCGCTGACTGCTCGGAACATTTTAGGAGACTGCGAGGATATTCAGCATAAAAAAAACTTTCTTAACTAATGGAAATAATATTTGTTCTTATTATTTTTCATGCTTTAAGCTCTACTAGTATATGTTATTGTATTTAGAAAAGATTCTGTTGGATCAAAAAAAGTTTTCATTACATTTATGCAAAATGTATTTTAATGCAACATAAAAAAAGCTGAAAAAGTTTAAATCCAAATAACTGAAAAACTGTGCCTGATGAAAAAAATCTGAAAACATATTTGAAATCATGATATTAATAACCATAGGAATCACAATTCAGATACCCAGAAAAATATACGCTGACTTCTCTGGAACATTTTAGGACACTGCAAGGATATTCATCATAAAATAAATAAAAAACTTTCTTAACTAATGGAAAATACATATTTGTTCTACTCATTTCTCATGTTTTAAGCTCTACTAGTATCGGTTATTGTATTTAGAAAGGTTCTGTTGGATCAAATAAGGTTTTTATTACATTTATGCAAAATGAATTTTAATGCAACTTGAAAAATGCTAAAAAAAATTAAATCCAAATAATTAAAAAACTGTGCCTGATGAAAAAAATCTGAAAACATATTTAAAATCATGATATTAATAACCATAGGAATCACAATTTAGACACCCAGAAAAATTATAAATATTTTTCTTTGTATAACTGTGTAATCTTTTTCAAGTGGTGTTGTCACTCAGATACATCGGAAACTTGTGGTGTCACATATACTGCTATTTTTTGCAATATTTCAACGATTTTTAAAAATGTAATACCTCAAAGAATTTTGTGATGTGAATTCATCTACAGTCAGTATACGTATTCTAAACATTAAACCCCATTTAATATAAATACAATTGTGACGACTTGATATTGGATTGGCAGACACGGCCCTGCTCATTGAACCCCATTTTCTAAAATGAAATATCTGGAGGAATATTGTACCAATGGACTTGAACTAAGGTTCTGATTCGTTTGAGATCAGCATGCGTATTGAAAAAAAAAAAATTCGTCGGGATTGGATCATAAACGGTATTCTTTAAAACAACTGAACTGTAAGTTTATCACTTAAGTTAAGTCAGGCACGAAGGAATTTTGCATATTTATGCTTGACTTTGGTAATTTTAAAGAGTTTTGACATAAATTGAAAAAAAGTTCAATAAAACGGTCGTTTGGGCAGAATTTCAGTACAGAAACGGGTCTTTTGTAAACTATGACATACAAAACTTGAGCTTGTTTTGCTCGGACTAGGAATTCATTTTAGACCCATGGTTTCTTATAGCAGTTTTGTTAGAGTTGTCCCAAGATTCCGTTTTTATTATTTGCTTTGTAAATTTTTTACTACCCATAAAAATCGACCACTCAAAATATGTCGCTTCTTGTTGCCTGCTACACAAAGTCCAGTTAGTTAATTTTTCTTGATTTTATTTTTCTGCCAAAAAAAAACATTTCTTAACCACACTGTATTCAACTCCATGTGTGGCTGATACTTTAAAATAAATATTCCTCTTTTTTTCTTTTTGATTATGCCTCATACAAATAAAGACAAACAATATAATGCTAATCAAATTTTCTTGTTAATAAATTTGCAAACTTGTTCTGCCAAACTATTTTGTATTTTGCAAAAACGCCATGTCTGTTATACATACATTTGAAATTAAAGCAAAACTAAATGAGGCGCTTTAAAGATCAGTGAGTTGGAATGTCACTAATTTTTGTTATAACAAGACCATAAGATATTTTACCGTTTGTTTTTGAGTGCTGATAATCGTATGATTAGTTTGAGATATTTAGAGTATAACTAGTGGGCCCGGCAATGCTTCGCTATTGCATATTAGCTTGTAATATATTTCACATTTGGGTCTACAAATTACTTTGCAAACGGAACTTAAGCTCGACAATAATATGTTGAGTTTATTTACTTATGTACCTTATTTAAAGTAACTCCTTAACATTAAAGTTGACCAATTAAGTTTTATTGTTGTAAATGCTAATAAAAAGTTCATCAGCAAAGTCATATCTATAGTACCGACATGTAGATTAAGTTTTTTCTGTATGTAGAGCGAAAAACCACTTCTTCCACTAATCAGAAACCTACATTCCGCTAAGGATCAAAATTTAATTTTTATTTTGATCTGTAGTAGCGGATACTAACTATCTCTTTGAACATAAAAAACACTTTTGTTGTGCCTTGACCGCAAATGAAAATTCAGTTTGAAGGTTCATGCCTTTAGCCATAAAAACTTTTTTTGTCATGTCTTCTTCTCACACGGATCAAGAATATTTCGGAATACTATTTTTGTATTGAACTCGCATTACCATTTTTTGAGATAATTCGTTCACCAACGTTTGGCTTAACAAAGTGATGGTCTCATGCGCTGTATGGCATATTACACCGTCGTGTTGGAACCATATCTCTTTCAGCTGCTCAGATGCATCATTACATGCACCCTCAACTTCACAAAGGGGTCCATAAGTATAGCGAATAGAACGTGAATTTTGAAAATAAATTTGCAAGATTTGTAAACGTTGTTCTTGTGTAGTTTTTACATGGTGAGTTTCCAAAATATACTAAAAGAAAGTCTATCACACTTCATTAGTATGACAGCTAGATTTAACTATCAGAAGTTCTATAATTCAAAAAAAAAAAAAAATTTAACCCATATTTACAAATGTTTGCTAATGTTACCTCTGACATACTATAAAAATTTTGAAGTGCGTGGGCAGTATCGAAATGTACGATGAATTCTTAGAAAATTTGACTACAGGTTAAGATATATTTTTAGCAATTTTTCAGTTACGTCAGACCTACCATTCCGATGTTTGGAGACCAAGACGAAGAGAATAGTATATTTTTGACATTGTTTTGGATCCCGACCAATATTCTGAAAAATGATTATTAAAAACTTAATTTAATTTGACAGTTATTACTGTTTGTTTAAAAAGGGGTGTGGAATAGCCCACTTCCACCCTTACTGTAATTCATACTGCAACAACAATATATGTTACAAATCACATCTTCATACCTCTGATAGTTCATGGGATATAGTCTTTTTTACTTTAAACTTGTATGGGCGGTGCCACGCTCCTTTATCCAATCACAACTAACTACAGCCAGTGCAGGTCATCAGTACCACTTTTTAAAATTATCTTATAAATCAGTATATTAGAAAAGCCGTTAGATCGATTTTTGAAAAGGGGGCGTGGCACCGCCCACTTCCATCTAGCTGAAATTAATACTGCTCCAACAAAATATATACCAAATCTCATCTTCATACCTCTGATAGTTCATAAGATATAGCCCTATCGATTTTCAAGTTGTATGGGCGGTGCCACGCCCCTTTATCCAATTACAACCAAATGTAGTCAGGAACTATCTACAGGTCAACAGTACCTCATGGTAAAATTTTTGTATCAATCGATCTATTGGAAAAGCCGATAGAGCGATTTTTGAAAAGGGGCGTGGCACCGCCCACTTCCATCCTGGCTGTAATTAATACTGCTCAAACAACATATATACCAAATCTCATCTTCATACCTCTGATAGTTCATGAAATATAGCCTTTTTAATTTTCAAGTTGTATGGGCGGTGCCACGCCCCTTTATCCAATTACAACCAAATGTAGTCAGGAACTATCTACAGGTCAACAGTACCTCATGGTAAAATTTTTGTATCAATCGGTCTATTAGAAACCCCGTCTGAGCGATATTTGAAAAAAGGGGCGTGGCGCCGCCCACTTTTTGAAAAAATAAAACCTTTTAAACCATCCGGAAGCTATAGCGAACAAAACAAAAAAAAATTTTTGAAAATCTGTCCAGCCGTTTTTGAGTTTTAGCGAGACAACTGCACATCGATTCATTTTTATATATAAGATGTACATAAGTGAACAGAAATGAATTAAAACTGTTTATAGTTTGTCAATACTTTATAAATTTGGATATTGCTGTATTAATCCCCGAAGAAAGAAAATTTAAATGCTGTCATAATTTCATGCGAAATTTTAAAATGAAGTGAAATAAAATACCTGACAAATATAAAGATTGCCTTATGATTAATAATTTCATCAATATTTGATATACAAGTATATCGCTTAAACGTTTCTATTTGTCCTTCCACAAATGTGACACCATCTCTTGATAAGGGAGAAGTTGGTCTCTGCATCGATACATTTTTAAATTCGTGTCTGCCCTTTTGATGACAGTCTTCTCTGCTGCACCACATTTCAATGAATATTCACCATTGCCGAATGTATAAATTTATAATTAAAATATGCGAATAATGCTTGCACGTGCTGAAAATATTAAATTGGTGTCCAATATTTACAAAACCACGAAATGGCATCTGAATTTATGTCTAATGAAGGTTGGGTTGCTAACAGAATACAGATTGGTACAGATATGACAATAGATTGGTACAGATATACTGAGTCT
This sequence comes from Muscina levida, assembly GCA_964034835.1. NCBI lineage: Eukaryota > Metazoa > Arthropoda > Insecta > Diptera > Muscidae > Muscina > Muscina levida. Next base: position 170,356,180 of record OZ035880.1, on the reverse strand, counting down.
ACTATAAGAGCTATAGAGAAGCTATGCACTACAAAGTAATGCAATAAAGTAGTAATGACTCGCATATATTAAATAAAGGTTTTGAATGGAAAATATAATATTACATTTTATTGCATAGTTAACAAATATAAAAAAAAACTGAATACAAAAAAAAAAGTATTTAATACAAAAAATCTCACAGAATTGCCTTGCGGTTATTTGTTAGTGCTGTATAAATACAACTTTTATACGTATGTATAAGAAAATGTCGAGCTAGTGACTAATTGTGAAGCGTCGATCGCGTGGAAGCTGTAAGCAACCTGTCTTTCAAAGTAAATCTTTAAACTGGTCAAAAAAAAGTATTTTTGTGTCTCTGTTTTCATTATATGACTGCTGATCGATAATAAATAATTAATGTATCAATATATAGGATGTATCAATATATTGATCGAAAGGAAATATTCTATCTGTACCTTCTTCTTCTTATTTGGCAGCTGCAACAGAAATTCATGTATGCTTCGATCATTTGCGCTCCGTTGATAGTTTGTCACATCTAGATTTGATAGCCGCTCTTTTATCTGGACCATCCATTGAAGTTCTGGCTGGACCCATCTGCTTCGCACATCGATTAAATTGCCAATGACATTTCGAACTGGAGTATTTTCGTACAACGTTTCAAAGCCAGCTCATTGCAGCTTATAAAGATGATAGTTGATTCGATTGCGTTACTCGCGGTTAACGATGATAGGTCAACTATTTTGCGATGCATTTTTCCCTCGAAGACTCTCAAAATAAATTGATCCGTTTGTAGCACTACGCAGGATTCGGCGCTGTAAAGTAAGACAGGTAGGATCAGTGTCTGGTTTCCTCAGACTTAAATAGCTTTCCCAGCGCATACATGCAGAGGTTTGCGATCAGTACTCGTCTCTTGATTTTCAGGCTGACAGTATTATTTGTGTTTACGGCGGAGACAAGGTAGATCTATCACCGATCTATCACCTCAAAGTTATAGTTCTCGGCGCTTCTCAAACGAGTTGTTTCTTTGTTGAGACAAATAACACGATTTTGTCTTTATTTACTTCTGCCGACTGCTTCTCAATGCTTGTTCAGGCTGCAGTAACATTCCGCAAATCTTGGAATGTTATCTCACATGTTGCTGGCATACACCAGCACACTCAGCACGTAGATTAACTAGATCTAAAGCCATACCGATAAGGTTCAATCAGATTCGTTTGGTTAGGATTTAGTCTTTTACACACTTGACACGGACCTTGAATGCGATGGGTAAAAGGCTGATCCCGCGATAGTTGGTACACATTTTGGATTGACTTTCTTAAGCACAGTACAAAGGACACTCAGATTCCAATCATGGGCATGCATTCCCTTAGTCAAATCGTGTTTATGAGCTGGATCATGCAACTTTTCAGCTTATCGCTGCCGGCACAAAAAAAGCTCTCTCAGCTTCTGCGGCTTTATTGTTTTCAAGCCTTGCAATTGCCGTGCTGATCTCATTTTGGCTCGGTGGTGGACAATTTACTCAATCGTTGATGATTGGCCAGATTTCGTCACTTATGCTGACTTTGGGAACGAGAAGAGTACGAAAGTTTTCCCTCCATATTTACAACACACTCTACGTGGCCCTGACCAGTTTTCCGGCTTCGTCCTTACAGGTGGGGTTGACTGGTTCAAAACCTTTGTTTGTATCTTTTGATAGAACTTTAGGGCTTCACCTCTATCCCTTTTTTTGTCAATATCCTGTTTCTCTCTTTCTTCCATAGACGCTTTTTCCGCCTGAAGAGACGTGTCATCCCCCTCCTCTTCTCATTATAACGCTCCGTCACTGCACGCGTTGCCATTGGCTGCAGTTTTTCTCTGTATGCAGCATCGTACCAGGGCTTGTCTGGGCGTGGTTTTTTCTAACCCAGTACGGTCGTTGCGGCAGTGGTCATTGAATTCGCAATAAGCTGCCATTGAGTGTCGGAAACATCAGAATTAGGGGGGTTGGTTTGAAGTAATTGAGAGAGTTGGTTGGAGTAGGCATTGGCTATATCGGTGGTATGCAGCTTTGTGATGTCTAGCTTCCTCTGCGTTTGGTTATACGCGTTTTTAGCACTACTTAATCGCGTGCGAACCTTGGCTGCAACTAGGTGGTGATCCGAGTCAATATTTGCACCGCGCATCACGTCCATAACGCTTGCGACATGCTTTCCATCAATTACTACGTGATCAATCTGATTTTTCACAAAAAATTTCGATTTTGTCGACAAAAACTTCGCAGTATATGTGTCGAGTTATTCGGCATGTCTAGTAAAAGCTTCTCAAACAGTGACGTTCGCATTCGTCGATAAACAAGTAGGGGCCGTTTGCCGTGAATCTAAAATAAAAAGCTTGTCAATTTACAAGGACAAAAGAAGCTCCCATACCTCATTCATGAGGTATAAAAAGAAATTAAGCTTTTTTTATGTTTTTCTTTTATATAAAATTTTATATTTTCTTAAATACATTAATGTAATTTATTTTCAAGTGTGGAAAATATAGAAGTTCTGTTAAAAATCTTAAGGTGCACCGCTGAAATTATATGCCTTTCCATTTTAAACACGAATAGCTTTTGCATTAACTTTATTCTTAAAATAATAGGTTTCAATTACTTCACAGGCTCCTCACAATTATTTATAGCGACAAATAACAAATATAACAACTTAAAGATATCCCGCACGTTCGGTTACCAATTGTGTTGTTCGTCCTACCCCCGCTTACATTTTGCAAATGTTACTCAGTGGTAACAATTAGGACAAATGTAAACTGGGCAATAAATTTCACTTACATTTTAAGTGAATTCCCCTGAAGCATTATTCTACGTGTTGTTGGCCTTGATGTGAACATAGTTGCACATTTCATGCCCCACAGCCACCGGCAGGATACCTACTACCCACAATGTTATATCATACCTCTGTACTTTGTACTACTGTACCATGTGATAAAATGTTTGAACATTTGTTGTTGCTGGTATATCGTGTAATACACTTGCCTTTCGGCAAGTGAATTTGATATTACCGCCTGCCTATTATATTTTCATTTGGTGTAAATGGCAACTTTCTGTTTAAAGCTTTTGTATCGCTTTTAACTTGTTGGTAATGTTTTTTTTTTTACCTTTTTTTTAAATTATTTTATGTTGTTGTTGTTTACTAAAACACTAATAGGAGTACCAAAAGGAGACTTTTTCGCATTACATAGTTGCGAAATTTGTGTCTTGTTTTCTAAGGTTTGTGGTTTCCTTCCACGCTGGGTGAATGCTACTTCTCTTTAACAAAATTTACTGATATTTGGTTTACGGTCTGTGGTTGTTGCTCTGGCACAAACAACCCTTAATTTATTTGTTTGCAGCCTTTAATATTGTCACAATAATTGGCAAAGTTAATTTCTTTTTCCCAGACGTATAGAAGGCAAACTTTTGCTAAACACTTCATCTTTCAATTTTACATTTTCTCAGAATTCACGTCTTGTGGTCAACACGATATTGTTTAGAATTGGCAATGTCCTTTTTTTTTGAAAGTTTTCCTTGTTTTTCTTTAGAAAAAGATGCAAAAATCTATCTTATATTAAATTAAATGAAGGTTTTGCAAGGGATTTTCTTGACAAGAAATTTAATTTGCAAAAGTTGGTGCCCCAAGAGATATCTTTTTATACTTTAAGGATTAAACATGAACATTGAGAACTTTTTTAGGTTTGGTAACTAATTACATTGCAAATTATTTGTTTCCCCCAGTTGATGTTTTGCTTAATTGCATATCATGTTAGAATATATTGGTATGATGTTAGCCCTTCGACATAACATACAATTTTTGATTGTGGTTCATAATTTTTGTAGCATATATGTTATATGAAGGTGACTTATTTCTGTTAAAATTTTGCATTTAACATATAACATAATAGGAGTATAAGATTCTTTAAAATATTTAGAAAAATTGTAAATTTAAATTGTATTTACAAATTTATTTAACTTTCCGCTTAAATTTTTACATCTCATTTCGATAAAGTGACAAGATGATAAACTATAATGAGGAAAAAATTTTCAATAACCTTGAAAATTGTTCCTTAATTTTAGTAGGTCAATGTGGTTTAGTAAGAAATAAAGTAAGTACACGATACATATTTATCTTCTTCTTTAATGGTAGCAGCAACAAAATTTCTTCCATCAGTAGCCGTAGGACCTGCCGTGGCATAGTGCTTAGAACACGCGACTACCATGCGGGAGATCACTCCAACTTAGGTGATATATCTTTCACCAGGTCCATCCAATGAAGTTTTAGTCGCCCCCTCTTCCGCCGCCCATCTAGTCAATTGCGGAAGACTTTTTGAATTGGAGCATTTTCAGATATTCGTACAACGCGCCCAAGCCAGCGCATTCGATATATTTCAACGCGCTTGACTACGTCGATTTCGCTGTACAGCTCATTCAGTTCATGGCTCATTCAGCGATACATATAAGTAATTTAAATATTTTTTTTTATAATATTTAAATTTCAGTTTTAGTACATTACCCATGATATCATGAGGGAGATCCGTGTTTCGATTCCCGCCTCCTGTCATCTGAATCTGAATAGTGACGTTCACATTTGTCAAAAAACCAGTAGGTGCCGTTTGTTGTGAATCTAAAATAGAAAGCATGTTTAATCACAACCCATACCTCATTCATGAGGGTGTAAAGGTCAAAACTCACTTAAGAATTGGCTGAACAACAAGCTCATAAGTAAGGAAAGATCCGAAAAAATAGTTGTTGAACCATTATGAGGGTGTTAGAGTAATTTGATATAAAGGATCATATTGTAGAAAGACCGGAGATACAACAAGCACTAGGTCACTGCTCAAGTTCCAAATGACTGACGCACAGTGTTTTTAGCAATTCTCTCAAAGGACAAGCCTACCTCTCATATATCCTGAATGGAAAAAACTTATTCTTTCCAAATTTGGCTCGATTTGTCTCTGATATATTACTGATAACTGTGTTGAATTATATGATGGTTAGAACACGCGACTACCATGCCAGAAATCCCAGGTTCAACTCATAAAAATGAATTTTTCTTTCATTGCCGGCCACCTCGATGTTGCCGTCAGCAAATTCGCAGTATAAGTATCGAGTCAATCGGAATGTGTAGTAAAAGCTTCTCAAACACTGACGTTCGCATTCGTCGATAAACAAGTAGGTGTAGTTAGTTGTGAGTCTAAAAATAGAAAGCGTGTTAATTCACAACAATGCGAGAAGCTATCCCATACCTAAATCATGGGGTGTAAAGGGAAATTAAGTTTTTTAAGTATATCAAAGGACACGCCCACCTCTCATATATCCTGAATGGAAAAAACTGCAGTCTTCCGCATCATTATCTCCATTATAATGTTAAAGAGATCATCTAATAGACCAACCGCCTTGTCTAAAGCCTTTTTAGTAGAAAACAGCACTGTCAGATTTTTGCCTATTTTCACCGAAGACTTCGGTGGCGGATTATCTACTCCGTCGTCTATGATAGATATGATTTCATCACTTATGCTACCTTCGGGAACGAGGAGAGATTGAAAGTGTTCCCTCCATATTTGCACCACACTCTGAGTGTCCTTGACCAGATTTCCGTCTCTGTCCTTAAAGGTGGAGATCCCTGATCAAAAACCTCAAAAACCTTTGCTTTTTACCTTTTGGTACAACTTTCGGGATTCACCTCTATCGCTATAATTTTCGATATCCTGGCTCTCTCTTTTCTTCCATAGACGCTTTTTTCGCCTGAAGAGACATGTTATCTCTCTCCTCTTCTCATTAAAACGCTCCGTCACTGCAAGCGTTGCAATTGGCTGCAGCTTTGCCCTGTATACAGCATCCTTACCTTCAGACATTTCGCGAAATTCCTCATTGTACCAGGGCTTGTTTGTTTTTTATAACCCAGTACAGTTGTTGCGGCAGTGGTCATAGAATTTGCAATATGCTGCAATTGGTTGTCAGGAACAGCTATGGGCACCACTACTTCGAAAGCCTTGCATGTGTTTGTGCTTCAATGTTTTATTTCAATGAACGGCAGCCCAATACAACCACAATATGAGTTTGTGTTGGTGAGTTACTCTCTTCCCTTTCTCACTGTAGAGAAGGGAATTGTTATATAGTTTTTCCATAATTATAAACAAAATTATGATATAAAAATCCGGGAAATAATTAATAAATATTACTGCCGTGCGCGTGGCAACGCACATTAACATATTAAAATTCATTTTTACTGAAAAAATGGATTACTTTTATTGCCGTGCTAACAACAACCGTCGACACAACCGCGTCGGGCGAATGCTCTAGCGAGACTGAATGCATTTGTTTGTTTTCTTTCAATAGGTGTGAGAATACGTGTGTGGCTCTCTCGCTCAATTTGTGTATGTACACATCGTTCGCTCTTTTTGAACTTTGATTTTGCACTTGCCCATAGCTGGTCAGGAACATCAGAATTAGGTGGGTTGGTTCGAAGTAATTAAGAGAGTTGGTTGGATTAGGCATCGGCTACCTCGGTGGTATACAGTTTTGTGATGTCTAGCTTCTTTTGCGTTTCACTACCGGTGTTTTTAGCACTACTTAATCGTGTGCGTACCTTGGCTGCAACTAGGTGGTGATCCGAGTCAATATTTGCGCCACAGGTCACACGCACGTCCATGACGGTGCAGACATGCATTCCATCAATTACCACGTGATCAATCTGGTTTCTTGTAATTCGATGAGAGAATATCCAGATTGCCTTGTGAATATTTGTATGTGGGGATCTGGTTTCACTCACTACCATGCTTCTTGCCGACGCGACGCTAACTAGTCTGAATCCGTTATTGGAGGTGTTGTTGTGTAGACTGAATTTTTCGACTGCTGAACCAAGTGCATCCCTTCCAATTTTGGCATTTAAATCTCCCAGAACATGTGCAGGGCAGCAGAGCAGCGGTCACATATTTTCTCTAGGCGCTCATAGAATGCATGATTAATGTCCTTGTCTTTGTCTTCTGTCGGGGCGTGTACAGAAATCAGAAATCGAAATCTCTTGCCGACTATCAATCCACATCGGAATTCGTGACTTTCTGTATGGCAGCTTTAAAAGATGTCACAGTTCTTACGATGTGTACATCCCTGTCCCGTCCATCGCATATCCTGTATGGCAGTGATGTCAGCCTGGTATTTGTCGACGATATCCGCCAGTTGGATGGAGGCACCATCTTTGTATAGAGCTCGGGCATTCCAGGTGCGTATTCGTAAATCACGGTCCTTAAAACGTTTGCGGGGGTCGTCAACATGTGGGCGGGAGGGGCGTGATGTTTTTTTCTTTTCTTCATGTTTTCGTAATAATTGGTTGTGTTTAAGGAAAGTGGCTTATTAGGCGATCACGCCCGATTCTAATTTCTTGGGGCTTTCAAAGCCACTAAGATAGCCTTTGTGTTGGGCTTAGGTTACTTTTGTTACCTACTTCCTAGGACGCATCGGGGGTAACATGCCTTTTAGGTTACTCAACATTGCGCCTTATCACATTTGCTACCACTAAGCGGATGTTCAATGGCTTTGCCTAGGGAATACGTGATCTATCGAGCGTTGTGAGCTACTTGGGGACCTCGAAGGAGAGATTCTGTTTATTCCCAGGTGAATAACAATCAAAATACTCAAATTAGAAAATTTCCAATTCTCTGTGTTATCTAAATGCTATGGCAGGATTTGGCATAATAGGTCGAACTGACTGAAGTTCCTGCACCGACTTCATGTAACTTAAGTTAGATTACTTTAATTTCACCATTAATTAGTAATGTCATTGAATCGTGAGGCAGTGAAATTATCTTGAATACAAGTTCATAAACACGAATTAATTAATTCGTAGAAAATGTTGTGAAAAATAATCATCTTAATTTGTTGTATTTTTTTACGACCCGACTAAAAATCGGTCAATGACATTTGACTTAAAAAAAACCGGCACATTTTAAGTGCAGCAGCTTTTTTAACTGCATTCGAGAGAATTCCGTTAACCAAAGAAAGATGTGAGTTTTTTGCTGTTGTTATTGTTGTCGTAACAAAACAGATTAGTTTTTTTACTGATCTCCCAAGCGTAGTATGTCGTAAAATGTTTCATTTTATGACAATGATAATTAAGAACTTTCAAAATTGTCCAGGTTGCCAGATTTTCAGCGAGACACTGTTGGTGAGTGTTTTTATACACACTAAGAACAAAAAATGCTACACAAATTTGTATGTAAATAAATTGCAATTAAAGCAGTGGTAGTGGTAATAAGATTTTTCTAGAATTCGTAATTTTTTAAGTATTTGTTTACCTTATTTTCCTTTCATTTTCTTCTCTTAATGTAACAAAACAATATAATCCTAAGCCCGTAGATTGTGATATGGTAACACCGACGTTAACAGCATAGAAGAATGAGCAGCATTTTATGGATTTTCGTTGTAGTTTTTATGATCCATTTCATGGTATAGTTTGCCCTTTGCCCATCCAACCATATAACCACAAAGTCCCACTTTTTAGCTGCAGCTCTCTGCAGTGTTAGGTTGCGTACTCTCTCTTCTCTCTTTCCATCTCTGTTGGGCATGTCGTTAGCCGTGGCATTGCCCCTCTTATGGTGTCACATGGCCAGAGCTGATTATATGTCTGTAGCTGACAGATATACTAGCATGACAATGATATGTTATGGTGAAACATGTGAAATTTATCCGTTTTTTTTTCTTTCAAATATGTGCGTGCTATGAAGTGCAGAGAGGATTGTGCAGCACTGAAATAGAATTGGATAATGAAATAAAGAAAGGCAAATAAGTGTAATTTAAAGCCAGTCAGCAAGCGCTTTGACAAAGATAAAAGATTTAATAGCTTTTTGCATATATTTCATCTTGCATTCCCCCATTGCCGTAAAGTAAAATGGAATTGCTTAGCAACAAATCTAGTTTTTTTTTATTTAACTTTAAGTTCGTTAAGGCGGATATATCACAGGAAAATAAGAATGTTTGATATCAAGATACATCAATTAGCAGAAATTTCGTTTAGAAGACATCAACACCTTAACCGATTTGTTGTTTTGCAACATATGCAATTCTACGAACTCATTTGAAAATTTCGGTTCTCTTTAAATCGAATAAATTTAATTAGTAATTTTAAAATACAAAAAAAAAACATTTGCATACAATTTATCCATATGTATTTGATATTCACCGATTGAATTTTTATGGATCCATTTTTCATGTTTCTGCTGTTGGTGTTAATTTGGCTGTTAAGATTATATCGGGAGATAGAAGACGACAGATGTGGAGACAGCCAAAAGTTAAGGGGTTGTATACTATGAGCAACCTTAGCAAATTCAATCCAAATTTAAATTGATTATATTAATGAAGTGTAAAATACAATTTAACCAGTACAGAACTAACTGAAAAATATCCTCACCTATACAACTTTCGGTTGTATGGCCAGACGAGGCACGTAGTACATCAGTAGTATAGTTTACAGTCAACAAATGTTAATAGTTAAATTCAATATCTCTGGGCATGCGTTTATTTTTTTATAAGAATACCAAAAGGGTCTTTTATATTACTTACTTACTTACTTACTTACTTAAGTGGCCCATTAAAACTCACGAACGTGAGGCCTGGAGTATTAAAGTATAAACCCTGGAGTATAAAGAATTTCACCAGATGGTGACATGTCGCCTACCACTTGCTCCTTCCAACGAAGTTTGGGCCTCCCTGCTCTGCGTCATCCTTCAGGTTCGCCTTTAAACACCTTTCTCGCTGGAGCATTTACATCCATCCCGGCAACATGACCAGGCCATCGTAGTCGTTGGATTCTGACTCTTTTAGCTACGTCAATAGTGTAGTAAACCTCATACAGCTCATGGTTCATCCGATGGCGAAACTCGCCGTCAACATAGATAGGTCCATATATTTTTCGGAGTACTTTTCTCTCGAATACACCGAGGTTTTGTATGCCCGTTGTCGTAAGCACCCACGATTCGGCGGCATACAACAGTATGGGTAAAATTAACACCTAGTACAGCTGTTTATTCGTATCTCGAGATAAGGTGGTGTTACTAAAGTGCTGCCAAAGTCTGTAAAAACACTATTCTCCGATAAATTTCTTGGCTGACGTTACTTTTCTTATTGACGGAAGACCGAGGTAGGTAAACTCATCTACCACCTCAAAACAATAATTTTCTGAATTTTCACCGTTGACGGTGCGTCCCCATCGGGAGGACTCTTTGTTCGTCGAAATCATTATTTTTGTTTTGTACTCGTTGACCGCTTAACCCATTTTTGTTGACTCCTTTTCTAGCGATGAGAAAACTACAGTAACATCCCGCAGATTTCGGTCAATGATGTCAATATCATCGGTAGAGGCTAGTGGCATGTTGCTCTTCTGGAATATGGTGCCAGACATGTTGAGACCAGCCTTTCTCATCACCTTCTCCATAACTAAATAGTGTACAGTACAAGCTATCACCCAGCCTGAGACCATTTTCCGTGTTGACTGGTTCAGAGTGATCCTTACCATTCTTAAGAGAGGATTTGGTATTTTCCAATGTACATCTGAAAAGTCGAATTAACTTTACAGGAATACCAAACTCAGACATGGCCTCATATAGCCTTTTCCTTATCGGAGAGTCGAAGGCAGATTTGTAGTCGACAAAGAGGTGGTAGGTGTAGATCTGCTTTTCATAAGTTTTTCCCAGGATTTGTCGTTAGGTGAATATTTGTACAGCCGCGCTGATATGGTCCAATTAGTTTTTCTACAATTGGCTTTAGACGTTCACACAATATGCTCAAAAGGACGGTAATAGGCTTATTCCACTGTAGTTCTTACATTCTCTACGATCTCCTTTCGTGTATATGGGACATAACAGTCTGAGACTCCAACCGCCGGGCATGCTCTCCTCTAGCCAGATGTTCTCCATGAGCTGATGTATGCTCCGAATCAGCTCCTCCCCGCCAGCCTTAAACAATTCATCAGGGAGACCATCGGCTTCGGCCGCTTTATTGTTTTTAAGACGGGATATTGCGACATGTATCTCGCTCTGGCCAGGAGGTGGACAGTTATTACCATCGTCATGGATTGCAGTAGGACACCCCTTTTCCAAGCATTCTCGCCTTAACTCAATGGTAGAATTTTTGGCTTCCCCTCTACTTCGGAACAACCATGTGCACTCATCCTGGCTCTTCTTCAACTCCTTTTTTTTCGTCTAAAGAGACGAGTTGCTTCTCGTCTCTTCTTCCTGTTCCGTTCACGAACAGCTCGCATTGCCATAGGCTTCAGTTTCATCCTGTATGCAGCATCCGTCTCTCTCGTGGCATTGCGACATTCATCATCGTACCAGGCATCTTCTTGAGACAGCTTTGTACGCTTCTCGCAGTCAGTTCTATGCTAGCTAATATTATCAGTGAGCATTCCATAGCAGTTGAGTCAGGTGGTTGGAATAAGCGTTCGCTACCTTCTGTGGCCTGCAGTTTACCGATGTCCAGCTTTCATTGTGCCTGGTTACGTACGTTTTTCGCCATGCTTGACTTATGCGTACCTTAACTGCGGTAAGGTAGTGATCGGATTCAATATTTGCACCCCTGATCACTCGTACGTCCAGAACACTCGATGCGTGCCTCCCATCGACTAACACGTGATCTATCTAATTCCTCGTCAATTGAGCTGGAGATAACCATGTTGCCTTGTGAATATTTTAATGGTCAAATCTAGTGCTGCTAACTATTATATTTCTTGCCGCAGAGAAATCAATCAGTCTGATGCCATTGTTCGACGTTTCGGTGTGCAGACTGAATTTTCCGATGGTAGGCTCAAATGCGGTATCCCTGCCTATTTTAGCATTAAAATCGCCTGGTATAATTTTGATGTCATGGCTCGGGCTACCGTCATATACATTTTCTAGGCTCTCGTAGAAAAAGTTATGTGGAAAATCTTTGTCTTGACTCTTATGGTGGCTATTCGTTCACACACCGTGTTGAACCTTGAGACTAGGTATCGCAGTCTCTTGCCAACCACAAATCCACATCCAAACTCGTGCTTGTCCGCATGGCCACTATAGTAGATGTCGCACGTCTTCATGAGCGAGCTCACGTATCCCGTCCACCGGATTTCGTGTAAAGCGGTTATGTCAGCTTTGTATTCTCTTCCTGCCAGGATTTTATTACAGCCGCCCATTCTAGGTCAGACGCTGACCAGGGTACCGCTCACTCTGAGCCGACGAGCCTGGGTTTTAAGTTTCGCCCCCCACAGTTAGCCGAGCTCTGACGGGTGTCAAAGCCCCGTTTCCAGGCGTCAAAACGTGGAGGTCTCCGTCCGCAGTAGTACCACGAACAAGGAGCTCTGTGGTAATGAAGTGCAATTGGCAAGGATCGCTCTGGGTTTGCCAAGTAAAACCGATCAAAAGCTTTAACTTGCATCACACTCCCGACGTACATTGGGTTGAATCAGACCCAAATGTGCTATTAATTCAGGAAAAGGTGGACTATTGTTTATATATATATTTTTTAGAAAGTATACGCCTAACTTAGTGAAAAAAAATATTTTTGAAAATTTTCGAAATTTTTTTTTGTTATTTTTTTTAAAAAAACCAATTTTGAAAATTATGGTAAAAAACTCCATTAAATTAACAAATATTTTTCCATGGTATTTATTTGTCGATATATACCTCATATGAAAGGTATTCGAATGTACTTTGTACCTTTCAAAGATATTACCCAAGAATGTAATTTTAAGATTTTTTTATTGGAATATTTCGAAGTAAGTCCACTTCAGTGTCACCTTCCATTTAAATATGCAATTCTTTCTTATGATCAAAGAAACATACATTCTGAATATATGTTAAATTGGTCTATTCTTTCAACTTATCGATATTAATCCACCCCAACGCCACCTAGTGGTATGAAAATACTTTAAAACCTAGTAGTATGAAAATACTTTAAAACCTAATACCTACCAATTATACATAAAAAATTTCATAAAAATAGGTCGATCCGTTTCGGAGAAGTATGATTATAAATACAGTGACGCGAGATTTTTAAAAGAAATATTTATAATCAACATAACAAAATTTAAAAACGTTAATCATGAAAGAACTCTCTTACTAGTTATTGTACCTATATTACTGACGTTACAAATATCGGCACTAACTCTGCGCATGCGTTGCTTTCTTCATATGTCACCAAACTTTTCACTTGTTCTACCTGCGAATTCAAAACAAACAAAAAAAACAAAACTTTTGTTTAAAACAAAACCAAATTTGGCTATTACGAATGGCAAAACAAATAAATAAATATAATACAAGAAACCAACAACAACTTGTTAATGGTTTTAGTCTGGACTTCACTAAATTATGTTTATTTTTATTTTGATTATTTACATTTTAATAAATGCAGACACATGTTAGCAGTTAACAGCTGTTATAGTTTCTATCATTCTTTGTATTACTATTCATATGTATTTTAAGAAATTTTTGAACCAAATAAATAATTTGCATCATTTGCATAATTATCAAGTGCAAAACATTTTCTAAATATAGACCTAAAATCAAGTTTATTAATATTTTTGTTTTGTTTTAAAATAATAATAACAGATCTAAGCAAATGTATCTTCTCACAGGTGGTGTATAGAAAACAAGTGTAATTCAAATACGAAAAAACAATAAAGTTTTTGATGTACCGATAGAAAATATATATTGGTAAAATTATTAATTATATTACTTAATATTTGGCAGCAGCAACAGAAATACAAATATCAGTAGCCATATATAGAAAATAATTCCAAGCGCTTCGGTCTTTTGCGCTCCGTAGACAGTTCGTTACGCTAACCTTAGAAAACAGCTCTTTCACCTGGTCCAGGCAACGATGTTTCGGTCTCCGCCTACAGCGTCGACCATCGCGTTTATTGACGAGGACTATCATTTATTCGTACATTGTGTCCAAGCCAGCGCATACGATCTATTTGGAGGCACTTAACTATGTCGATGTCGTTATACAACTCATACAGCTTATGGTTCATTCTACGACGGTATTCAATGTTAATCATGATGGTTCCAAATATTCTGCGAAGTACTTTTTCTCTGAAAACTCCCAAAATATATTGGTCCAGTTGTGTCAATTCGTAGAGAGAGAGAGAGAGCTTTGTCATAGAATCGCTTGCTAAGCGCATAATAGCAGCTGTGTGCGATCAATATGCGTCTCTTAATTTCCCGGACTGACCTTAATATTTTTGTTTACTGCGGAGCCAAGGAAGACAAAATCACCTACCGCGTTAAATTTATAGTTGTCAAGCTTCACTCAGCGTCTCAAACGCGTAGACTCTTTGTTCATCGAAACAAATAAGTTGGTTTTGTCCTAATTATCTCCGGGCCCACTTCTGTCGACTGCTTCTCAATGTTCGAGAAGGCCGCAGTAACATCCCGCAGTCCACGGCCAATGATATTTATATCATCGGCATACGCGAGCAACATAAGACTTTTGTAAAAGTTAGGTCCAATCGTGTTTACCGCTGCCTTCCGCATATTAATCTTCATTATGATGTTAAAGAGATCGCATGACAAATTATGGCTTATCTAGAGTATCGCTGGTGACTTTTATTTAATATGGTACCAGCCGTGTTTCCTGCCGCCATCCTGATGATAATCTCCTTTATGACGGTTAAGAGATCGCATGACAAACTATTGCCTTGCTCAAAACAGTGCAACATTATTCAGCTCATTGATTTGGGACTCAATTCCGAGAACTGCACTGCAAAGTAGCCCCAAAAAGAAGAAGTTCTGCATCTTTCGTTTTGTCAAGTTACATGCCATAATAATTTAATATCGATTTGAAGTTAGTAAGTATCGTATTTGTCTCGTGTTAGGCTCTTTTGATTGACATAACATAAATACTATAATACTTTACAGTTTTCCCTCCACATGTGTGTGTCCGTCTCTGTCCTTTCAGGTAGGGATTCCTGTTCCAAAACCTTTGCTTTTTTACCTTTTGGCAGAACTTTCGAGCATCACCTCTTTCCCTGTACTTATCGATAACCTGGCTCTCCCTATTCTTCCATAGACGATTTTTATCCTGAAAAAGTTTTTCGTCCCTCCCCTCTTCTCATTATAACGTTTCGTCACAGCACGCGTTCCTATTGGCTGCAGTTTTGCCCTGTATGCAGCATCATTTTCTTCAAACATTTCGCGACATTTCTAAACGTACCAGGACTTGTCTGAGCGTGGGTTTTCATAACCCAGTACGGTCGTTGCGGCTATGGTCACAGAATTCGCAATATGCTGCCACTTCGTGTCGGGAACATTACAGAATTTGGGGGGTTTTGTTGTAAGTAATTGAGAGGGTTGGCTGGAGTAGGCATTGGCTATCTAGGTGGTATGCAGCTTTGCCATGGGTAGCTTCCATTTCGTTCTGTTACGTATGTTTTTAGCACTCAATATTTGCACCGCGCATTACACTCACTTCCATCCATTGTGGATTGTGGATATCTTTACGCGGGTATCTGGATCAACTCAATACCAAGGGAGTTGTGGTGTCGACATAAGTTTCCGAAAGCTAAACCAAAAGTGTCATCCCTTCCTATTTATTTTAGCATCAAAATATCCCAGAACAATTTAAAAGTCATGTGCAGGGCAGTGGTCATATATTTTCTCCAGGTGCTCATAGAATGTAACTTTAATGTCATAGTATGTGTCTTCCGTCGGGGCGTGTACACAAATCAGCGTAAATATTTCGCCCGGTTGAAATTCTCTTGTCAACTACGAATCCACATCCAAATTCATGTATTTTTGCATGACAGCTTTTCTAGATGTCACAGTTCTTTCGTCGTATGTTCCTTTCAACGCATTTCCTGTATAGCGATGATGGCAGCTTTTTATTTGGTAAGAACATCCGCCAATTAGATATGTATAATGTATATCGTTAACTTTTATATACTTTGTGAAATTTAAAATTGTTAATAAAATTTCCTCATACAACAAGTAAAGCTTGTCAAAGCAGTATACATTTAGGTCGTTTTACCAACAGAGTTTCGCAGCTTACAACTTTCTTAAAAGTATTTAATTTTCATTTAACTTTTCTTAGTTACAAACGCAGAAATTTAATTTTTTGTAATTTGATTTTCTTTACGCTGTCAACAACAACATGTTGTTAAACTCTTAGCTACAAACGACAACATTAACTTACCATCATCGTGACATCGGCAAAAGTTCACCTCAAGTGTAATAAGTTTACATTAATGAATGTAAAGTCAAACTCAAACTCCTCAAGTTAGAAAGTCACGACATAGAAAAACATATTTTTTTTTTACAAATCGATTAATTAAAATTACTTGACAATGACAAAAGTTACAAAGTTTCAGAGCGTTTGTCAAACATTGCCTATAACATCACATGGCGGTCACCTATAAAATATGCAAATTTTACTTTGTGTGTAAAAGATTCATTGGCAGCTAATAAAAATGGTATGACAGAAATTGACCGGTAATAAAAACATCGCAAAGTTTTAGGCCGCCGCAATCTTATTTGTTGAAAGATTTTTAAATTGTGAGAGAAAAAAACTTGATTTTGCCGCTAAATATGATAATGTTGTTTTTATTTTTTGCCCAAAATTTTAATGTGAAACTTGAAAGACTTCTTTTTTTGTTTGATTTAATGTCATTCTGATTGTGCTTTCTGTGACTGTGTGATAACAGTTTACGACGGGTTTTGTACCTCAGGTGATGTTAATTAGTAAGCACAGTGTTCTAAAGTCGACAAAATTTTGATATGTTTCTAATGATTATTTGGCGGGTTGAAGGGTAATATGAGAGATCTGAAGATTAACAGATATTAAATTTTAAATGTAGACAAAGTAATATTTAATTTATTTTGTTCAGTTGTAGCAAATGTAAGAAGGCGCAATGTTGAGCAACCTTAATGTCATGCTACCACCGAAGCGTCTTAAGGAGTATACAACAAAAGTTACTAAAGCTCAACAAAAAGACTGCCTTAGTGGCTTTTGCAGCCTCAAGAAATTGGATCGGGCTTGGATCGTAACTAAACGCAAAGGAAGCTAGACATCACAAAGCTGCATACCACCGAGATAGCCAATGCCTACTCCAACCAACTCTCTCTCAATTACTTCGAACCAACCACCAATTCTGAAGTTTCCGACACCCAATGGCAGCATATTGCGAATTTTATGACCTCTGCTGCAACGACCAAACAGGGTTGTGAAAAAACAAGCTCAGACAAGCCCCGGTACGCAATGTCTGAGGGGGAAGGATGCTACATACAAGGCTGCTGCCAATGGCAACGCGTGCAGTGAGGGTGCGTTTTAATGTGAAGACGAGGGAGATGACACGCCTCTTATGCGGAAAAAGCGCCTACGAGAGAAAAGAGAGAGCTAGGATATGAAAAATAACAGGGGGCGAAAGTTCTACCAAAAGGTAAAAAAATTTCGTTGGATGGACCATGTGAAAGAACTGTTCTCTAAGCTTGGTGTAACGCAGTAACAACTGAGCGCCAGAAACCGACTCTTGGAATTCTTTGTAAGGTGACGAAAGATGCCGCCAACAGCTCTAGTGCTAACTACACAATTCTGACCTTTTAACATCTAACCACCAATAATAAACTTGCCCTTCATTTACCCTTGAATATCAACAACCATTCCAATTACTTCAAGAGCAACAAAGGGTGAATGGCAACAACTTTAACCATGCGATCGGCCACATACAACCTTCTTTTGCTATTGAATACAAATAATTCTTCAACTACATGAAGGGCAAAAAACAATATCATCGATCACATGACCGCTGTAAATGTTTGGCAACGCACGCGACTGCCACCATCGACATTCGGCAATCGCCACGAACGGTGAATGAGCGCGACGAGCAACTTTGGAATAATCTCCCCTGCCCTTCTCAGGGAAATAATTTATCGAAAGAAATATTATTTGTTTAATCGGGATTCGGTCTTTTCACTAACTTTGGTTGGTTTAACCCAAATTCCATTGGTTCAACTCGATTACGCTTGGATGAATCGAACTTAGGTCTATTGAATTGTACTTCGGTCTATTAAAT
The DNA here is from genome assembly GCA_964034835.1 of Muscina levida. Classification (NCBI taxonomy): domain Eukaryota; kingdom Metazoa; phylum Arthropoda; class Insecta; order Diptera; family Muscidae; genus Muscina; species Muscina levida. The sequence continues at coordinate 170,338,136 of OZ035880.1, read as the reverse complement.
CTGACTTCGGTCTGTTGAATCGTACTTCGGCCTATTTATTTAGACTTCGGTCTGTTGAATCGGACTTCTGTCTGTTGCACGAAGATACTCTTTGTATTAGAAATTAGCACTGTATCACTTTGATACCAACACCCCGCCGGGTACAATTATTAGTTCGGTCGCCTCAGTGGAAGCGACGTAGACTAGCAATCCGATGGTGCCGGGTTCGATTCGAGGCCGGGTCACTGGCCAAATCAACATCGATTAACAACTTTCGAGTTCTCCAGCCAACAAAACTCATCCTAGATGATTCCACTACAAAAACCAGATTGCGCAAGGACCAAGGAAAAAGGAAAATGATTTATCAACATCTCATATAAATCAACAAGCCAGCTGGCGCCATCTCTCATGGAATTTGGCGGTTAAAACTCACAACAACAACACCTAACAATCCTTGACACAAACCTTGTTATCTACAAAGGAACGAAACAGAGTTGCCAACAATGATCGTATGATAATCGGATTATATGCCCGAACGAGTGCCGATAAATTAAAAATCGATATAAAGAATTATCACCCCAGCTATCCACCAGCTGTTACAACAACAACAACATTAGTTCGGTCGCAAATTTGGAATCAATGCAACTATGAGTTGCAAAAGTCGATGCGCTGAAGAACGAAGTCATCAACACGATCCTAAGTTGCGGATACGAAACTGATATCCGAAGAAAACCGAATCATAGATTCAACCACGAGTTTCAAAAATTGATGCACTGAAGAACGCGAGTCATCAACACAATCCTGAGTTGCGGATACCAAACTGATTTCCGACGAAAGCCGAATCATCGATACAACCACGAGTTGCAAAAGTCGATTTGCTGAAGAACGCGATTCATCAACACGAAGCTGAGTTGCCGATATCAAAGTGATTTACCTACGAAAGCCGGATTATCGATATATATTTCCGAATTGCTAAAATTAACCAGAATACCCGACAAAACCGGAATCACCAAGACGGCCACGTATTCCTGATATGAAACTAAACCTCCGACAAACCCAAGTCATCAATCATCACTTGCTGATATTAACCTAAACCCCCGACAAACACCGAATCACCAAGCTGACAACGTACTGCTGATATTAATCGTAACTACCGACGAACCCGAATCATCGGTATGCTGCCGAGTTGCTGGAACGAACCTTAATTATCAAAAGTACCCAAATTACTACGTTCCTGAGTACCGAAACGATCCTGACCAATTTTGGGAGTATAGTATAATGTTTCCGATCACCTCAAATCCACCTATTCGTAAAGTTGCCGAATATCTTAAATCGACCCGATTCCCGAAACCTGTCATAGCAGTCATAAAAAAACGTAACTTTCCTTTACACGCCATGAATGAGATACGGCACCTACTTGTTTATCGACAAATGCGAACGTCACTGTTTAAGAAGCTTGTACTAGACATGCCGATTATCTCGACACTTATACCGCGAAGTGCCGAGGTGGCCGGCAATGAATGAAAAATGTAGATGACTGGAGTCGAGAATCGAACCACGGATCTCCCTCATGGTAGTCGCGTGTTCTAACTACTATGTCACGGCTGGTCCCAATAGTCATAGGTCACATCAATACTTGCCGAGCGTATACTTAAAGTTCTCGAGCATCTAAAATCGGCCTAGGTACAAATATCCTGATAGGACAACATCGCCATCACTGAATCCGAATTTGAATTGTTTTCGAATCTAAATGCTTTAGTTTTTGAATTAAACCATCAATAAACAAAACTGTTATTTTGCCCTAGTCAGGGAAAATCTACAGAGTTCTGATTCCGTGCGTCTATTGATGGATAAATTTCTGTTTCTGCTGCTATATAAGAAGAAGAATACATAATTATATAACAACTTAAAATTATGATTATATTATTAAAACTATATCTCCCGGTGAATTTAAGTAACATATGTGCTATTTCTATGAAGCTACCCCAGGCTATCATGGCTTTTTCCATTAATAAACATGTCAAAGACTTTCTGCAAAAACTGACAATAACTGCAAAATTTTTCCATCCTTACAAAATTTCTGCGAAAAAACAATCAATATGCTCAAATTATGAATAATCCCACAGGCAATTAAAATTCTGACTATTAACTGAGTTGAGTCTGTACTCAATAATTCAATAATAAAGTAATTGAATTTGTTGCGCAAAGGCAAAGATTAATAAGGGTAATTCGTGGTATTGGCCATCTATAAATACAAGTATGTGTATTTCTGTTGATATGAAATACAGCGAATACAGCGAACATTTGTAATGTAGCAATTGTTTACAACACTTTGAGGTAGTTGATATAATAAACTTTAAATATTTAAATAAAACTAGCTGACCCGGCAAACGTTGTTCTGCCAGTCAACTTCTGACTCTGCGAACTTCACCTCGCTCCAAGTAAAAGCCTTCATATAAGCTCCAGAGTAATATTAAAACACATATAGTTCAAATTTTAATGTGACTTATTTGAATTTAATCGAAATCAGTGAAGAGCGGTCTGATAAACAATGTTTTTTGATTTGTTTTCCGGCGCTAAAACAAACAATGAAGACAGTTTGCCAACACGCGAAAATTCGAGAAATTCGAGGTTGATCCCACCCACAAACTTCCAATGATTGGCCTTGCGATTTATTGATTGTCATCGCAAAAGCCAATCGAATGGGGAATTGAATTCGCTAGAATTGGAAGGGAAAATCGGTTGGAATAATAGAAATTTGAGGGATAAGGACTTCCTCTCCTTTGAAAAAAATTGATGGGAACGTCATCAATCCATTTTGAAAATGCAGTAGCCGATGGGTCGTTTTGCAACGTGACTCTCATGTTCGTAGTTAATTTCAACTCCTTGTCATTCCGCCACAAAGACATTAATTTCATCAGCAGCAGTAGATTTTGGAATGGCGGGAGGCGTTTAACGAAAATCTTCCGACAGAAATATTATAGCCCCACCAAATCGTTTCGAATCACCTCATAAGTCCTTCATCTTTCGGTCAACTGCCTTCAAAGCTCGTTGATGCGCTATCGTGCATTCATCCCAAATGATGATTTTGCATTCTGGCAACAATTTCGCTGTCGCCGAACTTCTGGATATTGTGTCCAATGGCTTGTCAACTGTGAGAAGATTCATCGGCAACTTCAAAGCGGAGTGTGCAGTTCGACCGCCTTTCAACAAAGTGGCAACAGATGGTGCAACAGCTAACACAATTTGCGATCGATACGCATAAAAATTATTTGAGCTAACCTTTTTATTCGTTTCTTTTCCTGATGACTTGTAAACAAACCTGTCGTTGTATTGACCATCTTTAAGTTGTGGTGATATTCACCCTCTCCATTGCAGAACTTCAACGGGTATTGAAGTGCATAATATGACCATTGAGTCTCCCGACGCTTGAGAACAATATCGTGTGATTCCACATTCTCACCATGCAATAGCTGTGAAGCGTCGATATTCATATAAACAACTTTAAATGCAGTTATCTTCTAACAAAAATGTTCGTTCGCAAAAAGGGTACAGTTGGGATCTCATCTTAAAATAGATTGGGATCTCACCTCGAAATGAGTAGCAGCATAAGCCGGGAGTTTCCGATTGTAACTTCAATGCATTGCAGTGCTGGCATACGACAGACAATGAACCGATACCAACGCAGCGAAGATCTTTGTAGCCAATTGTGGAATCATATTCAAAAGCAGCGCGATTCAAGTCTATATTTACGACTGGTCTTCTTCTAGTAACATTTTGTCGAATTTGAGGTGGTGATTGTGCAGCGCGAAACTGTGCAATATGGGCAATTTTTTGGCACGTTCCTTTTGCGTTTGATTATTACGGACGTTCTGACTAATTATAGCACGACGCGTACGTCGTCCAAAGTTTGATTGTCTAATAGGAGGCATTAGTCTAGTAAATAACTCTCCCTAAAAACAACCATGTCCTATTCGAAAAATCCAAATTTTTAGAGTTTTCCACAAAGAATTTGTCTATTTTTCCATTCGGAAAGTCATGTCGGAATATTATCTAAAATGTTTCGCAGTTACATTATCCAAAACTATCAAATCATACGACCAAAATCTAAATTTTGTCGAATAAAAAATTAAAAATTTTCGAATTTTTCCGGAATTTTCTAACAAAATTTGTGCAATTATTGCACACAAAATTCCATACAAAAAATAAATTTTCGGTTTTTCCAATTTCCCGGCTTTTCCAAATGGCAATTGCGAACAACTGAAAAAAATTTCAGCAAAATCGGTCCAGCCGTTCTCAATTGATGAATTACTATTACACCATTTTTATATATACATATATGGATATTATTTATCTCGTTAAATTTTCCAACCAACATCAAAATCATCAAATCATGCGAAAACTGCAAAATTCCGTCGATAAAAAAAATCAAATTTATTGCGCTTTTGCTGAATTTTCCGGGTTTTCCGCTAAAAATTTTCTATTTTTCCATTCGAAAAGCCATTTCGTAACAATTGCTCTCAAATTTCCCGGCTTTTCCTAAGGATTTTCCCAAAATTAAAAAATAAAAAAAAATTCCTGTCAATATTGAAATAAAAAAAAATGCAAACTGGGCCAACGTTCTCTCTTGATAAATTACTATACATTTTTCACACTATTTTTATATTTATATATTTCACAATAATCCGAAATTTTTCAGCAACACAACGAATTTTGCACCTTTACGTCGTCTGAAATCATCAAATCAAGCGATACAATGGAAGATTTCGTCGAAGGCATCTAAATGTTTTGATTTTTTTCTGGAATTTTCCGAGTTTTTCAGTTTTTTCTATTTTTCCATTCGAAAAGTCATAATTGTTTGAAATTGTTCACATTTACATCGCCCAAAATTACCAAAACATATGATAAGATGCAAAATTTTTTCGAAAAAAAAATAAATTTTTTTTTTTGCATTTTCTATACTTTCCCAACTAAAATTTTCTATTTTCCCTTCGAAAACCGACAAAAACTTAATTTTCGATTATCTCAAATCAAGCTATGAAATGCAAAATTTTGCCAAAAAAATTTAAATTTTCCGATTTTTTCGGAATTTTCCGTATTTTCCACCGAGAATTTATCTATTTTTCCATTCGGAAAGTCGTTTCGGAATAATTATCCGAAATTTTTCAAAACTATCAAATCGTACGACAAAAAGCAAAATTTCGTCGAAAAATAGTATTAAAATTTTTCGAATTTTCCAACAAAATTTTTGTATTTTTCCATTCAAAAAACCATTCCTAACAATTGCACACAAACTTCCATACAAAAAAGCAATTTTCGGTTTTTCCAATTTTCCGCCTTTTCCTGAGGAATTTCCCAAAATTTTCTTTTACATAAACCTTCTCCTGGCAATTACGAACAACTAAAAAATTTTTTTAGCAAAATCGGTCCAGCCGTTCTCAATTGATGAATTACTTTACATTTTTGCCACCATTTTTATATATATAGAAGATGAAAATTTTGTTGTTGTGTTTTTAAGTGATTTGATGCAAATTATAAATTTTAAGTTTTTTCATCAGATGAGATATGTATAGTTTTTTGAATTCAAAATTTCATTAACAACTCGCTATAGATGCCTTAAGTAAACATACATAAATATTCGCAGTCCATTAAAGAGTGCGCCAAAGAAGACACATATTCTTGACACTAGATATTATTATTTGTATGCCACATCATTAGCGGTGCTAGAAGCAGGAACCATATATAGTGTAGTGTTAAATGGAATGGAAAACACTTTTTTCACAAACACCTATGATGTCCATGTAGAATTTATAATGTTTAAAAATATACCAACCTTAAATATTTTTTATTAAATAAAAATATTTGCTCTGAACTTCTTCATCCATCGGTTTACATTAGAATCGGTAGTACACTCGAGCAGCCACAGCCGGGTGGGTTGAAGGGGTTATAAAAGTCTTAATCTTTGGCAATAAGCCAACTACGATTCAAGACTTGGCCAGATACCGTCGGCATTATTAAAAAGCGTGGTCGTCATCTTCTAAATAGACCACCTTCTTTCAGAAATAAATGTCAGGGATTCTACTTTCAGGTCGTGGTAAAAATTCCAACATTTATTTGAACTTTTAGGATTTTATTTGGATTTTAAAAACAGCGCTTCTAAATGAATCACTCTGTACCTAATATTACTGAATTTTTTGTTTAAACATAATAAAACATTTTATTACCTTATTTTATTTGTATATTCAATGACTTGTATTTGTTTGTATAATTTGATAACAAATTAATTTCAATATATTCTTTTTGTTTTTCAATTTTAGCCCTCGCATCCACGTCTCACCCAAACTAAGGTCGTGATCGCAACATTAAGGTATGTATCATTAAACTCTTCAAGTTCATGGAATTCTTCTCTAAGCATTTTTAATTAATAGATTTATAGTTTTTTAGTTTTTAAACAATGGTACACAAACACACACATGCATACTTTTTCCAATAAACATTCTTGATTATCTTCTTTGCCGCCAATTAAGAGGAAATACTAGTTCACCATTAAATGTTTTGCAGCATGAACCGATAATATTAATTTATTTCTTCCTTCAATGTTAATAGAATAATGTTATTGAAAATGGAAATTTTCAACAGTTCTTAAGTGGGTGGTCTGGCAATGAGTGATGTAATGATGGAAGTCCACTCCAACATGTGGGTGAATGCGATGAAATTGTTTCGCATTGAGATATATTGATGTTTTCATATATAGTTGTTGTGTGGTTGATATGTAATTATTTTGAAATTGCTTTTAAATTTTCTGTTGGTTTTGTTTTCTTAATGTAAGCCATGATGTCTGATAGATCAATAAGAGTCATACAAATTTTGAACTTGGCTATTGTAGATCAAGCAAGCAAGTTGAAAAGTGATATCATTATAAAATGTATGTGATGACAGACGCTTGAAGCGATGATCAGTCAGAGTAGACAGTATCGCGAGCATAAAGTGTCTTATTGCTAAGAAAATAATTTGGCTTGTTTATGTATTACTGTGGTTTCTGGAGAGATTCCCTTGTATTCTCTACACAATTCATGGTATTTAAATTAAAATTTTCACATATAGTACTTCATAGACGCAAAAAACTCTCGCACGTGTTTTTGGCAAAACATTTAATTAAACAAATAAATAATCATCAAATGCGCCGAAAGTTTTGAGAATATTAATTGGAAAAGTTAGAAATTGCATACATACTGATTCTGATGCTATATATTCCCTGTTGTTAGCATATTTATCGGCTTCATATTTCTTCTTGTTGTTGTTGTCGCTGTTATTGCAGTTGTATGTGAGTTTCTTTTAATTTATGGCGTACACTCAGCAGCCGTAAGGGGTCAATGGCTATGAATGTTGGTATTTGAGGGGCCTTCAGTGCGAATTTTCTGTGTCTTTGCTAATTAACAGATAATGCCAGTTGTGCTTGAATACATGTACACACACAAGGCACAGCCACAAGTCCAATGATAAACGTGTATTACGAGTTAGAAAATTTTCATGTTTTAAATTAGCCATAAATTGTTGTTTATAATTAGTTTGAATGCGTCTTGTATATGTGTGTGTTTTTGTTGTTGTTATTACTGTATGCAATCGCAGGTATGCAAGTGTTGGTGTTTTAAATTTCATTAATAAATAAACAAGAATACAAAACAACAAACAAAGAAATTTGAATACAAATATCAACAGCCATCAACTGAAGGGTTTAAGAATTTTTGGGGAATCTACTTTTTTTGTGGGAAAAGTTTAGATTGCTGATTTTATTAATTTAGATGTTTAATAACTGGGTCTTTTACAGCAATTTGTAATGAAAAGCAGTACAGAAATTTCAACTGATAAATACCTTTACCCTATGTGTGATACTGTCAATGGCTTAAGTCATTTCAAGGAACAGATTTTTAATTGCAATTACTTATGTATTATTATTTGCCTGATTGTGAAGAGTAAACAGTTGTAGATAGGACTTTCGGTCGTACGACCAGAGATTTAAAGACATGTAGTTAAAGTGTTCATAAATCAACAATCAACAAGTCTAAAAAGTTAAATTCACTATTTGTGGGCATGTAGTAATTTTGTATGGCTTTTACTGGGAACTTAGGAAATCACATCTTATTAATTCGATCAATAATCGTTAACGGAAACAAAGTTTTAAATAAGTTAAATAGACTACTCGGTTTCATCAGTTTAACCTTACTTACTTAAGTGGCCCATTACAACTTACGAATGTGGTTCATAACTTAGAGACCTGAAGTATTTAAGGATTCCATACGCTTCGGTCTCTGCGGGCGTTCTCCAGTTAGTCCTACCAGATGGTGGCACGTCGCCTGGTCCTTCCAACGAAGTTTGGTTCTCCCTGCTCTGCGCCGTCCTTCAGCTTCGCCTTCAAACACCTTTCTCACTGGAGCATTTACATCCAGCCTGGCAACATGTCGTAGTTGACTCTTTGTTGGATTTTTGACTCTTTTAGGTATTTGGATGTCTCGATAAAACTCATGGTTCGTCCGATGGCGAAACTCGCCGTCGACAGAGATAGGTCCATATATTTTTCGGAGTATTTTTCTCTCGAATACTACCAAATTTTGTATGTCCGTTGTAGTAAGCACCCATGATTCGGCAGCATACAACAGAAAGGGTAAAATTAACACCTGATACTGCTGTTTCTTTATATCTCGAGATAATGTGGTGTCACTAAAGTGCTGTCGAACTCCGTAAAAACATCTATTGGCGAGCACTATTCTCCGCTTAAGTTCTTGGCTGACATTATTTTTCTTGTTGACGGAAGCTCCGAGGTAGGTAAACTCATCTACTACCTCAAACATTAATTTTCAACCTAGGCGATGCATCACCATCGAGAGTATTCTTCATTAATTTTGTTTTGTCCTCGGTGACCGCTAAACCCATTTTGCTAACTCCTTTTCTAGTGATGAGAGAACTGCAGTAACACCTCGCAGATTTCAGCTAATGATGTCTATATTATCGGCATAGGCTAGTAGCATGTGGCTCTTGTTGAATACGGTGCCAATCATGTTCACACCAGAATTTCTCATCACTTTATCCATAACTATATACAGGATAAGCTATCGCCCTTCCTGATACCTCTTTCCGTGTTGAATGGTTCAGAGTGATCCCTACCAATCCTAATAGAAGATTCGTTGTTTTCCAACATACATCTGCAAAGTCGTATAAGTGTTGCAGCAAAACCAAACTCAGACATGGCCTCAGATATAGCCTATTCCTTATCGGAGAGTCGAAGGCAGCTTTGTAGTCGACAAAGAGGTGGTAGGTGTCGTTCTGCTTCTCATGAGTTTTTTCCGCGATTTGTCGTAAAGTGAATATTTAATCCGTCGTAGATTTATGTGGTCCAATTGGTTTTTCTACAATTGGCTTTAGACGTTCATACAATTTGCTCGTAAGGACCTTGTACGCAATAGGTAAAAGGCTAATTCCACGGTAGTTCTTACTGTCACTACGATCTCCTTTCTTGTATATGGCACACAACAGACTGAGTTTTCAATCCCCGGTCATGCTCTCCCCTAGCCAAATGTTCGCCATGAGCTGATGGCAAAGAAATCATCGGCTCCAGCGGTTTTGTTATTTTTTGGCGGGATGCTGCCACACGTATATCTCTCTCTGGCTCAGAGGTGAACAGTTAACACAATCGTCATGGATTGAATCTGGAACTTCTAGAGTGGTGTCCGTATCCAGTAAATTTCGGAAATGATCTCTTCATATCTTCAGAAAGTCATCCTGGTCCGTCACTAGCTGACCATCGCTGTCCTTGCAGGAGGGCAACCCTGTTCCACGCATTCTCGCCTTAACTCACTTGTAGAATTTTCGGGCTTCCCCTCTACTTCGGACCAACTCTGTGCACTCTTCTTGCCTCTTCTTCAGCTCCTTCTGTTTTTGGCAGCAGTTTCGTCATGTATGCAGCATCCGTCTCTCTCGTGGCATTGCGACATTCATCATCGTACCAGGCCTTCTTCTTGAGACGGCTTTGAGTACCCAAGTACGCTTTCGCAGTCCGTTCTATGGAGTCGGCTATAGATTGTTACGGCGAGGTTATATTATCAGGGGTTGAAGCATTCCGCAGCAATGAAGTTAAGTTGTTGGAGTAGGCGTCCGCTACCTCTGTGGTCCGCAGTTTACCGATGTCCAGATTTCGTTGTGCCTGATTACGTACGTTTTTCACCATGCTAAGCCTTGTGCATACCTTAACTGCGGTAAGGTAGTGATCGGAGTCAATGTTCGCAACCCTGATCACTCGTACATTCAGAACACTCGATGCGACTACCACATGATCTATCTGATTCCTCGTCAATTGAACTGGAGATAACCAGCGTTTGAAAAAAACTCACAAATGTGCACAAAATGTATGCAAAACTCTATTCATGAGAGTGTTTGAGAGGTAAATGTGACACAAACTCTGTACCGTTGAGCATGTTAACATGCAAACACATCTTGCTAAGTGTCGGAAAACGATGTTGCTTTTTTTTCTGGCTCCCGTCGTGTGTGCGATAAAGATGACACAACTCATATGTGCACTGAGAAACGAAAATACCCAAACACGGAGTAACACATGAATATTCAAATGGAGAAAAAAACACATACATACATATATTTATACATATACAGCTATATTTCTTCTTCTTCTCTACCAATCTTTTAGTGTCGCTCGTTTATGTGTGCACACCATCTATGAGTGCTCAGGAAAAAATTGTAAAAAAGAGTTTTGTTATGTGTTGACTCTGTGTGCGGAGCATCTTCGATCATTAAACTCTTGTGTTTTGAGTTCGCCTGCGCACATTACCGACGTTTAAAATGTGTTGAGCAGAGTGTTTTGGAGTCTTTTTAATCCCTGGAGATAACCATGTTGCCTTATGAATATTTCAATGGTCAAATCTTGTGCTGCTAACTACCATATTTCTAGCCGTAGAGAAATCAATCAGTCTGATGCCATTTGATGCCATTGTTCGATGTTTCGGTGTGCAGACTGAATTTTCCGATGGTAGGCTCAAATGCGTTCTCCCTGCCTATTTTAGCATTAAAATCGCCTAGTACAATTTTGATATCATGGCTTGGGCTACGGTCATATAAATTTTCTATGCTGTCGTAGAACTCGTCTTTGTCCTCATCGCTTTTCTCGTCTGTCGGAGCATGGGTACATATAAGTATTATGTGGGAAAACTTAGTTTTGACACTTATGATGGCTGTTCGTTCACACACCAGGTTGAACCGTGAGACAAGGTGTCGCAGTCTCTTGCCAATCACAAATTCACATCCAAATAGTATATAGTCGCACGTCTTCATGCACTATCAACCGTATCCCATCCAACGGATTTCCTGTAAAGCGGTTATGTCAGCCTTGTATTCTTCGAGGACTTACGTCAGTTGGATGGAGGCACCTGGTCTACACAGTGTTATAACATTCCAGGTGCATATCCTTAAATCATGGGCCTTAATTTCCCCCTTTTTGGGGGTGTCCGTCTGCCTGTCTTTATGGTAGCTCTGTTTACATTAGCATTTATTGCAAAAACGTCCACACTTCATCATTTCTCAGAATTCCATTTAATATTGCAAATCAATACAAATCTTAATTTATTGCAATATTATAATACATTAATGTTCTGTGAATTTTTCTTCCCAAGCCACTATAACTAATTTTCCTAATGGCCTATAATGTATTACTTTGCCTTTCCATTACAATGATTACTTTAGTTTATAAAAACGTTAATTGAAATCCATTCAATTGCACATATAAACAGTTAATGCCATCATTTATCTATTAACCAATATTAATCTTATTTGTTTGTCTCTTTATTTCAAATTATCAAATGTAACATTTTGTTACCAAATGTAGAGTTTCAGCTCAGTGATTCGATAAACTATTCACTGAACTGTTTGTCGACAATTTATTGAAATTCGATAATATTACAATTTGTTACGTCAGACGGTGTCATGCTTTGCAAATGACAGCAATAATCATAACAATAATAATTTGATATAAGTAGCTACACTAGACAACCGTTTTCAAAATGTGATTTTTATTTGGTATACTTTGTTTATGTAGCCCGAATTATATTTAGAATTACCTACTGCTCTCTCAGTCTTGAAATAGATAGCTGAGAGGACTTATTTTGATGGTTAACTTTGTTTATTTTGTAAAGCAACTTGTGCTTGTTTGCTTGTTTGTATCCATTAAATATTATGAACATATGAATATCTTAATGGTCATCTTTTTGTGCGAGTTGTCAACGCCGCACTCCAAAGTCATTGAATAATGAAAACTTATTGGCAGATAATGAAATAATAACAAGCAGTCATATGTTTTCAATTATAAAATCATTGAGTTTAATTGCAAAACTGCGAAATGATTTTAACAGCTGAATCTTATGGTGGTGAAGCCATTTAATAAAAACAAAAACCACCACAGCCATTGAGTTCCATTACGAAGCAGCTGAGTTTTATAGGATAATAAACTCGTAAAGTGGGATTACTTATCGCATTTGTGGTTATCACTTTACATCCCAATGTCGAATGATTGTAATGGAAAAACGAAGGACGGATATTGCTTAAAAGTTGCTAGTGTTTTGGGTCAATGCTATTTTTAGACTTTTTAAACTTAGAGTTATGAGCGTGATTCGTATGGCCATTATTATTATTGCAGCTAACTTGACAAAACTAATGATGCCGAAGTTCTTATTTTTGGGGCTAATTTGACGTGCAATTCTCAGAATTGAGTCCCGAACCAATTAGCTGAAATATGTTGTACTATGTAATTGAAGTATCACTGTGTTTGAATACAGTATTAGTGCAGTCAGCAAACTAACAGCAACGGTAAACGCGTTACCTTAGGTATCTCAGAAAAGTACTATTTGTCATTTATATCACAATACGAATTCTCATACCATTTCCAACTCATATTATTAGATTTGTTTCCACTCATATTGGCTTTTCTGTAATTGCACTTTCCATTTGTTCCATGATTGGTAATTACTATTTCTAGCCATCAAAGCCATCAAAGTATGTGATTTAATGTTCACAATATCAGCACCAGATGATTATAAAATAATTAGCTACTCAATAAACTATTTAATGGAACAATCGATTAATAGCAACATTTATTATTAAACACTATTCCACTATTTTTGAGTTATTTCTATGGATACAATGCTATTCAACAATTTTAGGAATTCAATTGTTTCCAAAAATAAAAGAGTGAAAGTGATTAAGGTAAAAACAATAGGGCATGTGTTATATTACTGTGGTGGAGGCGGGGTTTTTTCCACCTTTAACGTTGTAAGTACACTGTAACATGGAGTGAGTATAGGAAAGTAATGATGTAGTTTTTTCTGCAATAAAAATAAAATAAACAAAACGCGCACATAATGATATGACATGCTGGTTCCATTCTGAGCTTCTGAAACAATTAACAATTTTCATAAACATATAGTACCAGTATATTTTGGTACCACAAAAGTACTTGTTGATACAATAAAAGTACTTTTTGATACAACAAAAGTAGTATTTAGTACATTAAAAGCAACTTTGGCTACAATAAAAGTACCTTTTGCCAACATAAAAGTACTATTAGGTAGAGTAAAATAATTTCTTGGAACAGTAAATGTAATTTTGGTAAAATAACTGTACCATGAAAGTACTAAATGTTAGAAGTAATATTTGGCAACAAAAAGTACTTTTAATGCTAAAAAAGTTTTTATTGTACCAAAAGCATTTCTTAGTACTTTTGGCAAAATTTAAGTACTTTTTAGTACAATTATAATAATTTTTAATGTTGTACCAAAATTTACATTTTAATGCATTACAATCATTTTGACCCATGTCGCACAATAACACAACTTTTGAAAATTATTGATTGTTTTGAAACTTTGCATGGGTTACTATTTTCCCAAAACTACTTACGGGAATACATATGGGTTCCTTGTCACGCTCCTTCTGGTACCTCCCATACAAATATATTATTCCTCCCACTGTAGAAATTGAGTAATATTATCAATACACCCACCGCAATCGTGCCCAAATTCTGTATTTAAATTAGTAATAACACAGAGTTTTTATCAGTCAGTTAACCTGACTGATATTTTTGCACTACTATTCGATCGGCCGTGTCATGATGGTTGGAACACGCGACTACCATGCGCGAGATCCGGGGTTCGACTCCAGCCTCCATACATCTACATTTTTCTTTCATTGCCGGCCCCCTCGATGTTGTCGACAGCAACTTCGCAGTAAAAGTGTCGAGTCAATCGGCATGTCATGAACCTAAAAATAGAAAGCGTGTTAATTCACAACAACGGGAGAAGCTGTCCCATACCTCATTCATGGGGTGTAAAGGGAAATTAAGTTTTTTTTATTCATTGCAATAGTAAAATAACAAAATTGTTTAGAGTTTACCTGAATTGCGTAAAATTATAGAGATTTTCTTGTCATCCCTATCCCTCTTAATATTATAAATGTAAATGTTTGGATCAGTGGGCTGAAGGGCGTGGCAAAACTACACTTAAGCCCTAGAGAGATCAAATTTGGTACCCAGATTTTACACGACAACACGAATATGAATATGCGGACGAAATATTTATTTTGTTTTTTGTTGATCTGCAATAAATTATGATATTGTCATAGTTCGGTTTAAGATCATTTGTATTGGCAATTATATATTATTGCCAATAGGTTTTTTGTTCAAGAGTGTGAAATGTATTATGTTGACAGCAGGTTAGGCGTATGTCGTCATTTCGACATTAACCACAATGTCTCGTCAGCGCCCTTTGCTGTGCCTTCTCCTCTATCATCGCAACCTTAAGGGAATAAAGCATCTCAAAGTTAATGAGAACTTTTCCCAACGGTGCGAAGAAAGCATCGTCGAAGCGCACAACATGCCAACATAATACACACACATGACCTTGCCTATGCATGTGTCCATCGCACACAATTGCACAGGAGTTTTGTTGTTGACAAAGTGCCAACCACATTCTGCGTACCGTCAGTGTCTCGTTGTTCTTGATTTTGTTTTTTGTTGATCTGCAATGAATTATGATATTGTCATAGTTCGGCACCGTTGGGAAAAGTTCTCATTAACTTTGAGATGCTTTCTTCCCTTAAGGTTGTGATAATAGAGAAGAAGAAGACAGCAAAGGGCGCTGACGAGACATTGTTGTTAATGTCGAAATGACGTCATACGCCTAACCTGCTGTCAACATAATACATTTCACACTCTTGAACAAAAAACCTATTGGCAATAATATATAATTGCCAATAGAAATGATCTTAAACCGAACTATGACAATATCAGGAAATATTTATTTTATTTTGGATTATTGGTAAGAGGAAGCGTGACCAAACGATATTTTAGCCCCAGAGAGATAAAATTTGGTATATAGTGACAACATGGATATAAATATATACAGACGAAATTTAAATTTTGGAACAGTGGGCGGTGTAGGCGTGGCAAAACTACATTTTAGTCCTAGAAATAAAAAATTTGACACCCAGATTTTACACGGCAACACGAATATGAATATGCAGACGACATTCTAATTTTAGATCATTGGGGTAAGGGGGCGTGGCAAAACTGCATTTTAGTCCTTGAGAGATAAATTTGACGCAAACGAAATTTTAATTTTGGATCCGTGGGCGGATAGGGCATGACCAAACTGTATTTTAGCTCCAGAGAGATACAATTTGGTATCGGTGTTATTCTTAATCAGTGTCCGAAGAGGGCGCGGCAAAACTGTATTTTAACCCTAAAGCGATTAAATTTGATATACAGATAATACTCGATACCAAAAAGTACAATTTTGTTTACCAAAAAGGGTATTGATCGTTTGTA
The DNA here is from genome assembly GCA_964034835.1 of Muscina levida. Classification (NCBI taxonomy): domain Eukaryota; kingdom Metazoa; phylum Arthropoda; class Insecta; order Diptera; family Muscidae; genus Muscina; species Muscina levida. The sequence goes on along the minus strand of OZ035880.1, from coordinate 170,322,283 downwards.
TCACAAAGTACAATTTATTTCACCCAAAAGTACAATTTATAGTACCGATAAGTGCATTTATTGTACTTATGCGTACTTATACGTATGTAAAAGTACATTTATTTTATCAAAAAGTACAATTTATTGTATCAACTTTAGTACTTTTATTGTTTGGTACTTTTATTGCTCATAAAAACTACATTTACTGTACCATAAAGAAAATTTTTAGTATAAAAAAGTACTTCTTTTATACCAAAAAGTACGATTTTTTTGTACACAAAAACAACAATTAACTGTACAACAGAGTATGTTTATTGTATCAAAAAAGTGCCTTAAAAGTTTTAATAAGTACTTTTATTGTACACATTTAATGTATTACATTGTGGGAAATTTTTTATTTTTTTTTATCAAAAAGTACTGTTATGAAGCAAAAAGAGGGACTTCAATGGTTTTTTAGACCCTTGCCCTATGGGTAGGAGGGTATATATCATTTAATACGACCCAAAAGTGTAACATATAGAAGGAGTCATTTTAGCCCCTAAGTTTCTTTGAGCCAAAATCGATTCAGGACTTTTTAAGTCGTTTGAGCCATGTCCGTCTCTCTGTCTGTCCGGCTTGTATGCACGATAACTTTTGAAAGACGCAACCTAATGTTTTAAAACTTTGCACAAGTTACTATTTTTCCTAAACTACTTACGGTACTTACCTCCCACTAAAATATATCATTCTTCCCACTTTAGAAATCGATTAATATAATAATACACTCAACGCGATCGTCCCCAAATTCTGTATTTTTAAGCTGTAACACAAAAAAGTTTTGGAGAAAAAATTGGAAGTCTAGCCACGCTACTTCTGGTACCGTCGATACAAATGTACCATTCCGCCCACTTTACAGATGGAGTAATAATATCAATACATACAACGCCATCGCGTTCCAATTTTATATTTAGTAAAGCTAAATCAGGATAAAGGTTTGGAGAAAAAGACTGGAAGTCTAGCCACGAATTTTCTTGTACCTCCCATACAAATTTACCACTCCGCCCACTTTAAAGATCGAGTACTAACATATATTATTAGAAAAATGTCATGTAAATAATAGAAATGTTTCAGCAAAGACACATATCAATACAACATGGACGAGATTGCTGAGTAGAAGGAACATATCAGTACATGCAAAAAGGCAAATTTTTTTGGCTGCAAGTAGAGCTATACAGAGTTACGGAGCTCAGGTTTGGGGATACATGTCTTTCGACAAAGTGGACACTCTTCAAGTATATTTTTTGAAAAAAAAAAAATTCTAAACCCAGCGTCATTCAAACCCACCTACATTCTTATGCTTGAAACAAATATGGAAGATAACCAACTTTACACTTATGAGTTACATCTAAGATAACATCGCACCCATTCTTTATAAATACAATACCACCAGACTCCCGCACAAACTATCAAAGAAATTAATTGAGAAGAATATGGGCTGGGTGAACGACCTTAAACAGAAATCGACGATGTACTTTGGGACATCGAGAACATTGGATATATAAGATGGAACTGCAATCTATTATTATAAAAAATTGGGATATGTGGAAAACTCAATGATAAAGATAAATATATGGAAACCAATCGAATATTTAAATACCTGGATATTACAAGAGGAAGAGACTACATAACTAATGAATACAATCAAATAATGTGGATATTCAAAGCTAGAAGTGATCTTATAGAACTTAATGGAATACGGGTTTCTAGCAGAAGCAAGCTATGCTCCCTATACAACCTGATTGAAGAGGAGTCGCCTCAGCACTTTCTAGGACGTTGTCCAATTTTACGAAGCTTCAGAGCGCGATATTTTGGCTCCGTTTTCTTAACCACTAGTAAGAGCTGTGTCTAGTAAGAGCTTCTCAAACAGTGATGTTCGCATTCGTCGATAAACAAGTAGGTGCCGTTAGTTGTGAATCTAAAAATTGAAAGCGTGTTAATTCACAACAACGCGAGAAGCTATCCCATACCTCATTCATGGGGTGCAAAGGGAAATTAAGTTTTTTTTTTAAGTTTCTTAGCCACAAACGATATCGTTAGAATACTCAACGAGACTTACACCCACTGGCACAATTTAGTGCAATACATTATTAATGCTGTAAAGTATATGAAAATGCTAATTGAAGAATTTAACTATTGAAGCCTCAAATTTGTAAAAAAAAGTTAAACATTTTAAAATTTTTTAATATTGATATTGTCATAGTTCGGTTTAAGATCAGTTCTATTGGCAATTATTTATTATTTTTTAATATTTTTAAAATCCGGTTACCGACGACAAATGTCAATGTAAATATAACAAACTTCTCTACAGGGAATTTCTATCTATAACGAACTTTTTTTCAAAAACACAACATTTTCCTTTATTTTCACACATTTTGACCTCTCTATAACAAATTTCTCCATAACGTAATTTTCTCTTTAATGAAGCTGGTGTTTTGTGTATCAAAAATCATCTAATTACTTAGCTTATACATTACATGATTTTGTTGGTCCTGGTAATAATACAAGAAACAACAGCCACAGTTTTTTTTATATTTTCCAACCACGACATTAAGCTGAACTATTTTTTAAAAGTTTTTCCCTATATAGTATTTTTGTGAATTTCGTTCAAAAAAGCTATAAGTCCATCAAGTTCCACCTCACGTTTGTTACTTACAAAATTACGAATTTATTTTGCAAAATTTTGCATCGATAATTAGAGATTAGAGATTGCTGCAAAGAGATCAAAGCTCGATTTTTTGTCCAATCAGATGAACTAGTCATATGCCGTTGAATAGGTGAAGTGATGGCCTATAAAAAAATATGTTTAGACTTGTCATATCTCCTATAAATTCTAAAGTTGTCTCGTATAACAGTTTTGTAAATTTTCTTCTTATTCAACTGTAGTCCTATGAGCTGGTGATTTGAATTTAACTTTATAAATGATTCCTACGGAAATATTTGCCCAAAAAATATTAACAAAAATTATTCTATTTTTTTTATTATATTAACTGACATCTTAATCTGTACAAAAAATGTATATATTTTAATAAAAATTTACATTTAATGTGGCTGTCTTATATCACAAATCAAAAGGTTTATAATAGATTTTGCTGTCATCTAAATTAATGCCTTAACAACCAACCACTATACAACATATATGTTCATTTTTATCACTGAAATCAAAGCAAAACCCCAAGACAAAGCAATAAAGCATTGAAAAGATTTGATTTGTCCTATATACCGACCGAAAATCGAACATATACACAATTAATCCATATAAATATGTTACATACATGCAAACTCAGTTCATCTATTAGTTACATACTCTATATCACCACCACACACAATTCACCAGATCGACCACACACTTGAATTGGAGAATAGTTTCTTACTTCATTCTTGTGGTATGAGCAAATGAAATTGTATCCGCGTAGGGAGTCACCACAAACGCTTTAAGTAATAAACCCAAGTAACCACAGGCAGAAATTGTTGTTAAGATGAAGGAAGAAAATTTGCGACAAATTGACTTGACTTCCAGGCGCAACCGGGGAGACAGTAAATGCTGGTTGTATCCATAGGAGACGACGCTAAGGCGAACTGTTTCGAACTGTTTTAATACGGAAACGATAAAATGTGTTAACTTATGAATGTAGGGGAGTTAAAGATAAGATTAGAGGAAAAAAAATCTGTAATAAGAGGAAACAAGAATTTCCGAGGATACTGAGGAAAAGACAAATAGTTAAAGGAAAAATGTGGGCTATATTAAATAATATACTGGTGAAAGCAAACTAAACACAAACTTAATATCTTTGCAATACAAGACACCCAAAGATAACTCAATGACAAGAGGAGACGATCTCTGAATGCGATGTATATGAACCAACTAGATTTATACACATGCAGGACATACACATACGTACTTTATATACACACATCTCTTATACCCAACAATTTTCTATACTATATACTGTATAGTATTTCTTGATGCTTACAAACAACAAACAATACTTGAGTTGACAAAATCTTTTAATTTTTTCGCAGAAGTGTCAAAAACTCATACTATGTACGTATGACATGTTTGGTTCTGGCGTGGCGTTGCGTTGCTTTGTCTGAAAAGCAGCGAAGCAGCTAAGATCTTGTTTCGTAAGATAAATAAAGTAATTTTTTACAGGATTTTATGTTGAAAATCCACTCAGCTGCACCATCCTTGGTCTGCAAATTATTTATGACAACAGATAACAATGTGCTAAAGCTTAACACTTGCTGGGCTATGTGGAGAACGATATGACGCCATGGAAATCCGCAGGATATAGCAAAAATCGGCGACTAAACATTAATGGTTTCAAGGCAGCTGTTATCGATTGTGGGTGAGATGTTGAAAATATAATTGAATTTACACAAAAAGTTAAAACAGAAACCAAAAACAATTAACAACAATAAATTTTAAGTGAAGTCAATAAGTGCACAACAATGGATGGGGACAACAATACAGGCGTAAGAATATGTTCGACGACGGGTAGCAAGGCATGTTATATATTAAAATTGTATACTAAAAGTACAAAGATTTGTAAACTAGTGTCACTGTAAGTGGATCGCAAACATTTGTATAACATTTTAAATACAAAAATAAGATTTTTTAGTCAAAATAATTCCAAGTCAAGGTTATTGCGTGTAGCGCATAGATTTTCCCACTGTGTACAAAACAAAGCTATGAAATCTTGTCTCGAAGATAAATAGCAATTTTGCACTGGATTTTATGGTGTTGCACCATCCTTTGTCAGTTACAAGATATTTATGACAATAGATAATAATGTGCTAATGCTAAACACTTACAGGGGTCTTGTAGAACGAAATATGGCGACTAAACATTTATGGTCTAATGTTTACTAGTATCTGTTAAGCCAATGGTGGTGAAGCCGATATAATTGAAAATAAATAAAAAAAAAAATTGTTGGAGAAAAAAAACGAAAACAACGACAAAAAACACAACAAACATACCCTTAAAAATTACAATAATTACTTTTATTGTATTAACTAGTACAATTAATTGTACCAAAAAGTACTTTTACATATCAAAGAGTAAAATGTATTGTAAAAAAGAACTACTATGGTAATAAAAATTACAGTTTATGGTGTCAAAAAATAAAATTTATTATACAAAAAAGTACAATATATTGTACACAAAAAGTACAATTTATTATACTACAATGTACAATTTATGGTACCAAAAAGTACAATTTATTGTGCAATTTGTGGTACCTATTCAATATCTAAAACTTTGCTGCAGATACAACAGAGATATTCCATACGGTTTCCTGAGATATAACAGTGTTCAAATAGAGAAAAAGTGCTTAAAATCCAACATGAGCAAAAAATATCGTACGTCCATAAAATTATTAATGCAGCCAACTTGAAAATCAAATGATGCAGAAGATCTTACTTTTGGGGCTACTTTCACGTACAATTCTCAGAGTTGAGTCCCGGAATCATGCATTGTACTGTGGAATGAATATGGCCCACATCGGCTGACTCCTCCCATACAAAATGGTCTATTATTTCTGCCATAACTTCGTCATGGACAACTGAAGTATAATTCAATTTGGTAATTTGAATTATTTGTAATAGTAGACAAATACTTAGAAAATCAAAGCATTTGTCCCACCCCTTCTGGTACCTTTTACACAAATGACCGAATTCACCCTCATAGTTTTACAAAAATATCTTTTTAGGAAATTTACTGAATTCAGTCATATTTTGCGTAATATGTACACTAGGGTAATAACTTTTTGCATTTTTTGCAAATATCAAATCTCCCCAGGCAAAATCGTGTAGGGCATGGAAAAATATTAAGAACTGCGTTTTTAGTTTTTCGCTATCGTTAAAAAAGGTTACGCACCAAACGCGTTAAAGTTTTGAATCAAACAAAGTTAAAAAAAAAATTTTTATTGAAATAAAAATAGTACAAGATATATATTCCCTTTGGAAAACATCGCGTATTCTGAACCTAAAGTTTATATCTTACAATACCTATTATTTATTGTTATTATTTGTTTACATACTTACATATGTATAAACTATATATAAAAAAAATTGTTATAAAAAAAAAATTTAAAAACATATATTAAAGGCATTTTAGAAATCGCTGTCGGTGCGTAAGGTTTTTTAAGCAAATTGAACTGATATAGTTTTTTTTATCATTAATACAATATTTGCCATTAGAAAAGCCCTGGGGAGAATGTTGTCCAAAAAAAGTTATTACCCTAATGTACACTTATGAAAATTTGACTCCATATTGAAAAATTAACAATATCGGACGACCCTTTTTGGTGCCTTCCATACAAAATTACCTATTGTTTTGGAGTTTAATAATGGGTGGTTAAATTTTAAGAACGATGTTGATTTTGACTAAAACACAAATTGTTTAGAAACTTATTTTCATTTCTTTTTATTATTTTACTATTGGTATGTTTCAATTATGTATGGAAAAAAATATCGGCCAAATGGCCGCCATGACCTCGGCAGCACACCTCCATCCGATGGTCCAAATTTTCGATGACGCTGAGGCATAATTGGATTCTATGCCGTTAATGTGCCGAATTATCTCATCCTTTAGCTCTTTCCTTGTTGGCTGGCTTATCGACGTACTCCTTTCCTTTCAAATATCCCTAAAGAAAGAAGTCCAACGGTGTCAAATCAAATGATCTTGGCGACCAATTGACATCGCCACCACGTGAGATAACACGGCCATTAATTTTGTCGCGCAAAAGAGCCATTGTTTCCTTAGCTATGTGGCACCAAGTGGCACCGTCCTGTTGAAACCACATATCGTTCACCTCCATATCTTGCAATTCGGGCCACGATAGTGAACACCATTGTAACTGCCTGACCGACCTCCTTTTGGAAAAAATACGGCCGGTTGATGCCGCCAGCCCATAAACCACACAGAACAGTCACTCTTTGTGAGTATTTCGACAATCACTTTTGGGTTATAATAAACCTAAATGCGGCAATTCTGCTTATTGCGGAATCCACTGAGATGAAAATGTGCCTCATCACTGAAGATGACATCTTCGAAAAGTGCTCATCCACTGTTGCTATTCTGACCATTGACGACGTTTGGAATTGTCAATAGGCTTTAGTTCTTGAGTCAATTGCACTTTGTGAGCATGTAAATGCTATTCTTTATGCATAATGTTTATCAACGACGAGCGTGAGAGGTGCAATTATTGAGCACGACGACGAGTTGAGGTGGACGGTTCTTCAGCCACACTATCGCGAACAACAGCAATATTTTCTGCAGTACGAGCTATACGCGCATGCACTGGTGTGTTCACATCTCCTCCATACCTGGTTTGTTCAAATTTTTGCACGATTTTTCGCGATTGTATGCACATTTGAACGATTAAAAAAACGCGAAGTGCACGATATGCATTTTGATTTTAATGCCCATTTTTATAATAAGGCTGAATGACATTAACGCATTGCTCGATTGTGTATCTTTCCATGGTTCAAATTAAATTAGTCTGAAATTGAGAAATGTCAAATGTAATGAAGAAAAGAACTTGACGTTTAGGTGTGGCTTACATTCAACATCGGCCCTCACAATTCAATCATCCTTTATTTCTGCCATAACTTCCATATAAACAAATGGAGGATATTTATATTTTGTCAATTTAATTATCTTGTAATAGTTGGCAATACCTCAGAAAACCCAATCATTTGATACACTGGTCAAATAAATGGTCAAAATTTACCTATAGTTCTAAAATATACACGTATGTCCTATAGTCTACCTGCATATCTTAGAACAGAAGGACAAGTACTCTGAATATGGTCTATAGAAAAGAGTTTAGTCTTTTAAGTACACTGAATACACCGTGCAACAGTATACGTGAAACTAGAGAACATATGTAGTGAAACTGCGTCCCCAATTTATCGCCAGATCGTCAGTATTTTTTTTTTAAAGAACTTCAAAGTTTCAAAGGATACACCACTTTCAAAAAATTAAATCAAATATTTCCACGAACCATATGATAACGTTATGGGTATTAAATGAAAGTTAAGAATCTCAGCAATGGAAACAAATAACAGTTTTAATGGATCTGGACCAAAAATTTCACTTTAAAGTTTTAAAGCTTAATATCATTTAAATAATTTTTTCCGAAAAAATATATGTTGAAGAAGTTATTGTACATTTAATTAATCTAGCTTTAATAGTTTAGTAAAATAGAAAAAAATTATTTATCCTGTTTCAAAATATTATATATATATAAAAAAAACTGCTGATCGTCTTATGCTGATCGTCTGTGTAACGACATATTGTCCAACAATATTCTGCAATCATGTGTCATTCACTTTTTCCTCTAAATCGATTTTCAATCGTCGCGATTTCTTGATGAAATCGCTCACCATGCTCACCACTGAAATTTCCCAAATTGTCGGGAAAAGAGTCAAGATGGTTGTAAAGAAAATGAATCTCTTTTGAAATTTTTGGTCCAAATCCTTTAAAATCTGTTATTTGTTTGCATTGCTGAGATTCTTACCTTTCATTTGATACCCATATAGTTATCATATGGTTCGTGGAAATATTTGATTTAATTTCTTGAAAGTGGTGTATCCTTTGAAACTTTGAAGTCCTTTCAAAAAAAATCATGACGTTCTGGCGATAAACTGAGGACGCAGTTTTACTACAGAAAAAAATGGAAAATTGTAGCAAGGTGATATAGTCAAATTTTGTACAAGGAAAGCGTTTATTGATTTACAAAATAAAAATCAAACACCTTGTACTGCCCTTACAATTTCGCAAAATATTTTTTCAATAACATCTGAAAGAAATATTTTGTATTTATACGTAAAACCTAAGAAATCGGGGTGTTTACCGCAACCATTAGAATTGATGATTTCCTTTGACATTTTTGTGCGAATTTATTAAGAACTTATTTCTTGAATCTCAGGTGCTACCGTAAAAGACCCTTTCCGTTTTCCCATAAAAATTACCATATGCCCTAAGATATTTAATTTAACTAATAACGTTTGCTGGGTGTAACCCTTTCTACAGTTTTACTATATGTCTCGTCTGGCCATGCAACCGAATGTCGCATGGGTGAGGTTATTTTTTAGTCACTTTGCGAGACTAAAATGGCTGTATTGTTTTTTTTACCAGAAGACAAGATTTTTGGTGTATTATGGAAAATGTTTAATGCAGATTTATGTTGTATTCGAACAGACCTACAAAATGCATTAGGTCACTCCCCATGTTTCAAATGACTGTAGCACTGTCAATGTAAATTTAATTTTTATATATTTCAATTTCACTATGATATAACAAATTTTTAGCCGGAAAGAAACTATCTAAGCACCAGTTGTGAGTCATTCGTTTATATACAAACAATCTACTAAATTACACTTTGGTGCCTGATAAATTATTTGTGTATTATTATGCGTTGCCATAATGGCAATAAATTGTCCTTCTAATAACTTGTGCTAATATTGCCATTATTAAAGTCTCACACAATTTTTGGCAAATTTATTTAAACGACATTCATTAGGACATTCATAATGTTTGTTTCATTGTATTCATTTCACAGCAACTTAACTTTCTACATTTCACAGCAACTTACTCAGCCTATTGTAATTTAAAATGCCCTAAAGCAAATCCCAATTAAATTGTCTATATCGAAACAACAACAACAACTTGAGTCTATATTTTAATCATAACTGAAATATCTTTGATAAAATCTTTAAGAGAATGTTAATAATAATGAATGGTCACAAATGATATGGGGTAAGAATGTGTAAATTTACTAATGGCGTGATGAAGATGTAAAAATCAGTGTCCTATCATTCATTGCCTTTTATTGTCGCATTCTAATTCTACACCTGAATATATAATCGAAAGTTGTAAACCTGAGGCTAAATGTGCTAATTTCTTAATGATGTGGAAATGATGTATTAGTAATATCAATATCATGTCAAAGGTATTTTCGTATTTTGTGGTAATCAGTTATAAGGTGTCATTAACTTTTGAGTAGACTTGTATGGGCCTTTTAAGGTTGTATAACATTTAAATGGCCAAAAGTGATAAAGAAATTGTTTAAGTGTGTGTATTATGTATCGCGTTAGTCTTTTTACGGTTGACCCACTTTAAAGACTTGAAAGCGACACATTAATGTGGGTCGTTAAGTTGACAGTCCTATGTTCCAATGGGAGTTAGAGGAACACATATATATATAAGTTGGCAATAGTTATGTAGTCAAAGTTCACGTATTATTAGCAGATATATACCCATTTCAGCCTAGTGTTGGTTATAATTCCCTGTATATCGTTGTATTCTCTAAAATTTATATTTAGGACTCAAATACTTGTTGCTGCGATGCAGTTTTTTTAGTAAATGTCCTTAAATTTCCCTATCGCCATCGTGTTTAATATTCACATAATATTGTTGACATTGATCCCGTATTAATGTTACAATTTATTACATCTTTACCACTTTACGTTTTTTCCAAATTACACTTGACACATTGTCAACCTTTTTTCATAGTAGCTTTTAGCGATATCGTCATTTACTGGAAATTTCCTTTATGTCCTTGAAAAAGGCAAATAATCCGCCATGGGTGTTGTGAGCTATTTTTTTTTGTTTAGAGCAAACGCATATAGAAGAGCAGAAAGGTTATCAATTATGTCGCTTTATCCATAATTTACTTTGTCGTTGGGCCTTTGACGTTTGTCAAGCAAAATGGAAACAAATCAGAATTTATAAAACCTTGACATAAAAGATATAATATTGTATGCTACGATGGATGGTGATATTTTAGTAGCAACGGTAGGTTTCTTTAATGGTAGCTAAGAAGACATGTGTGGATGCTTTTATTATGATTACAGTATTCAAATTAATGTTAGAATTTCCAGCCTGACTGTAGATTAATGTCAGGATGACATAGGTGATTGTATAAATCCCTGTAAATTTAAAAGCATAGAATGTCTTTATAATCGCTCTAAAAATACAGTTTATGAAGATATGTGTTGGTAGATGTAATTTCAGTGGGCAGTGTAACAAATTTATGTAAGAAGTTAAATAAAACAGGTCAATATTTCACATAAAAGAGTAGTGAAAAAGAGATGCCACAAGTAACATAATTATCTTCGGCTATATTTGCACTACTACAACCTCCTCCAGAGGATAGAAGTTTGTATACTAAATTTAAGTACGATAGCTCTTAAATTAAGGCTGTAATCGCGAGACAGACTTAATTCCCACCAAGAAGAGGCAGTCTGCCTAGGGGTAGTAGCTTTTGTTTGATTTTACTCATCTTAGAACCGTATCTCCACTAGAAGGATAGAAGCTGGCATACCAAATATCAGATGAACGATTTAAATTTATGTTTCGTGTTGGCATTGCCACGCCCCTTTGTCTAATTATGTTTTCATGTAACCTATGACAGAGGCCCTACGGATACTACTACCTAGTGAAAATTTTATTTCAATCGGTCTTTTTATTTCGCCGGGATAACGATATATCAAAAGGGACGTGGTACCGCCAATTTCCCAGCGAGACGTAATCCCCCATGAACCATTTACAAATGTAGCAAATCTCATCTTCATACCTCCAATGGCTCGTGAGATAAGCCGATTGAAATTTAGGTTTGTGTGGGCGGTGTCATGCCCCATTGTCTAACTATGCTTTTATGTAGCCTATGGTGGAGACCCTATGGACAGTATCACACTGAGAAAATATTATTGCAATCGATCTATTTATTTGTCTCATATAATGATTTTTTAAAAAGGGGCGTGAGTGACATCGTCCACTTTTTACAAACAAAGTATTTTTTCTTTTCCGCTAAACGTAACAAATCTCGACTTCGTGCCTATAATGGTTTAAAAGATACAGCCGTTTCGTGGTGTATAGGGTGGAGCCACGCCCATTTTACCCCCTTGCAGATCGAATCTCTGTCGAGTACTATCATTGTTCCAAATTTTATCTCTGTAGTTCTAAAAGGTGCCGTGACATAACCCCACGCGGACATAATCCCCAAAACGATTTTGGGGCGGTGGGGGGCGTGGGCATCCGCCGTGGTTAGTCTCGTTACGTACTTAATCTGTCTCTTTGCAGCACGAGACGAAAGCGGTGGGGGGCATGTCCGCAGAGCGTGGCGGACATAGGCCCCAAAATCGTTTTGGGGATTATGTCCGTGGGGGTTATGTCCGGGCACCGTTCTAAAATATAGTTTTGCCACGCCCACTGATCCAACATCTAAATTTCGTGTGCATAATTATATTCGTGTTGTCGAGTTCTATCTGTGTATCAAATTTTATTTCTCTTGGGCTTAAATACATTTATGCCATGCTCCCTCCGCCCACTGATCCAAAATTAAAATGCCGCCTGCATGTTCATATTCGTGTCGTCGAGTACAATCTATTTAACAAATTTTATCTCTCTAGGGTTAAAATACAGTTTTGCCACGCCTACTAATTCAACATTTAAATTTCGTCTGCATATTCATATTTGTGTTGTCGAGTGCTATCTTGGTATCAAATTGTATGTCTCTAGCTCTAAAAAAAAGCTTTGCCACGCCCACTCCGTCTATTGGGTCCAAAATTAACATTTCGTGTTAGACTAATAAAATTTTTTTTGTATGTGTAATAGTTAAATATTGACGTGTGTTGGGGGCACCTCGGCAATTTTTGCCAACTTGGTTCTCTACTGTAGTGTGAAGTGTGAAACTTTCAGAACGATACAACTATTATTATGGCTGTTATAAGGGTATCTTTTAAACGGGGCGTGGCACAGCCCACTTCCAACAACACATACCAAATATCAGCTTTATACCTCTGATAGTTCATGAGGTACAGCCTTTTAAAGTTTCAAGTTTTATACCACGCCCACTGATCCGATCCCGCCCATTTTTGTTGGATAACGAACTTTGCTGCCAAATTCATCCACACAAATTCTCAAGGTGATTAGAGAAACAGTCCTCCAGATATTGCGGTTTCAGAAATAGGATCCAATGGGCAATCCCACTGAATATATCTATTTTTACCACTGAACACGCAGCTATATTCTGTTAAATTTTCAAAAAGATCTGTTAAGACGTTTTCGAGGCTATACGGTACTAAAATATGCAAACAAACAGAGACAAAATCATTTTCATATATATATATATTTGGGGCACTGCTTACAGTTGTCCGATTTTCCTCAATATTCCGCTTGAACATTACCGAAAATTCAAAGTTTAATTGTCGCTGCCACCCTACTATGTATTGTCATACCTACCACGCCTTTTTATGGGCGTTGCAAATGGAGAAATAAATTTAGTATTCCCTTTACTCCGTTCGTGCACGTGGTGAAGGCTGTTTGTAAGTACGCACACTTTTAAATGTATTGCAGAACATTTAGTTTGTAAAATATTTGTATAAAATTACAGAAAACAATAGGCAACTTAAACTTCGCCGAGGTCCTGTTAATATTATAATAGGGGCTTTTTCACTATACGAACCAATCGAAGCTTGCTTCTGTTCGTCTTGTATGCGATAAAATTTCCCATACGTTTCCTGAGTAACCCCCCAAATATTTTTCATTCAATAAATTTGTCCAAATGTTGCTGCCGAAAAATTTACTCTCCTACTAGCGAGGCTAGCTACCCTCCCCTACATATCTGAGATTTTGTAAATCACTGTACACTGATATAAATTTGTCCATAAATTCCTGTAAGTCTGTCGTATGTGTAATAACATCACACCCACAAATGCCATAAAATAAAAGGTTTCTAGGTTCCTTATCATACGGTTATGATTTGTTAACACCACATACACACCCACACTAACACAAATTTCTAATACTTAACCCATCCTCAAAAGCCCGAATATTACGCCTGCAAGACAGGATGTTCCAAAACGTGTGGGAGTTTTGTTCATGGGTGTCATTTTCGTGTTGTTTATAAAGTATTTTTGTTCCAGTTTGTTTACTTTTTTGTGACTTAATATAAACAAATAGACTAAATCAAGCGTGAACGTATTTTTGGCATTTTATGGTTTCGGCAATTTTTTGTTATTTGGTTGAGGGTGGATGTGGTGGATGATTTTGTTTTTAGTGCATCATTGAATATGTTATCTAGTGTTATCGTGTCAAAGTATTGAATGTTGTCTATTATTATCGTTTCATTAAACGACAACTTGCTGTCTATGCATTTTAATGAGTTAAGGTTACTAAACAAAATGTTAGTACATAAAATGTTGTTCAATATTGGCAAGAGACTTCGTTCTTTTTATAATAAAAAAAATATAAAAATACAATATTAAAAAAAAAGTGGCACAATTCAGACCACATTATAGAATTTCATATGTAAATGATACTTTAAAAAGCGATGTTGATAGTCAATATTGAATTCATCAACTTGAACTTAAAAAAAGGAACTTAAGCTTAAGAACTTTAACATAATTAAAACAACATTATCAACAATAAAGCTACAAAATTACACTTTGCATATACAAAAGACGTTGCTAAAACAATTTCGATTAACATTACTTTTTTTGCATAGAAATGTTTTCTATGGTTTTGTTTACATTAAAGAAAATTATTTGCAACTTTTGTATAATTTTAACATTTATATATTTTCAGGTATGCTCAACAATGACATAAAAATAACGAGTAAGTTTCTGGGAATATATAATTTTTTTCTGTATTTTGACAATTTAATAACTTTCCTACGTAACACAATCGGGAGTAGTCTCTCATATAATCTCCTCTATTTTTTGGGTGTCCGTCTGTCCCCACGATTTTGTATGCAATCTTCTACATTCTAAGCGGAGGTTAAGTTCTATGATGTATATTTTAAATATTTTTTAAATTTTTAATATTTTTAAAAATTTTGGTATTTTTAATATTTTTAATATTTTTAATATTTGTAATATTATTAATATTTTTAATTTTTTTTAGTATTCTTAATATTTTTAATATTTTTAATATTTTTAATATTTTTAATATTTTTAATATTTTTAATATTTTTAATATTTTTAATATTTTTAATATTTTTAATATTTTTAATATTTTTAATATTTTTAATATTTTTAATATTAATATAATATTTCTATTTCTAATATTAATATTTCTCTCTTCCACAAGTATCTCTACGTCGTCAAAATTTGGTCTGTGTCCTGTTAGAGTACTGTGGGCTGCAAGTGCGGTTTTTTGTTCTATTGGTTTCCCCGTAGCTTTTTGATCGGTTTTATGCGATGCCAATCTTGATTTTAGTTTCGTCTTTGTTGTTCCAACATATACCTTTGCGCATATGTCGGATCCGTCCCCATTACATTTTATTTTATACACTAAGTTGGACTTATTTTCTTTTTCCACTTTAGCTTTCGTCTTGCTAAACAATTTGTGCGTCGTATTATGTGTTTTTTGAGCCATTTCTATTTTATTTTTGTCGTAAATATTTGAATGTTTTAATCTGTCTGAAAATCCAGGTACATATGTGACAGATTTATATAGTTTGGGCTCTTTGGTAACATTTACATTGTTATTTCTTTGGCATGCCTTGCCCAGTAATTCTTTAATTGTCCTATTTGGAAAATTGTTCATCTGTAGTATGGTCCTAATTTTGTTTTTGTTAGTATTGTGAAATTCTTGGTCACGTATTTTTAATGTTCTTTTTATGAAGTTCATTGCCGTGTTTATTATCGTACGTCTTGGATGTTTGGAATAGAAGTTAATAATTCTTCCTGAGGCAGTTTTCTTTTGGTACCAGTCAAATTTGATATTATTGTTCTCTCTGATGACCAGAATGTCCAAGTATGGAAGTTGTTTATTGTCTTCCATCTCCATAGTAAATTGAATTTGGTTGTTGAAACTATTTAAAATTCCAAGTGTAGTTTCAACTTCGCTTTTCTTAGTAATACAGAAAATATCATCAACATATTTTGTAAACACTTTGGGTTTTTGTGTCATCTTGTTAATTGATGTATCTAACAACTCTTCCATCACAATATCTGCTATTACTGGGGAAGCTGGTGAGCCCATTGGCATGCCTTTACTCTGCTCGTATATATTTCCTTCATAGTTAAAGTACCTCGTATCTTTGATGCAAAAAGTAAGAATTTCCATGAATAAATCTTTTGTAATATCGGTGAAGTTTTTCAAAGTGTCCCATTTGTTCTCTATCGTCTTAAGAGCTAAATTTACTGGTATACTAGGGAATAAGGAAACAACATCAAATGATGTCAAAATTT
The DNA here is from genome assembly GCA_964034835.1 of Muscina levida. Taxonomy (NCBI): domain Eukaryota; kingdom Metazoa; phylum Arthropoda; class Insecta; order Diptera; family Muscidae; genus Muscina; species Muscina levida. Next base: position 170,306,062 of record OZ035880.1, on the reverse strand, counting down.
CATCGTCTTCAACAAGTGTGTTGCCAATCTTTGCTTTAAAATCCAGTGCGTCATTTACATTATATTTTGAGTCCTTTGTTAAATTTTTGAGTATATTGATAACATATCTGCACAGTCCATACGCGGGAGAATTTATAGATGAACAAATTGGTCGAAGAGGTGTTCCATTTTTGTGGATTTTTGGTAGACCGTATATCCTTGGCGCAATAGCTGTTCTATTTATTAGTTTCGTCCGTTCTGTCATATTAATTATACCCTTATTGTATAATTTTTCCACTAAATTATTGTTTTTAGTTTGGAGGGTTAATGTTGGATCCTTTTATATGTGCATAAGTCCCCTACTTATGTAATCGGACTTGGTCATCGCTACTGTTTTTCCTCCTTTGTCTGCACACACTATTAATATGTCCGAATTTTCTTTCAAAAAAGTTTTCGTCTGTCCCACTGTGTTAATAATCAGTTTGTCTCTCTGACTTAGTTTTTGTCTCTGTAAGTGGTCGTCAATTAACGATATGTATTTTGCTCTCGCAATTTCTTGGTGCTCTTTGTTCTCTAGTGTTTGTACAAGCTCTTCTCCTTCAGCAATACACTTAAAAAACGGAAACGTTGTTCTTGTATCCGGCAAAGCATATTTTGGACCTAGTGAGAGTAACCATTGTATGTGTAATGGTATCTCTGTAGTAGTAATGTTCACGAACCATCCTTGTTGTGTTGTAAGTTCATCTCCCTCTCATTTCGCTCATGGAGCTTTTGTAATTTTCTCATTTGTCTTGTTTTGTTTTTGTGCATGTAATTTTCGTATAACGTTCTCTCACTGTTTGTGAGTAGGACTCTGTCTTCTTCATCTAATAATTTTTGGAGCTTTTTGTCGACGATCTCTAATAGTTTTTTGTTCTCAAATATCTGTGTGTGTTTTTGTTGTATGAGCAAATTCAAAATTTTTGTGTGGAAATTGTAAATCAGCTTATTGAGCGTGGATCCATGTTCTGGCGGGATTTTGTTGTGTTGTGTAAAGATGTTTTGTACGTGTTTCGTCGTGTTTGTAAGGAAGTTCAGTATCATACCTGCTTGTTTACATTTCATGAGAAATGTTGTTGATGTTTTTAAGTTGGCGGTTGATTTGTTGTATTTTGAGAATTTCTTGATGTAAACATACGTGTATTTGTTGTATTTGTGTTTGAGAGTAGAGTAAGTCATTTTGATCGTACTATTTTTAATATTTTTAATACTTTTAATATTTTAATATTTTTAATATTTTTAATATTTTTAATATTTTTAATATTTTTAATATTTTTAATATTTTTAATATTTTAAATATTTTTAATATTTTTAATATTTTTAATATTTTTAATATTTTTAATATTTTTAATAATTTTAATAATTTTAATATTTTTAATATTTTTAATATTTTTAATATTTTTATAATATTAATGTTTTTAATATTTTTAATATTTTTAACATTTTTAATATTTTTAATATTTTTAACATTTTTAATATTTTTAAAATTGTTAATATTTTTAATATTTTTAATATTTTTAATATTTTTATAATATTAATGTTTTTAATATATTCAATATTTTTAATATTTTTATAATATTAATGTTTTTAATATGTTTAATATTTTCAATAGTTTTAATATTTTTAATATTTTCAATATTTTCAATATTTTTTATATTTTTAATATATTTAATAATAAAGAGTAAAAACTTTATATATATTATGTTGGCATGACAGATTTAGTTTTCTCATCTCCAAGTCCCATTGTACAATTTATCCACTCCAATTTATTACAGATTTCAATAATATCTACTGCTACAAAATAAAGCTTTTATAAATTCTGTGTTGTACCATTTCTATGTACAGCATGATGATACTTCTATTTTCCATCGGTTTTGCTACAAATTTTCTTTTTTTTAACCTGCACCATACAAATGGATATTTCCAGGAATCCGTGGGGCACAAAAAAATTTCTCTGCATCGATTTGACATCACTCGCTTTGTTGTTGTTCTTGTCATGAGGTTTAAATGTTGTGAGTCGACTTATGATCTTAGTTTGTTTCGGTCAGTAGCAAAATGTCAGCATATAAACTAAGAAGAAATAAAATGAAGCAAAAACAAACACAATTAGTAAACAATAGACGCCACTTAAGAGAGTTAAACAACAAATTTGATGATGTTAAGTTAAAGCTTAAAATTTTAACTAGAATGTTAGACGAGTTTTGGATATTTAAAAATAATTAGTTTTGTTTTTATTGAGTTTTAATAACTGCAGATAAGTTTTTTTGCTGTTATCTAGATATACATAATTTTTTAGCTGTGTAGATGTTTGCAAAGTTGTTAACGATAAAATCGAGTTATTTAAACCCGTTGGCAGTGTTGACAAATTTGAAATAGTATATCTTAAGTTCATTCTAGTCGAACTTGGGGTACCCTGCTTAGTGGACCTGAATTAAACAAATCGGCGATCTTAGTATCTAACGACAAGTAATGACAATGTCAATATGTAACAAACTTAAAGTTAAACTAAGCTTAGCTCAATTTCTATAATAGAGAGTAAAACGACACAAAAATAAATAAAGCAGTTCAATAACTCAATTTGTAAAACAAAAGAGCGAGAGAACAAAAAGATAATATTCAAACAAAAACCTGTATTTGTTATAAATTTTTTTGGTATGAATCTCGCTTTAAATATCATTGTGGTTTGACAATGCAGCTCAATCGTGATCGCATCTTTTGTATTTAAATTTATGTAGATTTTTTTTCGTTTTAACTGTTGAATATTTTTTTAGCATATATTTAAAAGATTTAGGTTGTTTACTATCAGCACATGTTTGCTTTTGTGTTTTAGTTAATATAACTTTGTTGTTACTTAGTATAACTTCCAAGCGTTCTCTTTTTATTAGTTGTTGTATTGTCTGATAAGTTAACATTTTTGTATTTTAATTAGCCATATAAATATTTGATAATCTGTTGGAGGTTTATTTCCATTTTTATCTGTTGTTTTTTTTTTATTATTTGTGCGATATTATTTTGTTAATGCTGCCGTTGATTTCATTTAATTATTGGCTGCCTTATGATTGCACAGCTTAACGCGTGCAGTGTTTTATATCAGCAGTGCCAATATCTACAACGACAACAACAATGGTTAATAATTTATAGATCTTTCTCATGATATCCGCTAGTTTGCTGTTGTTGTTGTTGCTATGGATCATAAATTATGCACAAGTATGCCAATTAATTGAATTTGTTTGAGCTGCACTCGCGCAGCCTCATCTAACATAAATTAGATTTGTCCCCTCGTGTACTGTCATTGGTGGTGGTGGCGGCGGCATTGTTTATTATAGGAAGTTTAAGTTAACTAACAATAATTAGATTTGCATCACATAAATTATTGTATTGAAATCCTTTAAGCCATCATTTAATTGTCAATGTGACACGATTTTTCCGTATTTACAGCGACGTTCACAATTTTAGCACAGCATTTGTAATATTGTGTATAAAAAAACTTGAGGTTAAGCTATAATATGTATAACTTTTTTTTTGTAATAATCGTTAGTGTATTTTAACGACTGGCCATGGCATGATGGTCAGAACACGCGACTACCATGCGGGAGATCCCAGGTTCAACTCCTGGCTCCAGTCATCAAAAAAATTAAATTTTCTTTCATTGCCGACCCTTCCGATATTGTCGACAGCAACTTTTCAGTATAGTGTTGAGTCAATCGGCATGTCTAGTCTCAAACAGTGAAGTTCGCATTCGTCAATAAACAAGTAGGTGCCGTTAGTTGTGAATGTAATAATAGAAAGCGTGTTAAATCACAACAACGTAAGAAGCTATCCCATACCTCATTCATGGGGGGTAAAGGGAAATTAAGTTTTTTTTTAAGTATTTTAACAAAAGGCAAAGAAAGATAAAAATGGGCCAATACAGAAATTCCAGACAACTGATTGATATATATCCTTAATTTATGCGAATGGGGAGCAATTAATTTTCTTTGTATAGAAATAATAAACAAGCAGCATTGTAAAGTGTTTCCCAATAAGAGTTGTTATTTTGGTATTCGCAGAAATATGCGATTTTTTGAGATAAATGATCGGATGCTTATTTCATAATGAAATATAATGAAAAACAACATCAGCCAAATGGCCACCACGAGCACGCTTACAGGACCATATCCTTTTCATGAAATTTTCCATAACCAAACCGCAAAGTGGCTGCCCTATGTCTCAATAACCTCACGAATTATATCTTTGAGGTTTTGAATTGATGCTGGGTTGTTGGCTTAGGTGCAAGGTGTTAAATCACAAGATGTCGGTGGCCAATTGTGATCACCTCTTCGAGAGATAACAAGATCCAAAAACTTTTCCCTTGTGTGGCACGTAGTGCAGTCTTGTTGAAGGTAAACGTTATCCATATCAATACCATCCAACTCCGACCATTAAAAAATTATTAATCATCTCTCGATAGCGCAATACTTTCACCGTAACTGTTGATCCAATCTCATTTTCGAAAAGTAAGATCCAATGACCTCGCCGGACCATAAACCGCATCAAACAGTCGCACGTTGACGATGGAGAGGCTTCTCAACAAAAATTCTTGGCTTTTTCAAGCCCCATATGTAACAATTTTGATTGTTGACGTAGGCACCGAGGTGGAGGTGTAGGTCAGTCAAGATGATTTTTCGATGAAATTCCGGATCATTTTCATGCATTTCAAGGACCCAATGACATTTGTGGAATATCGAATTCCAAAGAACGACGAGGAATGGACAACCATGGATTTACTATAACACTTTGGGCTACAGCACCAAATTTCACAGCTGTTCTTGAGCGACGTGCAGGGATTTTATTCTTGGCATCAATAACTTGTCCCAACAATCGAATTGGGACAACAGTTGGTCACACCAAGTGTAGATAACAACTTCATCTGGTTCATCCAACGATGTTTTGGTCGCCCCCTCCTACGCCCATCAAGTTTACTGACAACATGTCCAAGCCAGCACATTCGGTCTATTTCAACGTGGTTCATTCGACGACGATTCTAACCGTTACCGATAATGGGTCCAAATATTTTGCAAAGTATTTTTCTCTCGAAGACTCTCAGAATATATTGATCCGCTTGTGTCATTACCCAGGATTTTGCACTGTAGAGCAAGACAGGTAGGATCAGAGTCTGGTAGAGCTGGATCTATGTTCTTCGAGAAAGCGCTTTGTCGTTTAATCGCTTGCTTAGCGAATAGGAGCAGCGGTTTGCGATCAATACTCGTCTTTTCATTTCCAGGCTGACATTATTAGTTTTGTTTATGGCGAAGCCAAGATAGACAAAATCATCTACCACTCCAAAGTTATAGTTGTCAAAGTTCACGCAGCGTCCCAGACGAGTGGACTCTTTGTTCGTTGAAACAAATAACTTGGTTTTGTTCTCGTTTATCACCAGACCCACTTCAGCCGACTGCTTTTCAATGCTCGAAAAAGCTGCAGTAACATCTCGCAAACCACGTCTTATGATATCTATACCATCAGCATACGCGGGCAACATGTGACTTTTGTTGAAGATGGTACCATTCCTGTTGACTGCAGCCTTCCGCATGATCATCTCCATTACGATGTTAAAGAGATCGCAGGACAGACTATCGCCTTGTCTAAAGCCCCGCTTGGTAGAAAATGGCTCTGACAGATTTTAGCCAATTTTCACTGAACACTTCGTGTCAGTCAGTGTCATCCCACAAAGTCGAAATAGCTTCGTGGGGATACCAAACTCAGTCATAGCATCCAACAATTTCTGTCGTATCGGACTGTCAAATGCAGCATGAACAGATGGTAGGTGTCGATCTGCATTTCTTGGATCTTCTCCAGGATTTGTCGTAGTGTGAATATCTGGTCGGTCGTGGATTTACCAGGTCTAAAGCCACACTGATAAAGTCCAATCATGTTCACCAGAAAGGGCTTTAGTCTTTCACATAACACACTAGACAGGACATTGTATGCGATGGGTAAAAGGCTAATCCCGCGATAGTTGGTACACACACTTGGATCGCCTTTCTTAAACACGGGACATAGGACACTCAGATTCCAATCATCGGACATGCACTCACTGAGGCAAATCGTGTTTATGAGCTGATGCATGCATGTTACCAGCTCATCGCGGCCGGCTTTAAAAAACTCTGCCGGCAGTCCATCGGCTTCCGCAACTTTATTATTTTTAAGCCTTCGGGAACGAGTAGAGATTGAAAGTATTCCCCTCCTCATTTGCAGCATAGTCGGAGTGTCCGTGACCAGATTTCCATCTCTGTCCTTACAGGTAGGGATCCCTGTTCCAAAATCTTTACTTTTTACCTTTTATTAGAACTTTCGGGCTTCACCTCTATCCTTGTAGTTTTCGATATCTTGGCTCTCTCTTTTCTTCCACAGACGCTTTTTCCGCCTAAACAGGCGTTTCATCTCCCTCCTTTTCTCATTATAACAATCCGTCACCGCACACGTCGCTTCAACATTTGAGAGGTTTTTGTTTTTCCATTTCATGTTGTTTTCATCCCCTCATCTCCTTAGGGATCATCAAATGATATATGCGACTAAAAGTGTCACGCATTGAAGGGGGCGAGTAAGACCCCAACACCTTCATACCGATGAGTAAAGGTTTAGCTATATTTCCCATATTTTATGATCATAACTTATTTAAATTTTTGTGTAAGCTTGTAAGTTATTGCTACTACATTACTACTAGGGTGATCAGTTCGGTTTTCAAAAACCGGCTACTCGGTTTTTTTCACTCATAAAAACCGTCGGTTTTTTTTAAATCCCTATTTTTCGAATATCGAATAATCCGGTTATTTTTTGTCGAATCTCGGTTTTTTGGTGTTCAATATTTTTTATTTAAATTTATTCATAATTGTGTTAAATGTGTACTCGTACATGTTTTTTCCAGTGTTTCGGCCGAACAACCTCATTGCTAATTTTATAAATCTTCAATGTCTAATAAGTCGGCTAAAAAGCGAAAGAAATTACAAATGTTTGTAAAAGACCAATTTAATAAGGAGCTTAAAGTTATTCATGATGTAAATCACAGCTGGAATTCCATGGCCAATATGGTTTTCCAATTTTAAAAATTGCACAAATGTGTGAATCATATTTTATTGGACTTAGGACTAACACCATTTAGTGAAAATGATATCGCAACTTTGTCTGTGCTTAGTGACACCCTTAAACCTTTGGAAATGTCTATACAAAAATTTCTGCAAACTCTTCGACTTTAGCTGATGCTGAAGGTATTTTTAAATTTTTACTTTAACACTTTTCAACAATTCAAAACCAATTATCAATAAATTTATATGCAATTTTCAAAAGGCGTATATCAGAACGACGTGTTCAAACCCTGAATACTCTCATTTTGTATTTAGGTACGAGTAAACTCCCAATTAGTAACGCATTTCTAAAATATTCAATATTAAACGCCTTGTACGCTATAAGTCCAAATAGTACACTGAGTGAAAGAGCATTTTCAATGTCAAGTTTTATAAAAACCAAAGAAAAAAATAGGTATACACCCAAGCACGTAAATTGTATCTTATTTCTTAAATGTTACTTTAGGTAAAACTAAAGATTAAATTAAATATATTTATATATAATCAATTATTTACAAATGCATTGTTTTGTTTCGTTTGCCTTGGTTAAAATAACAAACTGATCTCACTAATGTTTTGCATTGTAATTATAATTAAACTAAAAGTTTACTTTTTATAGGTATAATTGATTTGTTTTCTGTTATTTTTTAATGCAATTTTTTGTCAAAAATTGTGTTTTAATTAGTTATTTGGCATAATTTTGAAAACCGGATTATCCGGTTTTTTGTGAATTTCAAAAAAAAAGCAACCGGTTTTTTTTAAATGCCATTTTTCGAAAAATTCGAAAACCGGTTTTCGCAAAAACTCGAATAATTGATCACCCTAATTACTACACACATTTTCGCAATGCTGAAACAAAGTATACCTACTATTTCCTAAAACTAGCACAATTTTGATAATATGTAAACCAGAACAACGTGTACTATTTCCCAGAACTCCCTAAATTCTCAAACCATTTTTGAAAATAATTGCACTATCATGTGGTGATATAATTTTTTTTTTGCAACATACCACTACGAATATAACTGAAATAATCAAATACCATTATGTGTGTATGTGTCACCTGCGCACATAAGCAGATCAATTCTATGACATTTATGTGCACAGTCAACCCTTACACATGTTACACACAATGTCACAGTTGTTGATTATTATTAATTATATTGGCCAGAGTGACCAACACTGTAACAAATTGTAGTAATTAGCAACAACTAATAAATGTTGACCAAATTATCGTAATTTCTCTACACACTCAAGGACGCAAGATGTGGTGTGATGCACATGTATGTGTATACGGTTATATATTACAGCAACATGTAATATCACATTCAAATACAGCTATACTATTAGTGGTATGGTTTAAGATAGATAACATTGCATATATTTTTATTGTATTGATCTTAAGCTTGGATGATATGGAAGTTAACACCACACACACGTACTTAATTTACATACTATGTCATTTATTTCTGTGGAAATAGATGGGAATGCAGTGCGGAGTATACGTAAAGTATTTGTTATTGATTGTAGTGAACTTTACATTATGGATTGAGGCAGGTACAAGAAATGCTTTAAGTACATTAATTAAAAAAAAAATTACCCATACAAAGACTATCATCTAAAAATTATCCATATTTTTAGGACAATAATCTCCTAATAAAAAATGTCTAGCTCTATACTACTACAACGTTTCAGAGGTCAATGTTATGACATAATCGCTCTTAAATTATAACAGCACAAAACAGTACAACAGATACTTACTTAATTTCCCATTAATGAAGTATGGGATAGCTTCTCGCGTTGTTGTAAATTAACACGCTTTCTTTTTAGATTCACAACTAGCGGAACCTACTTGTTTATCGACATATGCGAACGTCACTGTTTGAGAAGCTTTTACTAGACATGCCGATAGACTCGACACTATACTGCGAAGTTACTGCCTACAACATCGAAGGGAATAATATTAACAGATTTCCAACAGAGGGTGTGTCACCTACCACGAAAACTAACTTTTAAAATCCCCTATTAATAAAACTTTTCGCACTATACTACATAAAAATTTCAGAGGTCAATGTAATCGCTCTTAAATTGTAAAAGCGTTAAACGAAGTCAACGAATATATTCATCAGATCCATTTTTGTACTATATTGAATATCTTATACAAAACTACCGAGGACTTTCACTAATGATACATTAAACAAAACCAAGGGCGTAGCCAGGTAGGAGCAGGGGGGGCAGCTGCCCCCCCCCTAGAGCTTGAAAAATTGGTCAAAATCCTAGAAAATATGAAAATTAAAATAAAATAGTACAGAAATTTTACAAAAGGTGAACTGACTATTAAAAACTTTACCATATGTTCACTCTCAAAAATTGTAGTGGATATTTTTTAACACGGATTCACTGAAATTAACTGATTTTTAAGTAAAAGTACTTATGTATTATTGTTGTTCTGCTTGTGCAGTGGTATCTGTTGGCCAGACGTTTACAGCCATGTATCAAAGCTGTAGAAAGGGTTACAGTTTAGAAAGTGTTATGAATTCACAAAATATTAAGAGTTCCTCCTTGAAATTATTGGAAAAATTTAGATTACCTTGTATTGGAAGTACTAGTACGCAGAGCGAGGCTCTTTTTAATTCGTAAGTTAACGTTCAATAAGCGAAAAATTGTGCAAAATTTTAACTGTATTTAGTGCAATTGCAAGAAAGATACTCAGTATGTATGTAAATGTACCAAATTCAAATATCTTCCAGTTTTTCATTAGGAAGTTATGTTTTATTTAGGAAGTTAAACCCAAATTTTGAAAATTAAATCTTTAAAAGGGTCAGTAAAGTTTACTCGAGTTCTCCTCCACAATTCGCTTTTCAGATTCTTAAGGCCCAACGTGTGTTTCCTTTAACTGTACACTTTTTTTCGTGTCAAATGATATATAAGGTGGACCAAATACTACTCATAGTTTATTTTAATCCAGAAGCGATTCAAACACTTAAGGCCAATATCATCAAAGCATTCCGTGGGCTACAGCCCGAAAGCATTAACAAGGTCTTGGGAAGTGATAGAATGAGGTACTTCGATGCGAGCCGGATGCAGCCAATTAAACGAACACAGTAAAAATATTTAAAAAAAGCAATCGAGTGTGAAATTAATAATTTTTGAGGCAACTGACTCCGTACTCGATTTTCGAATCGATTCTTTTAACAAGACATGAGACTAAATTAATAAGTTCTTTGGATTTGTAGATTACATTCTGTGAATAAGAACACTATGGTAGTCGAAAAAATAGATAAGACCAGACTCGACGGTTTTAACCTTTTTCGGAATCGTACTGCATCATTAGATTGAGTTACAATGATGGTTTTGTACAGAATTTTATTTAAAGTTTTTTTTACTTTGAATGGTGTTTAAGGGGTTAAATTGATTTTCGCCAAGCTACAGTTGGGATTTCTGATAAGCAAGACTTATTTAAAACCACTTTGTCGAAGACGGCATATCCGAAAATCCAACTATGGTCTGCGAAAATCGATTTGAGCCCATAAACCCCAAAAAATATTTGAAATTAAAGTCAAAAATTATTTTTTTTTCATCGACTTTGACACATTTAAAAAAAAAAAAAACTATGAGGAATTCAGAATAAAAAAAACGGTTATTCAGTGCACATTTTGTTTCAAATAAAACAAGAAAAAATTTTAAAATTTCTCAAGAATTCCGGCTTAAAATTTTAGATGTCAAAAAAAAAACAGATGAATTAAAATATTTTTTTTTTTGAAATTCGACGACCTAAAATTTTTTTTAAAAAAATTTAGTCTGGTCTACCTTTGTTTAATAAAATATTGTCAAAACAATGAGTATTGATTTTTCGTTAGGTACTTAGTTTTAATTGTTTTTTTGTAAATAAATTATTAACATGAAATGTAAAACCGACTGCCCCCCTCCCCCTACATTAGATCCTGGCTACGCCCTTGAACAAAACTATTATTTTTGCTTTACCACCATCACAATATTTTATAATTAAAATTTTAATAGCGCCTTATAAGACACCCCTTAGCTCACATATTGTATCGAGTTGATGGTATTTTTGAAAACAATAACTTTAATTTTACCAAAAGTAGCGTACCTATAAATTCAACATTATCTTCATTATCACCATCAACTGTTGATGTATGTTTTACATAGTCTTACATAATTGATATAACCACATGCCATATGTCGTATGTAAACTGCACACACACACATATATATAAATATATATGTGAATGCATTGTCAGCTTGTATATAACATTACCACACTGTTGGTGATTGTTATTTATATGGCTCTAGTGACCAACGCTGTAACAAATTATGATTATTAGCAACAACTAATATATGTTGACAAAATTATATTACTTTCTACACAAACTCATGTGCACGATATATGAATGCAGTAATATATTTATGATGACACAAGCTACAAATACAAAAAGGATTACATGTCAGGGTTTGGAGTAATCTGACATGACACACAAATGGTTTCATATAGCACAAGAAATTTAAAAAATATTGACCATTTTTAAAACTTAAACAAGTTCCAAAATGTAATGTATTAACATACTAGTGGGCCCGGCAATGCTTCGCTATTGCATATTAACTTGTAATATATTTCACATTTAGGTCTACAAAGTACTTTGAAAACGGTACTTAAGCTCTACTATAATATGTTGAGTTTATTTACTTATGTAACTTCTTAACATTAAAGTTAACCAATTAAGTTTAATTGTTGTAAATGCTAATAAAAAGTTCATCAGAAATGTCATATCTATAGTGCCGACATGTACATTAAGTTTTTTCTGTATGTAGGGCGAAAAACCACTTCTTCCACAAATCGGAAACAGACATTCCTCTAAAGATTAAAATTATTTATTTTGATCCGTAGTAACGTGAACCATCTGTATACTAACTATCTCTTTGGTCATATTAAAAAAAATTTGGTTATGCCTTCTCCTATTGACCGCAAATGAAGATTCCGTTTGAAGCTTCATGCCTTTAGCCATAAAAACTTCTTTTGTCATGTCTTCTTCTCACACGGATCAAGAATAATCCGGAATACTATTTTTGTATTGAACTCGTATTACCATTTTTTGGGATAATTCGGTCACCAATGTTTGGCTTAACAAAGTAATGGTCTCACGCGCTGTATATGTAACACCGTCTTGTTGGAACCATTTTTCCTTCAAATAATGTGCAATGACATGATAAATAAAAAAAATCAATTGATCGTCCACTGGCTCTAGTTCTTCTACCAGTTGGATTTTATATGAATGTAGGCCAAGATCATTCCTCAGCATTTGCAGAGACCGAGTTGCTGAGAAAGGCGTCGGTTCGATAAATTCGAGTCCCCTGTCACACTAACGTCTACAGCGTCGATGGCTTCTATTAGCTGCTCAGACGGATCATTATATGCACCCTCAACTTAACAAAGGGCTCCATAAGTTTGGCGAACAGAATGTGCATTTTGAAAATAAATTTGCAAGATTTGTAAACGTTGTTCTTGTGTAGTTTTTACAAAGTGATTTTCCAAAATATACTAAAAGAAAGTCTATCACACTTCTTTAGTATGACAGCTAGATTTACATTTATACCTATCAGAAATTCTATATGTCAAGAAAAATACCCATTGCATAGGTAATTTACAATTGTATGCTAATGTTACCTCTGATATGCTGTAAAAATTTAACCATTTTAATATAACTACAATGAATATTGCTTAATTTTTCTATCTATATGATTTATTACCGATTCGCTCTCCTGAAAAGTAATTGAAAAATACATACCTGTAAAGTAAAAAAAATTTCTATTTTAGTCTGCGCATCCTCAACTGCCTGGTGTACGGACCATTATTTGATACAGTTAAAAATTTAACTATTGAAGTGCGTGGGCAGCGCCTCGGCACTTTTAACTTATTTAGTTCGAAATAGCCTGATCATTAGGGCGAATCAATTAGTTCGCGACAAAAAAAATGTGTTAATCGTACACCAGTATTGGAATGTACGAAGAATTCTTAGAAAATTTCACTAAGAAACTATATGTCTAAAATCAATTCCTAGTTCGCGCTGAGAAGCAAGAAGATTTCAGGTAGAGATATTTTTTTTAGCAATGAGCAATTATTCGGTATTTTCAGACCTATGGGCCCCGGCTCTAATTTTTACCTACCATTCCGATGTTTGGAGACCAAGACGAAAATAATAGTATATTTTTGATTTTTTTATTGGGATCCCGCCCAATATACTGAAAAATGATTTTTAAAAACTTAATTTCTGTATGCCAACTCTCAGAGGCCATAACTTTTTAACCAATACATAGATTTGCTTCTGTAAAACCTCATTTAGTTTGTTGGGAAGTCAGTTTTACGCAGACGGTCTCAAAAAATATATATCTGAAGTTTTCGGTTTGTGCTCATTTAAAAACAAAAAAAAATTTCTATCTGAAATCTTCATGCTTCCCAACGCGAGCTAGGGATTGATTTTAGACACAAAGTTTATTGGTGAAATTTTCTTAAAATTCATCGTAGATTCCGATTTTGGTTACGATTTTTGCGAATAAAAAAATTGGCCCACCTTACTGTTCATATCTCTAGGCGAACAATATACTGTGGAATTTTGACAGTTTTAACCGTTTGTTTTAAAAAGGGTGTGGAACTAATGTAAAAAATCTCATCTTCATAACTCTGATAGTTCATGAGATATAGCCCTTTTAAAGTTGAATGGGCGGTGCCACGGCCCTTTATCCAATCACAACCAAATATAGCCTGGGACTATCAACAGGTCAACAGTACCACTTGGTTTTCGTATCAATCGATCTATTAGAAATGCCGTTAGAGCGATTTTTGAAAAGAGGGCATGGCACCGCCCACTTCCTCCCTGGATGCAATTAATACTGCTCCAACAACATATATACCAAATCTCATATTCATACCTCTGATAGTTCATAAGATATAGCACTATCAATTTTCAAGTTGTATGGGCGGTGCCACGCCCCTTTATCCAATCACAATCAAATATAGCCTGAGACTATCAACAGGTCAACAGTACCACTTGATAAAATGTTCGTATAAATCGATCTATTAGAAAAGCCGTTAGAGCTATTTTTGAAAAGAGGGCGTGGCACCGCCCACTTCCATCCTGGCTGTAATTAATACTGCTCCAACAACATATATACCATATATCATCTTCATACCACTGAAAGTTCATGAAATATAGCCTTTTTAATTTTCAAGTTGTATGGGCGGTGCCACTCCCCTTTATCCAATTACAACCAAATGTAGTCAGGAACTATCTACAGGCCAGCAGTACCTCATGGTAAAATTTTTGTATCAATCGGTTTATTAGAAAAGCCGTCAGAGCGATATTTGAAAAAAGGGGCGTGGCGCCGCCCACTTTTTGAAAAAATAAAACCTTTTAAACCATCCGGAAGCTATAGCGAACAAAACAAAAAAAAATTTTGAAAATCGGTCCAGCCGTTTTTGAGTTTTAGCGAGACAACTGCACAGCAATTCATTTTTATATATAAGATTTCTGTTGGTTATATATCCAGCGCCGTCCTTCAGGTTCTCCTTCAGGTTCTACCTTTCCTTCATGTTCTACCTTTCTCGCTGCAGCATTTACATCCATCCTGGCAACATGTCCCAGCCATTGTAGTCGTTGGATTCAGACTCTTTTAGCTACGTCGATATCTTGGTAAAGCTCATGGTTCATCCGATAGCGAAACACGCCGTCGACACAGATAGGTCCAAATATTTTTCGGAGTACTTTTCTCTCGAAACTCCCAGGTTTTGTATGTCCGTTGTCGCAAGCACCCACGATTCGACAGCATACAACAGAAGGAGTGAAATTAAAACCTAGTACAGTTGTTTCTTCGTATCTAGAGATAAGGTGGTGTTACTAAAGGGCTGCCGAAACATCTATCGGCGGGCACTATTTTCCGCTTGATTTCTTGGCTGGCACTATTTTTGTTATTGACGGAAGATCCGAGGTAGGTTAATTCATCTACAACCTCAAAACGATAATTGTCAACGTTGTTCGTCGAAATCATTATTTTTGTTTTGTCCTCGTTAGCCACCCATTTTTGCTGACTCCTTTTCCAGTGATGAAAAAAACTGCAGTAACGTACCGCAGATTTTGGCCAATGATGTCTATATCATCGCCACATAGACAGGTGGCATGTGGCTCTTATGTATTATGTTGCCAAAAATGTTGACACCAGCCTTTCTCATCACCTTCTCCATAACTATATTAAATTTTATACAGGACAAGCTATCACGCTGCCTTGAATGGTTCAGAGTGGTCATTACCAATCTTCGCCAAGAATTAAGTGTTTTCCAAGGTACATTTGCAAATTTGAATTAGCTTTGCAGGAATATCAAATAACCATATAACTAACTACTTACCGGAGAGTCGAAGGCGACTTTGCAGTCGACAGAATGGTGGTAGATGTCGCTGCTTTTCATGAGTTTTACGCTTGAGAGGACGCAATTGGTAATAGGCTTATTCCACGATAGTTCTCACACTCACTACGATCTCCTTTATTGTATTTGGGACACAACAGACTGAGACTCCAATCCCCGGCCATGCTCTCCTCTGGCGAGATTTTCTTCATGAGCTGATGCATGCTCCTAATCAGCACCTCCCCACCTGCCTTAAATAATTCAGCAGGGAGAACATCGGAGACACCACTCGCTTTGTTATTTTTAAGGTGGGATATTGCCAAACGTATCTCGATTTGTCTCGAAGGTGGACAGTTAATACCATCATCTTGGATTGGACCGAAGTCTTCTGGAGTAGTGCCGTATCCAGTACATTTTTAAAATGATCTCTCCATACCTTTAGAACGTTATCAGGATTCGTCACTAGCTTGTCATCGCTGTCCTTGCAGGTGGACAACACTGTTCCACACATTCTTGCCTTAACACTCTGGTAGAATTTTCGGGCTTCGCCTTTGCTTTGGAGCAACTCAGTGCACTCATGCTGTCTCTTCTTCACCTCCTTCTTTTTCCTTCTAAAGAGAAGAGTTACCACTCGTCTCTTCCCCCCGTGCATATTCTTGAGACGGCTTTGAGTACCCAAGTACACTTCTTGCAGCCCGTTCTAAGGAGTCTGCTATATTTTGCCACAGCGAGGTAATATTATTAGGGGTTGCAGCATTCCGCGACCTTAAGCTGTGGTCTGGTCCGCAGTTTACCGATGTACAGCTTTCGTTGTGCCTGGTTACGTACAATTTTCATCATGCTTAGCCTTGTGCGTACCTGAACTGCGGTAAGGTAGCGATCGGAGTAAATGTTTGCACCTCTTATCACTCTTACGTCCAGACCACTAGATGCGTGCTTTTCATCGACTACCACGTGATATAAAGGGTGATTTTTTAAGTGCTATAGGAAAGTTAAAAAAACACATAAAATTCAGAAAAAAGCATGAAATCTTTATTTGAATCGATAGTACGGTCCATATAATTTAATGTTTGAAGATTATTTCATGCAAATGTTGACAGTGACTGCGCCTCAAATGGTCCATTCTCTTAGTCCAATTTTGGCATACTCTTTCCAACATTTCGGCCGGTATCTCATGAATAAATGCTTCAATGTTGTCTTCCAATGCGTCAATTGAAGCGGGCATGTGTGTATAGACATGAGCTTTAACATAGCCCCACAAAAAATAGTCTAAAGTCGTTAAATCGCACGATCTAGTCGGCCAATTGACCGGTGCCGAACGTGAAATAAAATGTTCACCAAACTCGCCTCTCAACAAGTTCATTGTTAAGCGTGCTGTGTGGCATGTGGCACCGTCTTGTTGAAACCACATGTCATGCAAGTCAAGCTCTTGCATTTTGGGCAAAAAAAAAGTTGGATATCGTCTCACGATTCGCACGTTACGATTCGCATCACCTTTAACGAAGTACGGTCCAATGATGCCACCAGCACATAAACCGCACCAAACTGTGACTTTTTCTGGATGCATTGGTAGTTTTGGCAATGCTTCTGGCTGATCTTCACTCCAAAATCGACAATTCTGCTTTTTAACGTACCCATTGAGCCAAAAATGAGCTTCGTCGCTGAACACAACTTTTCGAAATAAAGTGGATCTTCGGCCAACTTTTCAAGAGTCCATTCACCAAAAATTCTACGTTGCGGTAGGTCGTTCGGCTTCAATTCTTGCACCAGCTGTATTTTGAAAGGCTTCACACCTAAATCCTTCCGCAAAATGTTCTACGTTGTTGAGTAACAGAGGCCCATATGCTGCGAACGGCGACGAATCGATAATTGGTGGTCATCATTAACACTGGCCGATACAGCTGCGATATTTTCTTCACTTCGTACTCTACGTAAGCGTGTTGGTGGTTTAATGTCCAACAATGTAAATTTGGTGCGAAATTTAGTCACAATAGCGCGAATAGCCGCTTCAGTGGGTCGATTAAACTGACCATAAGATGGAAGAAGTGCGCGATGAACTTTCTTAACAGAGCACTCATTTTGATAATAAAATTCAATAATTTGCAAGCGTTGTTCGTTTGTAAGACGATTCATGGTTAAATTATAGACCAAACTGAAGATGTTTGACAGTGAAACAAAACACGAAACGTGCGTCAGCTGTTTAAACCAGTTTTGCCAAAAAGATAATAGCTAAAAAAATCACATTTTATCTGAATCCTGCTCAGTTGATCTGGAGATAACCATGTTGCCTTATGAATATTTTTATGGTCAAATCTAGTGCTGCTATCCTCCATATTTCTCGCCACAGAGAAACCAGTAAATCTGATGCTATTGTTCGACGTTTCGGTGTGCAGACTGAATTTTCCGATGATAGACTCAAATGCGGTCTTCCTGGCTATTTAAGCATTAAAATCACCTAGTACAATTTTGACGTCATGGCTCGGGGTGCGGTCATATACGTTTTCTAGGCTCTCGTAGAACTCGTCTTTGTCCCCATAGCTTTTCTCTTCTGTCGAAGCATGG
The DNA here is from genome assembly GCA_964034835.1 of Muscina levida. Classification (NCBI taxonomy): domain Eukaryota; kingdom Metazoa; phylum Arthropoda; class Insecta; order Diptera; family Muscidae; genus Muscina; species Muscina levida. The sequence continues at coordinate 170,287,966 of OZ035880.1, read as the reverse complement.
ACACATATAAGTTGTATATGAAAAAGCTTTGTCTTAACTCTTATGGTGGCTATTCGTTCACACACCGGGTTGAACCTTGAGACTAGGTGTTGCTAGCTCTTGCCAACCACACATCCACATTCAAACTCGTGCTTGTCCGCATGGCCGCTATAGTAGATGTCGCACATCTTCTTGCGCGAGCAACCGTGTCTCGTCCAACGGATTTCCTGTAAAGCGGTTATGTCAGCCTTATACTCTTCGAGCACATCCGCCAGTTGAATAGAGGCACCTCGTCTGTATAGAGTTCTAACATTTCAAGTGCATATCCTCAAATCATGGTTAATTCGTTTGCGGTGGTCGTTTTCGGGGTCCGTTTTATTATTTTCTTACTACTTTTCATTGCAATAGTTCATAGGTAGGTGGCGGTTTGGAAGCCCAGCGCACCATGTCGCAGTCTTATCCTCCTGCCAGGATTTTGTTACAGTGCCCATTCTGGGTCAGACGCTGACCAGGGCACCGCTCTAAGCCGACTTGCCTTGGTGTTGGCTTTCGCCTCTCACAGTTAGCCGTGCTGTGACGGGTTTCAAGAAAACTTCAATTATTATTTTTTTGAGTCATCAAAATGCAATAATGACCATAATTTTCATATGAAGTGCATTTTTCAGAAGTCTCTAATGAAGTTCAAATTCATATTGATGAATATAAGCAAACAAGAATTATGTTTCCATATATAAAGTTCCTGATTATAATATCTTGACTATTATTTCAATACACACACATTTGGCAACTTGTACATTAACCCATTCATGAGTTAACGGGAAATATTTATACTACCAATAAAATTTCTCCATTCATCATATATGTATACAAAACTGGTAACATCCATAATGTATTCCAATGTGACATCATTTTAATTACTATCAATTGAATGGAAAAGTCATTTAATTGATTCAATAATTCGTTTACCATTTTTGGCTGAAGCAGACAAATATTTGAGCACACGCTTTGTCCCAGCCATATACTCGTATGTCGTATAATGTCGCCAGCATCAAAACCATTTGCAATTATCGTTGAAATGTTTGCATCCACTTGTTGTCTGAGCATTTCGTGTTAATTGGTATTTGCTTTGCAACGCCTAAAAGTTCTGTTCGTTATGTATTTATTGTCGCTCGCATTAGTACAAATATTTATCGTGATCTCATTAGTATAATGGTGTGTGTGCCTACGGTGTGTGACAACCTTTGATTTACCTATATAGTGGGTTCGATATTTGTCAAATGGTGGCATTAAGGTGTGAAGGCATGATAGTCTGTTAATTCATGTATTAAAAGATAATAAATATTTGAAATCATTTTGTATTTACCATAGCCTTGATTGAATTCATTACCTTATAGGGATTTTGCAACTGAGCTTGGTCCTTCAGGTCGCAGAGTAGCAGGTAAAAGTAATTTCTCATAAATTCTAAAATTAAAGTATCTCATAATCTTCATAAATCCTTGTTTGTCGAGCTACTTTTTTGATAATTAACCTTCATACAAGGTCAAAGCGGCAAGATCAAAGTGAAAATCAATACACATTGCATACAAACATGCAAGAAATATGTTTCGATTGAATGATTCCATGACAGTCATGGGGGGCCGGAGAGGAATATAAATGTCTGCACCAAAATTGATTGAAACAAACGAAACTGTTTAAATCAATCACTTTGATGGATCAGAGTTTTTATAATATTTCAGTTACAGCACAAAACAAAAAGAAAAAAAAAACACAGTTGTATTTTGACACGGATGTCTTTTACACATAATATCTTACACAAAAACACTTAAGAAAAGAGTAATGACTGTCCCATTTTGCAATGTTGCCTTTTGGTTGCTGAGAAGGGTGCCACATTTTCACTTGTGGTTGTCTGTACATGTGTCAGCACTTTTAAAGTGAAATTGATATGTAACTGGAAATGAAGTCATATTTGACTGGGTGTAACATTTCTCACTGTTACACAATTTTAATTAAACCCCCCAAAAAGTGTGACCACCTTATTGCTCCTGGAATCTGGTGTCCGATACTCGTTTCAAGGTTCAAGCACAATTAACAAGAAAGTTCAATTAAGATAACTAGGAAAAGACATGCCAGGTCATCAATAATATTTCTGTAATGAGAGCAAGTGGTTTACAAGGATGTTGGGTTAACATCATTATAATCACTTACATGGATTACACTAAGCGGCAGTGATTTTGAAGGCTCTTTGAAAAAATGCACCAAATTCAAAATGAACCCAAAAAAAAAACAAACAAAGAATTTCCTAATTAAATCTCCATACATAATTGGAGAATATTCCGTTTATTTGAGGAAAAATTTCATTTTTAGAGTTTGGGTCATTTTGCATATGAAAAAAAATTGCACAGATAAAAAATACCCCGCCTTTTTTTGAAGATCTTCTCAAATAATCAGACCATAGGCTCCAGCACCCACCACCTGTTGCCTAGCTTCACCAAGCTAGGCTTAAAATGGATTCGGGTCGCCAACATATTTTTGGAACAATGTTTCGTTGTGCTACTTCTCGTAAACTATTTCGGGGATTTTTTTTAAATTTTAAGGCGAAATGTTCGTGCTTATGTTTTGGGTCGTATTTCATTCTGTTCGCCCAATTTTGTTTACCTTCACCACCCACACGTACGAAGTGAAGAGCATATTAATTTTGTTCTTCCACTTCACTCTTCCACTTCTCGGATAAACCTACCCCCATTTTCACCCCTAAGGGAGCTCAAATTTATTCTTGTATGGAAGCCCCCTTAGGGGGTCGGTCATACATTTTAATCATCTAGATGTGATTCGAGGGCAGTTGCGGCGCTTGTTGTGGATTTGTCTCCAATACGAAAAGTTTCTCGATAAAAACCCGTGGCTCTAGTTTGATTTTAGACCCATGGTTTCTTGAGCAGTTTTTCTTAAAATTCATCGTAGATTGTGATTTTGATAACCGCTTGGTCGAGAAAATAAATTTACTCACTCTAATATAAATATATATAGAATCGATCAGCGTCGAATTCTGAGTCGATTTAAAGATGTCCGTCTGTCTTCACGATTACAGCCGTAGTTTAAGAGATATCGAGCTGACATGAAAACTTAAGGTTATATCCTCAAAAGCGAAGGTTTAGTTCTTATATTAGCCCGATCGGTCACAAACCACTCCCACCCACATACAAACTACCCCTTTTTGGAGTCTGTCCTCGCGATTACAGCCGTAGTTTAAGAGATATCGAGCTGAAATTTGGAACACAAGGTTATATCGTTAAAAGTGGAGATTCAGTACTAAGATTAGCCCGATCGGTCAAACATAACTCCCACTTCCCCTTTTTGAAGTCTGTCCCCGCTATTACAGCTGTAATTAAGTATCTATCTAGCTGAAATTTGGTATGCCTCCTACTGGAGGTTGGTTCCTAAGATGAGCATGAACACTAAGCCGGGTCGGAGAAAAAAGTGGTCAATGTTACCGCCTTATATGAAAAATTAAGTAAAAACAATTTCGGGGGTGCGAAAAAAATTTTTCTGTGGGCGCGGCAAAAACACCGGATTCGTGGTTTTTACCATAACATGGTTATTTGTATACCGATTGTCAAGATCTATGTATCGTTGAAAAGGTATTAACAACAGCTTTGTTAGTGTGTTAAAGACTTTGAACTACGACGTCATCTTCCAGCGGTTCTCATCTTTGTATTCTTAAAAACCCCCCTAAGCATATAATTTTTTGATGTAGATTTGAAGGCCTTGAAAAACTAGAAAAGATTTGACTTTTAACCTTTATTCATAAACAAAAAAGTTATATTGATTTAAAAAGTCAGTACATGTGATAAGGGATCGGCCGTGGCATAGTGGTTGGAACACGCGACTACCATGCGGGAGATCGCAGGTTCAAACCTGGCTCCAGTCATCTTAAAAAAGAAAAAAATAAATAAAATTTTCTTTCATTGTCGGCTCCCCTCGAATGTTGTTTGACAGCAACTTCGCAGTATTAAGCGTCGATTCAATCGTCGTGTCCAGTAAGAGCTTCTCAAAACAGTGACGTTCGCATTCGTCGATAAATAAGTAGGTGCCGTTAGTTGTGAATCTAAAAAAAATAGAAAGCGAGTTAATTCACAACAACGCGAGAAGCTATCCCATACCTCATTCATGGGGTGCAAAGGGAAATTAAGTTAAGTACATGTGATAATGCGAAATATACATTTGTTTATTTTTATTACATTCGTTTGTTATAAAACGTGTACAATTGAAGAATAAATAAAGTTCAAACAAATAAAAATCATCAGCAAATTTTATGATTAGGGGGCTTTTTAAAGACACAATGTTGAGAACCACTGGAATATGACGTCATAGTTTTATGTAACTACTAGTGGGCCCGGCAATGCTTCGCTATTGCATTTTAACTTGTAATATATTTCCCATTTAGGTATACAAAGTACTTTGATAAGCTCGATAACGATATGTTGAGTTTATTAACTTATGTAACTAATTTCAAGCAACTCCTTAACATGAAAGTTAACAAATTACGTGTTGTTTTTTTAAATTCTAAATATCATAGGCTCTATGACGATAGTTAAAAGTTCATCAGCAAAGTCATATCTTTTACAAATCGAAAACAGACATTCCGTTAAAGATCACAATTCAATGTAGTAGCGGTAACCGTCTGTATACTAACTATCTCTTTGGGCGTAAAAAACACTTTCGTCATGCCTTCTCCTCCTATTGACCGAAAATGAAAATTTCGTTTGAAGCTTCATGCCTTTAGCCATAAAAACCTCTTTTGCCATGTATTCTTCTCACATGGATCAAATATATTTCTGAATACTATCTTTGTATTGAACTCGTATTACCATTCTATGAGATAACTCGGTCACCAACGTTTGGCTTTACAAAGTGATGATCTCACGCGCTGTATGGCATTTTAGCCGTCGTGTTGGAACCATTTCTCCTTCAAATAATGTTCAATGACATAATAAATAAAAACAATCAATTGATCGTCCACTGGTTTTAGTTCTTTTACCAGTTGGATATATGAATATAGGCCAAGATCTTTCCTCAGTATTTGCAGAGACCGAGTTGCTGAGAACGGCGTCGGTTCGATAAATTCGAGTCCCCTGTCACACTTACGTCTACAGCGTATGCACCATAAACTTCACAAAGGGCAAACAGAACGCGCATTTTGAAAATAAATTTGCAAGATTTGTAAACGTTGTTCTTGTGTAGTCTTTACATGGTGATTTTTCAAAGAAAGTCTCAATGAAAGTCTATCACACTTCACACATCTCGCCTGAATGACGAATTGGTTGACCTAAAAGGCAACAAAAACGGTAAATGGGGTTTTGTTGGGGGTCAATTGTACATTAAAAATCCACATGAATCAAAATCCTAGCTGATACTTTTTTAAGATAAAAGGATTTTTCGTTTATTTACTCCGTTTTGCGCTTCTTTTAGAAGTGACGTTCGTTGCCCCATGATTATTGAAAGCGTACAGACTTCAGCTTTTAAAACACTTCTATCAAAATTTAAGTTTTCAGCACTAAATTAAGCTTTCCCATCGCGAGATAGGAATTGATATTACACACAAAGTTTATTGGTGACATTTTCTATCAATTCATCGTAGATTTGGTTACAATTTTTTCGAATAAAAAAACTGGCACACCTTACTGTTCATATCTCTAGGCGAACTGCAATATACTGTGGAATTTTGGCATTTATAACTGTTTATTTTAAAAGGGGTGCGGTACAGCCCACTTTCACTCTTACTGTAATTTATACTGCAACAACAACATATGTAACAAATCTCATCTTCATACCTCTTATAGTTCATGATATAAAGCCCTTTTTATTTTCATGTTGTATGGGTGGTGCCACGCCCCTTTATCTAATCACAACCAAATATAGCCAGGGAATATCAACAGATCATCAGTACCACTTGGTAAAATTTTCGTATCAATCTGTCTATTGGGAAAGCCTGCAGAGCGGTTTTGAAAAGGGGGCGTGGCACCCCCCACTTCCACGCTGCCTGTAATTAATACTGCTCCAACAACATATATACCAAATCTCATCTTCATACCTCTGATAGGTCATGAGATATTGCCCTTTTGATTTTCAAGTTGTATGGGCGGTGCCACGCCCCTTTATCCAATCACAACCAAATATAGCCAGGGAATATCAACAGATCATCAGTATCACTTTGTAGAATTTTCGAATCAATCGGCCTATTGGAAAAGCCGTTAGAGCGATTTTAGAAAAGAGGGCGTGCCACCGCCCACTTCCACCCTGGCTGTAATTAATACTGCTCCAACAACATATATACCAAATCTCATCTTCATACCCCTGGTAGTTTATATTTTCAAGTTGTATGGGCGGTGCCACGCCTCTTTAACCAATCACAACCTATTATAGCCAGGGACTATCTTCAGGTCACCAGTACCACTTGGTAAAATTTTCGTATCAATCTGTCTATTGAAAAAGCCTGCAAAGCGATTTTTTAAAAGGGGGCGTGGTACCGCCCACTTCCACCCTGGTTGGAATTAATACGGCTCCAACAACATATATACCAAATCTCATCTTCATACCTCTGATAGTTCATGAGATATAGCCCTTTTGATTTTCAAGTTGAATGGGCGGTGCCACGCCCCTTTATCCAATTGGACCGAATTGTAAATCTAAACCATCCGGGGCGCCACCCAAACGCATACAAAAAAATTTATGCAAATCGGTCCAACCGTTTAGAAGGAGTTCAGTCACAACACACGTACGATAGAATTTTATATATAAAGATATTAATAACAAAGCTCTTGTTAATCCATCTTCAACGATATAAAAAAACTTATTGACAAAACGTCAAAACCGGCGTTTTTGCCACGCCCACAAAAATAAAAATTTTCCACCTCCGAATTTGTTTTTATATGACTGTTCATATAAGGCGGTAACATTCATAAATTTTTTTTTCTCCATATAGATCGACCCGGCTTAATGAACACTTCTCCTACCCCCATACAAACTTCCCCTTAATGGTGGTCCGTCCTTATGACAACAGCCACAGTTTAAAATGTAAAACACAAACTTATATCCTCAAAGCGGAGGTTCAATTCTAAGATGAGCCCGATTGTTCAAACACTACTACCACCTCCATACAAACTTCCCCTTTTGTAGGGAATCTTTCTCCGCGATTATAGCAGTAATTAGGTAGCTATGAAGCTGAAATTTGGTATGCAAGCTATCGTTTTCCTACTGGAGGTTGATTTCTAAGTTGAGTCTGATCGGTCAAACACTAATTCCACCTCCCTTACAAAAAGGCCCTTTTTGGGGACAGTCCCTGCAATTACAGTCACAGTTTAAAAAGCATCGAGCTGAAGCTTTGTATGCAAGCTTCTGTTCTCTAAGTGGAAGTTGAGTTGTAAGATGAGCATGAGCATGGTAAACAACTACTCCCACCTCGCATACAAATTGCCCCTTTTTGGGGTTCTGTCCCTGCGATTACAGCTACAGTTTAAGAGTTATTAAGCTGAAAATTGGTATGCAAGCTTCTATACTTTAAGTGGTGGTTAAGTTCTAAAATGTGCAAGATCGGACAAAAACTACACCCGTGTCCTATACAAATTCCCCCTTTTTAGGGGTGTCCGTCTATTTGTACCCTCGAGGGCAGCCGTAGTTTAAGAGCTATTGAGCTTAAATTTGGTATACAAGCTATATATCTTTTGATACAACCCAAAAATGGCACTCATAAAAGAAGTCACTTTAGACCCTATGTTTCTTGGAACCAAATTCGATTTATGACTTTTTAAGCCGTCTGAGCCATGTCCGTCTGTCTGTCTGTCTGTCCATTTGGTACGCAAAATAACTTTCGAAATACCTATCCAATTGTTGTGAAACTTTGCATAGGTTAATATTTCCCCAATACTACAAAAGTTATTGGAAATGGGCTACATGGCCACACCCCATCTGGTACCTCCCATACAAAGTAACACTCTAACCACTTTAGAAATCAAGTAATAATATCAAAACAACCCACGCAATAGTACCCAAATTCTGTATTTAGTAAAGCTGTAGTAGAACAATGTTTTGGTGAAAAAAAACTTGAAGTCTAGCCACGCCTCACCTGGTACCTTCTATACCCACCTGGTACCCCCCTTTTTTAAATCGATTAATAATATTAATTCACTCAACGCGACCGTGCCAAAAGATTTTATTATATTAAGCTATAACAGAATAAAGTTTTTGAGAACAAATTGAAAGTCTAGGCACGCCCTTTTTGGTACCTCCCACACAAAAGTACCACTCCACCCACTTTAGAAATCGAGTCATAATATCAATACAACCAACGCGATCGTGCCCAAATTCTGCATTTAGTAAAGCTACAGCAGAATAATATTGTGGAGAAAAAAAACTGGAAGTCTAGCCACGCAATAAAAGTGAACCAATCCGCCCTCTTTTGAAATCGAGTAACAATATCAATACGCTCTACTCAATCGCGCCCAAATTCTGTATTTGTTAAACAAATTTTACTAAGGGTAGGAATTTTCGTAAGTCGCTTTAACCGACTGAAACTTTTTGACTTGTTATAAAGTTTTTGAATTTAAAATATCTTTAAATTTTATGTATTAAATTCCAATTTCCATAGTCAAGCAGTAAAGCTATTTTTCACAGCGACTTAACGTACAATCCCACCATCGCTGTATGTAATGTTTCAAAATGGATAACATTAAATACCATCGTACAAGTGAATGTAATTGTTTGACAGTATAATGTTGCAATAATGTTGCATTAAGTGACACGCGCGTCCTCTTTGCACACATTCACGTAATCGAAAACGAATAGTGTCAGCAACTGGAAAACCTCATCTACTTCCTCTATCTACACAAAGAATGGACACATGTAATACTGAATGTGTCCAAGATGGCAATACGATTGCATAAGTGTATTATAGCAACAACAGACAAACTCTAGTAAGCTAATACCAGTAACATACAGACACCCACATTCTCAACGGAAAAATGTTGCAGACATAATGTGAGAAAAACGAAAGATGGCGTGGCCTTGTAAAAGGCCTTTTAATAGCTCATCATCAACTTCGCAGTATAGTGTCGAGTTAATCGTCAAGGGTAGGAAATGCTTCCTAAAACAGCTGACATTGGCATTCGTCTATAAAAAAGTTAGAGCCGTTAGTGGTGAATCTAAAAACCACAATAAAATATAAATAAAATATCCCATACCTTATTCATGGGTGTAAAGTTGTACCCTCATAACGCATTCTATATATAGATTTTCTTTTGACAGTCATCGACAGGGCCTGTTTTACTACTGTCTTCCCTTTACACACACATGTACTTTCATTCGCAAACTCACACATATAGCTGCAAAATTGTGCAAAAATTGAAAGTAAAGCTTTTAAAGATGAATGTGTTTTCTTTCGATATTGAAAGTAAAAAAGTGTTTCGTGCCACATAAACGCCCCTTCCCCGATAAAAGGTATATAAATGTAATAAACAAGAATATTTTCTATATCCTTTTATACTTTTCACAGCTTTTTAAATAGGTGGGGGTGGGGACACAGAAAACTGTTTGCCTTACAGCAGCAGAATGCAAATCATTTGTACATTTTTCGTTGAAGTGTTCAACTTTAAAATAAAATTATCTGGCATAAATTTGCATAAAACATTTTTTTGTTGGTGTTATCAGTGCTGATGGGACCAAATAATATGGTCGTTTTTTTCCCCGCCAGAACTCTTAACATATTCACACAGCAACATAGCATTTAACTCCTTAAGCTTAGGAGGAGACAGGCAGCAGCTAGTAAACAAAGTCGTAAAAAACAACATCAACAACAACATTAGCGATGTGTGCAATTTCACATACATATCTACTTTGTATATATAGTATTTACATAACAAAATTCATAAGAGATTGAGGCGGCGCCCGCCTTGAATGTGTTTATCTGGCTAGGGTTGTTATCATCTCTGTGCACGCATTTCATTCTACACTACACGAGCAACCGAATTTGAAATATATATATGTGTATATACATATTAACAAAAAAGTCGCACACTTAAATTTTCTACCATGTATTTCATATGACAATCAACTTTAATTTAACAAAAAAAAAAACTGTCAGGAATAAAATCATGTGAAAATTCCTGACAAGACTACACGAAAAATACTAAGTTTTAGGAAATTGAATTAACTTCAATATATGCCGATAAGTTATGCCACTGTTGTAAAATACATACATATGTGCGGCGCCGTTAAGGCGTATGAGCAACGTGAATATTTATTATAATGTCATTATTGATTATACGCACTGATGTTTAGTTCGTGCCCAGAATTTGTCGTTTAGAATTATAGAATTCATATCGAATTAAGGTGCGTGTGAATTCGGTACGAGTTTAACTCTCACAAAAACTTGAGAATTTTTAGCAAAAAAATAAATAAAATGTGCAAAAAACGCCAACGAACTAATTGGGTTATGTCAAATATAACATTCTGGAAAATTACCACAACAACGACTAAACTTCATTACTAAAAATAATATCTAAACCAGTGCAGAAATTTCCGTCAGGTTAACTGACTGATGAATACCCTCACCCATTCGGTGTATTGATATTATAAGCCGATTTCTAAAGTGGACGGAATGGTAATTTTTTTTTGAAGCTACTATTTCTGTCAATGTTCTACCCAAAACCTTATCCAGTTATAGCTTTACAAAATACAGAATTTGGGCACGGTCGTTTTGGGTGTATTTATATTATTACTCCATTTCTAAAGTGGGCGGAATGGTATATTTGTATGAGGGTTACCAGAAGAGGCGTGGTTAGACTTCCAGTTTTTTTTTTTCTTCAAAACTTTATCCTGTTCAAGCTTTACAAATTACAGAATTTGAGCACGATCGCGTTGGGTGTATTGATATTATTACTCGATTTCTAAAGGAGGCGGAATAGTACATTTGTATAGGAGGTTCAAGGGCGTGACCGTGTAACCCAAATTTACATGACATGCCGATTGACTCGACTTCACAGAAATTGCTGACGACCATATCGAGGGGACACCGATCACAGAAATCTCGATGGCTGTCACGGAGCTCGAACCCAGATCATCGGCATGATGGTCGTGTATTTTAATCACTATGCCAATGCCGGTTCATATACTATCTTCAAATTGAAATTTTTTGTTAATTTGGAACCAATATGCAGAGATAATTTTTTGACGAATCATTTAAGATTAACAAAAGCTACTGTGTCTATTGTCATTGCTCAACTTTAGTTAATTATTATAAAATTTTTTCTAATCAATTTAGACTGCACTACAGAAAAGTTCAACTATTAACCCTCCGATAAGTTAGAATGTCCCTAAGTACCCATTTTATTTTCAAACTGACATAACTCCTTGATGACCCGTAGGAAATATACACGACACCAACTTTACCTAGAATCGCTTAAAAAAATGCAAGGCGAGCTGACCAGTAGTTTAATGTTTTATACAGATTTAAAGGTAATTAGAACGGAAACAAGAAAAAAAAGGTATGTTGATTACTTTTTACTCGGAAATTTTTATAAATTCATAATAAATTCTCTATCTTTTGGCTTGTTTTTAATTGTTTACTTACACAAAATAACCAAACAACGCAATTGATATGGAGTTCACATTACAAAATTCCATAGAAATAGGTCCTTGCAGACCTATCCAACAGCGGAAAAGCCGAGGTATGATAAAAATAGACCTGCTAGCATGATTTCAGTTGCAGTTTCTTGACATATAAGTACGCCTTCCCTTACTAGGCATATATACAGACTATAGTTAGTCGTTCACTAATCCTAACAAAAAATTCCACACCCATGCACATTTTGCTTCTAAAATGAGTCCTGCAATGAGGCCTCTTACTAGGGTGAGAAAAGATCTCGGTAAACATGCTTTTTTCCTTTCTTAAAACTGGACTGTGAGCAGCCCCCACTGAGTACCCCATAAAAATTCCATAGATGCGCACAACACAAAGGGCATGCCAACTATCTTGCCTTAATCAGACCTGTTGACAGGCCTATTAGCAGAAGGCAGAATTGACGCTCATAGCCGTGCACTCGTCTCTTCTTCGATTAGACCTGTTGACAGGTTTCTTAAGGGAAGGTAAGACAGATGCGGCTGTGTATGACAACCACATGTATGCTATTAATCGTACAACAACTATATAATGTGATAGCCGAGTAGGAAGCATGCCCAACTAGGAGTACTGAGGTCGCGAGTTCGTTTTTTGCTGCTGGAGTTTAAACAAATATATTATAAATTGTAACAAAACTATTGTATTATAGATTAATAAAATGTATGAAATCATTTAATGTGGAAATAATTCGCATATGGCCCTATGTTTTAGGACTCCAAGAAGGGCATCCAGGAATGCCTACTGAAAAGCCTTCAATGGGAAGAGACAGGTCTTGCCTGCCTATGTCGCCCTATGTTAATTTGAAATTAAAAAGAGTCATTTGTAGGGTAGGTCTTCTGCTTTTGTATGACAAACCTTCAAGAAGGCAGGCAAAGTTCCATTATTTTTCTGCTGGGTTGTACCTCGTATAAGCGCAACGAATGCGCCTGTAATCGGAGGATTGAGCTTAATTCCAGTAATTTCAGTTCCAGTAATTTTGTTCAAAAAAATTAACTAAAAAATAATACTGTGACACCAAATGGATGTCTGAAAGAGATCATATAATGCGACTGTGCAACATTAAAATATTCTACACAAATGTTCTTTTACCATGTAATTTGTCTCTTTTCAAAGCACTGTGTTAATAGTGACCTAAAATAGTCAGAGTATGAATTTTCGCAGATATCTTCAATAGAAAAAGCGGATTGTTTTTATGCAACATTAAAACTTTCTATCTCAACGCCCTATGTGTCCTTTTTGTCCTTATTCTGAAAAGGATCATTAAATGCGACGTTACAACATTAAAATGTTCTACTCGAATGCTACTTAGAAAATTCTACTTTGGGTGATCAAAGACCAAAAATGAATATCTCCAACTTTTACCATGTGATTTTTCTCTTTTCCAAGACTCAAGAGTAGGCATTTTCGATATCAAAATCTTCAATGAAAAATGCGGTTTGTTTTTATAGAACATTTAAACTCTCTATCTCGACTCCTTATGTGTCCTTTTCGTCCTTTTTTCGAAAAAAGTCAAAAAAGGACCTTAAAATAAGATTATACAACACTAAAATGTTTTACAAAAATGTTATCCATAAAATTCTATTAGGAGTGCTCAAAGAACAAAAATCGTTATCTCCAACTTTTACTAATCATTTTGTCTCTTTCCAAAGCACTGTATGAACAGCGACCAAAATAATCAGAGTATGAATTTTTGCTATCAGATGTCTTCAATAAAATTTAATGAGGATTGTTTTTTATGACTTATTTTACTCATTTTAACTCTCTGTCTTCACACCACGCGAGTCCTTTCCGTCCTTTTTGGATAAAGTCAAAAAAGGATCATAAAATAAGACTTTATATGTTACTCAGAAAATTTTATTTTGGGAACTCTAAGACCAAACATCATTACCTTCAATTTTTACTGAGCATTTTGTCTCTTTTCAAAACACTGCATACATAGAGACCTTAAATAGTCAGGGTATCTAGGTTACTTATTTTTTATATCAAATGTTTTCAATGTCATTTCACAAGAATGTTTTTGTGAAAAATTTTAACTCATCATGCCGACTGCTCACTTTTCCTTTTCGTCCTTATTTCGAAAAAATTCAGAAAATTATCTTAAAATGAGACTCAACAATATTCAAATATTCTACAAAAACGTTATTCAGAATATTCTATTTGGGATGTTTTAATACCAACAATTGTTACCTCCATTTTTTACTAATCAATTTGTTGTTTTCTTTTTTCAAAAAACGACAGTGTGAACAGTCATTCTCAGATTAATTTAATAAAATGTGACGAACCATTTTTTGTGGAACAATTTAACTCTCTATCTCGTCTTTATTTCGAGAACATTTAGAAAAGGACCCTAAATTGGACCCTAAAAAGGACTTTACAACATTCAAATGTTCTGCCAAAATGTTACTCAGAAAATTCTACTTGTGGTTATCTAAGACATAATTTGCACTGTGTTTTCAAAGCACTGTGTTGACAGGGACCTAATATAGTCATAGTATCTATGTTTGTTTCTTATCTATAAAAAAAAAATCTACATCATATTATTAAATATAAAGTGTTAATTGCTGTTAAAAACAATTACACTTACATATTTATCTTTTGTGCTCTAACTTTCATAACTAAATTTAATTAAAACGCATCCTTGTTCACCGGTAATATTTATTTCCGTTCCAATTATAGAAAAGAATATACAAATGTTTGCAGTACATATTTAATTTAAATAGTTTGTGAATACAATTTGTTGGTAAATTTTAAGTGATATAAAAAAACAATATTTTTAAACACAATTAATGCGCTTAATAAAAGTGTCGTAAGCGCTTTGATTTAAATTGCAAATTATTATTTGAAAAAAAAAATAAAATAAATAGTAAATAAATTATTCTATTGTGGTCTTATTACATGCACACAATATGCATAATTAATTGGCGCTATTAAAGCGTATTTAATTAGAAATAATCAAATTAGAGTATTTTTTTGTTAGTACTGTGACAATAAACAATTTAGCATATGCAGTGCATATTGCAGATATACTCTAAGGATAGTTATGAAAAGTGATTCATTTATAATTTTGTTTTTAAATTAGAAATAAAACTCTTAAACGAAAATTGGCTGTCAAAATTTTTACCATGGCTCGAAAGAACAACCTCTGACATTTAGTTTTCAATGATAACTTCAATCATATTTTGATCTCGACTATGCCGTAGATTGTCTGTTCGAAAGGCCCAACTTTAAACACTCTTTCCAGCATACTTATGAAAACCGCGAGAAATATTGGTTGGATCGTACCTGTCATATCATCAAAGACATTCGACCGAGCATAACCAATCTAAGGATGAAAATAATGTGTGATTCATTTAATGGTTATATATTTAATTTTAAATAAAACACTTAAATTTAATATTAATGTCGGAATATTTATTATGGACCAAATGAACGATCTCTGGCATTTAATTTTTAAAGATAATTTCATTTAATATTATTATTTTAAGTTCCACCATTGCCACATCGGTATTACTACAGATCTAGGCTGTCAATTGAAGAGTCCTAAAATCAAAGTTATGTGCTTATCGAACTGATTTCGCTATAAATCTTTTATATCGCGCAATTTGAGTGCCGTATCATATCAACTGCCACCAACTCGCTTTCATAGTGCAGTAGCATTCGAAAATGGCCGTTATGTTCCGTACGGCCTACCCCTTGAACCTCAAAAACTGCGCATGTTAATGAATGTAATGGTAATATAAATATAATAAAAATATAAATCATAAATGTTTTGCTGCCCCAACTGGCACATCCAATACAAATTAGCCAATATCCAAATATTAATATTTTCCAACAATTTCTATAAGAAACCCTTGAAAACTTTGAAAATATTTTACTTTATATATTATGTATTTTCATGTGAAACCTAATAAACCAAGAGGTCAGCTTTACCCAGAAGGTCTATGCTTTGCACAGAGAGAGAGAGAGAGAGAAAGTGACGACAACATCCTTCCGTCCACTTGAGTGCACAATATGTTGTCATATTGAAAACTCCATTAAATTTGTCAACCCTATTTAGGTACCGTCCAAATTTTAAACTAAAAATTGTTAATTGTATTTGAATATAAAAAATTGAGTTACATAACCCAACTAGCATATACAAACCCTTTTTGATTTGATTTCCGTTTAGTAAAATGTTTTCAACAACAACAAAAACTGTATTTCTGATTACATTTCCACTAAACAAACATTCCATGAAATTGTGTTAACAAATACTAAATGTAGATACGCATCAGTCGACAAACCAGGATATACACACAACACAGAAGTGATAACCCAAACAGGTCCATTGTCGCATACTAACATCCGTCATTCAATTAAATCTCGACTCTCATAGGTTTGAAAAAAAACACATATACACACAGATATTTCATTTGAATGTCATGTAAATGTTGTACAGTGATTTTGTTAACTGGCATTTCGTGTCCGACCAGGAAACATTCCCAGCATTTTTATTTGTTTTTTTTCATCAATGGTGTTAGTTTTAGTATTGATTTTACCTATGGCCAAAATCATTTCACAAAGTCATCAAACTTTGTAGGCAATTTGAAGGGTTTTTTGTTGTTGTTATTATAGCTTCTAAGGTGTCAGCTGTCAAAGTTTAATAGGAGAACTAAAAAGTATATGCACGATTGGTCACCCAACAGCATTTTAGAATTTAAATTTTCCCGCAGGCTTTTGATAACGCAATAGGGATCCAAAAGGAATTTGATTTCGCAGAATATGAGAAGTCAAGTGTCAAAATTTACGTGGAAGTAAATATTCCACAAAGGGTAAATTAGAGTTAGATGAAATGTTAACGACAATTTTGTTTTAATAGGAAGCCAAGTGACCATATGGCACAAAAAATATTTTAAGGAGGAATAGGAAGTTCTGCTCATTTTTAAAAGTTATGAAAGTTATGAGCCAAAATTGACTTTATAGTAAAATACAATCAAAGGGAGTAAATGTCGTGGTGACAAAACAGTTACACCATATGCCTTTTGTATTTGACAAGACACAAATTAAAAATAGGACAAAGATAAAAAAATCTTGTTGGTTTTTGTATAGGAACCGACCCATGGATAGATTAGGTTAAAGATACGTACTGAACTTTGAAGGTGTGAAAAGAATTTCCTTGGCTTCGAAACAAGTGAATCAAGAACTCACGAATAACGATTTAACCTATTACGTCACATCTGAGACACGAAAGTTTTTCGATCGTTTCGGATTGAAAACAGATTTCATTCTTACCGATCCTGAAATCTGGGAAAAGCGCGAAGATTACCTGAAGCCCAAGAAATGTTGTGTAAAGTACATGTTGCCAATGACGCTGCCGAAAGAGATTTTAAATTTATCTCTTTGACTACTGCAACCTGTTGTGCCGTAACGAGGTGGTTTTTGGTTCAAGTCATCGCCTAAAATAGGAAGAAATATCCATCGCATCAAAAAAAAATTAATTTCATTAATTTATTGGAATTATGAAGATTGTATGGGGACCACCTTAAGGGTTGAAAGTGGAGGGTAGAAATGTTCTGAGAAAGTGTTGGGGTTGCAAAAATATTGGGGGTCGGTCATACATTTGACTCCTAGAGGCACGTTTGGGGCAGTTAGAGCGGTGGGAGCAAAATTTATAACAAACGGCTAAAGCTAGAACCATCAAATTTTGGTTCCTTTTATGACGTAGGCGCGCACTAGGAAGGGATTTTTGGAATTTCGTACTGCAAGAGGGTAAAATGGGCGTGGTACCGCCCCTTACAACTCAAAACTTGAAATGTCTGTATCTCATGAACCACTATAGGTACGAAAAAAAGATTAGATACATATATTGGTAGAACAGAAGAAATTGAATTTTTTTGGGAAGAGGGCGGTGCCACACTCCTCTTTAAAAAAATCATTACAGATTGGGTGAAATGGCTGTAGATAAGATGATGAAATTTGGGGTGGTTGTTCCCCTTTTCGTGTAAATGTCAGCTAAGACTGGATTTTTGCAAATTCGAACTTTTAATAGTTGAAATTACAAATATCATCACCCTGACCAATCGGCTAAAGGTATAATCGCGAAAATTGATGTGGACATACTCACTATCAAATTGGATTAAATGTTTTTTTCAAAATCCGACATTACTGGGTAAAAATATCAAAAAGGGATATAAACAGTAAAAGGTTTCAGTCGGGCAACCCAACTTACATATACCCTCACCCTCAATAAGCCATAAAATTTTTTATATTATTGATATTATTACTCGATTTCTAAAGTGGGCCGAGTGGCACATTTGTATGGGAGGCACCAGAAGGGTCGCGGCTAGACTTTCAATCTTTTTCGCCAAAACTTTATCCTGTTATAACTTAACAAAATACTGAATTTAGGCACGATCGTGTCGAGTGTTTTGATTTTATTACTCCATCTCCAAATTGGGCGGAGTGGTACATTTGTATGAGAGGTGCCAGAAGGGGCGTGTCTAGACTTCTAGATTTTTCTCCAAAACTTAATCCTGTTATAGCTTTACTAAATACAGAACTTGGGCACGATCGCGTTGGGTGTATTGATATTATTACTCGATTTCCAAAGTTGGCGGAATGACATATTTGTATGGGAGGTACCAAAAGGGGCAGGGCCATGTATCCAATTGGCAAAACCGTAAGTAGATTTGGGGAAATGTTAACTCGTGCAAGACATTTGGTTGCGTCTTTCGAAAGTTGTCGTGCGCACCAGACAGACAGACATGGCTCAAACGATTTAAAAAGTCATGAATCGAATTTAGTTCAAAGAAACCTAGTGTCTAAAGTGACTCCTTTTATGTGTTACACTTTTGGGTCGTATCAAATGATATATACCCTCCTACCCATAGGGTGAGGGTATAATCGTGATAATTTATATGGGCTTGCTCCCTATAGAATTAGAATGAAGCAAGGAGGGTTTTCGAAATTCGTGCTTTTTAGATGTAAAAAAGGCCGAAAGGGAAATATGTTTTTTAGGTGTAAATATACCGAAAAAAGAGATAAAACCTGGTACTATCGAACAGACCAAACGCCTAAAGGTAAAGTTATGAAAATGTAAATAGTATTGCTTCCTATAGAATTAGAGACATTTAGGGGTAAAAAGGCCGAAAGAGGATAAAACTGATACAATCACCCAGACCAAGCGGCTAAAGCTATAATCGTATATAAGCATGCTCCCTTTAGAATTAGAGGGTATACAAGTCCATTTTAGTTGTGCAATTAGAGGGGGTACAAGTCAATTTTAGTTGTGCGATATGAATGTATCCTTTGAAATTCGAACTTTTAGCTATAAAAGCGACTAAAGCGGTACAATCACTCAGACCAATGTGATAAAGCTACAATCACATAAATGTGGTGGGTGTTCGTCTTATGAAGCGTTTGCATTTTACCTGTATTGATTAAATTCTTATAAAGATTCATTGTAAGTACAAGTGAAGCAACGCTAGCCGGGAGAGCTAGTTATTTGATATTGGTATGGGAGCCCCTCAGGGGGGTGAATATGGTGGTAGGTAAGTTTAGGGAAAATGTGGTTCATATGTTTTACCCTTCTAGAGGCAATGCCAAGCCTGTTGCGGGGCTTGATATAGATTGTTTCCCCTTTACCCCCCAACTTTGACCACGATGCTCTGTCATTTAATCCCACCCAATCTCCCTCAAATTTTGGCTAATTCATTTTTTCCGAACCACGTATAATTAGCTGGTGATTCGTATCCAAATCCTATTACTAAGGATCTAATATTGATACTATAAAATAACTTCTTAATACAATAAAAGGACTTAATTGTACATTTAACGTACTTGATGGTAAATTTTGAGCCGACCGTGGTATGATGGTTAGAACACGGGGCTATCCTGCAGAAGATCAATGATGCCATTCCCGTCTCCAGTTGAATACATTTTCCTTCTTCGGCGGCCTACTCGATGTCCTTGATGTTGTTGACAGCAACGTCGCAGTATAGTGTCGAGTTGATCAGCATTATTATAGAACACTTGAATGTTCAAAAGTCTTACCTTAAGGCACCTTTCTAACTTTTCTCCAAATAAGGACGTGCGGAGTCGAGATAGAGAGTTAAAATCTTCCATAAAAAATTCTCGTTAAATTTCATTGAAGACATCTGGTATCGACAATGCACTAAAACAATAAAAAAACATAGATACTATGACAAAATGAATAGTGAAAGTTAGAGCACCCTAAAAAAACTTTTCTAAGCTAAATTTTTGTGGAACATTGAATGTTGTAAAGTCCTATTTTAAGGCATCAATCTGACTTTACTCGACATAAGAACGAAAAGGGTACGTAAGCAGTACGTAAGCAGTAGATAGAGAGAGAAGGAGAAAACATAAACTTATTTTTCCGCCATATAGAGCGACCCTATCTAGTGCACACCTCGCATAGTGCACACCTCGTTGACTTTAAATTGAACCAAAAACAATAAATGGGTTTTTATTGGGAGTCAAGTTTACATTAAAATTGCACTTTAATCAAAACCCTAGCAGATTTTTTTTTCCACGTAAGGAGTCTAGATAAAGATTTGAAATGTTAAACAACAAATCCTTCTTAAATATCATGGAAAACATCCGATTTCGAAAATGCACTTAAACAATAAAATCATAGTTTGTTAGGATATACTTCCAACCCTTTGTTTGGTTAAACTGCAACTGGTTCAACAGGCCTTAAAATAGTTATGTCCTCCAGGAACTTTATTGTACTCAACTTAAGTGTTTATTCCGCAAATGAATTATTCCACCCCTAGACAATGACCTTCCCTCTTATGTACAGCTTTATTTGTGGAAAAAGTTTGCCGAAATAAAAAGCATTTTAAAGGACTTGGTTTCTAAGGACTTGATTTGAAGTGTAAACATTAATATACTTCTTTCACGGCCAGTTTAGCATTCTGCCCAATATACTTTATTTAGTCACAATAGTGACTATTTTATATCATATTAGTAATATTCCTCTACAAAATGTTTTATCGTCTACCTCATTTAACTCAATATGATCTCTGCAAAGGTTAAAGTGGCAATTTGTCTTAAGCAATTTCTTATTTTCTTCTCTCGTTCTAGCCTTTGACATATTTATATTAATTTATTAGATTTGAAAATATTGCCTGCTGGCTGTAAATAATGAACTAATGCTAGATATGCTCTCAGTGTTGTGAGGTTGTGCGACTTGTGCAAAGATAAATTATCGACGAAATAATGTGAATTTGTTGTACTCGATTTATATTTATTCATCTAGTTGCTTCTGTCATGTGTGCTTGCGGATGTGTGTGTTTTATTGTGTTGTTTATAAATTATGATAACTTATATACGCAATACATATTTGTCTATTAGTTGTAATTCAATTAGCTAGGTCTAACTGTAAAGACGTAAATTGGTAAATTTGTTGTAATGTATTTATTTTTGTTTTAAGCTTTTTTGATTTGTTATCTTACCCTTGAGAACAATCATTAAATGACATGGTTATGGCGGCGTATGAGTTATTTTCAGTATAATAATAAATAATATTACTCATTACGTATATAGAAAACGAAACTATTAAAGCCTGTCCCACGATGTCTAACGTTATAGTTCGCTAAGGTTGGTATACAGTTATCAAGTGTTGATCGCATACAACCCAAAACGAACTATAACGTTCGACATCGTGGGGCAGGCCGTTATTTGCCATTGTAATTGGCAACTTTCAATTGCTATGTGGCAAGGAGCATTTTGAACTATAGCCTGACATTATTTTCAATATTTATTTAGTAGTTAACTTCTCATATTGTTCAGTACTTATTATTCCATAAACAAAAGTTCTTTGTTTATAATTTACCTTTAATTTTTACGTTTATTTTCCTTTCACCTAACATCAATTTTTAACATATCCATCGTCTCACAAACATAGAATTCATAGTCCAGCAGACATTCTCACACGTAAAGCTTATCAAACTGTCACAACTGTTCTGCTGAGTTCTGCACGATTTAGTTTTAAAAAATTGACCTGATTCTAAAAAGTCTTTAAAATGGTAATCATCTGCTGCATCTCTAGCTTCGTTAGCAAATCTCAAAGGCATTTAGATTGGACTGGCAATTCTTGCATGGTATCAGCATGTTTTTCAGTCTGGATGTGAAATCAACATAAATTTTACTGCAGTTGCTAAATAGAAAATTGCATTGCTCAATTGCCTATAATAAGCCATTGCCAAGAGGAGCCGTGGCCATACTCATACACAGACACAGACCGCACACAAGTGTAACCTAGGTAAATTATCAGCTTGTTTCTCTTTTTTCTGTCCGAAGCACAAAAATACAGGTCCCGACCATGGACATCATATGGTATTTTAAGCAAAGCCGCATTAATACAAATTCACGCAATGGTATTAGAGCGCATATATGTAGGTATATTTAATAAGCATGTGTGCATATACCGAAGGTATAGTGAACAGTGGGTTATCATTTCAACATAAATGCTTTAAGTCCCTAAAGTGTAAATATGAGTGTGAAAGTATGTATGCTTATTGGTGAATGTATTCTACAATGTGCTCTGGTATTTGCGATAAAACACATAAAACGCCTGCTAAGAATTTTATGTGATGTTTGTTACTTTTTTTTTCTTCCCCTACATTCTTTAATTATACGAAAAAATTGCCAAATATTTGCTTTTAGATGTGCAAACACATTGGTACATAAACACTTTCTAACACCATAAGCAATCCTATACATAGGATTTAATGTCGTAAAGTTTTGTTTGTCCAAAAGATATTTTCTATATATGTTTTTCCTTCTTGACACACAGTGGGTGAAGAAGTTTTTAAAAAATTATTTGTTTTTATAGAGAAAATGAAATTTTCCACAGAAAATTGTCTAAATGATTTTAATTTAAATAAGAATAAAAAAAACAATTTTTCAAGCCGATAGAATTTTCCAAAAAAAAAATTCTTCCAATAGAGTTATCTATAGAGATTTTTTCAACAGAATTTTTTTTTAAAGAAAATTGTCTTAATGTTTTCCCATTGAAAATTATCATAACAGAATATATTGTAGAAAATTATCTTATTAAATATTCTATAGAAAACAATCATAACTAATTTTTTTGTCACAAAGAAATATTAAATAGAAAGTTTTCACAATAGAATTTTCGGTAGAAAATCGACCTACATAATTTCCTATTGAAAACCGACACACTAAAATATCTAAAAGAATTTCACAATAGAAAATTGTCACAATAACAATTTTATATATAAAATTGTCACAATAGGAATTTCCATAGAAAATTGTCACAACAGAATTTTCCGTAAAAAATTTTCGCAATAGAATTTTCCATAGAAAATTGTCACCATAGAATTTTCTGTATAAAATTGTCACAATAGGAAATTCTATAGAAAATTGTCACAACAGAATTTTCCGAACAAAAATTTTCGAAATAGAATTTTCCATAGAAAATTGTCACCATAGAATTTTCTATAGAAAATTGTCACCATAGAATTTTCTATAGAAAATTGTCAACATAGAATTTTCTATAGAAAATTGTCACCATAGAATTTTCTATAGAAAATTGTCACCATAGAATTTTCTATAGAAAATTGTCACCATAGAATTTTCTATAGAAAATTGTCACCATAGAATTTTCTATAGAAAATTGTCACCATAGAATTTTTTATAGAAAATTGTCACAATAAAATTTTTTATAGAAAATTGTCACCATAGAATTTTCTATAGAAAATTGTCACCATAGAATTTTCTATAGAAAATTGTCACCATAGAATTTTCTATAGAAAATTGTCACCATAGAATTTTTTATAGAAAATTGTCACCATAGAATTTTCTATAGAAAATTGTCACAATAGAATTTTCTATAGAAAATTGTCACAATAGAATTTTCTATAGAAAATTGTCACAATAGAATTTTCTATAGAAAATTGTCAAAAAAGTGCTATCTATTAAAAATTGTCACAATAGAATTTTCTATAAAAAATTGTCCCAATAGGATTTTGTATAGAAATTGTAACCAATGAATTTTCTACAGAAAATTGTCACAATAAAATTTTCTATAGAAAATTGTCACAATAGATTTCTATTGAAAATTGTCACAATAGCAATTTCTATAGAAAATTGTCACAATTGTATTTCCTATAGAAAGTTTACTACAAAAAAATCTTCTTCTTCCTTAATAGCAGCAACAACAGACCACGCGCTTCGGTCTTTTGCGCTCCGTAAAAAGTTCGTCACACCAAGCCTAGATAACAGCTCCTTTACCTGGTCTACACATTAACGATTTGGTCGCCCCTTCTGCACAGCTCACTTAGTATATTGCCGAAGACTTTTCGAGCCGGATCGTTTTCGTCCATTCGTACAAGGTGTCTAAGCTAGCGCATTCGGTCTATTTGAACGCGCTTGACTACGTCGGTATCGTTGTATAGCTTATACTACGAATGATTTGTTCGGCGATGGTACTCGCCGTTAACGATGGGTCCAAATATTTTGCCAAGTATATTTTTCTTGAAGACTATCAGAATGGATTGATCAGCCTGCGTCATTACCCAGGATTCTGCGATGTAGAGCAAGACAGGTAGGATCAGTGTCTGGTAGAGTTGGAACTTCATTCGTCGGGAGAGCGTTTTATCATTAAAACGCTTGCTCAGCGCATAGTAGCAGCGGTTTGCGATTAATACTCGTCTCTTGATTTTCAGGCTGACAACATTATTTTTGGTTATGACGAAGGTCGACAAAATCATTAATCATTTCATTAATCATAAACCTTAACTATGAAATTTTATCAGTATTAACAATTTCCAAAAAAAGGTAATGGAATTTTAAATACTAAATGACCTATTTTTGGAAAAATTATATTTCTAATAATATTTCTTTTAATACTTCTAGTTTATTTACATTTGGAGCGTTTGTTAAACATGTAATAACAGATAAACCCTCAAAAACCCCCAACCTTGGTAAATCTCTTCTGGTACCCTCCCATACAAATGACTGAATTGACACTTATCATTGTACATACATATCTTCTTTGTTTGTATTCTGAATTCAGTCAAATTTTGCGTAAAATGTACGCTTATGCAAATTTGAACTGGATATCATGATATCATAGACAAAATCTCAGAATAGCGAACTATTTCACATAATCCTTCGGGTACCTTCTATGACCGAAATTGCCTCCAAAAAACTGCAATGTAAAAAATTGATTTATGGAAAATCTCGGATACCCAGGTACCTCATATACCTCCTTTTTTGCAGATTTACTAATTCAATTTTTATAATTTAATAACTTTAGTTTTAAACAATATCATATATAGGGTGAGAGTATTTATCAGTCAGTTTACCTGACTGAAATTTTTGTACTGGTTTTTTAAAGTAATTTGTAAAATAACCCTAAATGTTGTTAACCTTTCTTTCGCATATGACACTTAAATATTTTTGGATGTTGTTGCATTTTTTCTCTTTTATATAAGCGTTTACCCACTGTGGGCAAACTTATACCATATGTGAGTTATGCGAACATTTCATACATGGGTATGTTATCACTTGTGTATGCCTGTTTTGCCTTGTTGTTTTTGTATCGAATTTTTGTTAATCCTTATATATTACGTTCCCCAAATTGTACAATGGGACTGAGGAAGGTAACCGCATTTGTGCCTTTTTTCTTTTGTGGTAAACAAAACAAAAAAAATCTGTGTTTATGTTTCGCATTACATCGAGTAGACATATTCTGCCAGCAGATGTGAATATCAATTGGAAGAATACATAGATTTTTCTGGTAACTACAATTACATACATTGTTTGAGTTTGGTGCCAACCAACAGTGCTATCAATAGTTAACCAAATGAAAATGTAAGCAATTCGCAATGCTATTAACAGCAACACATCCCTAGAGAGAAAAGAGAGAGTGCTCACATAGTTGCAAAATGTACAAGTAGTACACTCAAAAAATTATAGTTAATGAGCGATGAACGATAGCACATCTCATCAAAGGTTTACTAAATTAACCGTTTGACTAGACAACTCAGTAGTTGCTGACGACAACATCGTAGGGGCCTAGTAGCCTTTTAATAAGTCGTAGATGACTGTTATAGGTATTGAACATAGGTCATCCGTATGGTATAACTATTATGTTACAAGGCTCTTTACTTGATCATATAGCATCAATACTTATGAGGTACAATCTCTTAATAACAAAGTACTACACATGATTTTGGGACTCAATTGTGAGAACTGCATGTGAAAGTAGCCCTAAGAAGAAGAAGTTCTACATCATTTGTTTTGTCAAGTTACATGCCATAAAAATTTAATATCGATTTGAAGTTAGTAAGTATCGAATGGGGGAATTTGTCAAGTTTTAGGCTCTTTTGTTTATCATAACTCGACAGCCACAAGCCCGATTTAGTTGAAACAAATTTAAAAAAAAATTAGAATTATAAATCGTTTAATCTTTTCATATAACGTTTCCCTACATAAGCAACAGTTTCACTTTTCCATTCATCATCATGATTTAGAACTGGGTTTATTTTGTAGTAGTTACAATAAAACTATTGTACACCATGGCGTATGATTTACGTGAAATATTACTTATGATAATCATACGCCACAATATCATAATATAACAAAATCGCCTAAAAGGTGGCAAACTCCCCTACTCGGTACTGACTAACTTTAAATCGATACTCAATTATGATGGCATGTAACTTGACAAAACGAATGATGCGGAACTTCTTCTTTTTGGAGCTACTTTCACGTGCAGTTCTCAGAATTGTGTCCCAAATCAAAAAGATGACAAATATTGTACTGTATAAGATTTTTCTTCGAGTGTCTTTTTTCTCTGTTTAAGTGCCAAATTTATTGTTTGATCTAACCCACGCTCTGTTGTAATTTGTTAGTAGGATAAATATTTAGTCGGCTGTGAATAAAACTGTAGCCATTGTTTTTTAATCGTTTCAAATGCGCTCATAAAGTTTCAAGGTTTATTACTATAGAACTTTTACATTCTTTTTGTATGTGGGAGGGGGTATGGATTGTAATTTACTGCCGTTGCGATAAAGGATATCAAAAACACATTTGATATCCGGGCAAAAAAGTTAACCCAAAACATATGTAATACAAATCGTTTGTAAAACTAGCACAATATCTTTGTTATTTAGTATAATATTATTTGTGGTTCACTGAAACCTTGACGTTGATGGTACAACCAGTCGTTACTAGTTAAAGTATATTTAAATGAATAAAGGACCTTGGATGTTTTATTTTTTTGTTTTTTGAATAGATTTTTGTTGCATATAGTTCAATGCAGTTATATGCTGTTATCTTTCCTATGTTTCTGTCAGCACAGCATAGGACAGGGTATGACCAACTTGTCAATATATTATCTGTCCCTTAAATAACTTTGATGTCCTGTCCAACATCAGAATCACTGCTTCACTTCAGCCACTTGCGCATTACACATAATGTTCAGTGATGCAAAAAATTTCTAATATTGCTGTGTCAATTCACCATAAATCCAATCACTGTAAATAAATGCTCATCGAATGGAAATGTGCGAGGGTTGTTGTGCAAATGTTGTATGTGAGGTAGCTGTTCCCGCAACACTGATCAATGTTGTTGTTTTAAATGTTTGAAATAAAACATTTCACTGCAGAGCAAAGTGACTAAACTATTAGAACTTAGCCAATCTTAAAAAATTCAAAATAAAAAAATTAGATTATATTTAAAACATCTGTGGCATAGTTATGCACTGAGTTTTACTTCTGTAAGGAAAAATCACATACCATTAGCTTCAACTCGATGCCAAGTTTCATAACTAGGTAACCAAATAAATGTATCTGAGTTCCCCTTACCACTCTTTCATTAAGATATAACACAGTACAACACATGATTTTGGGACTCAATTCTGCGAACTGCACGTAGAATTAGCCTAGAATAAAAGAAGTTCTGCATCATTCGTTTTGTCAAGTTACATGCCATAATAATTTAATATCGATTTGAAGTTATTAAGTAACTTTTAGGGGAATTTGTCACGTTTTAGGCTCTTTTGTTATATTACTATATGGTGGCGTATGATTGCCATAAGTAATATTCCACGTAAATCATACGACACGGAGTACAACAGTTTTATTGTAACTGCTACAAAATAAACCCTGTTCAAAATCATTTGATGAATGGAAAAGTGAAACTGTTGCTTATGTAGGGAAACGTTATATGAACAGACTAATGGAATTATAATTCTAAATTTTGTTTTAAATTTGTTTCAGCTAAATCGGACTGGTGGTTCCTGACTTATGTCAAACATAAGAGCCTAAAATGTGACAAAATCCCCTATACGATACTTACCAACTTCAAATCGATATTAAATTATTATGGCATGTTACTTGGAAAAACGAATAATGCAGAACTTCTTCTTTTTGGGGCTAATTCTACGTGCAGTTCGCAGAATTGAGTCCCAAAATCATGTGTTGTACTGTGTTATATCTTAATGAAAGAGTGGTTAGGGTGAAAAATGTTCTACTGTGTTATTAGAAAAATTGGCATACCTTTAACTTTAACTTGATGCCAAGCTTAAGAACTAGGAAGTCAACTAAATTAATCTGAGTATTCCAGACCACAGCTACATTTATATATAATACTTATCATAGATGCATGTTCAAAGTCCAGCTTCAACGATCATAGTTAACATCTTACCCCAGCCACAGTTACAATTTTGACTTCTCTATAGAATTCGAGTCCCCCAACGCATTCCTATCATGTGTCGCTTATAAACCAATACCAATAAGCAAATACACATGATGAGATTTAAAAAAAAAATCTGCTAGTATTCCTTCTACCATTCACTGCGCCTCCTCTTAGTTCAGTGACTGTCATTCATACCAGTCATCTCGCAAATTCCACATCAAACATTTTCTTTTGTGTGCGCGGCGACGACACAATAGAATAAATAACATTTTTATACTCTTCTATGATACTGAAATATTTCTAAGAAGAAAAATACAAAAACCCACTCAGTGTAGTTGTCTATATTTACTTAGGACAATGCCATAGTAGTTGTAATTGACAAGTGCTATGCCACCAAACTTTTGTAAGAATGAGTAACATGAATAGCATACCAAGAGATTGAGATATTAGGAAAATTACATGATTGTGATTTTTTTTTTTCGTTATTTATTCAATCAACAAATAACAAAATTCAACAGTAAACAATTTATCTTTGGCAAAAATTTTATGATTTTATTGAACTTTGTGGAATGGCATGAAACGCAAAGATTATATTCATAGAAAATATCGAAAATTTATGATTAGCGTCAAAACAAAAAGACTGGCTGCTTTGGCTGAGTCAATTGCTTTAGGCATATCACTCACTGGCAGACAATGTCAGTTGGTAATACGATAAACAATTAACAAAATCTGTTACATATACTTTGGGGCTATGTGTTGGAAAAGATTATATTCTCAATGCTTAAAGAAATTCATTGGAATTTATGTGACTTATACGATAGTTGCATAATTGTGTCATCTTCATTCCGTAATAATCTAGTACAGAAATTGCAGTCAGGTAAACTGATCCACAGTTTTATTATGCATACACTCATGTTACCAATTAAATCATATGTATCTACTATTGATTTTCTAAAAATCTATCAATTTATATGTCAGTCACTGGACAGAGCGTAACTACGTTGTCTGTTATCAAATTTGTTTCGTTTGATTGGTTTAATGCAACGAAATCAAATATGTAAACTATACGTGTAAATTTAATCATTTGAATGGATACGCTACACTGAAAATGGTATCATGAATAAGCTTGTTTGTTGCTATTTAAATGACATTACAAATATTATATACGTTAATGTATCACAATATTTTGTTGTTTTACAATATGTCGAGAAAGTGTTTTATAGCACCTACCTCTTTTTGTTCTATTTGTGGTAAACTGACCGTGGTAAACTGAATTTCAAAAACCGAAGACGAAATTTTTCTAATCACGACGAAAATAAATTCGTTTTGGAAGTACAAAAACTGTCCCTTATACTGAAAATGTACCTACCCAGTTCCATCTATATCGTTCCAAGTTGATGATTCTCTACCCTCTACATTAAACCAAAAAAACTGTGACGATGAAGGTTTAGTTTTGTATGAAATAATGGAACTTAAACTTAACTTACACAGTACAACACGTGACTTTGGGACTCAATACTGAGAACTGCGCGTGAAAGGAGTCCCAAAAAGAAGAAGTTCTGCATCATTTGTTTTGTCAAGTTACATGCCATAAGAATTTAATGTCGATTTGAAGTTGGTAAGTATCGTATAGGCGTGGAATGGAACTTACTACATCGCAAAACAAAAAATCCATTTTCGAAATAGTGGTCAACATTTTTTTTCAACACGAGAACTTGATGTACCGCAGTAATCCTGTTTGTTTGCATGTGGAGGGTAGTGTTCAAAACTACTCATCCGATTATAAATATTATACGTTACGTTATCACCGAGAGATAACATGCATGTACCAGCTCATAAACACGATTTAGCTTAAGGAATGCATGCCCGAGTGTTAAGTGTTTTGTGAATAAAAGAGGCGATACAACTGTGTGGGATAAGCCTTTAACCATCGCATACAAGGTCCTGTTTAGTGTGTTATGTGAAAGACTAAAGCCCATTCTGGCGAACCCGAATGGACCTTATCAGTGTGGCTTTAGACCTGGTAAATCCACGACCGACTAGACATTCACACTATGACAAATCCTGGAGAAAACCCTATTTGTTCATTGACTATAAAACTCCGTTCGACAGTCCGATATGACAGAAATTTGTAGATGCTATGACTAAGTTTGGTATCCCCGCGAAGCTAATACGACTTTGCGGGATGACACTGACCGACACGAAGTCTTCAGTGAATATTGGCAAAAATCTGACAGATCCATTTTCTACCAAGCGCAACAAGACAATAGTCTGTCCTGCAATCTCTTTAACATCGTAATGGAGATGGTCATACGGAAGGCTGCAGTAAACAGGAATGGTACCATATTTAACAAATGTCCCATGCTGCTCGCGTATGCCGATGATACTTTACTTACTTAATTTCTTTTTGCACCCCATGAATAAGGTATGGGATAGCTTCTCGCGTTGTTGTGAACTAACACGCTTTCTATTTTTAGATTCACAACTAACGGCACCTACTTGTTTATCGACGAATGCGAATGTCACTGTTGGAGAAGCTCCTACTAGACACGCCGATTGAATCGGCACTTATACTGCGAAGTTGCTGTCAACAACATTCGAGGGGAGCCGACAATGAAAGAAAAATTTTTTTAAGATGACTGGAGCCAGGTTTGAACCTGCGATCTCCCGCATGGTAGTCGCGTGTTCTAACCACTATGCCACGGCCGCTATGCCGATGATAATGACAGATATTATTGGGTGTGGTGTGCGAAATGTTACTGCAGCCTTTCGACCATTGAAAAACAGTCGGCGGAAGAAGGTCTAGTGATAAATCAGGACACAATCAAGTTATTGGTTTCAACGAACAAAGAGTCCACTCGTCTGGCACGCTGCGTGAACGTTGACAACTATAACTTTGAAGTGGCAGATGATATTGTCAACCTTGGCTCCTCCATAAACAAAAATAATAATGTCAACACTCCTCCACAGGAGTAGGCAACCAAAACTTCTTTTGATGGATCAGGTAAAAGAGCAGTTATCTACACTTGGTGTGACTAACTAAACAAATATACCTATGGCAGCCTGACAATCTAGAGACGAGTATTGAACTATGCGAATAAAGGTCCAACTCTTCCAGACACTACTGATCCTATCTGTTTTTCACTACTTAATTGGTGAAAATGCTTCAGCTTTTTGACAATAAACTCGATGGGCTACGCAGGAGACGGCGACTGTAACTTCGTAAAAATGGACCAGAATAAAGAGCTTATTTCTACACTTGACGAATTCTTTTCTACGTGCGGCTACTGATAAATGAATTTCTGTGGCTTCTGAAAAATAAGAAGAATAAACTTTTTTTTATAGGAGGTGACATGCCTATCAATTCGCACAGATTAATGAAAAAGGAACTCGCATAAAGCTGTCACAATAATTGTACTTAATATATTTGTTTATCACTGTTTACCTTGTATGGAAAGTTCTACGCCTACTTCATATATCAAGAAGTAAATATCATATTTTACTCCAAGACTGACATAGATTTGGTATCATATATATATATCTAAATCTTTAGAGGTGTTGTCCCCTAAAAGGCACAAACAAACACAGCACCATTTATTTACATATATATAGATATATAGATATGTATAAATACTTACATTTATATTTTATTTAAAATATTGTAAATTTTTGACATAAAATATTTTTATTTTTTTTATTTTCAGAAGCAACAACAGTCACAATTACACATTACTGTCAATGACTTGAATCAATGAAGGTATTAATGACTAATTCTTAAAATTAAAAAAATCTTTGCTGATCACATAATTACTAAAAATAATTTTACATATAGTCACTTTAAGTGTAAACTAACGTGACTACACTTTTTTTAAAAACGAAACAAAAAACGTTGTATAATCCGTAAAGATAAAGTATACTTTTTTTAATACTGTTAATCGAGTAAACTTTAACAGATCCTTATGAAAGTTTGCCAATAATAACATTTTCCAAAACTAACTGGTACCACTTCTGGTACCTTCCATATGAAATGACATATTTTTATAAAATTTATATTTCCCCAGAACTTCCAAACGTACATCTAGAGGATGTTTACATTTGTCTGATTAAATATCTTCAAGTGGTAAACAAATCGTTTGTCACACCTCTTCAGTACTTCCAAACTCACCGTCACAGTTTTACATATATAATTTTGGAAGTATATTTTGCCTGAGATCAACTCTTATTTGCCATTTGAAACAAATATGGACTACACTGACAAACCCATCCTGGTACCACCCAATTCAAAAACTAAAGAGTTAAATAATATCATACATATGGTAAGGGTATTAATCAGTCAGTTTAACTCACTTAAATTTCTGTACTTGTTTTTATTAAATATGTGCTAAAAAGAATCAACAAAGAGATAAGAACCTCCATAAATTAAAGTAATTTTCTCTTTGTTAAACTGTTAACCATGAAAGAGACATGTGGGGGCTTCTCGCACTTGTTTATGTTAACACGCTTCTATTTTTAGGCTCACATCGTTTTCTTCTTATATGGCAGCAATACAGAAATTCATCTATTAGTAGACGCACGTAGAAAAGAATTCCAAACACTTCGGTCTATTACGCTTCGTAGATAGTTCGTCACACCAAGTTTAAACTCATACAACAGTTTAACGATTAGTGCGAACGTCAAGCTGATTGACTCGGCAGAAGTTGCTATCGTCTACATATAATGGGATGCCGATCAAAAAAAGTAGATGCCTGTGGCAGAGCTCAAACCCAGGTCAAGCACATAACAGTCCCGTATTCTAACCATCATGCCATGATCGATCCCTTCTTTACATTTGGAAAAACCACTTGGCCTACATTATTAAATAACATGTTTTTTTTCTAAATCGTCTTAAACAAAACGGGTTAAATTTACAAACAGTTTTATTTTTTAAGGTACTTGTATCGGTATCTACACTAAAATGTAGCCAGACTTTCATCAGAGTAACCATTAAATAATACCTTAATAATATGCTGCATTAACAACAACAGCAAAAATTCCTTTAGATCAAAAACCATAATCAATTTCTCGTATTTCTTATAATGAATATTATAATCCAGCCCCAATATCCTGGCAACAACGTTCATCACGTCCTCCCCATTCACTAAAAAAAAACAACAACCATAACCATAATAATGCTAGTTGTTGTTGTTGTTGGCCGGACAAACTAAAGAAGACGATGAAATCAATTTATCTGTTTCATTCGCAATTTGTGTTAACAACACCAAAGACCCCAAGGACCTTTGGGATAAGTGTATGTGTGTGTGCGTGAACCGCAAAAATGTAAGAGAAGAAAAAAACGCATTGAACATTATTAAAGTAAATAACCACGAAGATATCCTTTTTCCTTTTCTTACTGTTTAATACTTTTATGTATTATTTACCATGGCGTCCTTAACACAGCCTGACAACGACACAAACACAGACACAGGCACTGGACATTTCATGTTCATGTTTACATTCCTGCAGAGGCGCTTGCACATAATGAAAGTTTTCAAGTGGAAAATCCTTGACACTTTCTGAAAAAAATATAATAATAATTACACCACAGAGTACTAAGTACTAGCGTTTCCATAAATAGATGATGCTGGTTGATTGGTTGGTAAATACAAGAAAAAAAAGGTATTCACCTCGGTATATTTATTGTTTGCTTTAGAAATGGTTGCATTGCATAGAATTCATATTGACAATTGCAAATGACAAGTGGCGGTTGGTGTGAATCGGTTGCTGTGTGCAGAGGCAGAGATGTTTAACCTCACGGTCATAACCCTAACTTGCCACGCTTATTGATGCTTCTTTGACAGAATAATTGTTAGGAGGTGTTTTTTTTATAGAGACTCAATTAAAAAAAAGGAATGTTCGGTAGAGCACAGAAATATATAAGCTGGAGCGGCAACAGTTTAAAGCCCTTAGATGTATTTTAAAGGTATATGTAAATATGTATGGAAGATACTAGAGAACCTTGTATGATCTCTAGTAACATTTTATATAAAAACTAGTGGGCCCGGCAATGCTTCGCTATTGCATATTAACTTGTAATATATTTCACATTTAGGTCTACAAAGTACTTTAAAACGGTACTTAAGCTCGACAATAACATGTTGAGTTTATAAACTTATGTAACAAATTTCAAGTAACTACTCAACATGGAAGTTAACTAATTAAGTTTAATTGTTTTAAATTCTAAATATGATAGGCTCTATGACGTTAGTAAAAAGTTAATCTTCAAAGTCATATCCATAGTTTCGACATGTAGATTAAGTTTTGTCTGTATGTAGGGAGAAAAACCACTTCTTTCACAAATCGGAAACAGAAATTCCTCTAAAGATCAAAATTCAATTGTTATATTTATCTTTAGTAGCGGGAACCGCCCATTGTCTTTGGGCGTAAAAATCACTTTTGTTATACCTTCTCCTCCTATTGACCGCAAATGAAAATTTCGTTTGAAGCTTCATGCCTTTAGCCATAAAAACCTCCTTTGCCATGTCTTCATCTCATACGGACCAAGATTATACCCGAATACTCTCTATATATTGAACTCGTATTACCATTTTTTAAGATAATTCGGTCACCAACGTTTGGCTTAATAATGTGATGATCTCACGCGTTGCATGGCATATTACGCCGTCGTGTTGGAACCATTTCTCCTTCAAATAATGTGCAATGACATGAGAAATCAAACAATCAATTGATCGTCCACTTGCTCTAGTTCTTCTTCCAGTTGGATTTTATATGAATGTAGACCAAGATCTTATCTTAGCATTTGCAGAGACCGAGTTGCTGAGGTTCTATAAATTCGAGTCCCCTGTCACACTTACGTCTACAGTGTTGATGGCTTATATTAGTTGCTCAGATGGATGATTATATGCACCCTAAACTTCACAAAGGGCTCCATAAGTTTGGCGAACAGAACGCGCATTTTATCTATAGGATTTATTACCGATTCGCTCTCCTGAAAAGTAATTAAAAAATACGTATCTGTAAAGTAAATTAAAAACCAATCACTGTTTTAGTCTGCGCCGCTACCATGTGTCCTAAATTGCCCGGTTTGCGACCATTATTTGATACAGTTAAAAAGTTAAATATTGAAGTGCGAGGGCGGAGCCTCCGCACTTTTTACTTATTAAGTTCCAAATAGCCAGTTCATTAGGGCGGATCAATTTTTTCGCGACCAAAAAAACGTGGTAATTGTATACCAATATTGGAATCTACGATGAATTCTTAGAAAATTTCACTAAGAAACAAAATGTATAAAATCAATTCCTAGTTCGCGCTGAGAAGCATGATATAGCCCTTTTTATTTTCCAGTTGTATGAGCGGTGCCTCGCCCCTTTATCCAATCACAACCTATTATAGCCAGGGACTATCTACAGGTCAATAGTACCACTTGGTAAAATGTTCGTATCAATCGGTCTATTAGAAAAGCCGTTAGAGCTATTTTTGAAAAAGGGGCGAGTCACCGCCTTCTTCCTACCTACCAGTAATAAATACTGCTCCAACAACATATATACCAAAACTCATCTTCATACCCCTGATAGTTCATGAGATATGGCCCTTTATATTTCCCAGTTGTATGGGCGGTGCCACGCCCCTTTATCCAATCACAACCAATTATAGTCAGGGACTATCAACAGGTCAACAGTACCACTTGGTAAAATTTTCGTATCAATCGGTCTAATAGAACAGCCGTTAGAGCGATTTTTGAAAAAGGGGCAAGGCACCGCCTTCTTCCTACCAGGTAGTAATTAATACTGCTCCAACAACATATATACCAAATCTCATCTATATACCTCTGCTAGTTCATGAGTTATAGCCCTTTTTATTTTCAAGTTGTATGGGCGGTGCCACGCCCCTTTATCTAATCACAACCAAAAAAGCCAGGGACTATCTACAGGTCAACAGTACCACTTGGTAAAATTTTCGTATCAATCTGTCTATTGGAAAAGCCTGCAAAACGGTGTTTTAAAAGGGGGCGTGGCACCGCCCACTTCCACCCTGGTTGAAAGTAATGCGGCTCCAACAACATATATACCAAATCTCATCTTCATACCTCTGATAGTTCAAGAGATATAGCCCTTTTGATTTTCAGGTTGTATGGGTGGTGCCACGCCCCTATATCCAATCACAGCCTATTATAGCCAGGGACTATCAACAGGTCAACAGTACCACTTGGTAAAATTTTCGTATCAATCGGTCTATTAGAAAAGCCGTTAGAGCGATTTTTGAAAAGGGGGCGTGGCACCGCCCACTTTCACCTTGGCTGAAATTAATACTGCTTCAACAACGTATATACCAAATCTCATCTTCATACCTCTGATAGTTCATGAGATACAGCCCTTTTGATTTTCAAGTTGTATGGGCGGTGCCACGCCCCTTTGTCCAATTGGACCGAATTGTAAATCTAAACCATCCGGGGCGCCACCCAAACGCATACAAAAAAATTTATGCAAATCGGTCCAGCCGTTTAGGAGGAGTTCAGTCACAACACACGTACAGTAGAATTTTATATATAAAGATTTACATTATTTTTCTTTACATACCATAATGGAATTGCACTAACACAAGGGGATATACAGTTTAAAGACGAATCCGAACGTTAGTTCTTTGAGAAGATTTGCAAGTCTCGACTACCTCACGACTTTACTAAGGTGGATCTTAGCCATGGTTTCTCCTTAATATTAGCATTCCTGCCTTTAACTTACCTAAGTTCTAAGATAAACTCTTATATTTCTAGATTTGTAAATTTGCCTTCAGCTGTGAATTAAGTTTAATATATGTTATACGTTTTAAATATTCCCCGTCAATATGTTCAAATTCTTACCGCCATAAACAAAGAGTAATGGCACTGCATATGTATGTGTTTGGCTTATTTTATTTACATTAAATTTTTTGTTGTTTTTTATTTAACATTCATTTTATTTATTACACACATTCATGCACAATTTCAGTGGCAAATTGTTAAACTATAATTTATGGTTACAAGCAATTTAGCAGCACTTACCGCCCATTTGACAGATACTCCAGTGGCCAAATGCAATTTTATGATGCAGAAATAAAAACAACATGAATATTTTTATGGCTTCACACAAAACAATGACATCTACTATAGAAAAATTTATTGTCTGCCATAATTTACACAAATACATTGAGATTTCATTGAGATTTCTACTATTAGTATGAAAAGCTATAGAAGTAACTAAGTTAACAGCAAATTTTGGCTATGCATTGACTATTGAACCATCACTAAGTCATAAGTGATTAAATCAAAATTTATAAATGCCGTAAACACAATTTTTGTAAAATAGTTGAAAATTTATATATAAACCATATTATGTGGTTTTTAGTATACTTGACGATATTAAAATTTGAATTCATAAATGTTGTTTATATAAGGTAATGGTTTTCTTTATTCGTTGTCTGTTATCCCCTTCAAACTTTTGTAGACTCTTTTGTAGTAACTATTTTTTGGTTTTCATATTTTATAGCTGAAAGTTCATATTTATTGTCATAGTCATAGTCTAGCAGAGTCTTTGACTGTAAATCACTCGTAGCTTTTCAGGTTTTACGACTTGAAATTTTATCAGTGGTTGATAAAGTGTACTCGATATGGAGTGATAATATCGTGAGAAATAAATAAGGCAGAATTTTTTGTGGATTTTCATGGTCTGGATTTTCCCAAATAAATAATTCTTGTAAAAGACATGAACCTATGCGACATTACCAAACCTCATTAATAATGCAAAAACCACTTGTGTGGGTGGTAAATGAAAGCCTGACTTAACTGGTACCAACTGCCACTGTAATCACAACATTTTACCGAAATTCATCAAATTTTAACTGTTCTTTCTGATCGATGTATGGCAACTGGTAATAACCAGATGACACTCCACACGAGATCTGCTAATCCATTCTGATTGTCCATTAGAATAAGATGAAAGGAAAGGGGAGGAGAAAGAAGAAGAGTGCGCAGGAATAGAGAAAGAAGAGAAAATTATGGGACCACCAATCGTCATCTTGTCCCAGTTAGCCAGGGAAGGTACCCCATGAACATATTAAAATGCCTACTCCGACTGAAGAGAGAGACTTTAGGTCTTCTATATAACTTTTGCCTACGTATCTTAGCCTCCTACGGATTAGAGTGGGGCTGCTACAAAGAAGATATTCTATGGTCTCGGTCTCCTTATCGTTCTCACTCACATGGCAGTATTCCGGTATGGATGTACTCCATTTGCCTGTCAGGTGTCTGATATTGCAATGGCCTGTTAGAATTCCATAAGCCGGTCTCAGATCAAGAATTAGGATCTGCTGTATTCGGGCAACAGAGATCCTGCAATTATTCTGGAGATCCAACGTCTGCTGGTTGGTCTCCACATCTAATGCTCCACCAAGCCAAAAAGTTAACACATGGACATTTTCTAGAGAGTCAGACATAGTATAGCCTCCTTTGGCCAAAAGGTCTGGTGATTCATTACCAGGAATCTTGGGTCCCAACAGAGGCTGTCATCCAGAGGCTTTAGGCCCTCTAACTTTTACTTACAGTTTCTCA
Organism: Muscina levida; assembly: GCA_964034835.1. Classification (NCBI taxonomy): domain Eukaryota; kingdom Metazoa; phylum Arthropoda; class Insecta; order Diptera; family Muscidae; genus Muscina; species Muscina levida. Next base: position 170,249,069 of record OZ035880.1, on the reverse strand, counting down.
ACAACTTTGATTTACACAATGTAAAATTGATCGCTTTTATTGCAGCCAGGCTATCTACACAGACAGTATTCAGTCTGCTAGTATCAATTCCACATCCAATAATAACATCCGCGGCTTTCTAAATGGCCAGTACTTTAGACGGAAAAACACTGCATTCATTATGAAGCCTGAAAGAGAGACTTAGCTGCAGGTCTTCGTTATAAACACCAGCTCTGGTGCTTAGTTCCATTTTTGAACAGTTAGTAAAGACAGAAAGGGACCGGCCGTGGCATAGTGGTTAGAACACGCGACTACCATGCGGGAGATTGCAGGTTCAAACCTGGCACCAGTCATTTTAAAAGAAAAAAAATAGTTTCTTTCATTGTCGGCTCCCCTCGAATGTTGTTGACAGCAACTTCGCAGTATTAAGCGTCGATTCAATCGTCGTGTCTAGTAAGAGCTTCTCAAACAGTGACGTTCGCATTCGTCGATAAATAAGTAGGTGCCGTTAGTTGTGAATCTAAAAATAGAAAGCGTGTTAATTCACAACAACGCGAGAAGCTATCCCATACCTCATTCATGGGGTGCAAAGGGAACTTAAGTTTTTTTTTTTAAGTAAAGACAGAAATGTAGTCACCATAAGGAGTGTCGCCCTCATTCTTTCCAATCTTTCCGGAATTTCAACGATAACTAAATGGAAATCCACACATTTCTTTAAAGAAACGCCATTACCTATAAGCCGTAGAATCTTCGCATGACCATGTTTGGTCTGATATCCCCTTGAGCTGCAATAGTTTTGGCCTTCAAGTCCAGCGGCGGAAGGACCAGGAATCACATTCACATCTGCTTGTGGTGTGCAACATCTAGTCCCAGTAATCTTCATTACAGACATCCTCGGGCTGCAATAGATTTGACATATAAGTCCAGGGGCTGAAGGCTCAGAAACCACATCCAAATCCGCTTACGGTGTGCTCCTTCTAGCCCCAATTCTCCGCATTGAAAACATCCTTTGGATCTTGCTGAGCTTTTATAATAAATTATTACTCTTGTCTAGGCCCTCTTACAAAACCAGACATTCATAGGTGATAGTTGACCGGAACACCGGTCACAGTATAACCTTCGGACGGAGTCACCAACTTTTACCTATAAAGCTTCACGTAAAGGGCATTTTTACTCTATTTAATATTTTTCGATATTACTTGATGAATTCAGATTTACCAACGAATATTCTTCTCATCAAGGAAAACACCTAGATACTTGGCCTCCGTTGACAGCTCTAGACCCACCCCAATCAGTTTCAGTGGTCTGATGTCCTAACACTTATACCTACGAGTAAAGAGAACCAATTCCGTTTTCTGAGGGTTCCAACCTAGACCATAGGTCCTGATCCATCGTAGCTGCTTTTCAAGGGCAGTTTAGATGAGGTCATACGTGGTTTGTAGAAATTTCTCGCCTATCATGATGACCAGTCTAAGTCTGTTTTCAATTTTTTCAAGAGAGCAGTTTAAAGGTTCAAATCCTAACTGAAAATCAGAAGTCAGTTATTTTTAACTTTCTTACAGATTCAAACTCAAATAATTTTCTTATACTTACTTCTTAAATAAAATTGTTTATGATGATATTTGAGCACGATTTTTGATACATACTCAATGTTGTCCTAACTCGAGTTAGGCTATTTTGGTTTGTGCCCACTGATATAGTTTAAAATTCAAAACCAAATTATAAATTTTAAACTGTGATGTATTTTTTCTACACAAATTCAGCAATTTTATGTTGTGACTTAAAGCAGTGAAAAGTGTTTATCTTACCTTAATTTCCCTTTGCACCCCATCAATGAGGTATGGGATAGCTTTCTCGCGTTGTTGTGAATTAACACGCTTTATATTTTTAGATTCAACTAACGGCACCTACATGTTTATCGACGAATGCGAACGTCACTGTTGAGAAGCTCTTGCTAGACACGCCGATTGACTCGACGCTTATACTGCGAAGTTGCTGTCAACAACATTCGAGGGGAGCCGACAATGAAAGAACAATTTTTTTTAAGATGACTGGAGCCAGGTTTGAACCTGCGATCTCCTGCATTGTAGTCGCGTGTTCTAACCACCATGCCACGGCCGGAAAGTGTTTATGGCTAACTAAATTCATAGGTCACAAAGACACTCTCATTACTTTACTGTATTAAAAAATACTGTGTGCGCCTCAGTTTTCAATGTCTCTTGCTTGTAATTTTTTATTTTTTCTATTTCTGTCACTCCAAAATAGGCCACCTCTAGGCCAAACGGTGTGCTACAAAGCACGGCTACATATTACTACGTATTTGTTTAGCAGTTACATCTTTTCTAGCGATATACGTTAAGATTTCTTTGTCGTTTAGGAAATTTATAACGCTCGTTGTTGTCAACAGTAACAGTTCATAATTCATAAATGTCCTGGAGATAAGGAAGTAGTGTAATAAACTCAAGAATATAAAATCCATTAAAAATGTATAGCAAAGTTTGTATATAGGGGAGTTAAATTTAATTTATTATACTATGTATGCAATTTAGTAGTTCTCATATGCGTATAAGCTATATTATTGGAGAGGTAATAGCATTACTCATACGCAGGGTGGTATCCCCAATATTCTTTCATGTAGTTTACTATATGTGCTTCAAAAGGGACCGTTTCTATGAAGTCTTATGCCTCTGACAATTTATTTCAAAAAAAATATTGTAGACAATACTTGAAAAGGCCACAGTAACATCCCGCAGTTCGGAGTTGTTGCTAATTCTGCTTCGTATTCTCAACTCAGGATTGTGTTGGTGACTTCAGCAAATCGACTACTGCACTCGTGGTTGTATTCAGGGATTAAAAAGACTCCAAAACACTCTGCTCAACACATTTTAAACGTCGATAATGTGCGCAGGCGAACTCAAAACACAAGAGTTTAATGATCGAAGATGCTCCGCACACAGAGTCAACACATAACAAAACTCTTTTGTTTATCATTTTTTCCTGAGCACTCAAAGATGATGTGCACACATAAGCGAGCGGCACGAAAAGATTGGTAGAGAAGAAGTAGAAATATAGCTGTATATGTATGTATATGTATTAGTATATGTATTAGACCATTTCATTTTACCAATTTTTTCGAAAAGTCATTGGGATAATATATTTTCTAATTCTACTTAAAAAAACAAAAATTTTGGTATATAAAACTTGAAAATTGATCGACGTTTAGGGGTCGCGGAAAATCGTTTAAGGTTTTTGGCTGCAAAAAGGCATGTTTCAAAAATACTGATTTACTTATATGATTAAAAGTTTTGATACGCTTGACCGATTTTGATAAGAATAGACTTGTTTTAAAGTTAATAATATTTCACACATTTTCTGTGAAGACATCAAAACATTTCTGATAGTAGTTTGAGTTTAATAACGCTTCAAACCTAAAAATTTTAAAATTTTAATTCAAAATTTACCTACTTTTGCCCATTAAAAATTTTTTTTTTTAGTTTTGGCTCTAATTTTTGTATATCTTTAAATGCACAATTGACAAACACTTCCTAACGATACTTTTGATGTATGGCAGTACTATGCAAATGACATATGCTCAGCAGCAGCAGTAATAATCAATAGTGATAAAAATAAAACGAAAACTGTGTACTATGTATTTTTTTAGTAAGGACAAAGGATTTAGGTAATTAAAAAGAAGATTTTTTTTTAAAATTGGATACGATAAAAACTTTTGTGTTCTTTTTGTATGTTTTATTACGTTTTTAGATGACTTGTACTAATTAGTTTTGCTGGTTATTATCCTTCGTCAAAGTGTTGTTCACAGTTTTAATAAGCCCAATAGCAATCGTTGACAACGCTGATGTTTTTCAAAATTTCTTTAATCCGTTTACAATTCTCATTCTTGGGCCAATTAGACGGGTGGATAGCAAGAAAACTGCTGCCTACTCCAATAATATCGAAGAATTTAATAGTATTTTCTGAAATCATTTTTGTAACATTTTCTTCGGAATCTTGGTTACCAGGATGCTTTAATGCAGATGTAATTTTAATTAAAGTTTCTTCGGTATGCGTGGGGTCGAAAAGAAAAAAGCCGAACGCGATGTCACTTATATACCATAAATGCCACGCAAAAGTTTTGAGTGCAACATTTGCTATCATTTCATTTGATTTTCGGTATTTTTTTAAGATTCTATCAACAAAATGTCGTTTAATGGGGCTTGTGTTGCAAGGGGACACGTAAACCAGTTTTGAATGTAAATTTTGACCACAAAAATGTTGATCTGAATTAATCCATTTAGCTCATCACCAGCGAAATAGTAAACATTTCAGCAGCAATTAAAAATTCTATTCATTCTGTTATGCATCAAAAGTATCGTTAGGAAGTGTTTATCAATTGTGCATTTAAAGATATACAAAAATTAGAGCCAAAACTAAAAAAAAAAATTTTTAATGGGCAAAAGTAGGTAAATTTTGAATTAAAATTCTAAAATTTTTAGGTTTGAAGCGTTATTAAACTCAAACTACTATCTGAAATGTTTTGATGTCTTCACAGAAAATGTGTGAAATATTATTACCTTTAAAACAAGTCTATTCTGATCAAAATCGGTCAAGCGTATCAAAACTTTTTATCATATAAGTAAATCAGTATTTTTGAAACATGCCTTTTTGCAGCCAAAAACCTTAAACGATTTTGCGCGACCCCTAAACGTCGATCAATTTTCAAGTTTTATATACCAAAATTTTTGTTTTTTTAAGTAGAATTAGAAAATATATTATCCCAATGACTTTTCGAAAAAATTGGTAAAATGAAATGGTCTAATATGTATGTTTGTGTTTTTTTCTCCATATGAATGTTACTCCGTGTTTTGATATTTTCGTTTCTCAGTGCACATATGAGTTGTGTCGTCTTTATCGCACAATGGGGCTTGTGTTGCAAGGGGACACGTAAACCAGTTTTGAATGTAAATTTTGACCACAAAAATGTTGATCTGAATTAATCCATTTAGCTCATCACCAGCGAAATAGTAAACATTTCAGCAGCAATTAAAAATTCTATTCATTCTGTTATGCATCAAAAGTATCGTTAGGAAGTGTTTATCAATTGTGCATTTAAAGATATACAAAAATTAGAGCCAAAACTAAAAAAAAAAATTTTTAATGGGCAAAAGTAGGTAAATTTTGAATTAAAATTCTAAAATTTTTAGGTTTGAAGCGTTATTAAACTCAAACTACTATCTGAAATGTTTTGATGTCTTCACAGAAAATGTGTGAAATATTATTACCTTTAAAACAAGTCTATTCTGATCAAAATCGGTCAAGCGTATCAAAACTTTTTATCATATAAGTAAATCAGTATTTTTGAAACATGCCTTTTTGCAGCCAAAAACCTTAAACGATTTTGCGCGACCCCTAAACGTCGATCAATTTTCAAGTTTTATATACCAAAATTTTTGTTTTTTTAAGTAGAATTAGAAAATATATTATCCCAATGACTTTTCGAAAAAATTGGTAAAATGAAATGGTCTAATATGTATGTTTGTGTTTTTTTCTCCATATGAATGTTACTCCGTGTTTTGATATTTTCGTTTCTCAGTGCACATATGAGTTGTGTCGTCTTTATCGCACACACGACGGGAGTGAGAAAAAAGAGCAACATCGTTTTCCAACACTTAGTAAGATGTGTTTGCATGTTAACATGTTCAACGGTGCAGAGTTTGTGTCACATTTGCCTCTCAAACACTCTCATGAAAAGAGTTTTGCGTACATTGATAATTAATAATTTGGCTTTCTTCGGTAAATCAGAACTCAACGCAGCTTGCATTCTCCAGTAAGTTGACTTCTGCAACTCTTAATTGCATCGATTCTGATTTCGCGACTGAACTAATAATCGTACTCGACGGAGTGGTAGTATGCAAAATGCTCCGGTGCCAATTTCTAATACAATGCTACAGGAACGAAGACTATCTTCGTGTAGCAGACCAAAATCTGTGCAACCGGTGAGTCGGTATAACCAAACAGAGTTGGATTCAACAAACCGAACACCCATTCAATAGACCGAAATCCGATTCAACAGACTGAAGTTCGATTTAACAGACCGAAGTCCGATTTAACAGACCGAAATCCTATTCAAGAAAACGAAGTCCGATTTAACAGACTGAAATCCGATTCCACAGACGGAAGTGCGATTTAACGAACCGAAGTCCGATTCAACAGACCGAAATCCGATTTAATAGACCGAAGTCCAATTCAACAGACCGAAGACCTATTTAACAGACCGAAGACCTATTTTACAGACCTAAGTTCGATTCAACAGACCGAAGACCTATTTTACAGACCTAAGTTCGATTCAACAGACCGAAGTCCGATTTAACAGACCGAAATTCGATTTAACAGACCGAAGTTAAACCAAGTTAAACCAATGGAATTTGAGTTTAACCAACAAATGTTAATTCTCCAGACCAAAGTCCGATTAAGCAAAAGAAAATTTCATTCTATATATTATTGCCCTGAGAAGAGCAGGGGGAAATCGGGTACAAAGCAACTTAACAATAAATTTTGCTGCGGTAGCAACCGACGAATTTACCAAGCAAAATACACGATCTTTTTAGTACGTGGAGCTCTCGATGTAATGAGAATTGTATCGCATCACACTGCATCGATAAACACTTTCACTTGTTGTGTTTGGTTAGATGTAGGTCGTCGCGCTTATACGAATGTGTCGCTGGTGGAAGTCGCGTGTATTGACAAACGTGTCGTTTGCGACGGTCATGTGGTCGATGCTATTGTTGTTTCCCCTTGATGTAATTGAAACAGTATATGCAGATTGGGTTGGTTGGTGATATTCAAGAGTAAATGAAGGGCGAGTATTTTATTGGTGGTAAGAGGTTAAAGGTCATAAATTTGTATTTAGCGCTAGAACTGTATATGTAGGAGGCATATATGTACGGACAACTTTCGCCACGTTACATGGAGCAAAATGAAGTTTAAGGTATTGTTACTGAGGTCAAATAATTGGTTTCGTTTACCGCCGAGACAATGACCCCCAAATTTTGTAGCATAGAGTAACACGACCTTTTTTTAATTTAAAATTTAGCTATCAAACAAACGATTTTAATAATACTAAATCGACCTCTTTCTCTAAAGGAGAAGACTCACACAACGGGACCTACAGTTTAACGACAGATCTAAATGTCTGCTTTATGAGAATATTTTACTAAATATTCTGATTGATCTAATTTCTCAGTGGTTAATGTCGACTAGGATGCTACTATATAGGAATACCCAAATGTTCCTACTATGTATCTAACAACTTAAAATAATATTTGTTATGAAGCACCGAAAGTTCATAATTGTTGTCACTTTAACCTGCGGTATTAAGGAGCACCATATGGTGAGAACCATTGTATTGAATGCCTGAAATTGTACACAGCTGCCTATTTTTAAAGAAATACATATTTTTACAAATATATTTAGAAAAATTAACATACTTTTAATATTCTTTTAAATATGAATATTATTTTGTTGTACATGCTTTGTTGTTCCATATCATTAACCAAGTTTTCTACAACAATCGTAATAGCTATTTCTTTCATAACACAAAAACTACGTAGTCGTTCTGCATAATGCAAATTTGCTCGTTTTCCACTTAATACTACTTTTTGATGCTCCTTCAACTAAAATGCAAAATAATGACCAACAAATTTAGCAAACATGCTTTCATGCTTTGTTTTAATTAAGTTTAATTGTATGAAAATAAACCAGTGAATATTTGAGGACTCTTATTATAGCGTTATTTATATATTAATAATTATTCGTTTTCTTTTTCCTCTGAACTGCATAAATTTCTCAAAACTTTTCTGTATTTATATGTTGTGCATTAAATATTCTTAGAAATGCTCCACAAAAAATCCTACCATGAGTACCCATGTCAAGTGAAAAATAAACTGAAGAAATTATATACTAAGTATACAAATTTAATCTATTCATATTTTATTTGTTCTCCGGGTGGTTTCAAATTGTTAAAGACAACACAAATTGTCCACCCACCCATTCATTGAACTGCGTGTATGTACGTTTTGTTTCCTTTATTATTTCATAGAACTGGTACAACACAAGACAAATACATCCGGGAAGAGACGGAGAGAGAGAGAAAGAGAACTAAACATTTTAGCCGGAATTTTTATTTTTTAATGGAATGGAATGGAATGGAATAGAGTATAATTTATAAATAATAAAGTTATCTGTGCGCAACAAATTGTTCTCATGCTAGAACGTAGATGAAATTGGAAAATGTAAATGTAATGCAATTTAAATGGTCGTCGGTCGTTCCATCCTTCCTGGTTAATATAATGCAATGTAAATAGTTGTCGTCCCTATTTCCGTCCCTCCTTTCATCGTTCCTTACTTTCCCTCTAGCTATCATTGTTGTGTGCGTTTTATTTCGTTCACTCGTTTATTTGGCTATTGTACTTAAGATGTCTTACATAATACACAGCTTTTGAATGAGTTCAAGTTTAAATCCTTTAAGTACAACAAATCCTTTCCTTCCTGTATTGTCTTAAGCAAGTTGATGCTCTATGCTCGTGTGCTTTCATTTTCATACATTAAATTTGAATACATTTGCCAAAGTCCTCTTCCTTCCGTTCCCACTCCTTCCTTCCCCTTTATGCTAATACAATTGTTTGGAATTTGTTTCATAATTTCCAAAGGATTAAAATGAATTGCTAAGTTTGACTTTAAAAAATGTTAATTCGATATGCTTGTGACTAACTTTGTTAACTTGTTTTCAACTTAAGTGCAATGGGATACCTAAAGGGATTCGTTGGGTGAACATCTAACAAAAGTTTTAACTTAAAAATCTTGTTGGCGGAGAGGAGAATTCAGAATTAGGGCTTTAATACAGAACTAATTGGCAGATTGCATGCAAAGCACGTGGACAAATGTCTATGACAAATTGATATCATTAGCTGTCGCCATGACGAATGCCTTATCTGATGGATGCTGGTTTAAAAAGTATAAAGCAGTATTTGTTTCTCTGGTTTCTAGCAAAGATATCGTTAGACACTTTTCAGTTAACAATAACATCAGTTGATAATATAATTTACATCAGCTAAGGCAGCTCATGTATTAATAACACAAACATGATACGTTGGCTATATTCACAAATATTTGTCAGACTTGCCTCTCATATCTCACAATACTAACTCTCGTATTATGATTGATAGCATTATATATTAATATACATCCATGTCTTCTATGCATATAAATAAAGTCTATGTTATAAATATATCTTTGGCATTATTACACCATCATCTATACTTACCATCATTGTTCATAATCCTCTATATTGCGTCAATTTTAGAATCCCTTTTGAATCCCACACAATCCATTATTAAAGTAACATATGAATTTTGTTAAATATTTATCACACTTACATAAAATACATAACGCAGTAACGACACATTTGCAAAATGTTGCACATTACGTGTTGGCTGCCGTTTATGATCCCCATTAATTTGATGTAATGCATAACATTGAAAGAAATGGCTGCGTCCCACATAAATCCCTTAGGCTCTTAACAGCGCAAATAAGTGATTCTCACTAAACACATTCAAACATGCGACAAATAATGTTAAGTGCTGCAATAACAATATACTGGTAATACATCACACAAAAAAAAACAACAAACGTCCATCAGTCGGAAAAAATGCGTGAGGAGAAAAAGCTAAGTGCGTAATATTTGTAATGTCGATCTCGGAGAGAAGTACATAAGACATGAGGTGGGTGTATGATTATGGTTAGAGGGATAAGTGAAAAACTACAACAATGAAATTTTACGCGCCTAAACTAAGATGTTTTCCAGGTAATAGCCATCTACATTTCTTTGAATATCAGCCACCTAGGTAGCAGCATCGTAGTCGACATAAACTACTGAGAAATCGTATCAATCAGCATATTTAGTAAAAGATCTTTCGTTAAACTGTAGGTTCCGTTGTGTAAGTCTTCTTCTAAGAGAAGGGGATATTTTTGGTAGAGGTCTATTTAGTATTATTGAAATCGTTAGATTGATAGCAAAATTAGATTGATAGCACAATTTGAAATTAAAAAGGGTCGTATTACACTAAGCTACAATTTGAGGGTCAGTGTCTCGGAGGAGAACGAAACCAATATCAAACGATATCATTTGACCTCAGTAACAAAACCTTAAACTCTATTTTGCTCCTTGTACAGTTCTAGCGCTAACTATACAATTTGACCTTTTCACTTCTTGCCACCATTAATATACTCGCCCTTCGTTTACTCTTGAATTTTACCAACTGCATACACTATTTCAATTACTTCAAGGGCAAACAACAATACCATCGATCACACGACCGCCGCAGATGACACGTTCGGCAATACACTCGACTTCCACCAACGACACATTCGGCAATCGCCACGAACAACGAATGAGCGCGACGACCAACACCCAACTTTACATATTCGGGAAATGACATCACAAGGGAGAGTGTTAATCGATGCAGTATGAAGCGATGTAATTCCCATTGCATCAAGAGATCCACTTACCTGAATGAAATTCGTCGATTGCTACCGCAGCGAAGTAAATTGCTAAGTTGACCTGTACCCGATCTCCCCTGTTCTTCTAAGGGCAATAATTTATCGAAAGAAATATTCTTTTGTTTAATCGGTTGGTTGAATCAGACTTCGGTCTGTTGAATAGGACTTCGGTCTGCTGAATCGGACTTCGGTCTGTTGAATCGGATTTCGGTCTATTTAATCGGACTTCTGTCTGTTGAATCGGACTTCGTTCTATGGAACCTATGGTCTGTTGAATCGGACTTCAGTCTGTTAAATCGGACTTCCGTCTGTTGAATCGGACAACGGTCTATTTAATCGGTTTTCGGTCTGTTAAATCGGACTTTGGCCTTTTGCATCGGACTTTGGTCTTTTGAATCGGACTTCTGTCTGTTGAATCGGACTTCGGTCTGACGAATCGGAATGCGGTCTGTTGAATTGGACTACGTTATATTGACCCCGCATTGCTGATATAAACCTGAATTAGCAACAAAACCCGAATCACCACAACCCTTCTGAATTGTTAATATTAACCCAAACCCGAGTCATCAATCATAACTTGTTGATATCAACTTGAGACTCCAACAAAACCCAAATCACCAAGCTGACCATGTTACTGCTAGTATTAACCGTAACTACCGACGAACCCGAATCATCAGTATGCTGGTACGAGCCTAAATTATCGATAGTACCCGGATTACCACGTTCCTGAGTACCAAAACGATCCTGACATATCTGACCTCTATAGTATTGGGAGTATAGTATAAAGTTCCCGATCACCTCAAGTCGACCGATTCGTTAAGTTCCTGATTATCTTAAATCGACCCGAGTCCCGAAACCTGTCATTGCAGTCTTAGGTCACCTCAATACTCGTTGAGCCTATACTAAAAGTTACCTATCATATAAAATCGACCTGGGTACAATTTACCGGAATAGACAACAGCACTATCACCGAACCTGAATTGTCTTCGCATCTAAATTCTTTATCCAGAGAACTACACCATCATCAAACAATACTGTTATTTTGCCTTTGTCAGGGAAAATCTACTGAGTGTTTATTCCGTAAGGTTTTAAGGGGTTCTTATGGCGACCCTGCCGACGAGTAAAACACGTCACATTTATTACGTCACAATTTTTTTTACAGTGTTGCGAAATTTGTAATTTTTTTCAAAATTCGAATCAAAGAATATGAAAAATTATGGGTAAAAATACGTTTGGGATAGTTCATGTCTTCGGATACCTTTAATAAAATTTCCAGGGAATATTTTCCCTATATGGGATATTTTCATCTGGTTTCACGGTTTAACCCTCTAAACGACCGAATTGCCAGTATTCGCATCAAGTCGAAATATTTTTATATTACGCTAATTTGTGTAAACGCCACGACGCACAGTGGGGAAAAAAAAGTTTTTTTGGACATTTGAAATTTTAGGCCGCAATTCTTGACCGATTTTCAATATTCTTTTTTTGTATTATTGGAAACAGAATTGTGCACAGAATGTACGTTTTTTTTATTCCAAATTCCTTACCGTTATTTTTTTAAAATTTGTCAAAGTCGATGCAAAAATAATTTTTGAATTTAATGTCAAATATTTTTTGGATTACGTGTCCTAAAAATGCCGAACTGACCTCAATTAATGTGAACATATGTTACGAATTTAATTCAGTGAAAAAATAAGACAGAAAATTTTTTTTGGCTCAACTGCAAGGAATTATATGGAGGCACTATTTTCACACTTTAACTCGGTGTCCTGCTTATAGTTATTGTCCGATTAGAAAAAAAAACCTTATATACAGCCTAGAAAAGTTTTAAGAAAGTCGTCTGTAAAAAATAAGCCAAATCGGTGAAGGTCGGCATGCAATTTTTTTGCATATGTACCAAAATAATGCAGTTTTAAACTTCTGATAAAATACAATTTTGTGTTTACAAGTAGACTAGGTGGTGTGCTTTTCATTTAAAAAGAACAATACCATAATACGTTACATCAACTGTCAATATAAGGAAACTTGTGAAACGCTTCAACACTTTTTAAATTTCAATACTAAAGTTAACCCAAAAATCTACATATTTTCTAAAGAAATTGAAAAAATTTTAGTTACACCCTCGTATTTGCATTTATGTATCAAAATATCATATGGCATACATAATTAAGCCTACTAATACATATCAAATGTTTATATTGCGATTTTAAGCCCTATGTATTGTAAATATATTTAAATTTTGTATATGCGTTTAACAAATTTCCTTATTTTGGCAGATGATGTAACATATTATGGCATTGGTTTTTTTAAATGGAAAGCACACCACTTAGCCTACTTGTAAATACAAAATTTTATTTTATCTGAATTTTAAAACTGCATTATTTTGGTACATATGCAAACAAATTGCATGGTGACCTTCGCCGATTTGGCTTATTTTTTACAGACGACTTTCTTAAAACTTTTATAGGCTGTATATAAGGTTTTGTTCTAATCGGATAATAATTATGAGCAGGACACCGAGTTAAAGTGTGAAAATAGTGCCTCCATATATTTCCTTGCAGTTGAGCCAAAAAAAATGTTCTGTCTTATTTTTTCACTGAATTTTATTCGTAAGATATGTTCACATTAATTGAGATCAGTTCGGAATTTTTAGGACACGTAATCCAAAAAATATTTGACATTAAAGTCAAAAATTATTTTTGCACCGACTTTGACAAATTTTAAAAAAATAACGGTAAGGAATTCAGAATAAAAAAAAACGTACATTCTGTGGACAATTTTGTTTCCAATAATACAAAAAAAGAATTTTGAAAATCGGTTAAGAATTGCGGCCTAAAATTTCAAATGTCCAAAAAAACTTTTTTTTCCCCACTGTGCGACGGAAGACAAAGACGAGGACTTTAGTTTTATTACCACTGCCGCAACGACCATACTGGGTTATGAAATCCATGCTCAGGCAATCTCTGGTACGATGAGGAATGTCACGTATTGTCTAAGTTAATGGATGTTGCATGCAACGCAATGACTTCTCTTTTTTTGCTGGGTATCAATCCATATCCAGTTTCATATTACAAATATTCTCATTGTAGTTTGTACTTTAACATACAATGAAAATAAATTGTATTTTGCACAGCACAAATTCATCACATCATTAATTCGCATAAAAGAAAATTTGGACAGTAAAATAAATAATATTTGATTGCAATTTGTCAAGGGCAATAATGAGACGAAGAGAAATTGTAGTCAGTTCAGAGAAAAGACGAGTTTATTTGTGCTCATTTGTATGAATTTTCTTTAGGGTGGATAGAAAATGCTACCTAAAAGTGTTTTTTATGACTGTATCATATGGTGAGGGCCATTTGAGACGGAAAATAAATTAGTGCTAGTAAGTAGTGTACAAAGAATGACATCACTGTGGACGAAGCACACCGAAAGCGGAAAGCACTATCCGTAGCTTCTTAATATATGATAAGATCACGAGTATCTGGCCTCTGTGGCTAACGTGTGACGCATTAATACTGTTATGATTCAGCACACCGAAAGGTGGTTGCAACAGAGGACTCCATAGCATAACGGATGGATATGGTGCCGACTATGGATTTTTCATCATGCTCAGAGATAGTGAGTTGCCTGGAAAGCTTCCCTGCCCTACGATTGTAGTGTTTTTATGCGGAGGCAATTCTGGTAATAAATTTAGAGTAAACCTTCACAAATCGGCTTAAAAGATTTTTGACGCCCTATGCTCCAAAGGGAGTTAGAGGAACACATATATATATTTAAAGGCTTTGTAAAATCAGGAATAGTGAACAGATGCAGAATGACGCTCTTAACACTGCCAGATAACAGTATTTGACTTTGCCGGGTCCCTGGACACAGAAACTTACTAGGGAACCAGATGGCGAATTAATTGGCACGTAATGGATCGTCTCTGGAATTCGGCCAATCAAATGACTGAGTGCGACCACCAATTTATCATATATACGGCATTTTGAACCGTCACATCGAACGGTTGCAAGCCAAGACCAGATTGCTATTGCAGCTGGATAGGATGGCATTCAGACGACTAATAGGCGTTATTGCAGGACACTGTGCCGTCTATACCTTTTCATGGAACTGGGAGACAACACAAGTATATTGAGCAATTGCTCTGCCCTTGCCCAGCTCTTCATAGCAGAAGGATGCAATTCCTAGGGAAGTGATATTTTGATAGTCGCAAAAAACTATCTACGTTAAGACAGCTCTTAAAAGCCTAGGACAATAGTATCCCAATGTTATCTCACTACTCTATCTATATAAAGTTAATGGAGAACATCACATTCACAATGGACCATGATAGTATCAGAGTGGTATAATGACGTAGTCTTACGACTGTGTCATTATTTGTTCTTAACCTACATTAACCGTGGCTATGGATTGTGTAAAATTATAAAATATTAGTCGATAGTCCCATTACACTGTGGAACGTTTTCGGCATCATTGTCTGGTGACTGAGAAATTACAAGTCTAGGTGAATGCACTAGGTATAGTAAAACCCCCAAAGGTTAAGACGTTCTCAGGCCAAACTTTTTTTTTTTGTTTTTTCTTATTTTGATTTTTTTTTGCTTAGTTTTTCAGCTATAACTAAAGGGCCATTAATGATTTCTTATATAATTTTTCAGCAGAATTGTAGCTAAGGCTAAAATAAGTAATTCATGTTAATATATCTTTGTAAAATCATTTCCATTAATAAGTATAACATTTTTCAGCCCATTGATTTGGGACTCAATTCTGAAAACTGCACTTGAAAGTAGCCCCAAAGAGAAGAGGTTCTGGATCATTCGTTTTGTCAAGTTACAGGCCGTTATAATTTTATCTCGATTTGAAGTTAGTAAGTATCGTGTAGAGGAATTTGTCACATTTCACAAATTTTTAAAAGTTTCACTCCATTTTATTCCAAATTCGATATAAAAGGAAACTTTTTTATTTTCATTCAATTGCCTAAAATAATTAATGATATATTTTGCTATATATTGACCCCATATCAGCATCCTATCTATTAATAAAGTCAGACTGATAATTTTAGTAAAAAATCTAGCATTTTATTTATATATTTTTACCTCATTATGGAAAAAATTGTATATATGTATTGCCATATGTGCTATAGTGTTCACATTATTCCGAAAGTTGGTTAAGGTAATACAATTCATTTAAGTTTTAACCGTTTTTTTTTAATACGACATAATTTTTTTCTCAAAAAAAGTTTTCAACAAAGTTTTAAGCAGTCATATATGTAAAGCGTAACTTTAAGCCGCTGTCGGCACCACATGGCATAGACCGATCGACTTAAATTTACAAAAAGCTAATTTTGCTCTATTGCTATTTTTAATTAACCATTTCCAATCCACCCAAATGGTAATACTGCATAAAAATTGACCATTGAATAAGACAAAGTAATTTATGTCCTGATATCCTATAAGCAAACAACAAAAATAAAATCTCAAAGACTAATAAAGTCATATATTGGTCAATACATGCGATATACACATATGCGTCTATGGTTTATATAATTGTCAGTAAAGCTGTAGCCATGAAAAGCCTTCTATAAGGCCTTCAAAACAGTAGGAATAACTGCTATAACCACACTCAGCATAAACTGGATATTTATTTTATAAGTAAGTTTTGTTTTGTAATTAATGAACAGCATAATATTTCGGAACACCCGATGATATATGTATACTCCTTTTAAAATTTGGTTCTAAAATAGTTACGTATATAAAATCCTAAACTACAACTTTTAAGAAGGCTGTAAAATTTGGTTCTAAAATAGTTACGTATATAAAATCCTAAACTACAACTTTTAAGAAGGCTGTAATAACACAGTATTTTTCTATAAATTCTACATATAAAAAGTATTTTCCTATTGCCTTTTACTATATCACTTATCGCTCAAGTTAAGGCCTTCCCAAACAAAACACTCTCACAATCCTACGCTGCGCTCTTACATGTGCGCTCCTCATCAACATCAGTATATGAACAATTTATTTGCTACTAAGTTCATTTTTATTTATGTGTCCCCAGGATATATGAGTCGCTCAATACAATTACATTATTTTGTAGGCTCAGCACACGCACACTATGGCGACGCCATTACTCATATACGCTATGCGATGGTTACACTGTTTTTGTGCCTTAACGTTATTATTGAGGTTTTTTTGTTATAGCTTTACAGCGAACGGCGATCGTTAACATTTATTGATGTTCATTGTTGTGAATCTATAACAAACAGAGAAAACGCTTTAGTTCATCTCCAATTTCAATTATGTTTGTGTACTTCCAGCCCCTTTAACAATTTTTATTGTTTTCGATATTATGACCTAAGGGCAATTTAATTCCGGAAGCTACAAACTCTTAATAATAATAGCAATTGTAGTGAAGTGATTTAATACCATATTTATGTAATATAATGAAAGCAGTTGTTGTGGGTAGAAAATACATAAATGTATATCGATTTAATATGATACAGATTTATCAAGTTAATTAATATAACCGAGACAAAGATCAGTTATTGATTTAACATTTGCTTTCGACAAAATTGTGGTAATTTTTGTTATATAGGGCCAGTGTCAGTTTTTAATTTAAGCCCACACAGGATGATACAGGCACCAATTAAGGAAAATTATGTATATTACACGCATTGTAGAACGCATTCAATGAATTTCACTCTCTTGTCTCATTTTGTTTGCTGCGCTTTTTGAATATTATAAAAAATTATACAACACAGTACAACACATGGCATTGGGACTCAATTTTGAAAACTGCACGTGAAAGTAGGCCCAAAAAGAAGAAGTTCTGCATCATTCGTTTTGTCATGTTACATGCCATAATAATTTAATATCGATTTGAAGTGAGTAAGTATCGTATAGGGGGAATTTGTCAAGTTTTAGGCTCTTTTGTTATATAGTGGCGTATGATTATCATAAGTAATAAATAAATAAATAATACGCCACGGAGTACATCAGAAAAGTGAAACTGATTAAAGGAATTGTAATTCTTAATTTTTTTTTTAAATTTGTTTCAGATAAATCAGACTAGTGGTTCTCGAGTTATGCCAAACAAAAGAATGATGCAGAACTTCTTCTTTTTGGGGCTACTTTCACATGAATTTCTCAGAATTGAGTCCCCAATTAATGGATTCAAAAATCTTGTACTGTGTAATCTTATATTGATATAACTCATGGAGCTTTGGGTACCAAAGACGAGTCTGGTGCTATTCATTGTTTTCATTTAGATCTATTAAATACTGTCTTGTATATATTTTTTCAATAACAAAGATATTAAATCAAATACAATTGAGATATTAAGACAACACAAAGTACTTCTTTCACAACAAGAATGTGATAATTGTTAGCAGCTATAAAAAATATGAAAATCGCGTGTGTGTTTGCGATTATTTTTTTACTCATATTTGGAGTACATTGTCATATGTAAATTATAGCTTTTATGGTTCCTCACAAGTATAAGTCTTAAGTTAATGTCACACAGCAATCAAATGTTATATCTTTATGGGACATTTGAATTTGAAATTACTTCTAAGTAAATATTTAGAGAATGTATTTTTGGATCATGATTAGTATATGGGAGTGCTGTATATGACAGCTGCATATATATGAAATTAATGTTATTTTGAGACTCTGTTCATGGGTTTTTAATGTTAATTCTTAGTAAGTTCTATATCAACATGCAATTCAACGCCAAATCACGTTTAAGGTTTATATTAGGCATGGAAGTAGGCAGGGTTTCTAGTGTAGCCGAAAACAATAATACATAATTTACTAAAAAGCATAACATAATAAAAAAAAAATAGCTGAATCCCCATGCTGCTAGTGCTATTTTCGCTGCAATTATTACTCTTGTATTAATTATAAGTTTAATATATTGCAAATAAATAAATAAATATAAAAGTTTTTTCGTCCAACAAACAAAAGTACATCGATGTAAATATAGTAAAAAAAATTCCTTTCCTTTAACGGACAACTATATAGATGTACATTCCCAGCAATACTTACTCAATACGCGTTTTGTCAAAATTTTTTCTTTTTTTGTATATCTATAAAATTTCCCTTAAATTTGGTCATGTACCATAAATCTACATAAATAAATATTTTTATTTAATATTCACTATGTATATAGTAAAAGTCGTAATATTCTGACTAATTAGTCATATTCTCCCAATATGAATCTTAAAATTTAGTTCATAGACTCCAAATGACAAATATGCCATGATTGATAGACAATCTCCACACACACCCACCTATCTTAAAGCACCATGAGCAATGCTCCTGAATATGGTAATTTCTAATAATTCGAATATCCTTGTTGTCACAAACTTTATATTTGACAGCGACGAGCATCATGAATCAATTACTTTTCATTTCGTTTTACAATATTCTACTTTCTACTTCTAATGTATATCCTCATCCATCATCCTTTATTCACAAATCTGCCTGTTTGACTACATATATACGTAGCTCTGAACAGTATTTAACATGTTCTAATAAATTTTAACGAATGAAGTATTCAGTGCATCAATTGCTACCTTTTAGAAATCCAATAATTGATTGCCTTTAGTTAATCAATTAACGTCCATCTGCTGTAGAAATTAAAATAATATATTCCCTCTTTTGGCAGCTGATATACAGGAAGTATTTGATTCAATTAAATACAACTCTAGTCATCTAAAAATAGTCAATGAAATTGAATCGAATGGTTATTCGCAGATAGTTCGTCACACCAAGTTTATATAAGAACTCTTTCACCTGTTCCATCCAACAAAGTATTGCTCGCCGTCTCCTGCGCCGCCCATCGATTTTATTGCCAAAGACTTTTCGAGCTGGAGAAATTTCATCCATTCGTACAACATGTCCAAGTCAGCGCATTCTGTCTATGCGAACGCGCTTGACTACATGGATGTCTTTGTACAGCTCCTACAGCTCATTATTCATTCGACGGTGGTACTCGACGTTAACCACGATGGTTCTCGAAGTTTGCCACAATAGAATGATCCGCTTGTATCATAACCGAAGATTCTGCACTGTAGAGCAAAACAGGTAGGATCAGTGTTCAGTAGAGTTGGATCTTTGTACGTCGAAAGAGGGCTTTGTCATTAAATTACTTGCTTAACGCTGAGAAGCAGTGGTTTTCGATCGATACTTTGGGTGTTTATTTTTAGACTGACATTATCATTTTTGCTTACAGCGGAGCCAAGGTAGACAAAAGTATCTATTACTTCAATGTTAAAGTTGTCAACAATCAAGCAGTGTCACAAACAAGTTCATTCATTATCCGTTGTAACAAATAACTTGACTTTGTCTTTATTTATGACCAGACGCACTTTCGCCAACTACATTTCGCAGCCTACGGCCAATTATATCATCTATATCATCGTCATAGGCGAACAGCATGTGATTTTTGTTAAAGATAATACCAGTTGTGTTTATTTGCAGATATCGGTATGACAGACAATCTTACTTACTTACTTAAGTGGCCTATTACAACTCAGGAACTTGGTTTATAGATTAGAGGCCTGAAGTATTAACAAATTCCGCACGCTTCGGTTTTCTACGTGCGTTCTCTAGTTTGCCCTACCAGATGGTTCAGGTTCGCCTTCAAACACATTTCTCACAGGAGCACTTACATCCATCCTGGCAACATGTCCCAGCCATCGCAGTCGATGGATTTTGACTCTTTTAGCTACGTCGATGTCGTGGTAAAGCTCATACAGCTCATGGTTCATCCGATGGCGAAACTCGCCTTCGACACAGATATGTCCATAAATTTTTCGGAGTACTTTTCTCTCGAATACTCCCAGGTTTTGTATATCCGTTGTCGTAAGTACCCATGATTCGGCACCATACAAAATAACGGGTAAGATAAGCACCTGGTAAAGCTGTTTCTTAGCATTCCGAGATAAGGTGGTATTACTAAAGTGCTGCCGAAGTCCGTAAAAACATCTACTGGCTAGCACTATTCTCCGCTTAATTTCTTGGCTGACATTATTTTTCTTATTGACGGAAGATCCGAGGTAGGTAAACTCATCTACTACCTCAAAACGATAATTTTCAACGTTGACGCTGCGTCCCCATCGAGAGGACTCTTTGTTCGTCGAAATCAATATTTTTGTTTTGTCCTCGTTGACCGCTAAACCCATTTTTCCGACTCTTATTCTAGTGATGGGAAAACTGCAGTAACGTCCCGCAGATTTCGGCCAATGAGATCTATATCATCGGCGTAGGCTAGTGGCATGTGGAATATTGTGCCAGACATGTTGACACCAGCCTTTCTCATCACCTTCTCCATAACTATATTAAATAGTGTACATGACAGGCTATCGCCCTGCCTGAGACCTCTTTCCGTGTTGAATGGTTCAGACTGATCTTTACCAATCTTAATCGAGGATTTGGTGTTTTCCAAGGTACATCTGCAAAGTCGAATTAGCTTTGCAGGAATGCCAAACTCAGACATGGCCTCATACAGCCTATTCCTTATCGGAGAGTCGAAGGCAGCTTTGTAATCGACAAAGAGGTGGTAGGTGCCGATCTGCTTTTCATGAGTTTTTTCCAGGATGTGTCGTAGAGTGAATATTTGACCCGTCGTAGATTTACCAGGTCTAAAGCCGCACTGATATGGTCCAATTAGTTTTTCTACAATTGGCTTTAGACGTTCACACAAAATGCTTGAAAGGACCTTTTACGCACTTGCTAGTAGGCTTATTCCACGGTAGTTCTTACATTCTATACTATCTCTTCTCTTGTATATGGGACATAACATAATGAGACTAAATTCCCGGGGCATGCTCACCTAATGCTAATGCACGTTCTTTATCAGCTCCTGCCCAGCCTTAAACAATTCAGCAGGGAGACCATTGGCTCCAGCAGCTTTGTTGTTTTTAAGGCGGAAGATTGCACACGTATCTCGCATTGGCTCGGAGGTGGACAATAAATACCATGGATTGGAGCGGTATCGCCATAACTCTCTTGTAGAATTTTTGGGCTTCCCCTCTACTTCGGAGCAACTCTGTGCACTTATCTTGCCTCTTCTTCAGCTCCTTCTTTTTCCATCAAAAACGACGAGTTGCCTCTCGTCTCTCCTCCCTATGCCGTTCACGAACAACTCGCCATTGGCTGCAGTTTCGCTCTGTACGCAGCATCCGTCTCTCTCTCTCGTGGCATTGCGACATTCATCATTGCACCAGGCATCTTCTTGAGACGGCTTTGAGTACCCAAGTACGCTTCTCGCAGTCCGTTCTATAGAGTCGGCTATATATTGCAACTGCGAGGTTATATTATCAGGGGTTAGAGCATCCGCAGCAATTGAGTTAGATGGTTGGAGTAGGCGTCCGCTACCTCTGTGATCCACAGTTTACCGATGTCCAGCTTTCGTTGTGCCTGGTTATGTACGTTTTTCGCCATGCTTAGCCTTGTGTGTACCTTAACTGCGTTAAGGAAGTGATCGGAGTCAATGTTCGCACCCCTAATCACTCGTAGGTCCAGAACACTCGATGCGCGCCTTCCATCGACTACCACATGATCTATCTGAATCCTCATCAGTTGATCTGGAAATAACCAAGTTGCCTTATGGATATTTTTATGGTCAAATCCAGTGCTGCTAACTACCATATTCCTTGCCGCAGAGAAATCAATCAGTCTGATGCCATTGTTCGACTCAAATGCGGTCTTCCTGGCTATTTTAGCATTAAAACCGCCTAGTACAATTTTGATGTCATGTCTTGGGCTACGGTCATATACATTTTCTAGGCTCTCGTAGAACTCGTCTTTGTCCTCATCGCTTTACTCTTATGTCAGAGCATGGGCACATATAAGTGTTATGTGGAAAAACTTTGTTTAGACTTTTATGGTGGCTATATGTTCATACACCGGGTTGAACCTTGAGACTAGTTGTCGCAAACTCTTGCCAACCACAAATCCACATCCAAACTCATGCTTGTCCGCATGGCAGTTATAGTAGATATCGCACGTCTTCACCCGTGTCCCGTCCATCGGTTTTCCTGTAAAGCGGTTATGTCAGCCTTGTAATCTTCAAGGACTCCGCCAGTTGGATGAAGGCACCTGGTCTATACAGTGTTCTAACATTCCAGTTGCATTTCCTCAAATCATGGTCCTTAATTCGTTTGCGGTGGTCGTCAACATTTTGGGGGGGTCCATTTTATTCTTTTCTTACTTCTTTTCATTGCAATAGTTTAGCGGTAAGCAAGCCCAGCACACCACGTCGCAGTTTTCTCCTCCTGCCAGGATTTTATTACAGCCGCCATTCTGGGTCAGACGCTGACCAGGGTACCGCTCACTCTGAGCCGACGTGCCTGGGTTTTAAGTTTCGCCCCTCACAGTTCGCCGAGCTCTGACGGGTGTCAAAGCCACGTTTCCAGGCGTCACCACGTGAAGGTACTCCGTCCGCAGTAGTACCACGAATACGGAGCTCTGTGAGTAGACTTGAAGTGCAATTGGCAAGGATCACTCTGGGTTTGCCAAGTTAAACCGATCGGAAGGAAGCTTTCCCTGGCATCACACTCCTGACGCCCAAACCTAGTTATATATATACTGTGAAATTCTCAGGACGATCAAACTATTAATATGATTTCTTATAAATGTGGCGTGACAAAGCCCACTTCCAACCTGGCAATAATTCATACTGTACCAACAACACATCCTTAATATCAGCTTTTTACCATTATAGTTTCAAGTTTAATACCACGCCCACTGATCCGAACCCGCCCACTTTTTGTTAAATCACAAACTTTGCTGCCAAATGTATTCACACAATTTTTCAAGGCGATTGGATTTACACGCATAATATGTGTCAAAAATATGGTACAACGGCCGGGGTCATGCCTACATGACATATGAAAAATTTCGGCACCGACAGCGCTGTGATAATTTCAAAAACATCGGTCAAGCCATTTTCATTTGTATGGGTATGACCTTTGACCTCATTGGGGCACTGCTCAAAGTTGTTCGATTTTGGTCAAAGCGGTTTAAAACAACCGACACAATATTTCGCACAGCCATTACCAAAAATCCAAAGTTAAATTTTCGCTGCCAACCTAATGTACGTATGTTACTATAAAATATGGCAATGAACCCTTCTAAGAAATTTGAAAAATTATTACAATAACTTTGTGTGTGTAATTTGATAACTATATTAAGCCAAGAAGAAACCCTTTCATGTGTATCAGACATTAAGTGTTTCATATTCGTCTGTTCACTTTAATACTTTTGAATGGGTAGTCATAAAATTGTTGTGTGGCGTGTTTGTTTGTCAAAGATAAAGTTATGTACATAATATATTTAACGATAAAATGTATATTCGTTTTCCATAGGCATTACTAAGCCAATATGCATTACTGTCAGTTATTAAAAAATATTTTAGAATACCGATAATATATTATAAGATATGCCACCACCTATTAAACTATATTGCAAATATGCAAATGTTGTGTTCTTTTTTTGCCAATTGATGCTGGAAAATCATGTTTAAATGAATATAACTCTCCCACATTACACTTACTGTATTTTCTAGAGTAGAAAAACAATATGACAAAGAACCGTATTATTTTGAAAATGTGTTACAATAACTATATGTTATTGAATACCACATTCAAGCCAATCAACCCTTTTTTGATATGTTAGACACATCAAGTGTTTCATATTCGTCGGATCACTTTAAAACATTTTATAACGCAGCCATGAAATGTGGCGTGTTTGTCAAAGATACAGAATTATTAATGTGGTTAATATATTTAAGTAAAAAATGTCCATATAATAATTCACATATTCATGCATTACGTATGATTAATATGAATTATTGCTATAAGGTGAATATTAATAGTACGCCACATATTACAATAGAATCGTAATTTAAATAAAAACAAGCATATAGAAGAAACGGCTGCTTTACAAAAAATGTGTTACATATCAACGCTATGGTACCGGGCTTCTCGACTCCAAAGTAAACCGCTTCCGAATGACAGTTCATATATGATGACCGCCACCAAGGTAAAATGTGGTTATTGCAACAACATTCCAACATGTTTTAAAAATAATATTTTGTATCACTAATAAAACCTTAACAAATTTTAAGCACTGCCTTAATTTCAATTTAATTAATTCCGAATGTAGGTGATTATCTACTTACCCGTGCGTGAATGTAACACTTGCAAATTATATGAAATTATAGGTGTATAAAATCTGAAAATTATTTGTAATTTTCCGGCTGACTGGAAATCTGGAAACACAATAGCTAAAGAAATATACTCCTACATTAAGCCCAATTAACAGAGACTCACACGACATAGTAGACGACTAGCATACCAAATTCCCACTGGTTTTACTATAGACAGTTGCACACATACTGCTGCCGCGGTAGAGACAAACATTTTAACTGATGACGACGAAGAAGAAGAGGCAGAAAAAAAGTACACAAACCAATTACTTTGTCATTGGAAAATAAATACCCCAGAGTTATTAACAGCGTACGTTACTCAATGGCCACTGTGGGTTGTTGCCTGCTGGTATGTGAAAAATTAACTTTATGTTAATACGTACTGAGGATATTAACACAAGCTACTAACGTAGTGTATACTTTTTAACTGTTGCCATCTGTTGGACAGGCATCAGATGCTGTTGGTAATGTCATTGATGTTTATTCCGATGCTTCCGGCATCAAAGCGAGCTCGTTGAGCCGCAACTTTATAGAGTGTAATACTTTAAATTGTATATTCCCTCTTGATGGCTAAGTGTACAACGTTAACGGTTCTCAAATAATGAAGTTGACATCAGCACACCAGGGCACACACACGACTATGTGGGGATGACTTTATTAACATCACCAATAAACAAATATACACAGCTCGTATATCTCCCCCTTTTTTTGTAGCATTATTATCCTTTACAGGTAAAAAGGTAAAGAGCAAATCAGGGAAATGGTGATACTTGATGTTGATGGTGTTTATTATCACCATCGCATACAAAAATGCAAATTTATCTTTTCATATCGTATATCTTTGTTGGTCCTTTATATGCCAGAGTATGAACAGCTAGGAAATGGGTTATATAAACACATTTCGTTCTCCTTCTCATATTGCCGATATCTTCAATCAAAGAAGAACGTTGGTTTTTATAGCCTTGACAGAAAAATGCTTATGTGAAATTTTAGACATAGGTAAAAAGAGTAGAAAGTTATGTGTGAAACAACATTTGCTTTTAGAAAAATTTGAGTTAATTAATGTAATAATTTTCCAAGGATTTTAGTAACAAGACGAATTTCAGTAAATTAATTTAATTAATCTGCAAGGATTTTATTATCTTGAAAAAGGAAAACGGACTTTCTTTAACAATGAAAACAACTTGCATTATTTCCTGACATTTTTAAATCAAGCCAGATATTAAAAATATTAAATATATTGAAAATATTAAAAATATTAAAAATATTAAAAATATTAATCTTTATATATAAAATTCTACCGTACGTGTGTTGTGACTGAACTCCTCCTAAAGGGCTGGACCGATTTGCATAAATTTTTTTGTATGCGTTTGGGTGGCGCCCCGGATGGTTTAGATTTACAATTCGGTCCAATTGGACAAAGGGGCGTGGCACCGCCCATACAACTTGAAAATCAAAAGGGCTGTATCTCATGAACTATCAGAGGTATGAAGATGAGATTTGGTATATATGTTGTTGAAGCAGTATTAATTCAATGTAGAAGTGGGCGGTGCCAAGCCCCCTTTTCAAAAATCGCTCAAACGGCTTTTCTAATATACCGATTAATACGAAAATTTTACCAAGTGGTACCGCCCATACAACTTGAAAGTAAAAAAGGTTATATCTCATTAACTATCAGAGGTATGAAGGGTAATTTGTTACATATGTTATTATTGCAGTATGAGATACAGTAAGGGTGGAAGTGGGCTGTGCTACACCCTTTTGAAATAAGTAGTTATAACTGTCAAAATTCCACAGTATATTGCAGTTCGCCCAGAGATATGAAAAGTAAGGGGGCCAATTATTTTATTCGCAAAATTTCGTAACCAAAATCGGAATCTACGATGAATTGTTGGAAAAATTCACCCATAAAATTTTTGACTAAAATCAATTCCTAGCTCGCGCTGGGAAGCAGGAAGATTTCAGATAGAGATTTTTTTGTGTTTAAATGAGCACAAACCGAAAACTTCTCCGTAAAACTGACTTTCCAACAAACGAAATGAAGTATTACAGAAGCAAATCTATGTATTGGTTAAAAAGCTATGGCCTCTGAATGTTGGCATACATAAAACAATGTCAAAAATATACCATTCTCTTCGTCTTGGTCTCCAAGCATCGGAATAGTTGGTAAAAATTAGAGCCGGGGCCCATAGGTCTGAAGGTTTCAATAGTTGCTCATTGTTAAAAAAATATGTCTACCTGAAATCTTCGTGCTTCTTCTCGCGAACTAGGAATTGATTTTATACATATTGTTTCCTAGTGAAATTTTCTAAGAATTCATCGTAGATTCCGATATTGGTATACGATTACCACGTTTTTTTCGATGCGAAAAATGTGATCCGCCCTAGTGAACAGGCTATTTGGAACTTTATAAGTACAAAGTGCAGAGGCTCTGCTTACGCACTTCAATATTTAACTTTTTAACTGTATTACATAATGGTCCGTACCCCAGGCAATTTAGGACACATGGTAGCTGCGCAGACTAAAACAGTGATTTGTTTTTAATTTACTTTCCAGTTCTAAATAAATGCCTTTTTTTAAACTAAATTATTTTCTTTTATAAATATTTTTTAACTTTTTAGGAAAAAACCGAAAAAAACGGTTAAACCGATTTTCATTCAAATGCTGTATTCGAATTCCGATTTTTCTAAAAAATCTATTTTTCGAAGAACTCGGAAACCGGGTTACTAAAAAATGGAGGTATTTGAACACTCTAGTCACATATTCTTAATCTTCTTATTTGGTAGCAGCAGCAACAGAAATTCATCCATTAGTTGCCACATGGAGCAGCAGTAACATCCCGCAGTCGTCGGCCAATGAAATGTAATGTAAATGTAAAGATGGTACCAGTCATGATTACTTCAGCCTTCCGCATTATCATTCCCCTCTGCCAGGCTTTTGCCCATCCCGAAAAATTGTATCAGATTCGCTAGTCACATGTAGATGATGTAAAGTTTAAACCGTAAAATCCCCATATTTTTAATTTTATACTAAACTAGTGGGCCCGGCAATGCTTCGCTATTGCATACTAACTTGTAATATATTTTACATATAGGTCTACATAGTACTTTGAAAACGGTACTTAAGCTCGTTAAGAATATGTTGAGTTTATTAACTTATGTAACTAATTTCAAGTGACTCCTTAACATGGAATTTAACCAATTAAGTTTTATTGTTTTATATTCTCAATATCATAGGCTCTATGACG
The DNA here is from genome assembly GCA_964034835.1 of Muscina levida. Classification (NCBI taxonomy): domain Eukaryota; kingdom Metazoa; phylum Arthropoda; class Insecta; order Diptera; family Muscidae; genus Muscina; species Muscina levida. Next base: position 170,221,075 of record OZ035880.1, on the reverse strand, counting down.
ATAGTAAAAAGTTCATCATCAAAGTCATATCTTTCACACGTCGGAAACAGGCATTCCGTTAAAGATCAAAATTCAATTTTTAATTTTATCTGTAGTGGCGTCTGATTACTAACGATCTCTTTGGGCGTAAAAAACACTTTTGTCATGCCATCTTCGCCTACTGAACGCCACTAAAAATTTCGTTTGAAGCATCATGCCTTTAGCCATAAAAACCTCTTTTGCCATGTCTTCTTCTCTCACATATCAAGAATATTCCCGAATACTATATTTGTATGGGACTCGTATTACCATTTTTTGAGATAATTCGGTCACCAATGTTTGGCTTAACAAAGTGATGGTCTCACGCGCTGTATGACATGTTACGCCGTTGTGTTGGAACCATTTTTCCTTCAAATAGTGTTTAATGACATGATAAATAAAAAAATTCAATTGATCGTCCACTGGCTCTAGTTCTTGAGTGTAGGCCAAGCAAGATCTTTAATCAGCATTTGCAGAGACCGAGTTGCTGAAAACGGCGTCCGTTCGAAAAATTTAAGACCTGTCACACTTACGTTTACAGCGTCGATGGGCTCCATAAGTTTGGCGAACAGAACGCGCATTTTGAAAACAAATTTGCAAGATTTGTAAACGTTGTTCTTGTGTAGTCTTTACATGGTGATTTTCCAAAGTATACTTCATTAGTATGACAGATAGATTTACACTTATACCTACCAGAAGTTCTATACGTCAAAAAAATACCCCACACATAGGTTATTTACTAAAGGTTGCTAATGTTACCCCTAACATACTATACAAATTTAAATTGTGCTCAATCAACCAAAAGTTGTTTTCCAGTATAACTACAATGAATATTGCTTAATTTTTCTATCTATAGGATTTATTACCGATTTGCTCTCCTGAAAAGTAATTGAAAAATGCATACCTGTAAAGTAAATTAAAACAAATCACTGTTTTAGTCTGCGCAGCTACTTTGTGTCCTCAACTGCCTGGTGTACGGACCATTATTTGATACGGTTTGAAAGCCAAATATTGAATTGCGTGGTAATCGATAATTCCTAGATAATTTCACTAAGAAACTATAAGTCAAAAATCAATTCCTAGTTCGCGCTGAGAAGCATGAAGATTTCAGGCAGAGATATTTTTTTAGCAATGAGTAACTATCGAAAACTTCAGACCTATGGGCTGGCTCTAATTTGTACCTACCATTCCCATGTTTGGAGACCAAGACGAAGAGAATGGTATACTTTTGACATTGTCTGGAGTCCCGCCCAATATTCTGAAAAACGATTTTTTAAAACTTAATTTATGTATGCCAACTCTCAGTGGCCATTACTTTTTAACCAATACATAGATTTGCTTCTGTAATAAATCATTTAGTTTGTTGGGAAGTCAGTTTTACGCAAAGATCTCAAAAAATACATATCCGAATTTTTCAATTTATGCTCATTTAAAAACAAAAAAAATTTTTATCTGAAATCATCATGCTTCCCAGCGCGAGCTAGAAATTGATTTTAGACACAAAATTTATTGGTAAAATTTTTTAACAATTCAACGTATATTCCGTTTTTGGTTACGATTTTTGTGAATAAAAAAATTGGCCCACCTTACTGTTCATATCTCTAGGCGAACAGCAATATACTGTGGAATTTTTACATTTTTAACCTATTGTTTTAAAAAGGGTGTGGAACAGCCCATTTCCACCCTTACTGTAATTCATACTGCAACAACAACAGATGTAACAAATCTCATCTTCATACCTCTGATAGTTCATGAGTTATAGCCATTTTAATTTTCAAGTTGAATGGGCGGTGCCACGCCCCTTTATCCAATCACAACCAAATATAGCCACCGACTATCAACAGGTCAACAGTACCACTTGGTAAATTTTTCGTATCAATCGATCTATTAGAAAAGCCGTTAGAGCGACTTTTGAAAAGAGGGTGTGGCACCGCCCACTTCCTCCCTGGATGTAATTAATACTGCTCCAACAACACATATACCAAATCTCATCTTCATACCTCTGATAGTTCATGAAATATAGCCTTTTTAATTTTAAAGTTGTATGGGCGGTGCCACGCCCCTTTATCCAATCACAACCAAATATAGCCTGAGAATATCTACAGGTCAACAGTACCTCATGGTAAAATTTTTGTATCAATCGATCTATTAGAAAAGCCGTTAGAGCGATTTTTGAAAAGGGGGCGTGGCACCGCACACTTTCATCCTGGCTGTAATTAATACTGCTCAAACAACATATATACCGAATCTCTACTTCATTCTTCTGATAGTTCATGAAATATAGCCTTTTTAATTTTCTAGTTGTATGGGCGGTACCACGCCCCTTTATCCAATTACAACCAAATGTAGTCAGGAACTATCTACAGGTCAACAGTACCTCCTGGTAAAATTTTTGTATCAATCGGTCTATTAGAAAAGCCGTCAGAGCGATATTTGAAAAAAGGAGCGTGGCGACGCACACTTTTTGAAAAACAAAACCTTTTATACCTCACGGAGCCCGAGACCTTTCCAACGAATGCAAAACCGTGGAAATCGCTTCGTGCGTTCTGGAGTTACAGCATCAGGAAGGAAAACCCGACTTATTTTTATATAATAAATAAGCAGTTTTTTTGGCTCCACGAAAAGCCCCCTAATGAAATAACGCCCAAACGAGAAATGAAATATTCCCCAAATTTTTTTCATACATTTTTGGGTGTTATTTCATATGAAATAACTCCCAATTTTTTTTGGGCCGTTTTTCATTTTTCTTTGGGAATTATTTCATTCCTCATTTGGGGTTTTCAAGTTATGAAATAATCTCCAATGAAATAACACCCAACCAATTTTTTAAATTTGGGGATTGTTTCATATCGTGAATAATTTGGGTGTTATTTCATTTTTTATTCGGGGGTTATTTCATTTTTAAAGCTGTTGGTTTTTAGGGGTTATAATTATGTATATAAAAATAGGCCTTTTACAAGAAAACTTTTAGCATGTGAATATATTACAATAACTTTTGAATGTTTACAGATATTTCCATTTGTGTTCATATTGACGGATAGAAAATCAACGAACTGATATCTAAGAATGGATTTTTTTTTAAATTTGTAAGAGTTCTTCAAAAGGAAGAATTCAATAAAAGTAGAGAGTTTGATTTGCTTGCGAACACTGAAGGTGGTTGTGTAAAGGCCAAACGTAAAAGGCAAATTGTCTACCGAACTGCAAAAGTAGAGCAGGGCTACAACGATCTACGATCCACACGATTCATTTCAATAATTTTGCGACTTTGCTGTTGGTCCATATTGACTTCATGAAATTCTTAGTGAAACTGACTCTTTTATGAATTTTGGGCATAATTTCATTTTTGTTGCTGATGGGGTTTATTTCATTGGGGGTTATTTCATTTTCATCATTGGGTGTTATTTCATATGAAATAACTCCCAAATATTGGGGGCTGTTTCGTTTTCGCTTTGGGGTTAATTTCATTTATTTTTGGATGTTATTTCATTCACTGTTTTTGGGTGTTATTTCCTATTTTTTGGGGTTTATTTCATTGGAGGTTATTTCCTGGGCGTTATTTCATTGGGGGGCTTTTCGTGCAGCCGTTTTTTTCATACATTAAGTTATTTTGTAATTGTTTAAGAAGTAAAAAAAACCATTATATATTTTTCAAATTTTAAATAGTTTTAGAAAGTCTAAAACAAAATTTTTATACTTAAATTAATTACTAGTTATTGGCAATTTAACGCATTATCTATATATATATTCGTTTTATTACAGAACTTGCCTTTAAATAAAGAGCCATTGATTTCAGTGTGTCTTAACTTCTTTAAGGGCTTTAACTTATGTAAACTGCAATTTATTCCCAAAAATTGGAAAATTCAAAAACTTTTAATTTTACTTACTTTGATGTATTCAACATTTCCATCAAGTCGTTCAATCATCTACCTACAGCAGAAATCTTTTATTATCACAGCAATGAGACTTGAGACCATATAAAAATCTGGCTTCATCTGCACTTTGCTTAATTCTGTAGAATGTTATTAAATCCACATAAATTTCACTGAGAACATAGCAGCAGTTTTTGTGCACTCCTTCAATAACAAGAATAATGGAAAACCTCAACACTGGACTTTTCTATGTTCGTATGCTGCATTTCGCTTAATTGGTTCGTCTACCAACTATTGGAAAAAAGGAACTAGTATAAAAACACATAAATGCCAAACAAACATACAGACAGCCCATTCCGCCTGTGAAAGAATAAAGTTTTTTTCCCGGAAACACAAACCCCTTCCGAATGCCTTTACTGCCTTAGGCCTCTGTTGTTGCGGTGTTGGTATACAAGTGTAAGAGAATATCTTGTCATGTGTGTGTGTGTGGTAACATGAGCCTTTCCTTCCGATACCAAAATGTGGAAAGTTTTTCAACAACAACATTTCCTCCCAAAAGTATTTGGCTTAATGTTACTATAACTTTTGTTGAATATATTGTTCTTTTATATAAAAATTATTTTAGATACTTTAGGGTAAATGTGTAGCATTAATATTGTAATATCTTTGTGTGTGTGTGTGTGCTACAAAATGAGTTTCTGTATAAAAACATCAACAATTTGCTGAACTTTTAGGGATTTGTGGTAGTTTTAAAGCGTTTTAATGTCAGGAGATTGGCCGGAAAAAAAATTAATATTGCAATATAGGATACATTAAAGTCTCAAGAGATTGTAGTACAAAGCAAGAACATAGGGAGTATGCTAAACCTTAAGGGGTAAAAGGGACCATAATAGTTAAAGCAGCATTGTGCATCCTATGGGCGGAGTGGGCGAGACAAAACTTTTTTTAAAGCTAGAGTGATAAAATTTTGTACACAAATAGTACTCGGCAACACCAATATAAATACATAGATGAAATTTTAATTTTCAATTAGTGGGCGGAGTGGGCATGGTTAAACTATTTTTTAAGCCCTAGAGAGATAAAATTTGTTATCCTGATAGAACTCCGCAAGACAATTATAAACATGCAGATGAAATTCTGAATTTGGGTCGGCGGGCGGAGTGAGCGTGACAAAACTATATTTTAACCCTAGAGAGAAAAAGATTGGTAGACAGATAACACTCGACAACACGAATATGAATATGCAGACGAAATTTTAATTTTGGTCAGTGGGCGGAGTGGGCATGGCTAAACAGTTTATAAGTCCTAGAGAGATAAAATTTGGTACACAGAGAGTGTTCAACAACACGAATATAAATTTTGGATCAGTTGGCGGAGTGGGCGTGGCAAATCGGTATTTTAGTCCTAGAGATATTAAATTTAGTAAACAGATAGCACTCGCCAACACGAATATGAATACGTAGACGAAATTTAAATTTCGAATTAGTGGGCGGAGTGGGCATGGCCAAACTGTATATTAGTGCTAGAGATTTAAAATTTGGTACACAGATAGCACTCCCTAACACGAATATGAATATGCAGACAAAATTTTAATTTGGCCAAACCGTATACTAGTATTAGAAAGATAAAATTTGGTACACAGATATAACTCGCCAACACAAATATGAATATGCAGACGAAATTTTAATTTTGGATCTGTGGTCGGAGAGGGCGTGGCAAAACAGTATTTTAGCCCTAGAAAGATACAATTTGGTACACAAATAGAATTCGGCAACACGAATATGAATATGCAGACGGAATTTTAATTTTGGATACGTGGGAGGAGGGGCGTGCCCAAACTGTATTTTAGCCCCAGAGAGATGAAATTTGGTACACAATGAGTACTCGGCGCTACAGGTTCAAATTTTGCAGACGAAATTGTTATTCTCAATTAGTAGCCGAAGAGGGCGTGGCAAAACTGTATTTTAGCCGTAGACCGATAAAATTTAATATTTATTGTACACTTATTGTACCAAAAAGTAAAATTTCTTCTTCTTCTTAATTGGCTGCAGCAACACAAATTCATCTATCAGTAGCCGCTTCGGTCTTTTGCGCTCCATAGATAGTTAGTCACACCAAGCTTAGTTAACAACACTTTCACCTGGTCCATCCATCGGAGTTTTGGTCGCCCCCTCCTGCGCCGCCCATCGAATTTATTGCTGAAGACTTTTCGAGCCGGTGCGTTTTTGTCCATTCGTACAACGTGTCCAAGCCAACGCATTCGGTCTCTTTGAACGCGCTTGACTACGTCGATGCCGTTGTACAGCTCATACAGCTCATGATTCATTTGACGACGGTACTCGCTGTTAACGATGGCGGGTACAATAATTTGCGTAGTATTTTTTTCACGAAGACTCCCAGAATGTTAATTGCGGAGCCAAGGTAGACAAAGTCATCTACCACGTCAAAGTTATTGTTGCCAACGTTCACGCAGCATCCCAGACAAGTGGACTCTTTGTTCGTTGAAACAAATAACTTGGGTTTGTCCTCATTTATCACCAGATCCACTTTCGCCGACTGCTTTTCAATGCTCGAAAAAACAGCAGTAACATCCCGCAATCCAAGGCCAATGATATCTATATCATAAGCATATGCGAGCAGCATGTGGCTTTTGTTGAAGACGGTACCATTTGTGTTTACTGCAGCCTCCCGCATGATCATCTACATTATGATGTAAAAGAGATCGCAAGACAGACTATCGCCATGTCTAAAGCCTTGTTTGGTAGAAAATGGCTCTGATAGATTTTTGCCAATTTTCACCGAAGACTTCGTGTCAGTCAGTGTCATCCGGCAAAGTTGTATTAGCTTTGCGGGGATACCAAACTCAGCCATAGCATCCAACAATTTATGTCGTATCGGACTGTCGAATGCAACTTTGTAATCGATGAACAGATGGTAGGTGTCGATCTGTATTTCTTGGGTCTTCTTCAGGATTTGTCGTAGTGTGAATATCTGGTCGGTCGGCGATTTACCAGGTCTAAAGCCACATTGATAAGGTCCAATCAGGTTCGCCAGAATGGGCTTTAGTCTTTCACATAACACTCCAGACAGCACCTTGTATGCGATGGGTAAAAGGATAATCCCGCGATAGTTGGTACAAACACTTGGATAGCCATTCTTAAGCAGGGGACATAGGACACTCAGACTCCAATCATCGGGCAGGCACGCCCTGAGCCAAATGGTGTTTATGGGCTGGTGCATGCATGTTACCAGCTCATCGCCGCCGGCTTTAAAAAGCTCTGCCGGCAGTCCATCGTCTCCCGCAGCTTTATTATTATTAAGCGATGCAATTGCCGTGCTGATCTCGTTTTGGCTCCGTGATGGACATTCTACTTCATTGTCGATGATTGATGTGATTTCGCCACTTATGCTGTCTTTCGGACAGAAGAGATCGAAAGTGTTCCCTTCATGTTTGCAGCACACTCTGAGTGTCCGTGACCAGATTTCCGTCTCTGTCCTTACATGTGGGAATCCCTGTTCCAAAACCTTTTGCTTTTAACTCTTTGGTAGAGCTTTAGGGCCTTACCCCTATCCTTGTATTTTTCGATATAATAACTCTCTCTTTTCTTCCAGAACAATTTATTGTACCAAAAAGTACAATTTACTGTACCAAAAAGTACTTTATTGTACAAAAAAATAAATTTATTGTACCAAATAGAACATTTATCGTATTAAAGACTTCTTTATTGGCACCTAAAAGTAGAATTAATTGTATTGAATAGTACTTTTATTGTTAGTGAAATAGTGATAATATGTTTGGATTACTATATATATTTGTAATGAGTTTCCTTTTGAAAATATCTAAATGTTATCCTAATTAATAACATTTCGATTATTTCTCTTTACAGCTAAACTTCCCCTACAAAACTCAACCGCAACCAGCAGCCATGCGCAACCACCTACCGTTATACTTTACAATGTTACATCAACTGTGTGTACAATAGGCAACTAACCATAATTTAGATATCTCCCCACCCTCTCCCCACAACCCCAATCTCCGTCAACAGCGAGATCATCTCTCTCACTTTGGAAGACACTATGGAAATGTTACTCTTTAACAATGATGCCAATCAAACTTTTTCAATTTTATTCTCTAACGAACAATATGCTCCCCTACCATCAGTGGCCGCATCATCGCCACCACTATCATCACCAACACTATTTGCATCAGCCACGCCCGCCCCCTCGCCGTCGTCGTCGTCATCATCGTTACATTTTCCCTCCGCCTCGGATGCGTCCATGTTGTGGACATTGGATAAATTGCCTTCGCCAAGGGCTTTGCTGTTGAACAGTGAGTGGTTTCAGCAGAACATGAGCCAGATGTTGAATATGTCCGCCGATAATCTAACAAACTTAATAACGGCCATACGACAAGAACCCATTGGGCCCGAACGTTCGCCAATGCCACTGCTGGCCACACTGACAGTCTGTTACACGCTCATATTTATAGCGGGCGTACTGGGGAATCTTATAACCTGCATTGTGATATCGCGCAACAAAATAATGCATACGGCAACGAATTTTTATTTATTTAACTTGGCTGTGTCGGATTTAATTCTATTGCTGTCGGGTAAGTTGATATGACATGAGACACAAAGATAGAAAAAAAAACAAAGATGAATAGTGAAAGTGAATGTTGAAAGTGAATATTGCGAAAAGTTGTTAATATTTTTTGGGATGTTGTTGAAAGGAGTAAGTGTAAATAAAGCAAGTGAAAAGCAATGAATATCTTTAATACACTGACAAATATACGAGATGAGCTTTTTGTAAATTTGTCAGGTTTGTAATGAGTGCAAAAGTTATGTTGTGCTATAGTCAAGGATTCTTTGTTTTGTTAGTATACGCGTATGTAGAACGAACTTTGTTCGCCACTATATGACGTTATGTCACTAAATTCCCATTAGCTGCTCTTGCATCTCATAACCCTTTCGCCCCCACCCAGCCATGGCTGTTCGTACACAGCTATCCACTGAAATGCCAACAGATTTATGATCCATCTTATACTTAAGGATAGCAATACATGACTTGATTGAAATTCAATTTAATTTAAGAATTCGAAAAAAAAACTTATCCCCGCCAATATCTCTCCACAACCGCTGTGCCCTCAAATATTTCACCCAATTATCCCTATTTTATATTTCTTTAATTTCTTTAATTGTCCAACCAAACCCACAAAGAACACCGTCATGCCACCCACCACACCCCTTGTGTGTTTTTATCTATTTATACAAAAATTTTCCCTTTGCTCAGCATAAAACTAATCTAACAAACGCAACGAATTAGCACAACCAGCGCAATTCGTGACTCTGTCGAGTCGATGGCAACAAGGAAATGCCAACATAGTTATTAGAGGCCTTTGACTAATTTAGACAATTAGTCATGGCTGAAAACAACTGGCTAATTTGGAAAATATGTACGCAGGTTCTATTTCTACTATCTCAACTGGTTGCGTGCTATGTTCGATGATAACAAACTTGTTGAATTTCATTAGAAAAAGGACTCAAAGGATAATAAAAATAATTTGCTGGCCTAAACATAATGCATAGCATAGCAACCTACATGAGTCAAGTGGTTATGAAATTAACGAAAAAAGAAAAAACACAAATATTAAGAACATAATCTTAATTGTTTTCGTAATGCAAATTGTAATTAAATTTAATGTTATGAAATACATATTTGGATTAATTACTTTTCTCAAGCAACAGATGTTGGCAGTAGCTAGAGAAAAAAAAGGACGAACATAAACACACTCATAGTATGAGACTTTAATGACGACGAAAAATACAAATATAATGAGTTTTCTACTTGGCAGGAAATACAATTTCGAAGAAATTGTTGAGCTTGCATGATGTGCTTTGGTATTTTCTAGATGGGTTTTATGGTGATCCTTAATTGTTATGTTCACATTTAGTGGGGTGTGCTACCGCAGCTGTAAGCTGTTAAAGACACTGGTAATCATCATAAAATCATAATTTATTCTTGGTATTTATGGCCACTTATGTGTTAATTTTAGGATAATTGTCTGAAAGGAATACCAAAAAAACACTTTATACATTGTTGTACGTGTAATAGTTTAGATGTCACATATCGTCGTCCGGGGTTTTATGAGCCCTATGCCCAAAAAATACATTTTGAGTAAATCGAAATTAAAGTTTGAAAGGGATATAGAGAAAAGTTGGCACGAAACACATCAGTTTCTAAAAGAGATAGTCGAAAACGGATTTCAAGAGCAACAAAACCCTGGAGGTACACAGTGGTTGGCAACTGTGCCAACAACAAAAACTTCTGTTCAATTGTATACGAGGGGCACATGCATAGACAAGAGTTTGCGTGAGTATTATGTTGACTTGTTGTGTGCTTTGAGGTACTATTCTATCTTCGCACCGGAGGGCAGAGTTTCTCAATAACATCGAGTAACATTCTTCCCTTAAGGTTTGTAATGATAGTGGAGAAGTCGCAGCGAATGGCGCTGACGAGGCATTGTGGTGAATGCCGAAATAACGTTATACGTCTTACCCGATGTCTTATAATACATTTCACAACTCTAGAGCAAAAAACCTATTGGTAATAATCAACAAGTCAGAGGCCGAAATGATAAGAGATTTCCATTCGCTTCGATGTTGTGGGCACCGTCTCCAGTTAGTCCTACCAAGCAGCGTCAGTGATTCCTCCACCTGGTTCTTTCAACGTAGTCGCGGTCTCCCTCTCTTAAGCCGTCCTTTGAGGTCCTGAGAGAAAACCTTGCGCGCTGGAGTTTCCCCATCCATCCTCACGACATGGTTAACTCGCACAACTCGTACATCTCTCAAACACCGCCAGATGAGCTGCATCCGCATGTGTAAGCAGGACCGGTAAAATTAGTACCTGGTTCAGTTGGACTTTGGGTGCTCAAGATAGGGTGGTGTTTATGAAAAAGAAGCACTTGTTGGCGAGCACTATTATCCATTTTATTCCAAGGCTGACACTGTTGCACACTTCCATGGCGTATCCGAGGTAGATGAATTCGTCTACTACCTCAAAACAGTAGTTCTTAACGTTCATGCTGAGTCCTCAACGGGTGGCCGCTTTGTTCGATGATAACATTAACTTCGTCTTGTCCTCATTCACTGCCAAACCCATATTCGCTGACTCCCTTTCAACAGATGAGAAGACAGCAGTTACCTCTCGCATCGTCCGACCGATAACGTCGATATCATAGACATATGCGAGCAGCATGTGGCTCTTATTAAATATGGTGCCAGACATGTTTTCCGCTGCTTTCCTTAACACCTTCTCCATCTCTATGTTGAACAGTATGCATGACAAACCATCACCCTGTCTAACCTCTCGTCGTGTCGAATGGTGCAGATAGATCCTCGCCCATCTGAACAGAGGATTTGGTATTCGTAAGGGTACACCCGCAAAGGTGAAATATCTTCGGAGGAATACCGAACTGAAACATGGCTTCATATAGTCGATGCCTGATGGGACTATCGAAGGCAGCTTTGTAATCGACAAAGAGGTGGTGAGTGTCGATTTGCTTCGCATGAGTTTTCTCCAGAATCTGCCGTAGTGTAAATATTTGATCCGTCGAGGATTTGCCTGATCTAAAGCCGCACAGATAATGTCCAATCAAGTTTTCCACAATTGCCTTTAGACGTTCAAACAGTATGCTAGGAAGGACCTTAAGAGGCTATTTCCACGATAGTTTTTACACTCTCTACAGTCATTTTTTTGTAAATAGGACATATCACACTGAGATTCCAATCCACTGGCATGCTCTCCTAAAGCAAAATATTCTCTATGAGCTGTTACATGTTTAACACAAGCTCACTCACCTTAAACAATTTAGCTGGAAGACCATCAGCACCAGCGGCTTTATTGTTCTAAGGCGGGATATGACAGTTTTTATCTCAGCTTGGCTCGAAGGGGGACACTCGATGTAATCGCCTTGGATTGGTATAAAATCTTCAGCAGCGGATTTGTCAGACATCAATAGGCTGCATAAGTGATCTTTCCATATCCTCAGTACGCTCTCGAAGTAAGTAACGATAAGTAAGTTTGCCCGATGAATCGAGTCGCCTCCGGCTTCTTCTCTCTATACTTTTCATGAATAGCTTGAGTTGCCATTGGCTGCAGTTTGGCCCTATATGCAGAATCTTGTTCTCGTTTACATACCCCAGTATGGACAGCACAGTCCTTTACATTGAGTGGGCAAAATATTGCCATTGCGCCCAATTTTTTCCAGAAGTTGAAGCATCACGAAGTATTTGAGTAAGTTAGTTTTTGTAGGAGTTGGCTATCTCTGTGGTCTGCAGTTTAGCGATGTTCAGCTTTCTCTGTGCCTAGTTACGCAGGGTTTTCGCCCTGCTATTTGGCATTAAAATCTCCCAGCACGATTTTAACAACATGGCCCGGGCTACGGGCTACGTTGGGCGTAGAATTCGTCGTTGACCTCGTAACTTTTCTCCTCCTTCAGAGCATGAACACATATCAGCGTTATGTTGAAAAATGTTGCTTTCACTATAATGGTGGCAATTCGTTCACAGACAGGAATAAACCCAAAGACCAAACTCATGCTTATCCGCGTGGCAGCTGTAATACACGTCACACAACCTCATCCGCGAGCATCCATATCCTGTTAAGCAGTAATGTCATCACCCTCTTATTTGTACCTCTCTAGAGGATACCCCAAGTGGTGTGGTGCTTATTTAATAGCGGCACTGATTAGACTCGTCATCAGGCACATGTGCCCTTTTATAGTAGGCCCTTGATCTCTACCGCTCTGTTCGGGGACTACTTATTAATAACCTACGTTTATTTAGGCCGTTCAGCTTTGCGCCACCTGCTGACCCGCCATAGTTGCACGATCTAGCGTTACAGTTATGATATTCCTCAAATGGACTGTAGACAGGTTTTGCGCAAATCGTGTTCTCTATATATGGTATGCCAAATCCGCTCTTGCCAATGTATCGGCCCTTGCGTTACAATAGTTGTCCACATGTCCTGAAACCCATATGAGGTTAATCTTCGAATGCCTTGCTATCTCCTCCCGAGGCGAACGGCTAAGTGGTGAACATGTTATCAAGGGATCTTTAAACTGCTTTACTATCATTATTATCATAGTGGGATCTATTCGGGATGTCCAGATCAAGTCCAGAATTTCGGCATGACAATAGTTCCTGTGCATCGATGACCTCATGGCGTCTAAACGCATTGCGATGTTTGCTACTATTTTCCTTGCCTCAATATCCGGGGATTATTAATCTCATAATGAATTTGGATTGCAGTCTTTGGACCGCCATCTGCTGATCCACAAATACTATTGTTCAATAACAAAGGCATATCCCCAATAATGCATCTTGATTACAAAGCTTCCCATACATTAACTTGGAAATTTTGATATTTTAAGTTAGTCCATTAGATGGAAGTGTGACCTGTCTGAGCATTACAACAGCATTACATACTTTAGTGGCCCATTACAACTTACGATTGCAACTTCATAAATTTGAGGCCTGAAGTATTAAGGAATTCCACATGCTTCGGCCTTCCTACCAGATTGTGGCACGTCGCCAACCACTTGGTCCTTTCAACGGAGTTTGGGTCTCCCTGCTGTACGCCGTCCTTCAGGTTCGCCTTCAAACACCTTTCCCGCTGGAGCATTTACATCCATCCTGACAACATATTCCAGCCATAGTAGTCGTTGGATTCTGACTCTTTTAGCTACGTCGATGTCGCGGTAAAGCTCATACAGCTCATGGTTCATCCGATGGCGAAATTCGCTGTCAACTCAGATAGGTCCATATATTTATCGGCGTACTTTTCTATCGAATACTCCCAGGTTTGGTATGTCCGTTGTCGTAATCACCCATGATTCGGCAGTATACAACAGAATGGCTAAAATTAACACCTGGTATAGCTGTTTCTTAGTATTCCGAAATAAGGTGGTGTTACTAAAGTGCTGCCGAAGTCCGTAGAAACATCTATTGGCTAGCACTATTCTCTGCTTAATTTTTGGCTGACATTATTTTTCTTGTTGACGGAAGATCAAGGTAGGTAGACTCATCGACTACTTTAAAACCATAATTGTCAACATTCACGGTGCGTCCTCATCGAGAGGACTCTTTGTACATCGAAATCATTTTTGTTTTGTCCTCGTTGACCGCTAAACCCATTTTTGCTGTCTCCTTTTCTAGTGATGAGAAAACTGATTTCGGCCGATGATGTCTATATCATCGGCATAGGCTAGTGGCATGTGGCTCATGTGGAATATGACAGACATGTTGACATCAGCCTTTCTCATCACCTTCTCCATAACTATATTAAATAGCGTACAGGACAGGCTATCGCCCTGCCTGAGACCTTTTTCCGTGTTGAATGGCTCAGACTGATATTCACCAATCCTAACTGAGGATTTAGTGTTGTCCAAGGTACATCTGCAAAGTCGAATAGCTTTTCAAGAATACCAAACTCAGACATGGCCTCATATAGCCTATTCCTTATCGGAGAGTCGAAGGCAGCTTTGTAGTCGACAAAGAGGTGGTAGGTGTCGATCTGCTTTTCATAAGTTTTTTTTTCAGGATTTGTCGTAGAGTGAATATTTGATCCGTCGTTGATTTACCAGGTCTTAAGACGCATGGTCCAATTTGTTTTTCTAAAATTGGCTTTAGACGTTCACACAATATGCTTGAAAGGACCTAATATGCAATTGGTAATAGGATTTTTCCACGGTAGTTCTTACATTCACTACGATCTCCATTCTCATATATGGGACATAACAGACTGAGACTCCAATCCCTGGGCATGCTCTCCTCCAGCGGGGGGAGATTGCCACACGTATCTCGCTCTGGCTCAGAGGTGGACAGTTAATACCATTGTCATGGATTGGAGCAGGTTCTTCTGGAGTGGTGTCAGTATGCAGTAAATTTCTAAAATGATCTCTCCATATCCTCAGAACATTACGCAGGTCCGTCACTAGCTGACCATCGCTGTCCTTGCAGGAGGTTGCCCTCGCATTCCACACATTCTCTCCTTAACTCTCTGGTAGAATATTCGGTCTTCCCCTCTACTTCGGAACAACTCTGTGAACTCATCCTGCCTCTTTTTCAGCTCCTTCTCTTTTCGACTAAAATGACGAGTTGCCTCTCGTCTCTTCTCCCTGTGCCGTTCACGAACAGCTCGCGTTGCCACTGACTGCAGTTTCGCCCTATATGCAGCATCCGTCTCTCTCGTGGCATTGCGACATTCATCATCGTACCAGGCATCTTCCTGAGACGGCTTTGAGTACCCAAGTACGGTTCTCGAAGTCCGTTCTACGAAGTCGGCTATATCCTCATCAGAACACTTAAGCATGTGATCATTCCTGTACCATTATGATTATGTTTGATTATCTCACAATTAACATCGTGCATTATGGTTGGAACACCCTTTACAATTATCACTTTGAAATTTTTTATATAACTGTATATTCTAATGTTTAAGGTTTTCCAAATTAAGGACTTTACAATTTTTTTATCTTCAACAGCTATAAACGCTCCTATTAAAGGATAATGGTAGGACTCCGTAACTATTGTCAAAGTAAACACATTCTAACCTTGGGCAGTAGCTATGGCCATGACCACCATTGTCTCATGCCGCCTTATGGGATTCGTTATCAACAGTTTGCTGATGATTGATTTTTATTATATGACATAAGCACTAATTTGGTCATGGTCACGTTTGTTTGCATTACACAAATTAATAAAGTTTATATTGTTATTAATAACATAATTTATTATTGGGTATTGCATATTAATTACAAAACCGCTGTGTGATTGGTTTTTGGCTATCAGTCGATGTTGTCCATGACATTAACTTTATTATGCGTTGTTTTGACATTTGTGTTTGTCATGTTTGATCGATTTCGTTTTCTGTTCAGTGCTAATAAGGGAATATTTAATTACATATAAAACCAGTAAGAAAGTTTCAGTCGGGCGACCCGACTTACATATACCATCACCCTCAGTAAAATAAAAAGAAAATGCTATTATATTGATATTATTACTCGATTTCTAAAGTGGGTGGAGTGGTAAATTTGTATGGGAGGTACTAGAAGGGGCGTGTCTAGACTTCTAGGTTTATCCTCCAAAAATTTATCCTGTTATAGCTTTACTAAATACAGAGTTTGGGCACGATAGCGTTGGATGTATTTATATTATTACTCCATCTCTGAAGTGGGCGGAAAGGTACATTTGTATGGGAGGTCCCATAAGGGGCGCCGCTAGACTTCCAATTTTTTCTCCAAAACATTATCCTGTTATAACTTAATAAAATACAGAATTTGGGCACGATCGTGTAGAGAATATTGATATTATTACTCCATCTCTAAAGTGGTCGGCGTGGTACATTTGTATGGGAGGTAGCAGAAGGGGCGTGTCTAGATATCCAGATCTTTTCTACAAAACTTTATCCTGCTTGAACTTTACTAAATACAGAATTTGATCACGATCGCGGTAGTTCTAATAATAATATTAATCGATTTCTAAAGTGGGCGGTACCAGATGTGTGTGGGAGGTACCAGATGGGGCGTTGGTAGACTTCAGTTTTTGCTCAAAAACTGTATCCTGCTATAGCTTTACTAAATTAAGAATTAGGGTACGAGCGTGATGGATTTATTGATATTATTACTCCATATCTAAAGTGGGCGGAAAGGTGAATTTGTATGGGAGGTACCAGAAGGGGCGTGGCTAGACTTTCAATTTTTTTTCCAAAACATTATCCTGTAATAGCTTTACTAAGTACAGAATTTGGGTACGATCCCGTTGGGTGTATTGATATTATAACTCGATTTCTAAAGTGGGCGGAATGATGTATTTGTATGGGAGGTACCAGAAGGGGCGGAGCAAAGTAGCCCATTTGCAATACCGTAATTAGTTTTGGGGAAATATTAACTCGTGCAAAATTTCAAGACATTTGGTTGCGTCTTTCGAAAGTTAACGTGCGAACCAGCCGGACAGCCACCAGACAGACAGACATACAGACGGACATGGCTCAAATGACTTAAAAAGTCATGAATCTAGGGTCTGAAGTGACTCCTTCTATGTGTTACACTTTTGGGTCGTATCAAATGATATATACCCTCATCTCTAAGGGTGATGGTATAAACAGTTGAGGAATATGAAAACTTCGTTATATAGGAGTTCGTTATAGAGAGTTCCGACTATATTATGTTATGTTCGTTTTGTTACTTTACCTACCAACTACATTTATTAATATTCATCCTTATTAAATATATTACTTTTCAACATTATTAAAGTTATGGTGTCGAAGGTTGGCCAAGCTCATTGAAATAATGCTCACTTTTGAATTAGCCTTTTCAAGGTTGTGATCAAATAAATGCTTACAAATTGCTCTTTTTGCCATTGCTTCAATAATGCAATGTGGCAATGTTATTCACTTTTTCTGGGAAATTCATATCAAAGATTTTATGTTCTCAGAAATATCTTTTCCACATCCGCCAGCCATTGCAGTCAACAATTAAATTATATTATATTGTATTTTCTTTCTCCCTCTCTCTCTCTCTTTTTTATATGCATAGGTATGCCCCAGGACTTGTATAATCTATGGTATCCTTATTCCTATCCATTTGGCGATGTCCTGTGTGTCATGGAAGGTGTATTGTCGGAGACAGCTGCCAATGCAACGGTGTTGACCATAACGGCCTTCACAGTCGAACGATATATAGCCATATGTCATCCGTTTCGGTAAGTAAACGAAGGAACTATAAATGAAAGTGGAAAACAAACTAAATGGAGCACAAGAAAAGTTATTAAAGAGATAAATAGTTTCAGTTTAAATTCTAGTAAAGGTAGAATATATTGCAACACAAACTTTTTGTCATATAATATCTCAAACAACTTTCGAGTAATCTTATTAGCTTTCCGTGCCTCAGTTTAATTAAAAATGTTTACATTTCAAATTACTTTAAATATTGTCAATGTACATTATTATAATTTTTTATTTCATCGAATATAAATAGCTTTTTCTTTATTTACTTAGCTGAAAGCCAATTCACAAAATCTTATATACAATTTTCTGCAATAAATTTATTTTATTTACTTATTCCTTATAAGAATTTCAATAATATTTTAAACGTGCTCATCCATTATTCCTTTTCATTTTATTGTCTGCGAATTACTCGCAATGACAACGAAGTCTTTGTCTTAACGCAGCGCCACAAATTCTTATACGCATTCTACATAGATACCTAATACTGTCTGATAGTAAAGGAATGCGTAAAGATTGCTATTTGTCTTAGATTCATTGTAATTGTAATTGTATACGAGTATTCCTAGGAAAATAACGCTATACTGCGCTCCAATGAGCTAGAATTCATAGCAATTCTAATGAAATTCTTGTTTAAATTGCAATAAATGCGATTCAATCTTATTGTGCATTGTATGTATAGGAAAGGGGAGTACAGTATATTTTTTTTTTATTTAAAAGTTTACTTAAGTTCCACATTGCATACTGCTTGTGTACCATGAAGTATGAGTAATATTAACTTTATCTCTATTAATATTTCACATACGTACATAGCTATGGTATGATTGCAAGCAACTGAGATATTTTAAATTAAACTCCCGTCTGTAATACCGCCATCAGTGTCATCAATGCAAACATTTAGAGCAATTATTTTCCATTTATTTCCCCATATGCTGTTTGTATTAGTGGCTGGCCTTCATTACATTGAACATTTATATGGTTGACTTAATCGCTGCATGTAGTCATTTTGCGCGTGTCTGTAGATATTGGCTGGAACATAATTTCAGTTCATTGTGGATTTGCATGAAATGTTACATTGAAACAATTAATTGCATTTAAATGTATACACACACCAGATTGGGTCGATTTTATGGCAAACAACCCTTGTGGTAACTCTTATAAAAATGACAATATTCCATTAAATATACAAATGATCATTAACATTTGTAATTTTGTAAATTTGTTGTTTTAAACTTTTTTTACGATACGTTTTTGTATAAAAATGTGGAAGCCTACGAGGGTTTTTTGGGTAAATACGATGTGAGATATACATTTCTGCCACCAGAAAACAATTTGTAGCCCAGACTTATCCCCAATGAACATTTCTCTGGTAACATGTTCCAGAGAATCATAGTCGTTTGGATTCTGGTAGAGATCATACAATTCATGGTTGATCCGAAGGCGAAACTCGCCGTCGACACAAATAGGTCCATATATTTTTGGGAGTAATTATCTCTCGAATACTCCCAGGTTTAGAATATCCGTTGTCGTAAGCACCCAAGATTCGGCAGCATACAACAGAACGGGTAAAATTAGCACCTGGTATAGCCGTTTCTTAGTATCACGAGATAAGATGGTGTTACTAAAGTGCTGCCGAAGTGCGTAAAAACAAATTCGCTTGATTTCTTGGCTGACACTGTTTCTCTTAATGACGGAAGATACGAGGTAGGTAAATTCATCTACTACCTCGAAACAATAATTGCCAACGTTCACAGTTCTTCCCCATCAAGAGGACTCTTTGTTCGTCGAATCATTATTTTTGTTTTGTCCTGGTTTTTTCCAGTGATGAGAAAACTGCAGTAACATCCCCCAGATTTTGGCCAATGATGTCTATATCATCGGCATAGGCTAGTGGCAGGTCTCTCTTGTGGAATATTCTTCTTCTTTAATGGCAGCAACAACAGAAATTTATCTATCAGTAGCCGCACATAGAAAAGTATTCCAAACGCTTCGGTATTTTGCACACCGTAGATAGTTCGTCACACCAAGCTTAGTTAACAGCTCATTCACCTGGTCTATCCATCAGAGTTTTGGTCGCCCCCTTCTGCGCCGCCCCTCGATTTTATTGACGAAGACTTTTCTAGCCGGAGCGTTTTCGTCCATTCGTACAACGTTGCCAAATGCGCATTCGGTATAGTTGAACGCGCTTGACCACGTCGATCTCGTTGTACAGCTCATTCGGCTCATGATTCATTCGACGACGGTAGTCGCGGTTCACGATGATGGGTCCAAATATTTTGCGGAGTATTTTTCTCTCAAAGACTCCCAGAATAGATTAATCCGCTTGTGTCATTACCCACGATTCTGCGCTGTAGAGCAAGACAGGTAGGATCAGAGTCTGGTAGAGCTGGATCTTTGTTTTTCGAAAGAACGCTTTGTCACTAAATCGCATGCTTAGTGCATAGTAGCAGCGAATTGCGAACAATACTCGTCTTTTGATATCGAGGCTGACATTATTATTTTTGTTTATGGCGGAGCCAAGGTAGACAAAATCATCTACTACTTTAAAGTTATTGTTGTCAACGTTGACGCAGCATCCCAGACGAGTTGACTCTTTGTTCGTTGAAACAAATAACTTGGTTTTGTCCTCGTTTATCACCAGACCCACTTCAGACGACTGATTTTCAATGCTCGAAAAAAACCGCAGTAACATCTCGCAATCCAAGTCCAATAATATCTATATTATCAGCATACGCGAGCAACATGTGGCTTTTTTAAAATATGGTGCCATTCCAGTTTACTGCTGGTTTCCGCATGATCATCTCCATCACGATGTTAAAGAGATCGCAAGACAAACTATCGCCTTGTCTTAAGCCTCGCTTTTCACTGAAGACTTCGTGTCAGTCAGCGTCATTCCGCCGAGTCGAATTAGATAAACGGGGATACCAAACTCAGCCATAGCATCCAACAATTTCTGTCGTATCGGACTGTCGAATGCAGCTTTGTAATCGATGAGCAGATGGTAGGTGTCGATCTGCATTTCTTGGGTCTTCTCCAGGATTTGTCGTAGCGTGGATTTACCAGGTCTAAAGCCACACGGATAAGGTCCAATCAGGTTCGCCAGAATGGGCTTTAGTCTTTCACATAACTCACTAGACAGGACCTTGTATGCGATGCGTAAAACGTTAATCCCGTTGTTGATAGAGACGGAAATCTGGTACACACACTAGGATCGCCTTTCTTAAGCACGGGACATAGGACACTCAGATTTCAATTATCGGGCATGCACTCCCTGAGCCAAATCATGTTTATGAGCTGGTGCATGCATGTTACCAGGTCATCGCCGCCGGCTTTAAAAAGCTCTGCCGACAGTCCATCGGCTCCCGCAGCTTTATTATTTTTAAACCGCGCAATTGCCGTACTGATCTCGTTTTGGCTCGGTGATGGACAGTGTACTCCATCGTTGATGATTGGTGCGATTTCGTCACTTATGCTGCCTTCGGGAACGAGTAGAGATTGAAAGTGTTACCTCCATATTTCCAGCACACACTAAGTGTCCGTGACCAGATTTCCGTCTCTGTCCTTACAGGTGGGGATCCCTGCTCAAAACCTTTACGTTTTACCTTTTGGTAGAACTTTCGGGCCTCCCTCTATCCCTGTAGTTATTGATATACTGGCTCTCTCTATTCTTCCACAGACGCTTTTTCCGTCTGAACAGGCGTTTCATCTCCCTCCTTTTCTCTTTATAACGCTTCGTCACCGCACGCATCGCCATTGGCTGCAGTTTTGCCTTGTATGCAGCATCCATCCATCCTCAGACATTTGGCGACATTCATCATCGTACCAGGGCTTGCCTGTTGTTCATAACCCAGTACGGTCGTTGCGACAGTGGTCATAGAATTCACAATAATCTGCCACTGTGTATGGGGAACGTCAGAAGTAGAGGCGTGGTGTCGTAGTAATTGGGAGAGCTGGTTGGAGTAGCCAGTGGCTATCTCTGGGGTTTGTAGCTTCGCGACGTGCAGCTTCCTTTGCAATTTGATTACGAGTGTTTTTAGCACTTCTTAATCGTGTGCGTACCTTGACTGCAACTAGGTGGTGATCCGAATCAATATTTGCACCGCACATCACACGCTCGTCCATAACGCTTGAGACATGCCTTCCATCAATTACCACGTGGTCAATCTGATTTCTTGTATTTTGATCGGGAGATTTCCAGGTTGCCTTGTGGATATCTTAATGCGGGAATCTGGTTCCACTCACAACCATGTTTCTTGCCGACGCGAAACTTACCAGTCTGAATCCGTTATCGGAGGTGTTGTTGTGTAGACTGAATTTTCCGACAGCTAAACCAAGAGCACTTTCCCTTTCTACTTTAGCATTAAAATCTCTCAGAACAATTTTGGTGTCATGTGCAGTGCAGCGGCCATATATATCCTCCAGGTGCTCATAGAATGCATCTTTCATATCATCGTCTTTGCCTTCCGTCGGGACGTGTACACAAATCAGCGTGATGTAAAAATATTTCGCCCGGATGCGAATGGTGGCTATTTGGTCACTTACAGGGTTAAACTGCGAAACAATGTGTCGAGGTCTTTTGCCGACTATGAAACCACATCCAAATTCGTGTCTTTCTGCATGGCAGCGGTAAAAGATGTCACAGTTCATTCGTCGTGTGCATCCCTGTCCCGTCCATCTCATTTCCTGTATGGCGGTGATGTCAGCCTTGTATTTGTCGAGGACATCCGCCAGTTGGATAGAGGCACCATCTCTGTAAAGAGTTCGGACATTCCAGGTGCATATCATTAAATCATGGTCCTTATATCGTTTGAGGGGGTCGTCAACATTTGGGGGGGTTCTTGTTTTATTTATTCTCCGTGATTTCATAATAAATTTTATTTAAGGAAAGTGGCTTATTAGGCCACCGCTCCCGATCCTAGTTTCTTGGGGGTGCTAAAGCCACTAAGAGAGCCTCTGTGTTGAGCGTCAGTAACTTCTGTTTCCTACTTCCTAAGACGCGTCGGGGATAGCATGGCGACAACATTTCGCCTTCTCACATTTGATACCATTGAAAGCATGTTCAGTGGCATTGCCCGGGGAATACGTGGTCGCTTGAACGTTGTGAGCTGCTTTGGAACCTCCAAAGAGAGCTTCTGGTTATTCCCAGATGAATAACAATCAGAAAGACTCAAATTAGAAAAATTCCCATCCCCAACATTCTAGGTGCATATTCTCAAATCATGGTCTTTCATGCGTTTACTTTTCTTTTCTTCTTGTTGTTACAAGTTTTTTTTATCGCAGTTTTCTCCTCTTACCAGGATTTTATTACAGCCGCCGATTCTGGATCAGACGCTGACCAGGGTGCCGCTCACTCTGAGCCGACGTGCCTGTGTTTTAGATTTCATCTCTCATAGTTAGCCGTTCTCTGACTAGTGTCAAAAGCACATTTCCAGGCATCACCACGTGGAGGTGCTCCGTCCGCAGTAGTACCGCGAATACGGAGCTCTGTGACAAGACTTGAAGTGCATTTTGCAAAAATCACTCTGGGTTTGCCAAGTGAAACCGATCAGAAGCTGCACCTCCCATCACATTCCCGACGCCAACCTTACTTACATCAAATCGATATTAAATTATTATGGCATGTAACTTGACAAAGCGAATGATGTAGAATTTCTTATTTTAAGGACTAGTTTGACATGCAATTCTTAGAATTGAGTCCCAATATTATGTATTGTATTGTGTTAATATTGATATAATTTCATATATGTATGTATGAATATTTGGAAATTAATTTATATCATTTACCAAAATACAATTTCACTTTAAGAACATCAAATCAACTACTAGCTATTTTTTATAAAATTCCGCCTCCTCATAGGGTAGGATTTCCTGTTGATGCCTTTCTAGCCATATATCCAACTCTAATCCCGCCCTTCTTTTTATGTTTTCCATTTCGCAACACTGAAAACTGCTTACTACCATTACTCACCATTCAATTTTGTCGTTGCAGGCAACATACCATGTCGAAATTATCACGTGCTGTTAAATTTATATTTGCCATCTGGCTAACCGCCTTTGTACTGGCGCTCCCGCAAGCAATGCAGTTCTCGGTGGTGCCACAGGATGGAGGAACCGCTTGCACGGTAAGTGTATTACATAACTACAATGTGAAAGCTGTGGCAAAATGCAAAACATGCTCGAACATCACCCGCTGACTGCATTTAGCATTTGAGCAAAATACAAACTAAGCTAAACGTTTATATCGTTTAACAAATACTCTATGCGTGCAGTGTTCCATGTAATTGCATTGTATAAATATTTTACAAAATTTACCCTTCTCCACACTCTCATACTTCTTTATTTACAGATAAACAACGATTTCTTTGCCCATGTATTCGCTGTTTCGGGTTTTATATTTTTTGGCGGTCCCATGACTGCCATTTGTGTCTTGTACGTTCTCATTGGGGTTAAGCTAAAGCGTAGTCGTTTGCTGCAAGCCGTGCCCCGACGGTATTACGATGTCAGTCGTGGCATCAGTGCTCAAACTCGAGTTATACGGATGTTGAGTGAGTATATGTGTGTTAGTAGTGTGTAATGTAATATATGACAACAATGCCAACGACAACAATCACATAAAACATAGTTTTTAAATTAAGCCAATGCTGGGGGTGGGTGAGGAAACACCCGTAAGCTGTTATAAACAGATGTCGTCGTTGTACTTGTCCTTAGTTATACTATTTACTCTTTTCCTCTCCTTAAAGCAGTGATAGGCATCTTATTGCCTTGAGAGGCTGGCAAATACAGTTTTTTTTCACTTAGACTGGATCGGTGATTCACATGTACTCTAAAGTTTTGTTCAATTCAAAACAGTCAGTCTATGCCTGAAAGTTATGAAAGCAACACCAGTTTTATTTGATTCAAAACGATCAGTCAATGCTTGAGTGTTACGAAATCAATACCACACACGCTTGTTCAATACAAAAACTCAGACACAAGCACAGACAGAGAAACAATGTTCAACAATCGTCGGTAGAGCATGAGAGGACGATTGTTAGGAGAGCTCAATATTTTCACACCGCAGACGATTTGTGCAACCTCACACTAGCACACCATATTATTGTGTGGCTGCGTTGGATTATCCCTACCACTGCTTTAGCGTATACATCCTTATGCTGTAGAGATGTACACCTACATATTGGTGGCACCAATGTACAATGCATTGTATATTGGCCATGCTAACAAAAGGCCAAAGGCGTTTACACAGCTTTAACATTTTTGGCTGCGATATTTTCTATTTTGTTGGGTTTACATGGGAGGGTTTTTTAGGTTTCCGCTATGGTTTGGGTGGCAACACCTCAGTTTGCACTTACCTTCGTGGCATTTGTAAAGGAAATAAATGTGAAATATTTTGCAGTTGCAGTGAGAACATGAATATACAATTTTCGTGAGAACCTTAAGTGGATTTGCCAAAACATTGCAAAACTTTTACAAACAGTGGTTGCAATAAGGGGTGAGGTGAAAATTTAAATAAAATGCAGCACAATATAAGGGCAATATGATAATTTCTTATGAAGCCAAAATTATTAAATTTTGCAGGCTACGACAGATATACAACAAGTGACCAAAAAAACTGGCAAATGACCTAATTCTCATAGCCATACAAATGGATTGTAAGAGCTTAACTTACAATACACGGTGCAACTTTTTTCAGTGCATTGATTTGGGATTAAAATCTGAGAACTGCAAGTGAAAGTAGACCTAAATAGAAAAAGTTATGCATCATTCGTTTTGTCAAGTTACATACCATAATAATGTAATATCGATTTGAAGTTAGTAAGTATCGTATAGGGGAATTTTTCACGTTTTAGGATCGAGTCCGATTTAGCTGAAACAAATTTAAAAAAATTACGAATTACACTTCCTTTAATCTGTTCGTATAACATTTCCCTACATAAGCAACAGTTTCAGTTTTTCATTCATCATATGCATTTAAACTGGGTTTATTTTGTAGCAGTTACAATAAAACTGTGGTACTATGTGGCGTATGATTTACGTGGATTATTACTTATGATAATCATAGGCCACCATGTAGTTTTTATGTTATGTCAAACAAAAGAGCCTAAAACGTGAAAAATTCCCCTATACGATACTTACTGACTTCAAGTCGATATTTAATTGTTATGGCATGTAACTTGACAAAACGAATAATGCAGAACTTCTTCTTTTTGGGGCTACTTTCACGTGCAGTTCTCAGAGTTAAGTCCCAAAAACATGTGTTGTACTGTGTTATTAACTTACTTGATAATATCTTAACTATCCACTGGCAAATAAATCTATTCTGTCAACACTTCCCAAATAGGCGCTTAGATGCGTTGCAACGTGCATATTTTCTTCGCTTCACTCTTAGGAGATAATATAACAAATCAAGATTACCCTTATATGTAATTGCAAACTCTACACGTTATATGTTCTTACTTAACTTCCTCTGGACGACAAAAATCTGTAACGCCACATAGCACTGTTTATCATGAGGATTTCATGCCAAATCAAGAAACATGTCCTTGACTACAAGTGCTAGAAATGCAAAGCAATTTCTTTCCCAATATAAAATAAATATTGTTGACTTGTCAGGAATTTTACATTTTACACACACTGAATACAATTCCAATATTAACACAATGTATTATGTAGTACGATAAAGGACGCCCCCAACACTTGCATGTAAAGATATTTGATAGGCACACAATTTTATGGGGTTTCTTTGTATTGGAAAGTGGGAAGTGTTAGTTGTTGTACAGTGTAATAAAAATTAATGTTTGTGATTGTGTGGCTTGAAAACTTATGTAGCAAATTGATATATAGCGAGTGATTCATTTAAAAGTTTTATTTTTAAATTTAAATAAAATACTTAAAAATTATTTGAATGTCACAATATTTATCTTATCCCGAAAGAACATCCGTTGATATTTATTCTTTAAAGATAACCTTCGAATTGAACTTATAATATGTATAATTAGTTGCCTGCTAGTAGAGCTAAGACGGTTGGAGATTGAACTTTCTGGCGTAAGACCAGGGGTTTACAGACATGTAGAAATACCACAAAAATAGGTGACGATTAAAAAAAAAATATGGTAAGTGCAATATTATTTTGTTGAGAATTTTTCTCATTTGGTCCTCTTTAGAGCATCTTGTATGGGAGCCCCCTTAGGGGATGAAATTAGGGATAAGGCATGTTTGGCAAAAATGTTAGGAAAAATGTTATACTAGTGTAAATCGACCAAACAATTTGGCCCTTTAGGTGGCATCATCGGAGCAACAGGAACTGATTTCGAAAACAAAATTATAAAAATACCAAAAATGGTATAAGGACCACCTTAAGGGTTGTAGATGTATCACAGATATGTTCTGAGAAACTGTTAGGGTTGTAAAAATATTGGGGAACGTACATTTGACTCTTCTCACATTTCGGGCAGTTAGAGCGGTGGGTGCAAAATTAATAATAATTTGATTTTTGAATGGGAACCCCCTTAGGGGGTGAATATGGGCGGTAAGTATTTTTGGCCTAAATGGTAGTAATGAAACATGACAAGAGGCTGGTCAACTATTTTACCTCTCTAGGAAGCACAATGGAAGCGGCAGAAGCCGAAATTACCAAAAAATGTTATGGGGATCACCTTAAGGGTTGAATATAGATAGAGGGTAGATATGTTCTGAGAAACTGTTGGGGTTGCAAAAATATTTGGGTTCGGGCATACATTCAACTCCTTAAGGGCATGTTTGGGGCAGTTAGAACGGTGGGAGACAAATTACTTAAATTTTGTATAGGAGCCCCCTTATGGGATGAAGATGGAGGGTAGATATATTTGGAGAATATGTTAGGAGGCAAAAATGACTGGGGGTCGGTCACACATTTAACGTCTCTAGGAGGCAAAAAGGGAAGAAATTACAAAAAAATAAGGTTTAAGGTTGAAGATAGAAGGTAGATATATTCCTAGAAAGTGTTTTAATTGAAAAAATATTGGGCAACGGTCATGCATTTGAAACCTTTAGGGGCACGTATGGGATAGTTAGAGTGGTGGGAGCAAAATTTATAAAAATTTGACTTTTGTGAGGGAGCCCCCTTGTCCGGTGAGGATGGGGGGGGGTAAATATTTTTGAGGAATATTTTAGGAGGGAAAGATGACTGGGGGCCGGACACCGGAAAATTGCGGGGCTTGATGTGATTTTTTTCCCCTGTAGCCCCAACTTTGGTTCCTATCAAGTTCGAAAATTCGTGCACTATCGCACTAGAACTAAAATACAGTTTTGGCACACCCTGAAGTGCCGAGTACTATTTGCGTACCAAATTTTATCTCTCTGGAGCCAACAGAGAGATACAGTTTGTGACAGTTTGGTCACGCGTCCCCCGCCCCCTGATCAAAAATGTTAATGTCATCTGCATATTCATATTCGTGCTGCCGTGTACTATCTGGCAGATCTCTCTGGGGCTAAAATACAGTAATGCCACGCCTACTCCGCCCACAAATTTAATTTAGAATTTTGTTTGCATATTCATATTCGTATTGCCG
This sequence comes from Muscina levida, assembly GCA_964034835.1. Lineage (NCBI taxonomy): Eukaryota > Metazoa > Arthropoda > Insecta > Diptera > Muscidae > Muscina > Muscina levida. The sequence continues at coordinate 170,192,859 of OZ035880.1, read as the reverse complement.
TGTACTATCTGGTTTTCAAATGTTATATCTCTACCGCTAAAATACAGTTTTGCCGCGCCCCTTCCGCCAACTGATCCAACATTTAAGTATCGTCTTCATATTCATATTCGTGTTCTCGAGTACTATTTGTGCAATAAAATTTTATCTCTCTAGGGCTAAAATATTTTTTGGTCATGCCCACTCCGCCCACTGATTCAAAATTAAAATTTCGTCTACATATTCATATTCGTATTGGCAAGTGCTATGTGTGTATCAAATTTTATACCTCTAGGTCTAAAATACATTTTTACACCGCCCATTCCGCCCACTTATCGAATATATTAGTATCGTCTTCATATTCATATTCGTGTTGTCTAGTACTATCTGGTTGTCAAATTGTATCTCTCTACCGCTAAAATACAGTTTCGCCACGCCCCTTCCGCCCACTGATCCAACATTTAAGTATCGTCTTCAAATTCATATTTGAGTTGTTTACCAAATTTTATCTCTCTGGGGCTAAAATATTGTTTGGTCATGCCCCCTCCGCTCACGGATCCACAATTAAAATCTGTGTATCAAATTGTATACATCTAGGTCTAAAATACAGTTTTGCCACTCCCACTCTGCCCACTAATCCAAATTCCGTTTGCATATTTATATTCATATTGCCGAGCACTTTCTGTGTACCAAATTTTATCTCCCTAGCTCTAAAAATAAGTTATGCCATGCCCACTCCGCCCACTGATCCAAAATTGAAATTTCGTCCGCGTATTCATATTCGTGATGTCGTGTACTATCTGTGTATCAAACTTTATCTACCTAGCTCCAAAAAAAACTTTTGTCACGCCCACTCCGACCCTAACTGCCTACCAAATTTCCTTGAAATCGTTTTAGCCGTAATTTTGTATGGGTACCAGATGGGGTGGGGTGATGTTGCCCATTTTCACAAGGATCAGTTAAGGTTTACTCGAGTTATCCTGCCATCCGGCCAGACGGATTAGGCTCAATTGTCTTAAAAAGTCCTGGAACAAATTTGAAATTTGGTAAATTTCAAATCAAACATTCCTGGTGTCTAACTCGTTTCTTTAAATGCGTTAAACTTTTTATCCTATCAAATGAAATTACCCTCATGCCTCATTGCCCAAGCAAAGCTTGAACCATCTAGGAATTGGAGTCGACAATTGTTACCGCAATTGTCGCTCTTTCTTCCAGCCAGAAGCTATCAAATTGGGTATGTTAGTATGAAGCATACTCCCCTTTGGCCAAGGTGAGGCCTATCTTAACACCTCCGCTACTCTATGGGTCCGTAGCACCTAGTTGTAATGCAACTCCACACCGAGTCCGAAGACCATACCAGCGATTTCGGTTTTAATCACAGCCCGCGTGTAAAGTTTGAGTTTATAAAAATTTATAAGTGTGAAATCATACCATCTTGGCGGTCAGTAGATACTTAGATGCTTTGTGCTCACCAAAATGATTTCTCGCCAAATCCTTCTGACATGGAATGGAATTTCTCAAAATCTATAACAACACAAATTCCATTACTCCACTCTATATTGCAACTTATAACAAATTGGCTTTGCGGTCATTTTATGGCATACTTTTGGCTTCCTATTAAAGATACCACTCCACCTTGTCCTACTTTACGCAATATATCCACAGTCTTACTTAAAGCAATGGCCAATTTTGACAGCCTTTTATCATCCGTGAATTTAAAAAAACACTCTACAGTGTGTTCTCCTTCACATGTGAGAACCAAACCATCTTAAACATAAATTTTATTACGATTTCCATCAAATTCAAATATTGTTATTTCATTTTTACGAGAATTTCCCTGTTTGTTTTTCTTCACTGTATTTTATGTTGTCAAGGAAACCCAACCTTTTGCTCTCAATTGCCAGCAAATACAGTCACGGTACAAGAGCATTGCGTGTCTGTCTGTCTATCTCATCTGGGCCAATAGTAGAAGATATGGTAATCGAAGACACGTGTAAACAATGTAAACACAAAGGGAATCATTTTACGTATCCTTACAGGAAAAGTGACTGTCCTTTTTATGTATATTATGTTTCTTGCATTATTTGCTGATGTTGTAAGAAATAAATTGTATTATAGTATGTGTTTGCTGGTCTTGATGTTCGTTGCTATCGTGCGATAGGTAACATTTAAGACATTTTACTCTTATTTGCAGAGTCAGCTATAAAACCGACACTTACATAATTGAAAGGAATGAAACATTTTCTTGTGCAAATTTCTTGAATTTAGATAAATCACTTGGAAATATATATCTGAATAATAGGGTCATACATATTTTTATAAAATTTTGCATAATTCAACTTTTTTGGTTTATTGCTAAGGATACGAGGTGTTTGTGTGTGGGTTTGTTATTACTTATGTGGGGGGACACCATGACAATTTATAGTTTACTGTGGGTTTTCTATGTAACTTTTTGTGGAAGAGGCAACTAAAAAGCATCATGTTTTTTAACACATGTAAAGACCAAGCAAAAAAAACATGTCCTTTTACAATTATGTCATACAATTGTAGTAAAGTTAAAAATAGCCGGTTGTAATGAGATATTTGTGAACCTTTGTAAAACTGCTTGTTACCAAGTATTTCTATTCATGAAGTATTTCTATTCAATTTTCACATATGTTTTCTTAAATTTTATTTGAACATGTAGTAATAATCATGGGAGATTCATTGATGTCAAAAACTGGCTTTTTTTGTCACTTATATCGACGGAGATTTCTATTATGGACATTCATTAGTAAATACAAATATGATTTATGCAAATTCGTAAGTTCATAAGTATGACATCGAAGTTTAAAAACAATCCTTTATTTTATATAATTTTTTAATAATTTAATTTAGTGTGCCACAAAGTACTTTAATTGCATCGAAATGTACTTTTATTTAACACAAAGTACTTTAATAGTACACAAAAAGTACTTTATAGTACATTTATTGTACCAAAAAGTACTTTTACTATGAAAAGTTAGTAAAAAATACGTTTACTATACCATAAAGTACTTTTGTTGTTTCAAAATGTACATTGACGTTACAAAAAGGCAGTTTTATTATACCAAAAGTATTTTGATTATACCAAAAAGGTATAACAAAAGTACTTTTTGGTATATATCAAAATGTACCCATTATTGTACCAAAAAGTACATTTATTGCATCGAACTGAATTTGTCAACACACTGTAAATAATAAAAATAGTGCTCGTTAGTACAAAATTCTATGTATGTTTATGCTAAAAAATCTCAAACTTTCCAATATAGGCAATGGTTTGCATCTAACAATACAAATACTGCCAGGACTCAAAAAATAAAGGTGCCAAAGCGGGAGTAATAAAGATTTCGGTTTTCTGAGGGTTTGCTGCTATAAAAAGATAATTGAACTGACAAAATATAACTATTTAGAAGTTATGGAAGGAATATTAATTTTCCAAAAATAGATATTTTTGTATGGGAGGTACAAGAACAGTAAGAAAAGTATTTTAATGATTGAGCCATGCCCCTTTGTCTGGCTGGATGCCTAGTGGGCAGGATAACTCGTATAAACCATATCTGATCCAAATGAAAATTTACTTGTATTAGTCCTATCCTATTAATATTATAAATGTAAATGTTTGTCTGTTGGCGTGGGCGTGGCAAAACTTTTTTCAGAGCTAGGGAGATACAATTTGATACACAGATAGTATTCGGCAACACGAATATGAATATGCGGACGGAATTTTAATTTTGGATCAATGGGCGAAGGGTGTTTGGAAAAGCAGTTTTTAGCCCTAGAGAAATAACATTTGGTACACATATAGTACCCGCCTATACGAATATGCAGACGGAATTTTAATTTTCGATCAGTGGGCAGAGTTGTCGCCACCAAACTGTATTTTAGCCCCAGAAAGAGAAACTTTGGTACACAAATAATACTCGACTACATGAATGTAAATATGCAGACGACATTTAAATTTTTGATCACTGGGAGAAGGGGGCGTGACAAAACTGTATGTTAGCCCTAGAGTGATGGAATTTGATACACGGATTGAATTCGACAACATGAATATTAATATGCAATCGAAGTTTAAACGTTGGATCAGTGCGCGAAGGAGCATGACCAAACTGTATTTTAGCCTCAGACTAATACAATTTGGTACACAGATAACAGTCGGCACTTAAGGTTCAAATTTCCAAACGAAATTGTTATTGTCAATAAATGGACCAAAGAGGTTGGGCTATCCAAACACCTTCAGGTCCTTTACTGGCTATGAAAACACGACAAAGAAAAAGTAACAATGGGGACCCCCAAATGTTGGCGATCCCTGCAAGCGAAATAAGGACATGATTTAAGGATATGCACCTGGAACGTCCGGACTCTCTATAGAGAAGATGCCACTTTCCTGAGATGGACAGGACAAGGATGCTCGCGACATCTATTACAGTTGCCATGCCGAAAAGCACGAGTTTGGATGTGGATTTGTAGTTGGCGAACTACTCAGACATCTTGTCTCGCGATTCAACCCTGTTAGTGATCGAATAGCAGCAATCCGCATCAAGCCGAAATATTTCTACATCACTCTGATTTGTGGTCATGCCCCGACGGAAGATAAAGACTTAACTTAATTTCCCTTTGCACCCCATGAATGAGGTATGGGATAGCTTCTCGCGTTGTTGTGAATTAACACGCTTTCTATTTTTAGATTCACAACTAACGGCATCTACTTGTTTATCGACAAATGCAAACGTCACTGTTTGAGAAACTCTTACTAGATACGCCGATTGACTCGACACTAATACTGCGAAGTTGCTGTTGACAACATTCGAGGGGAGCCGACAATGAAAGAAAAATGTATTTATTTTTTTTTCTTTTTAAGATGAGCCAGGAGTTGTAAAGAAGATAAAGACGATGAGATTAAATATGCATTTTACGAGCGCATAGAGGAAACATACGACCGCTGCCATGGCCACCACAGTAAAATTGTTCTGGGAGACTTTAATGCAAAAATAGGAAGGGAAGATGTTCTTGGTCTATCGATCGGTAAATTCAGCCGGCATGACGACACGTCAAACAACGGGTTTAGGCTGCTTAGCTTCGCGAGGGGAGGAACATGGTAATGAGTGCAACCAGATTCCAGCACAAAGATATCCACAAGCCAACTTGGCTATCCCCTGATAAAAACACCAATAATCAAATTGATCATGTGGTAATTGATGGCAGGCTTGCATCTAGTGTCATGGAAGTGCGTGTGATCCGTGGTGCTAATATTGGCTCGGATCATTACCTTGTTGAAGCCAATGTGCGCACCAGATTGAGCAGAGCGAAAAACGTACGTAACCAAACACAAAGAAAGCTGGACATTGCGAAGCTGCAAACCCCAGAGATAGCCACTGCCTAGATTGCTCACCACCAAGTCAAGCCGAGGTAAGAAGAGCAATATCGCGGCTGAAAAAAAATAAAGCAGCCGGTGCCGACGGACTTCCGACAGAGCTCTTCAAATCCGGTGGCCAGAAGCTGATAACGAGATTGGCAAAGACCATACGGAGCCATTCTATACCTTACGAGGCCTAAAACAAGGCGACGGCCTATCGTGTGACCTCTTCAACATAGTGATGAAGATGATAATAGGAAAATCTACAATAAACACGAGTGGCATGATATGCAATAAGAGCCACATGCTTCTTACGTACCCTAATGACGAAAACATCAACGATCGAAAACTGCGGGTTGTTACTGCAGCCTTCTAAAGTATATAAAAGGAATCAGCGAAAATGGGTCTAATGTTGAACGAGGACAAAATAAAGTTAATAGTTTCAACGAACAAAGAATCTACTCGTTTAAGAAACAGCATGAACATTGGAAACTATAATATCGAGATGGTAGATAATTTTATCTACCTATGCTCCGCCACCAACAAAACAAATGATATTGGCCTCGAAATCCGGAGAAGATTCCTGCTTGCTAATAAATGCTGATACGAACTAAGCAAGCGATATAATGACAGAGCCCTCTATTGACGAACAAAAATCCAGTTATACCAGATACTGGTTCTACCTCTCTTGAATCCTGGGTTATATAACAAGCTGATGAATCGGTTCTGGCAGTATTTGAGAGAAAAAAACTCCATAAAATATATGAACCCATCATCGTTAACGGAAAGCATATGCGTCGTATTAATCACGAGATGTACGAACTGTACACTGACATTGACGTGGTTAGACGCATTAAGGTGCAGTGGTTGCGTTGGCTAGGTCATGTTTTACGCATGGACGAAAATGCTTCAGCTCGAAAAGTCTTCGACAATGAACTCGATGGACGACGCCGAAGAGGGCAGCCAAAACTCAAAATTAGAAACAAATTCCCCGACCTGATTCATAATCTTTGATATATTGCTGACATATTCCAACAAGCATAACTTATAGTCCTTTATATACATATATATGGGATTTAGTATATTTGCGCATTTGTTTTTGATTTAAAAAGAGTAATGACACTCTTTAAATTAAGGCGAATCGTTATTCGATTGTTACAGTACACTCTCAACTGTTAAAACTTTATGAATCAATGGTGGCAGGACAAAGTATGCCGGGTAAGCCACTTCTAGTACACCAATGACAATTATATATTTTTTTGTGCTTTTGTTCTCTTTATATTTAATCTCTTTATATTTAAGTATGTTACTTACGATAACAACCAGAAATTATAACATAATCTTCAATAGGATCTCGGAGGGCAACAACATTTCAATTGTGTTTTCTCTTCTTCTTATGTCGACAAAGTTCTGGGTATCCTTTCCTGTAACTGCAATTTGCAATTTTTTGCTAGTTTTCATAATTTTTCTCTTTCTCGCTAAAAACTTTTCGATTTAATTGGCTCTGCTCATGTTGGACTTATCTTATATCCTTGTATGCATCCATAGCGAAAATCTGTGATTGTCAACCTCTTATTTCCAATTAACATGACAATATACCAAACAAAAAAAAAAAACGGGAATTGTCGAAAAAGTTTGTTTGTATATTTACTTGTGCCATTTTGTTAACAAATAAAATAAAATGAAGAATTTTGCACATGACTGATTGTTTATTAAAAGTTTTCTGGATTTTTTTTTTTTTTGTGCAATCAACAGTAGTCTCTTGTTTCAACAACTTTTTCAACAAATAATCTTGTTTTTTTTTGTTTTTGATTGTTTTCAGTTTCTTTTTGTCATTGCGTAGTGTTAATAGACATTGACCTTTTATATGAAAATAAAAAGTCATGAAAAAAAACCTGTGTGATAGTATTCGTATCATGTGCTAAAATGAAAAATGCTTAAGAGAAATTTAGTTGATTCATAGCTTAAGCAATATTTTATGAGCTAGCTACAAGCAGCAAGAAAGCTTTGATGAAGAATTAAAGTTACTTTAATTTTAATACTTAATACAGGCGCTATGACATTAGGCCCCACGAAAATACACCCCAAAGTGAAAATGAAATTAGGCCCCAAATTTGGGGTCTAATTTCATTATGAAAATAGACCCCACGAAATTATACCCCAAACATAAAATGAAAATAGGCCCCAAAATGTATGTATTGGGGCCTAATTTCGTAGTTGTTATTTGAAAGTATGCAAATACACCCCAAAAAATGCAAATATGCCCCAAAATATAGTGTTGTTGTTTTCTGTATAAAATTGGGGTATATTTTCATATTTGTGTTTGGGGTCTAATTTTCAAATAAATATCGCAGTTTGTATATAAAAACACAACACGAAAATAGGCCCCAAAACGGCGGTAGAAAATGAAAAGTTGCCCTGAATAAAAAATAAAAATTTACCTAAACCAATTATGAAAATTGCCCAAAAAAAAATTATTTTTTCATATGAAAAATCAACAAACAAAATATATAATTCCAATTATAAGTAGTTTCTTCAATTTATAATCATTGCATATTAGCTAAACTATACTGACCGTAATGTCTTCGCATACAATACATATTTTGGCCCTCACGTAAAATTTTACGTTCTTATTTTTTTTTATATTTTTATATTCATTTGTATGGCAAGAAGGTAAGAATATATACGAATATATAGCGTAATGTAAATTGTTAAATCAGGGGGAAGCACCGTAGGCGAAAAATTATTTATAACAATGACATTTTATATTTTTGCTGTTTTGTATGGGTTTTAAATAGTAGTTGCATAACATAATATTTATTGAGTAGTAAACACAGCAGGCAGCACAAAACTTTACAAAAAAAAATGAGCGAATTTATAGAAAAGGTTCGAATTTTTGGGTGCAATTTTTACGTTGCCTATATTTATATGAAAATAAGCGGAAAAGATTTGAGCATAATTGTAAATAGTCTGTTCTGTGAAATGCGCCGCGACGAAAAATTATTTTAAAAAATCGCGCGATTTTGTTAAAATAATTTTTCATGGTTTTAGTTTTTTAAAGAAAATTTTAATTTTTCATGTTTTTATATTTTAAAGAAAAGGGTCACAGACGAAAAATTATTTTACCGCTGAAAAGGTTGACCACATTCCTTAATTGTGGACCTTTGTCGTACACTGTTAACCTAGATACTTTGGTAATTAAATACCTGTAAATCCGTGCTATTTCGGCGTGTGAACGCTTTGGCCGGTTTGTAGCACTTCTTAAATCTTCTACATATGGTAAATTGTCTGTTTCGTAAAAGGCGCCGCAGGCGAAAAATTATTTTAAAAAAATCGCGCGATTTTTTTAAAATAATTTTTCATGTTTTTAGTTTTTAAAGAAAAGGGCCACAGACCAAAAATTATTTTATAAAAATCACTTTATTTTTTTATTGTATATGGTAAATTGTCTGTTCCGTGAAAAGCACCGCAGGCGAAAAATTATTTAAAAAAAATCGCGCGATTTTTTCATGTTTTTAGTTTTTAAAGAAAAGGGCCACAGACCAAAAATTATTTTAAAAAATCACTTTATTTTTTTTATTGTATATGGTAAATTGTCCGTTGCGTGAAAAGCGCCGCAGGCAAAAAATTATTTTAAAAAAATCGCGCGATTTTTTTAAAATAATTTTTCATGTTTTTAGTTTTTTAAAGAAAATTTTAATTTTTCATGTTTTTAGTTTTTAAAGAAAAGGGCCACATACGAAAAATTATTTTTTAAAAATCACGGGGTTTTGTTTTATTGCATATGGTAAATTGTCTGTTGCGTGAAAAGCTCCGCAGGCGAAAAATTATTTAAAAAAATGTTTCGATTTTTTTTTCAAAAAAAGAAAATTTGAATTTTACAGTTTTTTTTGCAAAAAGAAAATTTGAATTTTTCATGCGTGCTTTTAGTTTTTGTGAGTTAATTGTACGTTTTCTTTATTTCCTTATTAATATGTATGCCAAAATAGCTGAGATGAAACAACGAGTCTGTAATCGTTGAAGCGTTGTGTTGTTAGAAGAGGCGAAGATAACGGTTGAAAAAATTCTTGAGAGGACGATGGATGGTTTTTTCTCCGTGCAAGATGTTATACAAGTTTACAAATTAGTTTAAAGGTAATAAACTGTATTATATTCAATAAAAAACCAAGGCTTTTTTTATTTTGCCGAAGGAAATTAGACCCCAAAAATATTAAGCCTGACCCTAAAATGAAATTGAACCCCAAAAAAGCGAAAATAGGCCCCACATTTTTATGAAATTATGCCCCAAAAAATTTTTTGGGGTCTATTGTCACACAGACATTTGGGGTCTAATTGCATTATGCAAATATACCCCAATAAAAATATGAAATTAGGCCCCAAAAAATTATAAAATTTCGTGTTGTTGTTTTCCATATATTTTTTTGGGGCCTAATTTCATTTTCACTTTGGGGTGTATTTTCGTGGGGCCTAATGGCATACCGCCCTTAATACATACATATAAATAAATTAATGCGTAATATCAATATCAATAAATTTGTCTGTGGTCCTAACATTTCATTGTGGTCTCACAATGCCCAACAAATTTTATAATCTCCCTAAATGCAATTTAGATTATTATCCTTTTTTCTTGTGGCATAAACTTTGGGTTGTTTTAAGTCAAATGTGGGTTGTCCACAATACGCGACACATGTGGATCAAGTGCTTTTGTTGACATTTATGTAAATTCCAACACGCTTACATAGATTGATGTAAGCATTTGGTTAATGAAATTAAATAACGTACGTGATATTTTCGTGGTATTTGCGAATGAGGCGACACATGTTGATATCATCATATTTTTATTTAATTGATGTGAATAAATGAGGTTGTGTTGCAATGGCGGAAGAATGGTGTATGCAGATGTTGAAAAGGATACTAAAGTTGAAGGCTGCAGACCAATGTAGGAAGGATATTATTGAAATATTTTGCAGAAAAAATATACATTTTCACGATTATAAATAAAAATTATAAGAAACGGCGGCTTAGTTCTTTGAAATACCAGAAAATTGCAGCCCTTCGTACTCGCATACAAAATATCAATATGTCCAGGGATATTGAATTAACTTTTTACACTCGTTGGCGGATTATATCATAATATCATACAGAGAGTGAGGATATTAATCAGTTAGTTCACCAGACCGAAATCTCTGTATTGGTTTTCATTGACGTTAAGATAAGTATAATTTAGTGGTATCAAAGATACTTTTTGATACAACAATATAACAAAAATACTTCTTGAAACAATAACACAGTACAACACATGATTTTAGGACTAAATTCTGAGAACTGCACATGAAAGTAGCCCCAAAAAGAAGAAGTTCTGCATTATTCGTTTTGTCAAGTTACATGCCATAATAACACAGTACAACATTTTTGAGCTTATAGATTTGGGACTGAATTCTCAGAACTGCACGTGAAAGTAGTCCCAAAAAGAAGAAGTTCTGCATCATTCGTTTTGTCAAGTAACATGCCATAAGTATTTAAATCGATTTGAAGTTAGTAAGTATCGTATAGGGGAATTTGTCACGTTTTAAGCTCTTTTGTTTGACATAACTCGGCAACCACCAGTCCGATTCAGCTGAAACAAATTTAAAACCAGTAAGTAAGTTTCAGTCGGGCAACCCGTCTTACATATACCCTCACCCTTAGTAAAACATAAAATTTTCTATTATAATGATATGATTACTCGATTTCTAAAGTGGGCGAAGTGGTATAATCGTATGGGAGGTACCATAAGGGGCGTCCCTAGACTTCCAATTTTTTCTCCAAATCTTCATACTGTTATAGATTAAAAAAACAGAATTTGGGCACGATCATGTCGAGGGTATGGATATTATTACTCCATCTCTAAAGTGGGCGGAGTTGTACATTTGTATGGGAGATACCGAAAGGGGCGTGTCTAGACTTCCAGATTTTTTCTCAGAAACTCTATCCTGTTTATGCTTTACTAATTACAGAATTTTGGCACGATCGCGTTGGGTCTATGAATAATATTAATCGATTTTTAAAGTGGGCGTTACCAGAAGGGTATGGAAGGTACCAGATGGGGCGTGGCTAGACTTCCAGTTTTTTTTCTCCAAAACTATATTCTGTTATAGCTTTACTAAATACAGAATTTGGGCACGAACGTGTTGGGTGTATTGATATTATTACTCCATCTCTAAATTGGGCGGAGTGGTACATTTGTTTGGGAGGTACCAGAAGGGGCGAGTCTAGACTTCCAGATTTTTTCTCAGAAACTCTATTCTGCTTGAGCTTTACTAATTACAGAATTTGGGTACGTTCGTGTTGGATTTATTGATATTATTACTCCATCTCTAAAGTGGGCGGAGAGGTACATATATATGGGAGGTACCATAAGGGGGCGTGACTAGACTTCCAATTCTTTTTTCATAATTTTTAACCTCTTATAGTTTTACTCAATACAGAATTTGGGTACGATCCCGGTGGCTGTATTGATATTATTACTCGATTTCTAAAGTGGGCTGAATGATGTTTTGTATGGGAGGTACCAGATGGGGCGTGGCTAGACTTTCAGTTTTTTTTTTCCAAAACTATATTCTGCTATAGCTTTACTTAATACAGAATTTGGCCACTAACGCGTTGGGTGTATTGATATTATTACTCCATCTCTAAAGTGGGCGGAGAGATACATATATGTGGGAGGTACCAGGAGGGAGCTGGACTAGACTTCCAATTTTTTTCCAAAATTTTATCCTGGTATAGCTTTACTAAATACAGGATTTGGGTACGATGCCGTTGGGTGTATTGATATTATTACTCGATTTCTAAAGTGAGCTGAATGATGTTTTTGTATGGGAGGTACCAGAAGGGGTGGGGCCATGTAGCTCATTTGCAATCTGTAAGTTGATTTGGGGGGATATTGACTTGTGTAAAATTTCAAAACATTTGGTTGTGTCTTTCGAAAGTTATCGTGCGCACCTGCCGGACTTATAGACAGACATGGCTCAAACGACTAAAAAAGTCAGGAATCGAATTTGGTTCAAAGAAACCTAGGGTCTAAAGCGACTCCTTCTATGTGTTACACTTTTGGGTCGTCTCAAATGATTAATACCCTCCTACCCCACAGTGGGGAAAAAAAACCGATTTTCAAAATTCTTTTTTTGTATTATTGAAAACAAAATTGTGCACAGAATGTACGTTTTTTTCTATTCTGAATTCCTTACCGATATTTTTTTAAAATTTCTCAAAGTCGAACAAAAAATAATTTTTGACTTTAACGTCAAATATTTTTTGTAATACGTGTCCTAAAAATTTCAAACTGACCTTAATTAATATGAACAGATGCTACTGTGTACCCGTAGGATGAGGGTATACAAATTAAGAATTACAATTCCTTTAACCTGTTCATATAACGTTTCCCTATGTAAGCAACAGTCCACTTTTCCATTCATCAAATAATTTTGAACTGGGTTTATTTTGTAGCAGTTACAAAAAAACTGTAGTACTCCGTGGCGTATGATTTACGTGGAATATTATTTAATCACCTTTAATCATACGCCACCATACAGTATTTATGTTATGCCAAACAAAAGAACCTAAAACGTGACAAATTCCACTTTACGATACTTACTAACTTCAAATCGATATTAAATTATTATGGCATGTAAATTGACAAAACGAATGATGTCGAACATCTTCTTTTTGGGGCTACTTTCACGTGCAGTTCTCAGAATTGAGTCCCATCATCATGTGTTGTACTGTGTAATATAACTTTTGAACTAATACAAAATACACAGTGCAACAGTGAAAAAAATACAAAAACAGGATAGTATAGGTTCGATTCTACTATCGAAGGGTAATAAAACCCCATACTCAGTTTGGCGAGATTGGTGACCAATTTTTTTTTATGGGCCCCTAAAGATTCTCAAAATCAGTGAGCCCCATGAAAAAAGGTGTCATCAGTTTTTGTCCAACAGCTAACTCACACTTCGTGATAGCGCTAAACTGTATTCGGCAATAATGTAGCTGGGAGTTTTGCGCACTAACTTTGTTAACAAATTATGTCAAAAAGGTTGGTTATTCCTGCCCTTTTTCAAAAAAAATTTAAGAAGAATTTATTATTTTTGCACTTTTTTGAGCATTACTTTGAGGGAGTCCAAATTTTCCTCTAACACTGTTCGCCAAAATTGTAGCCCTGGTAAAGATAAACAACTTTCGTGAACATATCAATCCAATCTGAACGTGTCTAGGCAACCTAAATAGCTCATAAAGTCCACGTTGATACCGGTTTTTCTTACCTTTACGCACTTATAAGCCAGAAACGTCGTTGAATATCAACCGATTTTAAATTTCGTAGTGGATTTAGAAAAAAGAGACCGCGGTCTTTCCAACCATATATATATAGTTATATTGGTTACTTGTCATATCTGTTTGGTTTTTGCCTCGAAATTTCAAACTTTTGTAATTTTTTCACTATTTTTAAGTTTGATGAAGTTTGTAGGCCCTATTTTATAAGGACACCCTAATGTTTACTATTTTATTCAGAAAGTGCACACTATCACGAGTTAAACGCATATTTGTTTGTAAAAATCGGTTAACAAATAGTTAAGTTATTCATGTTTTCCGAGGGACGCAACTATCATATCCTATCATATCCTATACTAAATTTATGTTACCTCAAACAAAAGAGTCTAAAAGAGAGCCTGTGTAATAAAACTTTGAACCAACACAAACTTTCAACTTTAATTACAAATGATAAATTCAACTACTTTTTTAAAGTAAAACCAGTTTTTAATATATTTTGTAACCTCGTTAAATACAGATATCTGCATTTTTCTTCTACTTAACTAGTGTGGTCCCATTACCTTACTACTATTAAACCCTCTCCACCTACACATCCTACGCTCAACATTGCATACTTTTAGGATCATTTCAACATGAAACTGCAGAACAACTAAAACACATGCCATATAATTTTACGCTGCTTGCCAAAATGCACAAAACTTAAAAAAATACGCCTCCACAATTGCCTTGTGAAATGAATCCCTTGTGCATTTCGCTAATTAAATTCTCTGGAGTGTAAATAACAACGGTTTTTTTTTCTCTCATTAAAGAGATCTGCGTAGATTTATAGGTACATTACGACGCAAATAAGCCATAACTTTAATAAGAAATTCCAAAGTGAATTAAATTTTTAAAAACAAACCTTAAGTTTTTTCTTAATTTTCAATATTAAAGTAATGTTACGACGACTGATGGCACATTAAGTTCCTAACACCCATATACAGCTGCATTAGATACAAGCAGCTTTGAACGCATCACATGAAATCAAGGCTGTCTAAGTAATTTTCAAAGCTATTGTGTTAGCATTTGAATGCAAAAAGAAAGACAAATACTTAGGATACATAACAAGAAAATGCTACAAGTCATTGTTAAGTAAACAGACGCACTCACATACACACCCACACACAATCATATGTGGTTAATGCTTTCTGTGTATTGCAAGGGCAAGGAGGAGCTGTTGAAGCAATTGAACGACTTAAGCCAATTTGTTATGTTGAACATTGCAAGCCCTGAGCATTTCCTATGAGGGCCGTCACACAAAGTTGGTTGACAACTTTGTTTAACCTGCTCAAATGTTTGCACACATCAATCACAGTGTCAGTCAATAGGTGTTGTGCCTCTGTAATACGACAAACTGACGTTTTGGGCGTAGCAAAAAAAATAATTAAAATTAAATTCAGGGAGTTTGATGTTGTTTGCTAAAAGGCGGTATGCAAATAGAGGTAGGTGCAACCAAATAGAAGAGCTTTCACAGAAATAGTAAGAAAAGATATATAAGTATTTTGGATTTAGCTGGATGACCAATGGTTTTTGATTGAGTTGTGTAGGAAGGAATTTAAAATAGAGCCAATGTGTGTTACAAAAACTTAAAATTTCTTATCAATTAGTGAAGATGCATTAATTTTTATTGATATTAAATTTTTATTTCTTTTTTATCTATATAAAGAAAAATGAATTGTTGTGCGTTGGTAAGGCCAACACTTGAGAGCGCATAGACCGATTTGACTAATTTTTTTCTATAATATTCGTAGTAGCCCCAGAATGGTTTTTATACAAAAAATTGGCCAGGCCCATATCTACGCGCTCTTCTATATACATAAAAATGGAAAGGTCTACGTATGTAAGCCCATCACATGAGAACAGCTGGAGCGATTTGTCTGATTTTTTTTCGACTCAAAATTTTCAAGAGATTGTTTGTAAAGAATATCCACTCCAGGTGGCACTAGGATGGCTTTATATCGAAAATTTAAATGCATGGACCAATTCAACTGAAATTTAGCATGCATATTTGTTTGATCTTGAGAAACAATTTTATGTACAAATGAACCCTTTAGGTGGCATTAGGGTGGATTTTTAATAAAAATTTGAACGAATTGACCAATTTAACTGAAATTTAGTATGTATGTTTGTGTGATGATGGGAACAAAGTTTTTTGTAAAAACTGGTCCGGTAGGTGCCGCTAGGGTGGAATTATAATTAGACTTCCTGTTTTTTTCTTTACAAAATAAAGAATTTGGATACGATCGCGTTGGATTTATTGATATTATTCATCATCTTTACATTTGTATGGAAGGTACCAGAAGGGGCGTGGCTAGACTTCTAATTATTTTTTCAAAACTTTATCCTGCTTTAGCTTTACTAAATACAGAATTTGGGTACGATCCCGTTGGGTGTATTGATATAATTACTCGATTTCTAAAATGGGCGGAATGTAAATTGGTATTGGAGGTACCAGAAGGGGCGGGGTCATAACTCGTGCAAAATTTCAAAACTTTTGGTTGCGTCTTTCGAAAGTAATTGTGCGTACCACCCGCACAGCCTAACAGACGGACATGGATTAAACGACTTAAAAATACATGAATCGAACTTGGATCAACGAAACTTAGGGTCCAAAGTGGCTCCTTCTATGTGTTACACATTTGGGTCATATCAAATGATATATACCCTCCTACCTGTAGGGTGAGGTTGTAAAAAGTCCATGCAGTGATTTAAAAATCGCAAAAATTTAAATTTTTACCATAATTTCCTATTTTTCAACATTTTTCTAAATTACTGGATTACAAATCAAAAAAGTTGGATTTATTATAACAAAAAGTACTCTAATGTACCAACTAGTACAACTCAGTATACCAAAAAGTAATTTAATTTTACCAAAAAGTACAAAAATTACTTAAATTGTACCAAAAAATAAAATTTGTTGTACCTTTAAGTACAATTTATGGTACAAAAAAGTATAATTTATAGTACCAAAAAGTACAATTTATGACTAAAGCAAGTACAATTTATGGTACCAATGAGTATAATTAATGGTATCAAAAAGCACAATTTATTCTAACAAAAATGTGAAATTTTTGATATCAAAAAGTACAGTTTTTAGTACATAAAAGTACAATTTATGGTACCAAAAAGTACAATTTATTATACCAAAAGTACAATTTATTATACAAAAAAGAGGAATTTATGGTATCAAAAAGTACAATTTATTATACCAAAATGTACTATGTTATGGAGTTGCCATTTACAACTCCATAACATAGTTGTGAAAAATATTAATACTGACAAATTTTCATAAGGATCTGTTATGGTTTACTCGAGTTATCCTGCCTTTCCTTAAGGGTGGCGGTATAATTACAAACTTTGAACTCCGGTAGCCAACCTTAAAACAAACTTTGAACCCCGGTAGCCAACCTTAAACCTTTAAGAAAAAAATTAAAAAAATTCACAAAAAAAAAATTGAAAACATTTTTTTTTTGTCAAATTACATCTAATCTACATCTTCAGCCACAAGCAAGATATTGAAATGTGCTAAAAATCCACCTTGAGCACAAAAATTCGTAAAAGTACTTTTTCGTACAATAAAAGTAAATTTTGGTACAATTGCAGTAGTTTTTGGAACAAGGAAAATATTGTTTAGTACACTAAAAATATTTTTAGTACACTTAAAATTTCTTTTTAGTACAATTAAAGATTAAAGTACTTTATGATAAAATAAAAGTACTTAAAGATACAAGAAGAGTATATTTTGGTATAAGAAAACTATTTTTTATACCCTTACAGAACTTTTTGGTTAATTAAGGAAAATAATTTTTAGTACTGGAAAAATTTTAGTACACTTAAAATTACTTTTTAGTACAATTGTGGTACTTTTTTTTAGTATACTTAAAAGTATTTTATGGCAAAATAAAAGTACTTAGTGACACAAGAACAGTACTTTTTGGCACAAGAAAAGTACTTTTTTATATCATAATACAATTTCTGTTTAAATAAAATAATTATTTTGTACACTTAAAAGTATTTTATAGTAAAATCAAAGTAACTTGAGATACAAAAATAGTAATATTGGTACAATGAAAATCCTTTTTCGTACAGAAAATAAAAAATTTTAGTACAATAATGGTACTTTATGGTACAGTAAAACTACTTTTTGATATAGTAATAATGTTTTTGGTACATTTAAAGTGCTTTTTGGCATAGTAAAAGTATTTGTTGGTACACTGAAAGGTTTCTTCGGAAAATAACAGTACTTTTTGATACCATAAAAAAACTTTTTGGTACAATATTAGTACTCTTTAGTTCAACAAATGTTCCTGGTAGAATAACAATACTTTTTTGTACAATAAGAGTACTATGAGATAAAAAAAAATGATATTTTGGTCCTATATATTTTACAGTGAAACTTCGATATAACGAATCTAGAGGGGACCGAAAAATACTTCGTTATAGCTATTGATTCGTTATACATATGCATTGTGAAACCTTGGTATAACGAAATTTAAAGAAATACGAAAGAAATTCGTTATAACTATAGTTTTTTTTTGTCCGAATTCTATTTTACACGAAAATACTAGTATAATAATAAAAATTAACTATTTAAGAGGTAAATAAAAAATTAAGTTTTTATTATTTTTTTATTTTATTACATTTAAGTAAAATATTGTGTAATTTTTGTTTGTTTTTTCTCGTATAGAAATTGATTTACGCTTTAATACACTCATTTTGACAAAGAACCAAAACAGAACTGACTATGTAATTTGTGGCGCTTTACATATTAACCTGCAAAGACATTTACCTTTCGTTGGTTTTAAAAGGGAATTCCCCGTTTTGCTTAAAATTTAATTTTGCTTTATGCTTTATTCTGACTTCGTTGTATGGAGACTATAGTTCAAGACTTCGTTATGTAGAGGCTTTTGATAATGACTTACACACTTAAAATGTTATATGTATGTATTACTCAATTATAATTTCGTTGTATAGAGGCTTTTGAAAAAATACTTCGCTATATAGAGGCTTTATAGATCAGAATTTTTTCGTTATAGCTATAGAGCATTTTTGTATGAAAAACTTTGCAATAAAAAGGTTTTTTCAAGGGTCTCAGCTAAAAATTCGTTATATTGAGTTTTTCGTTATAACGAAGTTCGTAATATCGAAGTTTCACTGTACTATTTAGTTTAACAAAGGTTCCTTTTTTGTACAAAAACAATACTTTTTTGTACAATCAATGTACTATTTGTTATAACAAAATAACTGTTTGCTACTATAATTGTACTATTTAGTTCAATAAAGCAAATGTGTTTTTTGGTACAATTATGTACATACGTTTTTGTACAGTTTTTTTCATAGCTCCTCTTGGAATAATATGTCTTCTAAAAAGCATCTTCAGCTACTCGCTTTGCTGCTGTTATTTTAGCGTCTTCCCATATAAGAGTACATTGTACCAGCTCTGGGAATATCCTTCGTCTCCATGTGCTTTCGGATCGACCACGGCTTCTTGAGCCTTAAGGATTCCACTCTAGACCCATCCTTGTAATACTTTCCAGCTTTTTTCTGATAGTATGACCGATCCACCTCCACTTTTACATTTAATTTGCATCGGGATAGGTTCCTCGTTGCTTAATCTACAGAGATCTGTGTTGCTGATGGTGTTGGGCCGAAATATTCTGCATATAGTTTTAGGGTGATTGTGTTCGACCGGCCGTGGCATAGTGGTTAGAACACGCGACTAGGCTGAAAATCTGAGAGTTCTTCATCCTCGTATATAGCTCTGATGATTCGAATTATTTTCTGGGGTGCACCTCTCTTAATCAATGCTTTCAGTCCGTTGGATGGTGTCTTGAAGTCTTGAAGTCTATGAACAGTAGATACTGGAAAGTACGCCATTCTATATATTGCTCTATTATAATGCGTAGAGTAGTGGCCAGATCTAAGCAGCTCATAACATATTTGGCCGGAAATCTGCCTGTTTATCTCGTAGTGTTTTTTTGAGAAGCTAGGTTTCAAGTGTCATCTGATATCCAGCATTTTCGTCGTGGTTTTGTACAATTAAATTTATTTGTAATATATTTAAAGAATTTCTGAGTACAATAAATGATGATTAAATAAAAGTAATTTGTAGTGCAATAAAACTACTTTTGGTACAAAGGCAGTACTTTAGGAAAAAGTACTTATTTGAAGCAAAAAGTACTTTAATTTTACCAAAAATGAGGCTCATTTCGATCTGAAAGGTAACTTAAACAAACAAAACTGCATTGCATATGCAGTAGTGCCAACCCATAAATACTGTATAAGAGGGAATTGCATTCAAACCGCGTCATACTTCTTAGAACAAAACGGACAAAGCGTTTTGGTTACTGGAGACATTTACTTGAGAATTTTACTATCCGAATTATGTCGAAAGGGACTTCCTTTCAACTTGTGTGGTTTTAATAACATTGTTGCACCTGCATACATATCTCAGCCTATTATGACAGATTTACGCAGAAAATTTCTAATAGAATCATTTTAAGAAACTCAACATTCCGTTGACTTCCCACGTCGCCTGACGTATCTGCACCGGAATTTTTCATGTTGGTTTATTGTAAACAGGAAGTGTACAAAAACAAAAATAATTTCCAGATAACTTAGAATCAAGTTATCTTTTGGTAGCGCCGGTCACCTGACCTAACTCCACCGGACTGTTTCATGTTGGTTTATTGTAAACAGGAAGTGTACAAAAATAAAAATAAATTCCAGATAACTAAGAATCAAGTGTTCTTTTGGTGGCGACTTTTATTATGTATTCACATTTTGGTAAAACAAACGTATTTATTGATACACGGATAGTTGCATTTTGAATTTTTTACTATTTAATTTTCAAAAATCTTTTAGAAGGACAAGTTTGAACACTTTTATACACTTTTTTGGAAGTATTTTATCAATATCGCCTGCTAATCTGGTAGTATTTTGCAGGAGAATGACTGCACTTAATGTTAATGGATTTCAATTTAGAAATATTAATAATTTTCAAATTTTATGTTTTTTTACAAAAATTATATATAATACTGGGCTCTAATAACTTCGAGGGCATTTGTCCTCCTGTACCCCCATAATTCCCATTCCACCCTCGTTACCAAATATTCTATAAAATAATTGCAAGCTCTTTGTACGACACAGAAAAAAAATAACTAGTATTAACAAAATACTTACACCAATCTTGAACATGCAGATCTAAATGCATATTTGTGTAAATGACCCCATTTACATGCGATACGAATACTTTACATTGGTATTTGTATGACTATGATAAGAAGTTCAGCCCCCACAACAGTACAATCATGTGTGAGTACAACATGTACATGAACTACAGAGACCGTCTCTTACTCTCGCTCGCTCTCTCTCTCCCACATCGCTCTTAGCAGTAAAGCAATTCAGACATGTTTGAGTACCTCATAAATTTTGTCGACAAACTGTTACCATTTCTCTTTTTGACTCAAACTAGTAAATTTGATGAGCATTTTGTGCGTGCTGGCATTTTATTTCTTATTTTCTAGTTACAAAAAACTTATTAGCAGATATTTTTTTTACTTTATTTCACTAACAGGAATTTTTGCAAATTCAATATCACAAACTTATGATAGCGCAAAACTTATTTTATAAAAATTGCGTGGTTTTGTAAGTTTATCGCAAACTTGTTAATCTTAAGTGACCGCTTTAGTTGGAATGTAGTTGAGGAGAAATGCAAAAAGTAGTTGAGGCAAGAATTTGTGTAAAAAGGCAAAAGTTATGTGTACCTGTTTAGGACAGGTTGCGTTTAAGTTGATATTGAACGAAATGAACTAAGTAAGTTTTGCATAGTTTTGCAAGTATAGAAAATATTATTAAATATTATTGGTATGTGGAGATATCGTGTGGGAAAGATATTGCAAAATTAGTTCACAAGTTAAATTGAAAGTTTGTTACCACTATTTGCTCATTCTTACTTTTTTCATTAATGGTAGTATATGGTATATACAAATCTTTACACACTGTGGCTGAAACTATTACACAAGTACTTTAATAAACAAAAAGATAAACTTTAAAGAAATTTTCAATTATTTAAGGTATGTAATAAGGACTAGTGGGCCCGGCAATGCTTCGCTATTGCTTACTTGACGAATACTTATAATAACTTTGGCACGCCTACTTAAAGGGCTAAGCTTAAGTGTCGTTCTTGTACGCTCTGCAAATAATTCGTTACTCCAAGTTACTCTTTAACCTGATCAAACTATTCACGTCTCACTAATCGATATTAAAACATCCGTCTGCAAATTCATATCTATAGCGTCAAGTTCGATCTGTATACAAATATTACCTTTTACAATGAGTCAGCATGCTTTATCAGAATTTACCGACATACTTTTATCTGACGTCTTATTGCCAAAATTTTTGATAAAACAAACTGAGGCAGCAAAAAAAGTCCTTAAGCATTACTAAAACAACTCTGAAAAACAAGTTGTCAAAAGTATCAGCAAATACAATTTAAAACCAGTACAGAAATTTCAGTCAGGTAACTTGACTGATAAATACCATCACCCAATATAAGATATTGTTTAAGTCTTGAATTATTGAAATTAATAGATTTTTAATTAAAGAAAAATTTGTCTGAATTCAGTGTATGATATGTATGTAAAGAGGTTATATACATATATGGGAGATACCAGAAGGGGTGTGTAAAACAGTTAGGGTTTCTGAGGTTTTGCCTTCTATTACAAGATAAATGAACTGACCAATTTTGATTATCCCACAGGTGCGGGTTTAAAGTTATAGGAGAAAAATCACTTTTCCAAAATAGTTCATTTAGTATGGGAGGTACAAGAAGGGTTGAACCGATACATCATACAACTTACGCAAAGTTTGACTGAATTCTGTGTACTTACAAAATACATATATATGTATGTAAGACTATGAGGGTGAATTCGTTCATTTGTATGGGAGGTGCCAGAAGGGGTGTGTCAATTAGTTACTCTTTCTGACGTTTTGCCCCCTATCACAAGATAAATTAACCGACAAATTATCATTCCAAATGGAAGTAATGGGAAAAAATTTAATTTTTCAAAAATTGTATAGGAGTTACCAGAAGACGTGAACCGATATAGTCTACATTCATTCCTAAGTCAAATTTTTATAATCGCGCATCTTTTCCAAAAAATTACTCAATTCAGTGTACATACAAAAAAAGATATTTATGTAAAACTACGAGGGTCAGTTCGGTCATTTGCATGGGAGGTACCAGAAGGGGTGTGGCAAAGTTTTCAGTTTTCGAAGGGCTTGTCTGCTTTTCCTAGATAAATAAACTGACTTATTTCAAATATTCTCCGGTCGTCCGTTTGGGTGTTATAAAAGGTAATTTTGTATGGGAGGTACCAAAAGGCATGGGGCTATTCTGCCCATTTACAATCCCATTAGATCGCTTTGAAAATACTAGTTAATTTTCATACCGATCCGTTAAGGTTTACTCGGGTTGTCCTGCTTACCAGCCATTCAGCCAGCGAGTCACATAGACGGACATAGCTCAAACGTCTTATAAAGTCCTGAAACGAATTTGGTCTTAAGATACTTGGGGTCTAACTGGTCTCCATCAATACGTTACACTTTTTCTCATATCAAATGATATATACCCTCATCCCTAAGGGTGATGGTATACATATTATGAATTTAAGAAAAAACTCTTCTGGTCTTTGATCTTTGCTTCAACAACAATACTTTTTGACAAAAATAAAATTACTTTTTGATACAGTAACAATAGTTTCTGGCACAATACAGAACTTTCTGGTACAGTAAAAGTAATTTTTAGTACATTTAAAGTACTTTTTGGTACAATAAAGGTACTCTGTGGTACAATTAACGGTTCTTTTTTAATGAACAAAATTTAGTTTTTGGTACCAATAAAGTACTCTTTGATTCCGTAAATGTTCCTTTAGGTACAATAAATGTACTATTTTTGAACAATAAATTAAACTTTTGGTACAATAAACTGTACTTTTTGGTAAAATAAACTGTACTTTTTAGTACAATAAATGTAATTTTTTGATACAATAAATTGTACTTTTTGTTACAATAAATTTTACTTTTTGGTACAATAAATTGTACCTTTTGGTACAATAATTTTTGGTACAAGTAATGTACTTTAAGGTACAATAAATTTTTGAAAAAAAAAAATTTCACTTTTTGGTATCGAATATTATCTGTATATTTAATATTATCGCTTTAGGCCTAAAATACAGTTTTGTCACGCAACTAATTGCGAATAATAATTTCAGCCGCAAATTTGAACCTGAAGTGGCAAGTGTGGCATTGTACCTCTTTGAGGCTAAAATACAGTTTGGTCAAGCCCCCTCCGCCATCTGATCCAAAATTTAAATTTCGTTTGTATATTTATCTCTCTAGGGCTAAACTATAGATTTGCCATGCCCCCTTCGCCCACACTGGGTGCTAAATTCTATCTCTAGGGCTAAAATAGGATTTTTCCGCCCACAGATCCAATATTAAAATGTCGTTTCCATATTAATATTAGTGAATCCGTGTACTATCTGGGTGACACATTTTTTCTCCGCCCACTTATTCATATTCGTGTTGCCGAGTACTATCTAGGTATCAAATTGTATCTCTCTAGCTCTAGCAAAAAGTTTTGCCACGCCCAATATGTCCATTTGGTCCAAAATTAAAAATTCGTCTGCATATCTATATTTGTGTTGTCTAGTCTATCTGGTAATCAAATTGTATCTCTCTATCTCTATAAAAAAAGTTCTGCCACGCCCACTGGGTCAAAACTTTAAACTGCATATTCATATTCCTATTGTCGAGTACTATTTAGGTATCAAATTGTATCTCTCAGGGGCTTAAATATAGTTTTGCAACACCCCCTCCGCCGACAGATCCAAATTAAAAATTAACATTCGCATTGTTGAGTACTAAATGTTGATATCCATTTTATCTCTCTAGCTCTAAAAAGAATTTTTCCATGCCCACTCCGCCCATTGGGTCCAAAATTAAAATTTCGTACGCATATTCATATTCGTGTTGTCGAGTACTATCTGCATATCAAATTGTATCTCCATAGCTAAAAAATATGTGTTGCCACGCCCACTCAGCCCAATGGTCCAAAATTAAAATTACATCCGCATATTCATATTCCTGTTGCCGAGTACTATCTGTGTATAAAATTTTGTCTCCCTAGCTAAAAAAAAAAGTTTTGCCCCGTCCACTCCGACCACTGATTGAAAATTTTCGTTTTCATATTCATATCCGTATTGTCGAGTACTCTCTGTGTATCAAATTTTATCTCTTTATCCCACTCTGCCTACTGATCCAAAATTTGAATTTCGTCTACATATTCACATTCGTGTTGTCGAGTACTGATTGGGTATCAAATTGTATCTCTCTAACTCTCAAAAAAGTTTTGCCACGACCACTGGTTCCAAAGTTAAAATTTCGTTTGCATATTCATATTCGCCTTTTCGATTACTATGTGGATATCAAATCACTCATTCTCTCAATAATATGTTTCGCCACGCCCACTCCCCCACTCCCCACTGGGTACAAAATTAAAATTTCGTTTGCATATTTATATTCATGATGTTACTATCTGGGTATTGAATTGTATCTCTCAAGTTTTATACAAAGGTTTTGCCACGCCTACTAGACTAAAATTAATATTTCGTCCGCATATTCATATTCGTGTTGTCGAGTACTATATCTGTATCAAATTTTATCTCCCTAGCTAAAAAAAAAAAGTTTTGCCACTCCCACTCCGCCCATAGGATCAAAAATTAAAAAAAAAATTATAATTACACTAACTGCGTACAAAATTTCTTTGAAATCGGTTTAGGCGTGATTGAGCCACAAACGTACAAACAAACAGACGAACATTCACATTTATAATATTACACAGTACAACACATGATTCTGGGACTCAATTCGGAGAACTACAGGTGAAAGTAGCCCCAAAAAGTAGATGTTATGCATCATTCGTTCTGTCAAGTTACATGCCATAATAATTTAATATCGAATTGAAGTTAGTAAGTATCATATAGGGGAATTTGTTACGTTTTAGGCTCTTTTGTTTGACAAATTGTTATGGCATGTAACTTGACAAAATGGATAATGCAGAACTTCTTCTTTTTGGGACTAATTTTATGTGCAGTTCTCAGCATTGAGTCCCAAATCAATGAGATGAACAATTTTGTACTTTGTTAATAGGGATAGGATAGGGATATGTAATATAGAATAAATAGAATAATAAAAGAAATGTTAAAATAGAAGACAAAGACACTTACACTCATTTTAATTTAGTTTTTGTTTATTTGTCATTCCTGAAGATAATCCTCAAAGAGGGTCGAAATATTGAAAAATAAATAAATCATACAAAAAATATTAAATTTACGTTAAGTGTATTAAATGATACATCAAATTCGGCTTACGATCAGAAAAGTGTTTTTTTTATTGTTTGATATTTTTTGGTCAAATTCAGTGTGTCACGCACTAGGATGACGCGTTTCGAACTCCATGACGAGTTCATCTTCAGACCCCTTTGTGACGAACTGATGCACAATGGTACATCATCAGCTGTATATATATCAACAATTATGTCAAACATGTACATGCGAAGCAGATATCAGCCGAAAATGTCCAGCACCAATTATAGTTTGAATTTGACCGTTAATATTCAAACATGAGAAATGGAGGAAATTCTTGACCTCAACCTTGATATAAAAATATGGAAAATAAAGATACATAGGAATCTATAAATATTAAATTTAATTGTCCTATGTTCGTCATTTTTAACTCGAACACCATTTAAATTAACACCATTCTAACAACTTTCCCCCCTCTTCTTTCTCCACCTCTTTACAGTTGCCGTGGCGGTGGCCTTTTTCCTGTGCTGGGCTCCCTTTCATGCCCAACGTCTGATGGCTGTTTATGGTTCCACCTCGGGCATTGACTCTGAAGTCTTTAATACTATATTCCGTGTATTGGATTATACATCGGGCGTATTGTATTTCCTTTCCACATGTATCAACCCGCTGCTGTACAACATAATGAGCCATAAATTCCGGGAAGCATTTAAGGTAAGCTCCATCTTAGCCAATGCAAAGTAGAGGGTTATGGTAATAACTAGAGATCATTTTCTATTTCTTCTTTCATCTCTTTGCTCCTCGCCTTTCGATTCTTAACTCGCACGCTCAATTGGATTGGTTATGGAATGTGTTTTGTATAAAATCTAAAATTTTCTTCGAAATTCTTGCTTTGTAACACAATCATTACAACACTTGATGTGCACGAAATGTTACACTACATTAACATCATTATCATGCGGTTCATACTTTTGTCTGTTTCTTTTATATGCCTTATGCACTGATTTCCTTTTCCCCCATCCACACCCCTTCTGTATTGTTGCTTATTTGGCATATCGTACGTTTGGTTCTCTCTCTGGTTTGTTTCGTTTTTTTCTTTATACGCTTCCTTGCAGGTCACCTTGGCGCGCCACTTCCTGTCGGGAAAATATCAGACCCAGAATCACAACTACAGCGCTCTGATGCGCCAGAATGGTTCGCTGCGCATGCATCATACCACGGTGAATAATAATGCTCTCGAGCACTTTAGCTCGTATCGTGTTGTGCAATTGCAATATCGTGACCCAAGCCATCATCTTTCTCTACAGGATAGCATAAGGACGACTACAACGACAACGACCATTAACAGCGCCAGTTGCAGTGGTGGCGCCGGCATGGGGGGCGGTGGCAATAACGTGGCTGGAGGTGGTAGTGCCACCTCAACACTTAAGGCCAACAACTGTCGATCTTCACAACATCGCGGCCGTTGTATCTCCATGGGTTCTCAGTCTACGCTGCTTAGCACTCCCATGGGCGGCACGGGACCGGCTTCGCATCGAGTGCTGCAGACACAAATATCGCAGCTGTCCTCTGTGGGTGATGCCAACTCCTTGCTCGAATGTGATATGGCCCCAGGGCCGCAGAATCATTCCACAGCGGCGTGTCGTCTAAAGGATATACGACGTCAACGTTCCAGGAACAATGACGACTGCCTGTCCATAGACTCCTCGCAACCTTCCCAGCTGTGGCGTGATGACCGCAAACGCAGTGTGTCCATGCACGAAACGGAGTTGTATACCAAGCCCATGGGGCCTCACATAATGGCTGCCACCTTAGTGGCCACCCAGCCTATACAAGCCATGAACTCCATAGCCGAACTGAGTGTTGACCGGCCCACCAGATCCCGACTCAAGTTGTCACGCATTATAACCCGACGTCAGAATGATGCCTTCGTAGTGCAGTCCATACCCCGGGTCGAGCTGATGAGGCCCCAACACAAGCCGGATAAGTCATCGAAAACTCTTAACTCTTTAGCGGAAAAGTTCAAGTGGCGCACCAAACGAAAATTGTCCAAGAAGAGAACACCTTCGGCCTCCATCAAAGACACCTACGATGCCAGTGGTCTGGGTCAACCCACACCTACCACGGCGCTTATGAAAGTAGTATACACCACCACAGCCGGCAGTGACTTGGATCCAGAGCTGGCACTGAGTCATCATTCAGAGAGTTCATTGGGTTATCGTACGCCTCATGCTTTATGATGACAACCAAATGAGTTGTCACCATTAAGGATGCAAGAGTGTCACACACTAGCAGTGACTGCAGGTGTGGGCTCTGTAGCTGTAGCGGCTGGTGGCGGCGATGCTGTGCCAGGCGACGATGAGGAATATGAAATGAATCAATTTAGATAAGACTGCAAACGATAAAAAACGAAAAAACAACCACAACAACAATTACAATATAAACAAAAAGGAAACTGTGAACAAAAAGGAAACTCCTAACTATAGTTATACATAGTACTAGTAGTAGTCGTAGTATTTAAGCGATATATAATAAAAAAAACACAAAACACAACGACAGGGAGAGAGAGAGAGAGACGCACACACACACCAACAACATACTCACTCACTACAAAAAGAAGAGAAGGAAATTATATAAAACCAAAGTGACACACTTACACACACTCAGCCTCAGCCTCTGGCATAACAACAAAAAAAAGGAAATCACTTTCGCCCAAACAGGCATTGGTACATTTGCATGAGTTTATGTTAATACCGAGGCCCCACAGTGAATGTGAATGTAGAACACATGCGAGAGCATGTGAGCGTGTCCTTGACATTGACTGTGCGCCCAAGTCTAAGCCAAATAAATTGTCATAATTTACGGCACAATGAGTGTTGGAAAAATGTCGTTAACCATAAAATAAATTCATGTTAACATTTCGCTCGTTTCGTTCCAATGTTGCAGGAGGAAGGAACAAAAACTAAAAGAAATTGTCGTATTTATATGAGCAGAAAAGAACTTTATATTCTCGCTATAGTTTTTGTGACATTCCATTTGTGAAACTTTTTTCTAATAGTTATGTGAAATTACCACTGAAATGTTGTAGATATTCTTAAGGCTATTGAAATTCCGTGTCGTTTCCGTCACGAAGGCGTCATGTTGGTCTTACAAATAAGATAGGAAGGGAGTAAGAAGAAAGAGGATTAAATAATAACATGCAACAGCTACAATTTAAACGAATAATCCTTCTTTAATGGTAACCAACTAGTCTAATTCAAAAATTGATGGAGGATTTTTCTTTTTGTTAAAGTTTTGGTTTTCAAAAATTCAAAAACATAATTTAAATTTTCAATTCTAAAACAATTTTTCAACTTTGTTAACATACATTTCAAAATGTCTAAAACTAATATTGTATACTTTTGTGTAGCGTGCACGTTCGTGACGCCTATGACACACCTTACATCGATTACTTCTTTATGCATTTGGTTTCATCTCATCTTTTGATCAGGGGATGTCCAGGTTGCCTTTTGGAGATATCTTTGTGAAGGAATCTAGTTCCACACACTACCATATTCTTTGCCGATACGAAGCTAACTCTAGGGTAGACTCTATATAACGATTGCGGAACTAAGAGCATCTCTGCCCTCTTAAGAAAGAAAGTCACATCTCTATTTTAGTATTTTTGTGATATGTAACTTCTACATTCTATGACTTTCTTTCTTAGGAGGGCAGATCTTCCCTTATTAAGTTAGCATTCAAATATTCTACAGCAACTTTAATAACATAACATGAGCATCAGGTCATACATTTCCTCCATGCTCTCAGAGAGTACATCTGTTGCATACTCTTCCTTATCCTCCGTTAGACCAAATCAGCTTGAAGTCATATATTAAATAATTTTGCCTTCAAGCACATTGTGGCTATTTGGCTACATACAGGTCTAGTACACTAGAGCCCCGCACAAATGCATTTACTTTACTAAGACAACAAATGACTCACTGCAGTGAGCACTGCTTGCAAGACATTCGAGACCAAAATAATAGTTCTACATTAATGCCAAGAGATACAAAAGATGTGTTGTTCGTGTTTTGTTTTTTCAAACCAAGACGTGTTGCTCACAATAAGCTCTCTTCAGATTTTTTTTTCTCAACACCAAAACAATAATGGCTATCGGTATGTCAATCAGTGCAATAAATCATAAATTTTTTTTAATTGGACTTCTCTTATTTTTCTGGAATATGGTGACCATTAGTTCATCATTTGTACCAATAAGTACTTTAATTGTTCTTTTGGGCCAATAAAAGTATTTTTGGGTCAATAAAAGTACTTTTTGATACAAAATAAAGTACTTTGTACCGAAAAGCACATTCAAATTCGTTTTTGGTACGAAAAAGTACTTTTGTACAAGAAAAAGTACCTTATGTAACAGAAAAGTATTTTTGGACCAATAAAAGTAATTTTTGGTACAAAAGAAAGTACAGAAAAGTGTTTTTGGGCAAATAAAAGTACTTTTTGGTACAAAAAAGTACTTTGGTACAAAAAAAGTACTTCGTACCGAAAAGGTCATTAAAAGTACTTTTTGGTACAATTTAAGATGAAGTGCAGAATATGGGGCGGGAGCCCGATTAAAACAAAAAATATGCCATTGTCTTCGCCTTGTTCCCCAAACATCGGAATGGTAGGTAAAAGTTGGCGCTCAGGCCCATGGGGCCCGGGGAGGTCAAAAAGGGGCCCCTTTCGGTTCTATGATGACCCTCCAGGTGCGAATCCAACGATGTTATTTTGAGGTTCCTACGGGTCTCCTGGACCGAGTTAAAGCCATTTAAATTTCCGGGATATACCTAAAAAAAAATTATTTTTAAAAAAATCGAATTTTGCCTGCAGCGCTATTAAACCGAACATATAAATTTTCACTCTAATTTAGAAAAAAAAAATATTTTTCCCGGAATATACCAAAATGAATTTTTTTTTAAAAATTGCGCGATTTTTTTAAAAACATATAATATTTTAAAGGGATATATCAAAAAAAAAAATATATATATAATTACAATACATAGCTTTTTTTAAAATATTTTTAAAATTTTTCTTCATTTTTTCCACTTTTATCCTTTTTTTAATCAATATTCTTCTTTCAAATATTTCTTTTTAGACTTTTTCTTGATTTTTTTTTAAATATTTCTTGAAATATTCTTTTAAAAACCTTAAAAAATTCAAAAAAATTTAAAATTTTCACACATTTTTGATGACATAAATTTTTCTATGGAATTTTTCAATTCATTTCCTTAAATTATTCTAATTTTCCATGATTTTTCCTAATTTTTTTAAATTTTTTACGGGGTTTTTCAGAAAAAATTATTTTTTTTAAAAAATTCCCAGTTTTTAGATTTTATATTTTTTTTTTAATTTTTTCAATTTATTTTCTTAAATTTTTCTAACTTTTTCCATGATTTTTTCAAATTTTTAAAATTTTTTTTTTTTTGGTATATCCCGGAAATTAAAATGGATCTAACTCGTTCCAGGAAACCCATAGGAACTTAAAAATTAAAT
The DNA here is from genome assembly GCA_964034835.1 of Muscina levida. Lineage (NCBI taxonomy): Eukaryota > Metazoa > Arthropoda > Insecta > Diptera > Muscidae > Muscina > Muscina levida. The sequence goes on along the minus strand of OZ035880.1, from coordinate 170,161,263 downwards.
CGTTGGATTCGTCTCGAAAATATCTTTCATTTGAGTACCCACACATGGGGGATCATCATGGAACCCAAGGGGCCCCTTTTTTTGGCCCCCCCGGGCCGCCCGGACCTTAGCGCCAACTTTGACCTAGATTTTCGTGTTTTGGGGCGTATTTGGGGTGGGGTGGCACTTTTTTTTTTTTTTGGGCTCCCGCCCCATATTCATACTTTTGCCCAATTTAAGTACATTTTGGTATAATAAGGTGTACTAGTTGCTACAATAAAAGTTATTTTTGGTAAAATTTAAATTGAATTGTTTGCTGTATTTAAAGTAATTTTTAGTACAATAAATGGAACTTTTTAGTAAATATATTTTTATTGTGCAATAAGTTGTACTTTTTGGTACCATTAATTATACTATTTGTTGAAATACATTGTACCTTTTGGTACCATATATAGTACTTTTTGGCACCATAAATGTTACTTAAATTGTATATTTTTGAAGAAGAAGTTGTAGATTTTGGTCCCATAAATTGTACTATTTGCCACAGTAAAATGTGTTTTTTTAAATCAATAAATTGTTATGTTTGGTACAATAAATTTTTCTTTTTGATACAATAAAAGTACTTCTTGCTAAACTAAATTGTACTTTTTGATGCAATATAAGTACTTTTTGTTTTAATAAATTATACTTTTTGGTAGATGATACAAGAATTTGTACTTTTATACCAATAGTTGTACTTTTTTGTACCATTAATTGTACTTTTTTTATTTTTTGGTACTATAAATTGCACTTGTTGGTGCAAAACATTTATTTTTTTGGTACCATTAATTATTGGTTCAATAAAAGTAATATATGGAACAATATGGTGTAGTTTTTGGAACAAGAATTTAAAATTGTTGGCACCATAAATTGTATTATTTATTACAACTTACTTTTTGGGAACCATAATTTGTATTTTGGGTACAATAAATTTTACTTTTTAATACCATAAATTGTTGTTTTTGTACCAGAAAAATGTATAGTAAAATAACTTTTGGTACTTTATGATACAATAAATTGTACTTTTTGGTACAATAAATTGTACTTTATTGGTACACTAAATTGTACTGTTGCAATATACGTATTTTTTTTAATAATTTGTACTTTATGGTATCGCAAATTGTACTTTTTGTTGCAAAAAATTTAACTTTTATAAGCATAAATTGTACTGGTTGGTACAACATATTATAATTTTGGTACCATTAATTGTACTGTTTAGTACAATAGAAGTAATTTATGGTACAATAAAATGTAATTTTTGGTATCATAAATTGTACTTTTACAAAAAGTAAAATAAATTGTACTTTAAATTGCACTGTTTGGTACAGTAAAATATAATAAATTGTAGTGTTTAGTACAATATTTTGTACTTTTTGATACAATAAAAGTAATTTATGGTACAATAAAGTGTAATTACAAGAAAGTACAAAAGATTGTATTTTTGGTACCATATACTGAACTATTTGTTACAATTTACTTCTTAGAACCATAAACTCTTTTTTTTTGGGTACAATAAATTGTACCTTTTGATACCGTAAATTTTACTTTTTGTACGAGAACAACTTATGGTAAAATAACTTATGGTACTTTAAGGTACAATAAATTGTACTTTGTGGTTCAATAAAATATACTATATTGTATAGTAAAATGTGCTTCTTGATACAATAAATTGTCGTCTTCTTTTTCTTTAATGGCAGTAACTACAGAATTTCATCAATCAGTAGCCGCGCGTAGAAAAGAATTCCAAGCGCTTCGGTCTTTTGCGCTCCGTAGATAGTTCGCCACTCCAAGTACAAATAATAGCTCTTTCACAAAGTTTTGGTCGCCCCCTCATACGCCGTCCATCGAGTATATTGCCAAAGACTTTTCGAGCTGGAGCATTGTCATCCAATCGTACATCGTGTCCAACCCATCGCTTGCGGTCTATTTTAACACGTTTGACTATGTCAATGTCGTTGTATAGCTCATGGTACAATCGACGACGGTACTCGCCGTTAGCGATGATTGGTCCAAATATTTTGCGAAGTATTTTTCTCTCATTACCCAGAATTCTGCGCTGTAAAGCAAGACAGGTAGGATCAGTGTCTGGTACAGTTGGATCTTTGTTCCTCGACTGAGGACTTTATCATTAAATGGCCTGCTTAGTGCATAGCAGCAGCGATTTTCGAACAATACCTGTCTCTTGATTTCCAGGTTAACATTATTATTTATGTTTACGGCGGAGCCAAGTTAGACAAAATCATCTACCACTTCAAAGTTATAGTACTCAACGTTCACGCAGCGTCCCAAACGAATAGACTGTTTGTTCGTTGAAACAAATAACTTGGTTTTGTCCTCATTTATCACCATACCCACTTCTACCGACTGCTTGTTAATGTTCGAAGAGGCCGCAGTAACATCCCGTGGTCCACGCCTAATGATATCTATGTCATCGGCATACGCCAGCATGGCGGGGCATGATTTTGTTTAATTTTTTACCAGCCCTGTTTACTGCAGCCTTCCACATGATCATTTCCATCACAATGTCAAAGAGATCGCATGACAGATTATCTTCTGTTTAAAACATCGCTTAGTAGAAAATAGCTCAGTCAGATGTTTACCTATTTTTACTGAAGACTTCGTGTCAGTCAGTGCCATACCGCAAAGTCGTATCAGCTCGGAGCGATACCAAACTCAGCCATTGCTGCCTTCGGGAACGAGAAGAGAACCAAAGTGATCCTCCAATATTTTCAGCACACTCTGAGTCTCCTTGAACAGATTTCCATCTCTGTTCTTACATGTGGGGATCCCTGTTCCATAACCTTCGCTTTTTACCTTTTGGTAGAAATATCAGGCTTCAACTCTGTCCCTGTAATTCTCTTTATCTTCCAAATACGCTTTTTCTGCCTAAAGAGGCGTGTAATCTCACTCCACTTCACATTGTAATGCTCCGTCACAGCACGCGTTGCCATTGGCAGCAGTTTTGCCCTGTATCCTCAGACATTTCGCGATTAGGGCTTTTCTGGTTTTTCATAACCTAGTACGGTTGTTGTTGCAGTGGTCATAGATTTCGCTATATGCTGCCACTGGGTGTTGGAAACACCAGAATTAGGGGGGTTTGTTTGAAGTAATTGACAGAGTTGGTTGGAGTAGGCATTGGCTATTTCGGTGGTATGCAGCTTTGTGATGTCTAGCTTCTTTTACATTTGGTTACAAGCGTTTTTAGCACTATATAAGCGCGTGCGTATCTTGACTGCATCTAGTTGGTGATCTGAGTCAATGTTTGCAACGCGCATCTCACGCACGTCCATTACGCTTGAGGCATGCCTTCTATCGATAACCACGTGATCAATCTGATTTCTTGTCTTATGATCAGGGGAGATTCAGGTTGTCTTGTTAAAATCTAATTCCACTTACTACCATGTTTTTTTGTCGATGCGTAACTATCCAGTCTGAATCCGTTATCGGAAGTGTTGTTGCGTAGACTGAATTTTTCCGACTGCTGGACCTAGAGCATCTTTCCTTCCTATTTTAGCATAAAAATCTCCCAGAAAAATTTTAATGTCCTGAGCAGGGGCAGGGGTCATATATTTCCTCCAGACGCTCATAGAATGCATCTTTTATGTCATTGTCTTGGTCCTCCGTCAGGGCTCAGATAAACATAATAAACACAGATAAACATAATGTAAAAATATTTCGCCTTGATGCGAATAGTGGCTATTCGGTCTCTTACAGGGTTAAACCGAGAGGCCAGATGTCGTAGTCTTTTGGCGACTATGAAACCACATCCAAATTCGTGTCTTTCTGCATGGCAGCTATGAAAGATATCACAGTTCTTTTGACGTGTGCATCGCTGTCCCGTCTATCTCATTTCCTGTATGGCGGTGATCTCAGCCGTGTATTTGTCGAGGAAATCCGCCAGTTGGATAGAGGCACCATCTCTATATAGAGTTCGGACATTCCAGGTGCATATCCTTAAATCATGGATCTTTTATCGTTTGCGGGGGTCGTCAACATTTGGGGGGGGTTCTTGTGTTTTCTTTTCTTCGTATTTTCATAATAATTTTGTTTAAGATGAGTGGCTTATTAGGCCACCGCGTCCGATCCTAGTTTCTTGGGGCTGCCAAAACCACTAGGAGAGCCTGTGTTGAGCTTCAGTTACTTCTGTTACCTACTTCCTAAGATGCATTGGTGGTAGCATGCCGATTAGGTTACTCAACATTTCGCCTTCTAACTCTAGCTAACTTCTAAGCGGTTGCTTTAAAGTCATTGCCCAGGGAATACTTGGTCTAAGACCGGAAGTAGTTAGCTGCTTGGACAGTGCCACAAAGGAATCGCTTCTGGTCACTCCCAAGTAAGTAACAATCAGTAACTTTCCACCTTTGAGCAATGTCCCATTCCCCGATTAGATCCTTAGATTAAGTCATAGATTGATGGAATCAATGGATATGCCAACTTTGGTATGCTTACCATGAAATTTAAATTTTCAGGATCTAAGAGAGGTCCTTGAATCCTTTGTCCGACAGTGATCAAATTTTAGATTTAGTCAAAGATTGATGGAATCAATGGATATGACGACTTTGGTGTGCCTACTATGAAATTTAAATTTTCAGGATCTGAAAGAGGTCCTTGAATCCTTTCACAGATTTAAACCAAATTTTAGAAATTGGTGCTCTTATTTTGTTTCTTTACCATAAAAACACCGTTGTCTTGTCCATGTCTTGTTTGCAGAGTCAATACAATCACATGTGTTGAAAAAACGAATGGGCTTGAAGCCGTTTCAAGAGCACTTGTGCAGGGCTCTAGTTTACACCGTAAGAATAGATATCTAAGTCTCATACCAATAAAATGGTGTATAGAAGGAAATTGGCTTATTAGGATAGGTACGTTATGGTACGGATTTGTAGCAAAGCTAATTCTAAGCCTAACATTGTTTGTTCCCTATCATCAATTTTGTATGCGCCAACATAATCTGGTCAATCTAAGAATAGCATAACAACTATTTGTGTGGTCTACCTATGACTATTAGCATTTCATTTTAAAATAACCCAACAATCCTTTCACATTTAATCGGAATACACTTCGATGAGTTTTTCTTCCTCTTGCATTTACAATTTTTCTAGGGAATCAAAAACGTCAACATACGAAAACAAACATCAAATGGTTTACTGAATCTGCTTAAAACCGGAATAAGCTGCAGTAAAAATGCATTGCCAAGGATACGAATGTGTTTTAAGTGCCAAGAAAATTATAAAAAAAAATATGCTGAGTAGTAACAAACAAAAACGGAATGTGTTACACTAAAGAGATTTACAAAATGTCCTTCATCAAAACAAGAGTTATATACCAAATCGTTGATTCTCCTAGTTGTGAGTATCCCCATTACCAAAGGGATTTTTATTCATATATAAAAGAGATTTGTATTTTTTTTTTCTTTATTTTGTGCGCATTAAACTAGTTCTTAGTTGTACAATGTACATATGTAATATGTAATACATTTAAGCCAATTAGTTAGGAAAGTTTTTGGAATATGCAAAGTAATATTTCATTTGTTAACAACTAAAGTTTTAGTAAAACCCTTAACATTTTTCAAATAATTATTTACAAAAATTCCATTTATTAAGATATTTTTCTTTATAGTATAATCAAAAGGCCTCTTTAGTTAATTTAAGTTTCCATGACAAAGAAGAAAACTTATTCATATATGCAAATACATTTTATTGTTCTCAACTTCCTACACTTCCTAGTCTTGCCTTTGGGTATATTAGCAATAATTGTATATATTAGATATGTTATATAGCCTTACTTAGCTTTTGTACATTACTATCAGTTTTCCCTCGAACTTGTGCCACTTTTTTGTTTAGTCAACCATCTAAGACGTAGTAATTTTTTGCCTAATTAAGTTAAGATGTTTATTTGTGGCACAACTTTTCTGTAAGATATAAATGAGATTTGAAAGTTTTGTTAAATTGTAAAATACTTTCTACTTAATAGTGTTTAACTCTTTGAAGGGGTTCGGTGGTGGTGTCATTGCCAACCCTTTTAATTGTAATATAATTCTCTATATAGTATTTTTAGTTTATTTTTTCATATTGTTATTAAAATAAATGCTATATAAATATAGACTTATCTTTATACACACACACACACACACACTTGAATACATACAATTATTATTTTTAATTTTTAAACCTTCGTTTATGACGAAACCACAATTACCACAATTTTACTTATTACAAATAATAAAATGCAATAATTCAATTTAAATTGTTAAATTGAAACTGGATTTACAAAAAGTGAAAAAGAAAAAAAAGGAAATTACTTTGAAAAAATATATACTACAAAATTTAAATTACACATAAAAACAGTTTAATGGTTTTATTTTTATCTAAGGCAAATTTCTAATAAATTATGGTAATGATTTAAGGTAATTTACTTTGGATTTGATATGTGGTAAGTATATGAAAAACGAGAAAGCTATTGTCGGCAGTATGAGAGAGTATTTGTTTGAAACAAATAATTGTGTATATTAAGATCAGTACAAAATATTCTCACCCTATGTATGATAGTGTTTAACTCTTGAGTTATTGAAATTTACCGATATGTAAATGAAAACACTTCTTCTTCTTATATGACAGCAACAACACAAATCTATCTATCAAATCTATCTATCTACGGACATAGAAAAATATTCCACGCCCTTCGGTCTTTTGCGCTCTGTAGATTGTTCGTCACACACAGCTTAGTTAACAGCTCTTTCACCTGGTCGATCCATCGGAGTTTTGGTCGCCCCCTCATGCACCGTCCATCGAGTTTATTGCCGAAGACTTTTCGAGCCGGAGCGATTTCGTCCATTCGTACAACGTGTCCAAGCCAGCACATTCGGTCAATTTGAACACGTTACGTCGATGTCGTTGTACAGCTCATACAGCTCATGATTCATTCGACTCGCCGTCAACGATGAGGCGGGCAAAAATTTTTCGTAGTATTTTTCTCTCAGAAACTCCCTGAATAGATTGATCCGCCTGCGTCATTACCCAGGATTCTGCGCTGTAGAGTAAGACAGACAGGATCAGTGTCAGGTAGAGTTGGATCTTCGTTCGCCGCATAGTAGCAGCGGTTTGCGATCAATACTCGTCTCTTGATTTCCAGGCTGACATTATTAATTTTGTTTATGGCGGAGCCGAGGTCGACAAAATCATCTACTACTTCAAATTTATAGTGGTCAACATTCACGCAGCGCACAGTGGTCGTCTCCATTGGCCAAAAATAAAAAAGTTAAGTCAAAATTATGGGTAATATTGTGGCAAAACTATCTCCCAATAGATTTTGCTCTTTCATATTACTTTAGTTCATGCTTTATTCCACCTGTCCTCTTTAAGAATAGCTGCCAAAGGCAGACTATGAAATTAATTTTGTTTCGCAGCGTGAGTAACTTTCAAGTGAAGGTCCAAAATAAAACGTAAAAACCTCTTTAAAAAATATTGCTTAAACAATGGAAGAATTAAATATTGAAGAGAAAGGTATTATATATTATTTAAAAGAGCATGCTGTGTCTATTTTATTATATTAATTTATTATATGTGCCTATTTCAGTACTAGCTCGTGAGTAGACTTAAATTTCACTTAGCGTTTTAGTTGGGAAGTCAATCGAAGTTAACTTCCAAATTTATTGTAAAATGTTTACCAATATTTACAGATTATATGATGTAAATTTCACCTGCGAAAATTTGCGGATTATTGAGTTATCTTCAATAGAACAAAGCGGCCTCTCAGTTTTCGGTGTTATTTTTTTGATTGTGTACTCTAAGAGAGGTCCTTGAATCCTTTGTCCGACATTGACCAAACTGTAGATTTAGTCTTAGATTGATGTAATCATTGAATATACCGACTTTGGTATGCCTACTATGAAATTTAAATTTTCAGGATCTAAGAGAGGTCCTTGAATCCTTTGTCCGACATTGATCAAATTTTAGATTTAGTCATAGATTGACGGCATCAATGAATACGCCAACTTTTGTATGCCTACTATGAAATTTAAATTTTCAGGAACTAAGAGAGGACCTTGAATCCTTTGTCCGACATTGACCAAATTTTAGATTTAGTCATGGATTGATGGAACCAATGGATATGCCGACTTTGGTGTGCCTACTATGAAATTTACATTTCCTGGATCTAAGAGAGGTCCTTGAATCCTTTCACAGGTTTTAACCAAATTTTAGAAATTATGTGCCAAATATTATTCACCTATGAAAACTCTTTCTATTTTTGGCCGCTCTTTGTATGAAACTGCAACCACTGTGCGAGTAAACTCTTTGTTCGTTAAAACAAATGACTAGGTTTTGTCCTCATTAATCACCAGACCCACTTATGCCGACTGCTTATCAATGCTCGAAAAGGTCGCAGTAACATCCCACAGTCTTTGGCCAATGATATATCTACCATCAGCATACGCGAGCAGCATATGGCTTTTGTGAAAGAAGGTGCCAGTCGTGTTTACTGCAGCCTTCCTTCATGATCATGTGCATTATGATATTATGATATGATTTGTGCCTAATTTCACTGAAGACTTTGTGTCAGTCAGTGTCATCCCGCAAAGTCGTATCAGCTTTGCGAGGATAGCAAACTCAGCCTTAGCATCTAATAATTTCTGTCGTATCGGACTGTCGAATGCAGCTTTGTAATCGATGAACAGATGGTAGGTGTCGATCTGCATTTCTTGGGTCTTCTTCAGGATTTGTCGTAGTGTGAATATTTGGTCGGTCGAGGATTTACCATGTCTAAAACCACTCTGCTAAGGGCCAGTTTAGTCTTACACGTGACACACTAGACAGGACCTTGTTTGCGATGGGTAAAAGGCTGATCCCGCCATAATTGGTACACACACTTGGATAGCCTTTTATAAGCACAGGACATAAAGCACTCAGTTTCCAATCATCGGGCATGCATTCCTTGAGCCAAATTGTGTTTATGATCTAGCAACGTGCATGCACCGCCATTGGTTTTAAAAAGCTCTGCCGGTAGTCCATCGACTCCCGCAGCTTTATTGTTTTTAAGCCGTGTAATTGCCGTGCTGATCACATTTTGGCACGGTGGTGGACAGTCATCCCCATCGTCGATGATTGGTGTGATTTCGTCTCTTATGCTGCCTTCGGGAACGAGAAGAGATCAAAAGTGTTCTCTCCATATTTGCAGCACACTCTGAATGTCAGCGATCAGATTTTCGTCTCCGTCCTTACAGGCGGTGGATCCCTGGTCCAAAACCTTTACTTTTTACCTTTTGGTAGAACTTTCGGGCTTCACCTCTATCCCTGTAATTTTCGATATCCTGGCTCTCTCTTTTCTTCGATAGACGCTTTTTCTGAATGAAGAGACGTGTCATCTTCCTCCTTTTTTCATTATAACGCTTCGTCACCGCACGCGTCGCCATTGGCTGCAGTTTTGCCTTGTGTGCAGCATCCATTTCCTTAGACATTTCGTGATATTCATCATCGTTCCAGGGCTTGTCTGTTTTTCATAACACAGTTCGGTCGTTGCGGCAGTGGTCATAGAATTCGCAATATGCTGCCATTGTATGTCGGGAACATCAGAACTAGGGGGCTTTGTTTGGAGTAATTGAGAGAGATGGTTGGAGTAGGCAGTAGCTATCTCTGGGGTTTGTAGCTTCGCAATGTCCAGTTTCCTTTGCGTTTGATTACGAGTGTTTTTAGCACTACTTAATCGTGTGCGTACCTTGGCTGCAACTAGGTGGTGATCCGAGTCAATATTTGCACCGCGACATGCCTTTCATCAATTACCACGTGATCAATCTGGTTTCTTGTATTTTGATCGGGAGATATCCAGGTTGCCTTGTGGATATCTTTATGCGGGAATCTGGTTCCACTCACAACCATGTTTCTTGCCGACGCGAAACTAGGTATCCTAAATAGCTCATAAAATCCACTATGATACCGATTTTTCATACCTTTACGCACTCATAAGCAAGTGGCGTGGTTGAATATCAACCGATTTTAAGTTTCTCAGCTGATTTGGAAAGAAGACACTGCGGCATTTCCAACGATATATTTCGTTATATTGATAACTTATCGTATCTGTCTTTTTTTTGCCTCGAAATTTTAAACTTTTGTTATTTTTTAGTTTAAAAAAGTTTGTAGCCACTATTTTTTAAGAACACCCTAATGTTTACTATTTTATTTAGAAAGTGCACGCTTTCACGAGTTAAACGCATATATTTTTTGTTAAAATCGGTGAAAAAATAGTTAAGTTATTCATGTTTTACTAGGGACGCATTTTTCATATCCTATGCTTTCATATCCTTAGGAACAGCCGTAGATTAAGAAATTTGTTATACAATCTTCTATCCTCTAAGCAGAGTTTAAGTTTTATTATGAGCAAGATCGAACAAAAACTACTCCCTGCTCACGTACAAACCCACCCTTTTTGAGGGTATCCGTATATCTGTCCCCGCGATTACAACCGTAGTTTAAGAGCTATCGAGCAGAAATTTGTGTATGCAAGTTTCTATCATCTAAGCAGAGGTTAAGTTCCACAAGGAGGCAGATAGAATAAACACTACTTCCGTCTCCCATACATAATCCCCATTTTTCGGGGTGGCCGTCTGTCTGACCTTCTGATTACTTCTTTTTCTAGCGACTCCCTGCTCCCTCTTTTTGGTAGTTCATAAATTCATAAAAAAGAATTTTAAGAAAATTGGGTTATTCACTATCATATGTGTCTGGAGTAGTAAATTATTATTATAAGCTTTGTTTGTGTTATTTTTTTAAATTAACTTCAAATACAAAATCTATCGAAAATACTGCAATATTTCAATTTTTGTCACCATTTTTACAAATAGTATTTGAGTTTCAGCCAAAGATAATATTATTTATATTTTGTCTTTCAATTTGAGTAACAACACCAAATCAAGGCTAAGCGTGCAAAGACCATTATCCTTCGCAATCGTTTGGATACATTTCTATTAAATTATAGCCACTGTTTTCGTCACATCATATTGCATTCAATATATTCAACTTAAGTCTGGTCATTTAAAAAAAAAATACACACATAACAACAAACCACAAAACCATAATCCGAACATAACATGTAGATTAAATTTCCAATATTATCCTTGAGCTTTTATTTGCGCAAACATCAAATTACACTGCAGCAATGCAAAGTTCTTTCTTTCCATAAAATGTTCTATGAAAAAAGATATACCACTGAAACCGCTTAAGGACAAGCATACACGAGTAATTGTGCGTCGCTTGATTTCCATGGAAATAGAGAAATATTTTATTGACATGTTGTTTAATTTCGCTGAAATTAACAATGCAATTTATAAGGAATTATAAAATCTCAGAATAATTAAATCTCAACAGTGCCATTGGCTGTTGATATGTTTAAGAATAAAAAGATTTCAAATCTATTACAGATAACTTCAAAGCTAATCAATTACACTCAATTAAGTCTTAAACTCTTTTAATAAATGACTAAAAGCCTCAGTTGTACTTCTTGGTACATCTTCAGTGTCACTGAATAATAGTTACTTGCCTTGGTAATTATGTATCTGCCTCCAGTAATGAATGTCATGAACTTTTCAAAGCGTTGATAGCAACCTTCAGTACTAAATCTCTTCTTTCTAATATTCTTAAGTAAGCGAAATCTGAAACTATCTTGGCAAAGGAGGAGACATAAAGAAGAAGATATCTTAATGGTTTTCCATTTAATGACAACGCAACGCGCAGTAACCGAAGTAAGAGTAATATAAAATTACTATGAACAATGATAGCGACACAACACAAAATGCTATAGCAATTAGAGAAATGTAAATGTATCTTTTCGCTTGAAGCGTCTTGTGGCATTTAAAGCTAAAGTGAAATATTTAAGTTAAACATTTTTGTTTGGTACTTTTTTTGCCATTTATTTTAGCAATTCCGTAGGAAGTGGTAGATGTGACAATATTTATACATATATACATGACAAGGGTCGAATTTTAAATCGATATAAAGATGTCCGTCTGTCGGTCTGTCTGGCTGTCCCTGCGATAGCGTCCGTAATTTAAGAGCTTTTGAGCTGAATTTTGGTATGCAAGCTTGTATCTTCTAAGTGGGGGTTAATTTTTAAGGCTAGCAAGATGGGATATAAACTACTTGCATCTTCCATACAAACTCCCCTCTTTTAGGGGTGTCCTTACGTCTGTCCTCCCGATTACATCTTAAAGAGCTATCGAACTTACATTTGGTAAACAAGTTTCTATCCCCTATGCGTAGATTTTGTTTTAAGATGAGCAAAGTCGGACCAAAACTATACCCACTTCCCATTTCATATTTTGGGGGTTATCCGTCTGTCTGTCTCCGCGATTACCGCCTTTGCTGACAAGCTAACGAGCTTTGCTATGCAAGTTTCTATCTTTTAAGCGTGGATTAAGTTCTTAGATCAGCGAAATTAGACAAAAACTGCTTTCGCCTCCCATACAAACTTCCCCTTTTGGGAGTGTCCGTCTGTCTGTCCCCGAGATTAGTTACAGCCGATGTTTACAAGTTAACAAGCTAAAATTTGGTATGCAAGCTTATGTTCCTAAAGCGTAGGTTAACTTCGAAGATGACCGAAAATACACAAACACCGCTCCCACCTCCCATAAAAACTTCTCCCTTTGGACGTGTCCGTCTTTTAGCCCTGCGATTACAGCCATAGTTTAACAGATATCAAGCAGAAATGTGGTACGCAAACTTATGTCCTCTAAGCGTAGGTTAGGTTCTAAGATGTGCAAGAATGGTTCAAAATTGCTGCCACCTCCCATACAAACACTCCTTTGTGAGGGTGTCGGTCTGTCTGTCCCCGCAATTACAGTCAAAGTTTTAAAGCTATCAACACTTGGCATGCTAGTTTCTATCCTATAATCAGAGATTTAATTCTAAGTTGAGTAAGATCAGACTAAAACTACTCCCACCTTCCATACTCCCTCTATTTGGGTGTTAAAAAATCCATATTTGTCATTTCGTTAGTAATAAAAAATTATTGACAAACAAAAAATGGATCTGATTGGCTAAAAGTTACGTCTTCCTCTTATACCAACTCTCCTTTTTTGCGGTACAAAATTTAACAATATATAGGTGTAGTCCAAATAAACCAAATGGTAAAGGGTATCTTAGTACTTTTTCTTATTTCAACTCCTAACAGTAATCGGCACACCCTAATGAAATAATCGTATCTCTTTAAGTCTTCTTTATAAATGACAAACGTGCAAACGTATTTCACACATATGTAAGTACATGAAATTATCAATATGCATTTATGCAGAAATCCGTTGCGTATGAGGAATATTTTAACAGAATATCAATTATATATATATCACTCATACGTTAAGTATAATTTCACAATAATATTGCAGGAAATGAATAATAACATCCGCCTGCAATGTAAAGATTAATAACACAGTGCAACAGTGAAAAAAACACCCGAACGTGACTATATAGGTTCGATAGTACAACCGGAGCTGAGTAAAACCCTAGCTCAGTTTGGCTAGATTGGCTACCAATTTTTTTTTTGGCCCCCTAAACTTTTTGAAATCCCTTGGACCCCTTGAAAAAAGGTGACATCAATTGTTGGCCAACAGTTTCTACAGTTTTTAATCTAGCTCTTTCTCTAATTCAGCAAAGTTTTAGCTAATAGTCCGCTTAAGAAACTGATATAATAAAATTTCCCAAAAAAATTAGACTTCCCTCGTTTATTTTCAAAAAACTTCGATAAAAATTCTAATTTTTTCACTATTTATTATATAAGTCGTAGGGAATCCAGATTTTTTGCATACTCTATTTAGTGAAATTGTAATTTAGGTAACACCGAATAACTTCTCTAAACAAACCTATGCAATCTGAACAAGTCTAGGGATATTAAATAGCTCTCAAAACACACTATCTACTTTAAACAAATCAGTTTTTTTAGGAGTTTTGGGCCATTGTGCAATGTTTTTACTTGCTATCTTTACCAAAAACGTACTTATTGTAGAACTAAATAACTTCTTTAAACAACCAATATGATCGGAATACTCCACCCCCTTAATTGTTCACAAAGAGCATTAGGGTGTTCCTTATATGGCATTTTTTCGAATTTCGTTAAAAATATGTATTAATCGCGATGTTGGTCATCTGTCTTCACCTTACGTTTCTTTTTGCCAATATTAGAAATATATTGTGAGAAATTTTGTATCAATAGTTGGACATTAGGGTGTGCCGCAATGAGGTTAAAGTATGAATTTGTTCTCAAATCAGTTTATTGCCGCTGAGTATTTTTCTTTCGTATATAGACTAAGTAGTAACAAGCCGTTCAATACCTGAAATAAAGACCTAAAATAATATGTGTTTGCTTTTACCATATCTCTTATAGACGCCGAGATATTTGATATAGAAGTGGGGGTATTTTTAAAAAAATTATTAAAAATGTTGAAATTGAATTTCGATGTAGATTATTATGGGCAATTATATATTTCAACGTTTAAAGGTTAATCAAGTTAAAATCTATATGTTTAAAAAGTATATGTGTATATTATCACTATCTCTATCAATTCTCGAGATGTAACGGGCTTAAAAAGCATAGCAATGACTACTTAACTTTTGTTTCACCTGTATATCCATTGTGTATGCTTACAAATGTCATCAAAACCATTAATATCCAATGGTCTTTTGAGGGGATTTTTTATTTTTATCATATAAAAATCGTTATTGGTAAGTATTCAATGGGTATTCAGATGGAACAAAAGTTCATTAGACATGCATACAGTCAAAAATTCCGTTTTTAACGCCTAATATCTAGAGAATTGATAGAGATAGTGATAATGTACACATTTACTTTTTAAACATATAGATTTTAACTTGATTAACCTTTAAAAGTTGAAATATATAATTGCCCATAATAATCTACATCGAAATTCAATTTCAACATTTTTAATAATTTTTTTTAAAAATACCCCCACTTCTATATCAAATATCTCGGCGTCTATAAGAGATATGGTAAAAGCAAACACATATTATTTTAGGTCTTTATTTCAGCTATTGGACGGCTTGTTACTACTTAGTCTATATATGAAAGAAAAATACTCAGCGGCAATAAACTGATTTGAGAACAAATTCATACTTTAACCTCATTGCGGCACACCCTAATGTCCAACTATTGATACAAAATTTCTCACAATATATTTCTAATATTGGCAAAAAGAAACGTAAGGTGAAGACAGATGACCAACATCGCGATTAATACATATTTTTAACGAAATTCGAAAAAATGCCATATAAGGAACACCCTAATGCTCTTTGTGAACGATTAAGGGGGTGGAGTATTCCGAGCATATTGGTTGTTTAAAGAAGTTATTTAGTTCTACAATAAGTACGTTTTTGGTAAAGATAGCAAGTAAAAACATTGCACAATGGCCCAAAACTCCTAAAAAACTGATTTGTTTGAAGTAGACAGTGTGTTTTGAGAGCTATTTAATATCCCTAGACTTGTTCAGATTGCATAGGTTTGTTCAGAAAAGTTATTCGGTGTTACCTAAACTACAATTTCACTGAATAGAGTATGCAAAAAATCTGGATTCCCTACGACTTATATTAAAAAAAGTGAAAAAATTAAAACTTTTATCGAAGTTTTTTGAAAATAAACGAGGGAAGTCTAATTTTTTTGGGAAATCTTATTATATCAGTTTCTTAAGTGGACTATTAGCTAAAACTTTGTTGAAGAAGAGAAAGAGCTAGATTAAAAACTGTAGAAACTGTTGGCCAACAATTGATGTCACCTTTTTTCAAGGGGTCCAAGGGATTTCAAAAAGTTTAGGGGGCAAAAAAAAAATTTGGTAGCCAATCTAGCCAAACTGAGCTAGGGTTTTACTCAGCTCCGGTTGTACTATCGAACCTATATAGTCACGTTCGGGTGTTTTTCAAAAAGTTTGATTTTGTGTCATAGTGTAATTTAACTTGAAAAATGTTAAGAATAACTCCATTTGAAATATTCATTGAACGAACACTATGACACAAAATCGAATAATTCCTTTGCGGATTAAAAGCATTAGGTGAGTGTATTTAAATTCCGAGATGGCAGATCGATCCTAGGTCGTATTTTTTTATGGTCCGGTGAAGTTTAAAGTTTTACCTAAAATAGAGTATGAAATAGATGCTAAGTGTGGATCTTTATAACTGTCTATATCGATCGCTTACGTGTCTTTTTCGTCTTTATTTGCTCAGAAAATTCTACTTGTGGTGCTCTAAGACCAAAAATCGTTATCTACAACTTTAACTAATCAGTTTGTCTCATTTCAAAGCACTGTGTGGACAGCGGCCTAAAATTGTCAGAGTATTTATGTTACTTATTGTTTTAGTGCATTTTCGATTTAAGGGGTCTTCAATGAAATTTAACGAGACATATAATCTCTCTATCTCTACTCCTTTAGAGTCCTTTTCTTCCTTTTTTGATAAAAACCAGAAAAGGACCTTAAAATGGAACTTTATAACATTCAAATGATTTACAAATGTGTTACTCAGAAATTTCTACTTGGGGTGCTGTAAGACCAGTCATCGTTATCTCTTTTACTTGTCATTTTGTCTCTTTTCAAAAAACTGTATGAAAAACGGCCTAAAATAGTCAAAGTAATTATGTTGCTTTTTCTGTAAGTGCATTTTCGATAACAAGTGTCTGCAATGAAATGAAATGAGGATTATTTTGTGGAACATTTAAACCCTCTTTTTCCACTCTTTATGTGTTCTTGTCAACTTTTTTCGAAATATGGAACATTTTAACTCTCTATCTCGACTACTTACGTAACCTTTTCGTCCTTTTTTTTATAAAAACCAGAAAAAGATCTTAAAAAGGCATTTCAGAACTTCAGATGTGCTAAAAATAAGTTACTCATAAATTTATGCTTGGGGTGCTCTAAGACCAAAAATTGATATTTCCAACTTTTACCAATCGTTTTGTCTCTTTTTAAAGCACTGTTTGCCTAAAATATCTATGCTACTTATTGTTTTAGTGCATTTTCAATATCAGGCGTCTTCATTAAATGAAAAGAACATTTTTTTGTGGAAAATTGTACATCTCTATATTGACACCTTACGTGTCCTTTTCGTCCTTATTTCCTGAAAAGTCATAAAAGGAATGTGACTACAACATTCAAATGATCTACAAAAATAGAAAAGTTTACTCGGGTTGTTTTAAGACAAGATTAAAAGGTATATTAATTTTGTTCTTCCTTTTGTAACGCCCATAAAGAGGAGTGGTAGGTATGACAACATTCCTATTTATCTATCTATATATATAAAAGTCTTAGGTGGCTAACTGACCACATCTTAGCCCAAAAGGCTTTAACTAGAACCATGAAATTTAGAATGTTGGTTCTTTTATGACGCAAGCGCGCACTAGGTAAGAATTTTTGGAAATTCGGACTGCAAGGTTATAAAATGGGTGTGGCACTACCCCATACAGCTCGACCTTTGAAATCTCGAAATCGAGATTTGGTACATATATTGGCCGGACAAGAAAAAATACTTTTGTTGTGGAAAGAGGGCAATGCCACACCTCTTTTAAAAAAAAACCTATATATGGACCAAACAATTGGATCGATTATAGGGCCTCTATCATAGGCTGCATGAACACATAATTGGACAAGAGGGTGTGGCATCGCCCACACAAACCGAAATTTCCATCGGCCATATCTCACGAACCATTAGAGGTATGAAGATAAGGTTAACTACATATGTTACTTGTACAAGGTGGATAACGTCTCGCTGGAAAAAGAGCGATGTCACGCCCCTTTTATAAAAATCGTTATGTCGGTCATATTAATGAACCGATTTCAATAAAATTTTCATATTTTTATATATTTAAAGTTGCTTGGTGACAGGCTGGGTGAAACTGCTATAGGTTGGATGATTCAATTTGAGATGGTTGTTCCCCTCTGCGAGTAAACTTAAGCTAAGAAAGTGATTTTTGAAAATTCGTACTTTTAGGGGTAAAAATTGCCAAAAAGGGATACACCTGGTACCATCACTCCGATTATAACTTATCTTCAAAATAAGATTATGTTTCTTTTTCGAATTTTAGGAGTTTCTTCGAAATCTGCACTCGATGGGGTAACAAATCGATGAAGCGATAAAAATATTACTATTGCCCAGACCAATATTTATATATTTTAGGGTAAAAAAGTCGCAGAGGTAAAAAACTGTTACAATCACCCAGACTAAACTACTAATAGGCAGAGTCGCAAAAAATTATATGGATGTTTACTTTATGGAGTAGTTTTGGGGTATGCAATAATTTTTCGAAATTTGTATATTAGAGGTAAAATATCGAAAAAGGAATAAAACTGGTACTATCGCCCGGAATAAATGCCAAAAGGTAATAAAAAGAACTAATTTTTCTAAATTTGTAGGGGCGAAAGTATAAACCATCACCCAGAGCACACTTCTAAAGCTTTTGGGGCATACGCTCTTCTTATAGAGTAGTGGCGGGGTAGGAAAACACATATTTATAGAAAGTCGTAACGTGTAACACAAACTATATTACTAATGTTTGTATTTTACCTGTATTGCTTAAAATCTTAAGAAGATTCATTGTAAGTATGTATATATAAATGATCAGCATCAATATCAGAGTCGATTTAAAGGTGACCGTCTGTCTGTCTGTCCATCTGTCTGTCCCAGTTGAAGTTTGGAATGAAAGATTATATCCTCGGACGGAGGTTATGTTCTAAGATGGGCAAGATCGGACAACATTTGGGGCTGTCCGTCTGTCTGTCCCCCGATTACAGCCGTAGTTTCAGAGCTATGGAGCTGAAATTTGCTATACAAACATCTATGAATTGAGTAAAATCGGACAAAAGCTACTCCCACCTCCCATACAAATCTCTCCCTTTATAGGGTTGTCCGTCTGTCGCCCGATTTCAGCCGTAGTTTAAGAGCTTACTTACTTACTTAGCTTGTACTTCTGTGCAATCCCAGTGGATTATATACCGCATGAGAAAAATATTATAAGCGCCTCGATCTTCTGCGCTTCTTCTCCAGTTAGTCACACCGAGTTCTGTAAGGTTCTCAGTAACCTGGTCTTTCCAACGGAGTTTTAGTCGCCCTCTTCTGCGCCGTCCATCAAGTTCATTGTCGAAGACTTTTCGAGCTGCAGCATTTTCGTCCATGCGTACAACATGATCTAGCCAACGCAACCGTTGCACCTTAATGCGTCTGACCACGTCAATGTCAGTGTACAGCTCGTACAGCTCATGATTCATACGACGCCGATACTCTCCGTTAACGATGATGGGCCCATATATTTTACGGAGTATTTTTCTCTCGAATACCGCCATAACCGATTCATCCGCTTGTGTCATAACCCAGGATTCTGAGCAATACATTAAGACAGGTAGAATTAGTATCTGGTAGAGCTGGAGTTTTGTTCGTCGAGAGAGGGCTCTGTCATTGAATCGCTTGCTTATTCCGTAGTAGCATTTATTTGCAAGCAGGATTCTTCTCCGGATTTCTAGGCTGACATTATTAGCTTTGTTGATGGCGGAACCTAGGTGGATACAATTATCTACCACCTCGAAATTATAATTGTCAACATTCACGCAGTTTCCCAAACAAGTAGATTCTTTGTTCGTTGAAACTAATAACTTCGTTTTGTCATCGTTCACCATAAGACACATATTCGGTGATTCCTTCTGTATACTTGAGAAGGCTGCAGTCACATCACGCAGTTTTCGACCGATGATGTCTACGTCATCAGCGTACGCGAGTAGCATGTGGCTTTTGTTGAATATAGTGCCACTCGTGTTTACTGCAGCTTTTCTCATTATCATCTCCATCACAATGTTGAAGAGATCGCACGATAGGCCGTCGCCTTGTTTTAGGCCTCGTTTGGTATAGAATGGCTCCGTAAATTCCTTGCCAATCTTCACTGAAGACTTCGTGTCAGTCAGCGTCATTCCGCAAAGACGTATCAGCTTCGCTGGAATACCAAACTCAGCCATGGCTTCAAGTAATTTCTGCCGTATCGGGCTGTCGAAGGCAGTTTTATAGTCGACAAAAAGATGGTACGTGTCGATCTGTTTCTCTTGGGTCTTTTTCAGGTTTTGCCGAAGTGTGAAAATCTGGTCAGTTGTTGATTTTCCAGGTTTAAAGCCACACTGATAAGGCCCGATCAGGTTGGATAACACTGGCTTTAGTCTTTCACATAGCACACTCGACAGGACCTTATATGCAATGGGTAAAAGGCTGATCCCGCGGTAGTTGGAGCACACACTTGGATCACCTTTTTTCAGCACAGGACATAATACGATTACATTCCAATCGTCGGGCATGCACTCTTTAAGCCAAACCATAAGCAGGAGCTGGTGCATGCTCGTTTAAGAGCTATGGAGCCGAAATTTGGTATACAATCATCTATCCTCTAAGCGGAGGTTATGTTAAAAAGCAAAATCGAACCAAACTACTCCCACCTCTCATACAAATCTCTCCCTTTTTGGGGGTGTTTGTCTGTCCAGCCACAATTTTTAGAGCTATGGAGCTAAAATTTTGTATACCTTAACCTTATCCTTAGAGGATAGAAGTTTGTATACAAAATTTTAGCTCCATAGCTCTAAAAATTGTGGCTGGACAGGTTAAGTTATACGATAAGCAAAATCGAACAAATACTACTTCCACCTCTCACACCAATCTCTTCCTTTTTGGGGGTGTCCGTCTGTTTGTCTGATTACAGCCGTAGTTTAAGAGCTATGGTTTTTAAATTTGGTATACAACCCTCAATCTTCTAAGCAGCGGTTATGAATTCTGAATTGAGTAAAATGAAACAAAAACTACTCGCATCTCTCATACAAACTCCCCCTTTTTGGGAGTTGTCCGTCTGTGTATTCTTGCGATTACAGATTAAATTAAGAGTTAAGGTCGAAAAATCAAAAAGAAAAATACACTGCATTAGCGCAAAAAAAAATATTGTATGAAACACACATTGTAATTCAAAAATCTAATGATGAAGTTCGATGTTTTGTGTCCGACTACCAGAGTGTAATTACATCTAATAATCATTTTCTATTAACTACCAATGTTATACTATTATACTTTATACATTTAAACTATTTCTTATACTTTCCTATTCTTATGTTATGCTAACTTAGCAATCTCATACTTACCTGTGAAAAAATAAAACATTAACATATGACACATCTCCTTTTAAATTAAAACGCAATTGAAAGATATTGTATACATTTCGCATTAATCGCAATTTTCCATTAATTTCACATTAATCATACGCTCCGGTGGATTTCTAAATTACTTCTCAAGTAAATCTCCAAATCACCTAATGTCGCAATTTTCAATAGCTGTTGGCTTAGTGGCATTAAATACATGAATCGTGAGTTGAGATTATATGACTAGACAATTAAAGCCACCACCCTGTCGTAGGACACACACACACACAGACACAATAGCTGTTTACTTACAGCACCAAATTAAAAATGCATTAAATTTTCTAATAAGTGTGTTTTGAATGAATACAATGAATTCGCACTGAACGACTTTCGCCAACAAAAGAAAAATTGCGTGTTTCTAACTGCAGTCATTTAATTGGAATCTACAAGGACCGCATTAAATGTTGGTTAACATTTTATCCAAATCTGCACACATAAATTCTACTCATTATCATGGCTATAATCAAACTCTGCATACAATATTACAATTTCAGTTAAGCACACAGACATTTAACATTTTTATCCTTTCAATTAATCTCAACACAATAAAATTTGCTAACCACTGACATTCGCCTGCCCCCTAGAGTCTGTGTCACAGTGTCTGCATATTAGTGTCCAACTGTGTCGTTTTGTGGTCAGTGGTTTTGTGGACAACACACAGGAGGAAGTCTGCCCTTGGAGAGATGGAAGAGGAGGAAATCGTTTGCACGCCTTAGATCGAGTGATAGAAATTGGCACAAAATGGAATTGATATTAAAACAAAACAAGGCGTATACATATTATGGGTACATGAAGAATACGCAGCGAGATAACCCAACACATGAAATGGTCATATGGGAGCTAGTAAATTGAAAACAAGTTGTTTATGACAAGTGGAAGATTGCAATCTTAGGTCAATTTGTATGGGTCTCCTCTAAGATGTGATTGAGTACTGATAAGAGTATTTGTTGAAAGCACATCACCATTCCGATTCCCATTGTGGTTGTGGTGTTCATGTTTATGTGAGGGCTGCTAGTGATTGTCAAATCGTAAGAGACTTTATTGTATTAAAATGGAGAGACACTTAATAGAGAACGTTAATTGTTATTTAGAGAAATTGTGAGAGTTTTTTTAATAAGATTATCTGATATTTATGAATATATGAATATGATTATTAAGGAAAAATAATATGGTATGGCTTTACAAGTTTTTTATTTACTCAGGTGAAATATTTAAAATACATATGAAATTAATATTAATCATACGTATTGAATCAAATTTAATTTAACGGAATTGGTAAGATTTCTTTATTACATCATTATATAACATAGAACTAGTGGACCCGGTAATGAATGATTTTTTAAATAATGATGAAAATTTTTGTTATAGTTTCGTCTTTTTTACTTCGTGCGTTCATCACACACTCTCTGTAAAGAATTCGTTACCCCAAGTAACTCCTTAACCCGGTCCAACTTACAACATCTTATTGTTTCATATGTTATATCTCTATGACATCCTCTTCTTTTTTATTGGCAGCAGCAACAGAAATTCATCTATCAGTAGTCTAAGTGCTTCGGTCCTTTGCGCTCCAAAGAAAGTTACTCACACCAAATGTAGATAACAGCTCCTTCTCCTGGTCCATCCAACAAAGTTTTAGTCGCCCCCTCCTGCGCCGCCCATCGAGTTTATTGACGAAAACCTTTCGAGCTGGAACGTTTTCATCGATTCGTCGATATCGTTGTACAGCTCATACAGCTCGTGGTTTGTTCGACGACGATGCTTGCCGTTAACGTTGACGGGTCCAAATATTTTGCGAAGTATTTTTCTCTCGAATACTCCCAGAATAGATGATCCGCTTTTGTCATAACCCTGGATTCTGCGCAGTTAGGATCAGAGTCTGGTAGAGCAGGATCTTTGTTCTTCGAGAGAGCGCTTTGTCGTTAAATCGCTTGCTTAGCGCAAAGTAGCAGCGGTTTGCGATTAATACTCGTCATTTGATTTCCAGGCTGACAATAGCATTTTTGTTTATCATAACAAAATCATCTACCATTTCAAAGTTATAGTTGTCAACGTTCACGCACCGTCATTTGTCAACAGACCCACTTCCGCCGACTGCTTTTCAATGCTCGAAAAAGCCTCAGTAACATCCCGCAATCCACGGCCAATGATATCTATATTATCGGCATACGCGAGCACCATGTAACTTTTGTTAAAGATGGTACCAATGCTGTTTACTGCAGCCTTCCGCATGGTCATCTCTACTACGATTTTAAAAAGATCGCAGGACAGACTATCGCCTTATCTAAAGCCTCGCATGGTAGAAACTGACTCTGTCAGATTTCTGCCAATTTTAACTGAAGACTTCGTGTCAATCAGTGTCATCCCACAAAGTCGTATTAGCTTAGCGGGGATACCAAACTCAGCCATAGAATCCAACAAATTTCTGTCGTATAGGACTGTCCAATGCAGCTTTGTAATAAATAAACAGATGGTAGGTGTCGATCTGCATTTCCTGGGTCTTCTCCAGAATTTATCGTAGTGTGAATATTTGGTCGGTCGTGGAATTACCAGGTCTAAAGCCACACTGATAAGGTCCAATCAGGTTCGCCAGAATGGGGTTTAGTCTTTCACATAAAACACTAGATAGCACCGGCTTTATAAAGCTCTACCGGCAGTCCATCGGCTCTCTCAGATTTATTATTTTGAAGCCTTGCGATCGCCGTGCTGGTCTTGTTTTGGCTCGTTGGTGCACAATCTACTCCGTTATCGATGATTGGTATGATTTCGTCACTTATGCTGCCTTCGGGAACGAGTAAAAATTGAAAGTGTTCCCTTCATTTTTGCAACACACTCTAAGTGTTCGTGAACAGATGTCCGTGTCTGTCCTTACAGGTGGGGATCCCTGTTCCAAAACCTTTGCTTTTAACCCTTTGGTAGAGCTATCGGGCCTCACCTCTATCCCTGTAGTTGTCGATATCCTGGCTCTCTCTTTTCTTCCACAGACGCTCCCACCTTTTCTCCTTATAACGCTCCGTCAGTGCATGCGTTGCCATTGGCTGCAGTTTTGTCTTGTATGCAGCATTCATTTCCTCAGACATTTCGCGACATTCATCATCGTACCAGGGCTTGTCTGAGCTTGGTTAATCATAACCCAGTATGGTCCTTGCGGCAGTGGTCATAGAATTCGCAATATGCTGCCACTGTGTGTCGGGAACTTCAGAACTAGGGGGGTTTTTTTGGAGTAATTGAGAGAGTTGCTTAGAGTAGGCATTGGCTATCTCGGTGGTATGCAGCTTTGTGATGTCTAGCTTTCTTAGCGTTTGATTACGAGTGTTTTTAGAACTACTTAATCATGTGCGTACCTTGGCTGCAGCTAGGTGGTGATCTGAGTCAATATTTGCACCGCGCATCACACGCACGTCCATAACGCTTAAGACATGCCTTCCACCAATTACCACGTGATCAATCTGATTTCTTGTATTTTGATCGGGATATATCGAGGTTGCCTTGTGAATATCTTTATGCGGGAATCTGGTTCCACTCACTACCATGTTTCTTGCCGACGCGAAACTTACCAGTCTGAATCCGTTATCGGAGGTATTGTTGTGTAGACTGAGTTTTCCAACTGCTGAACCAAGAGCATCTTCCCTTCCTATTTTAGCATTAAAATCTCTCAGAACAATTGTCGACGATATACTCCAGTTGGATAGAGGCACCATCTCTGTCTAGAGTTCGGACATTCCGGGTGCATATCCTTAAATCATGGTCCTTATAACGTTTGCGGGGGTCGTCAACATATGGGTTGCTTCTCGTTTTCTCTTTTCTTCCTGCTTTCATTATAATTATATTGTTTAAGGAGAGTGGATTATTAGACCTAGTTTCTTGGTATTGTCAAAGCCACTAAGTGAGCCTCTGTGTTGAGCTTCAGTAACTTCTGTTCCCTACTTCTTAAGACGCATCGGTGGTAGCATGCCGATTAGGTTACTCAACATCGGAAAGGACACAGTCTCCACTGAGAAATAAGTGCGAAAAGGTAAGAAAAACGGTCTCATAGTGGTCTTTATGAGCAATTCGGATGCCTAGACACGTTCAGATTGTATTTATATTTGCACTAAAGTTGTTCAAAGTTACCGTGGCTACAATTTTGGCGAACATTGTTAGTGAACAATTCGGACTCCCTCAAAGTAATGCTGAAAAAAATGAAAAAAAAAATAAAAAATACTTAAATTTTTTGAAAAATGGGCAAAAATAGGTAAAATTTTTGGCATATATAGTTTAGCGCTATAACGAAGTATGAGTTAGCTGTTGGACCTTTTTTCAAGGAGCTCACTGATTTTGAGAATCTTTTGAGGTCCTTAAAAAAAATTGGTCACCAATCTCGCCAAACTGAGTACAGGGTTTTATTACCCTTTGATAGTAGAATCGAACCTATTTTGTCAAGTTCTTGTTTTTTCTTCACTGTTGCACTGTGTTATTAATGCATCCAACTTTACAAACCGAATGATGCAGAAGTTCTTATTTTTGGGGCTACTTTCAAGTGTAATTCTCACAGTTGAGTCCCAAATCAATGTGTTGAAAAATGTTGTACTGTGTAAATCTGAACTACTTTTGATTCACATATCTTGTCTTCTTTAAATTTTTTTAACACAAGTTAAGAAATTAGTGTTAATAAATTATTATCACGCCAAAATGAATATTCCCATTGCCTTCCACTCTTACTCGAATGATATACTACATACTTATGGTATATGCCAGTATGTATAATTGTTATGTCCTTTTAATTATTTCATTTGAAATGTGGTTACATCTTATAAGAACGAATGTATTTGAGAGCATTTCATATTCAGCAATGAAAAAAAAACTATAACTTTAAACATTTAATTGCACACATACAAGAATATTTGCTCCATATGGTTACATATGTGTGCGTGCTGTACGATAACATCACTCGACATTGGGAACGAATTCCTGAAAATATTCCCTCTTGAAGTATACACAAGCATAATTGTGGTAGGTCTGCCATATACTCCATACTACTTTAAGAAACGCATAAATATGTTATACAAATTTACAACTAGTAAGCAAATGCGAGCATAGCAATGGACACAGCTTGTGCATCCTGGTTTATACATTTTTTGTTAATCCTTTTTTTATTTAATAATTAATATGTATACAAAACTAAAACTCAAATATCTATCCTTAACATTATTATTTTAGTATTGTTTATTTAAAAATTTTATAGTTAACAACATTATCAGTTAAATATACTTAATTCCCTCTATACCCCATGAATGAGGTATAGCATAGCTTCTCGCGTTATTGTGACTTATCCTACTTTGCAATTTTAGACACAACAACGGCATCTACTCGTTATAGACGAATGCGAACGTCAGCTTTTTGAAAAGCTTTTACTAGACTTTTTACTGCGAAGTAGCTGTCGACAACAGCGAATGGGCGGCTGTAGAAAGACATGTAGATGACTGACAAAGGAATCGGATCCTGGTATCCCGCATGATAGTATTAACCATCAAGCCACGTCCGGCCCATAATATAATACTCATGGGTCATAAAAATATAGAAGTGTTTAAAATCCACCTTGAGCAAAATAATTCGTATGGCCATTAAAAACGTAATGCAGCCAACATGACAAAACAAATGATGTAGAAGTTTTTATTTTTGGGGCCACATTCAAGTGCAATTCTCAGAATTGAGACCCAGAATTATGTGCTGTACTATGTATTTAACTAAATTTCCTATTTTTTGTATCTAAAAGACTATCCATAAAATTCTATTGCCCAGTGTAATGCCCATGATCTTTTATATAATTGATATACATACGAATGTAGCCAACGATTTTCAACTTTCTCTCTCTCTCTTTAGTGGTTTTCTCAATGTTTTGCGGTCGATTTTTGTGTCCTCTATAATGTTCTTAATGTTACAAAGTTTTTAGTTAGTTAGGTTGTGGGAGGGGGAGGGTTCGTTAATTTTCCTTGATGTTTAGATTTTATAATTATCGTTCTTTGCTATAACATGCATTCAGGAGTATGTGAGTGTGCATGGAACAGTGTATGTGTGCGTGCGCAAGGAATTAAAATGTGTGGCTTTCATGTTAGCTCCTTGCTGGCATACTGCTAATGATGGCGTTTTGATTTTTTTGTTTTTTTGGCATTGTTGAATACTGTTATTATTGCAGCTTAATTAACTTTAGAAAGTTTCTTCCTCATTGAGTTTAAACAAACAGAAAAAAACTAAAATTTTCGACGTTTCAGTTATGCAGTAGCATTACTATACGTAATTTGGAGACAACATTAAGTGAAGTGCAAATATTAAAAATGAAAGCATAATAGCATTAATAATAATTTAAATAGTTTAGTAAATGTATAAATGTTTTATATATTTTTAATAGTCTATATATATAAAAATGGTGTAAAAAATCTATGGTAATTCATCAATTGAGAACGGCGGGGCCGATTTTGCTCAAGCTTTTTTTTCAGTTGTTCGTTATTGCCAGGAAAAGGTTTATGTGAAAGAAAATTTTGGGAAAAGCGGAAAAATCGAAAATTGCCTTGGCTTTTCGAATAGAAAAATAGAAAATTTTTGCTGAAAAATTCCGGAAAAATTTAAAAAATTTGAATTTTTTTTCGACGAAATTTTGCATTTTATCGTATGATTTAATAATTTTGGACGATGTAACTGTGAAAAATTTCGAAAAATTATTCCCAAATGACTTTTCGAATGGAAAAATAGAAAAATTCTTGGTGGAAAACTCGGAAATTTTTTTTACAAAATTTTGCATTGTGTCGCTTAATTTGATAAAAATCTCAAATTGAAATTTTGTTTAAAATTTTGTGTGCAATTGTTTCGTAGTGAATTTCCGAATGGAAAAATAAAAAAAAATTGTTAAAAAATTACGGAAAAATGCCAAAAATTTGGTATAATAGAAAAATTCTTGGTGGAAAACTCGGAAAATTTCGGAAAAACTCGAAAAAGTTGGTTTTTTCGACGAAATTTTACATTGTATCGCTTGATTTAATGATTTCAGTCGACGTAAAGGTGGAAAATTCGTTATGATGCTTGCAAGATTTCGGATTATTGTGAAATTTATTATGTTAATAGATTAAACGCGAAATGATCGAACAATATCAATACCTCTGCATGAGCATAACGCATTGGTCCGATTGTTCAAAACCGCATTGAATTTAATGCATTTTGACGACCACAAAATCATTATCAGGTCAAACAAAAGACCCTCTGGATACCATGCAAGACAATTCAATGCTCCCACTATAAATGAAGTCGCGGTGGTGATTGTTGGGAAGAATGTAGAATCACGCGATATTGTTCTCTAGCGTCGGGATGGTGGAGAACTAAGGCACGTGTACGAGACTCATCGGTCATATCCACTTCAATACCCGTTGATGTTCTGTCGTAGAGAGGATGGCTTTCACCTCAATTTAAAGTTGGCCAATAGAATGAAAGGTTTGTTTACAAGTCATCACTTCTTTTTCATTCTCCATTTAAGTTCGACCGGCCGTGGCATAGTGGTTAGAACTCGCGACTACCATGCGGGAGATCGCAGGTTCAAACCTGGCTCAAGTCACCTTAATAAAAAATTGTTCTTTCATTGTCGGCTCCCCTCGAATGTTGTTGACAGCAACTTCGCAGTATTAAGTGTCAAATCAATCGTCGTGTCTAGTAAGAGCTTCTCAAACGGTGACGTTCGCATTCGTCGAAAAACAAGTAGGTGCCGTTAGTTGTGAATCTAAAAATTGAAAGCGTGTTAATTCACAACAACGCGAGAAGCTATCCCATACCTCATTCATGGGGTGCAAAGGGAAATTAAGTTTTTTTTTTATTTAAGTTCGAATTCGTATTTCAGGAGAAGAAACTAATAAAAATGAAATTTTATGCGTATCGAGCAAACGAACGTGTACGATTCGCTGATGAAGGTTGTTGACGATGGAACGGGAGGCATTTACTTTCTCGATGCTCCCGGTGGGACAGGCAAGACATTCGTCATTTCTTTGATTCTGGCAATTATTCTGTCAAGATCGCAAATTCCGTTAGCTGTTGCATCCTCTGGTATTGCTGCAACATTGTTAAAAGGCGATCGAACTGCACTTTCCGCTTTGAAGCTGCTGATGAATCTTCTAATGGTTGACAAGCCAACGTGCAGCAAAATTGTCGCGAGAATGCAAAATCATTATTTGGGATGAATGCACGATGGAACATAAACGAGTTTTGGAGGCAGTTGACCGAACGATTAAGGATTTAAGAGGTGATTCAAAATGATTTGGTGGGGCTATGGTATTGCTGCCCGGAGATTTTTGCCAAACGTTTCCCGTCATCCCAAAATCTACTGCTGCTTATGAAATTAACGCATGCCTGAAATCGTCGTCTTAGTGGCGGTTTTTTCGTTTTTTAGTTTTCTCCGGCATTCCAAAAATAATAAAAATCTAGATTGGATAAGTAAATGGCCATACTAACAGCGAATTATAAGGACGTCGATAGCTTGAATGTTATTATTCAAAGTCGAATCGATGAAGAACTGCATTCATACAAATCCGTTGGCAGCGTGACCAACGATAATGAGGCGATCAGCTATCCGACAGAATTTTTGAATTTTTTAGATTTGCCAGGAACTCCGCCGCATAATTTACAGCTGAAGGTGAGGTCGATCAAAGCATATTGCGGAATCGGAATCATCTTAAATTGTGCAACGGTATGCGGTGTTTGGTCAAGAAACTTATGATCAATGTGATTAAAGCGACGTTCATCAAGAGCAAATTCCAAGGAGAGGAAGTCCTTATTCCACGAATTCCTATTATTCTAACCGATCTTCCCTTCCAAATTCAAGCGAATACAACTCCCCATTCGATTGGCTTTTGCGATGACAATCAATAAATCGCCAGGCCAATCGTTGGAAGTTTGTGGGATCAATCTCTAATTTCCCTGCCTTTCACGTGGTCAGCTTTACGTTGTCTGTTCGCGTGTTGGCAAACCGTCTTCATTGTTTGTTTTTATGCCGGAAAACAAATCGAAAAACATTGTTTATCAGATCGCTCTTCACAGCTCTTCACTAATTTCACATTAAACTAACTGCGTTTTACTTTTACCCTGGAGGTTAAATGAATTCGTTACCTTGGGAGCGAGACGAAGTTTGCCGGGTCCGAAGTTGTATAGCGGAATAACGTTTGCCTGGTCAGCTAGTATACAGATAACACTTGACTAACGAGTAATTCTTACTCGACACTTCAGGTATAAATATGCACAAGAATTTTCGTTATCCAACAGTAGTCCTACAGAGAGAGAGAGAGATCATTTGACACAGTAAGACATTGTGAGTTTGACCAGGTTACGGACTTACTTGGTATGCCGAATTGTTTACCGAACGCATAAGATCGACTCTTGAAATTAGGCTTTAGAGTTGGGTGTTCCTTATATGGGATTTTTGGGAATTTCGTTAAAAAAAAATTTATTAGTAGCGAAGTTGGACATCGAGCTCCACCTTTCATTTATTATTTACGAAATTACGAATATGTTGTGCGAAATTTCGCATCGATAGTTAGACGTTAGATTGTGCCGCAAAGAGGTCAAAGTTAGATTTTTGTGTTGAAAATAATTTCCTGATTTAGATAGATGTACTAGTAATATGCCTTTGAATAGGTGAAGTGACGACTAATAAAAGCATATGTTTGAACATACCATATCTTTTATAGATATCGAGATATTTGATGCAAAAGTGGGGTATTTTTGAAAAAATAATTAACAAAAAATTTGGAAATAGTATTGCCTTGTATATTATTCCAGACCAACAAATATTTCAACAGTTTATCATATATCACGTCAATGTTTACAAAAAACTATATGAGCACATTTTCAACAGACGGTTACCGTATACAGACGGTTACCGGTACTACATTGAATTTTGATCTTTAACGGAATGTCTGTTTCCGATTTGTAAAAGATATGACTTTGCTGATGAACTTTTTACTAAACAACAACACTTAATTTGTTAACTTTCATGTTAAGGAGTTGTTTGAAATTAGTTACATAAGTTAATAAACTCAACATATCATTATCGAGCTTAAGTACCGTTTTCAAAGTACTTTGTAGACCTAAATGTGAAATGTATTACAAGTTAAAATGCAATAGCGAAGCATTGCCGTGCCCACTAGTACTACATATAAAAACTAAATATCTTACATCAACTAATATTGTTAAAGCTTTTTCATCACAAAACCACTGTTGACATTCAAATTTCATAGAATAAATTTATGAAAATATACATATTTGGTGATATATGTCTTCACAAAATAACCTCTCCTTACGTGTCCAACGCATGATGACACTGAAAAGCAGACAAATACAAATCTCCCGTCAGCCACTATAAGCCACGCACACTCTCCACTTTCTTCGACCAACAGTGCCGCCACAGCCTGCAGTCCAAAGAAGCAAATTACCGCGCTGCACCCTGTACAATATAATATCTCTACGATTTGATGGTGGAATCATTCTTTAAAAAAAAAGCACAAAACGAAGATAAAAAAAAAAACCTTTTATCTTATAAAAACAATCAGCTAGGATTTTGTGGATTTTTAATGTACTAAACTCCCAACAATACCCGATTAGGCCAACCCATTTGTCATTCAGGCGAGGTGTGTACTGTAATCCAAATTTAACGTTTTAAATTTAATTGAATTTTTGTAATTTAAATGGAAACAATCCTATAAATATAACGACCAACAAATATACTCAAGTCATCTACTACACAATGTTAGTGACCGCTAAACAAATAAACATCTTTAGACACTGCATATTTGTAAAATTTCGTATGACCCCCAATTTTCAAATAATCAATTATCTGTACCTTCACACCCCTTGCGGATTTCCCACAACTATAAGTAATTAATCATTAAATTAATCGATTTCTCGCCGTTAATGAGTGTTATAATAAACAATTCTAAATTGATATTGTAATTGCCACATGGTCTCATGGTTTAGCCAAATGGTCGTTCGATACTCCTTTTTTTTGTGGTGCCACAAAATATTGATTGCAATCTTATGATTTATTACTTTTTGCAACGCAAATGACAAAAGTTCGAAGGACACCAAAACGACACTGTCACATAAACCCAAAAACAAAATTGTCACTATGTTGTATTACACGCAACGGGATAATGACTACTTAAGAAAATGACTATGATAATTATGCTATTGCTATTGCTGCTGCTGCTGCTGTTGTTACAGTTGCTATTTTTACTGCCATCAAGCAGACCACAAAATAAGATGACCTTGCATCTATGTGTGTGTGTGTGTTTTCTACTTTGCCACAGATGACTGGCAGATAATGACTTTGCATACCCGACCATCATCATCACATAACACAATTGTTGAGAGAGCCTTCAGTCGGTCGGTCAACCACATCTGGGTTCACATCCTTAAAATGTATTAACATTTTTATTCAATGAAACGGTCATTGTGTTTTTGCGACAACCAAACATTTGTCCGTCCATCCGTCTTTCCGTTTGTTAGTCCAACTAACCAGCTAATCAGTTGCCAACAATCACGTTTAGCTGGTATGCATTATCCTATGTATACCTCGTAAGATGCTGGCTGGCTTGTGTACTCATGCTTTCTTAACTTCTTTCGACAGGATTTTGTTTTTGGCCCAGCCAAGTAATAGCGCAAACATACTAACCTCCTACCCTTTACATCATCTACAAAAAAGTATCTTTTTCAACAGTTGTACGAGTGGTTGTGGCAACTAGAGATTCGCCAACAATTGCTGGTTTAGTTCTCGCAGCCGTTGTTGGTTATTGTTGTCATTGCCAGCTTTGTTTGGCCAAAGTGTCAATTACTAAAAATTAATTTACTGAATTAGTAATAGACTTTAAGGGTGCGGCATGGCCACGGTACTTACTTAAAGTTGCAACGATGAGTAAACATAGATATTAAGTCGCGAGACGTAGCGTAGATGTAAGTGTTAGATATTTCTTTGAGATTTTTTTAGTTTTATTTTTTTAGTTATTTTTTTTGTTGCAAAAAATTTACAATATGAAAATCGTCTAAAATGTATAAATAGAACAAAGAAAGTTAAGATACGCAAAGATTTTCATGTGTTATCATACTATACGATTTTATGTGGCCAATATAATTTATTGCATCTTGGGATAAAAATAAGCTGGATAAATTCCCAAAAGATCGATATGGTTCGTTTGATTTGATGGAGTTAATGTTATGTTACATTGATTGATTACACAGTGCAACATATGATTTTGGGACTCAATTCTGAGAATTGCATTTTAAAGTAGCTTCAAAATTAGGAACTTCTGCATCATTCGTTTTGTCAAGTTAGGTGCATATATAACACAGTACAAAATGTATCAGCTCATTGATTTGGGACTCAATTCTGAGAACTGCACTTGAAAGTAGCCCCAAAAAAAAAAGTTCTGTATCATTCGTTTTGTCAAATTACATGCCATACTAATTTCATATCGATTTGAAGTTATTAAGTATCGTATAGGGAAACTTCACGTTTTTGGCTCTTTTGTTTGGCATAATTGAAAACCATTAGTCCGATTTAGCTGAAAAAAATTTAAAAAAAATTAAGAAATACAATTCCTTTAATCTGTTTACATAACGTTTCCCTAGAAAACCAACAGTTTTGAACTGGGTTTATTTTGTAGCAGTTACAATAAAACTGTTGTACCCCGTGGCGTATGATGTACGTGGAATATTACATATGATAACACATTAGCACATTTTCCAACTTCAAACTCTTGAACCCATTGAGACACCCAAAATCCGAAAGCTTATCATAGTAGTGGAAAACCCCTAACTGGGTTTTGAATTATTAGCTAAGTTTTCTTTTAATTCATGTTTGAAGTTTTCGACTGGGAGGAGGATTTAAGTACATTTTTCAAAGAACATGTACTGATTCTTAAGTCTATATCTCGTGAACTATTCGAAATATTGCTATCCTCTCTTCAGCAATGTTTAGCTCTTAATCAGATCTAAAAATTTTACCTTGAGATTAAATAAAAAAAATTTTATCTCAAGGCAAAATTTTTAGATCTGATTAAGAGGTAAAAATTTTCCGAAGAGAGACAAGCAAAATATCGAATAGTTCGCGAGAATCAGTAAATGATTTTCGCAAACTTCAAAAATGAATTAAAAAAACCTTAGCTAATAATTCAAAACCCAGCTAGGCGTTTTCATCTACCATCATAATCTTTCAGGTTTTGGCGGTCTTAATTGGTTCAAATTTTTAGTGCTGCATTGTGTAATCATACGCCACCATATAACATTATAACAAAAGAGCCTACTTACTTACTTACTTAAGTGGCCAAATACAATTAACGAAACATAGTTCAAAAATTTGAGGCCTGAAGCAATAAAGAATTTCACACGCTTCGGTCTTCTGCGTGTGTTCTCCAGTTAGTCCTACCAGATGATGGCACATCGCCTACCACTTGGTCCTTCCAACGGAGTTTGGGTCTCCCTGCTCTGCGCCGTCCTTCAGGTTCGCCTTCAAACACCTTTCTCGCTGGAGCATTTACATCCATCCCGGCAACATGACCCAGCCATCGTAGTCGTATGTCGTGGTAAAGCTCACACAGCTCATGTTTTATCCGATGGCGACACCCGTACTTTTCTCTCGAGTGCTCCCAGGTTTTGTGTGTCCGTTGTCATAAGCACCCACGATTCGGCGTCTGACTCCTTTTCTAGCGATAAAAATTTCGGAAGATGTTGTCTATTTCATCGGCATAGGCTAGTGGCATGTGGCTCTTGTGGAATATGGTGCCAGACATGTTGACACCAGTCTTTCTCATCACCTTCTCCATAACTATATTAAATAGTGTACAGGACAGGCTATCGCCCTGCCTGAGACATCTCTCCGTGTTGAATGGTTCAGACTGATCCTTACCAATCTTAACCGAGGATTTGGTGTTTTCTAAGGTACATTTGCAAAGTCGAATCAGCTTTGCAGGAAACTCAGACATGGCCTCATAAAGCCTATTTCTTATCGGAGAGTCGAAGGCAGCTTTGTAGTCAACACAGAGGTGGTAGGTGTCGATCTGCTTTTCATGGGTTTTTTCCAGGATTTGTCGTAAGGTGAATATTTGATCCGTCGTGTATTTGCCAGGTCTAAAGCCGTACTGATATGGTCCAATTAGTTTTTCTACAATTGGCTTTAGACGTTCACACAATATGCTTGAAAGGACCTTGTACGCAATTGGCAATAGGCTTATTCCACGGTAGTTCTTACATTAACTACGATCTCCTTTCTTGTATATGGGACATAACAGACTGAGACTCCAATACCCGGGCATGCTCTCAATTCAGCAGGGAGACCATAGGCTCCAGCAGCTTTGTTGTTTTTAAGGCGGAAGATTGCCACACGTGTCTCGCTCTGGCTCGGAGGCGGACAATAAACACCATCGTCATGGTTTGGAGCGGGGTCTTCTGGAGTGGTGTCTGCATCCAATAATTTTTTAAAATGATTTCTTCATATCCTCAGAACGTTATCCGGGTCCGTCACTAGCTGACCATCGCTGTTCTTGCAGGAGGGTAGCCCTGTACCACGCATTTTCGCCTTAACTCTCTTGTAGAATTTTCGAGCTTCCCCACTACTTCGGAGCAATTCTGTGCACTCATCCTGCCTCTTCTTCAGCTCCTTCTTTTTTCGTCTAAAAAGACGAGTTGCCTCTCGTCTCTTCTCCCTGTGCCGTTCACGAACAGCTCGCGTTGCCATTGGCTGCAGTTTCGCCCTGTATGCAGCAACCGTCTCTCTCGTAGCATTGCGACATTCATCATCGTACCAGGCATTTTCTTAAGACGGCTTTGAGTACCCAAGTACGCTTCTCGCAGCCCGTTCTAAGGAGTCGGCTATATTTTGCCACTGCGAGGTTATATTATCAGGGGTTGGATCATTCCGCAGCAGTTGAGTTTGGTGGTTGGAGTAGGCGTCCGCTACCTCTGTGGTCCGCAGTTTATCGATGCCCAGCTTTCGTTGTGCCTGGTTACGTACGTTTTTCGCCATGATTAGCCTTGTGCGTACCTTAAATGCGGTAAGGAAGTGATCGGAGTCAATGTTCGCACCCCTAATCACTCGTACGTCCAGAACACTCGATGCGTGCCTTCCATCGCCTACCACATGATCTATCTGGTTCCTCGTCAATTGATCTGGAGATAACTATGTTGCCTTATGAATATTTTTATGGTCAAATCTAGTGCTGCTAACTACCGTATTTCTTGCCGCAGAGAAATCAATCAGTCTGATGCCATTGTTCGACGTTTCGGTGTGCAGACTGAATTTTCCGATGGTAGGCTCAAATGCTGTTTCCCTGCCTTTTTTAGCATTTAAATCGCCTAGTACAATTTTAATGTCATGGCTCGAACTACGGTCATATACATTTTCTAGGCTCTCGTAGAACACGTCTTTGTCCTCATCGCTTTTCTCTTCTGTCGGAGCATGAGCACATATAAGTGTTATGTGGAAAAACTTTGTTTTGACTCTTATGGTGGCTATACGTTCACACAACGGGTTGAACCTTGAGACTAGGTGTCGCAGTCTCTTGCCAACCACAAATCCACATCCAAACTCGTGCTTGTCCGCATGGCCACTATAGTAGATGTCGCACGTCTTCATGCGCGAGCACCCGTGTCCCGTCCACCGGATTTCCTGTAAAGCGGTTATGTCAGCCTTGTATCCTTGAGGACTTCCGCCAGTTGGATGGAGGCACTTGGTCTATACAGTGTTCTAACATTCCAGGTGCATATCCTTATATCATGGTCCTTAATTCGTTTGCGGTGGTCGTCAACATTTTGAGGGGTCCATTTTATTCTTTTCATACTTTTTTTTATTGCAATATTTTAAAAGTCGGTGGCGGGTTGCAATCCCAGCGCACCACGTCGCAGTTTTCTCCTCCTGCCAGGATTTTATTACAGCCGCCCATTCTAGGTCAGACGCTGACCAGGGTACCGCTCACTCTGAGCAGACGTGCCTGGGTTTTAGGTTTCGCCCCTCACAGTTAGTCGTGCTCTGACGGGTGTCAAAGGCACGCTTCCATGCGTCACCACGTGGAGGTACTCCGTCCGCAGTAGTACTATAAAAAAGGAGCTCTGTGAGTAGACTTGAAGTGCAATTGCCAAGGATTACTCTGGGTTTGCCATGTTAAACCGAACAGAAGCTTTACCTTGCATCACACTCCCGACGCCCAAAAGAGCCTAAAACGTGACAAATTCCCCTATACGATGCTTGCTAACATCAAATCGATATTAAGTTATTATGGCATGTAACTTGACAAAACGAATGATGCATTTTTGGGGCTGCTTTCATGTGCAGTTCTCAGAATTGGGTCCCAAAATCATGTGTTGTACTGTGTTATTCTTTTGATACTCGTATATATATCCAACACCGTGAAGTTTTCCGAAGGTGTCCGGTTTAAGGAAGGTTCTTTAATCTTTAATCAGTAATCAGATTTAAGGGTTTGTATTGACGTGAATTCGGGAATCTCTCTTTTAAACAAAAATATTTTAAAAAAAGTCCACCATAAATAATTCCTCAATTTTATTGATGAAGCCGTCCACACTAGTCGTAACTTCTTTATAAGAGGTCTAAAAATAATATACGCATACCGATAAATATAAGTGTCGTAATACTTTGACAAGTCCTTCAATATTTTTGCATTCATAATCATCATTATATTACTGTGGCTATCTTAAATACACCACTTTGATAGTGGTTTATTTAAGTTCAATCAATAATTTATGTACAAAATCCAAAAGTCATAGAAATTTCATAAATATTAATAGACTTGTGAAGGCAAACCACAAACGCCACTAATTTAAGTTCTGTCAAGAATGTGGCAAGTACCTTTTTATGTTGTTGCTTTAAGCGCAAGTGTAAAACTGTCACACCAAGACAACACTCCCCCACCAATTGTACTGCATATGTATGTGTGTGTTCAATCAACTCAACACACAATATAAAATGCAAACAAACCACAAAAATATTGTATAAGTGGTTTTAAGGATAAACCCATTTTTCGTAAATCCTCACAAAAGAAAAACACTCAGCACTCAAAACTCAATAACATTTGAAAAAAGAAAGAAATAAAATACAAAACAGACAACAACTGAAGGGGTTTAAGAGGACACATGAACTTATAAGCATTTTACCTTCTTAATATGATGTCTTAAACAATTGCAAAAAAAATATAAAAATATTTTCATGCTACTGTGTATTTGCAAAGCTATTGAATGAAATCCTTTGGCATTTGATGTCCCCATCAAAGGACAATGACTTGTATAGAATCTAAATGAAGATGGTCATCAGCTTAAGCCCTAGAGAAGAAAATTCATACATAAACTTTATTGTAACTTAAAAGTCTGATGATGTGTTATTTACAAACATATTGAATAAAGTGTGTGAAATTTGTTAAGGATTGTAAATGTTTGTGTGTTTTTATAAGATATGTTATATGGATTTGATTTATAGGATTATTTTCGCCAACGAAAAAAATTAATTAAAATAGGCTAATATTATGTAAATAATAGAATTGATTATTTTTATTTAATAAACGAGTGGACCCGCCAATTAATTTTGAGAATTGCATGTGAAAGTAGCCCTAAATATAAGAACTTTTGCATCATTCGTTTTGTCAGGTTGGCTGCATTAATAATTTAATAGCCATACTAATTTGTTTGCTCAAAGTAGATTTTTAACAATTTTACACGGTTAAGTCATTGGGGTTTAGCTTTTGCAAATAAAATTTTATTAAAAATTAACTTAATCTGTTTGTTTTTTTGTAAGGAAGCATAAAATGGCCAAGTAATTGTGGG
This sequence comes from Muscina levida, assembly GCA_964034835.1. NCBI lineage: Eukaryota > Metazoa > Arthropoda > Insecta > Diptera > Muscidae > Muscina > Muscina levida. The sequence continues at coordinate 170,122,220 of OZ035880.1, read as the reverse complement.
CTAAACGTTATTGTGTCGCAATAAGCTTACGTATGAGTAATAAATAAAATTCAACATAACTCATACGCTCTTGTATGGGTAAGCTTCATATCGTCCCATAATATGCTATACCTTAATGATAATAATATGCTATACCTAAATGATAATAGCATATTATGTGACGACATGAAGTTTGCCCAAACAAGAGCGTATGAGTTATGTGGAATTTTATTTATTACTCATGTGTAAGTAAGTATAAAGGCGCGTTTAGACATAAGGAATCTGCATGATGCTATGACATTTTGTTGTCAACTACCGTTCACATACAAAATGTTCTCACACCGCCTAAGACATAAGTTACCGTATTTAATCTACGATTCGTGTGTATGAAGGCGAGTATGATTTAGTTGATGAATCTTTATAATAGATGTGGCTCAAGCATCGATCTTATACGCTCTGTAAACCATTCGTTACCTCAAGTAACTTCTTAACATTGTCAAACTAACAATGTCTTATTATGTCAAATGTTATCTCTCTCTGACTACTGATCGATAATGAAAAAGTTCACCCGAGACCGACCGTGGCATAATGGTTAGAACATGCGACTATAGTATGTATACATACAATATGGTTTGATTCCTGTCTTCAGTCATTTACATTATTCTTTCATTGTCGGCCCTTCGTGTAGTGTGAGTCAATTTAGGAATCCCTAGTAAAAGCTTCTCAAACAGTAACGTTCGCATTCGTCGATAAACAAGTAGGTGCCGTTAGATGTGAATCTAATAATAGAAGGCGTGTTAATTCACATACCTTATTCATGGGGTGTTAAGGGAAATTAAGTTTATTTTTTTTGCATATTCATACCTGAAGTGCCGGGTACTACTTGTTTATCAAGTTTTATTTATTTATATGGTAAAAAAAATCAATACATCCTTCGATCCAAAGTAAAAATTATATAGACGAAATATTTATTTTGCTCACTAACGGAAATAAAAATACGTATATAGTACCGAGTTGTAACTGTATACAAATATTACCTTATACAGGCCTTACATAAGATGTTAACTACGTCCCCTTTCTATCACCGATCGGAAATAAAATGTTCGCCTTCTTATGCCCGATGATCGAAAATGAATATTTTATCTGTTTTTTAACACGTCTGTATTGCCAAGTGATATAAAAGCTCATTGATACTACTGACATATATGTCAGTATTTACCTTCAAAATGTGTCAGCTATGAATTCAACAACAGAATTTTGGTACAATAAAAGTTTGATTTTCGCCACGCCCAGTCCGCCTTCTGACGTGGCTAGACTTTCACTTTTTTTCCCCCAAAATTTTATCCTGATTTAGCTTTTATAAATACAGAATTCGGGCACGATCACGTTGAGTGTATTGATATTACTACTCCATCTTTAAGAGTGGATTGGTACATTTGTATGGGAGATACCAAAAGGGAAATCGCTAGATTTTTTCAAAAACTTTATCCTGCTTGAGCTTTACTAAATATAGAATTTGGGCACGATCGCGTTAGGTATATTAGTAATATTAATCGATTTCTAAAGTGGGCGATACCAGATGGGTATGGTAGGTACCAGATGAGGCGCGTCTAGACCTCCAGTTTTTTTCTCCAAAACTGTATCCTGCTACAGCTTTACTAAATAAAGAATTTGTATACGATCACGTTGGTTTTATTTAAATTATTACTCCATCTCTAACGTGGGCGGAGTGGTACATTTGTATAGGAGGTACCAAAAGGGACGTGTCTAGACTTCCAGATTTTTTTCAAAAACTTTATCCTGCTTGAGCTTTACTAAATACAGAATTTGGGTGTATTGCTATTATTGCTCGATTTCTAAAGTGGGCGGAATGAGGTATTTATGTTTAAGGTACCAAAAAGGGCGGGCCATGTAGCCCATTTTCAGTAGCGTAAGTAGTTTTGGGGAAATGTTAACTCGTTAAAAATTTCAAAACATTTAGTTGCGTCTTTCGAAAGTTTTCGTGCGCACCAGCCAGACAGACAGACAGACAGACGGACATGGCTCAAACGATTTAGAAACCTAGGGTCTAAAGCGACTCCTTCTATGTGTTACATTTTTGGGTCGTATCAATTGATATATACCCTCCTACCCGTGGGTTAGGGTATAAACAATTGACAGTACAACTTTTCTTATACTATATTTACGTATACTGTGCTAAGCAATTAGATATTGTTTATTAGAGTGAGTCAAGTTTTTTCTCGACCAAGCCGTTATCGAAATCGTAATCAACGATGAATTCTAAAAAATTAGGCCAAGAAATATAGGGTCAAAAATCAAAATCGAGCCCCCGGTTTTAACCGAGAAACTTTTCGTATTGGGGAAAAATCTACAATAAAGCCCACGACTGTCTCGGAATCGCCCCTAGAAGGTTAAAATGCAATACCGACCCCTAGTCATTTTTTCCTCCTAACATTATACAGAATTTTTTTGTATAAAATTTTATAAAAATATGAAATCAACTATTGCTCCTCCCTAGTGACTGCTGAGAGGGGGTGCGATAGTTTTGTATGGAGATCCTTAGAAATAGGATATGGATACGAACAACGCGGTTGTGAAAAAAGTGCTTGAGCCAAAATTTCGGGAAGGTGGGTTGGGGTTATAAAAGACAGAGCATCGCGGTCAAATTTGGAGGAAAGGGGAAAAAATCCATATCAAGCCCCACAACAGCTTTAGAGTCGCCTCTAGAGGGGTTACATGTGTGACCGACCCCCACCTCTTTAATTGCCCCAAACGTGATTCTAGAAGATTCAAATGTATGACCGACCCCCAATATTTTTGCAACCATTATAGTTTCTCAGAACCTATCTACCCTCTATATTGAACCCTTAAGGTTGTCCCCATAAATTTTTTTTGTATTTTCTTCAACCCTTAAGGTCAGATAAGGTAAATCAGCTTCTGCCGCTCCCTTTGAGCCTCCTAGAAGGGTAAAATGTATGACCGACCCCCAGGCATTTTTCTCTCCCAATATTTTCCCCAAACACACCTACACCCCATCTCCACCCCTTGAGAGGGCTACTATACAATAATAATTTTTTTTTTTTATAAATTTTGATCCCACCACTCTAACGGCCCCCAAATGTACCCCTAGAGGAGTCAAATGTATGATGGATCCCCAAAATTTGTGCAACACCAACAGTTTCTTAGCGCATTTCTATCCTCCATCTCCAACCCTTAAGGTGGCCCCATAAAATTTTTTGGTATTTTCATAAATTAGCTCCTGCTGCTTCGATGATGCCTCCTAGGAGTTAAATTGTATGACCAACCTCCACAAGTATTTTCTTACATTACATACATTTTCCCCCATAACTACAGCCTCTAAATGTTATAAAATTTGGTCCAACCATTGAGATAAGGATGCACTCTATTGCTCTATTGGGTGCGCACTCTATTGTATATACAGTTTTTATTTGATATTGATTAAAATAATTGCGTTTGATATAACTCCTCTGTCCATTTTATATGTGACGATTTTTTTTGCAAAAGTTGTCCAATCTGTCCAATATTCATTTTATATTTTGTAACCTTATAAAGACATATCAGCTTTTAATACAGTCATTTAATAGACTTCCACTTAGCTCAGATATATAACCTATTGCCAACTTGTTCTTAAAGTCCTAAAAGACATTTGTTTCTAGTAAAAATAACGATTTTTTAAAAAAACGGACATATCAACTTTTGCCATAACTAAATACACCTTATGAATTCCATAATTTTCTCCACTATTTTTTGTCATTTCCGTCATAAAGCCTTTATACCAACCAAACTACAGAAAAAAAAACAAGTAATACAAATATATCTTTTAGTTTTATCACGTTTTCATTGAGCACACAGCTGTTCCTACGTGTAGTCGTCCTTCAAATGTTTCATAATGAAATAATCTCAGGCATTGTGTGTGCGTGTGTGTGTTTGTGTGTTGCTAACACAATACTATCATAATTTTTTGGCAATATTATTTCCATTTTCATCATAATCTCCCTCATCCCTATCTTCATATTCTCTCTGGGTGAAATATCAACAATTATATTGTAAATTTAAGATATTATTGCTAATGGTGGCATAAGTTTAGGAATTACATGTTATATCCTTCAGCTTTAGTTACAAGAGTAGAATGTTAACAACAATAACAGCAAAAAAAACATAAGTGATTTAGTTACAGCACGTAAACGCATTCGTAGATTGTGTAACGAGTTTGGTTTGAGATGTTTTGTGTCAACATTGTGTATATGATAAATACTTATACAGATAGAGCCCTTGGGCTCTATTATTTGATTCTCCTGTTAGGGAGAGTGGTATGGTAGTAACATGACCGAGATTGATTAGAATAACCTAGTAAATTTGTTGACATCAGCATCAAAGGAGTGCAGTAGGTTATGCAAAGAGAAAAAATTTTCTTTATATAAGGTTTTTTTCAAATGTTTGCAAAACGAGAAACTTTTTACATTACACAGTACAACACATGATTTTGGGACTCAATTCTGAGAACTGTATGTGAAAGTGCAGTTCTCGGAATTGAGTCCCAAATCAATGAGGTGGAAAATGTTGTATTGTGTTATGATATACAAATTGCCTAAGTGCGAATTTAGAAAAAAATAGTATAAAATAATTTTTTCTAAAATTTTTCGAATGTCCTTAAAGAAAATTGGTGAATGGAATACCTCAACAAGTCCCCTAGTTAAACTCCTAAACGAGGTATACCTTCATTAAACTAACTCACAATTATTACACCACCGCTACCACTCATATAATGACATTTGTACAAATGGCCTCGGCGTGTGTACGTGAGCGCTACAGTATAGTGCGTTGCATACACACACACACGTACGCACATTATAGCAAACGAGGAAGGGCGTGAGTATGTATACGAGTGTAACCCTAGACCATTAGATACTGTCAGCATTAAGGATACGCCATATGTTTGTTGCCAAAATCTTTTTTTTTGTTGTAGTTGTTTTGATTGCTTGCTGGCTAGCTGTTGCTGTTGCTGCTAAATAATGATGTGCTAAAGATTTTTCTTTCGCACATGACAAAATTCGTTGATTATTACATGTTTCTTAGCAAACAAGAGACAAAGACAGAGAGGGAGGAAGGAAAGGGGATGGTAAACATATCCACCATTAAAGTTAAGTGTGAGACGGTGTGCGTGTATTTAGTTATGCATGTGTGCGTGTTTCACTTAAATCTTAAGATGGAATGTTGAGTGAATTTCATTGTTTTTTTTTTTTGTTATTTGCTTTGGTCTTTGCTCTTTCTTCTTGTTTGCCTCTTACGTATAATACTTTATTTTATTTGCCACATCTTTTCATCAAGGAGCATAAAGAAGAAAACTTTAATCAACCAACACTATGGTATTGAATGTTTAAGTATTATCCTAGTGATGATGACGATGAGTCCCATATATCTTGTGTATAATATCTACAAGTGTTTTATTTTTATTTGCTGCGTTTAATATAAGTTTTAGATTTACCATAACCACCTGTTTCTAGAAGAGACCATGAAATTGCTGGATATTTAATCATTGTCCATTTGGGATTTTGTTGTTGTTTTTGTTTTACTAGCTTGATGTATGAATTAGTATTGTCTTAAATTGCCAAGGATATGTTTTAATGCGTCTTGGCATGATGCTTTTTAGCTTTTGCCGGTCCTAACAGCATTTGCGATTTGATTGCGACTATATTGTGTTAGTATTTGTGTTAGGTCAAAATTTGATTGATGTTGACAACAAAATATTTGCGTCGTAAAAAATGTTTATGAGCCGGCCATTATATGCTGAATTATATGATGAAATACATATCGTTTATATTTTTTTAAGTATATTGTGGTGATATTAAACATGATAAAAAAGGGGTTTTTCAATTGGTGCAGGTCGATATTGGCAGCCTGTGGCTGCCATTTTTTTTAGTGGCATCTATCTAACATATTTACAGTTTTGCCACGCTCACTCCGCCCACTGAACCAATATTAAAATTTCGTCTGTTTAATCATATTTGTTGTCGAGTACTATTTGTGTACCACAATTTTATCACTCTTGCACTACAATTCAGATTTTCCACGCCCACTCCGCCCACTGATTTAAAAGTTAAAATGTCGTCTGCATTCCCATATACGTGTTGTCGAGTACTATCTGGGTATCATATTTCATCTCTCTAGCTCTATAAAAAGTTTTGCAACGCTCAATCCTCCCATTGGGACTTAAATAAAAATTTCGTCGAAATTTTTTTATTTTTAATTTCGTTACCGACACTCTTACTGCCCTAGGATACTTCTAGAACAGGCAAATGTATAATCGACCCCCCAATATTTTTGCACTCCCAATTTTTATAATTTTTTTTAACATTTTTATAATTTTTTTAACATTTTTATCATTTTTATAATATTTATAATATTTATAATTTTTTTAATTTTCATAATTTTTATAATTTTTATAATTTTTATAATTTTTATAATTTTTATAATTTTTATAATTTTTATAATTTTTATAATTTTTATAATTTTTATAATTTTTATAATTTTTATAATTTTTATAATTTTTATAATTTTTATAATTTTTATAATTTTTATAATTTTTATAATTTTTATAATTTTTATAATTTTTATAATTTTTATAATTTTTATAATTTTTATAATTTTTTTAATTTTTATAATTTTTATAATTTTTATAATTTTTATAATTTTTAAATTTTTATAATTTTTATAATTTTTATAAATTTAATAATTTTTACAAATATTAAAATTTTTTTAATTTTTATATTTGTACAATTTTTATAGTTTTATGTACAATTTTTATAGTTTTATAATCCTTATAACTTTTACAATTTTTATAATTTGTTCAAATTTTAAATTTTTATAAATTTTGTCATTTTTATAATTTTTATAATTTTTACAATTTCTATAATTTTTATAATTTTTTTTATAATTTTTATGATTTTTATATTAAAATTTTTATAATATTTTTTTTTTTTAATTTTTATTGTTTTATAATTTTTATAATTTTTCAATAGACGCTTTTCCCACCTAAAGAGTCGTTTAATCTCCCTCCTCTTCTCATTTCAACTCTCTTACCCATCTTAATACTTATCTAAACCATATTTAAGCTATACACAATTGTGAAATTAATACTCCCACAATATGCAATAAGTCCTAATAACAATCACAATAAGTTACTACCGTTTGATGTCTTCTATTCATGTATTTGTCATGCAATTTATTATCTAATAAAATTTATTGCATAATTTTTAATTAGGCAAGTGTTTTAGACAAATATATAATACAACATACCACACTTGTATATCTAACGGCGACAGATAACATTAAGACATAAATAAAAAAAAAAATTTTCTAAAGGAGTTAATATTTATACATAAAAACACACACACATACACATTGCTAATAGCATAAACCAATGGCCTAAGGAGAGAGTATGTACTTTCACACCACACCCGCACACTCACATAATCAAAATGTCTTAATAACTTAGTAACAACATATGGTGCAGTTTGCTGCTAATTAACGAGCTATGTTACGTCGTATAACTGTAGAACTCTTAACATAATGTGTACTTAAGTGCGAGTGTACAACGATATGTCATTTTGCACATGTTCAGTTATAATTAAATTTTCCTGTTGTGTGTGTGCATGTGTTTTTTAATTTTATTAACATATTTATACGACGTATACTGGTGGTATTTAACTTATTTCTTTTAATTGCATTGTACACGTTCCACTCGTACCAAGTGTAGTTAACCTAAGCGAGTGTTAGACATAATAATGACATAATTTCTGCACACGACGCTGACATAAAATTCTGCGGATTTCTTGTGTTTTTTGAAAAATATCAAATACATTGACAAGGATATCATTTTAAGCCAACTCACAGGCATAGAATCTGGGCAATGCAGCTGTATTAATTTTTGAGCAGCGGTGAATGTGAAACCACTAGTTGGTTCCGCGTATAACACCACTGTATACGTTAAACAAAGGCAACTGGAAACAGTTTAACAAAATTTTGAATATTGTGTGGCAAAACTGGTATTAAGAATTAAGAATGTACAAAGCAACCGGTGCACGGTGCCGTAGAATGGGTTAATGACACAGTGCACCAGCCAATCTGGGAGAGAGAAATTACAAGTCAGTTTTAAGGTACTAGGTCAGTATAGTAAAAATACAAAGGATTTGGCGTTCTCAGGCCAAACTTTTATATTGATATATCCATGTATAATTTCCCCCATAACTTCAAGTTTCTGGCCATATATCTGCTTTCTCATCTGTAATAAGTTGAAAACTGGTCATTGCTGATAATTTTGAATGACGATCCTGATCGAAGTACTGTATCGTATATATGTAGCGAGTTTGCATATTGTACTCGCTACATACATACATATAAGAGTTGGTAAATTTGTTTCTCGATCGAGCCCCCGGTTTCTAATAAGAAAATTTTCGTATTTCATATTAGCAGTGCGATAGTGTTATGTGGAGATCTGTAGTAACAAGATTTGGATACAGCTCTTTTTTTGTATGGTTGGGAAAAAAATTGAGGGAAAATGGCTGCGCATCGTGTTGGGAAGGGCAAAAATCTACATCAAACCCCGCAACGGTCCCTAAAGGGTTAAAATGTGTAACCTACCCCCAATAATTCATCTTCATCCCCAAAGAGGGATTCCATACAAAAATACACACATTTTTTAAAAATTAGCTACCAACGCTCTTACTGCCCTAAATATGCCCCCAGAAGAGTCATTATATAACCGACCACCAATATTTTGCACCACAACAGTTCCTCAGATAATATCTACCCTCTATCTTCAACCCTTAAAGTGGTTCCCCCACCAATTTTTTTATTTTTATAATTTTTATAATTTTTATAATTTTTATAATTTTTATAATTTTTATAATTTTTATAATTTTTATAATTTTTATAATTTTTATAATTTTTATAATTTTTATAATTTTTATAATTTTTATAATTTTTATAATTTTTATAATTTTAATAATTTCAATAATTTTAATAATTATTATAATTTTTATTATATTTATAACTTTTATTATTTTTATAATTTTTATAATTTTTATAATTTGTATAATTTTATAATTTTATAATTTTATTATTTTATAATTTTATAATTTTATAATTTGATAATTTTATAATTTTATAATTTTATAATTTTATAATTTTATAATTTTATAATTTTATAATTTTATAATTTTATAATTTTATAATTTTATAATTTTATAATTTTATAATTTTATAATTTTATAATTTTATAATTTTATAATTTTATAATTTTATAATTTTATAATTTTATAATTTTATAATTTTATAATTTTATAATTTTATAATTTTATAATTTTATAATTTTATAATTTTATAATTTTATAATTTTATAATTTTATAATTTTATAATTTTATAATTTTATAATTTTATAATTTTATAATTTTATAATTTTATAATTTTATAATTTTATAATTTTATAATTTTATAATTTTATAATTTTATAATTTTATAATTTTATAATTTTATAATTTTATAATTTTATAATTTTATAATTTTATAATTTTATAATTTTATAATTTTATAATTTTATAATTTTATAATTTTATAATTTTATAATTTTATAATTTTATAATTTTATAATTTGATAATTTTATAATTTTATAATTTTATAATTTTATAATTTTATAATTTTATAATTTTATAATTTTATAATTTTATAATTTTATAATTTTATAATTTTATAATTTTATAATTTTATAATTTTATAATTTTATAATTTTATAATTTTATAATTTTATAATTTTATAATTTTATAATTTTATAATTTTATAATTTTATAATTTTATAATTTTATAATTTTATAATTTTATAATTTTATAATTTTATAATTTTATAATTTTATAATTTTATAATTTTATAATTTTATAATTTTATAATTTTATAATTTTATAATTTTATAATTTTATAATTTTATAATTTTATAATTTTATAATTTTATAATTTTATAATTTTATAATTTTATAATTTTATAATTTTATAATTTTATAATTTTATAATTTTATAATTTTATAATTTTATAATTTTATAATTTTATAATTTTATAATTTTATAATTTTATAATTTTATAATTTTATAATTTTATAATTTTATAATTTTATAATTTTATAATTTTATAATTTTATAATTTTATAATTTTATAATTTTATAATTTTATAATTTTATAATTTTATAATTTTATAATTTTATAATTTTATAATTTTATAATTTTATAATTTTATAATTTTATAATTTTATAATTTTATAATTTTATAATTTTATAATTTTATAATTTTATAATTTTATAATTTTATAATTTTATAATTTTATAATTTTATAATTTTATAATTTTATAATTTTATAATTTTATAATTTTATAATTTTATAATTTTATAATTTTATAATATTATAATATTATAATTTTATAATTTTATAATTTTATAATTTTATAATTTTTATAATTTTTATAATTTTTACAATTTTTATAATTTTTATAATTTTTAAAATATTAAGGCAGCAGGAATAGCTTGAGCTGTTTTCATAAAAAAATTATAAAAATAAAAAAAATTTTATGGGGACCACCTTAAGGGTTGTAGGTATAGATATGTTCTGAGCAACAGTAGGGTTGCAAAAATATTAGTGACCGATCATACATTTGACATGTCTTAATCATGCACACCTTTGGGGCAGTTACAGCAGTGGGAGCAAATGTTATTTTTGTATGGGAGCCTCCTTAGGGGTTGAAGGTGGGGAGTAGTTACGTTTGAGAAAACTTTTAGGAGCGAAAAATTACTGGGGGTCGGTCATATGTTTTACACCTCTAAGAGAGATTCCGGGGCAGTTGCGGGGCTTGTTGTTGATTTTTTCCGCTTCCCCAGCAATTTTGACCAAGCCATTTTCCCCCACCGCCCCTCCCCCATTAGTTTGGCTTATTAATTATTCTTCTAACCCAGCAAAATTGTGGGGTGAGTCGTATCGAAATCGAAAACTCGTGCAATATTAAAGTTTAAAATTTTCAATAAATCTTCTCGATAAAAACCGGGGAATCGATTTTGATTTAAACCCATGGTTTCATGGGCAAATTTTCTTAGAATTCATTATAGATTAAGATTTTGATAACCGCTTGGTGAATTTTTTTGTTACTCCATACAAATTGACCAACTCTAATGTATATATGCACAACGTATGAGTATTATTAATGTACGGATATTATATTAATCATACGTACTTCGTTTCAATATTGATTGAAGTTAGATTTGAAGTTAATAAGTATCGTATACGGAAGTATACGTGTGTTTGACACAACTCGAGAAGCAACAGCCCGATTTATCTGAAACAAATTTAAAAAAAAAATTTAAATAACAATTCCTTTAATCTGTTCATATAAGGTTTCCCTACATAAGCAACAGTTTCACTTTCCATTCATCAAATTATTTTAAACTCGGTTTATTTTGTAGCAGTTACAATAAAACTGTTGTACTCTGGGACGTATGATTTACGTGAAATATTACTTATGATAATCATACGCCACCATATATATAAAAGAGCCCAAAACGTGACAAATTTCCCGATACTTACTAACTTCAAATCGATATTAAATTGTTATTGCATTTTTGGGGCTACTTTCAGGTGCAGTTCTCAGAATTGAGTCCCAATTGAGTCATGTGTTGTACTGTGTAATAATAACAATTTTTAGAAGATTTTATTAGATAAAATTAGGATTGATTGATGAAAACATCAAAATAAGATTAAATTTATAAAAAGTCATACAAAAAAGTTTGCCCTGAGAACGCCAAACCCTTTTGTAGTTTTACTATACCAACCTAGTACCTTCCTGTTGACTTGAAATTTTCTCACCCCCCAGCCAATGACCCCGTATACTTGTAGTAATTTCAGGCATGAGCCGACATCTACCTTAGCTTCGCCATCAATATATCTCTAATTCCTGACAAAGAATACTTTGTTCCCCACATTAATTAAAAATATTTTATAATTATATATTGCCCGAAGTAGTTTCCAAGCCATCACTACCATCATACGGCTCTACACCTATGAAAATTAATATTTTAACTAGGTTAAGTGTAATTCATTACAACCGTATGAAATATTCTGTCATAACAATATTTAACATCACAGAAAAACAAAGTTGCTGAACAGAGATTAATCACAATAAAACTATGATAAGTTATGTAGTATCAACATGTGATATGACATATACGTACATATATGTAAATATGTATTTATTAATTTACATATAAATATAAACAAACTTCACGCCAACATATATAAATACTTATATACGATACCTATCAGAAAATAAACAAAATAAATAAGTCATGAAGTATTTAACATGTGAAACAAGCTTGTCAAATAGGCCAACTTACACACACATCTTAACCAATACTCCGAGTAATGCATATTAAGTAATATATATATATGTAAATATGTATATGTAGATATAGAAAGAGGAAGAGAATATAACTGTAATTGAAATTTTCTTGTTATCAGGAACCAGCATACAAACAAACCACAGCAGGAAAATTCAATATCAACAACACAATAGCGGTAACAAGTTGTTTATGGTGCGTGTGAATAGGTGGCGGTGGTGTGGTGTTGCATGTGTGTGGTGGGAGTTCGTGTGTGCGTGTGTGAAAGATAGGATGTTTATGTGTCACAACATTTAGTATTAACAAAAGTGAGTGGTAACATATGTATGTGTTTGTGACTTCCTGTGTGTTCGCCACATACTTTGGCAGTTATAGAAGTCTGTACCTTAATATCTCGATAAGATACATTTCCCTAGGGTATACAAATCACGAGCAAAATCAGAGTTCTCTACATACACACACATGCATATGCGTGTGTACACAATACGAGTATGCTGGTTCAAATGGTATTTACCGAAAAATCGAGGTTACGGCCATCACGCAAACTTACATAGATTTGTGATAAAAATCCAAACACGTTTGTTTAAAAAATCAAATTTTTTGTTTTGGTAATTAATAAAAAAATATATATAAATTAAATCAATTAAAAGCAACGAACTTTATTGAAGAAAAAATTTACATTTTTTAAAGCTAGAGAGTTAAAATTTGGTATACTCGGCACTTCAGGTTCATATTTGCAGACGATATTTTTATTTTTGATCGGTTGGCGGAAAGTTCGTGGCAAAACTGTTTTTAAGTCCTATTGCGACACCTTTTGACAACCTCCTACCCGTAGGGTGAGGGTATAAAAAAACTTGTGAGTCACCCTAATAACTATATATCAATTTCAGGGCAGCATTTAGTTGTTATGTTTATTATTTGTTTCGTTATAGACAAATATAGTCAATGAATACTATATGTAAATGCAACTATACACCTGTACGAATATCTTTGTTTGCCCCTGGGGCCATCGATGAGCATAATATTAAATTATGTACTTTTCTTATCAATATAAAGAAGTCATATGAAGTTATTTTTCATACATATTTTACTGGTTGTTGTTGTATATTGGCAAAAGGAATAAATAAACGTTAGTCGACGTGTATAAATAATTCATAAGAACAATAAATGGGTGGTAAGTGTTCAATCCATCAGTAGACGAAAATAGTTTGCATAAGTCAGTAGCTTGTTAATGCTGATAGTGTGTGTGTGTGTGAGTGTATGCAAGGATGTGTCCTACCAAGGAGAAACATAAGTACATATAGCATTAAAATATAACAAATTTTTGTTTAAGATATTCAAATTACAACAACAATGGCGTTTCAAAATGAAAGTTAAACGATTACTAGGGGTCGTTGTTTCTTTTTATTAACACAGTACAACATTTTTCAGGAGCCAAGATCCCAAAAAAGTGCCAGCTAGAGAGTCCATTTGAAATTTTGTGACTCTTGGCTCGCGAGCTAAGTACCAAAGTTATGTACCAAAAGTACTTTTATTGGGCCAAAAACACTTTTTTGTTGCACAAAGTACTTTTTTGTACCAGAGTACATTTTTGTACTTGTACTTTTTGTCATGAAAAAGTTATTTGGTACAAAAGAAAGTACTTTGTACCAAAAAGTACGTTGGTACAAAAAAGTACTCTGGTACAAAAAAAGTACTTTGTGCAACAAAAAGTGTTTTGGTCCAATAAAAGTACTCTTTTGACACAAAAAAAGTACTTTTTTTACAAATAAAGTACTTTGTGCCGAAAAGTACATACATTAAAGTACTTTTGGTACAAAAAAGTACTCTGGTACAAAATAAGAGTACTTCTTGCAACTAAAAGTGTTTTTGGGTTAATAAAAGTAATTTTTGACATAAAAAAGTACTTTGGTGCAAAAAGTGCTATTGGTACAAAAAACAAAGTACTTTGTGCCGGAAAGTATATTAAAAGTGCTATTGGCACAAAAAGGTACTCCAGAAAAAAAAAAGTACTTTGTGCAACAAAAAGTGTTTTTGGGTTAATAAAAGTACTTTTTGACATAAAAAAGTACTTTGGTACAAATGTGCTATTGGTACAAAAAAAAGTACTTTGTGCGGAAAGTACATTAAAAGTGCTATTGGTACAAAAAAGTACTCTGGTACAAAAAAAGTACCTTGTGCAACAAAAAGTGTTTTGGTCCAATAAAAGTACTCTTTTGACATAAAAAAAGTACTTTTGTACAAATAAAGTACTTTGTGCCGAAAAGTACATACATTAATAGTACTTTTAGTACAAAAAAGTACTCTGGTACAAAATAAGAGTACTTCTTGCAACAAAAAGTGTTTTTGGGTTAATAAAAGTACTTTTTGACATAAAAAAGTACTTTGGTACAAAAAGTGCTATTGGTACAAAAAAAAGTACTTTGTGCGGAAAGTACATTAAAAGTGCTATTGGTACAAAAAAGTACTCTGGTACAAAAAAAGTACCTTGTGCAACAAAAAGTGTTTTGGTCCAATAAAAGTACTCTTTTGACATAAAAAAGTACTTTTGTACAAATAAAGTACTTTGTGCCGAAAAGTACATACATTAAAAGTACTTTTGGTACAAAAAAGTACTCTGGTACAAAAATACTTCTTGCAACAAAAAGTGTTTTTTGGCTAATAAAAGTACTTTTTGACATAAAATAGTACTTTGGTACAAAAAGTGCTATTGGTACAAAAAAAGTACTTTGTGCCGAAAAGTACATTTAAAGTTCTTTTGGTACAAAAAATTACTCTGGTACAAAAAAGTACTTTGTGCAACAAACTTTGTGGTACAAAAAATTAATCTGGTACAAAAAAAGTACTTTGCAACAAATAGTGTTTTTGGGGGATTAAAAGTACTTTTAGGCATAAAAAAAGTACTTTTGATACAATACTTTGGTACTTAGCTCGCGAGCCAAGAGCCACAAAATTTCAAATGGGCTCTCGAGCTGGCTCTTTTTTTGAGCTCTTGGCTCCTGGCTCGAAAGCCGCGTGCTCATTTGAAATTTTGTGGCTCCTGGCTCGAGAGTTGAGAGCTCATTTGAAAATTTGCGGCTCGCGAGCGAACCAATACGAACCCTGCTCTGTACTAAAATTACAGATTTACAGACGAGAAATGTTTTTTTCGATCAGTCAGCGAACAAAACTGACTAAACTGTATTTAAGCCCTGGAGAGACAAAATTTGTAACCCAGATACTACTCGGCACTTCAGGTTCATATATGCAGACGAAATTTCTATTTCTGATCAAAGAGAAATTAAATTTAGTACACATATAGTACTCGGCTCAGCAGATATGAAGATGTAGACGAAATATCCCGGAGGATATTTTCAGTCGGATAAACCAACTTACAATACCCTCGCCCTCAGTTAAAACATAAAATGTTCAATTATAAAAATTTTAGGGAGGTACCAGGAAGGGCGTGACTGGACCTCCAATTTTTTCTCCAAAACTTAGTACAGAATTTGGGCACGATCGCGTTGGGTGTATTGATATTATTACACGATCTCTAAAGTGGGCGGAATGGTATATTTATATGGGAGGTACCAGAAGGGGCGTGACTAGATTTCCACAGCTTAACAATATACAAAATTTGGACACGATCGGATTGGGTGTATTGATATCATTACAAAACGGACGTGGCTAGACTTCCATATTTATCTATAAAACCTTACCATTTTGTAACTTGTTACTCGACTTCTAAAGTGGGCAGAATGGTGCACCTGTATGGGAGGTAACAAAAGGTGCATGGCTATGTAGTCCATATTCAATCCTATAAGTAAACCTAAAAAAAAACGTAATTTTCCTTTAATTTTCCTTTACACATGAATGAGGTATGAAATTAAGACGCGTTCTATATTAGACTAGCTGACCCGGCAAACGTTGTTCTGTCATACAGCTTCGAACCCGGCGAACTTCGTCACGCTCCTAAGTTAACGCCTTCATATAAGCTTCAGGGTAATATAAAAACACAGATAGTTCAAATTTTGAATGAATTTATTTTAATTTAATCTAAATCAGTGAAGAGCGATCTGATAAACAATGTTTTTCGTATTGTTTTCCGGCGCAAAAGAAAAACATATGAATACGGTTTGCCGACACGCTGCCCGTGCGAAAAGCAGGATAATTCAAGATTGATCTCACAAACTTCCAACGTTGCGCTTTGCGATTTATTGATTGTCATCACAAAAGCCAATCGAATGGGAATTAAAATCGCTTGAATTGGACGATCGGTTGGAATAATTGCAATTCGTGAGATAAGGACTTCCTCTCTTTTAAATTTGCCATTGATGATCGTCGCTTTAATCACATTGTTCATCAGTTTTTCACGGACAACCGCGTACCGTTGAACAATTTCTGATGATTTAGATTCCGCAAAATTATTATGATCGAACCCACCTTCAGCTTTAATTATGCGGCGGAGTTCCTGGCACATCTAGGCAGATACAAAATTCTGTCGGATAACTATCGCCTCATTCTCGTCAGTCACGAACGATTTGGCGCTGGTAATCCCAATTTCGTTAATTTCAAGATCGAAATTCGATTTTGTCGTGCGAACACTGTCCAAAATCTTGTCAGCTATCTCGTCCTTGTATTTGTCTCACAATGCGCTCGGGTTCGACGGATGACACGTAGCTATGATGATCGCAAACAATGTCCCAATTTGATTCGCTAAAGCAGTAATAGTTGCCTTTTTGAGCGTTATCGTTTTCGAGCAAATGCAAACGTTGTCAAGCTTCTTGAATTGTGGCGACTGGTTGAACCGAATAAAATGGAGACACTCAGTTTCGACCTTGACGTACATGTCAACGCAGAACTTTAAAATAACCGGCGATATCTTTACAGATGATAGTCAACATCTTGCCCAATCGTCAATCGATATGCATAAAAATTTATTAAGCTAATCTTTTTATTGTTTCTTCTAATGAAATTCGAATTCGAACTAAATGGAGAATTAAAAAGAAGAGATGACTTGTAAACAAACATTTCGTTGTATTGACCATCTTTAAATTGAGGTGATAGCCATCCTCGCCACGACAGAACATCAACGGGTATTGAAGTGCAGTTGTCCACCATCCCGACGCTTGAGAACAATATCGCGTGATTCCACTTTCCCCCCAACAATCAATCAATAAATTTTGAACAATCTGACCAATGCGTTATGCTAAGGCAGTAGATTTTGCAATTACACGATCATTTCGCGTTTAATCTCAGTAAAAATTGTACAACGTTGATCTAGTTCAATTGCCAAATCACCAACGAAATAGATCTGAATGAACTTATGATCTTCGTTTAGTGGTGGTAACAAAGCTTCCGTTCGATGGTGTATTTGCCCTTTAATATGAATATTTGAAAGCAAATGTAAAAAAAATTGGAAGAATTGTTCATTTTAATAAAACACTATGACTCAAAACAGACTTTTTTCAAACATCCGAACGTTGAGTAAACCCTAGCTTAGTTTACGCTTTGCTAAAGATATTCCTAGAATAGTTGATTTCAAAAAATATTATACCTTCCTTTTTTTTTAATGCAACGAAAAAAAATAAAAGGGTTGGCCTATTTTAAAAAAGTGAAAAAAAAAATTATTTTTGTAACTTTTTGGAAAAAGCAATAAGGACAAAATGTTATTTGAAATTTACTATTGTTGTCGAACTGAGCTAAGGTTTTACTCAGCTCCAGTAATACTATCAGACACGCATAACTACGTTTGTAATTTTTTTTCTTACCTTATAACTCGGATTGTAGCCGGGTTAATCAACAACTTCGGCTTAAAATGACGTCATTTGAAAACATCTGTTATATTTTTGTGTCACGTAAAACGTCGTTTAACATAATAAATTTCACAATAGTCCGATATTTTCCAAGCATCATAACGAATTTTTCACTTTTACGTCGACTGTAATCATTAAATAAAGCGACACAATGCAAAATTTCGTTTTTTTCTGGAATTTTCCGAGTTTTCGACCAAAAATTTTACTATTTTTCCATTCGAAAAGTCATTTTGGAATAATTATCCGATATTTTTACTCATACGTTAAATAAAAAATGTCGTCTTTTTTTTGCATTTTTTCGTAATTTTCCAAAAAAAAATTAATTTCGAACAATTTGCATACAAAATTTTATACCAAAATTTTCAATTTTTATTAAATCGAGTAATACAGTGCAAAATTTTGGAAAAAAAAATTTTAGTTTTTCAAGATTTTCCGGAGTTTTCCGAGTTTTCCACCAAGAGTTTTTCTTTTTTTCTATTCAATAAGTGATTTTGGAATAATTATCCGAAATTTTTCACAGTTACATCGTCCAAAATTATTAAATCATACGAATAAATGCAAAATTTAGTCGAAAAAAAAATTCAAGTTTTTTTTAATTTTTCCGGAATTTTTCAACAAAAATTTTCAATTCGATAATCCATTCCGAAACAATTGCACACAAAATTCCATACAAAAAAGCAATTTTCGATTTTCCGACTTTTCCGGAAGGTTTTCCCAAAATTTTCTTTTACATAAACCTTCTCCTGGCAATAACGAACAACTGAAAAAAAGTTTGAGCAAAATCGAAAAATCCATTCTCAATTGATGAATTACTATACATTTTTGCCACCATTTTTATATATATAGATTCACAACAAACGGTACCTACTGTGTATCGATGAATGCGAACGTCACTGTTTGAAAAGCTTTTACTAGACTTGCCGATTGACCCGACACTTATGCTGCAATGTTGCTGTCGACAACATCGAGAGGCCAGCAATGAAAGAAAAAATTCGGGATCCCCCGCATGGTAGTCGCGTGTTCTAACCACTACGCCACGGCCGGTCCCGGTCCTGTAAGTAGTTTTGGGAAAATATTAACCAGTTTCAAAACAACTGGCTACGTCCTTCGAAAGTTATCGTACGTACCAGCCGGACAGACAGACAGACGGACATTCGACTTAAAAAGTCATGAATCTTATTAGACCATAGGTGACTCTTAGTAACATAGTGACTCCTTTTCTATGTGTTGCACTTTTGGATCGTATCAAATAATACATACCTTCCTATCCGTAGGGTGAGGGTATAATTTCTGACATATAATGGATAACTCTCAAACTATTCTATGTCCACCCACTGGCTATAAAAACTCATAAACTCTTGAGAAACCTCATACCATCTAACATCTCTCTCTCTCTCTCTCTTTTCCCATATCACTTCACCAGGAAAAACAATTAGAAAAAAATTAACAATTCCCCCATTAATATTTATAAGGCAACTAATTGGTTTCATTTTGCAAAATCTATAACACACAAAAAAACATCCTTATGAATTTAAGGTAAATTATGTAGAAATTCAATGAAACCTCAATGTCGATACATATCCCACAATACTACACACAAGCTAAACAGGGACCGGATCCTTAATATAAAAAAAAATACTTGCTTCCATATTAAGCAATAACAAGTGAACACAGTAAATTCTACAAGTCTACATAGAAGTATGGGTAAACGAAACAAAAAAATAATGATCATAATGATATAGACTTCTTAAATTTCACACAGAGGCCTATCATCAGCATAACAACATAACACGTGTACTAGATAGACCAACAAAAACACCCACACATATACAAAGAAATTTACCATCTGCCGGAAGTTTGTAAAAAAATACAATAACAATAATATATATCACATATTCATGCGTTATATGTGTGTTGCTCTGTGGTCCTTTTTGAATAATTTTGGTTGGAGCTATGACACTCACACACCCTCAGTAGCGATGCCGTTTCCGTTTGTCATTTCCAGTGGTTGTTACTTTTCTGGTGAATTATAATTTATAAACGAAGAAGATGCGTGGAGAACTTTATATTTACTGATAATTATGAATTAATTTCAAAATTAAGAAATTGTTAAAAGGAGAAGAGGAAAGTAATTAGCGATAAGGTTGCCCACTATCAAAATTTTAAAATCTCTATTAGTTACATCTCAAACTCAAACTGAAATATGTTCTTCCTGGTTCTATGGCCTAAAGCCATCAACCGACATAATTGCATTATAAAATAAATTCATTTTTTAATTTTTAACGTTTTACACGACCTTTTAAATTTTAAAATAGTATCCCAAGTTTGAATTATAAGGTTCGAGATCCATATATTCAAAATTTGGCATAATATTGTGTAAATGAATTTCTTTATAGTGTTTTTCATTTACATATACATTTTTATTCTTTCTTTTTTTTCAAAATTTTAAAGATTTATAATTAATTAAACATAATTAATTTGTTATAACTATAAAACTTCACAGTTTATTAATAAATTCATTTAAATATCTTAATAATTTCTTTTGTATACAAAATCTCAATTAAAAACTACTATAAAACAGTAAAAGAGACCTCGCCCGAGGTCGCTAGGAAATACAGAAAACTACTAAGAAAGAGAATAACTATAAAGCTTAAAGCAATAAAAGTAATAACAGTGTATAATACAAAGGATGAAGATTGAAGCTTAAATTTCATTTAAAGAATATAATACATTTACAAAATGCTATAACAATGAGGGGGAGGGGGCGCATTTATTTATCAATTAATTATATTAGCAGCAGTGGTCGTTGCTGTATTATCGCTTGTAGTTTGGGCTGCCAACCATTTGCCAACTGGCGTCAAATTTTGTTCCAACCATTTCTTATTATTCTTGACATTTGCAAGAGCTTCCTTGCGGGCAGCTGTACCAGCACCAGCTTCGGGGTATTTAGCAAAGAAAGCTTCCATTTCTTCTAATTTAGTTTGAGTAGAGAAGCGAGAGGTGATCGAGGGAATCATGCGACCCAAGTAACGTTCATTAATGCCAAAACGTTCAACCAGACGTGGCCAATTCTCGCGAACATAATCCCAAACCAAAGGTTGACCAACACGATTTTGGGCAATATACTGCAAGCAAGTGAAATAATCTTGACCACGAACATTACTTTCATTCCAAGCCAAATTAATGTAACTAAAGTGGATAAAAGTTAAACAACAATTAATATGGTAAGAGCTATGATAAATGTGGTAGGTTTGATCATATTACCGTTGTAAGATCCAGGGCTCTTTAATGGCCGCCAAAGCTTCCATTAACTTCACCTTCTCTTGGGCATCTTGTTCAGCCAAAAACAGATCCCATACTTGATTCCAGGTTTCCTCGGTACCCACACTTTGCATGCCATAGTAGTAAACAGTTGAACGAATATCAGGATTAGGTCTTTGCTCGGGAGCGGCCAACCATTCGGTGAAACGCTTGCCAGCTTCAGCCAAAGCATCTGCATTACCATAACCGCAGGCAGCATTCAAGACGGTAACACGCAAAAGACTAATAAAAAAAGGCAATGTAAGTATAATACAAATAAAAAAAAAATTATAAACTTACTTTTGCAAATGATTATCACCCACAGTCCATGTAACGGATGCATAGACATTCTGCAAGAGAGCACGTGCGTAGTCCACAAAATCACGATACAAATCCGTAAAGTACAACAAATTCTTAATGGCACTTAGGCGCGAGGCACCCACACTCCAGGGCACATAGTCCAATTCCTTTTCCAGGCACTTGCTTAAATCCAAAGCAATACTGTAATCAACTTGACCGGCATCGGCCAAGGCAAAGACATCACTGATCAAATGAGCACGATCGGCATTGCTGAAGACACCACGTTGTTCGCTGTAAGCTTTAGTCAAGCTTTGCCACATTTCGTTGGGATAATTGACGCGATAGTAGCCAACCTGATTCTTGTTGAATTTAATCCACTCAACGTCAGTGGGAGTGGTTACAGTAGCTGCATATAAGAAAGAGTGATTAAATAAAAAAAAATGGTTGGTAAATCGTTATAAAAATATTAACCTTCATTGTCATTATAGTTGAAAATCGTACGCTGGACTTCAGAATCGGCGTTGGTGAAATAAGTTATGGGAATAGACCAATGATAGCTGGAAGGAGTTACAAAAAAACATGTTAAATTTGTTACTTTACATATCTTACTACTTAAATGTCTTACTTGAATTCGGAATCGTCATAGGTGCCATTATAATCTTCTGGATTAGCAAAGAATCTCTTTTGAGTCAAGGTAAACGTATTGCCATTACGTTTACACTCCACAACCGGGAAACCCATCTGGTTAGTCCATGTTTGCATTATCTGCCTAAATTTTAAAACAAATAAATTAAAATTTTCTCTATTCACTCCATGTTTTTGATAGAAAAGCTAACTTACTTAACATCAAAATCGGTAATCAAAGCCTCCATTTCACTTAAGAAATCGGCAGTTTCAGCATTTGAAAAGTAGTTATTATTTAAATAATTGGTGGTGGCATTGCGGAATTTGTCAGCACCAACTAAATCTTCCAACATGCGTATAATAGAGGCTCCTTTGGAATAAGTTATGCTGTCAAATAACTCAGTAATCTGACTAGGACTTTCGACAGTTTGAACGATGGGATGAGAAGCCAATGTGGCATCTAATTTCATAACACCATGTAAATCGGCAATAAGGAATTGGTCAGGCTAAAGAACGAAAACATAACACAATAATTACAAAATATGGATATAAACTACCTTAGTTCACTTACCATATCCCAATCTGGATGTACATGATTGACACCCATATATTCAATATAGCTGGCAAAGCCTTCATTAAGCCACAAATCATTCCACCATTTCATGGTAACTAAAATAGACAGTTGGTATTATTAAAAACATACTGAAGATTTTGTATAAACTTTGCCACTTACCCAAATTGCCAAACCACATGTGAGCCAATTCGTGAGCCACTACGGTGGCCACTCGCTGTTGATTCGAACTAGAACTAATGGATTTGTCGTACAACAATGCAGTCTCACGATATGTGACCAAACCCCAATGTTCCATGGCGCCTGACACAAAATCGGGTATAGCCGCCATATCGAGTTTGGGCAAAGGATATGAAATATTAAAGTATTCGATATAATACTCTGTGATACCACCACCCACATTCAAAGCATATTCAACCTTATTCACTTGGGCTGACGTAGAGAAGACACGCATTTGAAAGTCTGGAGCACCTTCTAAAACACCACGCACTGTTTTATTTTGACTAGCAAAATCGCTGACAATGAAACATGCCAGGTAAGTGCTCATCTGTACACTTTCAGCAAATTCAACTTCGGTTAGACCATTGCCGATGTCACGTTCTTCCTAGAAAAGTAAGAAATAGGAGTTCCAGGTGATACCTTTTGGAATTGATTAAGGGACTCTTTTATATACCTGGATATTCATGTTGGAAAGCGCATGATAGCCATCGTCAGTCGGTCTTACCACAGTGATGGTAAATGTAGCCTTCATGGCAGGTTCATCGAAACAAGGGAAGGCTTGACGTGCATAGGTGGGTTCGAATTTTGAAGTGACAATTGATCTATGAAAGAACCACAAAAAAAATTAATGTTAATTAATGATAAGAATTAAAAAAAACACAATAAATTTAAATATTAAGCTTGTTATTAATTATCTAAATCTATATAAACAATAATTAAAACTATCTTAATTAGCATGGCAAAAACATTTTCTCTTTGTCTCACTCATTTACTTTCACATCACTATTGATGGTTGATTACCTTTTCTCATTGCGTTCCTTGTCCAAATACGAACTCTGGTAGAAACCTACAATGCGATCCACCAGCGAACCATTGAATGCCAATTGCAGCAAATAATTTCCAATTTCTAAAGGTTCCGCAAACTCTGTCACCCAGTATTCCAGCTGGGGATGTTCAAAGGTCATCGAGGGTGTTATGTTACGCACTGGCTTAGCACCATCACTGTCCAGTTGCATAAACGCTGTAGTTTCCACAGTAAGTAGTTTTGAATGCACCGGTATAAATGAGATGGGCTTCAGAACTTCCAGTCTTATGGTTACATTGCCCGAAAATGTTTTATTTTTCATATCCGGCTGCAGTCTCAATTGGTAGTGACGTGGACGCAGTTCCCGTGGCAAACGGAACGACAGCTGTTGCCATATCTTGGATGTGGCCATGACACTGGGCGCTAGTGTAGTCTTGTTGAAGCGATAAACGTTAATGGGCGTTTGAGTAGTCGAGGTCACGGGTCGGAATCGCAATATAGGTTTTGTGGACAGACGTAGACCGTTGAGCAGCTCTTGGTCGGCTTGGATAATGGTGGTTTCGTTGTAGGCGAAGTCTATTTATAGAAATATTTGTTAGATGTATTATACGAAGTCACTGGACGAGGTGCTTGCGTATGTGTATGCACTCGAATTGATACAAAGATTATTAATGATTTATGGAATTCGGGTAATAACAAAAGAAATTAAAAATTAAAGGCAGTGCCGGCAAACAAAGGAGAATATTACGCAAATTCTTCCTCTTATTAGAAAATACATTCAGCTGATAGTGATAGCATATTTGCAAAATAAAAGAAAACAAACGTAGGGGAGTTGCCACCTTAAGAGATTGCGAGGAAAAAGTAACTGTTAATTTTGAAAGAATATGCATCAAAAAACCCAGTTAAAGCAAGATTATCATCAACTTTTTTTTACTATTAAATATTAGCCTAATACACATAAAAACCCCTAAAGTATTATAACCCCTAGGTAGTATTACCACGATTCCTACCATTCTATTTTTAGGTATTTACCTTAATTCTTGATCGGATAATACAAATACATATAAGAGAAAATATTTGATATTAATATAAGTGTAGATATTGAGTAAAATTTTTAAAAAAAAAGTTTTGATATAAAAATACGTTTTTTAAAAAATTAAATCACTGTTTTAAACAATTTTTCACATCGAACTTTTAAGTAATTTCGCAGCAATTTTTTTCTTTCATTCGTTTTTTATTATTTATTTATTTATGATTTCTGTAGAATTTTTATGTTTTTGTTTTGACAATTTTTAGCAAACACTTGTACGGACTGCTAATTTTGATATTTATTTATTTATGATATCAGCAGAACTTTTATGTTTTTTTTTTTTTAATTTTAAGCATACACTTGTACGTAATGCTAATTCTGTTTTTTATTTTTGGTAATCAATTTTTTATTTATATTTTATATTTTTTGTATTTTAGTAAATTTTTTTTCGTATCCGTTAATAAATATTAATAATTTTTTTTTTATATATTTGTTACATTTTATAGTAAATCAATAGATTCTTAAAAGATTTATTATTTTTTTAAATTTTTTTTTTTTTAATAATTTTTTTTTAAAAATATGTTAACAAAGTAATTTTGCATGTATTTTTTTTTATTTTTTTAATATTTATCGGTATATGATTTTGTAGAAAACAATTGTAAATAATGTTAATTTTAATTTTATTATTTTTGTTAAAAATTTATGATTTGTGTTTTTTTGAAATTTCATATTTTACGAGTTTTTTAATACTTTTGGATTAAGTGAAACAATAGTGGTTATAATAATAAAATAGGTTTTCAAAAATATTAAAAAATTTTCCAATTGGCTTTTTATTTTGAATTTTTAAATTAATTTTGGTGTGATTTTTAATTTTTTTGATATTTTATTTTTGTGTGTTTTTTTAATAGCCATATTTTTTGACTATTTATATATCTAGGATTAAGTGAAACAATTATCTTTTTATTGAAAAAATATGTTTTCACAAACAAATTTAACTATTTTTAAATTGGTTTTTTATTTTAAACTTTTTAAGTGATTTTATTGTGATTATTTTTCACTTTTTTTTCGATATTTGTAGAATTTTAATGTATTTTTGTACATTTTTAGCAATAAATTTTTAGAAATGTTAATAATTATATTTGCTTTTCATATCCGTTTATAAATTTTAATACATATTTTTTTTTTAATTTTTAAGCATGAATCTTTAATAATGGAAATATTTATAATTTAATAATAATAATGCTGTTTGTGTTTTTTTTAATTCTCAATTTTATTTTATTTTAGCTTTCGTTTTTAGATTTAATATTTATTCACGGTTATTAATTTTAATAGTAGTGCTAAATTTTTTTTCTTTTTTTTTTTAATTTCTGTAGTTGCGAATTTGACTTTTTTTTAATTTTGCTTTTGATTTTTATCTTTTATTTATGAATATAAATTAATATTTTTACTAATTTAAAAAAATTTACTACTCTTACTTTTCTAATTTTATAAGAGAATTAAAAAATCTTTTGTTTTTCAAATTTTTTTATCAGAATTTTTTTTTTTTATATTTGTAATTGAAAATTTTTCGTATATTTACGAATGAATATAACCTAAAAAATAGTATTTCTATATTTCGAAACCATTTTTTTTTTGAAAAAAATCATATGTTTGCTAAATAAAAAACTAGTTTACAATTTCTGAATTTAAAAGATAATTAAAAAATGCCGATAATCTGTATTTTATACTAAATTTAAAAATATAATTTTTTTAAATAGAATATAATTTTTTTAAATTTTGAGCTAGTTTATAAACGTTTTTTAAGATAAAATCTAGGTTAAAAATTTTCCTCAATCAAAATTTAGAATTTCTAAGAGTATCGTAAGAAAGGCTTGTAATTTTTTTTTAAATTTTTTTTTCATTTTTCACATTTTTTACGGATTAATTCATTTTTTTCATATTAATATAAAACATAAATATTAATATAGTACATTTTTAGCAAAAAAAAATATTTTTCTGAATATAAAAAAAAAATAAATGAATTATTTGTTTTTGTTTAAATTATATGCTTAAGTTTTCATTTTATAGCCTTTTTACACCAAAAAAGCATTCCGCATTTTGAGCTGAAGATGCGGAATGCTAAAAAGTGGTTTTACACTGCAGTTTCGCATATTGTCAGCTGTTGCCTAGCTCACACATTTTTCCATTTGCCTTGTAAAACTGAAATATTTTCCTGCCACAAACCTATTAACATTGTTACGGAGGCTGTATTCCACTTGAAGCGCGAATAGTTTTAACTAATTGGAATAACCATTTATTAATATTTTGGCAAAAATGTAAATTTTTTGTCCGTCCATGTTGTTCGCCATTTTTCCGATAAATGTAAACAAACGACGAAAATGGTTGTTGCCGGATCAACATTACTGAGAAAAATCGCTTAAATTCCAATTTTCAGAGTTCAACTCAGTGTATTTTCCGCATCTTTCATGGATGCGAAAATATGTTAACATCTTTCCAACAACAAAATACATGTAAAAATTTTAGCATTTTGGTCGCATCCATCAAAGATGCGGATTAACGCGGAAATATGTTAAATGCGTTCCGGTGTAAAAAGGCTATTAGTCTACCAAAAGGGGCCCAGAGTTGCCGTAAGACTTTAACTTTAATGATTGCAATCAGAAAATAATAAATATGCGCCAATAGGGTAAAACGGAATAAAAAGTAGATTCCTTTGTTTCTTTTTCCCAAAGAAATTGTAGAGGATGAGGGGCACAATTACCGTCTCGATTTAATACTTTTTGTGAATAAATTCAATTTGATAAATTCACAATAATTATTTGCAATAGTTTCTTTTTAGACAAAACTATATTTATCTTCACTAAGTTACAATTTCTCATTCGTTCTGAAAACAACATGTCAACGGAAAGTTTGAAACACCAAAATCTAAATAATTTTTATAATGAAACATTTCACAAAAATAAATTTATCAGAAACGATAGCTGAGCTGCAAAACCATTTCCAAAAGGCTCATTCTGGTATTATACAAAAATCTCCAATTTATCCCACAACAACATAAGGTGCGATCTATTATTTATAGACCATAGCATCATCTGTAGCCTCAAAAGTGCAGTGATTATATTTGTTACCAGAATGATCGATATTTATGAAAAAATTTAGTAAATTCTAATAATATTAACATTCCCAAATTCAGTATTTTATCTGCCTTCAATTCCATTTATATTATTTTCTTTCAAATCTTTGTATCAATTCATGTCCACCACTTCTCTCTTGCGCTTAAAAAAACCCACCTGTTTTATGCCGCTCGTTTACTATATTTCTACCCACATAGACCAAAGCGCCCAGCAAGAAAATACACAACACCAGCAGGAATATACAGAAACCGGCCAGTGTCAACACAGCATTACTAGGCTTTCGGTGTAAACGATGGGAATCCTTCATCCCATGATGATGTTGATCTGTGGACAGCGACGAACGCGGTCTTATTGGTATTGGCATTTTTGGTTGATGTTGCTGTTGTGGCGGGTACATGTTGCGTTGTAGTGTTGTTGCTGTCGCAGCGTCTGCTATCGATGTCAATTGTTTGCCCAACTTCCACCTCTGGCAATATGCCAAACAATCTGGTAATACTGTTTATTATTGTTTTTGCAGCTCCTCTCGAGAACGTTATGTTGCGATCGTTGTTAACATTTGTGCAAAGTTTTGTTTCTATTGCATTGAAAATTGAAAGGAATTCCTTTTTATTTGACAAAAATAACAATTGTTAATATATTCTTAAAGTTTGTGCGATTGAGTGGTGTTAATTATTGAAAGAAAATCAAATGAAATGTGTTTAAAATGCCGAATGTAAAAATCAAAGTATCCCCCGTTGTGTCAGGTGCTACGGTTTTGTGTAAGAAGTGAGAAAAGGAAATGCAAAAAAAGACGACTTCTTGGACAATTCATAAAGTGAGTGAAGTGTTTCCTTCGGTTATTACAAAATTTAATATGCGTGTTTTTATGCACTTTGTTATCAAAAGTTGCAAATTGCTCGGCAAATAGCGGTAAAGAAGAGATGACAAGTGAGTAAAAAGAGTTATTTTTTGTGTAAAGCTTTTCATGTTTGTTCATGTTTTATATTCATCTGTATGAAGGTTATTTATTTTTTGTGTGAAGCTTTTCATGTTTGTTCATGTTTTATATACAAATATCTCAAATATTTGTTTGTTTTTGTTGTATGAACAGATTTAAAATTTTAGTATGAAAATGAAATCTATGATGACCCCCCAGGTGCGGCTACTCAAATGAAAGATATTTTCGAGACGAATCCGAATCGCGCGATTTTTTAAAAATGATTTTTTCCAGAGGCGCTTTTACGCCCAACATATCCATTTCCACTCTAATTACAAAAAAAAAATATTTTTTCCGGGATATACCAAAAAAAAAATTTACATATCCATTTCCACTCTATCGCGCGATTTTTTTAAAATTATTTTGCCTGCGGCGCTTTTAAGCCCAACATATCTATTTTCAATCTAATTTACAAAAAAAAAATATTTTTCCCGGAATAAAACAATAAAAATTTTCATGCGGCGCTACTCCAACCATCTTAACCGTTTTAACTCTAATTTAAAAAACAAATAATATTTTAAAGGAATATATCAACAAAAAAAAAAAAAAAATTATTACAATACATAGCTTTTTTCTCTTTGGACTTTTTCTTAATTTTTTTTAAAATATTTCTTGAAATTTTCCGTTAAAAACCTTAAAAAATTCAACAAAATTTAAAATTTTCACACATTTTTGATTACATTTCATTTTTCTGTGGAATTTTTCAATTTATTTCCTTAAATTATTCTAATTTTTCATGATTTTTCCCAATTTTTTTAATTTTTTACGGTGTTTTTCAGAAAAAATTATTTTTTATTAAAATTATTTTTATTGGTGATTTTTTCTTTTGCTCCCGCCCCATATTCTGCACTTTTACCCATAATTCAAACTATAATTCAAAAATTTTTAAAAATTCTTTTTAAATTTTGTTTTGAAGTTAAGAATCTACCATTAAATAATTACGTAATTTTTTTTTAATAAAAAATATCAATAAATAACTCACGGCAATATTAATTATACAGAACAAAAATTTTTTGCAAACAAGATTTCAAAACACTTTTTCCATAGATTTTGACCTCCTAAACACGAAAATGATTTTTAAAAAATGTTCTTAGGTGCCGTTTTATTATAAATTTTTTTGAAATTTTTGGATGTGCGCTTAATATTTTGGTAATATTTTGGCTATCTATTACCCGATCTTCATATATAACCACTTATGTTAAAGACACCAAAAGTCTCCACAAGTTCTTCCTTGAAAGTTTTTAAATAAGTAATGCCGTTTAACATATATTGACGTATTAACATATATTAATCGACATATATTAACACATGCGTAGTATATAGTTGCAAAAAAAATATTAAAAATATAAAAATTTGTATGGGAACCACTTTATGGGTTAAAGATAAAGGGTAGATATTTTCTGATAAACTGCTCGTCTTGCAAAATATTGGAAGTCGGTCATACATTTGACTACTCTAGGGACACCTATGGTGAAATTGCAGCATTGGGAGCAAATTTTAAAATATTGTATGAGTGCACCTTTAGGGGGTCAAGATATCGGGTAGGTATGTTTGGGAAAAATGTTAGGAGGGACAAATTAGTGGGGTTCTGTCATACATTTTATACCTCTAGGGGATACTTCGGGGCAGTTCAGGGCTTGTTGTGGAATTTTCATCTTCCTCACCAACTTAGACCCCCAATTTTATGAGGTTGGGAAAAAAATTGAATAAGTCAAAAATGGCGGAGGTGAGGTGGGGGCAAATGAATATTTTAATAATAAATTACTTTTTTAAATTTTAAATTAATAAATTATTTTATAACAAATATTAATAAAATAAATTAACTAAATTAATTAAATAAAATAATATAATGCACTTGTCTGACTTTATAAACTAATTTAATTAATTAAACACACAATTCAATTTAATATAACTAATTATCCAATTAAATAATATCGTTTAATATATTAATTAGATTTATTAATTACAAATTACATTAACTGTTTTAATAATCTAGTTAATTTAAAAATTTAATTTAATTAAAAGTAATTGATTTATTTAATGAGAAAGTTTAATTACATTTTTATATTAGTTAATTGAATAGCTAACAAAAAAAAAAGTTTAAAAATATCAAAAATCAGTACAAAAATTTCAGTAGACTATAACTATATACCCTCACCCTATGTATGGTATTGTTAAAATTTGGAGTTATTGAAATCGATTGAACTTTAATTGAAATTACTTTTGAATTATTATTTGCCTGCTTGTGGCGTGTAAACCGCTGGAGATAGGACTTTTGGTTAAAAGCCTAAAAGTTAACAGACATGTAGTAAAACTGTATAAAATTTATCAGTATGAAGAAAAAGAGAATGGGTCGGTCAATATAGTCCATATTCATTCCGGAGTTAAAGGGGGCTATTCTGCCCATTTACAATCCCGTTACTTCATTTTGAAAAATATTAATTTGTACTGGTAAATTTTCATAAGGATCAGTTTAGGGTTACTCAAGTTATCCTGCCCACCATCCATCCAGCAAGGATATGGACATGGCTCAATCGCCATAAAAAGTTTTGTAACCAATGTTGTTTTAATATACTTGGGGTCTTACACGTCTCATTTAATGCGTTACACTTATTCTCGTTTGAAATGATATATAATTGATAATTGAGCCTGATGCCGTTTTTACTTATTGGAATGGTATTTTTTTTTTGGTTTTGATATTTTTGATATGTTTTTGGATTTATATCTACAATTTATCATACTGTGTTTTACAAACAACAGTATAATACACCCTGCACAGCAATTAACTGCTGTGCAGGGTAAACAATAAAAACATTTTAATACAAAATTAAAAACAATGTGAAAAAAATGTTGAACTTTAAACAAGTGCTGTGTGGAAAAGTTTAAATTTAAGTCATTACATGTTGTTGACATCTATTGAATGTAAACAACCTCAAAACCTCATATGATTTGCATAACTTTGTTGACGCTTATAAACATTTAATGCGTAATAAACAAATGTAAATAATTACACCACAACTAAAGCCGTAAAAATTTCAAAATTTTGAAAAACTGTCTCACTTACTTACACACGTATAAAAAGGAGTTCAATAAATTGTTTTACTTCCGGCATCACAATGTAATTGTTGTAGTACCGTTGTTGGTGTAGTACCTTCACTTACACTTTTGTGTTAATAAACAACAACACTGAGAGAGCAACAGTTAAACCCTACCAACAACTAATTATTAAGTTACTATGGCACACACTCACACACACACACACACACACACACACATAACAAGAGGGAAATAAATTAAAATTTCATCCAATTTTGTGTTGAATCATGGCAATTTTGCGCGAACTAAATACAAAAAATTTAATAACCTCAACAAATTTCATCTCATACATAAAACAAACAACTAAATACTTCATGCCAATTGGGGAAGAGGCGACAACGTAGCGATCAAGTCTAGTTTGGTGCCACCATCGATGGTGTTGTCTTTGAAACTTGTTTGAGTTATGGCCAAGTTAAGCTGATTTGTAACACATCACAAAACGCTGTGATGTCGTCTTACGCTTTGACGTCGTCGTCTTTTCTTAGGTTTTAGTCACTCGCGTTGTGTTTAGCTATAGTAGTAGGTAGTAGTTAGTCGTCGTCGTCGTTGTTGGCCGAACTTTTGTTGACGAATTCACTTTCTATAATGCGAACATTCATCTTATAGAGGCAGATAAACTGTAACAAGTTGTAGATACTTGCACGTATGTGTATGTATGTGTGAATGCATATGTACATGTTGCAGTAGTATATGTATTTTGCACACATGTAAATATATACCTTGTTACATTTTCAGGTGGTTAAGGTGGTTTTCTTTTTCGGTTGGCATCGTTGTAAACATTGAGGTGGAGTTGTTTGTTTTAAGTCAACCAAGGTTGTTGGCTTGTGGTTGTAGTTTTTAACCCTCTGGGAATTTGATACATTTTGATAGATTTAAACTCGAATGTGCTACAGCAAATTTGCAATAGCAAAATTAAATAATTATCGAACATTCGAAATAATTTTATGTATTTTGATAAAGACGTAGATCTGAATGAACTATATTAAAATTTTAAATACATACTTATCCAGTGGCGTTTATCTTCTTGTTTAAAATATACCAAAGGATATAATGTGAAGTAACCCAGAAAGGCTTTCACATCCAGCTGAGTTCGTGGCAGATATATAAACAGAAAAATGTAGGTGAAGCTTGAAAGCGATTGTTACTGTGCTCCTTTCCGCGCATCAATACGTAGCTGTTCAGTTATTCACAATTGTAACTTTGTATAAGC
Organism: Muscina levida; assembly: GCA_964034835.1. Lineage (NCBI taxonomy): Eukaryota > Metazoa > Arthropoda > Insecta > Diptera > Muscidae > Muscina > Muscina levida. The sequence goes on along the minus strand of OZ035880.1, from coordinate 170,088,731 downwards.
TTGCCTAAGCTTAACAGATTAAATTAATTAACCTGTACCTATCAAGAAGCAGATAAAGCTTAATGCTAGACAAATGTGATTGAGATTATGACGTACACATAGTAAAATTATTATTATATTGTAATTTTAAATCAACTGCAATAAACAAGAGAAGCTTTTGTTGATATCTATGATATATCACATAACTTGCATCTACGTCACAAAACAAGTCAGCATTAGAGGTTTAATGTTGGAATGATTAAATAAAATAAATGTTGATAGATGCATAGCGATAGTTATTAAAAATTAATTTTTAAAACATATACATAGTTAGATTTTTTTATATGGAATTTTGCATTTAGAAATAGATTTACTTCAATTTTAAGTAAGATAAACAAATATGCTTTTGGCACGGAGATTTTTTGGAAGTTACCCAGAACTGCTATAATTAGTTTTTCTTTACATTCCACGAATGAAATATGGGAGAGCTTTTCGCATTATTGTGAATTAACACACAAATGCACAAGTAGTTCAGTAGAAATCGGATGATCCATTTGATGTTAATTAAAATCCTATCCTATAAATTGCGAAGAAGCTATCTGTTAGGAATCATAATCATTTATAATGAATCAATTCGTAGAATTGAGAAAAAATATGAATTGTATAGTCAAATGCTTGCGGCCATTTGCGGTTTAGTTTTCAGTTTTTCATACGAAACCAACAAATTCAAAATAATTCAGTTGAAAAATCATGAACATCAAAACAGTTTCGAATACATTTACAGAAATGTATTAATATAAAAATTATCCGCTAGGAAGTCTGTATAATTGCAATAAAAGAATTGTGGGAAACTGTGAGAAATTAAAAAACAAGTACTCATACGCACGACTTTATTAGCTACGATGAAGAGGTATAACTCACGATTTAACTAATTTCTGATGAACCACAGAACTACTGACAAATTGGCATAAAGAGGTTATTAATTTAATAATTAATCGTTGAATATTTTTCCAGTAAAGCTATTAATTATTACAGAATTGCGTTATTACGGAGATAGGGCGATTGGCGATGAAATAATAAAAACATCGTATTGATAAAAAAAAACAATAAATATAATTAGGTGCACACCTCTGTTGCATATTTACTTGCACCTGACGATGCTACGCCTATTACAAAGTTTTCTGAACTTCTATTGCTGTCTCCATTTTCAGGTATCTGTTTGCAAATATGAACTTATTTTGTAATTTCGGTAACGCACTCACCAATTACACAGTGCAACAGTGAAAAAAACACCCAAAAGTGACTATATAGGTTCGATTGTACTACCGGAGCTGAGTAAAACCCTAGCTCAGTTCGGCTAGATTGGCTACCAATTTTATTTTTTAGCCCCATAAATATTTTGAAAACCCTTGGGTCCTTCGATAAAAGGTAACGCCTGTTTTTGACCAACAGTTCCTACAGTCATATTACTCCAGATATAAAGTAAGGACTTTGACAACACTCAACTTTGACTCAAGTATTCAAAACACAGAACTTCACTTCTCTAAGACATCCACATATCACAATTTCGGACATATTTAGACTCTCGCAGTTACAGTGCTATTATCAAAGTTTTACAATATTTACTATATAAGGCATGTACCACGACTACCGAAGGCTTTAAAGTTCTCTAGACAGCTGATTATAAATAACTATTTTATATAGGATTTTTATGTGCACGCATCGAGTGTTCTGGACGTACGAGTGATCACTAGTGTGAGTTACGCACAAGGCTAAACATGGACATCGGTTAACCGCGGACCACAGAGGTAGCGGACGCCTACTCCAACCACCTAACTCAACTGCTGCGGAATGCTCCAACCCCTGATAATATAACCTCGCAGTGTCAAATAGAACTCCATAGAACGGACTGCAAGAAGCGTACTTGGGTACTCAAAGTCGTCTTAAGAAGATGCTTGGTACGATGATGAATGTCGCAATGCCACTAGAGAGACCGATGCTTCATACAGGGCGAAACTGCAGCCAATGGCAACGCGAGCTGTTCGTGAACTGCACAGGGAGAAGAGATGTGACGGAAAAATAAGGAGCTGAAGAAGAGGCAGGATGAATGCACAGAGTTGCTTCGAAGTAGAGGGGAAGCTACTAGAGATTTAGGGCGAGAATGCGTGGAACAGGGTTTCCCTCCAGCGAGGACATCGATGGTCAGCTAGTGACGGACCCGGGTAACGTTCTGAAGATATGGAGAGATCATTTCAGAATACGGACACCACTCCAATCCATGACGATGGTATTAACTGTCCACCTCCGAGCCGGAGCGAGATGCGTGTGGGAATCTCTCGCCTTAAGAATAACAAAGCCGCTGGAGCCGAGGGTCTCCCTGCTGAATTGTTTAAGGCTGGCGAGAAAGATTTGATTAGGAATAGCTTCAGCTCATGGATAACATCAGGCTAGAGGAGAGCATTTCCGGGGATTGGGGTCTTAGTCTGTTATGTCCCATATACAAGAGAGGAGATCGTAGTGAATGTAAGAACTGCCGTGGAATAAGCCTGTTATCAATTGCGTACAAGGTCCTTTCAAGCATATTTTGTGAATTTTGTGAAACTACTTGGCCCTTACCAGTACGGCTTTAGACCTGGTAAATCTACGACGGATCAAATATTCACTTTACGACAAAAAACTCATGAAAAGCCGATCGACACCTACCACCTCTTTGTCGTTTACAAAGATGACTTCGACTCTCTGATAAGAAATAGACTATACGAGGCCACGGCTGAGTTTAGTATCCCTGCAAAACTAATTCGACTTTGCAGATGTACTGGCCGTGCATGATGGTTAGAACACGCGATTACCATGCGGGAGATACCAGGTTCAACTCCTGTCTTCAGCCATCCAAAAAAATAAACTTCTTCTTTCATTTCCGGCCTCCTTGATGTTGTCGTCAGCAACTTCGCAGTATAAGTGTCGAGTCAATCGGCATGTCTAGTAAAAGCTTCTCAAATAGTGACGTTCGCATTCGTCGATAAACAAGTAGGTGCCGTTAGTTGTGAATCTAAAAATTGAAAGCGTGTTAATTCACAACAACGCGAGAATCTATCCCATACTTCATTCAAGGGGTGCAAAGGGAAATTAAGTAAGTAGCAAATTGTATCTCTCTGGGGCTTAAAAAGGTTATGCCATGCCTCATCTGGCCATAGCGACAAAATTTAAGTAAAATATATAGGCCACATTGAAATCGGTTCAGCCGTTTAGAGTTGAGTCACAAATCCAAACCCAGTGCCAAACCGAAAATCACTGTGTTTGTTGTGTGATATTCTTTACATTAAAGATTTTTCTTGTATTTCCCTCAGGCAGCAACAACAGAAACAATTTTGTATTGATTTGCCTAACTAAAAAAATCTGCAACGAAACTACAATCATTGATTAATTGTATGGTTCTCAATGGCGTATGAATAATGCCAGACAATTAACGAGGCTTTTGTGTGAGAATTGTAAACATAGTCTCTCTCACATTCTCTTTGTCACTATAAAGCACTCCAAGCCAATATGAAATTTAACAAAACTAACCAATGCAACTGGCTATTAAGGTGTCAAATATTGCCGACCAAACATGCAACATGTTGATGCAAATCACTATAATTTTATAGACGAATCTGAAACTATTCAACAAACCAAGTGAATAAAGTAAGTGATTTTGCACAGATCAAAGAGGTTATATACGTATGTGTTGTGTGCATCACCCCCTATGTGACTAGTAATTGCGGTTGTTGTTGTTGATGTTTCATTATACTCTGATACAGCAAATATCATTTACAACGTCAATTATAACAAACAAGAATGAGCCAGCCACATTACAAAATGCAATCGATCGTAATGAAATGCATTTGTGTCATTATTAACATTAAAATTGCACTTTGGTGCACACTCGCGCACACAGACTCGTTGAGAATTTTCTAAATAAGCTAACAAAGTGTTGGGCAAATGATCACTTGATGATGATGATCGTCATGAGATTGAATGGATGTTAGAGAGATAATCATCATTATCATCACCGTCACTGTCAGTCAGTACAGCTTTGCCATTGTAATTCTTATTGTTCACATAGCTAAAGCTCAGTTACCATAACCAAGCATCGCATCACACCGCATCATTTCGGGTGTTGTTGTTTGCATCTATATATGTCATTTGTCTGTATGTGAGCATTTTCTTAGTTTTGTTTTGTTTGTCAGTTGTTGCGTTTGTTGATGGCATTATTTACTTGCACATTACACATGGGTTGCGTCATGTCATGTCACTTGCTGCACAGTCACTCAGTTAGACCCAGTCAATCAGTCATATCCAGTGGGGGAGGGTGAGAGGCCGCAAAGCTGCAGATGATGCATTTGCCCCCTGTGCGCGTTGAGTCTGTCTGTGGGCGCATTGTGTCGAACTCTGTGGGCCATTGTATTCATTGCACCGTGGCTGGGGGTATCACAGTCAATTATGGAAATTGTTGGAGGCATCAAATAGCGACTATAAAGAGTTTTCATTTGCAAAACGCCTCTGCATAAAATTGTTGTCAATAAGTGTAATGTAATCTTAGCAAAAGTTGGGCAATATCGATGGTACAGGGACTCTATAGTACAAATTTGTAAAAAATTCATAAAACTACAAATTCTGCTAAATATGTAAGGAATGCTGTGCTAAGAAGCTGCTATTAGAAGCAAAGGATAGCTTGGTATCTTTGCGTGGTTTATATGTATTTGCGGATTAACATTGAACGATATGAAGTCTTTGCTAAAGTTGAACAACCAGTCTTTTTATACCAAGCGGAACTTAAGGAAGAGCAATCTTGGCACGATGATTAGAACACACACAGTACAACACATGATTTTGGGACTCAATTCAAACAAAAGAGACTAAAACGTGACAAATACCAATATACGATGCTTATTAACTTCAAATCAATATTAAATTATTATGGCAAGTAACTTGGCAAAACAAATGATGCAGAACTTCTTCTTTTTGGGGCTACTTTCACGTGCAGTTCTCAGAATTGAGTCCCAAATCAATGGCTGAAAAATTTTGCACTGTGTTATACGAAGACCTAGATTCAAATCCTTTCATATCCATTTGTATTTCTTTGATATGCTGTTACCTCATTTTTGTCGACAGTAACTTTAAAGTAGTCGAGTCCAGCTTTCTCGATTTGTCCACAAAAATATTTTTTATTAACATTTCATAAATTTAGCTTCTCATTTTGTTTAGTTACACACTGACCGTCCATAGAGTACACAAAAGTATGCAATTTTTTTTTTATTTCATATATTATTATTTTTTTTTTCATTGCAAATTTGGATAGTAAATTTAGTACAAATTGATAGAACAGATTCAAAAGTGTGTCAAACAACGTGTGGGCACAGTTGTTAAGCGAAATGTATTGTGAACCTAATTTTTTTTTCAAATTTGCCTGTTATTCTTTCTCATATATTAAATATATTATTTAATTAATTGAGTTACGACAACTTTCAAAAGTCACCGCTTGCTTCCCGGGCAGATTCCAATTAATTTCGCATAGATTTAGAACGTTTGCCATATGATTTGTAGGGGGGATTGTCAGCTAGTATTGTGAAAGAAATCTTTAATTAATTTCCCTTCTATCTGCATTTATATGTAGATATGTACAACGGTGTTCATGTGTGTGTGTATGTTTTCTTCTTAAGAAAAGTAGTTTGCACTTATAGCAACTAAAAGTCTGAATTACAAAAACCGACTTAATTATATGACCACTTGACATTTAATAAACGCAGATTAAGTAGTGTCATTCTATAGACCGGACGACATTCTCATATTTGGTAGGGGATTGCATATACGGTATTCGTATATGGGCAATTTCATGGGAAATTTCTATTGGTGTAAAGACAATTTAGCGTGTGTGTTTCTTCTTGAATATTATTTGTCGTAATGTGAAAAGTATGAAATGATTGATTGGATGATTCTAATGATCGTTTTCAATCCAAACCAAAACGTTTCTTTATAACAATCTTATTGTTTTTCAAAATATCGATAATTTTATGTGGTTTTAAGCTCCCAAAGTTTAGGGGTGGCACCTGAGCAACGTGTTTCGTAATATTTTTATCATGATAGGGCTAGCCACCCACCTTCAGGTGCTATACTGACAATGAAAACATGAAAAATAACTATAGGGTGGGCCATTAAAAATTTTAAATTTGAATCGGCTATAAAAATGAAAATTTCCGACAATATTTTCAAGTTTTTGGTTTCATTGGAAAGGTTGAACTTTTTCATTTAATAATGGAACACTATATCATTCATATGACTACCACGACTGTCCCAGCAATACCTCATTCGATTAACCCAATTTTTCAGTACATTTTCGATTGTTTCGGGTCGAATCTCTTCAATGGCAACTTTGATTTCATGTTTCAACGCTTCAATTAACTCTTGATGCTTTACGTAACATTTATCCATAATGGTTCCCCAAAGAAAATAATCCACAGGAGCCAAATCATAGCTCTGAGGCGACCAATTGACATTACAATTTGAGCTGATTATTCGATTTTCAAAAACAAAGCGTAAAATATTGATGACTGCGTTGGCTGTGTGACATGTGACACCGTCTGGTTAAAACCAAATGTCGTCCATGTCATTCATTTTAATTTTTGTCAACAAAAATTCGTTGAACGTGGCGCTGTAACGCCGTTGACGGCACCTTGCTCATTTTCGAAGAAAAATTACCCAATGATACCGCCAGCCAAACAGTGACTCGTTGTGGATGCAGTGGTTTCTCAATAGTCAATTGTGGGTTCTCTAAACCTTATATGCGGCAATTTTGCCTATTGACATAGCCACCGAGATGAAAATGTGATTCATCTGAAAACACGATGTACGTATGAGGTACTGCCGATCCAGTCATGGCAGTCATATGATTGATATTGTGTTTCATTATAAAATGGCAGAGTTTAACCTTTCAAATAAAAACAGAAATTTTAAAAAAATTATCGGTACTTTCTATTTTATAGCCGATTCAAATTTAAAATTTTAAATGGCCCACCCTATAGTAAGATAATTTTGACCTGAGAATATTGTTATGCATTTTTTAACCTCTAAAAATGGGGAGATTTGTATGGGATGTGAGAGTAGTTTTTGTCCGAGTTTTTGCTAATCTTAGACGATAGCAGTTTGTATACAAAATTTTAGCTTGATAGCATTTAAACTACGGCTGCAATCGCAGGGACAGTCCCCAAAAAGGAGGAGTTTGTATGGGGGGTAAGAGTAGTTGCTGACCGATTTTCCTCATCTTAGAACTTAACATCGGATTAAAGGATAGAACGATAGAAATTTCATTCGATTCTCGGGGACAGAGAGACGGACAGACGGTCACCTTTAAATGGACTCAGAATTCGAAGCTAATCATTTATATATATGTATATATTGTCATATCTATCACGCCCCCTTATGGGCGTTACATATGGGAGAACACATAAAATGTACCCTTCACTTCTTTCGTGCGGGTGGTGAACGGTACAGAAAGAAAAAAAAAGGAAATATTCATTAACGACCCCCCGAAAACGTAGTAAGTATCATGATTTATAGTTATGATACGGGAACGTCCGGCTCTCTATAGTGAAGGTGCCACAATACAAGGCTGACATCAACGCCATTCAGGAGATAAGATGAACAGAACAGGGTTGCCAATGACGTAAAAATTGCGACATATATGCACATGCCCCGATGGAATATAAAGACGATGAAATTAAAGATGCATTCTTCGAGCGCCAAGAGGGAACGTATGACCGCTGCCGTGACCACTACTGGTAGTTTTTAATGACAGAAAAGGAAGAGTATACGAGAGTTTTACATGAGTCTCGTATTAAAGGCTTACCCATAGTGTACGATTGCCAGCACCCCTGGGATAGCCCAAGCAAGCTATCTAGAAATAGGAGTTTTGGGAGCATGCTACGGCAATCGTCGGTTCTATCTTATACCAAATTGTGTTACAGTACGGGACATATTCCCCTTTGGCCAAGGCGAGTCCTATCTTACCACCTCTGCTACTCTATGGATCTGTGGAACCCGGTTACAATGCAACTCCACAATTGAGTTCGAAGACTACTAGCGATTTCAGTATCAACCAACAGCCAGCGTGACGCTCCCACAAGGTGCCCTTTACCAACCGACCAGGCGGGAAAAATTTCTGGCGCTCCTGATCTCCACGATGAGTCACATTCAAAAATAGGAAGGAAAGATGTTCTTGGCCCTTCTATCGGTAAATTCGGCCTGCATATCGACACGTCCGACAACGGGTTTAGACAGGTTAGCTTCGCAGCGGCAAGTAACATGGTAGTGTGTGGAACCAGATATCACCATAAAGATACCCACAAGGCAACTTCGCTATCCCCCGATCAAAGCACCAAATATCAAATAGGTCATGTGGTAATCGATGGAAGGCATGCACATAGTGTCTTGATTGTTTCGCGTGATTCATGGTGTTAACATTGGCTCAGATCATTTCCTGAGTAAAGCAAAAGTTGCGCACTAGATTGAGCAGAGCAAAAAATGTAAGTAACACAGAGAGTTGGATATCGCGAACCCCAGAGATAGCCACTGCCTACTGCAACCAGTTATTCCAACTACTATGACACAACGCCTCTACTTCTGACGTTCCCGATACACAGTGACAGCATATTGCGCATTGCAAGGCAACTGCCGCAACAAAAGTTGCGCACTAGATTGAGCAGAGCGAAAAAAACGTAAGTAACACAGAGAGCTGGACATCGCAAAGCTGCAAACCTCAGAGATAGTCACTGTCTATCCAGCCAGTGCTCCCCACTACTACGACAAAACGCCTCTACTACCACTGACTTTCCCGATGCACAGTGACAGCATATTCCAAGGCAACTGCCGCAACAACTGTACTTGGATGTGGAAAAAACGGCGCTCAGGCGGAACCTGGTACGATGAAGAATATCGCATAGGTGCTGAAGAACAGGATGCTGCTTACAGGGCAACGCTTCAACCAAATGTAACCCGGGCTGTTAGAGTACAAGGAGACAGTAAAACTAGTGAGGCAGCTATGTATTCGGAAAACTTCAGGTCAAAGAACGGGTAACCGATACAAAGGTACGGGGATAAAGGTAAAGCCCGAAAATTTTACCAGAGAGTAAAATCAAAAGGAGGGGAGCACCTCCTTCCCTTCACGGATTGAAATATGATTACAGATACGCAGAGTTTGCTGTATATATAGAAAGAATACTTCCACCAATTGTTGGTTGCGGAATGCAGCGCACGTAAAGTTGTCATGCCATTGTCGACGACGTCTTGGAACGTCCACGCGGCTGAAAATAAATAAAGCAGCCGGGCTTCCGGCAGAGCTCTTCATCGAGCTGGTAACGAGCATGCACTTGCACCAGTTTTAACTCACGGTTTGGCTTAAAGAGTGCCTGCCCGATGATTGGAATCTAAGCGTATTCTGTCCTGTACAGAAAAGAGGTGATCAAAGTTTGTGCTCCATCTACCGCTGGATCAGCCTTTACCCATCGAATATAAGGTCCTGTCGAGTAAGCTATGTAAAAGACTAAAGCCAGTGTTATCCAACGTTATCGGACCTTGTCAGTGTGGCTTGAGACCTTATAAATCAACAACTGACTAGATATTCACACTATGGCAAACACACAAGAGAAACAGATCGATACGTACCATCTTGTCGTCGACTAAAAAGCTGCATTCGTAAGCCCGGCACGGCAGAACTATGCCGAATGAAGCGAACTGGCACGATGTCTTCAGTAAAGATTGACAAGGATCTTACAGAGACATTCTATAACAGACGCTGGCTCAAACAAGGCGACGATCTATCGTGTGACCTTTTCAACATAGTGAGGGAGATGATAATGAGAAAAGCTGCAGTAAACACGAGTGGCACGATGTTTAACAAAGGTCACATGCTACTTGCGTACGCTGATGACGTTGACATCATCGCTCGATAACTGCGGAATGTGACTGCAGCCTTTTCAAGTATACAGAAGAAATCGGAGAAAAAGGGTCTAATGGTGAACGAGGACATAACTAAGTTTTTAGTTTCAACGAACAAAGAATCTACTTGTTTGGGAAATTGCGTGAAATTGAGGTGGTAGATAATTTTATCTACCTGGGCTCCGCCGTCAACAAAACAAATAATGTCAGCCTCGAAATCCGGAGAAGAATCCTGCTTGCTAAAAAATGCTACTTCGGACTAAGTAAGCAATTTAATGACAGAGCCCTCTCTCAACGAACAAAATTTCAGCTATACCAGATACTGGTTCTACTTATCTTGATGTATGGTTCAAAATCCTGGGTTGTGGCTATGTGGTGCACTATCTACAAAATCTTTGATGGATTTTTCTCGATTTTAGAGTTCTGTAAAAATTAGTTTTGTTTACATATTCGATTTAAGTTCAGCTTTATATCTATACTAAAGAGTAGCAGAATATGAAGTGTCAGTCTACATGTAATGCATCCTGTCAACAGTATATTGGCTTTCGAATTCATCTATTTTCAGCAATTAAATTCTAAGAAATAGTAATCACGATCTAATTATCATTCTTCTTCAGGCATTTGAAAGCCGCTGCAGTCACTACACTTCAATTAAGTATAAGTCATATATGCAAAAAAAAACCAATGTCTTGAAAGTTCGCATTTAACATAAAACTTGCTTGCAAAATTTATTAAGTCAAATGGAGCACACACACACACAAACACATACATAAATTAAATGTACATGTTGAACAAACAACTTTAGATAAACACTACACTAATTGAAATTATAACTTTGCAATAAGTGAACACAATTAATTCAAGACCTCTAAGCGCTGTATAGATAACACTAAATGTGAATGTAAAGTAAACAGTATTATAATCGTTACTACCCTGACACACTAACATATTTAGTGTATGTGGTTGTGTTTTTGTTTCTTCGCAATGATCAGAAGGTAAACAAAAATTCCCCAAAATAAAAACATATGATTACAGTACTGCAGCTCTGGAGACTCCCCATGAATATCCAAGTTAGGCATAAAATCTTCCACTCAGGTGTCAATGGTTCGCGCTGGTTCGTTCATTGTCAAAAAACCCCGAAATCAAAAAAGGCTAAAACGCTTTAGGCGCTACGTGAGACATTAGATAGCTGAGATGTTGTACATACAAACTAACCATTATGGCAATTTATTACTATTATTATTATGATTTGATGAGTGTGAGCCAACTAAGCAAGTATTCGCGCCTCAATCGCGGCGAATTCAATACATTTCATTTGGCCTGAGAAGTTTCCACTCGAAATTCAAGTTGCGCATGCGCACGTGTAGCGAATGCAAAATTTCAATATAAAAGATTTTGTTTTACATACGCGTAACTGTGTAAGCTGTGATGTGAATCGTTTGCCGTCGCCAGTAGTTGTTATTGTTGTGGTTGTGATTGGACGCCTCGCGAATGCAACGCTTTTGGGTGCAGTACAACGAAAAAAAACCAAAATATGAAAATCGATTTAAACATGAAGTAAAACTGTCAAGAGTGTGAGTAATTGCGCCTTGTGTTGTCGTCGTCATCTTGTGCGCAATCGCTCACAGCGAGACCTCGCCCCAAAAAAACACAATTGGGAATATCTTCACTTTTGTGGTTGTGGTCTTATATTGAGGCCTTTAAAGAAGCGTTCAACAGCGTAGGTTTCTTTTTAGTAGTGTAAAAATGCCTACAATGACATGAAATTGGGTCGAATGTTCTGTAAAATGTTAATAATTGAAATAAATTAACATAACTTTCTTGAGCATTAATTGGAAATATGAGGACAGTAGGGACAGATGGTTATTTGCTTTACCATGGATGTTGCCGTAAAGTCAGTAAGTAATGGTGACTTTTGTATTGGACAACTGTATCTGTAACCCTATATATACAGATCATCTGTTTTTGAAAATGCCGCACAGTGATTCAAAAACGTTACAATTAGACATGTGGGAAGCAGGACACATTTTATACGAGCGAGACTTTAGTTAGGAGATGATCTTGCGAAATGCTGCAGTAAACACGACTGATAACATCATAAATAAAAATCACATGCTGATCGCGTACATCGATGATATAGGTATAATGGGCCTTACACTTCGGGATGTTACTGCAACATTTTTAAGTATTGAGATGTATTTACAAAAGTGGGTATGTTGATAAACGAACACAAATCCAAGTAATTCGTTTTAACGAACAAAGTCTCTACTGTAGAACTTTGAGGTGATAGATAATATTGAATATTTACCTTGCAAGCACTTTAATGATAAAGCCGTCTCCCGACGTACAAAAATCTATTTGTACCAGATACTGGCTCTACCTCTCTTCGACAGCGCAGTATCAAGCCTTCGAGTGAAAAAATACAACAAATATATGGACTCATCATTGTTAACGAATAGTACCGCCGTCATGTGAATTATAAGATGTATAACGACATCAACGTAGTGAAGCGCGTCCAAATAGAACGAATGTGTTGGCTGACAGATGTTGTACGGATGAATACGAATACTTCAACTCTTAGAGTCTTTGGCAAAAGACTCTATACGTGTCACAGAAGGAGACCCGACATTTCGTTGGATGGACCAGATTAAGGAGCTGGTAACCATAATTAGTGTGATGATGACTTCTTTTCTACGCCACGTGCCACACAACCAACGCTACAATCGATCTTTTGGGCACTGTCTTGGATCCCGAAACTCAACCATAACTTGATAGTCTATTAATCGCCTCGTTAGACAATTATCTTTGGGCAGAAGTGAGAGAAAGGTGTTACGCAACAAATACAAGACATTAAAACACAAAATCGATGCTGTCGTTGCCGAAGCAATGAACCCATACAATCGAATATGTACTGTCAGGTGGATGGACTGACCATAACCCTAGGTCCTTTCTCAAAAGCTCTAGTGGATATTGGTTAACTCTGAATTTTCGTTTGGTAGTTATGGGAGAAATATTTATTATCCCAAAATAGGACAGTTTGTATGGAAGTGTCCAGAAGGGGTCTTATAGTAGCCTATGATAGAAGCCCTACGGACAGTACCACACAGAGACAATGTCATTGCAATGGGTCCATTTATACCCTTATCCTACGGGTATGATGTTATGTATTATTTGATAAGACCCAAAAGTGTAACATATAAAAGAAGTCACTTTATACCCTAGGTTTCTTTGAACCAAATTCGATTCATGACTTTTTAAGTCGTTGGAGCATGTCCGTCTGTCTGGCTGTCCGGCTGGTAGGCACGATAGCTTTCGAAAGACGCAACCAAATGTTTTGAAACTTTAAACAAGTTAATATTTCCTCAAAACAACTTACGGTATTGCAAAAGGGCTTCATAGGCACGCCACTTCTGTATTTTACTAACCTGTAACAGGATAACATTTTGGAGAACAAATTGGAAGTTTAGCCGCGCCCCTTCAGGTTCCTCCCATACAAATGTACCATTCCGGCCCCCTCGATGTCATCGACAGCAACGTCGCAGTATAAGTGTCGAGTCAATTGGCATGTCTAGTAAAAGCTTCTCAAACAGTGACGTTCGCATTCGTCGATAAAAAGTAGGTGCCGTAGTTGTGAATCTAAAATAGAAAGCGTGTTAATTCATAACAACGCGAGAAGCTATCCCATACCTCATTCAGGGGTGTAAAGGGAAATTAAGTTTTAAACAGTTTCTCAGATCATATCTACCCTCTATTTCAAACCTTAAGGTAGTCTCTATACATTTCTATACAAGTCGGGAGGCGACTCGACTCTTCATAAGCAGGCGAAAAAAAACGAGAGCTGAAGGAGCAGAGTAATGTGTTTATTGAAGAATACAGGAACAAAGGTGAAGCTCTACCAGAAGATAGATGGTAGGAATGGTAAGAATGGTCATTTCGTTACTGACTCCGAGAGTGTACTGAGAATATGGAAAGATTACCTCTGCAGCTTATTGATGTCGGAAAACTCGGCTACTTAAGATTGTGTACCAATCCGAGACGATAACATCAAGTGTCACTCCCGAGCCAAGATGAAATAAAATCTGTCATATCCCGCCTAAAGAACAACAAAGCCGCTGGGGCTAATGGCCTTCCAGCTGAGTTGTTTAAGGTGGGTGGGAATGGACTTGTTTTAAGCACGCAACAACTCATTGAGAATATTTGGCTTAAGGAGAGCATGTCAGAAGATTGGAATCTCAGTGTGCTATGTCCTATCTACAAAAAAGGTGACCGTAGGGAGCGTAAAAACTACCATGGAATTAACATCTTCCCGACTGCATATAAGATCCTCTCTAGCATACTGTGTAAACGTCTAAAGCCAATTGTGGAAAACCTGATTGGACCTTATCAGTGCGGCTTTTGGACCAGGCAAATCCACAACGGATCAGATATTCACACTACGGTAGATTCTGGAGAAAACCAATGAGAAGCAAATCGACACTTACCACCTCTTTGACGATTACAAAGCTGCATTCGATAGTCCCATCAAGCATTGACTATACGAAGCCATGTCTGAGTTCGGTATCCCTGCGAAGGTAATTCGTCTCTGCCGTTGTACCCTTACAAATATCAAATCCTCTATTCGGATTGGCAAGGCTCTATCTGCGCCATTCGATACGACGAGAGGACTTAGACAGGGTGATGGTTTGTCATACATACTGTTGAACAAAGTGATGGAGCAGGTGTTAAGGCGACCAGCGTTAAGCATCTCGGGCACCATATTTAATAAGATCTTGCTCGCATATGCCGATGCTATCGACATTATCGGTCGGACGATGCGAGGGAAAATGTTTTCGAACAAAGTGAACGTTTAGAGCTATTGCTTTGAGGTAATGATGAATTCATTTACCTCGGATCCGCCATTGGTAAAAACAACGGTGTCAGCCTAGAAATAACACTCAGAATAGTGCTTACCAACAGGTGTTTCTCGAACCACCAAAATCCAACTGTACCAGGTACTAATACTACCGGTCCAACTGTATGTCCGAATCTTGGATGATAACACAGGCGGATGCAGCTCCGCAAAATATGTGGACAAATTTCCGTAAACATATTCGCATGAAACATAAGCTGTACAAGTTATACCACGACATTGATGTGGTCAAGCGAATCAAAGTGCAACGATTACGCTGGCTAGGCCATGTCGTGAGGATAGATGAGGAAACTCCAGCGGAGGAATCACTGATGCTGCTAGATAGGACTGGCTGAAGACGGTGGGCACAAGATCGAAGCAAATGGAAATCTCTTATAATTTCGACCTCTGACTTAGACACTAAGATATAATAAATAAATATTCATAAGAATCAGTGTAGGTTTACTCAAGTTATTAGTAAGTTTCTATTAGTATTTTGTTTGAAGCCAAATTAATATCTAAATTTTACATGGCACCCCTTTTAACTGCCACAAATTTTTTGTTTGCTT
Organism: Muscina levida; assembly: GCA_964034835.1. Taxonomy (NCBI): domain Eukaryota; kingdom Metazoa; phylum Arthropoda; class Insecta; order Diptera; family Muscidae; genus Muscina; species Muscina levida. The sequence continues at coordinate 170,073,326 of OZ035880.1, read as the reverse complement.
TGTTTCTTATGGTATATGCACGAGCTTGCAAGGTAGCCGAGTATAACAATGGCACTATTAGAACTTTTTTTTCCATAGCTTTCGATTTCTTTTACCTCTAATCACCATTATCATTATCATATCAACTCAGCAGGGTGAAACTTTAATTTGAAACCCAATATTAACAATAAAATAAGCAGCAATTCAGAGCAGCAAAAAATCACATTTAAATTTTGGCTTTCAACAAATTGTTGGTTGTTTGCCACATTATGGTACTTATTGCCCCAAAAACAAAAACAATTCCAAACAAAATTTCATCAAAATGTCAATGAATGACTTTCAGCAAAAGACGAATGAACTTTGTTTTAGGCCAATACAAGACATTGCCCACAAAGCAAATTAGTGAGTCGGTGAGTGACATTCAGCTTACAGAACTCAAACCCCCTGATGATAACTCATACTATGTTAAGATCAAGAAAGCGAAAATAACAGGAAAACATTTAGAAATTTGTGCACAAGAATGAAAAGAAATAAATTGAAACATGTTAACAAAGAGCAGAGGAAAAAGAATAATAACAACTAGCTACCAGCAGCAACAACAGCAGCAGCCGCTGAAACGAATGTATAACCGCTGGCTGGATCGCACGCTCGCTCGCTCGCTTCATACTTTGACTTGATGAAACCGGTAATAAATACAAAACCAATTACCTGGACAACTTTACTATGTTAGCGGATGGGATGTTAAAGATGATGACGCGCTGCTGACTGTGATAATGTAATGATGATGATGATGATAATGATCATGATGGCGATGACTTTCAATACAATGTACAACAGACATTGATGACAACAATAACCGAAAGGGGTCTTCATGAACAAAAAAAAAAAAACAAAAGACCAATAGAAAGTAACACATGAGACTAACTAACCCGTATACCAACAGGCCAACGGCGGCTCATACTCATAGTAGGAATATTACAATCACTAACAAAAAAAAAGAAGTTACTACAGAAGACACAACAAACTATTACAATTTTGTTTATAATCATTATTGAAATGGGAAAGCCGCCATGGAATGCGGGAGTTTTTTTGAGTGTGCAATTCACTATTGATTGGGCCTTTTTAGCTTCCATGTAAGAGCCGTGTAGGCAAAGCAATGACTCAGTCTATGTCTATACATTCTCCTTGGCTTAGGTATGTAGTAAAAACGCATTTAAAAGTTGCCCAGAATTCAATGTATTCATTGCACATTTTTTTGTTTAGTTAATGCCATTAATCATACTAATGCAAAACAGGTAACAAGAAATGCAGAAGAAGACGAGAATAAGCTAGCCAAAAGCGCTTGACTAGTTTATACTGCCAACACTTATGTGGGGGTATGAATGTATAATTGGCCTTTTAGAGATATATGAGATATATGTGATATATGAGTTTCATAAATACCATGACTGGCCGTGAGGGACTAAATTGTAAATTAACTTTCGATTTATAGTTTGAGTGGTTCATTAATAGGACAAGGAATCTTATGCAAATGCATATTTTCCCTGAACATCCTTAAAAGGAAACGGTTGTTATCTTTACGAATCTTGAAATTCCCTTTAAAATGGCATTTATTCGTTATTGCATATTTACGAAAAGTGTGTGATTGTGCATATTTAAGGGAATATTTTAGCAAATTTTAAAGTAAATGCATTTTTTTTTGCATATTTTAGCGTTTTTGATTATTAAACATTTTAAAAAAGTGAAACCTTTTAACTTTTTATGGGACATTATTTGATGCGCGACGGACCTAAATAGCTAATGGACTTTTCTAAGATTTTGCCAACTTTTACACGGTAAATTAACTAACAAAATTTAAATATGCTCCAGTTGCCTGTTTCAAAGTTATCAAAGATATATTAATTTTTCAAAAATATGTAATTTTGAATGGGAAGTACCAGAAGGGGTCAGCCGATATAGTCAGTATTCACGCCTGAGTCAAATTTTCATAAGCGTACATCAATCAGAAAAAAATAAATTTAAAAGTATATAATAATATTGGGGTTAATTCGGTCATTTTTATGAGAGGTACCACAAGGGGTGTGCTTAAGGTTTCGGTTTTCTGAAATTTTGACTACTATTACAAAATAATTAAAGATATCCTCCTGTTGTCCAGCAGGAAGTTATGGAATATGAATATTAATTAGATAATTTTGTGTGGAAGGTACCACAAAGATTGGGGCTGTTCTGCCCATTTACAATTGCATTACTTAATTTTGGAAAATATGAATACTGATAAATTTTCAAGTTGAGTTAAGTTTTATTAAACTAGTCCAGCCTTCATTGTAGGCCATCAACTTATGCCTACACCCAATATAAAACGAAATATTGACATTCTTTTTCAAAAAAATAAAAAATGTTGATGGTATTTTCTACACGATGCGGCTGAATAAACATTTTTAACAACAATTCGCAAAACAATACTAGAAAATGTTAAACAATAAAACCAACAACAATCCAAAAAGCAATAATAATTATAAAAGAGTTAATATCATTACAGCAACAACAACAACAACAGCGCCCATATTATAAGGTGTCGATCGATGTTCATGGCCTAAGTCTTCTTTCACAAACTTAACATTCATTCACAAAACAAATCGTACTGACAGACAATTGAGGTTATTATTGCTATTCTTTTGATTTATAATTACAACAAAAACCTGTTCAAACAATATTTAGGCCAATTTTCATGTTGTGGCCAGTGATATTGTTGTGGTCGGTCGGTTGGTGAGATGGTTTTAGTTACATTAGGGATGGTGAAGAAATGTTGTGAATAAGATAGTTACATTTTTTGTGGGCAATAATTTGAAAAGGTTTATTTATAAAGTAAAGAAAATAAATAGTTTTCCGAAGTATCGCCCAAAAAATTCTATACAAAAGTAGGCAATATTTTAAATGAAAAATATCCCAAAGTTTTTTGGCTTTTTCTCATAATAGTTTTCAAAGGTAGGCGATATTTCATAACAGAAAGTCGAACAAATTTGGGGAGCCGAAATAAATGGAAAGTTCTTAAAAATGCCACAAAAAAAGAAGAAAATGTTATGTAAATATATTAAAGATTTCATAAAAAAAATAGAGTCATCAAAATTTTTACTGAAATTCATAACTTATTAAAAGATGGAAGTGATCCTATTGGTGGGCGTGTCCAAATATATATAGAATAATAGGAGATGTCAGGAAAGATTGTATTTAGACATCTATATTGAATGTGCATAGTCGAGCCGTAAATGGTCGTGATAGAAATAGTAGTCGAGGCATATTACTTACAATGTAAATACTTTTAGCGGGGAATGGGACTTTGCTCAGAGGTGGAAAGTTACCGATTGTTACTCACTTGGGAGTGACCAGAAGCGATTCCTTTGTAGAACTGTCCAAGCAGCTAACTACTTCCGGTCTTAGACCAAGTATTCCCCGGGCAATGACTTTAATGCAACCACTTAGAAGTTAGCTAGAGTTAGAAGGCGAAATGTTGAGTAACCTAATCGGCATGCTACCACTGATGCGTCTTAGGAAGTAGGTAACAGAAGTTACTGAAGCTCAACACAGGCTCTCTTAGTGGCTTTGGCAGCCCCAAGAAACTAGGATGAGGCGCGGTGGCCTAATAAGCCACTCTCCTTAACCAAAATTATTATGAAAACACGAAAAAAAAAAGAAAAAAACAAGAACCCCCCATATGTTGACTACCCCCGCAAACGATAGAAGGACCATGATTTAAGGATATGCACCTGGAATGTCCGAACTCTATACAGAGATGGTGCCTCTATCCAATTGGCGGATATCCTCGACAAATACAAGGCTGACATCACCACCATACAGGAAATGAGATGGACGGGACAAGGATGCACACGACGAAAGAACTATGGCATCTTTAACAGCTGCCATGCAAAAAGACACGATGTGTTGGATGTGGTTCCATAGTCGGCAAGAGACTTCGACACCTGGTCTCGCGGTTTAACACTGTAAGTGACCGAATAGCCACCATTCGCATCCGGGCGAAATATTTTTACATTACGCTGATTTGTGTACACTCGACGGAAGACAAAGACGATGACTTTAAAGATGCATTCTATGAGCGCCCGGAGGATATATGTGACCGCTGCCCTGCAAATGACATTAAAATTGTTCTGGGAGATTTTATTGCTAAAATAGGAAGGGAAGATGCTCTTGGTTCAGCAGTCGGAAAATTCAGTCTACACAACAACACCTCCGATAACGGATTCAGACTGGTAAGTATCACGTCGGCAAGAAACTTGGTTGTGAGTGGAACCAGATCCCCGTATAAAGATATCCACAAGGCAAACTGGATATTCCCTGATAAAAATACAAGAAACCAGATTGTTCACGTGTTAATTGATGGAAGGTATGTCTCAAGCGTTATGGACGTGCGTGTGATGCGCGGTGCAAATACTCATCACCACCTAGTTGCAGCCAAGATACGCACGCGATTGAGTTGTGCTAAAAACGCTCGTAACAAAACGCAAAGGAAGCTAGACATCACAAAGCTGCATACCACTGAGATAGCCAATGCCTACTCTAACCAACTCTCAATTACTTCAAACCAACCCCCCTAATTCTGATGTTCCCGATACCCAATAGCAGCATATTGCGAATTCTATGACCACTGTCGCAACGACCGTACTGAGTTATGAAAAACCACGCTCAGACAAGTCCTGGTGAGACGAGGAATGTCGCGAAATCTCTGAAAAAAATGCTGCTATAGGGCAAAACTGCAGCCAATGGCAATGGTGCAGTGAGGGAGCGTTATAATGATAAGAGGATGTAGATGACACGCCTCTTCAGGAAGAAAAATCGTCTATGGAAGAAAAGAGAGCCAGGATGTTGAAAATTACAGGGATAGAGGTGAAACCCGAAAGTTGCACCAAACGAAAAAACAAAGGTTCTGAACCAGGGATCTCCAACTGTAAGGATTGAGATGGAAATCTGGTCACTGACATTCAGAGTGTGCTGCAAATATGAAGGAAACACTTTCGATCTCTACTCGTTCCCGAAGGCACCATTAGTGACGAAATCACACAAATCATCGACAATGGAGTAGACCGCCCCGCACGGAGCCAAAAAGAGAACTGCACGGCTTAAAAACAACAAAGCTGCGTGAGCCGATGGACTGCCGGCAGAGCTTTTTTAAGCCGGCGGCGATGAGCTGGCAACATGCATGCACCAGCTCATATACACGATTCGGCTCAAGGAATGCATGCCTGATGATTGGAATCTGAGTGGTCTATGTCCTGCGCTTAAGAAAGGCGATCCAAGTGTGTGTACCAATTATCGCTTACAAGATCCTGTCTAGTGTGTTATGTGAAAGGCTAAAGCCCATTCTGGTGAACCTGATTGGCAATGTGGCTTTAGACCTGGTAAATCGACGACCGACCAGATATTCACACTACGACCAATCCTGGAGAATACCCAAGAAACGCAGATCGACACCTATCAGCTATTTATCGACTACAAAGTCCGATACGACAGAAAATATAAGCTGTTATGGCTGAGTTTTGTATCCCTGCGAAGCTTATACGACTTTGCGGGGTAACACTAACTGTCAAATAGGCACAAATCTACCAAGCGAGGCTTCAAACAAGGCGACAGTCTGTCATGCGATCTCTTTTATATCATCATGGGGATGATCATGCGGAAGGCAGCAGTAAACACGACTGGCAACATCTTTAGCAAAAATCACATGTTGCTCGCGTATGCCGATGTTGTAGCCATCATTGGCCGAGGACTGCGAGATGTTACTGCGGCCTTTTCGAGCATTGAGAAGCAGTCGGCAGAAGTGGGTCTGGTAATTAATGCAGACAAAGCCAAGTTATTTGTTTAAACGAACAAAGAGTTTACTCGTTTGGGACACTCTAGCAGACACTTATCCTACCAGTCTTGCTCTACAGCGAAGAATCCTGGGTAATGACGCAGGCGTATCAATCTAACATGGCAGTTTTCGAGAAAAAAATACCTTGCATAATATTTGGACCCATCATCGTTAACAGCCAGTACCGTCGTCGAATAATGCATGAGCTGTATGAGTTGCACAACGAAATCGACATCAAATAGTCCGAATGCGTTGTACGAATGGACGAAAATGCTCCGGCTCGAAAAGTCTTCGCCAATAAACTCGATGGGCGGCGCAGGAGGTAGCGACCAAAACTTTGATGGATGGACCAGTTGAGAGAGCTGTTGTCTAAGCTTGGTATGACGAACTATTTAAGGAGCGCTTGAAATACTTTTCTACTAATAGATAGATTTCTGCTGTTGCTGCCATTAAAGAAGAAGAAAATAGTTTTGTAGTTATTGTACCAAAACACAAAATCTGGACTTGAGATCTATTTGCAGGATACCGACGATATCTTTTAATGAATGACGATATGCGCCTCGTTTTGAACGGATATCAAAAGACGATGCAGCATAATAAATACTATATCGGGTGAAGGGAAAGTGAACGGATTCGAAAAAAATTGTATGTTCCTAAATTGTCTTCAGACAAACTACAAAACTGGGGGAGAAAACATATCATTTTTTTTCGCCATATAGGGCGACCCTGTCTAATGTACACCGAAATCATTCATATTTTTGACTCAGAAATGAATATGGACTATATAGGACGACCTCTTCTACTACCTCTCATACAAAATGAAGGTCGTTTACATATGGCCAGTGTAATTATCTTGTTATAGTAGACAAACCCTCAGAAAACCTAAATATTTGCATTACACCTCTTATTTAGTAACTTTTCTCCCCGTAGCCTTTGTAACCGTTTTACTAGATGTCTGTTAATCTCTGGTCTTATGACCTAAAGTCCTATCTTCAACCGTTTAACAACATCATAAACAACATCATTAGGGTAAGGGTATTTATCAGTCAGTTTACTTGACCGAAATTTCTGTACTGGTATTTGAATCTGGAACGTACCAAAGGCCAAAATAAAGGCCCAATTATTAGTTAATTGGAACGGTACAAAATATTTTTATCAATAATTTTCAACAAATTTAATGAGTGATCTGTGTGTGGACTTTTTTTAAAGATCGAAACAAACATAAATTGTTTCCCATTTTCCATAAATTGCAATTAAGGCAATGTGATACTCAAGTAGTCATAGTCTGGTCGGTCACTCATATACTATTTTGGAGTAGGTTCACTAATTTCAAATTTTAACAAATCTCCTTTACTTCTCCCCCCACTTGAAAGTTGTCAAAAGTACCAAAAAAGGTACTTTAATACCAACTCCCTTTATCACTGGAACAAGGCCGGCAGCTTACAGAGAAGAAGTGGCCAAAAAAAACTACAAACAAGAAACCATAAGTTCTCACTTCTTTTGTTACTTCTTTCACTTCCATTTCTAATTGTCATTTGTTGTTTGTTGTTATTAATGGAATTTTTCTTTTATGACTTTGGTTTAAGTGGGATTTCCTCCTATTGATTTCACTTTTCAAGTTGTTGTTGTTGTTCAACGAAGAACTTGTTGAGAAATTAACATTGATGTTGGTTGATATGGTTACGAAGGGGGAATGGGGGAGGGGGATACCTTGACCTCCGTGTTTTTGTTTGTTTGTTTGGTTTTAGGTTGAGGCATTTTGGCATTTTCACACCTGATTTGTGTTAATGATTAACTTTCGTTTATTCAGCAAAGTTTTGATCAAACCTTAGTAAGCTGCTGCAAAAAGAGATTTTAATGGGCGTTCAAGTAATTAACAACTATTTTTAAATTTTTTATGTTATACTTGATGTAATTTATCTATTATTGGTGTATTTGTTTCGAAACACTATCACTTTGATTTAATTTGTTGCTTTTTGTTGGTTGATATATTCTGCGCTTGATTTAACTGTAACCCGTTAGTTTTTAAATTTATGCGCTTTATTATTTTTTCGTTTTGTTTTGTCACTGCACTACTTTGCGCTTCTTTCGCGTTTCAACATTCGTCTGTGGGTAATCCGTTCGCTTGATTTGTCGCCGTCCGCCTTTGACCAACGTTCACTCTCAACTGATTTTCAATTTTAGTTTCAATTCAACTGTGAAGACTTATTCGCTCCAACCAACCGACCAACCAACCAACGACCATACGTCCAAACCCAAGTCGACAATATTTGTGCCAATCCATTGTGTCTCTGCAGGTGGGGCACGCAAGGGGGCCAGAATGTGGGGGAAGCTTTCTTCTTCGTTGTGGTACAAAAGTGCAGATTGTGTGTGTCGCACACACACACACACACACTCTCTTACATACAATCTGCATTTTGAATTGTAACTTAGTGTGAGCGTAGCTTCGTGTTTTGCTGGTTTTGTTGCCGCGAGAGTTTGTGTTTGTGATCTTTTCGGTTCATTGCTTGGAATTGAGACCGGCTTTTACAATTCGATTTGAACTGAGCGCTCATTCAAATTGTGGTTTGAGAGAGCATCAAATCGAACAGAGCCGGTGTTGAGTTCGTCAACCCATAATGGTGGGGGGATATATTTTATCCATCCATTGTGAATTGTAAACATGAAACGCCACTTAAATGATTGGCATGTATTACTATGTGGTGACACATAGTGTTACTATTTATATAGCACAAACTTAAATTAAAATGCAGTGGCAGTTGACGATTTATACCAACATAACATCATTTAAGATACAAAAATACCTCCAATATTTGATTCAGATCGTTTTTTTTTTGGAAAAATTTTTTAGCATATTAAATAATTCGCCAATAAAATATTTTGAAGATTTTGTCCAACTTAAATGCAAAAATAAGAAGGGAAGATGTTCTTGGTCCATCGATCGGTAAAATCTGCTTGTATACCGACACGTCGGACAACGGGTTTAGGCTGGTAAGCTCCGCTGCGGGAAGGAACATGGTAGTGAGCGGAACTAGATTCCAGAGCAAGGCAACTTGGTTATCCCCGATCAAAACACCAAAAATCAAATTATTCATGTGGTAATTGACGATAATTGATAGCATCCGTGGTGCTAATATTGGCTCGGATCATTACCTGATTGCATTCCATGGCAACCGCCGCAACAACCGTGTCGGCGCTCACACGAATACTGGTACGATAAAGAATGTCGCAGTCGATGCCGACGGATTTCCGGCAGAGCTCTTCAAGTCCGGTGGCAAGGAGCTGCTTACGAGCTCCTACGCTCGGTTTGGCTTAACGAGTGCGTTATGTGAAAGAATAAAGCCAGTATTATCCAACCTGATCGGGCCTTATAAGTGTGGCTTTAGACCTGGTAAATCAACAACTGGCCAGATATTCACACAAGTCCTGGAAGAGACCCAAGACAAACAGATGGACACAACCCATCTTTTAGTCTACTATAACGCTGCCTTCGACAGTCCGATACAGCAAAAATTACTCGAAGCCATGGCTGAGTTTGGTATTCTAGTGAAACTGATACGCCTTTGCGGATTCACGCTGACTGACACGAAGTCTTCAGTGCAGATTGGCAAGGACCTAACAGAGCTATTTTATACCAGACGAGGCCTAAAAGAAGGCGACAGCCTATCCTGTGACCTCTTCAACATAGTGATGGAGATGATAATGAGGAAGGCTGCAATAAACACGAGTGGCATGATATTCAACAAAAGTCACATGCTACTCGCGTACGCTGATAACGTAGATATCATCAGTCGAAAACTCCGGGATGTGACTGCAGCCTTCTCTAGTATACAGAAGGAATCAGCAAAATGTATCTAACGGTGAACGAGGACAAAACGAAGTTATTAGTTTCAACGAACATAGCATATACTCGTTTGGGAAACTGCGTAAACAAATAATGTTAGCCTTGAAATCCGGAGAAGAATCCTGCTTGCTTATAAATGACTACGGACTAAGCAAGCGATGTAATTGCAGAGCCCTCTCTCGATGAAAAAAAAATCCAGCTATGGTTCTTCCTGTCTTGATGTATGGTTTGGAATCCTAGGTTATGACACAAGCAGACGAATCGGTTCTGGCAGTATTCGAGAGAAAAATATTCATTTAATATATCAGTCCATAATCGCTAATGAAGAGTATCGACGTCGTATACATCATGAGCTGTACACTCACATTGACGTGGTTAGGCGCATTAAGGTGCAGCAGTTGCGTTGGCTAGGTCATGTTGTACGCAGGGACGAAAATGTTCCAGTTCGAAAAGTCTATGAATCGATGGACGGCGCAGAAGAGGGCGACCAAAACTATGTTGGAGAAACCAAGTTACTGAGAACCTTACAGAAAAGGCGCAGAAGATCGAAGCGCTTATAACAATTTTCTACTTGCGGTATATAATCCAATATCATTACAAAGAAGTGTCAGCTAAGTCAGTAAGTAAGTTAAGGTTGTCCCTATAAAATTTTATACTTTTTTATGAAAGGGTTAAAATGTATGTTTGACCCCCACTAGTATTTTTCTCCTACCATTTTTTTTACTCCATACAAATTGACCCAATCAAATATATGTATATACAAATGATCAGCATCGACTCAGATTGTCTATTGATCATAGTCGAATTAAATGTGACCGCCTGTCCGTCTGTCCGTCAGTCGCCACGATTACAGGCGTAGTTTAAAATATGTCGATTTGGAATGAAAGCTTATATTTTCTAAGCGGAGGTCGAGTTCTAAGATGAGCAATATCGTTCACAAGTTACTCCAACCATCCATGGAAACTAGCTTTTATCCTCTAAACGGAGGTTATGTTGTAAATTGAGTAATATCGAAAAAAAAAACTACTCCCACCCTTCATAACAACACCCCTTTTTTGGGGATGTCCGTCTGGTTTCTGCGATTACAACCTAAATTTATGTGCTTTCGAGCTGAAAGTATAAAAGCGTATATTCTCTTATTGGAAGTTAAGTTCTAAAACAAGCAAGATACTACTATAATACTACTCCCAACCTAAATTTAAGTGCTATCGAGCTGAAATTTGGTATTCAAGCTTTTATCCTCGAAGCGGAGGTTGAGTTATAAGATAAGAATAATCTCACCGCTCATACAAAACTCCCCATTTTCGCGGGGTTTAACAATTCATAACAATATTCTCAGCTGATATAAACAATTCAAGATCAGTATTTAACATTTCAGTGAATAATTATTGACAAAAAAAAAAATGGATGCAAGAAGCTTAAAATAAAGTCCACCTCTCATACAAACTACGCCCTTTTTGGGGAACAAAGTTTAATAAAAATTTAGTTGCAGTGCAAATAATCAGTTTTATTTTCAAGGTCCGAGAAGAAAATATTAACACAACAGTAAATGTTGTGGCCTTCGATAGCTCAGTGGAAGTGATGTAGATTAGCAATCCAGGTTTGATTCCCGACCGGGGAACTGGCCAAATCAACATCGATGAATAATTATTTTCATACACTTTCGAGTTATCCAGCCAACAAGACTCATCCTAGATGCTTCCAATATGAAGAAAATGATTTATCAACATCGCAAAATAAATCAACAAAATCTAGCTGGCGCCATCTTTAGAGGAATTTAGCAGTTAAAACTCAAAACAACAACAACACCTCTTAAAACAACCCTTGACACAAACCTTGATATCTACAAAGAAACGAAACAGAGTTGCCAGCAATGATCGTATGATAATCGGATTATATGCCCGATCGAGTGCCGATAAAAATGAAAACAGGTATAAAGAATTATCACCTCAGCTACTTCCTTCAGCTGCTGCAACAACAACAACAATCATACTTATTATAGTTTGAAGACGTTGTTATCGTTTGTTTTATTCGGAAGCTCTTATGTTTAGGAGTTTATTCAGAAAGTTCATATTCGTATTTGTTTGTACAAATTGCAGTAGTTAAGTTATTTAATTTTTTCGAGAAACGCATATATATAATAATACATGGGCCGATTTTTTTTAGGTTAGTTCAACGAAGTAGAATTAAAATTAATAAGTTTCACCGACATGATATTTTTTTTTTTCGTTTGACAAAGGTCAGTCATGTTCACCTATCGCATATCCCTAGAGTACAAAATGTTTTTGCCATACCAACTTAGTCTTAATTCGTAACTACGATAAAATTTCCACTTACCTTTCCTTGCCATCCTCACCCAGATACGAACTAGCATAGGCACCACTTAGACCATCCAATTGGCAGCGATAACTAATGGACACGACATAAGGTGTTTCGGTGAACAACAACTCCTCCAGTTCAATGAATAACATTTCACGTTCTCGATCCAAATTGTACTGTTTGACACGAATGCGTATGCGACCCATCATATTCAGGATAGTAATAGAGTCGATTTCCATATCCCGAGCATGTAGGACCACCAAATTGGTGGCGACATCAATTTCTATTTGTATGGACACAGTGCCCTCACACGTATTAGTTTCCAAATTGGGATGAATGTACAATTTGTATTTTATGGGTCTGATTTCGGTGGGCAAACGATAAATAATCTGGTGAAGAAAGAAAACAAATATGGAAAAAATGCAGATAAAAATGCAATAAAGCTGCTACACAGAGGCAATCTAAGGGTGGTTACGCTTAAGAAAATATCATAAACACCAATTGGCTGAGAGGTTATAAAATTATACCGTTTATTATCTAGATACGCAATACAAAAATAATTAATTTTATTTCAATATCTGCCATCAAGGTTATGGAAACACAGGTGGCGTGGGCGGCGCCGCGGTAGAAGAGGTCGACTCAGCTGGTGGTCGCGGCACCGAGAACGTGGTCGTTGTGGCTTGTGTGCTCGTTGTGGCTTGTGTGCTCGTCGTGGATGTTGAATCCTTAGACATTCCTTGTATGAATAATTCTAGAGTTTCTAGTTTATAACGAGATTCTTGGATTTCATAGGACATATTGGAATTGTCAACAGCCAAAACAACCACCACTACAATTAATACGGTGCTCAGCAGGCCTAGGAAAATGGCCAAGTTGCGTGCAGTACACTTTTCTAACAAAAACAAAGAATGCAAGAAATTAACACATAATCCTATTGAAAAAATGTAATTTATATTATTACCCTTCATGGTATCTAATATCCCCATCATTGTTGTGTTGCTGCTGCCGCTGCTATTGCTGCTGGGTTCTTCACAACGCTTAATAACCTTAACGACTAATTTTGAAATTCTCTAATGTTTTCTGTTATTTTGTCATATACTGCAAATTTTTACCATATCAATCGATATCACACGTTCATAAAATTTAACGAAAGTTTCTAATCAATATCGTAAATGATATCTCATTCGTTGGCGGTGGTGGTGGTGTTGGTACTTTACCATGAAAACAAGTTCATTGCTTAAACTTTATCATACGTGTGCTAGTGATAAAGACCTAAATATGAACTTACTGGGTGGCTGTAATAAAATCCCCTCTACCGCTTTCACGGAGTGTGTCTACTTAAGTTAGTATCGCATATTATTTTATTAAATGACTAGCGGTCACTTTTCAACTTTTTTTTTGAATGTATCGTATACTTATTTCTTGGTGTTCATAATTTCATTGTGATATCACTGTTATGATTATAAGTATGGAAAGATTTCTAGAGTGATCGTGCTTATTTTCAAGTGTCAAGATTCTTTATGAAATTTTGGATTTTTTCGTTAGTTGACCATCGGTCACTTTTCATCCTTTATGATTGTGTCGTATACTAATTTCTCGGTGGTCATAATTTCTTAATGATATCATTTGTATGGAAAGATTTCTAGAGTGATCGCGTTCATTTTCAAGTGTCAAGATTGTGTATATGAAAATTTGGATTTATGGTCTATTAACGTTTAGGTTGTGAGGCCATATTATTGTTTGGATAGCGGTGTTATCAGATAAACGAAGGCTGTTCGGTGCAACAGCACGTTATGGAAACAATTTTATCCTTTTGTATACCCTCATTATTAGGGATAAGGGTATGATATATTTGATATGAGAAAAAGTGTTACGCATTACAAGATATCAGTTAGACACCAAGTATCTTAAGGCTAAATTCGTTGCAGGACTTTTTAGGACGATAGAGCTATGTCCGTCTGTCCGGCTGGCTGGATGGATAGTGGGCAGGATAACTCTAGTAAGCCTTTACTGATCCCTATGAAATTTGCCAGTAATTACATTTTCCAAAATGAAGTAATGGGATTACAAAAGGATTACGCCTTCTGAAAACATTTATACAAAATTATCAAATTTTTCGAAAACTAAAATTTTTTTCATAACTTCTAGACGGTCAACTTACTTACTTACTTAGCTGGCACTTCTTTACTATCCTATTGGATTAAATACTGCACGGAGAAAAATATTATAAGCGCTTCGATGTTTTGCTTTTCAACGGAGTTTTGGTGGCCCTTTTCTGACCATCCATCGAGTTCACAGTCGAAGACTTTTCGAACTGGAGCATTTTCGTCCATGCGTACAACATAAACCTAGCCAATACAACCGCTGCACCGTTATGCGTCCGACCACGTCAATGTCAGCGTACTGCCATGATTCATACAACGTCGATACTCTCCGTTAACGATGATGGGCCCATATATTTTAAGGAGTATTTTCCTCTCGAAAACCGATTCATCCGCTTGTGTCATAATCTAGAATTCTGCACTATACATCAAGACAGGTAGAACCAGTAGAGGTAGAACCTATCGAGAGAGGGCTCTGTCATTAAATCGCTTGCTTAGTCCGTAGTAGCATTTATTAGCAAGCAGGATTCTTCTCCGAATTTCTAGGCTGAAATTATTTGCTTTGTTGATGGCGGAGCCTAGGTAGATAAAACTATCTACCACCACGAAATTGTATTGGTCAACGTTCACGCAGTTTCCCAAACAAGTAGATTCTTTGTTCGTTGAAACTAATAAGTTCATCTTCTCCTTGTTCACCGTTAGACCCATTTTCGCTGATTCCTTCTGTATGCCTGAGAAGGCTGCAGTCACATCCCGCAATTTTCGACCGATGATGTCTACGTCATCAGCGTACGCGAGTAGCTTGTGGCTTTTGTTGAATATCGTGCCACTCGTGTTTACTGCAGCTTTCCTAATTATAATCTCCATTACTATGTTGAAGAGGTCACACGATACGCCGTCGCCTAGTTTTAGGCCTCGTCTGGTATAGAATGGCTCCATAAGGTCCTTGCCAATCTTCACTGAAGACTTCGTGTCAGTCAGCGTCATTCCGCAAAAACGTTTCAGCTTCGCTGGAATACCAAACTCAGCCATGGCTTCGAGTAATTTCTGCCGTATCGGACTGTCGAAGGCAGCTTTATAGTCGACGAAAAGATGATACGTCTCGATCTGTTTCTCTTGGATCTTTTCCAGGATTTGCCGAAGTGTGAATATCTGGTCAGTAGTTGATTTTCTAGGTCTTAAGTCACACTGATAAGGCCCGATCAAGTTGGATAACACTGGCTGAAGTCCTTCACATAGCACACACGACAGCACCTTATATGCAATGAGTAATAGGCCTGATCCCACGGTATTTGGAGCACACAATTGGATCACCTTTTTCAGCACAGGACATAGTACGCTTAGACTCCAATCATCGGGCATGCACTCGTTAAGCCAAACCGTGCTTAGGAACTAGATCATGCTCGTTATCAGCTCCTCACCACCGGACTTGAAGAGCTCTGCCGGCAGACCGTCGGCACCGGCTGCTTTATTATTTTTCGGCTGCGATATTGCTTTTCTTACCTCGGCTTTACTTGGTGGTGGGCACGCCGTCGTCTTCAATTGCCGTGATACCTTCATGTGCGTTGCCCTCTGGCACCATTAGTTGCTGAAAGTGTGCTCTCATAGCATTTTAGATTCCAATCGTCGGGCATGCACTCGTCAAGCCAAACCGTGCTTAGGAACTAGAGCATGCTCGTTATCAGCTCCTCACCACTGGACTTGAAGAGCTCTGCCGGAAGTCCGTCGGCACCGGCTGCTTTATTAGATTTCTGCTGCGATATTGCTCTTCTTACCTCGGCTTGACTTGGTGGTCGGCAATCTAAGCCGTTGTCGACAATTGGGGTGATACCTTCATGTGCGCTGCCTTCTTTTACCATTAGTTGCTGGAAGTGTGCTTTCCATATATGCAACACACTCAGGAGGGGAGCCAGTTACCGTAGCCTTTTGCTTTTACTTTCTGGTAAAATTTTCGGGCCTCACCTCTATTGCTCCATATCCTCGTTCTCCCGGTTCTTCATCTTACGTTTTTTTCGGTTAAATAGCTGTCTCGCCTGTTTTACTGTCATGCGACATTCTTGATCGTGCCAGGATTCGTCTGAGCGCCGTTTTTCATATCTTAGCACTGTTGTTGCGGTGGTTGCCATATGTAGCTACTGTGAATCGGGAACATCAGAAGATGTGGCGTTGTGTCGTAGTAGTTGGAGTAGGCAGTGGCTATCTCTGTGGTTTGCAGCTTCGCGATGTCTAGCGATGTTCATTGTGTTTGTTTAATTGCTTTTAATCTTGTGCGTACCTTGGCTTTAACCAGGAAATGATCCAAGCCAATATTAGTACTACAGATCACACGCACGTCCATGACACCAGATGCATGACTATCAGCAATTACCACATGATGAATTTGATTTTTGGTTTTTTGACTTGCGTATATCTTTGTGCTGACCAGCCTAAATCCGTTATCTGACGTGTCGGTATGCCGGCTGATAGACCAAGTACATCTTCCCTTCCTATTTTTGCATTAAAGTGGCCAGGGCGGCGATCGTATGTTTCCTCTAGACGCTCGTAAAATGCATCTTTAACCTCATCGTCTTTATCTTCCGTCGGGGCATGAGCACAAATCAGCGTGATAGAAATATATTTCGCTTTGATGCGTATTGTGGCTATTTCATCACTAACAGGATTGAACCGCGAGGCAAGGCGTCTGAGTCCCTCGTGAACTATAAATCCACATCCAAATGTTGTTTTTGCATAGCAGCTGAATAGACGTTGCAACTTTCACGACGCGTGCACTCCCGTGCACATCTCATCACCTGGTAGGCGGTACCTGCAGAGCATCCACCAGTCGGGTAGTGATACCTTCTCTATAGAGAGATCGGAATATGCGTATCCTTAATAAAGGGTCCTTATATTGGTTGCGGGAGTCGACATTGGGGGGTTCCGTTCGTTACTTTTCCGGCAGCCTTGTGGCTGACCAAACACGACACCACATTTCCCAAGGGTCCCGTGGGTGGCTTTGCGAATGCAAATTACATCTCAAGCTCTCAGTGATGGCCTCAATTAATGTTCTCTGTAATTTCAGTTTGTCATCACTATTTGAATTGCTTTGAATAGCTGCCGCACCCAAATTTAATGACAGATGTTGCTTAAAATTTTACTCCAGCCTCTTGTCTTTAACAGCAATATTATTTTTTTCTCAATCGCAAACGAAGTTCTAAAATTCAGGGATTTATTGATTCACCCTATATATCTTTCTCTCGTCTTATTGAAATCACAATGATATCATTTATCTCTAAAATTGAAAGATAACTCTTTCCATAATGTATGTTGTTGTTGTTGTAACAGCTGGATGAAGTAGCAGAGGTGATAATTCTTTATAACGATTTTAAATTTATCGGCACTCGAACGGTTATAAAATCCGATTATCATACGATCATTGTTGGCAACTCATATTTCGTTCTTTTGTAGATAACAAGGTTTGTGTCTAGGATTGCAAGTTGTTGTTGTTGTTTTTGAGTTTTAAACACCAATTTCCTCCAAGAGATGGCGCCAGCTGATTTTGTTGGTTTATTTTGCGACGTTGATAAATCATTTCCTTTTTCTGGTCATTGGATTTTTGTAGTGGAAGCATTTAGGTTGAGACTTGTTGGCTGGAGAACTCGAAAGTATTTCGGAAAGTAATTTTTCATCGATGTTGATTTGGCCAGTGCTTCCACCGGGAATCGAACCCGGCACTTTCGGATTGCTAATCTACGTCGCTTCCACTGAGCTATCAAAGATTTATGTTACAGATTGAGTGGCATCTGTGGTTTGAACAGTTTGGATAACTTTTGAATACAAAATCCTTCGATAAACTCATGTTAAATTGAAGTCTCAAGACTATAACTTATAGAATGTCTTCACCACATTTCACTGAGTTACCTCTCCTTAATATGTGAGATTCTATCAAACCCTAATGGTCTTTCATATAGACATCAAGTTACCTAACATTTAACATACCATCCGCCTCTGATGTTACGCAACATTAAATTTACCACCCGTCTCTGAGAAAACCCCCCCTTCCTTATAAACTTACCTCTTCTGGTTTTGGTAGACCTGGTGGTAGCGTAGGAAAGACAGGATCGGGGCCTTCAATTGTAGGCCAAGGAAATCCAGTGGATGGTGTACTGGCTGTAGAATTTTCAGAACCACCAGGGGTAGGATTAGGATCTTCCGTTCCTGCTGTTGGATTGGGTCCAGGAGACGCTGTTGACGTAGTTGTACTCGATGTAGTGGGTGTGGCCATAGTAGAAATAGTATCCAATTTGTTTAAAGCATCCTGTAAGTCATCCTCTAACTCAGCCTTTTGGACAGCCAATACAATAGTGGATACACAAAAAGCAGTGGTGGCCAAGGCAAAAGCAATGGCTAAAGTTTTGGCAGTTAATACTAAAGAGAAAGAAGCCAAAATATAAGCCTCTGCATATTAACTTTATTGTTGCCATCAACTTACATGCCATCATTTTAAGTTTTTAATGGTCCTTCAACTATGCACAGTTGGTATTTACTTTCCGATTGACTTGTTTGTTCAACTCTATACCACCGACTAACTTGTAATCGCCGTGACACTTAACACCTTGGCATTTTTATCGTTAGTCTCCAAAAATTACAGTTGTTATTGCTGTGCACTGGGCTAAAGTTTATGGCACAAGAGTGCGCTCGATATTATCGCATATTAATTGATTTTTATCTTTTCGGACCTGTGAACCTGATTAATTTATTGTGTGATATTGCCAATGCGAGACTATGATAATTTACAGTTATTTTTTGTTTGTTTTTAAATCATAAAACTTGTGGGTTAGTAGTTTTTGCATCGATAGCGGCGTCTATTTGGATAGTTTTATGAGGATTTTGTTTAAGGGTTACTATGTATATATATATTTAAGTAGAACAACAACTATGGCAATTAAAGAAGTATTGCAATTTATTTTTATCACTGGTCATACTCATAGTAGTAATAGATATATGATTAGTATAGTATATTTCCATTCTAAATGCATTTTTTATTACTCATAAGTCGATTAAAGATAGTATTTAGTATTGTTATCCTTATTAGCAGGTAAAGTTACTTCCAAAGTCCTATTCTTAAATAAAAATAATAGAGAGGTGCCTGAAGGGCCAAATTCCAGCAAAATTATGTTTAAAGTTATATAATTGGTCTTTTACTGTAATATTCATATGTAATTGGAACTATTGTGTGTAGTTTAGAAAATGTTCACTAAACATGAATATGATAATTTCAATCTTCCAGCTTTTCTTGTAATATCTCGTGTCACGGTGTTTTTGTAAAAGCTATCCTCCGAAACGGCTCGACAGATTTTTATGCAATTTTGTAGCAGGTATGATAATAGTTTTAAATGTTTATTAATACCGATAGGTAGCGCTGTGGTTTATTATATACAAAAATTTAATGTATTTGTATATTTGATCATAAGAACAAATTTTATGTACAAATGGATCCGGTATGTGGCGCTGGGGTGAAATTATATTGAAAATTTGAATGTATGGACCAATTTAACAAAAAATTTAAACGTATTTGGTCATGGTAACAAATTTTTTGTATAAATGAACATAGTGGAGTGAACTTTTATCGAAAATTTATTTTGATGGTCTGATATAACTTAAAATGTATATATTAAGGGTAGATATGTGTTTTGAAAAACTTTTAGGGTTTCAAAAATATTGGAGGTCGATCATACATTTGACTCCTCTAGGAGCACTTTTGGGGCAATTGGAGCAAATTTAAAAAAATTGATATTTGTTTGGGGGCAGCTTTATAGGGTCAATATATGAGCATGGGCATGAAAAAATGTAAGGATATACAAATTATTATTATTATTATTTTATTTACGGTTTGTAATTAGAAGCCTGATGGCCAATTAAATAAATAATTACAATATACATCAGAAATAGCTTAACACATAATTTTTACATGATAAAACTATTATACCAGAAACTACTCACAAAAATTAGTGGGGTTGGTCATACATTTTACCCGTCAAGAGACTATTCCGGGGCAGTTGCGTGGCTTGTTGTGGATATTTCCTCTTCCCCACCAACTTAGACCCCTAATTTTATGAGGTTGGGTTACTGTACCAACAACACTTACCAAATAGAATGCCTTATACCTCTTATAGTTCATGAGATATAGCCTTTTAAAATTTTATACCACGCCCACTGATCTGATCCCGCCCATTTGTTAGTTGGATCACGAAAAATGCTGCCAAATGCATCGACACAAATTTTCGAGGCGATTGGAGTAACAGTCCTCCAGATATTATTTCAAGTTTTATACCACACCCACTGATCAGATTCCGCCCATTTTTTGTCCAGATATTGCGGCTTCAAAAATAGGTCCAAAAATGCAAGTACTCCATTTTCACCACCGACCACACAGCTACGTTTTCCATCCTACTACACATACATATAAAGAATAAATTCGATCATATATATAAGAGATACTTAAAGGGGTGTGTCAAATTTTTCGGTTTTCTAAGATTTTGCCTATTAGTACAATATAAATTAATTGATCAAATTCAAATTCCCTATAGTTTTTGCTTTCGAAGTTGTGGAAGAAATATTATTTTCCCGAAAATAGGTTATTTTGTGTAGGAGGTACTGGAAGAGGTCGACGTTCTGTGATAATTTAAAAAAGATAGATTAACCCGTTTTCGCGTCTATACGGTACGACAAAATGCAAACAAACAAACACAAACTTATTTTCATGTATATAGATTTGACCTTTGACATCTTTGCCGACGGCTTAAAGTAAAGTTGTCCGATTTTGCTCACATTTTGACCATAGCCGTTATATAACAACTGACACAATATTCCGCTCG
This sequence comes from Muscina levida, assembly GCA_964034835.1. Lineage (NCBI taxonomy): Eukaryota > Metazoa > Arthropoda > Insecta > Diptera > Muscidae > Muscina > Muscina levida. The sequence continues at coordinate 170,052,365 of OZ035880.1, read as the reverse complement.
GATATTACTGAAAATCCGTCTGTCTGTCCCATCGATAACAGCCGTAGTTTAAGAGAGCTGAAATTTGGAACACAAGCGTATCTCTTGAGCTGGAGCTTTGTGTGCATATGGATTTGTATCCCACCTCCCATACAAATTGCCCCTTTGTGGGTGTCAGTCCCTGCAATTACAGTCGCAGTTTAAGAGTTATAAATTTGAAATTTGGTATGTAAGTTTCTATCCTCTGAGCAAGATTTGACAAAAGCTACTCCCATCTTCCACTCACCCTTTGCCCTCATTTTCGGGAGTTAAAAAATGCATTATAATATTCTCAGCTCATATAATAAAATTCAAGCTTAATATTTGACATTTCAGTTGTAATAAAACAAACTTACCTTTTTTGTGGGGTACAAAATTTTACAAAATATAGTTTAAGTGCAAATAACTAGTTTCATCAGCACTTTTGAAATTGCTGAAGGTTATCTGAGGTTCGGCACAGCCGAAGATATTAATTTACCAATTTTTTTTCTAAAGCTCAAAAAAAACTATGATAAAAGGCTCTTTATAAGGCCCATCCAACATTCTTTTCACCGCTGGGTAAATGCGTTCTTAAAAATGTTCGTATTTCTGTTGCAAGTTATTTTAACAATGTCTAAGCCTAGAAGTATACTTCATATTTGCATGATTTAAAACGGATATCTCTAGATATCCCTGCAAACATTAATATATCGCGCGAAGAATACGCGATTCTTTGATGCGATCATTTGAAATTAATTTATCTACGCGATTTGTTTGAAACTCTTCTCGACAATCATTTGACGATTGTTTGTCAGCGCGATTATGCGCGAGTCGTAAGTAAAACTTTTCGGCAATTGTTAGAGGTTTACTTGCCAGTAGATCCCGCACGCGGATTATTTGTAACCCTTTAATGCATTTTTTTGCTTGTTAATCGTGTGTACGATGGATGATTAGATAATCTACATAACATTTCTCTCCGAGAACCACAGGCTAACTAAGCAAAATGTTTATCTAATCATCCCCTACGCAATGAGTGGAAGATCGTGAGCGATTAACCTCAGCCAACTCGGTAAAAAATTCTTGTTTCTTTTTGTTGAAACAGCGAAAATTGTCAATTAAAGTCAACAAGTGAAAGTGAAGTGGATCATTTGTATAGAAAATTAAAATGAAAGGTTTAATACTTTTTCCAGAAACGAACGGACATGATTTACCAATCTTAACGATTTATTTGGGAATCTTCTTCACGATTCGTGGCGAACTCTTCTATGATTTTCCCATATAAGATATCTTCGCAATTCGTTTCCAACTCTTCTTCGCAACTTGCTTGCCACACATCCACGCAATTCTCGAGCAATTCGCGTGCGGCGAATCGTTTTGAGACACTACTACTCACCACTTGGGATTCGCGGACGAATCGCAGATAATAATCGCCGCGATTAAGTTCATCTTCCAAATGATTCGCGGATAATTCTTCAGAGAATATTCTACCCTGTATTTACACATCCATTTAAAACATAAGAACAATTTTGAAATACAACAATCACAGAAATTTCTACCAGATAAACTGACCGATAAATACCATCACTCATACGACTTTCGGTCGTATGACCAGACAAGACGTATAATAAAACTGTAGAAAAAGTTACAGCCCACAAACCTAAAATGTTAAATTCAATATCTCTGAGTAATTTTTTATGGGTACCAAAAGGGTGCAACTGATAATCAAAGAAAAATTCTCTAATCAATTCGCGCAAAAATCTCAAAAAAATTCATAATTTCCAAAGAGTTTCTAAAGTTGCACTTGTGAAGTAGCGGCACAAAGTGTCCGATTTTAATTCGAAAATCAACGTTCAATAAACGTTTACATTGTGCATAATTTTACAATTTGTAGTTACTAGACAAATAGTACTAGACAAAAATAGGTTATTTTATATCGGAAGAACAACAAGGAGTCAGTCGATATTGTCTTTGGGATTAATATTACGAGGCAATCTAAATAACTTAAAATCGGACAAAAGGCTATTATAATAGCTATTACATGATATTTTTATAATTTATAACCCGTTTTCCCAAAAAAAAATTCTTGACTATTAAATTTTTCACAAATATTAAGAAATTATATGGAACTAGCAGACCCGGCAAACTTCGTCTCGCACCAAGTTAGTGTCAGGTAAACTCTGTTGAGGGTAGCATGAATTGAAATAATCGGAATTTGTAAGATAAGGACTTCTTCGTCGGTTAAATCACATTGTTTTTCAGTCTATTGACGGACAATCGCGTACCGTTGCACAATTTCGGTTGATTCAGATACCGCAATATGATTATGATCGATCCCATCTTCATTATTTATTATGCGGCACAAAGCGAGTTGGAAAATTCGGTCGGATAGTTGGTCGCTTCATCCTCGTCGGTCACGCTGTAAATAGATTTATGCGAATGCAGTTCTCCAGCGATTTGACATTCTGAAATGAAATTCATGCTATCGATGTCCTTATTCTTCGCTGCTAGTACTGCCAGTTGATTAACCCAATCACGAATTCTATAATTTTGGGCAATGCCAGGGAACACTTTAGTGATGAGTTGCTTTTTCGAAGATGTGAACTCGCAAAAATTTGCAGGGAACGATATCAATTCTGTCGAAACATCAACACGAATTTGGTCGTTGGCAAGCGCCAGCAGTTGTCTCGAGAATTCAGCAGACGATGGGAGGTTCTGCAAAGTGACCTTCATGTTCGTGGTCAATTTCAAATTCCTCCGGTCGGGTTCAACGGATAACATGTGACTCCGAGATACGCAAACAATGTACAAATTTGAATCGCTGACGAAGAATCGGTCGCGTCGGCGAGCACTCAGGTTTTGGCAAGCCTCTCAAAATGTGTGCACAGCATACACACTGGCGTGGATGAACTGAGTACTAATTAATTGTACGACGTTTATGTCATCTTAGGTTTGATCGTATAATAGGAGGCATTAGTCAAGTAAATAACTCTCCCTAAAAATCAACAAAGTCATTACGGAATGAATGACCGCAATTCAATTGGATAACCTCATTTTATATACGTAAACTTATTTTCTGAAAAAAATATCAAATTGATAAATATTGCATAGGATATTAAATATATTCTTATCTAAATAATATTTATCTCGTTTAATTTTCCAACCAAAATCAAAATCATCAAATCATGCGAGAATTGCAAAATTTCATTGATAAAAACAAATCAAATTTTTTTCATTAATAATTTTCTTTTTTCCACTCGAAAAGCCATTTATTATATTTATTTATTCGAAATTTTTCACATTAACATCGTCCAAAATTATCAAAACATTATAAAATGCAAATTTTTTTCGAAAAAAAAAATACAATTTGTTGCATTTTTTCATTATTTTCCAACTAAAATTTTCTATTTTTCCACTCGAAAAGCAACAAAAATTTGATTTGCGATTTTCGTTAAAGCGATGCAATGCATGAACGCAAATTCAAATTTTTCGAAATTTTCCGAGTTTTCTACCGAGAATTTGTCTATTTTTCATTCGGAAAGTCATTTCAGTATAATTATCCAAAAATGTTCGCATCGCATCGTCCAAAACTATCAAATCATACAAAAAAAGCAAAATTTCGTCGAAAAAAAAAATTAAAATTTTTCGAATTTTACCGGAATTTTCCAAAAAAAAAATTTTATTTTTCCATTCGAAAAGTCATTCGTAACAATTGCACACAAAATTTCATAAAAAAAAAAATTTTCGGTTTTTCCAATTTCCCGGCTTTTCCCAAAATTTTATTTTACATAAACCTTCTGGCAATTACGAACAATTAAAAAAAATTTCAGCAAAATCGGTTCAGCCGTTCTCAACTGATGAATTACTATACATTTTTGCCACCATTTTTATACAGTGGTGTGCGATGAAATAGAGTCGCACCTAACCAAAATTGTCAAAGCAAGAAAAATTCACAAAAAAATATATTTTTATGGAACTTTTAGTTATTTATATTGAATTTCAATACTAATCTAACAAAATTGAATATCAGTGTGGAAGTTCAAAAATTAAAAAGGCACAGTCAAATAAAAATATCTCAAATTCCCAGGTTTTTGGCTGTGAACAAAAATAGAGTCAACGAATTTATCGACTTGAAAGTTAATAAATTAGTGACTTAAATTAAAAAAGTGGTTAAGTTATATCTTTCTTTACCTCAGTACTTAGTAGAACAGCCATTACTTTTAATTACTTCGGCGGAACGATTTGGTATTGAATCCCCTAACTTTTGACAAGTCTGTATTGCAATATTATACCACAGAACTTTAATCATTGCCCATAGTTCATTCTTATCACATGTATTTTTTCCTTTAAGAGCTACTTTTAACTCCCGCCACAAATTCTTAACAGGATTTAAATATGGCGATTGTGCAGGCCACCTTAAAACTCCAACTTTGTTATTTCGAAATCGAATTTGACATTTTCCATGTGTGATTCGGGTCTTTGTCTTGCTGAAACACCCATCAAAGTGGCATTTCCCATTCAGCATAAGGCATAATGATGTCATTCAGAACATTTGTGTAAACTTTAGCGTCTATTTTACCATAAACGAAACGTAAAAAGAAGAGATTAATTTCTCAAAGAACTTGCGGATTGGCCAGCAACCAAGTGGCGGTATATTTTGTGGTCCTATGAAACGAAAGTGAAGTGTTTTTAACTCTCATCGCAGCGAGCTTCCTTTACAAAGACCACCGAACACCGATTATCGTCCCCATCAACGAATATCGTCCCCAACACACCATTATGACCATAAAACATGGTGGTGAAAACATACTGATATGGGGTTACTTTTCGTACTATAGTACTGGGCCTGTATTTCGGTCAGAGGGTAAAATTTACGCTACATTTTACACAAATATTTTAAATGGCTTCATGATGCCTTATTCTGAATGGCAAATGCCACTTCGATGAGTGTTTTAGCAAGACAACGAACAGAAACACACATGGAGTTGGCTAAAATGAATTTCGAAAACAACAAAATTTAAGTATTAAGATGGCCTGCACAATTGCCAGACCTAAATATTGATGAGAATTTGTGGCGGGAGGTAAAAATGGCTCCGAAACGAAAGAATCCTTCTAATAAGGAATGAACAATGGACATTAATTGAAGCTGCTTAGATTAATATTCCAATACAGACTTGTCAAAAGTTAGGGGATTCAATGCCAAAGCTTTGCACAGCAGCAAATAAAAATAATGGCTATTCTACAAACTACTGAGGTAAAGTAAGATATAACTTTAATATTTTTGTAATTTAAGTTACTTTTTCATTTACATTAAGGTTGATAAATTCTTTGACTCTATTTTTGTTCACAGCAAAAACCTGGGAATTTGAAATATTTTTATTTGTTTGTGCCATTTTATGTATTTAACTACCACACCGATATTCGAATTTGTCAGATTAATATTCAAATTTAATAAAAATAACTAAAAGTTCCATAAAAAAATATTTTTTTGTGCATTTTTCTTGCTTTGACAATTTTGGTTAGGTGCGACTCTATTTCATCGCACACCACTGTATATAATAGATTATTATATGGAATTGGGGCTTCCATGGTGGCCATCATGAGGGACTTGCGTTAATTGGACAAATGCCAAATAACAGCTATTACGAACTAGATTAATATGTTATTACCCTTTTTCACAAAAATTTCCTTACTATCATGTTTTGCACAAAATTTTACAAATTTCCATGCGGGAAGGACATAGTGCATCCATGGTGGACATCTGGTGAAATTTGCATCGATCGAACTATTGCCAAATACTAGCTATTATACACTTCACCCAACTTTTAATTAACATTTTGTAAAAAATTTCTTATTCTGGAAATTTTTTGTGGGAAAGCGCATTATAAATTTTTAAGCTATACATAAACATAATTTAAATTTTTTTATTTTTTACTGATCTTGCTAAAATGTTACATATTCAATAAAATCTTACAACAATATGATTTATATACATTTTATCGCACATTTAACATTGCCATTCTTCTAATGACTGTTCAACCAATTAGTGATTTGCTCCAAATTAGTCTTTAACCAATTAATGTTATATTTAACTGTCTCCGTTGCCTGTTTACGCGAAGCCGTACCAGCACCAGCCTCAGGATATTTTGCGAAGAATTCATTCATATCCTCAAGTTTTGTCTGTGTAGTGAAACGTTCAGTGATAGCAGGAATCATGCGGCCCAAGTAGCGATTATTCAAACCGAAACGTTCAACTAAATGCGTCCAATTTTCACGCACAAATTCCCAGACCACAGGCTCGCCCACAGGATTAGCGGCAATGTATTGAATACAATTGAAATAGTCCTGACTGCGGACATAAGATTCATTTTCAGCCAACTCGATATATCTAGGAAAATGAAAAAGACGTTACAAGTTTAATTTTTTGGTTTATGAATACGTTACCTTCTGAGAAGCCATGGCACTTTGACGCCAGCCAGACCATACATAAGTTTAACTTTCTCACTGGCATCCTCTTCATCGACAAATAGTTGCCACATTTGTTCCCATTGTTCCTGTTTGCCCACATGTTGCATGCCATAGTAGTAGATGACTTCACGTAGATCGGGATCAGGTCTAGTTGTGGGCTTAGCCAAGAATTCGGTAAAACGTTTGGAGGCTTCATTTAGGCAATCGGGTAGGCCGAGGGAACAGGCAGCTGTGATGACACTGACACGTAGGCGGCTAGAAAGAGAAAGGGAGAAAAGGGGAAGGGAGAAGAATGAAATTAAATGTTTAGGAAAGCTTCTAGTGATTTCGATAATTTTTGGGTGACGCACAATATTTTTAACTTTTTTCAAAAATTAATATGCAAACGATAGTTAATTTTTGACCCAATGGGCGGAGTGGGCGTGGCAAAAATATTTTTTAAGCTAGATAGATAACATTTGATTCCCAGATATTTCTCGACAACACAAATATGAATGTGCAGACTAAATTTATATATTTGACCCAATGGGCGGATTGGGCGTGGCAAAACGTTTTTTTTTTTGAGTCAGATAAAATTTGATACCCAGATAGTACTCGGCAGCAGAAATATGTACATGCAGACAATATTTTAATTTTGACCCAATGGGCCGATTTGGCGTGGCCAAACTGTTTTTTGAGCTGGAGAGATAAAATTCGATACCCAGATAGTACTCGACAAGTCGAATACGAATATGCAGACGAAATTTAAATTTAGACCAAACGGGCGTAGTGGGCGTGGCAAAACATTTTTTAAAGCGTGATACACAGATAGAATTTGGCAACGCGAATATGAATATGCAGACGACATTTAAGTTTTGGACCAAATGGGCGTGTCAAAATTTTTTTTAGAGCTAGAGATATGAAATTTGATACCCAGATGTTACTTGGCAGCATTAATATGAATATGCAGACGATTTTTAATTGTTGGCCCAATGGGCGGAGTGGGCGTGGCAAAACTATTTTTAGAGCTAGAGTGATAAAAGTTGATACCCATGTAGTTCTGGCAACGCAAATATAAATATGCAGACGATATTTAATTTTTTGACCCAATGGACAGAGTGAGCGTGGCGAAACTATTTTTGGAGCTAGAGAGATAAAATTTGATGTCTAGATATAACTTGACAACACAAATATGAATGTGCAGACGAAATTTTTATTTTGGACCAAAGGGTCGTAGTGGGCGTGGCAAAACTATTTTTAGAGCTAGAGTGATAAAATTTGATACCCAGACAGTCCTCGACAACGAGAATATGAATAGGAAGACGAAATTAAAATTTTGAACCAAATGAGCGGAGTGGGCGTGGCAAAACTATTTTTAGAGTTAGAGGGATAAAATTTGATACTTTTTGCTTATCTTGATATTTGTTCGCATAATTTTACAGCTATAACTTAAGAACCTTTGATGATTTTGCATTTCATTCTTTAGCAGATTGTAGCTAAGGCTTCAATAAATAATTTCTATTAATTTATCCAAGTATAAAGTCAAGTTGGACTAATTTTATCAAACGAAATCTTCAGGGCCTGAGAACGCCAAACCCTTTGATCGTTTTACTATACTGACCTGCAACCTTCACTGTGACTTGAAATTTCTCACCCCCTAGAGTAGCTGTTTCACTGTATCATCACTCAATTTGTTATGAAATAATCTCCTTTACGTAGTTTCTAGGGTGATCAGTTCGGTTTTCAGAAACCGGCTACTCGGTTTTTTTCAGTCATAAAAACCGTCGGTTTTTTTTAAATCCCTGTTTTTCGAATATCGAATAATCCGGTTATTTTTTGTCGAATCTCGGTTTTTTTTGGCGTTCGATCCTTTTTATTTAAATTTATTCATAATTGTGTTAAATGTGTAGTGATACAATCTGGGAGAAAATATATGATTTTTATATCAGAAAGACGTATTCAAACACTAAATACTCTCATTTTGTATTTAAGTACGAGTAAACTCCCAATTAGTGACGCACTTTTAAAATATATGATCGTAGATGCCACTGAAGATACTATTGAAACAGAACTAAATAAAGCTATAACAAAACGTTCAAAATCCTAAAACTACCATTAAAAACTCTACCAAAAATTTTCTTTTGGAAGATTTTTTATATATGAATAAGAGCGGCAAAAGGACTGTAAACCTCAACAGATTATTAAACGCCTTGTGCATAATAAGTCCAACTACTACATTGAGTGAAAGGGCATTTTCAATAGCAAGTTTTATAAAAACCAAAGAAAAAAATAGTTATACACCCAAGCACTTAAATTGTATCTTATTTCTTAAATGTTACTTTAGGGAAAACTAAAGATTAAACTAAATATATTTTAATATAATCAAGTGTTTACAAATGAATTGTTATGTTATATGTATTCCAGTTAAGTAATTAAGCATAAAATATTAATTTCAAAGTAAAACAAAAACAAAAATATATATTATTCTCAGAAATTCAGTCTTTAAGGTAACGTAGCAATAATTTTATTTACTTTCGAAAACTTTGACGTATTCAGTATTCAAAGTTTAGTAGAGCCAAGTTGTATTTAACAGAAAGAAGCTTCGCTGCTTTTGGCTATGCAATCTAGTTCTTAGTGGATCATATATAAGTCCGGCTCCACTAAAAAACTGTTCGCAGGGAACACTTCCCGGAGGCGTAGCTAAGAACTGGCGTGCCAAAGGTACTACGTATTGGTATTTCGAGCTGTTTCGTTTCCACCGCAATAAAGGATCTTCTGAAATATGAATTTTTTTCTCTTTATTGTATTCATCTAACAATTTTTTTGCATGATAGACTGGAAACGTAATCTCTCATCAGTCTCACTATTACTATTATGAATGCGAATATTGGAATATTTTTTTTGTTTCTCTTTGTTAAAATAACAAACTGATCTCAGTAATGTTTTGCATTGTAATAATTGTAAAAGTTTACTTTTTTTAAGTATATTTGAATTAAAACCGGATTATCCGGTTTTTTGTGAATTTTAAAAAAAGCAACCGGTTTTTTTTAAATGCCATTTTTCGAATAATTCGAAAACCGGTTTTGGCAAAAACCCGAATAATTGATCACCCTAGTAATTTCCCATTAACCCATTAGTGACGACTGTTACCATATGGTAACGTTGACAGCGTTAGATATTGCACGCAAAAAAATAAACATAAGAATAAATGTCAAGAATTTTTGTTTTGATTTGATCAAAACATAATTTGATGTTTCATTCTTGATTTACCGCTATGCGATCAGACGTCAGTAGCGAGCATGGGGGATCATTGAAAATAGGTGTTTTTCACATGTGCGCAAAACAGCAATATGGAGGGATATAAAAAGTCACTCCATACTTTAGACTTTTAGTTTTTGTTATATGAGAAGAGTATGAAACATCATAAAAACGTATTGCATTAATTTTTTTGTACTTGGTTCTTTTAATTTACCAGTTTTAAAGCTGTTACCATATGGTCACTGTCGGCATAACACAAGTAAAAATGGATATTTTTCTGAAATTTTTCGTCTTACTTTTTTATGGAAAATTCGTATTTTAACTAACTGACAAAATCTTTAAAAAAAGTCCCATTATTTCGCTCTCGTCATTAAAGGGTTAATTTCCAAGTGTAAAGTTCCCTTCCCATTCCCCTGATTTCCCTTGTTACTTACTTCTTCAAATGATTATCCTCATCCACAGTCCAGGTAACTTCTTGATAGATTTTGTTAATGCGACTTCTGGCATATTTCAAATAGTCTACATATGACTCCGTCTGCATAAGATTGCCTTGTAAAGCCTGAAGTTTTGTGGCTGCCACATACCAGGGTACAAAATCATTTTCCTTATCCAAATATGTGGTCATATCGAGCGCAATATCATAGCTTACTTGACCAGCATCAGCCAAAGAGAAGACATCATTCAACAAATGTGCACGATCGGCAATATCGATTTTCGTAGGCGTGGCCACCAAATCTTTAATGATTTCTTGCCACATTTCCGTCTCATAGTTGACACGATAGAAACCAACTTGATGGCTATTAAGTTTTAACCATTTCGTTTGAATTGGCACCGAAACAGAGACAGACGACTGGTCGTGATTGAGCCAAGAGCGGCGTACAGTGGAGTCATGATCAAAGATGTAGGTCACGGGAACGGTCCATTTGTAGCTGTAAATAAAGTGGGAAAATAAAAAAGTTATTGAATGAATAATGCTATGCAACAAAATGAGCCAAAGTTACGTCATTTTATACGTTGGACCTCAAATATCTTAAGACCAATTTCGTTTCAGGATGTTGTTTTATTTCACTATTTTATATACTCACTTGAATGGAGAATCATTGTATTCATTATCATAATCCTCAATGTTGGCAAAGAAACGTTTCTGACTCAATTCGAAGGTTGTGGCTGAGGTGCGCCTAACACTTATTACCGGAAAGCCCATCTGCTCAGTCCAGGTTTGCATCATAAGTCTGTAATGGCAATAAAACTGTTAACATTTTCTCTCGTATTCCCCTCGATGTAATACTTACTGCACATCGAAATCCAAACCAGTCTTCTCAACTTCTGTAATGAAATCTTTTGTCTGCGCTGTCTCATATTTGTATGCAGTCAAATAGTTTGTAACGGCCTTTTCGAATTTTTCCACACCCACAGTATCTTCTAACATACGTATAATGGAAGCTCCCTTTTCATAACTGATTGTATCGAAAATTTCGGTAATTTGATCGGGATTTTCGACAGTTTGAATTATGGGATGCGAAGCAACAGAGGAATCGTATTTCATGACGCCATGGAGAGCGTGAATTAAGAATTGATCGGGCTACAAAAGAGAGGAAGAGAGAGAAAGAGAAACAACCGAATTAAACATAACAATTACTCGCAAAGTGAAGAAGAAAAGGAAAAATCAAGAAATCTGTGCTCCTTTGCCGCATCAGAGAATAAGTGACAGAGAGATAGACGGAACTATGTTGCCAGTCTCATGTAAACATTCTCTAGTGCTGCAAAATTATCGCTATAAAGTAGAGCCCTACATCGACGAATAAATTACTTTTCAAATAATTTCGAGTTCTCCAGCCAACAATAATCAACCTAGATGCTTCCACTTCAAAAATCCAGATTGCGCTAGGACTAAGGAAAATGGAAATGATTTATCAGCTTCACAAAATAAATCAACAAAACCAGAGAAGGCCATCATTGGAGGAATTTGGCGGTTAAAACTCACAACGAAACAAGATTTGTTTGTATGAAAAAGTACTTTTAATGTAAAAAGTAGTACAATTACCGCAACGACCGTACGGGGTTATAAAAAACAATGCTTTGACAATGAATAATGTCATGCAATGTCTGAGGAAAAGGATACTGCATACAAGGCAAAACTGCAGCCAATGGCAACGAGTGCGGTGACGGAATGATACAATGAGAAGAGAACGGAAAAAGCGTCTATGGAAGAAAAGTGAGAGGCAGGATATTTAAAATTACAGGGATGGAGGTGAAGGTCGAAAGTTCTACCAAAAGATTAAAAGCAAAGGTTTTGGAACAGGGATCCCCACCTGTAAAAACAGAGACGGACATCTGGTTACGGACACTCAGAGTGTGCTTCAAATATGGAAGGAACACTTTCGATCTCTACTCTTTCTCGAAAGCAGGATAAGTAACGAAATCTCACCAATCATCGGCGACGGAGTAGACTGTCCACCACCGAGCCACAACTAGATGCTTAAGAACAATAAAGCTGCGGAAGCCGATGGACTGCCGGCCAATCTTTTTAAGGTCGGCGGCGATGACCTGGCAACGTGCATTCACCAGCTCATAAACACGATTTGGCTCAAGGAATGCATGCCCGATGATGGGAATCTGAGTGTTCTATGTCCTGTGCTTAAGAAAGGCGATCCAAGTGTTTGTACCAACTATCGCGGGATCAGCCTTTTACCCATCGCATACAAGGTCCTGTCCAGTGTGTTATGTGAAAAACTAAAGCCCAGCCAGCTGATTGGACCTTATCAGTATGAATTTAGACCTGGTAAATCCACGACCGACCAAATATTTCCACTATAAAAAATCCTGGAGAAGGCCCAAGAAATGCAGATCGACACCAACCATCTGTTATTAGAAGTTATGGCTGACTTAAGTATCCCCGCGAAACTGATAAGACTTTGTGAGATGACAATGCTGCTCGCGTATACCGATGATATAGATATCATTGGCCGAAGACTGCGAAATGTTATTGGTGATAAATGATAAATTTAGTTTGGGACTCTGCGTGAAGGTTAAAAACTATAACTTTAAAGTTGTAGATAATTTTGTCTACCTTGAGTCCGTCGTGAACAAATATCGCCATGAATTGGCTGTAAACTGCTGTTACTATGCTCTAAGCAAGCGACTTAATGACAAGACCCTCTCTTGACGAACAAAGTTCCAACTCTATCAAACACTGATTCTCCTTGTCTTGGCCTACAGCGCAGAATCATAGGTAATGATTGAAACAAGTCAATTTATTCTGGGAGTGTTAGATAGAAAAATACTTTACAAAATATTTATACCCATCATCGTTAGCGGCGAATACCGTCGTCGAATGAGCTATATAACGACATCGACATTGTCAAACGCCTTCAAATAAACTGAATGCGCTGGCTTGGACTCGTCATATGAATGGATGAAAATGCTCCCGCTTGAAAATTGTTCGAAAATAAACACGAAGGGCGGCGTAGAAGATTTCGAACAAAACTTCGTTGGATGGACTAGATGAAAGAGCTGTTATCCACGCTTGATGTGACGAACTATCTACGCAGCGCAAAGGTCGAAGCACTTGGAATTCTTTTCTACATGCGGCTACTGATAGATGAATTTCTGTTGCAGCTACCGAAGAAGAAGAAGATGTACAATTAATTTCACCAAAAAGTACTTTTATTGTAGCAATAAGTACAATATGTTTTTACATAAAAATACTTTTATTGTACAAAAAAGTACAGTTCATTTTAAAAAAATACTTTTATTTTACCACAAAAATTAATTTTATTTTACCAAAAAGTACAATTTATTGTACCAAAACTACTTTCATTGTGTCACACAAGTTTTTATAGCACCAAGAAGTACATTAATTGTATAAAAAAGTAAATTTATTGTATCAGAGAGAATATTTATTGTACCAAAAAGTACATTTATTGTATTTAAAAGAATTTTTGTTGTACCAGAAATGACATTAATTGTACCAAAAAGTACGTTTATTGTACGAAAATGTACAATTTGTTGTACAAAAATACTTTTATATTACTACAAAAATTATTTTTATTATACCGGAAAGAACAATTTATTGTACCAAAATGTACTTTTATTGTACTACTTTCATAGTGTCACATGTGTATTTTATATTTATTGTATCAGAATGTACATTTATTGTACAAAAAAGAAATTTATTTTACCAAAAAGTATTTTTGTTGTACCAGAAATGAAATTTTTTGTACCAAAAAGTACATTTATTGCACCAGAAAGTGCATTTCTTGTATCAGAAAGTACATTTATTCTACCAAAAATTACATTAATTGTACCTAAAAGTATACTTATTATACCAAAAAATAGTTTTGTTGTACCAGAAATTACATTTATTGTACCAAAAAGTACATTTATTGTACGAGAAAGTACATTTATAATATCAGAAAATAAATGTTATTAATCAAAAGAGTACAATCCATTTTAGCAAAATGTACTTTAGTAAAATGTACCAAACTGTATTCTTAATGTACCAGAAATTATTTTATTTTAATAAAAACTATTTTTATTGCACCAGAAAGTACTTTGAATGTACTAGAAAATACTTTTATTGTACCAAAAAGTACTTTTTTATAGCACCACAAAGTACTTTAAACGTACCAGAAATTACATTTATTGTACCAATAAGTACTATCTCTATACCATAAATTATTGTACTAATAAGTAAAATTTATTCTAAGAAATGGGAAAATTCAAAACATTCAAATGACTTATGCATTCAATGGTTTTAAGAGAAGAGAGCTTAAGAGAGGGCTCTTCTACATAATAATACTCAATTAACTTCCTACTTACCAATCCCCAGCTAGCGTAGATTTGATTGATACCCTTGTATTCCATAAAACGAGCAAAACCTTCATTTAGCCACAAATCATTCCACCAGTTCATGGTCACTGCAAGCATATTTAAATATATCAACAATTTCTTTACTACATACAGCCGTTATGTACTTACCCAAATTACCGAACCACATGTGAGCCACCTCGTGGGCTATAACTGCGGCAACACGTTGCTTATTCCAGGTTGAACTAATGCTGCGATCATACAATAAAGCAGTTTCGCGATAGGTCAACAAACCCCAATGTTCCATGGCATTCGAGGCAAAATCGGGTATAGCAGCCATGTCTATAATGAATGGGCAACAATTGATTATTTGTTTCTACTTAACTATTTAAGTTAAGTTGATTCCTTTCTTACCCAATTTTGGCAAAGGATATTCAACTTTGAAATTTTTAATATAGAATTCTGTCACTGCCACGGCAGTATCTAATGCGAATGCAGTTTTGTCCAGCTGATGACTAGTGGCAAATATTCTAATATTGAAATTGTCGCCCGTCTCAGCATTTACAGCCTTTGATTTTGAGGCGAAATCAGAAACTATGTAACATGCCAAATAGGTGCTCATGGGAACACTTTCGGCAAAGGTGACTTCGGTATATTGGCCCAAAAGCAAAGAGCTCTGTACACATAAAAATGGAAAATAGAAGTATTATTAAGGGATTGTTGTTGTTGTTGTAACTTTGTTATATTACCTCTTCATTCATATTGGATAAGGCGTGATAGCCATCATTAGTGGGTCTCACTAAGGTTATGGTGAACTTGGCCTTCAACTGTGGTTCATCGAAGCATGGGAATGACTGACGAGCATAGGTAGGCTGGAATTTACTAGTGGCAATAGTTCTAGAAAGAAAATAATTTGAACGAAAAAAAATGTACAATATGGTGTAAGAACATGAGACATAATAAATAAATATGCCCATAATGCAATCTCCCGCAATATAGTAGAGTGTTCTATCTATCATACCACGGCCGGCTTCCCAATTTTGTAGGCCTCTAAACATTAACTTATTTTTGACTTTCAATGGAAAAAAATATAACGTGACCTTCCCCCATGCTGTTGATTCTATAAAATAAAAGGTTGAATAGTCTTATATATTATTATGATTGAAAATTTCTGTAATTGGTAAAATGTCATGCAAAAGAACCATCTTCGGTTTTTTGGGCGGTTGGCGGCGGTGGGTGTGACTGATTTTGATGAAAATGTTCAATGTATAATTAATACTTTAAATATTTTTTATATTTGAAATATTTGCTTTTTAATATTATTTTTAATATTTTAAATATTTTTTATATTTTTAATATTTTTAATATTTTAAATATTTTAAATATTTTTAATATATTTAATATTTTTAATAATTTTAATATTTTTAATACCTTTAATATTTTTAAATTTTTGAATATTTTTAATATTATTAATACTCTTATTACTTTTGAATGTTTTAAATATTATTAATATTTTAATTATTTTTAAAATTTTTTTTATATATAATGTTTTTTAAATTATTGGCGTTTTTAATATTTTAAATATTTTTAGTACTTTTAATATTTAATATTTTAAATATTTTTATATTTTGACAATTTTTAATATTTTTAAATTTTTTTATTATTATTATATTTAATATTTTATATATTTTTAATGTTTTTAATATTTTTTATATTGTTAAAAAAGATCTCAAACCAAAAATTCATATTTTTAATTATTTAGATATTTTTAATTTTTCTAATGTTTTTAATATTTATAATATTTTTAGTATTTTTAATATTTTAAATATTTTTAATATTTTTTAATATTTTTAATATTTTTAGTATTTTTAGTATTTTTAATATTTTTAATAGTTTTAGTATTTTTAATAATTTTTTGTAAATTTTTATATTTTTAATACTGTTAAGAATTTAAAATTTTTTGGTTTTTATAATAATTGTAAGATTTTTAATACTGTTAATATTTTTTATATTATTATTATTTTTATCAATTTTGTTTTTTAATATTTTTATGTTTTTTATACTTTTAATATTTCCAATATTTTTAATATATGTAATATTTTTAATTCACAACAACGCAAGAAGCTATCCCATACCTCATTCATGGGGTGCAAAGGGAAATTAAGTAAGTAAGTAATATTTTTAATATTTTTAGTATTTTAAAAATTTTTAATATTTTAAATATTTTTAACATTTTAAACAGTGCCAATAATTATAATATTTTAAATATTTTCAATATATATAATATTTTTAAGTTTTTTATTATTTTTAATACTTTCAATATTTTTAAAATCTTTAATATTTTAACATATTTAATATTATTAATATTTTTAGTATTTTTAATATTTTGAACCAGCGTTTGAAAAAAACTCACAAATGTGCACAAAATGTATGCAAAACTCTTTTCATGAGAGTGTTTGAGAGGTAAATGTGACACAAACTCTGTACCGTTGAGCATGTTAACATGCAAACACATCTCGCTAAGTGTCGGAAAACGATGTTGCTCTTTTTTCTGACTCCCGTCGTGTGTGCGATAAAGATGACACAACTCATATGTGCACTGAGAAACGAAAATACCCAAACACGGAGTAACACATGAATATTCATATGGAGAAAAAACACATACATACATATATTTATACACATACAGCTACATTTCTTCTTCTTCTCTACTAATCTTTTAGTGTCGCTCGTTTATGTGTGCACACCATCTTTGAGTGCTCAGGAAAAAATTGTACAAAAGAGTTTTGTTATGTGTTGACTCTGTGTGCGGAGCATCTTCGATCATTAAACTCTTGTGTTTTGAGTTCGCCTGCGCTCATTACCGACGTTTAAAATGTGTTGAGCAGAGTGTTTTGGAGTCTTTTCAATCCCTGTTTTGAACATTTTAAATATTTTTTTATATTTTTAAAATTTTTAATGTTTTTAATATTATTAATATTTTTAATATTTTTAATATTTTTTAATATTTTTAATATTTTTAATATTTTTAATATTTTTAATATTTTTAATATTTTTAATATTTTTAATATTTTTAATATTTTTAATATTTTTAATATTTTTAATATTTTTAATATTTTTAATATTTTTAATATTTTTAATATTTTTAATATTTTTAATATTTTTAATATTTTTAATATTTTTAATATTTTTAATATTTTTAATATTTTCAATATTTTTAATATTTTTAATACTTTTAATATTTTTACTATTTTTAATATTTTCAATATTTTTACTACTTTTAATATTTTTAATATTTTACTATTATTAATATTTTCAATATTTTTAAATATTTAATATATTTGAAATATTTTTAATGTTTTATAATAATAATATTTTTAATATTTTTCATATTTGTAATATTTTTAATATTTGTAATATTTTTAATATTTTTAGTATTTTTAATATTTTGAACATTTTAAATATTTTTTTATATTTTTAAAATTTTTAATGTTTTTAATATTTTTAGTATTTTGAATATTATTAATATTTTTAATATTTTTTAATATTTTTAATATTTTAATAATTTTAATATTTTTAATATTTTTAATATTTTTAATATTTTTAATATTTTTAATATTTTGATAATTTTTAATATTTTTAATATTTTTAATATTTTTAATATTTTTAATATTTTTAATATTTTTAAGATTTTTAATGTTTTTAAATATTATTAATATTTTTTAATATTTTTAATATTTTTAATATTTTTAATATTTTTAATATTTTTAATATTTTTAATATTTTTAATATTTTTAATATTTTTAATATTTTTAATATTTTTAATATTTTTAATATTTTTAATATTTTTAATATTTTTAATATTTTTAATATTTTTAATATTTTTAGTATTTTTAGTATTTTTAATATTTTTAATATTTTTAATATTTTGAATATTATTAATATTTTTAATATTTTTTTATATTGGTAAAAATTTTTTAATATTTTTAATATTTTTAATACTTTTAATATATTTGAAATATTTTTAATGTCTTATAATAATAATATTTTTAATATTTAAAAATTTTGTAATATTTTTAATATTTGTAATATTTTTAATTTTTTTAATATTTTAAGTATTTTTAGTATTTTTAATATTTTTAATATTTTTTTATTTTTAATATTTTTAAAATTTTTAATGTTTTTAATATTTTGAATATTATTAATATTTTTAAAATTTCAATATTTTAAATATTTTTAATCTTTTTAAAATAATTAATATTTTGAATATTTTAAATAGATTTAATATTTTTAAAATATTTAATTTTTTGAATATTTTAAATAGGTTTAATATTTTTAAAATATTTAATATTTTAAATAGGTTTAATATTTGGAATATTAGTAATATTTTTCACTTTTTTTAATAAGTTTTAATATTTTTTTTAAATTTTTTAATGTTTTTAATATTTATAATATTTTCAATATTTTTTAATAAGTTTTAATGTATTTTTAAATTTTATAATAATTTTTATATTTTGATAATTTTAATATTTTCACTATTTTTAATACTTTTAATATTTTTAATATTTTGAATTTTTTTAATATTTCTAATATTTTTTATATATGTAAATATTTTTAATAATTTTAATATTTCTATTATTTGTAATATTTATAAAATTTTTAATATTTTTAATATTTGTAAATATTTTTAATATTGTTAATATTTTGTAATGGTTTCTAATAGTTTTCATATTAGAATTATTGATACATTAATTGTTATTAGTAGATTTTTTATAATTCCATATTTAAACCATTGCTAATGTGTTACTTCTTCTACACAAATCCACCATTGGTAACTCTACTCGTATGCTAACAACATCTATTGCCTACCCTCAGGCTGTTCATATTCAAATTCTCTCCTCCCCTAAATCACACTTACCTATTTTTGCCCTCAGGTGTCTTGTACGTACTACTGTACAAACCCACTATTTTATTCAACATATCGCCTTCGAATAAGATGCCCAATGTTATTTCATCTCCTGCCGTTAATGTCTCAGTCAGGGTAATGATCAAAAATTCCAATTCTTCATTCAACGAGTGCTCGGCCACTTCCAATTTTGCACCATTGGCGTGAAAGATATATATACTGGTGATTTGCAATTTGTGTGAATGCAAAATTATCTGATTCGTATTCTCTACTACGTTAATGAGAATCTTTTCTTGGCCGGTGAACTTTCCGCTGTCGATGTCAGGATGCAAATAAAGGTCATATTTAATAGGTTTCAAGGCGGTGGGCAGGCGATAATTAATCTGAAAGTACAATAAGGAAAAGTGACTTAGTTCTATTGTCACAAAGGTTGTGTGTTCTCTTTTAGTTTTTAGTCATGATTCAAAAATATTTTTTTTTACAAACGTTATAAATTTCACATTGTCGTTCAGCCATAAATGAACTACGTAATAAATATTAGCTATCTTGCAATTTGAGATATTGAATGTTGTGTTTTAATTATTATTTGATGTTTTTGCATTTTTTTATTATATTCGATAAAAATATTGTTCTCTTGGATTGTTTTAGTACTGATTTGACATAAAAGTTGGCAAATTGCAAAGTTTTATCATCAAATTTGATTGACTTTTCTTTTATTGTTTAATAGAGACTAAATGTTGTTAAAGTTTAATGAGAGGTAAAAACAATAATATTATTACAGATTTTATTATTACTTTAATCTTTTCTTTAGATATGTCTATATGTCTTGGTCTAAACACATATACATAAATAAACCGGGAAGGAAAACGATTACCTTAACTTTAGGTAATTACATAAACTTTCAAAAGAATATTTTATTATATCTTAGCTAATGGCACTAGAAAAAGAACCGAAATTTTTTTCAAAATATGATGACAAAAATAGTCATTTACAGGCATTTTGGAATTAGTCTAGAAAACTTATATTCAAAACTTCAAATAAAATAATATTTTCTACTTATGAAAACCCGATAGCACCATTTCATAATTGTTTCTTGTACAAAAATCATAAATTCTTATCATTTGTTTTCCCCCCCCCCCTAATCCCTCTATTATACAATACAGATAACACCACCGCAATAACATATCAGTCGATATTATTTATATACAACATCTTCCCATCTCTACCTACCTCTTCATCTGCAATAGAACGACGATGTCTCGGTTTGATTTCACCCTCCAAATGTGCTTCCATATAATCCAATTTATCGCGAGCATCCTTAATATCGGCATTCAGCTGAACATGTTGTATGGCCAGGACAATGGTTGAGACCGTGAAAGCGACAATAGCCCAACCGAATATTAACTTAACAAATTTATAATTATTAGTCATCGTAGATCCTTTTTGCACGCAATTAAAATATAAAAAACCAACCACCCGGCCTCGTCAAGAGACCATAAGAAACTAATCGTAATTTGATAAAGATTAACACTGAAACTTGAGGTTTTGCGAATGGTTAGCGACCTAATCAATATTAAACGATCGTCAATCATATTAAAAGATATCAAAAAGTTTAATTTGATAACGCAAAATATGAACGTACACAGAGAGAAAGTTGACATTGTATGTATTTATTTATTTTTTTTTTTTTTGCAGCAAGGGGCGGTGGGAAAATGTTGCTATTTTACCGTTTAGGTTTATCGGTCAACAGCATAACTATGTCCATGTACATTAAGGTGGCTCTTATTATTAAACATAACGCTTTTACTTCCAAATTTTTTTTTTAAATTTTTTTTTAATATTTTTTTAATTTTTTTTTTTTTTAAATTTTTTGTTTTATTTTAAGGTACCTATTTGCTTTTTAACATCAAAAGAAGACATGGTTAAAGGTACGTACGTGATTATTTTAAAGTCTAATAAATTTTATTTTTATTTATATTATTTTTAATACTGTTTCAATATTTTTAATATTTTCGATATTTGTAATATTTTCAATATTTTTGATATTACAAATAATTCAATTTTAATATTTTAAATTTCAAGTATTTTTCTTATGTTTTTAAAAATTTAATACTTTTATTTTTTTTATTTTTAGCATTTTTTTATATTTTAAATATTGTTAATATTTTTAATATATATTTTAAATATTGAATGTTTTTTCATTGTTCGGTTCAAGATCTATACATTATTACTAATAGAGTTTGTTTTACAAGAGTTGTGTGAAATGGATTATGTTGACAGCTGGCAGGACGGATAACTCTTTCGATAGTTGACACTAAAGGGCTGCAGCGTTCCATTCATTATACTTGTGCAAACAAATAAAACAAGTAAAAACCTGATTTTATCGGTACAAATACAACAAAGAGTAAAACAGATCATGCGTTTTGGATTGAGTAGATCGCTTATCATCTCTTTCTCTGGCTCTCATTGTAGTGGATACTTTTTTTCTTATTATCTGTTCCACTCAGTGAAATAACTGTTTGATACTTGGTACTTTCACTCTCTCATACCTATTCTAACGTTATCTAAAAGAGAAATGTTCCATACGCACTCAATCCAAAGAGAGCGAAACAGATACAAGCAGATATAAGAAACTTGAACTACATACAACAAGTGTGTTTGAATGGTTCTTTGCAGACCTTTAGTTGCCACGCTATCATCATCAGCACCCATTGTTGATCTTCTCAACACAATATCACAACCTTAAGTTTTAAAAGCTTCAATGGACAAAGCATAGACAAGAGCATGTGTGGATTATGTTGACGTGTGGTCTTCGTTGATACTATTTTCGCACCGGTGTGATTGGGCTTCACGATGTTTTCTTGAAACTTTTAACACTTAAGGTTGAGATAATGAGTGGAGAAGGCATAGCAAAGGGTGCTGATGAAGTTGGTTTGGCAACCATCGAAATAGCTATCCGCCTTGCCAGCTGTCAACATTATCAATCATAACTCTTGTAAAACAAATTATATTAGCAATAATAGAATAGATCTTGAACCGAACGATTAAAACAAATTCACTATTTACACATAAAGATCAACAATACAAAACAAGAGCATATAAAAAACTTAATTTTCCGAGAAAAAAAGAATTACTATTTAAGTAATTCCAAATATATCGTCGGTATACTGCGTAATCTGACCAACTCCAGTTATTATGAACCTGAAACTTTTATTGTACAAAAAAGGTACTGTTAATATAAAAACTGTTAATATAAATATTTAAAAAAGTACTATTATCATACCAGAAAGAACTTCAATTGTGCCAAACTGTACTTTTTTGCACCAAAAAGTACTTTTATGTAATAAAAAGAAAATTTATTGTACAAAAGGTACTTTTATTGTTGCAGAATTAACTTTTATTGCCAAAAAGTACTTTAAATTTAGCCAAAAAAAACATTTATGGTACCAAAAAACTCTAAAACTATTTCCGTTAAGTATTTTAATTGTACGAAATCTAATCCTTATTGCATACTTAAAGTTTTATTATTGTACCAAAATGTACTTTTGTTGTTCCAGAAAGTACTTACAATATGCCAAAAAGTACTTTTATTGTACAAAATTAACATTTTTGTGCCAAATAGTACTTTTGTTGTACCAAAAAGAACATTTTTTGAACAAAAGGTACAAAAAAGTACTTTTATTGTACCAAATATTGTTAAAATTATTTCCAAAAGAATTTTTATTTTAGTATTTTTGTTGTTGTAAAAAGTATTGTCATCGTAACAGAAAGTAGTTTTATAGTAACAAAAAGTACTTTTCTGTACCTAAAACTACATTTATTGTACAAAATGCAATTTTATTGTACCAAAAAGTACTTTGATTATACCAAAAACTAATTTTTAAATATCAAAAAGTACTCCTATTGAACTAAACAGTACTTTCAATGTACCAGAAATAACTTTTATTACATTTATCTACGTTAATTGTACCGACAAGTACATTTATTGTACTAAAATTACTTTAATTGTACCCAAATTTATTATTATCGTACCAGAAAGTACTTTTTTTGTACTATGAACCAAAAAGTAAATTTATTGTACAAATAGAAAAAGAATATTTTAATAATAGAAAAAGTATTTTAATTGCTACTTTTGTTGTACCAAAATGTGCGTTTATTGTACAAAAGGCAATTTTATTGCACCAAAAAGTACTTTGATTGTACCAGAAAGGATTTTTATTATGCCAAAAGTACTTTCAAGGAATTACATTTATTGTAGCAAAATGTAAATCTATTGTGCCGGAAAGTACATTTGTTGCACTAAATGTACTTTTATTGTACGAAATAGTACTTTTATTGTAACAAAAAGTGTTTTTATTGTATCAAAAAGTACTTTTTCTGTACCGAAAAGTACTTTCATTGTAACAAGAAGTATTTTTATTGTACCCAATGGTGTTTTTATTGTAATAATAATGACTTTCAACTTACAGAAATGACTTTAATTGCAGCAAAAAGTACAGTTATCGTACCGGAAAGTATTTTCATCGTACCAAATAAAACGTTCATTGTACCGAAAAGACAATTCATTTTACCAAAAGTACTTTTGTTATACCGAAAAGTACATAAGTTGTATAAAAGGTTATTTTTGATACCAAAAAGTACTCTTAGTGTAAGTACATTTATTGTACTGACAAGTACTTTTATTGTATCAAAATGTCCTTTTAAACCTAAACCTAATCTCACACAAATCTAACCGGTTTTTTCTTGGAACTGATGAGCATTCAGCTCTCTCACATATTGTGGGTCCAACTTAATGTACACACCCTTCGGTCAGAGCGTGGGCTAGGTGAAAGGTATACAAATAATAAAGGGTTTTCCAATAAGAGGTGTTATTTTGGTATTCGAATAAAAATTCCATTTTTTTAAATAAATGATCGGATGTTTATGTCATAATAAAGAGGAAGGTATGTCGTTAATAATAAAAAAACAACATCAGCCAAATGGCCATCACGAGCACGCTTACAGGACCATATCCTTTTCATGAAATTTTCCATAACCAAATCGCAAAGTGGAATTTTATCGAATTTTATCTTTGAGGTCTTGAATCGACGCTGGGCTGTTGGCGTAGACCTAATCTTTCACAGGGCCCCAAAGGAAGAAGTCACAAGGGGTTAAATCACAAGATATCGGCCAATTGTGATCACCTTTTCGAGAGATAACACGGTCCTGAACCTTTTCCCGTAAAAGATTGAAAGTAAACATTGTCCAGATCAATACCATCCAACTCCGACCATACAAAATCATTAATCATCTCCCTCATTTTCGAAAAATTAAGGTAAGGGACACGGGTGCTCGCGCAAGAAGACGTGCGAAATCTACTATAGTGGCCATGCGGACAAGCACGAGTTTGGTTGTGGATTTGTGGTTGGCAAGAGACTGCGACACCTAGTCTCAAGGTTCAACCCGGTGTGTGAACGTATAGCCACCATAAGAGTCAAAACTAAGTTTTTCCACATAACACTTATATGTGCCCATGCTCCGGCAGAAGAGAAAAGCAATGAGGACAAAAACGAGTTCTACGAGAGCCTAGAAAATGTATATGGCCGTAGCCCCAGCCATGACATCAAAATTGTACTAGGCGATTTTAATGCTAAAATAGGCAGGGAGACCGCATTTGAGCCTACAATCGGAAAATTCAGTCTGCACACCGAAACGTCGAACAATGGTATCAGACTGATTGATTTCTCTGCGGCAAGAAATATGGTAGTTAGCAGCACTAGATTTGACCAGAAAAATAAATATTCATAAGGCAACATGGTTATCTCCAGATCATTTGACGAGGAATCAGATAGATCACGTGGTAGTCGATGGAAGGCACGCATCGAGTGTTCTGGACGTACGAGTGATCAGGGGTGCGAACATTGACTCCGATCACTTCCTTACCGCAGTTAAGGTACGCACTAGGCTAAGCATGGCGAAAAACGTACGTAACCAGGCACAACGAAAGCTGGACATCGGTAAACTGCGGACCACAGAGGTAGCGGACGCCTACTCCAACCACCTAACTCAACTGCTGCGGAATGCTCCAACCCCTGATAATATAACCTCGCAGTGGCAATATATAACCGACTCCATAGAACGGACTGCGAGAAGCGTACTTAGGTACTCAAAGCCGTCTCAAGAAGATGCCTGGTACGATGATGAATGTCGCAATGCCACGAGAGAGACAGATGCTGCATACAGGGCAAAACTGCAGCCAATGGCAACGCGAGCTCTTCGTGAACGGCACAGGGAGAAGAGACGAGAGGCAACTCGTCTTTTTAGAAGAAAACAGAAGGAGCTGAAGAAGAGGCAGGATGAGTGCACTGAGTTGCTCCGAAGTAGAGGGGAAGCCCGAAAATTTTACAAGAGAGTTAAAGCTAGAATGCGTGGAACAGGGTTGCCCTCCTGCAAGGACAGCGATGGTCAGCTAGTGACGGACCCGGATATCGTTCTAAAGATATGGAGAGATCACTTTAGAAATTTACTGGATACTGACACCACTCCAGAAGACCCTGCTCCAATCCATGACGATGGTATTAACTGTCCACCTCCGAGCCAGAGCGAGATACGTAAGGCCATCTCCCGCCTTAAAAACAACAAAGCTGCTGGAGCCGATGGTCTCCCTGCTGAATTGTTTAAGGCTGGCGGGGAGGAGCTGATTCATGCATCAGCTCATGGAGAACATCTGGCAAGAGGGGAGCATGCCCGGGGATTGGAGTCTCAGTCTGTTATGCCCCATATACAAGAAAGGAGATCGTAGTGAATGTAAGAACTATCGTGGAATAAGCCTATTACCAATTACGTACAAGGTCCTTTCAAGCATATTGTGTGAACGTCTAAAGCCAATTGTAGAAAAACTAATTGGACCATATCAGTGCGGCTTTAGACCTGGCAAATCTACGACGGATCAAATATTCACCTTACGACAAATCCTGGAAAAAACCCATGAAAAGCAGATCGACTCCTACCACCTCTTTGTCGTCGTCAAAAGCTGCCTTCGACTCTCCGATAAGGAATAGGCTTTATGAGGCTATGTCTGAGTTTGGTATTCCTGCAAAGCTAATTCGACTCTGCAGATGTACCTTAGAAAACACCAAATCCTCGATTAAGATTGGTAAAGATCAGTCTAAACCATTCAACACGGAAAGAGGTCTCAGGCAGGGCGATAGCCTGTCCTGTACACTATTTAATATAGTTATGGAGAAGGTGATGAGAAAGGCTGGTGTCAACATGTCTGGCACCATATTCCACAAAAGCCACATGCCACTAGCCTACGCCGATGATATAGATATCATTGGCCGAAATCTGCGGGACGTTACTGCAGTCTTCTCATCCCTAGAAAAGGAGTCGGCAAAAATGGGTTTAGCGGTCAACGAGGACGAAACAAAAATAATGATTTCGACGAACAAAGAGTCCTCTCGATGGGGACGCAGCGTCAACGTTGAAAATTATTGTTTTGAGGTAGTAGATGAGTTTACCTACCTCGGATCTTCCGTCAATAAGAAAAATAATGTCAGCCAAGAAATTAAGCGGAGAATAGTGCTAGCCAATAGATGTTTTTACGGACTTCGGCAGCACTTCAGTAATACCACCTTATCTCGGAATACTAAGAAACAGCTTTACCAGGTGCTAATCTTACCCGTTCTTTTGTATGCTGCCGAATCATGGGTGCTTACGACAACGGACATACAAAACCTGGGAGTATTCGAGAGATAAGTACTCCGAAAAATTTATGGACCTATCTGTGTTGACGGCGAGTTTCGGTATCGGATGAACCATGAGCTGTATGAGGTTTACCACTACATCGACGTAGCTAAAAGAGTCAGAATGCAACGACTACGATGGCTGGGTCATGTTGCCAGGATGGATGTAAATGCTCCAGCGAGAAAGGTGTTTGAAGGCGAACCTGAAGGACGGCGCAGAGCAGGGAGACCCAAACTCCGTTGGAAGGACCAAGTGGTAGGCGACGTGCCACCATCTGGTAGGACTAACTGGAGAACACACGCACAAGACCGAAGCGTGTGGAATTCTTTAGTACTTCAGGCCTCAAACTTATGAACCATGTTTGTAAGTTGTAATGGGCCACTTAAGTAAGTAAGTAAGTAAGGTCCAATTACCCCGCTGGACCATAAACCGCACCAAACAGTCAAACGTTGAGGTTGGAGAGGCTTCTCAACAATAACTCTTGGGTTTTCCGAGCCCCAGATGCGACAACTTTGCTTGTTGACGTAGCCACCGAGGTGGAAAGGGGCCTCATCAGTCAAGATGATTTTTCGATGGATCATTTTCATGCATTTTAAGGACCCAATCAGCAAAGACACGACGTTGTTGATGATCGGGCGGCTTAAGTTCTTGTGTTAACTGAACTTTATAAGCCTTAAGACCCAAGACTTTATGCAAAATACTGTGTAATGACGTTTGTGGAATGTCCGATTCCAAAGAACGACAGGAAATGGACAAACCTGGTTTTTTTCAACACTTTGGGCTACAGCAGCAATATTCTCAGTTGTTCTTGAGCGACTTGCACGGGTTTTATTCTTCACACCACTAACTTGTCCCAACAGCTCGAATTTTTCAACCATTTTCTGTATTGCGGTCCGCGGTAGTGATTTTTAATTATTTCAGTGCGTTGTTGATGCGTGTATCGTTCCATGTTTAGTAATGGCGTTGTTTCTACTTGTCAAAGAATAAAAGCTTCAAAAATGACAGCTACCGAAATAGCGGGCAATTCACAATAACACCTCTCATTGAAAAACCCTTTAAATATATGCAAAAATACTCCTAAAGGTTCTTTCCCTAATCTGTGCTATTTTTATATTAACCATTAACCATACATTTCTCTAATGGTATGGGCTTAATCGTTACAATTTCCAAAGTTTCCTTATCGCTGTTGAAATGCATGCAGTAACTCACCGGTAGGCGCTTAAACACTTTCTGTGCCGCCAATGTCAAGTGGGTTATAAAAATTACATGGCGCAAGTTAATTAATAGGTGAGATTAAACGAGCAATTATTTAGGTTTTGAGTTTGGTAGTGGCTTTGTTATCGATATTTTGAAGTGGTATAAATGACATTGTTGACCGCTGATAAGATAGAGGATCAAACGGTAATAAAGGTTACAAAAGAAGTGAGATACATATGATCGGTCGTTATGCGCTGAATAATTACGAATGTAGTTGATTTAAATCTGGAATGCGATAAATACGAATGCGGAAGGGGAAATAAAGTGTAATTAGTGCTGTAAATATTGCATTTAAAGTTTCTTACATGGATTTCAACAATTTCCTAACATTTTCTTTTGCGATTTCCCAAATATTCCATAAAGATATGAAATGTGGTACACTAGTATTAAATAAAATGTATCTTTGTATAATTTTTCTTACAAAATTTTATTTTCTGTATTACAAAAAATTTTACATACAATTAATTTGCATTACACTTAGAAATTCTTGTACACTACTACTACTTGTAGTAATAATATCCCCTCTCAGACCGCCAGCCAATCACGAACCACTTCCAAATTATTCTTAAGCCATGCAATATTATTCTTAACAGTCTCTAGAGCACGAACACGAGCCGCTGTACCAGCACCAGCTTCTGGGTATTTATTGAAGAAATATTTCATTTCGTCCAATTTAGTTTCGGTCGAGAAACGCGCCGTAATACTGGGAATCATGCTGCCCAAGTAACGTTCATTGATGCCAAAGCGATTGACGAGAATTGGCCATTGTTCACGAACATAATCCCAGACAATGGATTCACCCACAGGATTGGCGGCAATGTATTGCAGGCAAGTGAAATAATCTTGAGAACGAACGTTTTCGGGATTCCAGGCTAATTGTACAAATCTATAGGAAAAAAAGAGGGGAAATTATGATAAATAAAATAGTTGAAAACATTTTTAAAGATTTCTATGTAGTAAACATATGATGAGGAGAAAGAAGAAAATATAACAAGATAGTTTAAAAAGGTTTTGAGTATTTAACCATATAACGGGCTTAAATAACATATATGTTTGACGATATTGGAACCAGAGTGACTTAGGGCACAGTTGTATTTTTGGTGGAAATGAGGGGAATAACTTCATGCGTTGCCATAATAAATCTATGGGCACTCACGAAAAAATGTGAAATGTTGTGATCCCTCAAGAAATTAGTATTTAAGTCTAAATGAATACAACAGAACACTACTACACAACAATAATAATATTTTATGATACAATAAAAGTACTACTTGCTACAATGGAAGTACTAGTATAATAGTACTTTTTGGTACAGTGGAAGTACTTTTGGTAAGAATAAAAGTACTTTTCGTAAGAATGAAAGTACTTTTTGGTACAATGAAAGTATTTTTTTCACAATTACAGTGTTCTTGGTACAATAAAAGTACTTTGTGATACAACGTTACAACAACAGTACTTTACAATAAGTCGTTTGGGTACACTAAAAGTACTTTTTAATACAATAAATTAGTAAAATTTACGGTTTTTATAATAAAATTAGTTTTTGATAATTTTAGTATAATAAAAGTACTTTGCGATATAATAAAAATACCATGTGATACAATTAAATTTGTTATTAGTACAATGAAAGTACTTTTTGGTACAATAAAAGTATTTATTGATATAACACATGTACTTTTTGATATAATCAAAGTACTTTGATTATATATTGATTCGGTAAAACTAATGTACATTTTGGTACAAAAAAGGTAAATTTTGGTTAAACAAAAGTACTATGTGATACAATCAAAGTACTTTTCAGTACAATAAAAGTACCTTTTGATACCATAAAAGTATTTTTCTACAATAAAAGTGCGCTTTATTACAATAAAAGTCCTTTGTGGTACATTGAAAGTACTTTTTGTTACACCAAAAATACTTTTTCGTACAATAAAAGTACTTTGTGATATGATCAAAGTACATTTTGGTTCGATGGAATCAGTTAGTACTGATTCAACAGAAGTCTTTTTGTTTTTTGATTAAGTTAAAGTAAATGTTTACAAAATGTATATTTTGGTTCAATAGAAATATTATTTGATACAGTAATTGTTCTTTTTCACCATTATTATATATGTTTATATCTTATTGTTAAGCCAGAGGCCGAAATGATAAAAGATTTCCATTCGCACCGTCTCCAATCAGTCCTACCAAGAAGCGTCAGTGATTCCTCCACCTGGTCCTTTCAACGTAGTCGCTTTCCTTTCGTGTTGGAGTTTCCTCATCCATCCTCGGCAGCGTAATCGTTGCACTTTGATTCGCTTGACCACATCAACGTCATGGTATAACTCAGGATTCGGATGAACCTTGAATTCGTCGTTTACGCAAATGGGTCCACAAGCTTTTAGGAGTATGTTTCTTTCAAACACCGCCAGATGAGTTGCATCCGCCAGTGTAAGCACCCAAGATTCGGAGGCATACAGCAGAACCGGTAAAATTAGTAACTGGTACAGTTGGACTTAGGTGGTTCGAGATAGGGTGGTGTTTATGAAGTGCTCGCGTAGACCTGTTGGCGAGCACTATTCTCCATTTTATTTCCTGGCTGACACTATTGTTTTTGTCCATGACGGATCCGAGGTAGATGAATTCATCCACTTCCTCAAAGCAATAGTTCTTAACGTTTACGCTGCGTCCCCAACGGGTGGACACTTTGTTCGATGATGCTATATACTTCGTCTTGTCCTCATTCACTGCCAAACCCATTTTCGCCTACTCCCTTTCCACAGATGAGAAGACAGCTGTTTCCCCTCGCATCGTCCGACCGATAATCTCGATAATCTCGTCCTTAAAACGTTTTCGGTGGTCGTCAACATTGCGAGGGGGAACTTTTTCTCTTATTTACAATTAAAGTACTTTTTCTTGTTCTTGTCACAATAAAATGGCTTTGGTATATACTAAAAGTCCTTTGGGTACAATAAAAAGACTTTTTGATACAATAAACGTACTCTTTGGTACAATAAAAGTCTTTTTTGTACCATAAATGTACTTGTACGTACTTTTTGTTACAATTTAAATCTTTTTTTTTTGGGTTCATAAAAAGTAAGTTGTAACATGACAAAAGTACTTTTTGGTTCAATTAAAGTACTTTATAATACAATAAAAGAGTTTTTAGTAGAATAAAAGAACTTTGTGATACAATATGTACTTGTTTATACTTTTGGTACAATAATATGAGATTGTGATATAATAAAAGTACTTTTAATTTTTGAAAAAATAAAAGAGTATCAAAATGTACTTTAATTATATGAAAGATTAAAGTACATTGTGGTACACTAAAAGTGCTTTGTGTTACACTGCAAATACTTTTTGTTACAGTTAAAGTACTTTTGTCATACAACGTCACTTAGATCACCCTAGTTCCAATGTCGTATAAAGAACCTCTCCTACTGCCTCGTTATATGCTTAGCATATGAATCTGTATTTTTCGCACTTACCTGCTCAAAATCCAAGGTACCTGAATGCCAGACAAGCCATACATCAATTTTGCCTTCTCACTGGCATCCTCTTCGGCCACAAACAAGTCCCACATTTGATTCCAGCTCTCTTCGGTACCAGAGTCAAGCATACCATAATAGTAAACTGTCTCACGGATATCGGGATGAGGACGTTGTGCTGGAGTAGCCAACCACTTTTTGAATTGTGTCGAGGCTTCGGTTAGACAAGCGGGCAAGCCCAGAGAGCAAGCAGCGCCCAATACAGTAACACGCAAGCGACTGAAAGAGAGAAGTTGCTCATATAAATATAAGAGATGCGATGTTTAGCATACAGTAATATGATGGTCTCAGTAAATTGAGAGAATAGATTTAAAAAAAACATCCAAGTAGTACAGAAATTTTAAACTGATAAACGGGTTGATAAATACCCTCACCCTGTGTGCTTGGTAGAATCGCTTATGTTAACTTAATGTTGCCTAGTTCAAAAGTAACAAGCAGTCAATATTGTACAGACAGTTGTTTACACAGTACAACATTTTTCAGCTCATTGATTTGGGACTCAATTCTGACAACTGTACGCGAAAGTAGCCCCAAAAAGAAGAAGTTCTGAATTTTTCATTTTGTCAAAATACATGGCATAATAATTTAATATCGATTTGAAGTTAGTAAGTATCGTATTGAGGAATTTGTCACGTTTGAGGCTCTTTTGTTTGATAAATCGAGAACCAGTAGTCCGATTTAGCTGAAACAAATTTAAAGCAATTAAGAATTACAATTCCTTTAATCTGTTCATATAACGTTTACCTACATAAGCAACAGTTATACTCTTTTATTCATCAAATGATTTTGAACTGGGTTTATTTTGTAGCAGTTACAATAAAACTGTTGTACTCCGTGGCGTATGATTTACGCGGAATATTACTATTGATAATCATACGCCACCATATAAAAATAAAACAAAAGAGCCTAAAAAGTGACAAATTCCCCTATACGATACTAACTAACTTCAAATCGATATTATATTCAAATAGCATGTAACTTGGCAAAACGAATGATGCAGAACTTCTTTTTTTCGGGGCTACTTTCATGTGCAGTTCTCAGAATTGAGTCCCAAAATCATGTGTTGTACTGTGTTTTGTTTTTATCGAGCTAACTTTTCAACTATTTGCTCCCTACACATCACTTACAACGCTGCTATTAAATCTTGTACTTACTTCTTCAAATGATCACCATTGGCATCGACAGTCCAGCCAACCGACTTGTAAATGGGTTCAATCAATTCACGCGAGTAAATGTTATAGTTAACAAAGGCATCGGTGTACATTAAGGTGCGCTTCAGTGAAGTCAACTTGGAAGCAGCCACACTCCAGGGTACATATTGATCTTCTTTGCTCAAATATTTAGTCATCTCTAGGGCCACATCATATTGCAGCTGGGTGGAATCGGCCAAGGCAAAGGCGTCATTCAAGAGGCAAGCACGATCACCAACCGAGAAATCCTAAGAATAACAACAAATTATATGATTTTAAATCCATCCATCCATTACAAACTACTATGTAACAACTTACCGCAGGCTGAGCCACCAATTTGTTGGACAGATTTTCCCACATAACAATGGGATAGTTGACGCGATAGTAACCAACTTGATCGTAGTTAAATTTAATCCATTGCACAGCACTGGGCAAGGTAATGGTGACTGAAAGCAACAAAAACAACAAATCAACAAACTGTTCACTCTTAAATCAAGAAACCGTTCTCATACGTTCGTTTTGATCATGGTAAAACCAGGCACGTTGTACTTCTGCGCTAGCACTAGACTTGTAGGTAATTGGTATGGACCATTTGTAGCTGTAGGAGAGACAAACATATATGCATTAGTATTAACTATAGCCTATCTATTCCAATTGTTTCGTTACTTACTTAAAAGGTGAATCATTGTAAGTGCCCTCATAATCAGCGGGATTAGAGAAGAAACGTTTCTGGGTCAATTTATATTGTGTGTCGCTTAGCTTCTCCACCGCCAACACTGGCAAACCCATTTGTTCCGTCCAGGTGCGCATAATTGCCTTGACATCAAATCCCACATTCATGCTATCGATGACAGTTAGGAAATCATCGGTGACAGCATTTTTATATGCGTATGCTGTCAGGTATTTTGTAACAGCCTCTTGGAAAGTCTTTGGCGTTAAAAAGTCTTCCATCATGCGTATGATGGAAGAACCTTTCGAATAGGTAATGGTATCAAAGATTTCAGTGATTTGATCGGGATTGGCCACGGTTTGTACAATGGGATGGGAACCCAATGTGGCGTCCAAACCCAAAACGCCATGCAAAGTGTTGGTGATAAATTGATCGGTCTGCAGAGACAAAGTTAATAAATAGTATTTGAGTACAATATTTTTCAGCTCATTGATTTGGGACTCAATTCTGAGAACTGCGGGTAAAAGTAGGCCCAAAAAGAAGAAGTTATGCATCAGTCGTTTGTTTTGTCAAGTTACATGCCATAATAATTTAATATAGATTTCAAGTTAGTAAGTATCGTATAGGGAAATTTGTTACGTTTAAGGCTCTTTTGTTTGACTTAACTCGGGAACCACTAGTCCGATTTAAAAAAAATAAAAAATTACAATTCCTTTAATCTGTTCATATAATGTTTCTCTACATATGAAATTCACTTTTCCATTCATCAAATGACTTTGAACTGGGCTTATTTTGTAGCAGCTGCAATAAAACTGTTGTACTCCGTGGCTTATGATTAACGTGGAAAATTACTTATGATAATCATACGCCACCATATAGTATTTATGTTATGTCAAACAAAAGAGCCTAAAATGTAACAAATATCCATATACGAGACTTACTAACTTCAAATCGATATTGAATTATTATGGCATGTAACTTGACAAAACGAATGATGCAGAACTTCTTCTTTTTAGGGCTACTTTCATGTGCAGTTCTCAGAATTGTGTCCCAAAATCTTGTGTTGTACTATGATATTATTCTATTCGGATAATTGTCTATTTCCCTGCCACTTACCATTTTCCAGTCGGGGAATACTGAGTCAACACCTTTGTTTTCGATGTAGCTGGCAAAACCTTCATTTAGCCACAAATCATTCCACCACATCATGGTCACCAAGTTACCGAACCACATGTGAGCAAATTCGTGAGCAATAACACTGGCGACACGTTGGCGATTGGCGGTGGAACTGACTGCTGCATCATAGAGCAGAGCTGTCTCACGATAGGTTACGAGACCCCAGTGTTCCATGGCACCAGAGACAAAATCAGGAATAGCAGCCATATCTGGAAACAAAGAAAATAGGAACTTCAATAACAAATATTCAGTTAAACCAAAACAAAAAATTCAATCAGACAAACTGACTGATAATTACCCTCACCATATGCATTATATCTATCTATATATGTAAAAGGCTTGGGTGACTGACTGAAAAATACCCCGCCCAAACGGCTAAAGCTAGAACCGTAAAATTTAGAATGTAGGTTCCTTTTATGACGTAGGCGCGCACTAAGACCGGATTTTTGGAAATTCGGACGGGAAGGGTTTAAAATAGGCGTGATACCGCCCCATATAACTAGAATTTTAAAATGGCTGTATCTTTTAAACCATTATAGTTACAAAATTGAGATTTGGTACGTATATCGGACGTAAAAGAAAAAATACTTTGTTCGCAGACAGAGGGCGGTGCCACGCCCCATTTTAAAAAATAGTTATATTGGCCAAATAAACGGACTATTTTCTTTGTCTGATACTGTCCATAGGGCCTCTATCATAGGCTTCATGAAAACATAATAAGACAAAGGGGCGTGGCACCGCCCACACAAACCGAAATTTCAATTGGTCATATCTCAAGAGGCATTAGAGGTATGAAGATGAGATTTGCTGCATATGTTACTAATACAAAGAGGATTACGCCTCGCTGGAAAATGGGTGGTGTCACGCCCCTTTTGAAAAAATCGTTCTTCTTCTTCTTTACTGGCAGCAACAACAGAAATTCATCTATCAGTAGCCGCACGTAGAAAACCATTCCAAGCGCTTCGGTCTTTTGCGCTCCGTAGATAGTTCGTCATACCAAGCTTACTTAACATTTCCGTCACCTGGTCTATCCATCGGAGTTTTGGTCGCCCCCTCCTGCGCCGCCCATCGAGTTTATTGCCGAAGACTTTTCGAGCCGGAGCGTTTTCGTCCATTCGTACAACGTGTCCAAGCCAGCGCATTCGGTCTATTTGAACGCGCTTGACCACGTCGATGTCGTTGTACAGCTCATACAGCTCATGATTCATTCGACGACGGTACTCGCCGTTCACGATGATGGGTCCAAATATTTTGCGGAGTATTTTTCTCTCGAAGACTCCCAGAATAGATTGATCCGCTTGTGTCATTACCCACGATTCTGCGCTGTAGAGCAAGACAGGTAGGATCAGAGTCTGGTAGAGCTGGATCTTTGTTTTTCGAGAGAGCGCTTTGTCGTTAAATCGCCTGCTTAGCGCATAGTAGCAGCGGTTTGCGATCAATACTCGTCTTTTGATTTCGAGGCTGACATTATTATTTTTGTTTATGGCGGAGCCAAGGTAGACAAAATCATCTACCACTTCAAAATTATAGTTGTCAACGTTCACGCAGCGTCCCAGACGAGTGGACTCTTTGTTCGTTGAAACAAATAACTTGGTTTTGTCCTCGTTTATCACCAGACCCACTTCAGCCGACTGCTTTTCAATGCTCGAAAAAGCCGCAGTAACATCTCGCAATCCACGTCCAATAATATCGATATCATCAGCATACGCGAGCAACATGTGGCTTTTGTTAAATATGGTGCCATTCCTGTTTACTGCTGCTTTCCGCATGATCATCTCCATTACGATGTTAAAGAGATCGCAGGACAGACTATCGCCTTGTCTAAAGCCTCGCTTGGTAGAAAATGGCTCTGACAGATTTTTGCCAATTTTCACTGAAGACTTCGTGTCAGTCAGTGTCATCCCGCAGAGTCGAATTAGTTTTGCGGGGATACCAAACTCAGCCATAGCATCCAACAATTTCTGTCGTATCGGACTGTCAAATGCAGCTTTGTAATCGATGAACAGATGGTAGGTATCGATCTGCATTTCTTGGGTCTTCTCCAGGATTTGTCGTAGCGTGAATATCTGGTCGGTGGTGGATTTACCAGGTCTAAAGCCACACTGATAAGGTCCAATCAGGTTCGCCAGGAGGGGCTTTAGTCTTTCACATAACACACTAGACAGGACCTTGTATGCGATGGGTAAAAGGCTAATCCCGCGATAGTTGGTACACACACTAGGGTCGCCTTTCTTAAGCACGGGACATAGGACACTCAGATTCCAATCATCGGGCATGCATTCCCTGAGCCAAATCGTGTTTATGAGCTGGTGCATGCATGTTACCAGGTCATCGCCGCCGGCTTTAAAAAGCTCTGCCGGCAGTCCATCGGCTCCCGCAGCTTTATTATTTTTAAGCCGGGCAATTGCCGTGCTGATCTCGTTTTGGCTCAGTGGTGGACAATCTACTCCATCGTCGATGATTGGTGCGATTCCGTCACTTATGCTCGTCACACGCACGTCCATAACGCTTGAGACATGCCTTCCATCAATTACCACGTGATCAATCTGATTTCTTGTATTTTGATCGGGAGATATCCAGGTTGCCTTGTGGATATCTTTATGCGGGAATCTGGCTCCGCTCACAACCATGTTTCTTGCCGACGCGAAACTTACCAGTCTGAATCCGTTATCGGAGGTGTTGTTGTGTAGACTGAATTTTCCGACTGCTGAACCAGGAGCATCTTCCCTTCCTATTTTAGCATTAAAATCTCCCAGAACAATTCTAATGTCATGTGCAGGGCAGCGGTCATACGAGGGCTGCTATATATATTTCTGGCCTAGGCAACAATAAGTGTTGCCAGGTGCAATCTGATATTTCCATTGGAAAGGTTGACATTTTTTAGCATAACATCACTCAAAACGTGTTGTCATTTAATCGTGAATTGTTAAACTTACAGAGCTTTGAACAATTCAATTCCGTTAAAAAAAATGGAATTGACACGTGAGCATTTTCGTGCGATCATTTTTCACAACTTTCGACGTGGATTATCCAGACAAGAGTGCATCGATGAACTTAAGTCTTTGTATGGTGATCAAGCACCATCATATAGCACCGTGAAAAACTGGTATAACGAATTTAATCGTGGTCGCAGTTCGCTCAACGACGAATTCCGTGAAGGTCGTCCAAAAACGTCCGTTGTGCCAGAGAACATTGATGCCGTGCGTGAACTAATAATGCAAGATCGTCATGTGACATACCGGGAGATAGAAGCATCCTTGGGCATTTCTCCCACCAGCATACATTCGATATTACATAAACACCTGACCGTAAAAAAGGTTTGTTGTCGTTGGATCCCGCACAATTTGACAATCGCTCAAAAAAAGGCTCGTGTCGATTGGTGCAAAGAAATGTTGAAAAAATACGATCGCGGTGCTTCAAAAGATGTTCATAAGATCGTCACAGGTGACGAATCTTGGATCTATGCGTATGAGCCCGAAACAAAACAACAATCGACCGTGTGGGTCTTCGAAGACGAGCCAAATCCAACGAAAGTTGTTCGTGGAAGAAGCACTTCGAAGCAAATGGTCGCCTGTTTCTTCGGCAAAACTGGTCATGTGGCGACTGTTCCGCTTGAGCAACGAAGGACGGTCAATTCTGAGTGGTACACCACAATTTGTTTGCCTGAAGTCTTCGGAGAAATTCGAAAAACAAACAAGAGAAGACGAATCATTCTTCACCATGACAACGCGAGCTCTCACACATCGGCTCAAACCAGCGCCTTTTTGACCGGCCAAAACGTCGAATTGATGGGTCATCCGCCGTACAGCCCTGACTTGGCACCCAATGACTTCTTTTTATTCCCGCACATCAAGAAAAAAATGCGTGGTCAACGATTTTCGTGCCCAGAAGATGCTGTTGAAGCGTTCAAAAACCATGTTTTGGAGGTGTCTCAATCGGAGTGGAAAAAGTGCTTCGACAATTGGTTTAAACGCATGCAAAAGTGTATAAATCAGGCTGGAGAATACTTTGAAAAACAATAAAACAATTTTTGATGATAAATATTCGCATTTTCATTATTAGGCCAGAAATATATATAGCAGCCCTCGTATATATCCTCCAGGCGCTCATAGAATGCATCTTTGATGTCATCGTCTTTGTCTTCCGTCGGGGCGTGTACACAAATCAGCGTAATGTTAAAATATTTCGCCCGGATGCGAATGGTGGCTATACAGTCATTTACAGGGTTAAACCGCGAGACCAGGTGTCGAAGTCTCTTGCCGACTATGAAACCACATCCAAATTTGTGTCTTTCTGCATGGCAGCTGTAAAAGATGTCACAGTTCTTCCGTCGTGTGCATCCATGTCCCGTCCATCTCATTTCCTGTATGGTGGTGATGTCAGCCTTGTATTTGTCGAGGACATCCGCCAGTTGGATAGAGGCACCACTCTGTATAGAGTTCGGACATTCCAGGTGCATATCCTTAAATCATGGTCCTTACATCGTTTGCGGGGGTCGTCAACATTTGGGGGGGGTTCTTGTTTTTCGTTTTCTTCGTGTTTTCATAATAAATTTTTGTTTAAGGAGAGTGGCTTATTAGGCCACCGCTCCCGATCTTAGTTTCTTGGGGCTGCCAAAGCCACTAAGAGAGCCTGTGTTGAGTTTCAGTAACTTCTGTTACCTAGTTCCTAAGACGCATCGGTGGTAGCATGCCGATTAGGTTACTCAACATTTCGCCTTCTAACTCTAGCTAACTTCAAAGCGGTTGCTTTAAAGTCATTGCCCAGGGAATACTTGGTCTAAGACCGGAAGTAGTTAGCTGCTTGGACAGTGCCGCAAAGGAATCGATTCTGGTCACTCCCAAGTGAGTGACAATCAGTAACTTTCAGCCTCTGGGCAAAGTCCCATTCCCCGTTATCTGGGTGAAATAAAAGGACCGTTGCAATAAAATTTTCACTGTGTATCACTATCCGTAGGACATGAAAACATAATTAAACAAAGGGATGATTGTAATAATATTTAATAATCTGTATATTTTAACAAGTATATTTAAAAAATTTCGAATAACCGTAAGCTAAAAATGGATTTGTGGAAATTCGTACCTTCAGACGTAAAAACGACCAGTAAGGCATAAAAGTTATACCATCCCCCCGACCAATCGGATAATGCTATAATCGCAGTAATAGATATGGGCATTAAGCCGGGTCGAAAAAAAAAGTCGTCAATGTTACCGCCTTATATGAAAAATTAAGTATAAACAATTTCGAGGGTGCGAAAAAGTTTTTTCTGTGGGCGCGGCAAAAACGCCGGATTCGGGGTTTTTACCATAACATGGTTATTTGTATACCGATTGTCAAGATCTATTCATCGTTGAAAAGGTATTAACAACAGCATTGTTGGTGTGTTAAAGACTTTGAACTACGACGTCATCTTCCAGCGGTTCTCATCATTGTATTCTAAAAAACCCCCCTAAGCATATAATTTTTTGATGTAGATTTGAAGGTCTTGAAAAACTATTAAAGATTTGAGAAAAAACGTTAACTTTTATTCATAAACAAAAAAGTTATATTGATTTAAAAAGTCAGTACATGTGATACTGCGAAATATACATTTGTTTATTTTTATTACATTCGTTTGTTATAAAACGTGTACAATTGAAGAATAAATAAAGTTCAAACAAATAAAAATCAATATTCGAAAGATCCAAATTATCGGAATACTATCTAACTGAAGAACTGTCAAAGATTTTTTTAGCGACCAATGTAAATTACGTGTGATGACGCTTAATACCATATCGGAGCATGAGGAAATCTTTGGTTGAGCAAACAAAACTTTTTATACAAATCTACTTCGAACGATCATATGTACTAAAATGTTAAATCAATATAACTTTTTTGTTTATAAAGAAAATGTCACATTTATTTCGCAATTAATTTATAGTTTCTAAAGGGCTTCAAATCTGCATCAGAAAATTGTATGATTAGGGGGCTTTTTAAAGACACAATGTTGAGAACCACTGGAATATGACGTCATAGTTTTAAGTAACTATATTAATAACAAAGCTCTTGTTTTATTATGACTGTTCATATAAGGCGGTAACATTCATACTTTTTTTTTTCTCCATATAGATCGACCCGGCTTAATGGGCATGCTTACTATCAAATTGGATTAAAGGTTATTTTGAAATCCGATATTTCTGGGTATAAAAGGAAAGAGGAATAAAAAAGTTACTATCGTCCGGACCACACGGCTAATGCAATTATCATAAAAATTTATATGGGATAGCACCATATGGAATTAAAACGAGCCGAGGAGGATTTTCGAAATTCTTACCTTTAAAGGGTAATAAAATGGGATGAAAATGGTACTAAACGGCTTAAGGTATAGGCGCAAAATTGAAGTGAATATTTTAGAATTAGAATGACTCCAGATGGGTTATTTAGAGATTCGAACATTTAGGGGTAGAAATGTCGAAAAGGGATAAAACTGATACTATCACCCAGACCAAACGGCTAAAGCTGTAATAGTATATGGGCATTTTAGTTGTGCGATACGAATGTATCTTTTGAAATTCGTACTTATAGTGATAAAAAGGGACTAACGCGTTACTATAACTCAGACCAATGGGACTAAGCAACAATCACATAAATGGAGTGTTCGTTCGTCTTATGAAGCGTTTGCATTTTACCTGTATTGCTTAAACGCGAGCCGGGAAACCCAGTACTTGTATATGTATGTTAAACTAAGAGGATAACTAAGAGGTACCAAAAGGGGTTGTGGCAAATATTATGGGTTTCTCATGTTGGAAAAATATTATATTTACAAAAATAGGTTATATTGTATACAATACAATAACTTCATCCAAAGGATATGAAGAGTGTTTGTCTGTTTATTTGTATGTTTGATGATTTCAATGAAGGTTTGTAGACTCGACAACCAAAAGAATATTGTTATGAATTTGTAAACGCCCAAAAAGTGGGAGTTTTGTATGGGAGTTGGCAGTAGTTTTTGTCCGATTGCAAATCTACTACTAAACCCCGAGGTAACGGCCGTAGTTTAAAGCAGATAAAATTGTATATGCAACCTTTTAAAATTGAATTCTAAAATGAGAAAGATCGGTCAAAAACTACTCTTAACTGCCATACAAACTGCCCCTTTTTTTGTGGTTTGTCGCTGCGATTATAGCCGTAGTTAAAGATCATTTGAAATTATGTTTTGTTTGGAAACCTTAATCCTTTTACCGGAGCATGAGTTCTAAGAAGAGCAAGATCGGACATAAGCTACCTCCACAAATATCCCCTTTTTGGGGGTGTCCGTCTGTCTGTCCCCGCTATTCCGGAATAATATGTTATGTTCTTTCCTCAAAGCGGAGGTTAAGTTCGAAGATGGGCAAGATCGGTGAAAAACTACTTCAACCTCTCATACAAACTTCCCCTTTTTTGGGATTGTCCCCCCGATTAAGTTTAAGAGTTATCAAGCTGAAATTTTGTATGCAACCTTTTATCCTTTAAGCAGACTTTGAATTATAAAATGAGAAAGATCGGTCAAAAACTACTCCCAATTACCATACAAACAGCCCTTTTTTAGGGGTCTGTCTCTGCGATTACAGCTCTAAAAAAACTTTTGCCAATAACGTTTTACCACGCCCACTAAGCCAATTGGGTCAACAATTAAAATTTCGTCTTTATATTAATATTTGTGTTGCCAAGCACTATCTGGGTATCAAATTTGATCTCTATAGCTCTAAAAAAGTTTTGCCATGCCCACTCCGCCAATTGGGTCAACAATTAAAATTTCGTCTTTATATTAATATTTGTGTTTCCGAGCACTATCTGGGTATCAAATTTTATCTCTATAGCTCTAAAAAGGTTTTGCCATGCCCACTCCGCCAATTGGGTCAACAATTAAAATTGCGTCTTCATATTTATATTCGTGTTGTCGAGCACTATCTGGGTATCAAATTGTATCTCTGTAGCTCTAAAATAAGTTTCGACACGCCCATTGCGTCCAAAATTTAAATTTTGTCTGCATATTTATATTCGCGTTGTCGAGTACTAGTTGGGTATCGAATTGTATCTCTGTAGCTCTACAAAAAGGATTTATCACGCCCATTGGGTCAACAATTAAAATTTCGTCTTCATATTCATATTTGTGTTGTCGAGTACTATCTGGGTATCAAATTTTTTCTATCTAACTCTAAAAAAAAGTTTTGCCACGCCCACTACACTCATTGAGTCCAATATTTAAATTTCGTCGGCATATTCACATTTGCTAAGTCGAGTACTATGTGGGTATAAAATTGTATCTCTTTAGCTCTACGCAAAAGTTTTGCCACGCCTACTCCGCCCATTGAGTCACAAATTTTAAAACTATATAGCCTACTGTATCCTCCAAATTTCATTGAAACCGGTTCACCTGTTTAGACGTGATTGAGCCACAAACAAACAGACAAATATTCATGTTTTTTATATTAATAGGGATTATAAGGGGTTGTCATGCCTGCCACACCTTCTTATGGGCGTTACAAATAACTCTTCCGTCCCGTGGTGTAGGTTATAAATATAGTGGAAATATTGAGGTCAAAAATCGTTTTCATTTTGTTTCATAGTGTATATATCAAAATTCCTATGTAAAGTTTTTCCACAAATTTGTTTTTGCGTTTTCTTTTGTATATATAGAAATTCGTTCTCTACTCACCCAATTTAGGCAAAGGATAAGCAATTTTAAAATATTGAATATAGTATTCAATAACACCCTTGCCAACATCTCTAGCAAAGTCCACCTTATCCAATTGTTCGGGCGTAGCAAAGACACGCATATCAAACTCTTTACCAATACCCTTAGTATCGATTTTCACCGACTTATGAGAGAAATCCGATACAATAAAGCAGGCCAGGTAAGTGCTCATTGGCACACTCTTGCTGAAGTGAACTTCAGTGTGAGTGTCTTGATTTTGTTCGGCCTAAAAGTATAAGAGAAAGAGATAGAGAAAAAAATGCCTCTAATAAATATCCCAAGTACTC
Organism: Muscina levida; assembly: GCA_964034835.1. NCBI lineage: Eukaryota > Metazoa > Arthropoda > Insecta > Diptera > Muscidae > Muscina > Muscina levida. The sequence goes on along the minus strand of OZ035880.1, from coordinate 170,008,400 downwards.
ATAGTACACTTGGTCTACTTACGGCAATATCCATATTGGACAAAGCATGATAGCCTCCTTCGTTGGGATACACTAAAGTAATCTCAAAAGTGGCCTTTAAAGCGGGTTCGTCGAAACAGGGGAATGCTTGACGGGCATAGGTGGGCTCAAACTTAGAGGTGGCAATCCATCTAGCAAAGGTTAGTATAAGTCACAATGTAAAGGTTCGCATAAGACACAATGTAAATATTAAATTGGCATCTAAGGAGTCCTCAGTTAGGTAACTTACTTTCTGGATTTATCCTCCTTAAGATACGATGAGGTATAAAGACCCACAATTTTATCCACCATGCTACCATCGAATAGGATACCCAATTTGAATTGTCTGGGCGCCACTATATCTTCATCCAATTCTATGACCAAAAATTCGCGCACTGGATCCAAATAATAATTTTTAACGTGGTTAGTGCTGCTGCCCACATTCGTCAAGTAGAGATTGGTGATAGTCATGCCCAGAGCATGTAACTTAATTGTGTTGGACGTCTCGACACAATCTATGGTTATAACCACTTGACCCGAAAAGTTACCGCTGACGGTATCGGGAAACAGATACAAGTCATAGTTGGTTGGTACGAAGTTTCCGGGTAGGCGATAGTTTATCTAAAATTAAAAAAAATTTAATGAAATGGATGTTGGTGGAAAATGGTAAGAAAAATATTGAAAAATTCAAAACTTATTTTTGCTAAACATTGTTTAGAGAATTATTTAAATTCATTCAAAATACATTAGGACAATGTATTATACATTAATTTGGCACCAGTTTATGCGTTCATTGAATCTTGAATTCTATGTAATCGTTCATTGACTGTTGTATACGTACATTATCTCAATGAACGTCATACATTGATATTGAATAAACAGTTACATTGATATAGTGAATATGTACATTGAATCAATTAATAGATATATTTATTATGATGTATAAATACATTAATTCAAATAATGTTATGACGGGAATGTAGTGAATATGTACATTGATTCTATGAATGCATACATTGATTTCTATGTATGAAAACCTAAAAACAATGAATGAATACATTAATTGCTGTGTTTTCTCAGGTCTCCCTTTATAATTTCACAGCTTACTCGCTAGTCCAAGCGAGTTTGTATACACATTAGAGTGGCTCTATTTTTATGGAGTTTATCAAAATGTACTGATACTTTATTATTATTAGCCTTTAAAACAACTTGACAACATATATATATTTATATCTTAGTGTCTAAGTCAGAGGCCGAAATGATTAGAGATTTCCATTCGCTTCGATCTTGTGCGCACCGTCTCCAGTCAGTCCTACAAAGCAGCATCAGTGATTCCTCCACCTGGTCCTTCCAACGTAGTCGCGGTCTCCCTTTTTTGCGCCGTCCTTCGAGGTCTTGATAGAATACCTTTCGCGCTGGAGTTTCCTCATCCATTCTCACGACATGGCCTAGCCAGCGTAATCGTTGCACTTTTATTCGCTTAACGACATCAATGTCGTGGTATAACTCGTACAGCTCATGGTTCATCCGATTCCTAAACTCGCCGTTTACGCAAATGGGTCCATATATTTTGCGGAGTATTTTTCTCTCAAACACCGTCAGATGAGCTGCATCTGCCTGTGTAAGCACCCAAGATTCGGAGGCGTACAACAGGACCGGTAAAATTAGTACCTGGTACAGCTGGACTTTGGTGGTTCGAGATAGGGTGAAGTGCTCGCGTAGTCCAAAGAAACACCTGTTGGCGAGCACTATTCTCCGTTTTATTTCGAGGCTGACACTGTTGTGTTTTGTTCATGGCGGATCCGAGGTACATAAATTCAAAGCAATAGTTTACAACGTTTACGCTGCGTCCCCAACGGGTGCACAGTTTGTTCGATGATACCATTAACTTCGTCTTGCCCTCATTCACTGCCAAACCCATTTTCGCTGACTCCCTTTCAACTGATGAGAAAACAGCTGTTACCTCTCGCCTCTAGTCGATACCTGATGGGACTATCGAAGGCAGCTTTGTAATCGACAAAGAGGTGGTAAGTGTCGATTTGCTTCTCATGGGTTTTCTCAAGAATCTGCCGTAGTGTATATATCTGATCCGTCGTGGATTTGCCTGGTCTAAAGCCGCACTGATAAGGTCCAATCAGGTTTTCCACAATTGGCTTTAGACGTTCACACAGTATGTTAGACAGGACCAATACGCAATTGGTAAGAGGCTAATTCCATGGTAGTTTTTACACTCACTACGGTCACCTTTTTTGTAGATTAGACATAGCACACTGAGAATCCAATCCTCTGGCATACTCTCCTGAAGCCAAATATTCTCTATGAGCTGTTGCATGCTTAAAACAAGCTCATCTCCATCCACCTTAAACAACTCAGCTGGAAGACCATCAGCCCCAGCGGTCTTGTTGTTCTTTAGGCGGGATATGGCAGTTGTTATCTCAGCTTGGCTCGGAGGTGGACACTCGATGTTATCATCTCGGATTGGTACACAGTCTTCATCAGCCGAGTTTTCCCACATCAATAGGCTGCAGAAGTGATCTTTATATATTCTCAGTACGCTTTCGGAGTCAGTAACGAGATGACCATCCTTGTCTTTACAGGAGGGAATACCTGTTCCATATACCTTTCCTTTTATCTTCTGAAAGAATTTTCGGGCTTCACCTCTGTTCCTGTAATCTTCAATACACACATTATTCCTTTTCTTAAGTTCTCGTTTTTTTCGCCTGAAGAGTCGAGTCGCCTCCCGCCTCTTCTCCCTGTACTTTTCATGAACAGCTCGCGTTGCCATTGGCTGCAGTTTCGCCCTGTATGCAGCATCTTGTTCCCGGGTCGCATCGCGGCATTCGTCATCGTACCAGGCATTATTGTTAAAGGGCTTCACATACCCCAGTACGGACCGCGCAATCCTTTCCATCGAGTGGGCAATATGTTGCCATTGCGCGCTAGTATTTTCGGGAGTTGGAGCATCAAGAAGTAGTTAAGTGAGTTGGTCAGAATATGCATTGGCTATCTCCGCGGTCTGCAATTTACCGATGTCCAGTTTTCTCTGTGTCTGGTTACGCAGGGTTTTTGCCCTGCTTAGCCTAGTACGCACCTTGACTGCAGTGGTCCAATGAATAGATTCATTGAATTTCTAAGAAAAAATCTTAATGATCAGACATACAGATAATGACCTGTACATTGAATTTTAATGAGATTATACATTGCGTCAATGTATTGTTACTGTAGGACAATGAATATCGGTTAATGAACGCCATTCATTAATATTATGCACAAGAATTTTTTTTAGTATGGAGACTAGTTTTTCCACATGTTGTCTTAAGAAGCAAGTTTAATGTCAAATAGCCTTGAAGGTCGACAATCCAATATTACCAACTGTTACCAACCACTGTATGCAGAGTCCTCAAAAACTTCCCTACATTATCACACAACCCAATTTATATTGTCAAACATAAATTGTGTATGACCAATAAACATAAAATCTTTAGTAATCATCATTGGCATGTTATCAAATTTTTCCCAGATATGCCCCCTCATTGACCAGATTTTCCCTTATATGTGACATAATAGGGAATTTCGATATTTTTTTTAATTTACAAATTGTTTTATTTTATTAGGTTAATAAATTTCAAAACTGTTTTACCTTAACCCTATATTCACATTTTATGACCGCACGAAATCGATATCGATACATTGATATAGATTACGATTTATATTTTTTGCGAAACATGTTCCTCTTATCTAATGAAGTATACAATGGGTTTCGTATGAATTGATACAAATTACTATATGAGTTGATAGGGGTATTTATATGCTGCGGTGTATTACAGAAAAAATCGAAAACATAATATTTCGCAAATTCCAACACCACAAGTTGTAGAAGCATTGAAATTGAGTACCAAAATAGCCGCAGGAAGAAAGGAAGTGTTATCTCACCAATAACTATACACTAGGGTGGCAGCGAAAATTCAACTTTGGATTTTTGGTAATGCCCAAGCGAAATATTGTGTCTTAACTTAAACTTAATTTGACTTTACACCTCAAGAATTAGGTATGGGATAGCTTCTCGCGTTGTTGTGATTTAACACGCTTTCTATTTTTAGATTCACAACTAACGGAGGCCGGCAATGAAAGAAAAATATAGATGACTGGAGACGGGAATCGAACCCGGGATCTCCCGCATGGTAGTCACATGTTCTTACAATCACGCCACGGCCGATCAGTTGTTACAAAGGGGCTATGGTAAAAATTTGAGCAAAGAGGTCAAAGGTCAAATCTATTTATATGAAAAAGAGTTTGTCTTAGTTTATCTGCATTATCTAGTATCGTATAAACTCGAAAACGAACTGACCGACCTTATTGAAATTTTCACAGAATGTAACAGTGTGATTAGTGGTGAATACAGGGTACTTGCATATTTTTGATACTAGCTTTTTCGGCTCGCGTTGCTTCACCCTTACTTACAATGAATCTTCTTACGCATTTTTAGCAATACAGCTAGAATGCAAACGCTTCATAAGACGAACGAACACCCCATTTATGTGATTGCAGCTTTATCCCATTGGTCTGAGTTATTGTTCCGATTTAGTCAATTTTATTCCCTAAAAGTACGAATTTCAAAAAATATATTCGTAACGCACAACTAAAATGGACTGGTACCCCCTCTAATTATATAGGAAGTATGCCTATATACGATTATAGCTTAAGCCGTTTGGTCTGGGTGATGCCACCAGTTTTATCCTTTTTCGGCATTTTTACCTCTAAATGTTCAAACTTATAAAAAAAGCCCATCTGACTGCTCTCTAATTTTATAGGGAGAAATTCTATATACATTTTCGTAATTTTCGTACCTTAATGCATTTGGTCTAGGCAATAGTACCAGTTTTATCCCTTTTGGCGATATTTTACATCTAAGGAACGAATTTTGAAAAATTACTTCCTAACGCACAACTAAAATATACATTTAAATTTTTGCGGCTATACCTTTAGAAAGGTAAGTTTTATCCCATTTCGGTCTTTTTACTCCTAATATGTAAGAATTTTGAATACTCTCCTTGTATCGTGCTAACTCAATAGGGAGCAAGCCCATATAAATTATCATGATTATATTATTAGCCATTTGACTGTGCAACAGTAACATATTTATCCCTTTTACGATTTTTTACCCAGAAATATCGTATTTAAAAAAAAACATTCAATCCAATTTTCAATATCATTTTTCGCGATTATAACATTAGTCGACTGGTCTGGCCTATGGTATAAGTTTTATCGCTTATTGAGGAGGTTATCCCCCCATGTACCATATACATATGTTGCAAATCTCATCTACATAACTTACATGGCTCGTGAAATATGACCGATTTAAATTTTGGTTTATGTGAGCGGTGCCACGCCCCTTTGTCTTATTATGTTTTAATGTAGCCTATGATAGAGGCTCTACGGATAATACTACACAGTGAAAATTTTATTGCAATCGATACATTTAATTCGCCGAGATACCGATTATTTAAAAAGGCGCGTGGCACCGCCCATTTTTCAGAGAGACACAATTCTCCTTGTACCAGTAACATGTGTAGCAAATCTCGTACCTCTAATGACTCTTGAGATATGACCGATTGAAATTTCGGTTCGTGTGGGCGGTGCCACGTCCCTTTGCCATATTATATTTTTATGTAGCCTATGATAGAGGCCCTACGGACAGTATCACACAATGAAAATATAATTGTAATCGGTTCACTTATGTGGCTATTACTTAAAAAGGGGTGTGACACCGCCCACTTTCCCCAAACAAAGTATTTTTTCTTATACGACCGATATACGTACCAAATCAGCAGTCCTAATTTCCAAAAATGTCTTCTTATAAATTTCACGGTCCTAACTTAAGCCGTTTGGGCTGGGGAGTGAACAGTCAGTAACCCAAGCCTTTTATATATATAGATATCAAGTGGGTGTGGCCCATCCGATTGGACCCAATTTTAAAAACCACAATATCTAGATGACTGTTTCTCCAATCGCCTTGAAAATGTATGGATGGGTGCATTTGGCAGCAAATTTCGTCATCCAAAATAAAATGGGCGGGATCGGCTGTATCTAATGAACTATAAGAAGTACAAAGCTGATATTTGATATATGTTGTTGGTACAGTATAAATAACAGCCAGGGTCAAAGTGGGCTGTGCCACGCCCCAAAAGGGACCGAGGCGCCGACCACACACGTCAATATTTGTCTTTGCAATTCCTTTTTTCGAACATAATAAACTGACTGATAAATACCATCCCCCTCCGACTTTCGGTCGTATGGCCAAAAAAATTATTATAAAGTACAATTTATTGTACCAAAAAGTACCCTTATTGTACTAAAAAATAGATTTATTGTACCAAAATTTATTGTAAAATTTATTGTAAAAAAAGTACATTTGTTGTACCAAAAAATACATTTATGTTATCAAAAAGTACTTCATTGGTACCTAGAAGTGCAATTTATTGTACCTAAAAAGTATTTTTATTCTACACGATCAGGTTAAAAAGTAACTTTGGGTAACGAATTGTTTACAGAGCGAACAAGATCGACAATTAAACTTAGCTTTTTAAGTACAATGAATGAAAAATGTACATGACTGAAGCCAGGAACCGCATGGTAGTCTCATGGTCTAATTATCATGCAACGGCCGGTTAAAGGTTAGAAATTTACTTGATGTTCGATCGTAACCACCCGCATATCATTATCCATGGTAATTCAAGGGCTAAATTTTTGCTTATTGAACATTTTTGAATCCAAAAGTATAGATTTTGGTCAGTACTATAATTATTTTTTTTAGCAGTCGCAAAGTTCAAAAAAAAAATGTCCGCACACACAAAGAACATTTCTAGATACATTAAATAATGTCCTGGGTGTCCTCAGTAGATGTGAAAGTAAAAAGTAAAAAAAATAATTTTAATGATCTTTTCGGCACAAAGTACTTTATTTTGTACCAAAGTAATTTTTTGTGCCAAAAAGTACTTTTAATGTGGAACAAAGTACTTTCTTTTGTACTGAATTACTGTTTTGTACAAAAAAGTACTTTTCTGTTGCACAAAGTATTTTTTTTGTTCGAGAGTATTTTTTGTAACAGAAGGTATTATTAATGTACTTTTACATTAATACAAATAGCATTTTTTTACCAAAGTATACTTTTTTGTCCCAAAAGTACAATATAAGTACTTTTTGGCATAAAAAAAGTACTTTAGTACAAAAAACAAGTGTGCCGAAAAGTACATTAAAAGTACTTTTTGGTACAAAAAAGTACTCTGGTACAAAAAAAGTACTTTGTGCAACATAAAAGTGCTTTTGTACCAATAAAAGTACTTTTTGGCATACAAAAATACTTTGTGCCGATAAATACATTCAAAGTACTTTTAGATATCTCAGTAGATGTGAAAGTAAAAAGTACAAAAAGTACTTTTAATTTTTTTTTCGGCACAAAGTACTTTCTTTTGTACTGAAGTACATTTATTGGCCCAAAAGCACTTTTCTGTTGCCCAAAGTATTTTTTTGTACGAGAGAATTTTTTGTAACAGAAGGTACTATTAATGTACTTTTCGTTACAAATTACCTTTTTTGTATCAAAGTATACTTTTATTATCCAAAAAGTACAATATAAGTACTTTTTGGCATAACAAAAGTACTTTAGTATAAAAAACAAGTTTGCCAAATAGTACATTAAAAGTACTTTTTTGTACAAAAAAGTACTCTGGTACAAAAAAATACTTTTTGCAACAGAAAAGTGCTTTTGTACCAATAAAAGTACTATTTGGCATACAAAAATAATTTGGTACAAAAAAAAAATACTTTGTGCCGATAAATAAATTCAAAGTACTTTTTGATACAAAAAAGTACTTTAGTACAAAAAAAAGTGCTTTGTACCAAAAAGTACAACAAAAGTACTTTTTGGTATTATCTTTCATTTGGGATTTATTTATTGACATGACTCGCGAGCTGCTCCTTTACTAAAAATTGGATCGTATCTCGCGAGCCAGGAGCCACAAAATTTCAAGTGGGATCGCAAGTTGGCTCAAGTCTTGCGTGCCGAGAGCTCATTTAAAATAGTTTAGCTCTTGGCTCGCTAGCCAGCTCTTTATTTGCGCTCAAGGCTCATTTGAGAGCTCATTTGAAATTTTGCGGCAGCTACCTCGCGTGCCGGGAGCTCATAGCGCAGATAGCATCCCTTTAACCAATCTAGGAGACGAGGCTTAGCAACCCACATCTTCCGAAATCTAAATTGCTAACGAATCGTTAAGAAGCCCTATGTTTCAATGGGAGTTAGAGGAACACATAATATATATTATATATAAATATATTTTTATGGATTTATGATCCTTTTAGAGACCTTACGAATATAACATATGTTTTCAATTCAACATCGCCGTTAAAAACTGCAACACTGTTGGAATGCAATACATCAGTCAAATTGACATTCCTCTAGCACTTAAGTCCCAGTTTAGTGACAGGTCCCCTATTCACTAATCTCTGACTTGGTACTTATAGACAATTGACACCCCATTTCCCGTAGTGATATGTTAGGATTTCATTTAAAAGAATAATTCCCCAAAAAAAGAGGAGTTTATAGGAGAGTTGGCGTAGTTTTTGTTCGATCTTGCTTACTTTTGCAACTTGACCTCCGTTTAGAGGATAGCAGCTTACATACCAAAATAGACAGATAGATACCTCTCAAATTACGGCTGTGATCGCGTGGACAGCAGATGGAAACCTTTTAAAACGGGAAGTTTGTATGAGAGGTGGTAGTAGTCCTTGTCCGATCTTGCTCATCTTCGAACTTAACCTCCGAACTTTATAGGATAGAAGTTTGCATACCAATTTTTAGCTCAATAGCTCTTAAACTACGGTTGTAATGCCGGGGCCAGATGGCCATCTTTAAATTACCATGCCTACCACGCCTCCTTGTAGGCGTTAAAAATGAAAGAACAAACTGAATATAACCTTCGGTGTTATTTGCAAACAATGGCATTTAATAGTAAATCACTGTTTTAATTAATCAAAAAATTTATGTTGACACTGTAGACGAAAAAGGACATTTTTTTGTGCAAAAAACCTACTTCATTTACGAAAATTTCTTTAGATTTTAATATTATTTTTTTTTTAATCGGAATTACACAAAACTTCACTTCGATTGTTTATTTATATTTATGCTTTTGAATTCTTTAATTTTGTTTTTTTTTTTATATGAAAGTTGTGTTAATATATTCTTAGTTAATATTTTGTGAAATTTTTTTCAAGTAAACATTAACCTTTAACCTATATAGTTCTAAATCAATCGATTTGGGTCTAAGGACTCAATATATTTATCCTTTCATAATTGTACAACTTTGAACTAAACGTCCATTCTAATTATTATTTTTTTTCACATCAACCTACCGGATCTTCTGGACCTGGTGTCACTGCTGTTGAGGATGACGTCGACTCTGTACTTGCTGGTGGCGCTGCTGTGGTTGTTGTTGTCGTCTTTAAAGCATCTTCCAGCAATTGTAATTTGTCCTTGGCCTCATCCAGTTCATTTTGTAAATTCGATTTTTGTACCGCCAAAACAATGGTTGATACTGTAAAGGCTGTAAGGGCTAAACCCAAGCCAATGGCTACTAATTTTGCCGTGATAATCATAATCCGACTGCAATGTACAAATCACAATGTTATCCTTCTTACATCCTTTTGCACGGCGGGGCAGCACTCTAGAGCACTCTACAACTTACCAGTTGAGTTCGGCGAACCACTGCGCCTCAAAATACTTTTTAAACCGTTAACCACGATATTAGAACCGCAACTAAATCTACCCACTAATGTATGTGAATATCTCAAAGTAACTAGCTTTCGCGTAAATATTAATGCAATACTCGTATATCATAAATTTGATTTGATTATTATAAAAATTTATCATCAGTTGAGATTAGCAATCTTATCGGCGTTGCGTGCTATCGACGGCGGCCGCTGTATCATTTCTATGCCAGGCACATAAATCGCCATAGATTAATGAGCTATGAGCTATGCCGTTTTAATATCAATAGTTATTGTATACGTATTATTAACTGTAACCACAATCATTGTTTAAATAATTGTTTAATAAAATCTGTCTATCTCTCTCTTTATGACGCATTCTCTCTTTGTCAGACGCGTATATAAGGGATTAAGGGATTTTCTATTGCTCCTTTATTGCTAAAATGCAAAGTCCCCCCTCATTTGTGTCAAATTGCATAAAATACGTTTTGTATTTTAAAAAACCCCATTGTATTTTGATCATCGGTTATGCATATGTGTGTCGCGGTGGAGTTCTTCGTCAGACACATATAACTGACGTCATATGATTGACTGATCGAACATCAGTCTTCCTACCTGCTTAAGCAATATGAAGTATGCTATAAAAGTGAAACTCATGTGTGTGTGTGTGTGGCTGCGTTTCAACCCAGGTACATCTCTTGTGGGTTGTTGACCAACCACTTAAACCCTTTTCCGGTTTGCTACATTTTCCCCGCCCTTATTACAGATTAGGTATTTTCTTTATGGGTTAAAACCCAAACAAAAAATTCCGCGGCTTAGCTAATTTTCCAAACAAACACAATTTTCTAATTTGACATAAGCTAAACGGATGGACGGACATTCCACTTGAATTATGTCACATGTGAGCTGAAAGAGCGCGCGCACAGTTAATGAATTGTTTTAAGTGCTCATCAGTGGCGGCGCCATTCGTCATGTTAATTTGTGTGTGTGTGTGCAAACATTTTGACTTTGTTAATAAAGGTTAACACGCTTTTTCCGGTTCTTAAGATTTCCCGCCCTAATTAGGTATTTTTATTTTGTTAAATCCCAAACAAAAGAAATTTCCTTGCTCGCATAATTTTCCAAATCATAGTAAATATTCCATTCGAACAGAGAGGAAACATCACAACAGCGATGTCTTGGTTGAATAAGAACTTTGTGTAGAACTTTACTCAGAGCATTTTAATTTGTATATTTAAGGACATATTTTTTAAATCATTTATACTAATAAATATCAAAGGATAACAAAAAGGTTGAATAAAAATAACGACAACTAAAAAAATCGATTTTATTTTATTATTTAGAAATTCGTGGTTAAAATTCTAAAATTGCTTGACATGCTTCTTTGAACAAACCGATATCCTATCCATTATCCTTTAATATTATAAATGTGAATATCTGTCTGTTTGTTTGTATGTTTGTTGTACAATCACGCCTAAACTGCTGAACCGATTTCTATAAAATTTGAAAGACAGTTAGTGTACTATATGGAAATAACCGTAGGCTATAAATTTTGACCCTAAGGGCGGAGCGGGCGTGGAAAAACTTTTTGTCGAGCTTGGGAGATAAAATTTGGTACACAGATATTACTAGACAACACGAATTTGAATATGCAGACAAAATTTAAATTTTAAACCCAATAGGCGGAGTGGGTGTGGCAAAACTTTTTTAGAGCTAGAGAGATAAAATTTGATACCCAGACAGTACTCAACAACACGAATATGAATATGAAGACGAAATTTTAATTTTTGACCTAATGGGCGGAGTGGGCGTGGCCAAACTTTTTTTTAGAGATAGAGAAATAAAATTTAACACCCAGATAGTAGTCGATAACACGAATATAAGTATGCAGACGAAATTTAAATTTTAAACCCAATGGGCGGAGTGGGCACGGCAAAACTTTTTAGAGCTAGAGTGATATAATTTGATACCCAGACAGTACTCTACAACACGAATATGAATATGCCGCCGAAATTTTAATTTTCACCCAATGGGCGGAGTGGGCGTAGCAAAACTTTTTTTTAGAACTAGAGAGATAAAGTTTGATAAAATTAGTTAGTACTCGACAACAGGAATACGAATATGAGACGAAATTTTATTTTAAAATTTTATACCCAGATAGTACTCGACAAAGCGTATTTGAATATGCGGACGAAATTTTTGTTTTGGACACTATAGGCATATTGTTTATGGCAAAACTTTTTATTAGAGCTATTATATATGGGTATTTCCACAGAAGTGTCAACCGTGATCGATAAATTAAAAGTTGTCAAAAAGATTTTTCTGACTTGTGTTAGTAAAGACGAATACTTAAATTTTATTCTTAGTTTCCGTGTTGATTTAGCGGATTGCAAAATTGCATTCTTTTGCTGGTCACCAGTTTAAAATTTTCATATTATATAATATTTACTGATGATGCAAGTCCACTCTTATCATAAAATTTTATTTACAACAAATAATTGGTCCATAATATTAAAAAATATAAATTAGCAGCAAAATTTTGATTTTATTTTATTGGCGTTCTAATGTAACATTCGTGAACAACTATGGGATATTTTGTCTCATAACGTCAGTAACATAACGTAGGTCTTTATTACCTCGCGGTTAAAAATCAGAGGAACAAATTTGCCCAACAAAAATATATTTTTAAATTTTTTCTATTTTATGAAATAATTAAGTGCATTTACATTTCACGAACTAACATAAAACGCACTTCTATTTCGTGTAGCATAACGTAGGCCTGTGTTTTGTTAATATCTTGGATTGTAGATTTTTAAGTATGACGCCTTTCTTAAAATAATGTAGAGCTAGTAGGGAGCTATTCAAAATATATTATAAAATACAAAAAAGTTTAACTTTTATGTGCTTTTTTTAAATTGAATCGTACGATCGTAACATTCGTAAGGCTGGAATTACATCCAATATGATATGATATGACAACACAAATATGAATATCCAAACAAAATGTTAATTTTCGATGAATAGGAGGATTTAATGTGGCCAATTTGTATTTTATACCTAGCGAGTTATTTTCTGAACAAATTTTCATTTTTAATCAGTGGTTGGAGGTCGTTGCAAGACTGTATTTTAGCCCTAAAAAGACAACATTTGATACACATATTGCACTTGGAACTACAATTACAAATTTGCGGAGGAAATTTTATTTGTATTTTAGCCCTCGAGAGATGCAACACAATAAATAGATAATACAATGCGCAACAATTACAAATATCCAACCAGTTCGCGGAGGGGGCATGCTTAAATCTAATCTTAGCCCTAGAAAAATAAAATTTGATACTCAGATAGTATTCGGCACTGCAATTACAATATTGCAGAAGACAATTTTAATATTTTTTCCTAGAGACATGAAATTTGGTGTAGAGATAGTATTCGATCAGCGGGCGGATGGTCATAGTGAGATATAACATTCGACACAATAATACGTTGTTGATTGAACTGGTTTGGGAGTTACTTGGGGTAACGAATTGTTTACCGTGGGCATAAGATCAGCGCTTAAAATTATCCCATTAGGAAAGCAAGCCAAACATATTATTATCGGGTTAAGGAAACCTTGCCTAAGTATGTTTTAAAGTGGCATATGCGCAGCTATTATAACTGTGAGCCAATTTTAATTGATATTTGTGTATTATATTAAGTTAATTTTGTAATATTAGTCAATTATGCATTGCCGGGTCGACTAGTGATTTTATATATTTTTTGTGAATATCTGACTCCAATTTTAGCAAGGCAATTTTATTTATTATTCTTATTGATAAAGATCTTAAGTACTGCTGATGTGTTGATACACTCAGAAAAAAGTCCGTACTAAATTTGAGTACAAAACATACTAGATTTGAGTTTGCAAAATTTACTCAAAACTAGTAAATTTGTACTTAAAATGAATAAATTATACTCAATTCGAATATGTTGTACTGGATTTGAGTATGCGTTGAAAAAGTGCATACTTCATATAAGTACGAAATTTTACTCAAATTGTATTCTTCAATATGAGTAAAATTTTACTCGCCTTAAGGAAAATATTATTCGTTTGAAGTATGGCATGTAAATATTTAAGTTTGCAAAGTGTTGAAAACAAAATTGTATGGAAGAATGTAAGTTTAGTTCGCATTGTACTTCAATTTACTCAAAGAAGTTGTAGAACAGAGTACACATGTATGATCGTTTCAAGTATAGATGTAGTAATTTTGAGTTACGGTGTACTAAAATAAAGGAAGATTATCTTCAGGAATATCGTACTTAAATTGAGTACGATTTTCTCAATTTTAGGTTGCAAATAATAAGATATAGGATATTGTAGACTTAAAATGGACAAGCAAACTACGTAAAAATAATACATTTGTAACAGAAATTTTTATTCAAAATAAACTAGAATTTGGGGACGAAAAACTTAATTGTAGTATGCTCAACTTATATTAAAAGAGAATATTACCCAATGGTAGTTCGAAAAATAATCAAATATAGTAAGCATGCGTACTCAAATAAGGTAAACATTTACTTAAAAATAAGACATTAAACTAAACATGAGTTCATTTTGAATAAACAATTGTAACAAAATACTTATTTGAAGTAAAAAAGTCTTTAGCTTTGTGCCAAATTTGTTGTCAAAAAGGGTATACAAGTTGAGGGATATAGTTGTAAATATGAGTAGCGTCAAACTAAAGTTGAATACATTTGTAATTAATTTTAGTTCACTGTGTACTCAAATTAAGTTCATTCCCAGAAATACAGCTCTGTGTTCTCATAAGTACACACAAAATGTGAGTGAAAGAGATAAACTCTATGAAACCATAATGTGCAGCATTTAACAACTGTGAAACAAAAAGAGACAAACATTCGACAGCGATCGAACTATGTGATTTGTGTGTGTGTGTGTATAAGTGTTTGTGCGCATACAAGCTGGTATTTGTTGCGTTTAGAACAGTTTTGTTGAAGAGGTTTAGGAGTAAAGTGTTTATTTGGAGTGTCATGTTACTGTAAAAGAAATTAAATAGTGAAAAAGTGTTTTTCGGAGACTTTGTAAAAGGTAAGTGATAATAAGAACCTTAATTATCAATTTTAGATGTGAATAATTTAAGAAGATTGTTGGCGAAAAAGTCTTTGCGGTGGTGTTCTCAACCGAGGTGTTTTCAATACCAAAAATGGGTAAGTACAATTGTGTATTCGTTCATTGGTGTTGTGTGTGTGTGACCGGCGAAAATAACAAGCAATTTGAATTTCATTAGAAGCTCCAATTGCAAATTCAATAATATGTAATGAGTTCAAATTTACAATTAATGCTACTAAAGAAATTCAAATTGTATGGCGCTTGTTTTTAAAGAATTACGCGTATGTAGTGTGTGTGTGTGCAAATTTATGTTACAAATTGTATAGTAAAATCCAAATTGACTTGCAATTAGTAATTGGAATTTAGTGTGGAAAAATGAATTCAAATTCATTATTGTCATTTGAATTCCTTTAATTTGGAATTCTTTCCACAAGTGTCAATTGCAAATTTGAATAAATTTCTGAATACCAAACTCCAATTTCTAATACTAATAATAATTTAAATTCAAATTTCAAAAATTACAAATGTATTTTACAAAAAATTATAAACTAAAAGTGTAGAACAGTTTATAATTTGTTATTGAATATTGAATTTAAATTTGTAATTTGCATTTGGTATTCAAAAATTAATTAATTAATTAAATGAATTCCAAATTGTAATGTAATTTAAATGGGTATTGGAGTGCAAATTTCAAATTAAAATGTAGAGGTGTCATTTAAATTAAGATTTTAAATTTTAGAATTATGTAATTGCTATTTGTAATTGGAATTTAAATAAAAATATGCAATTTCTAATTATAATTTGAAATATGCAGTCAGTATCTGAGTTAAAAATAAAAAAAAAATTTAAATATAAAATTAAGTTTTGAAAATTAAAATTGCAGAATGAATGACAATTCGAAATCAGAATATAAAATTTTAAATAAAATACTTATTCTGAATTATATTGCTATTATGATTTCATTCATTCTTAATACAATTACAGAATTCAATTTTAGAGGCAATTAAAAATTTAAATTAATTTGTGAATATCAAATTACAAATTCTAATTTTAATTGAAGGTTATTGCTGAATTTCAAATTTAAACTACAACTAATTTGTGAATTCACTTTTGATTATTAATTTCCGTTTACTTATACTTATATAATTATAACTACAAATTTGAATTTATTCTTGAATTTCAAGAGTGCAATTTGAATATTTAAATTCATTTCGATATAACAAATTCTAATCCAATTACTAATCACAAATCGGAATTTATTCTTTCTAAATTCAATCACAAATCAAATTCCAAATAAACGTACAACATGAATTAAAAATTATTTTTGAATTTTAAATCAAATATCAATTGAAATACAATTTGTTAAACTGAATAGATTTTATTTTCGTTTTCTAAACATTTCAAACCCCCTTGGACTATTAAAACTTGATTTATCTTCGTTAATTCATATGCTGGAATGTTAGACAGATATTTATTATTGGCGTGATCTAAATAGTTTTAATTCTTGGCTTTCGCGTAATAATACTGCAAATTTTTTAATGGTTCAGTTTGCTGTCAGATAGTTAGACTTCTAGCGTGTGGCGGGGAGGCTCGTCTGTGTCACGGCTACGTATGATTTGAGACCTCCTCTATTATGCTTGAAGCAGTTTACTCATGTAAATAAATAACCGTTTGCAATATAACTGAAAATGATGAGACTTTGACGCAGTTTATTATGCCGCGGGGAAACCTAAAGAGCAGGTTCTAATTGTTTAGATCAATACCTTTATTATATATCAAGTCAAATATTAAATATATGTAACCATACGTAAAATAGTTCATCTGCACATTTTGTAGACAACTGTGTTATACATTTTCATATGACTTACAAATTGTTATTCTGAAGTCAAAGTTGAAGTTTAAAAAAAATTAGGAAAATTTAAGAAACTTGAGGAGAGACTTAGTGCCTGGTGTAGTCGGGTACATCATGAATCTTGTAAACCAAAGTTTCCTAACGCCCTCAAAATCTTGAATTATGGTTCGAAACCCGGTTTTTCGGGTCTTTCATCACTTATGAGCTAATAACTCAGTTAGTTCTGAACCAATTTTGAATTTATTATCTGGGTTGAAGAAAAGAATCTGAGACCTTTCCAACGATACACAAATATATATATTTTACTATAGATAACTTGCCACATTTGTTAGATTTTGCTCCCCAATTTTAAACTTTTTTTTATTTTGTTCACTATTTTTGAAGTTTGAAGAAGTTTTTAGCCACTATTTTATTACATTACCCTAATGTTTGTTGTATTATTCAGAAAGTGCATTTAGCCATTTGTAAAACGCAGATTTGTTTGTAAAAATTGGTGAACAAATGGTTAAGTTATTAATGTTTTTCGAGGAACGCAATCTTCATATCCAAATTCGAGATTAACAACAACACCACAACAAAATATTTTTTTCAACTGTTTGATTTTAGTATGGGATATGTTGTACTCGAAAAAAAATATTAAAAAACATTTTAGAATTTTAGATCAAATATCAATTGAAATACTATTAGTTATTTCATTTCAAACCTCTTAGACTATAAAAATTTGATTTTATCTACGTTAGTTCATATATTGTAATGTTAGACAGATATTAATTATTGGCATGATCTAGATAATTTTTATTCTTGGCTTTCGCGTAATAATACTGCAAATTATTTTAATGGATCAGTTTGCTGTCAGATAGTTAGACTTCTGGCGTGTGGCGGGGAGGCTCGTCTGTGTCACGGCTACGTATGATTTGAGACCTCCTCTATTATGCTTGAAGCAGTTTACTCATGTAAACAAATAACCGTTTGCAATATAACTGACAATGATGAGACTTTGACGCAGTTTATTATGCCGCGGGGAAACCTAAAGAGCAGGTTCTAATTGTTTAAATCAATACCATTATTATATATCAAGTCAAATATTAAATCTATGTAACCATACGGAAAATAGTTCATCTGGACATTTTGTAGACAACTTGCTTCTAAATTTTCTTTTGACTTACAAATTTGTATTTTAAAGTCAACTTTGCCGTTCGCCAAATTTGATTTAGAGAAAAACACAATTCAATAATTGAGTTAAAGATTTTCATTTGAGTAAAAACCTCCACGCGGCATATTATTTTATATTTGCTAATGGAATTTGATTTGTAGTATTCTTTTAAAATAATTTTATCTAATGAACGTGTATTTGCGCAAATTAATGACAAATTCGAATAATATAATATAATATTCGAATATATAATTAATATTATAAACCCCAATCCTTCCTCAACTTTCTGAGCATGTTGGCCAAACATTAACTTAAATTCCTTTACCTAAAATTTGAAGGCAGCGAAGTCGTTTTTTACAGAGATGACGTACAATTTGCTGACATTTGTATATCTGCAGTTGGAAGTGGTATGTATTAGTTATGTAAAATAATTGTATTTTAAAATGAATAACTACTTGTACGCATGCGTGTTCTAGCATCAGACATGACCACGGCATTTCTGCAATATCAGTCAATTGCAAAAACAATTTATTAATAATAATAAAATAAAAGTTTTTTATTTTGACAGCAATTTCTTCCATTTAAATTATTTACAAGCTTATATAACGTAATTATTAAAAAAAAATTAAAGCTAGTTGGAGGAAATGCAAATATTACATTAACCATGATTAAACTTAATTTTAGTACAATAAATCCAATTTTCCGTCCGTTTGGTTGTACATTTAAGTATATTCTCGTTAATTTCAAGAAAGCATACTTGTTTTAATTCTTTGTGACTTCAATTAAGGGTAAAAAGCATACAAGCAAGTCTGGACGAACTTAAATATTGTACATATATATTCCACAATAGGATAGATAAACTTGAGCCAAGTTGACACTAAACTCAAATATAGTATATTCAGTCTTATAGTGTAAGACATTTATGTTCATATTGGCTACAAGTTAACTCAATTTGAGTACAATCTGACTCAATTTCAGATCTGATTAGTTGTACATTTAAGTAAATTCTCGCTAATTCTAGGAGAGCATACTTGTTTTTACTTCGTTTGTGATTTCAATTAAGTTCAACTATACTAAATTCCAATACGCATTAACATGTCTCGTACTTAAATGTAGTTTAGTTTGCATTAATACGGAGAAAATGCGGTCTTCAATTTAGAAAATTTGCTTTGTAGTAAGTCACATTTTTCTTTTTTTGAATACGATGCAAACTTCCATGATTGCCGCGTGTACTTATTTCAAGTCAATTTGTGGTTGACTTTAGGAAATTTTCTGAATATCGGTAGTAAAATGTAAGATGTGCATACTCAGTAAAACATCGTTTCTCCTTATTTTAGAAATTTTGCACTCAAATCGTATCAAAAAAAACTACGAATGAGTAAGTGCATACTTGATTATTGACACATAATACTTGCTTATAGTATATGTCGACTAACATTCAGTAACTTTTACTTGTCTTTATTCCAAATGTATTTGAATGTAGTAACAACTTTACTGAAATCAAGTATGAAATGAATTCAATCTGAGTAACCGTAATACTTGACTCCGAATTGATGGCACTCTTACTCAATTTTAGTAAATATTTCCTTAAACTTAGTACATGTTTCTCCTAGTGCATACTTATTTGTAATACCAACTTACTACTTTTGATTCAAAATGTGTTCAAAAATAAGTCGTGTTGTACTCAAAACAAAGAAATGTATACTATATTTTAGTTCGCATTTTAGACTTATATTAAAGAAATTTGCAAACTCAATTTGAGTACTGTGTTACTTGGCGCCATATGAAGACTCATTTTACTCAATTCTAGTTCAATTTTACTTCAATTTAGTTCACTTTTTTCTGAGTGTAGTTAACCTTTGTTCTTATATTTTATTCTGTGAATTAGTTTGGCTTGAGGTCATCAGTGAAAACACAAACTCGCTATGATTTCAAAAGTTATATTTATTGTTCCCAATGTTTGGACCAACTTCGCTGGTCATTTTTAGGGGGATCTGTAGTTGAACAAAGCTTACGGACTTAAAATTTAATTTCCCTTTGCACCCCATGAATGAGGTATGGGATAGCTTCTCGCGTTGTTGTGAAGTAACACGCTTTCTATTTTTAGATTCACAACTAACGGCACCTACTTGTTTATCGACGAATGCGAACGTCACTGTTTGAGAAGCTCTTACTAGACACGACGATTAAATCGACGCTTAATACTGCGAAGTTGCTGTCAACAACATTCGAGGGGAGCCGACAACGAAAGAAAATGTTACTTATTTTTTTTCTTTTAAGATGACTGGAGCCAGGTTTGAACCTGCGATCTCCCGCATGGTAGTCGCGTGTTCTAACCACTATGCCACGGCCGGTCCCGAAGCTTACGGATGTAGGACGCAATTACTCAGTTGTTAAAATCAGATCATCCTGAAGATGACCTGGAGGAAATATATGACAACTGTCCTGAACATGACATTAAAATTGTTCTGGAAGATTTTAATGCTAAAATATGAAGGGAAGATTCTCTTGGTTCAACAAGGCACAAGGTTACCTAGATATCCCCTGATCAAAAGCAAGAAACCAGATTGATTACGTGGTAATCAATGGAAGGCATGTCTCAAGCGTTATGGACGTGAGTGTGATTCGCGGTGCAAACATTGTCTTGGAACACCACCTAGTTGCAGCTAAGGTATGCACACGTTTAAGTAGTGTTAAAAACTCTCGTTACCAAACGCAAAGGAAGCTTTACATCACAAAGCTGCATACCACCAAAATAGCCAATGCCTACTTAAACCAACGCTCTCAACTACTTCAAACAAATCCCCCCTACTTCTGATATTCTCGACACCCAGTGGTAAGATATTACGAATTGTGGTAGGATATTACGAAAAGTTATAACTGCCGCAACGACCGCACTGGGTTATGAAATTCCACGCTCAGACAAGCCCTGGTACGATGAAGAAAGTCGCGAAATGGCAAAGCAGGCTGTGACGGAGCGTTATAATGAGAAGAGGAGGGAGATGACACGCCTGTTCAGGCGGAAAAAACGTCTTTGGAAGAACAGAGGGAGTCAGAGATCGAAAATTATAGGGATAGAGGTGAAGCCCAAAGATTCTACCAAAAGGTAAAAAGCAAAGGTTTTGGAACAGGGATCCCCACCTGTAAGGATAGAGATGGAAATTTGGTCACCGACACTGAGAGTGTGCTGCAAATATGGAGAGAATGCTTTCGTTTTCTTCTCGTTCCAGAAGGCAACATAAGTGACGAAATCACGCCAATCATCGACGACGGAGTAGATTGTCCACCACCGAGCTAAAATGAGACCAGCACGGCAATTGCACTGTTTAACAATAATTATGCCGGCAGAGCTTTTTAAAGCCGGTGGCGATGAGCTGCACCAGATCATAAACACGATTTGGATAAAGAAATGCATTCCTGATAATTGGAATCTGAGGGTTCTATGTCCTGTGCTTAAGAAAGGCGATCCAAGTGTGTGTACCAACTATCGCAAGATCAAGCTGCCTTCGACTGCTTCCGGTTCTGGCGGTATTCGATAGAAAAATACTCCGTAAAATGTATGGGCCCATCATCGTTAACGGAGAGTATCGGCGTCGTATGAATCATGAGCTGTACGAGCTGTACATTGACATTGACGTGATCAGACACATTAAGGTGCAGCGGTTGCGTTGGCTAGGTCATGTTGTACGCACGGACGAAAATGCTCCAGCTCGGAAAGTCTTCGACAATGAACTCGATGGACGGCGCAGAAGAGGGCGACCAAAACTCCGTTGGAAAGACCAGGTTACTGAAAACCTTACATAACTTGGTGTGACTAACTGGAGAAGAAGCGCAGAAGATCGAGACGCTTATAATATTTTTCCACGTGCGGTATATTATCCACTGGGATTGCAAAGAAGTACCAGCTAAGTAAGTAAGTAAGATCTTCTGAATAGATCTATTATTATCCCATCCCAAAAATGAAAACTATAAAATGTTTTTAATGAAAATGATGCAATGTATTTGTAATAATTTAAATAAATATTTCAAGTTTCTTTAATTATTTCTAAATATATTATATAATACTTAATACTATTTTAATCATTAATTCTATTAACATTTAATTATTTTGTCTTAAATATTCCATTTTGTAACGGCTCGTCCTGCCTGTGTTTTGAAATCGATCCAGCAACCACAATATTATCCAGATGTCTAATAGCAATAGTATTGTCTTTGAACAGTGACGCATTTCTCGCATTGAACTTGCAAGCCCCAGGTAAATTTGCAGTTGCAGCGAGCTTCGGTTACAACATTCTGGGCCCTCACATTGTAGCCACACTTGCGGCACAAGTTATTGCAACGTAGTCGCTCTTCCTCCGAAAGATTTTCACCATTTTCTCCAGTAGTACATTGACGACCACGCATGCCATTCCAGTGGGGTCGGGCTTCAACCTCACAGTAGTTGGGTGAATCCATCATGTAGACCAGAGAATCGAGAGGTATATTGTCCCATAAAACACGAGAATTTTCAGGGTTGTTGCTTAGCTGTAGACCTTCGTCGTACATGTGGCGTATGTCCTCTGCAATATCCTCAAACGGTTTTAGTATTTGGTGGCAAATTTCCTTAATGCAGACACCAGTGGGTCCCATGACAGAGCAACTACATTGCTGCGTTAGAGATTTCTTCAGTAAGTTAGTGATGACTCTGTAATTATGATGCGATAATTTGCCATAGAAATCGCTAGAGAAATCTGAGTTGACATGTTTCCTGAAGAGTTTGTCGGCAGCCTCGGGATCGTCAGAACATATAGTGGTATAAGGATTACCGGAACAACTGCCACAGCCAGCTATGATGCCACTCGAACAATTCTTAGTGATTGTATACAATACAGCCGCTGTGGTAATGGCATTGACGTAGGCATCTTCCCGGTCGATTAGCGAAGATTTAGAGGTACGTCTTAGGTAGAAATCGGTGGTGGGACAATTCCAATGTTCCCATCTAAATGAGTTCTGACAACTTTCCACAGCTAATTCCAGACTGGAGCCCATAGTATTATCCAGCGAAAATGGAGCTTGTAGTTTAGTGTAGACTTGATTGGCATACTGACTTTGACCGGCCAAGTAGTTTACTTGATCCAGCAAGGAAACTTGAGCCTCGACTACGATGGTAGAGGTGAATACGATGAGAGCAGTGATTATTGCCTTAAACATTTTTGTGTAAGTTCTTATTGTCTTGAGATGTTGTCAGTGATAAAGTTGGAAGTCGAATGATGTTGACCAATAGGCATGCTCAGCTATTTATAGCGAGCAGGTAGATATTACTCAATTGGAGACCTCAAATCTCTCTCACATACACACACACGCACACATTACAGGATTTTTTCTTTTGTGTGGGAAAATCGGGATATGGAAACCGGAAATTTTATTCTCGTCTGTCGTTTTGTAAAAGGCCCACACAAATCTTCGCCAAGAAACCCTTACACAGCTTAAACGCCACCAGGTAGACAACGCTGGATTTAACCATGCGCCTCAAAAATGTCTCTCTTCATTTGTGGCCTAGAATTTCCCACAGAGTTCATTGACTACAGGATTTTCCTAGTGACATATCATTAAGTGGCGCCACGTCGATATATGTCGATCACGCTGCGATGACGTCTTTCCCGCTGTTGTCGGTTATTTGAACAGAGGTAATCTTGCGCGACTAATTATCAAAAACTACAAACTCTGCCTAAGAATTACCATGTGGCATAGAAGTTTGTCATCGGGTTTCGTCAACGTCGTGTGGTTCCTCCACCGCACAACTGGTCGCAAACTATTGTGGGGAAATTAATAGTGATTTACATGTGAGCTCTCTTGTGGTAAATCCAAAGTAATAAAATATCAATATTTCCCAGTGGACTAGTAAAATTTTTAAATGATTAATTTTTTTAATGGGGAAAATTTATGCGATAGTGGATTTCAAGCTGGTTACCTCACGTCGACAAAAAACATGGTATTGAGTGGAACCAGTCTCCCGCATAAATGTTTACACACGAAAACCTGAATATCCCCTAATCAAATGAAAAGAAACCAGATTGGTAATCGATGCAAGGCATGTCTTAAGCGTTATGGACATGCATGTGAGAGCCAAGATATCAAAAAGTACAGGGATAAAGTGAAGCCCGGTAATTGCACGGCTTAAAACAATAAAGCTGCTAGAGCCGATGGACTGACAGCAGAGCGTTTTAAGGCCGGCTTCTTATAAACAGGATATTTCTCAAGAAATGCATACCCGATTTTTGGAATTTGAGTGTTATGTACGACAGAAATTGTTAGATGCTATGGAAACATTACGCCGTGTAATGCAAAATGCGCTAAAAACAGCCAATGAATGTATTGAGCAAAATGGTGGTCATTTGTCTGATGTCATATTTCACACATAGTCACGTTAAATTTCCATAAAATGTATTTAACATATAAAAATAAATCATTTAAAAAAAACCGTTATTACAAGAGTTATACGTGTTTAACATCACTAGGTCTCATTTGGATCATTTATAAAAACTTAATTTCTGTATGCCAACTTTCAGAGGCCATAACTTTTTAACCAGTCCAGAGATTCTCTTCTGCATTACTTCATTTGTTTGTTGAGGTGTTGGCTTTACGAAGAAGGTTTCAAAAAAAATCTTATCTCGAGTTTTCTGATTTAAAAACTAAAAAAAGAGACGTCACCTAAAAACATAGTGGTAAAAAATAATTATTTGTAATGTGGTGTTATTTCTCATTTATTTGCAAAATCTTAATTTCTGTATGAAAAAATCTAGATATTACCTTAACATATAAATATATTGTTTGTTTGTCCTAAAATCATCGTTGGAACCAAGAACAACAGCCAATGCAACCCCAGCGGCGAAATTAGCAGGACCTTCTGCAAGCAGGCATGCAACAAGGCCTTCTAAGACATTCAAACGTCATGTCTACAAGGTGTATGTATTCGTGTATTTTTCTTCAATCAGTTTATGATTAGTTTTAGTCTCACAATTCGAATGCATCTTCATAGGCTACATTGCAGCATGGCTGACTAGCAATCGCGAGGTAGAGACTTCAATCTTTAGCAAGGTTTACAGTCGTTGGAAAAAAAGTGTTAGTATAGCATATCTACAAAATAAATTAAACAATTTGAGGGTGACCAACAGAATTTCATTTTTTATTTTTGTTCTTTTTGCATGTGTGTGCAGGCCTTCTTTCAGGTCTCACAACGACACCCTATATTATTCGGAAAGGGAGAGGGAATGCAGAGCTGACTGCTTTTAAAGGCTTTCTATAAGGCCTTCTAGGTCCTACCATTCGCTGCTGGGACGTCCTGCGAGTCAGCGCAACAAATACCCATCAATAACAGTCGTTTTTACCGTCACACTTTTTATACCCTTCACCCGACGTACGAACAGATTGAAGGGTATAATAATTTTGTTCTTCCATTTGTAACGCCCATAGGGAGGAGTCGTAGGTATGACAAATATATCCTATCCTATTAATATTATAAATGTGAATGTCTGTCTGTTTGTTTGTTTGTATGTTTGTTGCTCAATCACGCCTAAACGGCTGAACCGATTTCAATGAAATTTGGACGACAGTTAGTGTACTACATGGAAATTGCCGTAGGAAATTTTTTGACCTTTTGGGCAGAGTGGGCGTGGCAAAACATATTTTTAGAGCTAGGGCGATAAAATTTGATACACAGATAGTACACGGCAACACGAATATGAATATGCGGACGAAAATTTAATTTTGAACCAGTGGGCGGAGTGGGCGTGGCAAAACATATTTTTAGAGCTAGGGAGATAAATTGGATAAACAAATAGTTCTCGGCAACACGAACATCAATATGCAGACGAAATTTTAATTTTGAACCGGTGGGCAGAGTGGAGCTAGGAAGATAATATTTGGTACACAGATATTACTCGGCTAGACGAATATGAATATGCAGACGATATTTAAATTTTGGATCAGTGGGCGCAGTGGGAGTGGCAAAATATACTTTTAGAGCTATCATAGTACTCGACAACGTGAATTTGAATATGCATACGATATTTTAATTATGGACCAGTGGGCTTGGAAAAACATATATTTAGAGCTAGGGAGACAAAATTTGATATACAGATAGTAGTCGGCAAAACGAATATGAATTTGTAGACGACATTTTAATTTTGGGCCAGTGGGCGGATGGTTATGGCAAAACATATTTTTAGAGCTAGGGAGATACAATTTTATGCACATATACTATTCGGCAACACGAATATGAGTTTGCGGACGAAATTTTATTTTTGGACCAATGGGCGGAGGTGTGTGGCGAAGCTATATTTTACCCCTAGAGAAATACAATTTGGTACACAGATAGTACTCGACTACACGAATATGAATATGCGGACGAAATTTAGATTTTGGATCAGTGGGAGGAGTGGGCGTGACCAAACAGTATTTTACCCCCAGAGAGATACAATTTGGTACACCAATAGTACTCAACAACGCGTATATGGATATGCACGCGAAATTTAAATTTTGGATCAGTGGGCGGAGTGGGCGGAGTGGGCGTGTCAAAAGTGTATTTTAGCCCTTGAGATATAAAGTTTGATACACAGATAGTACTTGATAACACGAATATGAATATGTAAAAAACATCAGTGGGCCGAGGGGGTGTGATCAAACTGTATTTTTGCTACAGAGACATACAATTTGGAACACTGATAGTACTTGGGACTTCATGTTCAAATTTGCAGACGAAATTGTTATTCTCAATCAGTTGTGTGAATACTGTATTTTATCCCTAGACTGGTGATATTTGATACACAGATAATAACGATACCAAAAAAGTAAAATTTATTGTACTAAAAAATTCAATTTATTTTGCTAAAAAGAAAATTTATTGTACAAAAAAGTAAAATTTATTGTACCAAAAAGTACTTTTATTGTACAAAAGTTACAAAAAGAACTCTTATTTTTATCAATAAGTAATGTTGTTGAAGCAAAAAGCAAGGACTACAATGGTTTTTTCTTAACTTCATAATATTTTAAAATTTTTTTGCTGAAATTTTTGCAGCATTTTGACAAGATTTTTTTCAGAATTGTGTCATTAAAGTTTAAGGACTATTTACACGGCGTCAGTTGGTTTTATCCAAAATTTTGGCAATATGTCGGTAAACTTTGACAAAACAATCTTATTTACATGATGCTGACACATTTAGAAAGAAAACATTGACATTGATGTCAGTAGTGTAAATGAGGCTTTATAGTTCTCGGCAGTGCAGACATGAATATACCGACATAATATTTATTTTCGGTCAGCCGGAATATGAAGGCTGACATTTTATTTCCGATCTAAGGTTGTATTTGTATACAGGTAGTACTTTGCGCTATAGATATGAATGTTCTGACAGATTTTTTATTTTCGGTTAGTGATATGTTGTTAGTTTGATCAGGTTAAGGAGTAACTTGGGGTAGCAAATTGTTTACAGAGCGTACAAGATCGACGCTTAAACTTAGCCCTTTAAGTAAGCAGGCCAAACATATTATAAGTATACGTCAAGTATGCAATAGCGAAGCATTGCCGGGTCCACTAGATTAATATATAAATGATCAGCATCAAAATCGATTTAAAGATAACCGTCTGTCCGCCTGTCTGTCTCCGCGATTGCACTGAAATTTTTAATGCAAACTTATATCCTGAAAGTGGAGGCATAGTTCTAAGATGAGCCGAATCGTTCAAAAACTACTCCCACCTCCCATACACACTCCCACTTTTGGGGGTATGTCCCTGCGATTACAGACGTAGTTTAATGCAATCAAGCTGAAACTTTGTACGCAAGCAATCCTAGTCTAAGAAAAAGTTGTGTTATAAGATGAGCCCGATCGGTCAAATCCTATTACCACCTTCCGTACTAAATCTCTTTTTGTTGGGGGGTTTTAGAGCAGTAGTCAAAACCGATCGGTCAAAAACTACTCCCAACTCCCATTCAAACTTCGCCTTTTTGGGCCATACGATTACAGCTGTGATTTAGAAATTTGGTATGCTAGCTTATATTCTCTAATCGGAAGTTAAGTCCTTAGATGAACAACATCGGCCAAAAACTACTTCCACCTCCCATACAAACTGCCCTTTTTGGGGTTTCCGTCTATTTGAAATTTAATATACAAGCTTATACCCTCTAAGCGGAGGGTAAGATCTAAGATGAGCAAGATCGGACAATAACATAACTACCTCCACCTCCCATACAAACTTTATTTTTTTGGGAGAGGTATTCTCAGCTCATTTAAACAGTTCATGCAATGTTTGTGCAGGGTTAAGGTAAAGTCCAACTCTTACCGTCTCCCCCTTTTGCGTCACAAAGTTCAGTAAAATATAGTTGTAGTGCAAATAACAAGTTTATAACCATTTCTAAAAATGGTGAAGGGTATATAAGCTTCAACATAGCTGAAGGTAATTACCTTATTAGTTTCCTTACTTGTCATTTCATAGCCACACCTGCGGCACAAGTTATGGAAACGTAGTCTCTCCTGATCTGAAAGTTTTTCACCATTTTCTTCAGTGGTACATTGGCGACTACGCATGCCATTCCAGTGGGTTCTTGCATCACAATAGTTGGTTGACTCCATCAAGTAAGACAGAAAGTCAAGAGGAGTGTTTTTGCTTAGTTGTAGACCTTCGTCATACATGTGGCGTATGTCTTCAGCAATTTCTTCAAACGGTTTGATCAGCTGATGGCAAATTTCTTTGATGCTGACACCAGTGGGTCCTATGACGAAGCAGCAACATTGCAGCATTTCTTCAGTAAGTTATGAGTTTGTAGTTATGACACGATAGTTTGTCATGAAAGTCATGAGTTGACATGTTTCTTAAAAAGTTTGTCAGCAGCCAAGGGATCATCGGAGCATTGAGTGGTGTAAGGATCGAGCAACGTAGGCGTTCCTGTTCTGAAATATTTTTACCATTTTCTTTCATTGGCGACCACACATGCCTTTCTAGAGGGTTCATGCGCCACAACAGTAGACCAAATCAAGTAGACCAAAGAGTTGAGAGGAAAGTTGTTCGTCATCACACGAGAATTTTCAGGTAAACCTTCATCGTACTGGTGGCGTATGTCGTCCAATATTATCGAAAGGTTTGAGTATTTGCTGGATTATTTTCTTGAAGCCAGTAGGTCCTATGACAGAGCAGCTACATTACATGGTTAGTGATTTATATAGTAGCTTACTGACGACTCTGTAATTATGACGCTAAAGCTTGTCATAGAAATCGAAGAAGACATCTGAGTTATCATATTTCAAAAAAAGTCTATGGGCAGCCACGGGTCCGTCAAAACATTGAGCGGTGTAAGAATTTCCTGTGCAATATCCACATCCTGCTATGATTCCGCTCGAGTAACTCTTGGTTATGGTATATAAAACTACCGCTGTAGCGATGGCATTGAAGTATGCATATTCCTGATTCTTGGTGATGGAATATGAAACTGCCGCTGTAGCAATGGCATTGACGTAGGCATATTCCTGATCTGTTAAAGAATACTTAGAGGTGCGTCTCATGTAGAAATCAGTGGTGGGACAATGATCCCATCTAAATGAATTCTGACAAATTGTCACAGCTAATTTCAGACTAAAGTCCATAGTATTATCCAGCAAAAATAGAGATTGTAGTTTAGTGTAGACTTGAGATATTAAGATTGAGATTTGTTTTAGCTGTTAGCAAGCCTAACTGGATATGTTCGTAATTTTATTGTTTATCAACCTTAGCCTATTGAATTTCTTTAATGCTTATGTTTGTTTTTTTATTACATCTACTGACATGATTTCGTTATTCAAACTTCCATTTCATTTCATGTTTAATATAATCAAATTTATAACAAATCACTTAAACTACTTATTACGAAATTTCCTTACTTTCCAACTTCCCACTCTGTAAAAATCCTTTGGGAAATATTAAAATTTCCCTTTTGGTATTTACAAATATTAGATAAACATATGTACGTTTAGAAATAATTACGTCGAATTAACTCCTTGATTTCCCAATCAGAACAATGCAATTTCCCAAAGTCTGCACCACATACAACTAATCCTCCTTTTCAAGATGCGGAATTTCTTATCCACAGTTTGTATTTATTGCTAATTAATCTCAAAACATTTCCAAAACACTGTAAACAAAGTTCGCAACTATGTAATTGTCGTTAATCCGTGCCACGGATGCTCAATGACCGCGGCTGCGTGTGTATGACAGGTAAATCCAGTCATCAATGAACTCGACACGGAATTTCAATTGAGTATTTCCGTGGACTAATTTCGCGGCGTCTACCTGGCACAGATTAAGTTATGATGTGGGCTTTTTATAGAACCAAAGCCAAAACAAAATTTCCGGTTGCGATGTCCCAAATTTCCCACAGTGACAAATTTTCCTACCCTTATAAGGATAAAATCTGCAGAATGTGCGTGTGGCTGCACTACCTGATCGCTATAAATACCGGTGGTGTCTTATTGGTAGCCATCATTCTACAGACACAACTCTCGGAGTAAACATCTATCTGAATAAACGAAACACTTTAAATTAAAAGCAAAATGTATATGCCAATAAATGTTGTCATTGCCTTACTTGCCGCCATCGTTGAAGCCGAAAGACAAGGCTCGCTGCTGCATCAATTAAACTACTTGGCCGGCCAGAGTCAGTATGCCAAACTACAAGCTCCATTTTCGCTGGATAATACTATGAGCTCCAGTCTGGAATTAGCTGTGGAAAGTTGCCAGAATTCATTTAGATGGGAACATTGGAATTGTCCCACCACCGATTTCTACATGAGACGCACCTCTAAGTCTTCTCTAATGGATCTAGAAGATGCCTACGTCAATGCCATTACCACAGCGGCTGTATTGTATACCATTACCAAAGATTGCTCTAGTGGCATTATAGCTGGCTGTGGCAGTTGTTCAGGTAATCCTTACACCTCACAATGTTCCGATGATCCTGAAGCTGCCGACAAACTCTTCAATAAACATGTCAACTCAGATTTCTCCAATGATTTCTATGGCAAACTTTCGCGTCATAATTACAAAGTCATCACCAACTTACTGAAAAAATCTCTAGCCAAGCAATGTAGCTGCTCTATCATGGGACCCTCTGGCGTCTGCATCAAGGAAATTTGCCATCAAATGCTCAAACCGTTTGAAGAAATTGCCAAGGACATACGCCACATGTACGATGAAGGTCTACAACTAAGCAACAACGCTGAAAATTCCCGTATAATGTGGGACAATATACCTCTCGACTCTCTGGTCTACATGATGGATTCACCCAACTACTGCGAGGTCGATGCCAGACCCCACTGGAATGGTATGCGTGGTCGCCAATGTACCACTGGAGAAAATGGTGAAAATCTTTCGGAAGAGGAACGCCTTCGTTGCCATAACTTGTGCCGCAAGTGTGGCTACGCAATGAGACCTCAAAAAGTCGTAAACGAAGCTCGTTGTAATTGTAAATTCACTTGGGGCTTCCAAGTTCAATGCGAAAAATGTGTTACAGTACAAACACAATATTACTGTTATTGATTGGGTTTTTTGCGCAGTTACCTTTTTGCTGGTTCAATTTTGTCCTGACTCGCAGGACGAGCCATGTAACATGTTCATGGCACCAAGGATGAGGACAATCAACAATTTATTTATATGTTAAGGTTATTTATAAAATATTTTATTTAGAATTTAAGATATTTATAAAAATTATGCAAATAAATGGCAAACAAATGTAACTCTTAATATTTCTTGGTTTTTATTAACTTTCATTTCTCTATGTCAAGGTCTTAAAGAAAAAGGGCAACTTCCCAGAGGTAAAAATACTCTTTACTTAATCGCTGATGTCAACTATATTTAGTAGCAATCAGTGATGATTCTCTCTCACTTATACTCCTGCTTAAATTTAGCATAGGAGAGTTATAGGCTGTTTAATCGGTGCGATCTCTCTTGCAAAGTAAGCTACGACGTCAGTAATCCATTTGAGAAGAGTTTTAAGCGAGCTTAATAACACGCTTGATTACGAAGAAAGTTACGATGTCTGTAGGTGCCATTCCAATCGGAGTTATAATGAGTGGACGATATTTTTTACATTACACACGCGAGATGTTCTAAGTACTTAGATCGCTCGCTTACAATGTCATACTGATGGCATGGATTACTAAATAGGTACTTTGTTTTATTAACCGTTGGGTCCTTAATCTAGTCAAACCAACATAGTTTTATTGTATCAAATATTATCTTTCAATTAGTACTGATTTCATCTGCATATTCATACATGATTCATACCATTCATACCGCATCGTGGTCAAAGGTGTTGGGGAAGGTAAAACAATCCACATCAAGCCCCGCAACTACCGCGGAGTCTCCCCTAGAGGTGTAAAATGTTTGACCGACTCCAGTCAGTTTCCCTCCTAACATTTTCCCTAAATATACCTATTCCCCATCTTACCCCCTAGAGGGTTCAAATGTATGACCGACCCACAATATTTTTGCGTACTCAACAGTTTCTTAGAACAACAACAGTTTCTTCTTCAACACTTAAGGCTTAAGGTTGCTGCGGCACGATATTTTCAACTTGACCCAAGAAAATATATTAATCTGAAGTCCCTTCGACAATCCCGTACACAAAATCGACCGAAAATTGCTACTCATTGTAAGTTTACGATGATGATTCTTCGCTTAATTTCTTGGCTGACATTATTTTTCTTATTGACGAAAGATCCGAGGTAGATAAACTCATCTACTACCTCAAAACAATAATTTTCAACGTTGACGCTGCGTCCCCATCGAGAGGACTCTTTGTTCGTCGAAATCATTATTTTTGTTTTGTCCTCGTTGACCGCTAAACCCATTTTTGCCGACTCCTTTTCTAGTGATGAGAAGACTGCAGTAATGTCCCGCAGATTTCGGCCAATGATATATATATCATCGGCGTAGGCTAGTGGCATGTGGCTTTTATGGAATATGGTGCCAGACATGTTGACACCAGCCTTTCTCATCACCTTCTCCATATACAGGACAGGCTATCGCCCCTGAGACCTCTTTCCGTGTTGAATGGTTCAGACTTATCGAGGATTTGGTGTTTTCTAAGGTACATCTGCAAAGTCGAATTAGCTTTGCAGGAATATCAAACTCAGACATGGCCTCATAAAGCCGATTCGTTATCGGAGAGTCGAAGGCAGCTTTGTAGTCGACAAAGAGGCGGTAGGTATCGATCTGATTTTCATGAGTTTTTTTTCCAGGATTTGTTGTAAAGTAAATATTTGATTCGTCGTAGATTTACCAGGTCTAAAGGTAAAAGGTTATAAGGTCCAATTAGTTTTTCTACAATTGGCTTTAAACGTTCACACAATATACTCGAAAGGACCCGATTGGTAATAGGCTTATTCTACGGTAGTTCTTACAATCACAACAATCTATGAGTATATGAGACATAACAGACTAAGTCTTCAATCTCCGGGCATGCTCTCCTCCAGCAGATGTTCTCCATGAACTGATGCATGCTTCTACTCAGCTCCTCCCCTCCTGCCTTAAACAATTCAGCCGAGAGACCATAGGCTCCAGGCGCTTTGTTATATTTAAGGCGAGATATTGCCTCACGTATCTCGCTCTGGCTCGAAGGCGGACAATTAATACTATTGTTATGGATTGCAGCGGGGTCTTCTGGAGTGATGTCCGAATCCTGCAGATTTCTGAAATGTTCTCTCCATATCTTTAGAACGTTATCCGGGTCCGTCACTTGCTGGCCATCGCTGTCCTTGCTGGAGGGCAACCCTGTTTCACGGATTCTCGCCTTAACTCTCTGGTAGAATTTTCGGGTTTCCCCTCTACTTTGGAGCAATTCTGTGCACTCATTCTGTCTCTTCTTCAAATTGTATCTCTCTAGGGCTAAAATACAGTTTTACCATGACCCCTGTGCCCGCTGATTATAAATAAAAATGTCGTCGGCAAATTTGAACCTATAGTACCAAGTTCTATCAAATACCAATATGTATCCATCCACGGCTAAGATACAGCGTGGTCAAGCCCCTACGCCCACTAACGCTTACTGCGTCTTAAATACAAATTTCGCCTGCAAATATGTAATTGTAGTACTATCTATACAATTTATCTCGAATTTTATCTCTCTAGGACAAAAATGCAGTTTCCCCAAGCCCCTCCGCCCCCTAATCGAAAATACAAATTTCGTCTGCATATTCATTTATGTATTACCGAGTACAATCTGGGTTTCAGAATACATCTCTCTAGGACTAAAATATAGTTTTGCCACGCCCTCGACGCTCACTCATTCAAAATTAAAATTTCGCCTGCATATTCATATTCGTATTGCCGAGTACTATCTCGGTGTCAAATTGTATCTCTCTAGGGCTAAAATTCAGTTTTTTCACGCCCAGTGCGCCCTCTTTTCGAAAATACAAATTTCGTCTGCATAGTCATGTTCGTGTTACCGAGTACTATCTAGGATTCAAATTTTATCTTTCTACGACTGTAATACACTTTTGCCACACCCTCTCCGCCCACTGATCCAAAATTTAAATTTCTTCTGCATATTCATATTCTTGTTGCCGACTATTAACTGGGTATAAAATTTTATTTCCCTAGGGCTCAAATACAGTTTCGCCACACACTCTCCGCCCACTGATGGAAAATTAAAATTTCTTGGGTATATTCATGTTTGTGTGGCCAAGTTCTATCTGGGTTTTAAATTTTATCTCTCTACGACTATAATACACTTTGGCCACACCCTCTCCGCCTACTGATCCAAAATTTAAATTATTTCTGTATATTCATATTCGTGCTGCCGAGTACTATCTCGGTATCAAATTGTATCTTTCTACGACTGAAATACAGTTTTGACACGCCCCCTATTTATCTTGGTATCAAATTTTATCTCTCTACGACTAAAAAGACATCTGCCACGCCCCCTGCGCCCTCTGATTGAAAATAACAATTCTCAAGTGTCGATTACTATATGTGTACCAAATTGTATCTCTCTCGGACTAAAACACAGTTTTGCCACGCCCCCTCCGCCCACTAATAGAAAATAACATAGACCTAAAATTAAAATTCAGTCTCCATATTCATATTCTTGTTGCCGAGTACCATCTGGATATCAATTTTTACCTACATAGCGCTAAAATACTGTTTTGCCACTCCCACTCCGCCCACTAATTGAAAATAATGTAGGCCTACAATAAAAATTCGGTCTGCATATTCATATTCGTGTTGCCGCGTACTATCTGGGTTTCAAATAGTATCTCTCTACGACTGAAACACAGTTTTGCCACGCCCCCTCCGCCCACTGATGGAAAATTAAAATTTCGCCTGTATATTTATATTCTTGTTGCCGTGTATTATCTGTGTTTAAAATTTTATTTTACTACGACTAAAATACAGTTTTGCCACGCCTCCTCCTTCCACTGGCCCAAAATTAAAATTCCGTCTGTATATTCATATTTTCGTGGCCGATCAAAATTTTATCTTTCTAAGACTAATATATAGTTTTGCCACGCCCCCTCCGCCCACTAATAGAAAATTAAAATTTCGTCTGTATATTTATATTCGTGTTGCCGAGTACTATCTGAGTATAAAATTGTATCTCTCTAGCTCCAAAAAATCTATGACATGGCCACTCTGCCCATAGGGTCAAAAATATAAAAAAAATTAGCCTCCGGTAATATCCATAAAATATACTACCTATACCACAGTCGCAACACATTTTGAACTCATTCCCAATAAGTAAATGTAAATACTCGCCGGGTAAGCCAACCAACACTAACCAACCCTAATTCTAAATTGTATCCCTGCATTCCCTGACTCTTTATTTCTGAATCATGATTAAAACACCTCCAAACACACACCAAGTAAATATGGTTTTATTTCATTTTATTTCTCTACTCTCATTTTCATCATTCAAACTAATCAATTAATCCAAGCCGCCGGTTTACCCTCCACCCGATAGCCATTGTATGCCATATTAGAGGCAGCGGCTGCCATTTCAGATCTGCGACTAGGCTCACTGGCCCAGTAGGAGGGGGCCACCTCATACGTTTGCATCATTTTGTTGCCGTTTCTAAACGCCGAGATAATCAGCAGAAATATGGCCAATTTACCCACCAACATAGACTTCATGAGCAGCAACTTCAGTTTGGTAACCAGAAATGGCACAATGGCCGATTGAATGAGAAATGGCAAAATGAAGAGGGGCAATATGCGAGTAACCATTTCGTATTTCTTGCCACGACCTAAAGAAACAACAGACACACACACACAAATGGTATCATGTAAAATGAGAACAAAAAGAGGTTAGCAGTTAGCAAATTACGCGCCACACAATTTAAGCCAATTACCTTCTTCGGAGTTGTCATTTAGCCAACGACCTGTTACCAGCTCTTTTAAACTTTCTCCATCGAGATTAACTTTAACTATACTATTTGCCAAATCCAAAGACATATTCAAAGCGGGACCCACATGGTATTGTTCCTCTTGGGCGACATCATTAGGTTCATTATGTGCTGCTGTAAGATTTTTGGCACTTTGCGTTTGTTTCCGTTTCCTTCGTGGCTTATCTTTCTCATGATCTGCTACGGTAGTGGTGGCCAACTCCATCGTATCTTCTGGCACATCTGTCACAACAGCTTCTTCGACATCGTCATTACCTGGCGGTAGTTGTACTTCTGCTGCATCTTCTTGCTCAATTGCTAGAGATTGATTTAGTTGCTGCTGTAATTTTTGTTTATTCCTAAGTGTCTCTCTAAGCGTTTGTTTGTACTCTGTCAGGGTTTTATTTCCCAAATAGGTGCTTTTGTAGTTCTTATAGATACCCATAACTATATTTCTCAATGGTTTGGTATTTCTGCCGCTAACATCGTCATTCTCCGGCATACTACGTCCTTGCACCGTTGGCTCATCCTCCGCAGGCTTCTGTTCCAATTCGGATGCTACCAGACTTAAGCCAGCGGGCGTCGTCTGTTGCTCTGCACCACCCGCATCTTCGGCTCTTAAGCTGGTTGTGATGAAACTTATTAGAACACAAATTACAAATAAACCACTCGTAAAACTATTCATCTTATCAACATTATTTCTCTAAGAACTTGTGAAATATTCAACCACACAAACACACGCACACACTTTTGGACACAAGTACGCGCGTTTTCTATACTCTAAGGAGAATTGCAGCAATATGGCAAATGAGTGCGCGCAGAAAAGGAAAACTCTTAGTGTACGCTCAACTACCAACCACTCGAATGTCGACTGTGAAAATGCGTTCGCATTCGAGTTTGCCATGGATTTTTATTAACTTGGCTTCATCATCCACAGCCACTGCGGCGGCGCGCAGACTCAAAACTGTTGTCACACAATGCCAATGCCAATGTAGCTGGTTTGGTTTTCTTTTCTTTTGGCTTCTAGCAACGCTGCAGCCAGCCGGTGAATGCGTTCTTGAATTTCCATCAACTTGCAGCTGCAGCTTCTGCGCTTGCGCTAGCCTGCGCTTTTCATGTTACAACAGTCTTAAGCCATCGTTGGCTTAGTGCTACGCTGAAGAAGCACCTGAATTCGTACAAATTTTGTGTGTTCGCGTGTGTGTGTGTGTGCAACTTGACCGTGAACAGGAGTTAAACGCGGACATACGAGTAAATGGTTTATTTGTGTAAGCTTTTGTTCCAGTTTAGCCGTTATCAACACGTCGTCCACGTCGTTTTCGTGTTCGTTTTAACCAAATTGCAACGAGTGTGTGTGAATGGAGAGCAGCTCCAGCAGTGGCTGTAACATCCATGCTACGTATTTGTGTTTTTGTGGCACCGAGTCAAGTTGCAGTTTATTGATTGACTGTTTGGCCAATAATTTCTTACAGGTACAATTTCTTAATCAATTCTTGCAAAGATTGTTGTGATTACGGTTTCTAGCCTAATGGTGCTACAATGTGAATTGGTCAATGAGTTCAATGAGTTTTCACACAAGATAAAAATTAATCAAATGTTAAGCGATCATGAAATATATATAGTGAAGTTTTTTGTTTATTGAGGCGGTGAATTGTAAATGATTGAAATAAGGGATCACGTCATATACTGTTTTAAGACAGTTGTTTTTGTCAAGTTCCAATAAAAGGCATAGAGTCAAAGGCGAGCTTCTAAATTATCTCCGGTAACCTTATTTAACTTCATTCACATTCACATTATTCAATCCAATTGAATACTGACGACAATGTTAATTCTGATTTTAAAGAAATTCAAGGTAAGTCGCATCTGATAACTAAAGGAGACATAAATGACATAGTTCTTGTTTCAATGGATGAAAACTGCTACATCGTATAACTAAAATAACTTATTTTCAAAATGGTGACGATCATTAAAAAGGTTTATTTTCTCAAAAACGGGACTATACAATCATCATTTCAATTAAATGAATTCTTCCATAGGGCCGCCAATAAAAGAAAAGGTAGATGACTGGAGACGGGGAATGGGGGATTTTATAATTTGAGTAGTTTGATTGTTTTTCACCTGGGAATAATCCGAATCTTTCTTTGGAGGTCCCCAAGCAGCTCACAACGTCCGAGAGATCACGTATTCCCCGGGCAATGCCATTGAACATCCAGTTCAGTCGTAGCAAATGTTAGAAGGCACTATGTTGGGTAACCTAATGGCATGCTACCCTCGATGCGTGTTAGGAAGTAGGTAACAGAAGTTACTGAAGCTCAATACAACGGCTCTCTTAGTGGCTTTGGCAGCCCCAAGAAACTAAGATCGGGCGCGGTGGCCTAATAAGCCACTCTCCTTAACAAAACAATTATTATAAAAACACGAAGAAAAGAAAACACAAGAATCCCCCCAAACGGAGACGTTATAACAAAATCTACCAAAAGCCTTGAATATTGACAGCTATACGTTATAAGTAGAGTGTTCAAAACCGAAACCGAAAACCGACTAACGGGTTTTTTTCTCCGAAACCGTATGCCGATTTCTTTAAAAATCCCAATTTCGAATACCCGGTTTAACCGGTATTTTGATGCCGGTTAACCGGTTTTTCAAAAAGGAGTATTTTCACAGAAAATTTGCCGGGTTTAATAGGCAAATCGGCATATATTCTTTGGATAAATGTCAATGGATACGAAAATTTGTTTGGAAAATGCTGCTAGATGACTCTTGACCTCTAATCTTGAAATGGCTAATCATATAAAAAACTTTCAATTGTCGCTATCTCCTAAACTAAGCATCCGATCGCGAAAAATGCTTTGATTCGCAATCCTCATACAATATTTGTGAAATCACTAAGATTTAGTAGGGATCTCATCATGCACTGGCTGGGAAGCCGTCGACATTCATATTAACAACTTTAAATGCAGTTATCTTCTAAACTTTTTTTTTAAATACAATATGGATTGGCCGTGGCATAGTGGTTAGAACACGCGACTACCACGCGGGAAATCCGTGATTTGATTCCCGGCTCCAGTCCTCTATATTTTTCTTTCATTGCAGGCCCCTTCGATGTTGTCGACAGCAACTTCGCAGCATAAGTGTCGAGATAATCGGCATATCTAGTAAAAGCTTCTCAAAAAGTGACGTTCGCCTTCGTCGATAAACAAGTAGGTGCCGTCTGTTACTTAATTTACTTAATTTCCCTTTACACCCCATGAATGAGGTATGGGATAGCTTCTCGCGTTGTTGCGAATTAACACGCTTTCTATTTTTAGATTGACAACAAACGGCACCTACTTGTTTATCGACGAATGCGAACGTCACTGTTTGCACATGCCGATTGACTCGACACTTATACTGCGAAGTTGCTGTCAACAACATTCGAGGGGGGCCGACAATGAAAGAAAATTTTTCTGTTTTTTTTAAGATGACTGGAGCCAGGAGTTGGACCTGTGATCTCCCGCATGGTAGTCGCGTGTTCTAAAAAAACATGGGACTTCTATGAGGCATTTCTACTGCAGACCAGCTTAAAGGCATGCAAAAGAGCATCTATAGAAGAACTCCAATAAAAAAACGTTTGCAAATTATTTCCAAATTAATTTCATACTTGTTATTAATCTTTAATACAATATTTCTCTTACAATTTGTAATAACCATTTTTTTTAAATTCCTGCAATAGGAATCGAACCCGCGACCTCAGTACTCATAGTTACGCATGCTACCTACTCGGCTATCAGATGATATACTGGTTGTACGACAAATAATATACGTATGGTTCTCATAAACTGCAGCATCTGTCTTACCTTCCTTTAAGAGGCCTGTCAACAGGTATTAATCGGGAAGTGACCAGTGCACGACTATGTGCGTCAATTCTGCCTTCTACTAATAGGCCTCTCAACAGGCCTGTTTGAGGCACTAAAGTTTGCATGCCCTTTGTGCTCATCTATGGTATTTTTGTGGGGTAAACAGTAGGGCTACTCACAGGCCAGTTTTAAGAAGGGAAAGAAGCATGTCTTGGATCTTTTCTCGCCCTAGTCAGAGACGTCATTGCAGGTCTCATTTTAGAAGCGAAATGTGGAATTTTTTGTTAGGCTTAGTGAAGGACTAACTATAGCCTGTATTTATGCCTGGTAAAGGACTCAGCTTTTCCACTGCTGGGGTGGTAATTGATAGAAGGCTTTATGGACGTGCGTTTGATGCGCGGTGCAAATATCGGATCACCACCTAGTTGCAGCCAAGGTACGCACGCGATTATGCAGTGCCAAAAACGCTCGTAACCAAACGCATAGGAAGCTATACATCACAAAGCTGCATACCACCGAGATAGCCAATGCCTCAACCAACTCTCTCAAGTATTTCGAACCAACCCCCCAAATTCTCATGTTCCCGACAACCAATGGCAGCATATTGTGAGTTCTATGGCCACTGCCACAAGGACCGTACCGGATTATGAAAAACCACGCTCAGACAAGCCCTGTTACGATGAGGAATGCCGCGAAATATATAAAGAAACGGATGCTGCATACAGACAAAACTGCAGCCAATGGCAACCGAACGCCGGTCGTTATAATGAGAAGAAGAGGAGAGCCTGGATATCGAAAACTGCAGGGATAGAGGTGAAGACCGTAAAGTTACAAAAGGTACAAATTTAAAGGTTTTGGACCAGGGATCTCCACCTGTAAGAAAAAAGACGGAAATCTGGTCAGGGACACTCAGAGTGTGATGCAAATATGGAGGGAACACTATTCTTCTCGTTTCCGAAGGCAGTATAAGGGACAAAATCACACCAAACATCGACGATGGAGTAGACTGTCCACCACCAAGCCAAAACGACATCAGCACGGCAATTCACGGTTCAAAAACAACAAAGCAGCGGGAACCGATGGACTGCCGGTAGAGCCTTTTAAGGCCGGTGGCGATGAGTTGGCAACGTGCATGCACCAGGTAATAAACACGATTTGGCTTAAGGAATACATGCCCGATGATTGGAATCTGAGTGTTTTATGTCCTGTGCTTAAGAAAGGCGATCCAAGTGTATGTACCAACTATCAGGGGATTAGCCTTTTTCCCATCGCATACAAGATCCTGTCTAGTATGTTATGAGAAAGTCTAAAAAGCCCATTTTAGCGAACGTGATTGGACCTTATCAGTGTGACTTTAGACATAGTACGAACAGATATTAACACTACGACAAATCCTGAAGAAGACCCAAGACATACAGATTCACAACTACAACCTGTTTATCGACTTCAAAGATACAGTCGACAGTCCGATACGACAGAAACTATTAGATGCTATGGTTGACCTTATACGACTTTGCGGGATGACACTGACTGACACGAAGTCTTCAGTGAAAATGGGCAAAAATCTAACATAGGCATTTACTGTCAAGCGAGGCTTTAGACAAGGCGATAGTCTGTCCTGCGATCTCTTTAACATTGTAATGGAGATGATCATGCGGAAGGAAGCAGTAAACACGATTGTCACCATTTTCAACAAAAGCCACATGTTGCTTGCGTATGCCGATGATATACATAGATATCAGAGGCCGAGGACTGCGGCCGTTTCGAGCATTGATAAGCAGTCGGCAGAAGTAGTTCTGATGATTAATGAGGACAAAACTAAGTTATTTGTTACAACGAACAAAGATTTTACTCGTATGGGATGCATGGATGCGTGAACGTTGACAACTGTAACTTTGAAATGGTAGATGATTTTCAGCCATAAACAAACTATGCGTTAGGCAAGCGATTTAACGACAAAGCGATCTCTCGAAGAACAAAGATCAAGCACTACCAGACTCTGATCCTACCTGTCTTGCTCTACAGCGCAGAATCCTGGATAATGACACAAGCGGATCAATCTATTCTGGGAGTCTTCGTAAGAAAAATACTACGCAACATATTTGGACCCATAATCGTTAACGGCAAGTACCGTCGTCGAATGAATCATGAGCTGTATGAGCTGCACAACGACATCGACGGAGTTAAGCGCCTTCAAATAGACCGAATGCGATGGCTTGGACACGTTGTACGAATGGACGAAAACGCTCCGGCTCGAAAAGACTTCGGCAATAAACTAAATAAATATAAATATTGGAATTTATCTCAAGCTCAAGACCAAGGGTTTTGAAAGAAGTTAGCAGAATGATATTCTCATAATGCCAGGCAGTCTGTACAGCTGTTTCGGATTCAGTCACGAATCCTCATCAGCAGACTTTGGTATAATGATTGCAAAATGTTTATCAAGTCTTATTCACCAGAATTAACAACAAAATGAGAATTCTTTTTTGAGTGCATAGACTCGAAAAACTTCACAACCATTCACTATGAGAAACCATTTGCTTAACTTCTTTCTTGTTTTGATTGTTTATGTTGAAAAAGCCGTCGGCTTTCAAACAACATGTTTTGTTGTTGGTTTCGCAACCAACAGATTTGCCATAAGCATTATTTCAGCTTTGCGGCCCGTCGTGCTCTACGTCATCATCATCGTTGTGTTTGTGTTTATTCGGTCTGTTTGTACGAACATTGACTTTAGAATTTATCTCAAGCTCAAGACCAAGGGCTTTAAATGAAGTTAGCAGAATGATATTCTCATAATGCCAGGCAGTCTGTACAGCTGTAAATAAATAAAGGGCGACCAAAACTTCGATGAATGGACCAGAAGAAAGAGCTGTTATCTAAGCTTGGTGTGACAAACTATCAAACTACCGAAGCGCTTGGAATACTTTTCTACGTGCGGCTGCTGA
The DNA here is from genome assembly GCA_964034835.1 of Muscina levida. Classification (NCBI taxonomy): domain Eukaryota; kingdom Metazoa; phylum Arthropoda; class Insecta; order Diptera; family Muscidae; genus Muscina; species Muscina levida. Next base: position 169,965,344 of record OZ035880.1, on the reverse strand, counting down.
TGGATAAATTTCTGTTGTTGCTGCCATTTAAGAAGAAGAGCATATTCTGTTATTTTTAGGGCATATTTAAAGCGCATAAAAGACAATTTATAGTGCAGATTTCCGGTTGCCCTGCCCATGACTTTGAAAATCCTTTGGAGGAGAAATTGTTCCAACAAGATGGCGAAATATGCCATATAGCGCGTGAGACCATCACTTTATTGAGCCAAACGTTTGGTGACCAAATTACCTAAAAAAGGGACCTGTGAATGGGCCACCTACATCGTATCATTTGACACCATTGGACTACGATTGATCATTAAGAAGCCAACATTCGACGGGTATCTTGGGTCTTGTGGTGTTCGATGACTATTCCTGAACAATCAAAAGTGACTAACCGTGATTGGTCAATAGTTGAGAAATGTTACTGTAGCTTTCTCAAGTATTCATCAGAGAGGATGTAATGGATGATTTCAGTTACATTAGTTCCTTAGCTAGAGGCGGTACCACTTTACAAAATTACCTTATGCCTCGAGATATTGAATTTAACGTTCTACTTTAAAATGTTCACATGTCTGTGAATGTCTCTGCATACATCCGAAAGACCTAAATAACATCCTTACCCTAATATGTCCGGTTAACCGATTAAAATGGCTATTCGAAAATTGAATTTTTGGAGAAACTGGCAAATAGTTTCTGTTAAATAAAACCAAGTGCGCCGTTTTGCGTTACGGTTTTGAACGCTCTGTTACCAATGCGTGACGAGTAGATGAAAACCTCAAAACCCCTACTATTAATGGCTAAGTTTATGTTCGTGTGTGTGTAATACGTATGCAAATTTTTCCTCATAAAAATTTTTAATACTTTTTTTCAAGTTTCTATCGACAACATTCAATGTTATCCAGGAACTGGTATTTTACGAAGTTGACACATTTTAAGCCGCCACAGCAAAAGAAAATGTTGTTCGTTCAAAAAGAACACCAACCAGTTGCTGCTAAAGACTCCTCCTTCTTAGCTTTGTGCCTAGTGTTAGCTAAACCTTACACAATTCAACTAAACGTGAGGTTGTTTAATGCATTTCATTTAAATACTATACCAAAACATTTGATTCGCATATTGTACGTCTATCTGCCAGTGCTTTGGCCGGCGTCTTCACTTTCAAAGTTCTTTTTGTGAAAAGTGAAAGTGTTTAAATTCAAATCGTGCCTATGATTACTTACGATTTACAATTGACCCTTTTTGCATTGGAAATTCATTAACAGCCGTCTGTACTTAGTCGTAAAATAATGAAATTATGATCGTAGCCAATGACGACATTTTTTTAATTCAAAGGCCCATCGAAACAGAAGCTTTAAAGGGAGAAGAAAAAAAGAAAAATACATGCGGATTAAATGAAAGTGAGTGTGGAGTGTACTCGTTCGCTCGTTCGTTTGTTCGTGCAGTAACGACCGCAATTTCCAAAACAAACAAAACGTGGTCATAACCATCTATGGCTTCATTTGCGTTCGATTACTTGAACGGATAAACCTTAGCACCCAAAAGGAGGCATATCATGACGTCAGACTGTTGGTCGCTCGTGTAGCACAACTCTTGGTCACAGTTGAAGATCCCCTTAGTTACCGCAAATATATTGACATTTGAACACGTACAAATTATTAATTTACGATTTTTCGATGCGTTACGGTAATTTTTATGGTCGAAGATATTGGAAGTCAATGGCGAAAGGAAATGTGCGTGGTAGCTCTTTATGGCTGCATTGATTGTATGGATGTTTTTCTATCCGTATTTAGTTTGACACAGAGTGTAGAGCATAGAAAATTGTTAGGTGTACGATTTGATAATAAGGCACGCGACGGTAGTTGTACGGTAGCTGCACATTAGGGTACCAGCTAAAATTAAACTTTGGATTTTCGGTAATGCACGAGCGGAATATTGTGCCATTTGTTATGAATCGCACAACTTTAAGCCGTGCCCCAAAAAAGGTCAAAGGTCAAATCTATATATCGCTACCTATCCTGTTATAGGTTAACAAACTACAGAATTTGGGCAAGATCGCGTTGTGTGTATTGACATTATTACTCCATCTCTAAAGTGGGCGGAATGGTACATTTTTATGGGAGGTACCAGAAAAGGCTACACTTCCAGTTTTTTTTTCTAAAACTTTATCCTGTTATAGCTTTACTAAATACAGAATTTAGGCACGATCGCGTTGGGTGTATTTATATTATTACTCTATCTCTAAAGTGGACGAAGTGGTACATTTGTATTGGAGGTACCAAAAGGGGCGTGTCTTGACTTCCTGATTTTATTAAAAACTTGTGCAAAATTTCAAAACATTTGGTTTCGTCTTTCGAAAGTTATCGTGTGTACCAGCTGGACAGACAGACAGACGTACATGACTCAAACGACTTAAAACGTCATGAATCGAATTTGGTACAAAAAAAACCTAGGGTCTAAAGTGACTCATTCTTTGGTATATCCCGGAAATTTAAATGGCTCTAACTAACTGCCCAGGAGACCCGTAGGAACTTCACAATACCATCGTCGAATTCGTCTCGAAAGTAACTTTCATTTGAGTATCCACACAAGGAAGGTTGTCATTGAACCCAAGGGGCCCCCCCCAGGGCCCCGTGGGCCTTAGCGCCAACTTTGATGTTGATTTTCGTGTTCTAGGGCGTATTTGAGGGGGGAGTGGCATTTTTTTTTTGGGCTCCCGCCCCAATTCTGGACTTTTGCCAAATTTTGTGCATTGTAAAATAAGGAAATACAAATATAATATCTTGCCCTAGTAAGATATTATTTCGTAATGTTTTGAGGGTCCTTGCGAAGACTCTGGAGGCGGCTGAGCTGTTGTAATGTATTAAATAAAGCTATGACTATATATTGGTCAGTTGTGAACACACAATGAATATGAATACTAAAAAAAAATCTACTAAAAGTCAGAAAATAAGAACATTTCAAACAACATAAACTTTTAAACCAAAGTGAAAAAAATCTCACACATCCCTTAGAGAAAAGCGTGGGGCGCCCATACCAACCTGAACTTAAAAAAATATGACTGCCGTGAGTACATTTTAATATTTCAGACCGAAAGAAATACAACCAATCATGTTTAAAGCTACGAATTTTCAATAATTGAGCATTTTGTTTCATAACAACGCGCCCCACTCTTTTCTCTAAGGGATGTGTGATATTTTTTCCACTTTGATTTTTTTTTTATTTTTATTTTAAATATGGAATTATATTGTTTTACTGTATAGGGCCAATTTACAAAATTTCATTAAAAAATCGGCTAATTTCAATAACTCGGGAGTTAAACAATATCATTAATAGGGTGAGGGTAATTAAAAGTCAGTTTACATGATACCTGAAATCTCTGTACTAGTTTTGTATATCAAACATTTTTTTAAAGTTATAAAAATCTTTTACCTTTACATTTCTTTTAGATTTTCCCTACTCACTTTTTTGCAGTTCAGATAAAAGATTATAAAAGAAACAAGAAAGAAACAAATGTTATTGTGAAATATACATACCCCGTTTATAGACGACCTTGTGTTCATTATGGAATCCCTTAAGTTGTAATAGTTTTCAATTTCTGTAAACTCCGAAACTGATCTTGTTCTAGAAATTTTAAACTTATCATTGGGTTGACTCGATACATTTTCGTGTCGCAACTCCTGTTGCCACATAACTGCATCCGGTTGATTAAACTTTGAGTGCTGAATTTTCACATTATTACTTAGGGATATACTACGATCAACGATTACATATGTAATCATCAAAAAATGACACCAGAACTTTAACATTTTCACGCCTAGAACCCAAAGTTGTTAACACTTCAAACTATTACTGCCAACTCAGAACGGAAGAAGACTTTTACAACTGGGCTAGAACATTAGATATGATGTTTGCCCACACTTTATTGGAATGTGTAACTGGTGTATTCCAATGTTTTCCATTGTAACCAGTTTCTTATTTCAAAATTGGCTATAGTCGCTTTAAGGCTACCTCCCCCCAATTGGCGTTCATGTAGTGTTGAACTTGGCCATGTCAAAGTGGATCTATTGCCATTACTTGTAATTGAATTGTTGTTGCGGTGTTGGTTAACTCAATTCGTTAGCCATTTGTAGAAAGACAACGAAAATTTCATTTACCGTAAAAAGATCTAAACAGAAACTATTAATGTCGAACTGAGCTGTGCGTTATATCGCGTTTTGGTCGTGTAAATGTACAAAAATCAAAATATAGCTTAAAAATTTGGTCAAACCAATGAATGAATGAATGACCGAGGTAATGAAGCAACGAGCAAGAATGGCATTTTGTTGGTGTATGTCGTGAGTTATTTGCATTTCTCTGCATTGTTTCTTAGCGGGTGTTTAACGTATTTGTGTGTACGGCGACAATAAAAACCAACGACGCTGTCAAAATTTCATTCACTCCATTGTCATCGTTCGTCAACGACTAATCAACGCTCTGCTGCAGTTCAGTTTGTGGATTAACCCTGCTCCCGTGTTCCCAAGGATTATTATTGCCCCAACTTTTCCGAAATAATAAAAAATGGCTGCTCAACAGAAAATCGTATGCGCTGTCTTGGTTGTGTGCTTCATGTTCAACGCTGTAATGTGTCAGCAGACCAACACCAGCGAGAACCCTGAAGGAGATGTAGCAGGTAAGTTGAAGCAGTGGAAACAAAAGTTGTCGGACAAAATTATAATGTGCTGATATTCTCTTTCTTTATTACAGAAGGTCGTACTTTTGGCCACCACTTCCTGAAACGCATGAGTTTTGCTATTGTTCCTGGAGCATTTGTGGTGGGTGTCATTACCACTTTGTTGGGTGCCTTGACTGTCGTTTCCATGAAGGGCTTGGGTGTTGGTGTCATCTTGTTGGTCTTGGCCATCGGTCAAATGTTGTCTCGTGCCATTCCCACCGTGCATGCCGCTTCGGCCTACTCTGCCCCCGCTCCCGTACCCGTGGTCTACTCGCACAGCCATACCCAACAGCCCGTGTGGTTGGAAAAGGAATGGTAATTCCTTTACCTCCTCCTCCTCCCCCTCCTTCCTCTGAAAGCCCTTCCCCAACACCATTAGCTTTGGATACCTCGTTTCATCGCAGAGACGTCACTTTGAAATCATGACAATGATTTAGATGGTGACGCGTCATTGCACGATGGCGTTAATGCTGTAAATGCTCACATGCTACCAAAAACTAATTTCTAAGTTTTAGTTTATCTCTAGTTATTTATTTACAAACTAATTAATTTATTTATATTTATAATTTTCTATTTATTTGTAAAGAGTAAAAAAACAAATCCCACGAACTTTGTGTTAGAAACCAAAAAAAAAACAACAAAAACCCGCAGCAATTGTAATAAACATTCGAAATTTTATATATTTATTTGAAAACAAAAAATTCAATCCGCTATTATAAATTTCACTTTTCAATGGCATTTCTTTGGTCTTATTAAAATTCAGAACATTCTTTGACAAAATCGTTCACGCTTACGGACTCACGCTTGTATGTAGTACGTGCTTAAATTGTTCAAGTATGGGGGCTTGTGAACGGTAAAGTAGTCGTGATATGACGTTGGTTAATTAAACGACTTGCTGTTGCTGCTTGCTTGGCTATGTTGCCCATATGCGTGGTTACCGTATAGTGACTGGTCGGTCGTCTGCACTTTTCTGTTGTTTATGGAGGAGTGTCCTATATTGATTAGCTGTGGGGAAGTATCCGCATGGGGGGAAGTTACATTTTGCTAAAGTTTTTCTATACACGCTCAATTAATTTGTATAACTAGTGATGGAAAGATTATGACATAACTTCAAAAGACAATGCACAGTGGTGCGAAATCACCTTTTTTGGAAATGATTCTGTAACTTGTGAATCATTTGATTATCTTATATTGTTGGAATGATGGATGATGGAAGCTAAAGTATTTTCCATATGATTTTGGTATCTCTGGTAGGTGTTGCGTGGACGTACAGTTGCATGATGATTTAAACGCGCAACTATCATACGGATGACCTGTGTATGAGCCCTGCCATTAGTTATATTTCTTTCTTCGACGGCACCCTCAATATTGTCAACAGCAAACTTTATTTAGTAAAAGCTTTTCAAACATCTGAATGCGACTATAAGCAGGTAGGTTGCGTTGTGTGTTAAATCACAACAACGTGAGAAGCTACTTTATTCAATTGTGGCCTTCTAAAGTTGGTAACCTTATGTAGCAAAATGTTTGTCAAAAGCTCAATTGATAAGGAAAAGGGATACAAGTGACAAAAAGTTGATTTTGAGATATTCGCCTTCAAAGTTTCAAATTCTAGTTTAAATGCTATATGTCACTTGCACCTAGTCTTGCCAGATTTAAAATTGTAAAATTCTTGACATTCACCAAAAATTTTCTTGATTGTGAAAAAAAATCTTGACAAATAAAATCAATCATACGTTAGATGTTTTACATATTTCAGTTTCATTTAATTTTTATAAAAGTATAATTTCATATAAAAAGTATACTAAACATTAAAAAATCAATTACAGATATTTCAGTCAGTTAACTGACTGATAAATACCCTTACCTTATGTATGATATTACTTACAAAATTAAACTTTTTTAATGTCTTGAGGAGTTAATATTTGAATTTGTTGAAAATATGTTTCAATTTTCAGGTAATTGCCATATTTGTATACGAGGTACCAGCAAGGGACAGTACAAAGAGTCACATTTTTATTTGCAGGATAACGTGGAATAAACTTTTTATGTGGGTGTTTTTGTTTTTTATTTGAGGTTTGTTTTAAACTGACCAAATTTAAGCATTCTCCAATTGTCGGTTTGGATTTAATGTAAGAAATGTCAATGTTCCAAAAATTGGTCATTTTTATTGGGATTAATCAGGGGTCAGCCGATATAGTCCATATTCATTCCGGGGTCCAATTTTTATTACATGTTTAAATTCAGTGTACTAACAAAATGATATGCTTGGGAGATACCAAAAGGAATGTGGCAAAACGTTTCGATATTCTGAGGGTTTGTCTACTATTACCCCTTACCTAAGGTTGAGGTTATAAAAAATATAGTGGGAACACTGATGTTGATTTTTTTTATTTTACGACTTAGTGTTATTGGTAAATGTAATACTTCGAAGCATAAAATGAGAAAAGTTACGATTTGACATTACGTCGCTGACCTGACATTGTTTCTGTACGGCTTTCTAACACCATTAAGGATTTTCTCTACAAAAACAAGACGCCGGCGATATTTAGCCGATTAATTTAAAATTTGGGTTTATACGACCGGAGCTTTTGCTTGAAATTGGCTGTTTAAAGTTGTCAAATTACACAGTGCAACAGTGAAAAAAATACAAGAACTTGACAGTATAGGTTCGATTTTACCATCTGCGGGTAATAAAACCTTATACTCAGTTTGGCGAGAGAGGTGACCAATTTTTTTTTGGACCTCAAAAGATTCTCGATATCAGTGAGTCCCTTGAAAAAAGGCTACATCAGTTTTTGTCCAACAACAACTTTTTATACCATCACCCTTAGGGATGAGGGTATATATTTTGAACATTACTTTGAGGGAGTCCACATTTTTCACTAACAATGTTCGCAAAATTGTATCCATGGTAAAGTTGAAGAACTTTCGTGAACATATCAATACAATCTGAACGTGTATAGGCAACCTAAATAGCTCATTAATTCCAGTATGATACCGGTTTTTCGTACCATTACGGACGTGTAAGCCAGTTACGTAGTTGAATATTAACAAATTTTAAGTTTCTCGGCGGATTTTGAAAGAAGACACTGCGGCCTTTCCAACGATATATATAGTTATATTGATTACTTGTCATATATGTCTGTTTTTTGCATCGAAATTTTAAATTTTTGTGATTTATTTACTACTATCTGACCCGGGCAAACGTGGTTTTGAAAATTTTATGTTCACTGCAAGTCTTTCTTGAGTTACGGTGCAAAAACACAAAAAATCTAAATATTGCGCCATCTTCAATCTGCACAGAAACACTACTCACGGCCCATAGAGCATGCATATAAAATTTGGTCAAAATCGGTCCAGTAGTTTTTAAGTTTAGCGATCACGAACGTACACGTAATTTTTATATATGTAGAGATTTTTTAAGTTTGAAGAAGTTTGTAGCCACTATTTTATAAGGACACCATAATTTTCACTATTTTATTCGGAAAGTGCACGCTTTCACGAGTTAAACGCATACTTGTTTGTAAAGATCGGTTAACAAATAGTTAAGTTATTCATGTTTTCCGAAGGACGCCTATATTATCAACTTCTTGTATTTTACAAAAAGGTTTCATTTGTTGCACAGTGTTATTAGTGTTCAATAGGGAGGCAAAAATAAGTGATAATAGATTTTTGAACAAATACACTAACGAAAATTTTTCCCAATAATATTTCTATGAGCTGTTCATTTTATTTAAAATTATTTTGTCTGTAAAAATCTTGACAAAACTTATTTTTTCTTGATTCTTGACGAGCATTAAAAATTCTTGTAAATCAAGAAAAATCAAGATCGTCTGGCAACCCTACTTGCACCCCTATGCTGCTAACCTCCTCAATTGTGATCCGATTTTAAAGATATTTTTCAGTCTGATTATGCTTTTGCATAGCTACCCCGCTGCCTATCGATTATAAGTCGTTATACAGCCCATGGTTCATTCGACTACTGTACTCGCCGTTAAGCGCCCATGGACTAGAACTGCTGCAGTTAGGGTTGCCAGGCACCGAATTCGAAAAGTCGGGAAAACCGAGACTAAAAAGCGGGATTTGTCGGGACAAATGTAAAGATCATATTATATAGGTTTTGACATTTTTCATTAAGAAATATTATTAGTTGTTAAAAATGACTGGAATTCCTGACAGTTTTTACCAATATTCAATCGTATGATTGGTTCAGCCTTTATAAGATCAAAAGACAAACCAAATGTCTTTTCGTGTACAAATTGTTTAAAATACTAAATACTTTTTTGCAATAAGCGTTTTTTATCGGTAAAAAAGATATAAATGAGATCAATTTAAAGAAATTCATGTGACCATAAAAAATGTGACCATATTTTGTCATTTAGTAAACCTTTGGGCAATTCTCCATAAACAGCTCGAAGACTGCAGTAGTCGCTGTACAACATGTCATTGTCCTCTGCATCTGATATTTGTAGAACTTTGGGAATTTCTCCCAAGTCAATAGTAAGTCTTTTAGAATAAATGCTGCAATTTGTCAAAAATGTAATGTTATGAACAGCTGTGGTAAAATCAGATTATAGACAATTGCTAGGGATGGGAAAGAGATTAATACCCATGGAAATGGGTAAATGGAAAAATTTTAAGTGCACACAACTAGTTCATTAGAGAAAAGTATTTTTTTGTACCTTCTTTAATATGTTGTTTCTTTGATTATTCTAAGTATAGGTAGTAAATATTAAAAGGCGTGAACTGCAGCTAGGCTTGCCAGATGGTCGGGAATAGGCGGGATTTTCCCGACTTCTCCGAAGTAATTAAGGGGAAAATCCCGCCTATTCCCGACCATCTGGCAAGCCTAGCTGCAGTTCATGCTGATGAACCCCTTGTGTACGTGTGTTGATTGATTGATTGATTGATTGATTGATTGATTGATTGATTGATTGATTGATTGATTGATTGATTGATTGATTGATTGATTGATTGATTGATTGATTGATTGATTGATTGATTGATTGATTGATTGATTGATTGATTGATTGATTGATTGATTGATTGATTGATTGATTGATTGATTGATTGATTGATTGATTGATTGATTGATTGATTGATTGATTGATTGATTGATTGATTGATTGATTGATTGATTGATTGATTGATTGATTGATTGATTGATTGATTGATTGATTGATTGATTGATTGATTGATTGATTGATTGATTGATTGATTGATTGATTGATTGATTGATTGATTGATTGATTGATTGATTGATTGATTGATTGATTGATTGATTGATTGATTGATTGATTGATTGATTGATTGATTGATTGATTGATTGATTGATTGATTGATTGATTGATTGATTGATTGATTGATTGATTGATTGATTGATTGATTGATTGATTGATTGATTGATTGATTGATTGATTGATTGATTGATTGATTGATTGATTGATTGATTGATTGATTGATTGATTGATTGATTGATTGATTGATTGATTGATTGATTGATTGATTGATTGATTGATTGATTGATTGATTGATTGATTGATTGATTGATTGATTGATTGATTGATTGATTGATTGATTGATTGATTGATTGATTGATTGATTGATTGATTGATTGATTGATTGATTGATTGATTGATTGATTGATTGATTGATTGATTGATTGATTGATTGATTGATTGATTGATTGATTGATTGATTGATTGATTGATTGATTGATTGATTGATTGATTGATTGATTGATTGATTGATTGATTGATTGATTGATTGATTGATTGATTGATTGATTGATTGATTGATTGATTGATTGATTGTGCTTAGTCCCTTAACTTTCGGTTTTCACCTTTATCCCTGTAATTTTCATTATACTGGTTCTCTCTTTTATTCCATATACAATTTTCCGGCTGAAGTGTCGTTTCAGCACCCTCCTCTTCTCATTATATCGTTACATCACCGCACGCATTGCAAGTTTTGCCCTGTATGCAGAAATGCACCCTTGGTGAAGATACTTATCCGTCAACTCACTTGACTGACATTTGTGTACTGATTTTGTGTCAGCTGTATACAGCTTCTCGCCCTAGACTCGTGGCTTAAGTTGTAAGAGAGAATTTACGAGGAAGTATTTCATGGGCATTTAAGAAACTTTTGGATTATGTTGACGCGTGGTCTTAGTTGATACCATTTTCGCACCGGTGTGTTTGGGCTTCACATTGTTTTCTTGAAGCTTTTAACAATTAAGGTTGTGATAATGAGTGGAAAAGGCACAGCAAAAGGTACTGATGAAGATGGTTTGGCAACCGTCAAAATAGCTATCTACCCTGCCAGCTGTCAACATACTCCATTTCACATAAACTCTTGTAAAACAAATCCTATTAGTAATAATATAATAGATCTCGAACCGAACGATGAAAACACATTCATTACTTTTTCATAAACTTAAAAAAAAATATTCAAAAAAAAGTAATGCTAAATTTCAAAAATTATCATTTTTTGAATTTTTGACGCAGCATATCGAAACAAAACAAAAACTTTTTATATGCTCATAACAAAAATACCCTAAATTTATTGACAGTTTTAAAGTTATAAAAATAATCATTCAATGTATAAAAGATTCAATTCAGTTCTCACCAAAGTATGAATATCACCGAAAATTTATAATATTTATCCATGGATTCTTCCCATGAAATTTTACATGATTCTTGATACTCTATTGAACATTCCCAACACCGTCCTTTTCATCACAAACTCATTGCACACTTTTTCATTCATCAATTAATGATTTTTATCGTAACATACATCAGTTTTTGTCGTTAACTATTTGTTCTACTTTTATAGATATTAAACTCTCTATCACAATGTGATGTGATACTGTGACCATTTAAAATGCTGTTAGGCGGCGGCGGTTTACTATGTTTTGACAGAAGACATAGTAGTAACACCGTCGCCGCCTGTCACCAGAGACGACGACAGCTCAATGAAACCTGATAATGATGATCTTGGCGCGATAGACGGACGCACTCTCATTGATCTTGCAATGGAAAATGCGCAGGCGAAAGCGAACTCATTTATCTGCCACAAACGCTGCCTTGTTAAGAGCGATTAACTTGATCTTAATTAGAAGAAGACAATAAGTGAAAATTTTATAAAATTAAAAATAAATAAAGAAATCTTTCCCCCCACCACCAAACGGTAATGAGCGATTATTAAAACAAAGTCAATAGAATGATACAATTAATTTTAATTGTTGTCACAATTTTTTAAAAGGCCAAACAATTCATAACTCTCACATTAGAGTGGCTGTGGATTAGAGAGAGAGGTGACTTGGGATGATTCGCGTGGCATGGTTATGGATGCAGTTATGGTAAATGTAATTTTCTCCCAATAGTAGTAGTAGTATGATTTGTCTATTGGATATTCTATTGGTCTTAAAAGCGAAACTACATTGAAACTTAATAATATCAGTCATGTGTCGGCTTATTGACAAAACATCTTGTTTAGGAGATAGTCATACAGGCGAGTGTAGGTTATAAGAAAGCCTTGTTATATCAGAAACGGAACAACTCAATTATGATGACCTCTTTCTACGCGGTATATAGTTTTCTAGGTAAGGCGTGCAAATATTACCAAAAATGACTTCGAACGGATAGCACGGAGGAATAATTTGTTATACATACTATGTCGCCTTGTATTTACCATGGATTTTGGTAGGTTAAGGATATACGTTCCTAAAAGTTCTATCGTAGCATATAATGACATTTTTAAATAACCGTTTTTAAATTCCAAATCATCTCTATGACATTTAAGTTAAAGTTTTTTTATTGTTCTGTAATTTAAACCCTAAGGGCCAATATAAACAAATTACAAAATTCATCAATAATGACGACTCACACATTTGTTAAATCCAAAAAAACTTAACAGCAAAACTACTATTTATTAATGCTCCATATATATGATACCGTTTAATGTTTTAATTTCTCCACCAGAACTCAATACACAATTCATTGCAAACAATTTTGCAATTATTTACGATAAAAAAAAGGAATTGCAACAAAAATGTATTACATATCGCACTGGAACGTGTGTGATAATATTACACTTTATCACTTTAACACACAGAGACCAGTAACAAAATCAAAAATTTATGGCACAATAGACGATTTATGGGAGACTACAAAACAGAGCAGAAATTAAAACACGGTCAATAAAAAATAGAACACTATGGTAATATGCAACAAACAACCAACAAGACTGTGCTCAACTAAATAGCATCCGCTCTGGAAGAGTGAAATATTGGGGTGACAGCAAAAATTTAACGTTGAATTTTTGGGTGTCGTTGGAGATGTAAAGTGAAAATTGCATCTCAAGCCGACTCATAACCTCCTTCGTGGTGGCACCTGGGTAACGTTGTTCGTGTTATTTTTTATCTTGAATAGCGGTAGATAGGGAGCGGCGAACCCTTGAGCTAGCCACCCCCGCCTTCAGGTCCTATACTGGCTGTGAAAACACGAGAAAGAAAATGTAACAAACGGAACTCGCCAAACGTTGACGACCGCCGCAAACGAAATAAGGACCATGATTTAAGAATATACACCTGGAACGTCTGGACTCTCTATAGAGAAGGTGCCACTATCCGACTGACGGATGTCCTCAAAAAATATAAGGCTGACATCAACGCCATCCAGGAGATGAGATGGACCGGACAAAGATGCTCGGGACGTAAAAATTGCGAAATCTGTTACAGCTACCATGCGAAAAGGCACGAATTTGGATGTGTATTTGTAGTTGGCGAGAGACTACGACATCTTGTCTCGCGGTTCAATACTGTTACTGATCGAATAGCCGTAATCCGCATCAACGCATTTAACGAACGCCTAGAGGAAACATACGACCGCTGCCTTGGCCACGACATTAAAATAAAAAACAAGTAAGAAAGTTTCAGTCGGGCAACCCGACTAACATATACCCTTACCCTCAGTAAACCATAAAATTTCTAAAGTTAGCGGAGTGGTACATTTTTATGGGAGGTACCAGAAGGGTCGTGTCTAGACTTCCAGATTTTTTCACAAAAACTTTATCCTGTTATAGCTTTACTAAATTCAGAACTTGGCCACGATCCCGTTGGGTGTATTGATATTATTACTCCATTACTAAAGTGGGCGGAAAGGTACAATTGTATGGGAGGTACCAGAAGGGGCGTGGCTAGACTTCCAGATTTGTTCCCCAAAACTTAAGCCTATTATATCTTAAAAAAAAAAAGAATTTGGGCACGATCCCGTTGGGTTTATTGATATTATTACTTTATCTCTAAAGTGGGCGGAAAGGTACAATTGTATGGGAGGTAGCAGAAGGGGCGTGGCTAGACTTCCAGATTTTTTCACAAAAACTTTTTCCTGCTTTAGCTTTACGAAATGCAGAATTTGGACACGATCGCGTTAGATCTATTAATAGTATTAATCAATCTCTAAAGTGGGCGGTACCAGAATGGTATGGGAGGTACCAGATGGGGCGCCTCTAGACTTCCTGTTTTTTTGTGCAAAACTGTATCCTGCTATAGCTTTACTAAATAAAGAATTTGGGTACGATCGCGTTGGATTTATTGATATTATTACTTCATCTCTAAAGTGGGCGGAAAGGTACATTTGTATGGGAGGTACCAGATGGGACTTGGCTAGACTTAATATTTTATTTTCCGAAACTTTATCCTTTTACAGCTGTACTAAATACAGAATTTGGGTACGATCCCGTTGGGTGTATTGATATTATTACTCGATTTCTAAAGTAGGCGGAATGATGTATTTGTATGGGAGGTACCAGAAGGCGCGGGCCATGCAATACCGTAAGTAGTTTTGGGGAAATAGTAACTCGTGCAAAATGTTAAAACATCTTTCGAAAGTTATTGTACGCACCAGCCGGACACCCAGACAGACAGACGGACATGACTCAAATGATTTAAAAAGTCATGAATCGAATTTGGTTCAAGAAACCTAGGATCTAAAGTGACTCATTCTATGTGTTACACTTTTCGGTCGTATTAAATGATATATATGTACATTAGCTATGGAATAGTGTTATATGGAAATTCTTAGTAACGACTTTTTTACATCGCGGAACCTCTTATTTTGTGAGGTTCAGTAAAAAAATGCTGGAGGCAAAAAATGGTGGTGGTGGGGTCAGGTTTAACCGTCCCGCATTGGGGTCAAAGTTCAGAAAAATTTGAAAAAAATGTACAACAGTCCTCCTAACTACCATGGGGTTGTCGTTAGGGGGTTGGGATGTATGGCAGACCTTCATGAATTTCTTTTGCCAACATTTTCTCCGAACATACTTACCCCCTATCTCCACTCCTTCGGGGGGCTCCCGTACAAATTTTTAATTACCCCCTTATTACTCCGTATAATGTTCCCGAAGCCCTAACTTCACTAGGGTCACCCCTAGGGGGTTAGAATGTATGACGGATCTCCAGGAAAATCTTTTCTGAACATTTTCTTCGAACATACTTACCCCCTATTTTCTCTCCTTAGGGGGGCTCCCATACAAACTGCACCAAAACCCTCCCTCAATATAAGAAAAACCGCCCTACCTATCCAGGTGTTGTCCCTAGGGGATTATGATGTATGGCGGACCTTCATGATTTTTTTTCCCCAATATTTTCCCCAAACATACTTACCCCCTACCTCCCCTCCTTATACTGGCTCCCATACAAACTGACCAAAACCCTCCCTCAATATGAGAAAAACCGCCCTACCTATCCAGGTGTTGTCCCTAGGGGATTATGATGTATGGCGGACCTTCATGATTTTTTTCCCCCAATATTTTCCCCAAACATACTTACCCCCTACCTCCCCTCCTTATACTGGCTCCCATACAAAATGCACCAAATATTGGGATGAATCAAACCAATTTATTTTTATCGTGCGACGGATATTTCTTGCGATTGGCATCGACGACCTGAAGCAAGAATTGTTTCTCATTTTCGTTTCGACATAAAACATTGTTGTAATCCTGCATTAATTTGACACCTCTCTCTGCAGTGTCGTTAACAACATGCAAGGTGCTTACGATCTGCTTCGCTTTGTTGTAGTCTTCCCGGTTTTCCCAGGTTTTTGGATCGGTTGAAATTAACTCATTTGGTAATCCAAAGCGATCGAATAATTTAACTGTGTCTCTCGTCACGAAATGGCTCAAATCTTTTGCAATGAATTCTTTCACTTGTTTCGAATGCAATTCAATTTTTTTCACGCCTTTGGAGCCGACAACAATAGCTGAACGTGAACAAGCTGACTTAACACCTTGATTTTCATCCTCATCCTCGCTCTCTTCCTCCTTTTCCCTCGTTTTCCTCGTCATCAGATTGAGATTCTACTTTTTCGTCGTCTTCTTGGAATGAAAGAATTACATTCGCCATTTTTTGCTTGATATTATGGGAAACGTTTTTATCGAATAGTGCAAGAGCCACAGCTTCAGCACTGATGTACCAAAGGTGATTGCACAATTTATCCACCACTTTCTGTGACACATTTCCATCAATTGACTGAGCGACTGCCGCTTTTAAAAAATTGAAGTCTTGATTGGGTGCCTCGACAGCCGTGGTGCTCCCAACCAAGCTTTCACATAAAGTGTCACGATAAATATGCAAATACCGCGAAGCTTCTCTAATTAAATTTCGGTTAAATTGAAATGTTTTCGAAATAGAAACATTTTTATGCAGTATATGGCCTTGGTCATCCATCGGGCATGGCTGGTAGGTCCTGGAGCGCGGAAATGGTAACTGGGAATGTTTTCTCCAAGAAATAATAAAACGATCTGCAGGAATTCTCTGTAGTCTGCTCTGGGATGTTTCTCTTGTAGCTGAGCCAAACAAAATGATTTGACTTCAATCAGAACATTAACAGGTATTTTCATAGCGACTTTATCGTCTGTTATGCCACTGGTATATTGTTTGTCTTTCATCATTTCCCAATCACATTTAAATCGAGCAAACAAAGGTACACCTGGAGCTGACGTTTTACCGAATTTGGCATCGAACACCTCTTTCAATACCAGTTTAAATATGATGTCTGCACGGTAAGTATAAAAGATCTCGTTCCAATAACTGTTCAAGAATGAGTGACGCACCTTGGAACGAGCCAGTGTTTGTTGAAGTTGTATCGAAGGAAATGGCCTGAACGCGGTCAGATATTTCCCAATCTAACAAAAGGCCATACACCGACTCCGGCACTGAGTTAAATTATTCAATCGCTTTGGATTACCAAATGAGTTAATTTCAACCGATCCAAAAACCTGGGAAAACCGGGAAGACTACAACAAAGCGAAGCAGATCGTAAGCACCTTGCATGTTGTTAACGACACTGCAGAGAGAGGTGTCAAATTAATGCAGGATTACAACAATGTTTTATGTCGAAACGAAAATGAGAAACAATTCTTGCTTCAGGTCGTCGATGCCAATCGCAAGAAATATCCGTCGCACGATAAAAATAAATTGGTTTGATTCATCCCAATATTTGGTGCATTTTGTATGGGAGCCAGTATAAGGAGGGGAGGTAGGGGGTAAGTATGTTTGGGGAAAATATTGGGGGAAAAAAATCATGAAGGTCCGCCATACATCATAATCCCCTAGGGACAACACCTGGATAGGTAGGGCGGTTTTTCTCATATTGAGGGAGGGTTTTGGTCAGTTTGTATGGGAGCCAGTATAAGGAGGGGAGGTAGGGGGTAAGTATGTTTGGGGAAAATATTGGGGAAAAAAAATCATGAAGGTCCGCCATACATCATAATCCCCTAGGGACAACACCTGGATAGGTAGGGCGGTTTTTCTTATATTGAGGGAGGGTTTTGGTGCAGTTTGTATGGGAGCCCCCCTAAGGAGAGAAAATAGGGGGTAAGTATGTTCGAAGAAAATGTTCAGAAAAGATTTTCCTGGAGATCCGTCATACATTCTAACCCCCTAGGGGTGACCCTAGTGAAGTTAGGGCTTCGGGAACATTATACGGAGTAATAAGGGGGTAATTAAAAATTTGTACGGGAGCCCCCCGAAGGAGTGGAGATAGGGGGTAAGTATGTTCGGAGAAAATGTTGGCAAAAGAAATTCATGAAGGTCTGCCATACATCCCAACCCCCTAACGACAACCCCATGGTAGTTAGGAGGACTGTTGTACATTTTTTCCAAATTTTTCTGAACTTTGACCCCAATGCGGGACGGTTAAACCTGACCCCACCACCACCATTTTTTGCCTCCAGCATTTTTTTACTGAACCTCACAAAATAAGAGGTTCCGCCGTATAAAAATCGAGAATTCGCGCACTATTCCATAGCTAATGTACATGCCTACCCGTACGGTGAGGGTATAAATAGGAAGGAAAGATTTTCTTGCTTCAACGATCGGTAAATTCAGCCTGCATACCGACATGTCAGACAACGGGCTTAGGCTGGTTAGCTTCGCAGCGGGAAGGAACATGGTAGTGAGTGGAGCCAGATTCCAGCATAAAGATATCCACAAGGCAACTTGGCTATCCCCCGATAAAAACACCAAAAATCAAATTGATCATGTGTCATGGACGTGCGTGTGATGCGTGGTGCTAATATTAGCTCGGGTCATTACCTGGTTGCAGCCAATGTGCGCACAAGATTGATCAGAGCTAGCCACTGTCTACTCCAAGCAGCTCTTCCAATTACTACGACACAACGCCTCTACTTCTGATGTTCCCGATACACAGTGGCAGCAACGTCCTAGGATATGAAAAACGACGCTCAGACGAATCCTGGTACGATGATGAATGTCGCATAGCGTCTGAGGAACAGGATGCCGCTTATAGAGCAACGCTGCAGCCAATTGTAACCCGGGCTGTTAGGGAACGGCACAAGAAGACAGTAAGACAGGCGAGACAGCTATTTAAACGTCAAATGAAGGAACGGGAGAACGAGGATATAGAGCGATAGAGGGATAGTGGTGAGGCCAAAAAATTTTACCAGAAAGTAAAAGCAAAAGGCTACGATAATGGGTTCCCCTCCTGTAAGGACAAGGATGGAAACCTGCATACATATGCACAGAGTGTGCGGCATATATGGAGAGAACACTTCCAGCAACTGTTGGTTCCAGAAGGCAGCACACGTGAAGGTATCACGCCAATTGTCGACGACGGCTTAGATTGCCCACCACCAAGTCAAGTCGAGGTAAGAAGAGCAATATGGCGGCTGAAATATAATAAAGCAGCCGGTGGCGACGGACTTCTGGCAGAGCTCTTCAAGTCCAGTGGCAAGAAGCTGATAACGAACATGCACTAGCTCCTACGCACGGTTTGGCTTAGTGAATGCATGCTCGATGATTAGAACCTAAGCGTATTATGTCCTGTGCTGAAAAAGGTGATCCAAATGTGTGCTCCAACATCAGCGGGCTCAGCCTTTTACAAATCACACATAAGGTCCTGTCGAGTGTGCTATGTAAAATACTAAATCCAGTGTTATCCAACCTGATCGGGCCTTATCAGTGTGGCTTTAAACCTGATAAATCTACAACTAATCAGATATTCACACTTTGGCAAGTCATTAAAAAGACTAATAATAAACAGATCGACACGTGCCTTCTATTCGTCGATTATAAAGCTGCCATCGACAGCCCGATACGGCAGAAATTACTCGAAGCCACGGCTGTGTTTGGTATTCCAGCGAAGCTGATACGCATATGCTGAATAACGCTGACTGACACGAAGTCTTCAGTGAGGATTGGCAAGGACGTTACGGAGCCATCTATACCAGACGGGGCATAAAACAAGGCAACGGTCTATCGTGTGACCTCTTCAACATTGTGATGGAGATGATAATGAGTAAAGCTGCAGTAAACACGAGTGGCACGGTATTCAACAAAAGCCACATGCTACTCACGTACGTTGATGACGTAGCTTTATCGGTCGAAAACTGCGGGATGTGACTGCAGCCTTCTCAGGCATACAGAAGGAATCAGCGAACATGGGTCTAATGGTGAAGGACAAAACAAAGTTATTAGTTTCAACGAACAAATAAACTATTCGTTTGGAAAACTGCGTGTACGTTGGCAACTATAACTTCGAGGTAGTAGATAATTCTATCTACCTGGGCTCCGCCATCCACAAAACAAATAATGTCAGCCTCGAAATCCGGAGAAGAATTCTGTTTGCTAGTAAATGCTACTACGGACTAAGTACTTGATTTAATGGCAGAGCCCTCTCTCGACGTACAAAAATCCAGCTATACCAGATACTGGTTCTACTTGTCTTAATATATGGTTCAGAATCGTGGGTTATGACACAAGGGGATGAATCGGTTCTGGCAGTATTCGAGAGGAAAATACTTCGTAAAATATATAGGCCCATCATCGTTAACGAAAAGTATCGATGTCGTATGAATCATGAGCTGTACGAGCGTTACACTGACATTGACGTGGTGAGGTGCAGCGGTTGCGTTGGCTAGGTCATGTTGTACTCATGGACGAAAATGTTTTAGCTCGAAAAGATTTCGACAATTAACTCGATGGAAGGCGCAGAAAAGGGCGATCAAAACTCCGTTGGAAAGTACAGGAAGTGATTGACCGATGTCTGACCCACTCAGCTGAGGGAAATCTTATATACGACATGTCATACCGATGTCTGAAAGATTTCTGAATGTAAACCGTAGGAAAAACTGAAGGGAAATTGCCTGTTTCTTCAATAATATTTTGTTGTTTCCTCCTAAACAGAGTTCCGAAATCGCTGCGAACTCGATCAGATATGTCGGGCTTTCAACGAGTCGTACCGATATCGGTAAGAAGAGTTCAGACAATGTGCATACGTGTCGGATATCAGCTAATGTCCGGGCTTTTGGTTTGCTGGGAGTACATTAAATTGTTGTGTGTGTGTGTTAAGTTATGCCTACCACTACTTTAAAGAAATATTTCGTAAAAAAAATTCCTTTTCCCCATGGACAATTCGAGATATTTTCATGTTCGCTTAACTAGCTTGCTATTATTTTGCCCACTGTAAAAGCGTTGTGAACGACTATTGAACTTGAAACCCCAATTTTGGATTGCAAATGAAGAAGAAACCAAACATGAAGCAACACTCACTCTCATAGACCACTGGACGACTTACACAAACATTTGGCCTGATGGCCGTAAACTGGGTCACACTAAAGTTTTCCTGCTACAATGCCGACGCGGACGGTGACGGCTTGCTGTGATATGGTTTTTGGCGTGGTTTCGCCCGTAGCCACTTTATAGTAGTTCATAAGTGATTTAGTGACTGGCAAGAGGAGCTGCCATTATCAACAGCAGCCGCAGCAAGAAACAACAGCAGCGCCATCAAGGAAAACCAGTTGCGCGCACGCCTAAAAACAACAATCGCTAGACGATCGAGTTGCAGCAGCAGCAGCAGCCTAGGAAAGCTAAGAAATGCAAAACAATCATTAATTGATATTCTAGATAAAACAATGGCCGCAAAAAGAAAATGAAGATTGCAGCTACTACCGCAGCTACTGCTTCTTTAGTATGGCGCAGCAGAAAAGAAAGTTATGCCAAACAGCGAGAAAATTTGTTGCAACTTGCAACGGCGAGGTTAGTAGCAATCTGCACTTGAAGAGTAACAGGCGTGCAACTGAAACCTACACGCTTGCCATACAAATTCAAATAACTTAATAAGGATTAAGCGCGGCAACGGCGATATCTACCAAGTGTTTCCATCTGCAGCCAATACTAATACTAACCCTTGCGGGAGCGATCGTCATGAGATACACGGCGTTGCCAACTTGGCTAGAAGTTTTGCTTCTTATGGCCGTAGCTGTAGTACTTATCGTGCCCTCAAACCAACTGGACCCACAACAGCAAGATCAAGAACCCTCCGTGTCGTCGTCGACGCAAAGCCCACAACAAACAGACAGCAGCGCCTCAAGTAGCCGTTTAAATCGTTTACAATCCACACCCAGCATGAGCGTACCCTTTTTCCGTACATCCATTCCCATGCGTATCTATGAGTGTTTAAGGGATTTTAGCACTTTGCGCTGCACGAAGCTGTTTGTCCTACAAAAGATGGAGGAACGCAAGAGTTGGAGTAACACAGGCAATATAACCAAAGATTTTCTTAATCAGTTTTTCGATGACAACGAACGCATGGGCAGCCTCATAAGTGACAGATTTCGTAAAATGCCCGACAATGAATTGAACAAAAAGTTGGTAGTGAACTTTCAGAGGTTTTTTAAAAATCGTGATATCAAAATGAAATTTCTGCCAGGTCTAATGTTGAAATTTGTGCCCAACAAAGAGAATAAATTAAAGTTTTCCCTGAAGAAAAGTAAGATGAGTCAACATGATATAAATCCCTCCCATTATTGTTATAATTTCCCTATATTTGCACAGAGACCAAATATTATCACGAAGGACGTGCTCAAGATTCCACAGGTCTAGTGGGTGTACTCAAGGATAATGGTCTAGTTGATGGCAGTTTGGAGGCCCACGATAATGGCAGCTTGGAAGATGATATCGATGGCAAGTCAAAACGTAAAGGCTCCAAGAAGAAGATCAAAAAGGATAAGTCATCGTATAAGACGACAATATTACAAATGGCTGTGCCAGTGATGGTAAAGTATATATATGTCCATATGTAGCAGAACTTAAGTGTGTGGTAGTAAAAACAGTCGGCAAATTTTAAGTAATTAAAAGGTATTGTTGAGAGTCAATATTGATTTTAACAACAATTTTAATCATATCAATTAAATGCGTCGTTAATATGGAAAATTCAGCATATAACACAGTACAACACATGACAAATTTCCCTATACGATACTTACTTACTTCAAATCGATATTGAATTATTATGGCATGTAACTTGACAAAACGAATGATGCGGAACTTTTTCTTTTTGGGGCTACTTTCACGTGCAGTTCTCAGAATTGAGTCCCAAATCAATTAGCTGAAAAATGTTGTACTGTGTAGTCATTATCAAAAATTACATTTTCAACAATCAAACTACAATATCAGTAGTTGATATTACAAAAGCCATTGTTGGCTCAATTTCCATTAAAAAATTAATTGTATTTACGAAATTAATTTTTTTTAAATTCATTTATTCCATTTCCAATTGAAATTCAAATATTTCATTCGAAACTCAAAACTCGTTAATTAATATTCTAATACTCCATTTGAAATTCCAAAAATATCAATTCAAATTAAAATTTTCCATTTGAAATTCGAAAAATATCAATTGAAGTTTGAAACTCGTCAATTAAAATCCAAAACATAGCAATGGAAATTCAAAACTCATCAACTGAAATTCAAAACTCAAAATTCTACTCATCAGTTGAGAGAGTTTTGATGAATTTTGAATTTCAATTGACGAATTTTGAATTTCAATTGACGAGTTTTGAATTTCAATTGACGTGTTCTGAATTTGAATTGACGAGTTTTAAATTTCAATTGATATTTTTCCAATTTCAACTGGAAAATGAGTCCCTTTGTGATACCATTTTAAAATGTTCGCACCAAATATTCCTATTCTGTTCGGTGAACGTCGCTATCAAGCCATTTCGTTGCTCTGATAAAAGCATGGATGTTCCGTAAATCACCTACTGATAGACAGGTATTGTCTAGAAGTGTCCGATAAACAAGCTTTTCATATCTCAGGTCACTTAAAGCAGGGCAGTGACATAGAAGATTCTCCGTGGTGTTCTCTTCTTCCTTATAATTGCAGCTTCTACAAAAATCGTTGTAGGGTAGTTTCAACCTCTCAGGCGTCTTTACCAACCGGCCAGTGACCGGTTATTACAGCTACAATGTTCCTCAGGTGGGCTCTGGAGAAGTTTAGCACAAATCGTGTCCTCTGTATATCCATTGCAGGCCAATTTTTTTTGGTGGCCGTGCAAATGAGTTCTCTCACCCATCTCTCCTTAGCAATGAGGTTCAGTTTCCCCGCAATTAGCTGTTTCCCCCTTGTGAGAGGGATCTCAATGAGACCGTTAACTTCGGGGGCCCTTTCCAACATATCAAAATTTAAGGACATCAACAAATTTTTTGATCCGTGTACTCTATGACCCCCAGTTGGAATGCTTGATACATTTATGTGCAAAAATTTTGGGACTCAATTCTGAGAATTGCACGTGAAAGTAGCCCCAAAAATAAGAACTTTTGCATCATTCGTTTTGTCAAGTTAGCTATATTAATAATTTAATGGTCATACGAATTTTTTGCTCAAGTGGGATTTTTAGCACTTTTTATATTTTTACCCGGTTTTATATCGGTATACCGTATGGCATATTAATTTTGTGTCTGAAGCAAATTTGTGGTAGTAAATAGATTTTTGGTTCCATAAATTGTACTTTTTGGTACCATAAATTGCACTTTCTGTTACATTAAATTGTACTTCTTCGTACCATAAATTGTAGTTTTTGGTACCAACAATTTTACTTTTTGTTATCATAAATTGTATTTTTGGTACCATTAATTGTACTTAGATATTGAATAGATATCATAATTAGCATTTTTTGGTACAATAAATTGTACTTGTTAGTGTCATAAATTGCACTTCTTCGTACAATAAATTGTACTTTTTGTACCATAAATTGCACTTCTTGGTACAATAAATTGTACTTTTGGTACCAAAAATTTCACATTATGTTACAATAAATTGTACTCTTTGGAACCATAAATTGCAGTTTGGGTACCAATAAAGTACTTTTTGATACCATAAATGTATGTTCTGGTACAAGAATGTCCTTTTTTGTACAATAAATGTACTTTTTAGTACAATAAATTGTACTTTTTAGTAAATTAAGTAAATTTATAAATTAAATGTTTTGGAACAATAAATAGTACTTTTTGGTACAATATATGTAGTAGTGTATCAGGTATTATTATCCGATGATTGAATATACCAGAAAATGAAGTACCGAGTACTATTTGTGTATCAAATTTTATTTCTGTTGGGGTAAAAAAACAGTTTGGTCACGCCCGCTCCGTTTACTGATCCAAAATTAAAATGTCGTCTGCATATTTATATTTGTTTTGGGTATACTATCACGGTGTACAATTTTATCTCTCTAGGGCTAAAATTTAGTTTTGCCACGCCGCTTTGATCCAAATTAAAATGTCACCTGCACATTTATATTGGTTTTTCGTATACTATCAGGGTGTCAAATTATACCTCTCTAGGGTTAAAATGCTGTTTTGCCACGCCCCTTTGATCCGTACTTTGATCCAAATTAAAATGTCGTCTGCATATTCATATTCGTGTTGTCAAGTACTATCTGTGTACCAAATTTTATATCTCTGAGGCTAAAATGCAGTTTGGTCACGCCCTCTCCGCCCACTGATTCAAAATTAAATGTCGTCTGCATATTCATATTCGTGTTACCGCGTACTATTGGTGTATCAAATTGTATATGTTTAGGGCTAAAATATTGTTTTTTCACGACCCTCAGTCCTCTGATCAAAAATTAAAATTTCATCTGCCAAGAACTATCTGGGTATAAACTAGAGATGGGCACTCGTTACGTGATTGGCGTGAATCACGTGAATCATGCGTGATACACGCGTGAATGTGAGTAAGTTGGAAATTCGCTCACGTGAGCGTGCATGAACGTGAGTGCCAAAAAAATCTTCGTGCATGAGCGTGCGTGAGTGCATACTTTGCGTGAATCACGCTACTCACGCCACTCACGCAAAGAAAAAAAATAGTTATGGTTTATAGAATTTACAGCAGATAATTATGTAATAAATTAATTTTTATATGAACTGTTGGAAACCTTTTTCAATGAATTTAACAACGAAATAAAGTATATATAAATATGTATGGTAGGATGGTCGAAAAAATCGGTGTTGAATTTTTGTCAGTGCCACCCCCCAAGAATGATGTCTTTGCAGCTTTTAGGATAGCCAGCACGATTCGAGTATGTTAACATGTAAAGTTTTTAAGCTCCTACAGCCACGTTTGGTGGGCATAACTCAAGAACGACTAGTCTAATTTTGATAAAACATATATCCGAAATTAAGGAATTAATATTCCTGTTCATAAGTAATTTCTCTGCATAATGAACAGTTTCGTAGTTATAAAAAGTTTTTTAAAAATATAAAGAAATTGTCTAAAAAATTAAATTTTTTTATATTTAAAAAATAATAAATTTTCAAGTCCTACTACATTACCGTAATGCACATAACCAATGAATAAAATGAGACATAGATCATGAAAATCGATGAATGCGTTTCGCTTTAATTCACAATTAAGTGAAGGAATCTTATTTGACAAAAATGTTGATTTTTTGATACAATGTATATGGACAATCGTACTGAATGAATTTAAAAAAATTATTTGAGGATATTTACAAAACTCTCTAGAAAAAACGTTGATCATTTTGTATGATTCTTAGAATTAATAAATGTTAGTAATAACGAAAAGGTTATTTCATTTTAATGATTGCGGTAGCTACTCCGCACAGTGTCGTGTTTTCATACAATCGGAGGCCAAAAATAAAAGGGGATATTAAACCAGTACAGAAATTTCAGTCCGGTAAACTGACTGATAAATACCATCACCCAATATACGATATTGTTTCTGTTTGGGGTTATTGAAATTAATAGATATTTAATTAAAATAAAATTACTTATAGATTGTTTTTTGTCTGCCTGTGGAGCAAAACCGTAAAAAATTTGACTTACTTGTATAGAAGGTACAATTAGGGCCAGCACAACGTGTCTGCTTGTTTTCGTAAATCAACGTTCAATGAACGCTTACCTTGGCAAAACTTGTCTGAATTCAGTGTGTATATAAAATGATATGTATGAAAAGGGGCAATATCGTTTGTTTATATGGAAGGTACCAGAAGGGGTGTGTCAAATAGTTAGGGCTTCTGAGGTTTCGCTTCCTATTGCAATATAAATTAATCGACCAGTTATCATTACCCGCCAAGTGTCCGTTTGGAAGTTATGGGAGAAAAATTAATTTTCCAAAAATAGGTCATTTTGTATGGTAGGTGCCAGAAGGCTTGAACCGATATAGTCCATATTCATTCCTGAGTTTAAGTTTCATAAACGAACATTATACGCAAAATTCGAGTGAATTCAGTTTACTTACAAAAAAGATATGCATGTACATTTATGAGGGTCAATTCGGTCATTTGTATGGGAGGTACCAGAAGGGGTGTGGTAAGGGTTTCGGTGTTCTTAGAGTTTGTCTACTATTGCAAGATAAATAAACTGACCAAATTTAAATATACTCCGGTCATGCATTTGGGAGTTATTAAAGAAATATTAATTATCCAAAAACAGGTAATTTTGTATGGGGTGGAGCTATTCTGCCCATTTACAATCCCATAAGTTCATTGTGAAAAATATTAATACTGGTATAGTTGTATACCGATCCGTTAAGGTTTAATCGAGTTATCCTGCCCACCAGCCAGGCGGACATAGCTCAATCGTCTTAAAAAGTCCTGCAACGAATGATGTATTACTGACAACGGTGTTGAATTACTACTCAAAGGACACGCCAACCATATATCCCTATATTGAAATAACTTATATTTTCCGAAACTATTGTTGGTATTGAATTTTTAAGGTAAATTTTAATTTGTTTTCATAAATAACTGCGTAACTATTGATTCTGCAGAGAAATCGTTTATGATTTCGTAAATTTCGGATTTTTGTTTGATCAAAATTGGACTAGTCGTTCTTGAATTAGTCCACTAACTAGGCTACAGGAGCTTTAAAGCTGTAAGCCCAAAGCGGCACGGGTTTACATACCCCAATCGTACTCAAACTTTGGCAATCCTAAAATCTGCAAAGACTTATAATTTTTGAAATATTTACATTTATAAAGTTTATTAAAACTTGTCCGAAAAACGAATTTTTGTAAATGGAGACATACTCACGAATTCGTGAATAATTTGTGAAATAACTTGGAAGACCAAGTGAATATGCTTTTTTAATTTGGAATTTCAGTTACACAGGCTTTCATGTAGTTAGACGTGTCGTACCAAAAAACACTGTCTAATAGCATGTGTGTCGCGCACGTCACACATATTATGTAGTTGGTTTTCAAACATATAATATTAATATTTTATTTTGATGTTATGTATTCATAAATTTATTTATTTCCATATTAATCTACTATATTTTTAAAAATTAAAATGAACTATAAAATGCAAAAAATTATAGAAACAATAAAACAAATGCCAAAATTATTTGGCGTGATTGTCGTGATTCACGCTCACGTGAATGTGCGTGAGTACAAAATTTACTCACGTGAGCGTGCGTGAATGTGAGTAGCGAAAAAATCTTAGAACGTGAGTGTGCGTGAGTGACCATTTCAATCACGTGAGCGTGCATGAACGTGAGTCAAAATCACTCATGTGCCCATCTCTAGTATAAACTTTTATATTTTTAGCTCCAAAAAAAAAAAAAAATTTTGTATCCAAAATTAAATTGTCGATTGCGTATTCACATTAGTATTGCCGAGTTCTATCTGGATATTAATTTTATGTCTATAGCTCTAAAAAAGATTTGTCACACCCACTCCGTTCATTGGGTCAGAAATATGAAAAATATATTAAATTATAAAAAAAAAAAATTTCCATACGGTATACTAACTGCCTTCCAAATTTCTTTGAAATCGGCTCACCCGTTTAGACGTTATTGAGCCACAAACAGGGATTCAATATTTTTTTTTAAATTATCTGACTAGATTTGTCAAATGTACCTACATCAAAGAGAAATGACAAAGCAAAAGTATGTCCCCGGACAATTGAAATTCATTAAAATCTGAGGCAGTTACTGCAGACATTCGTTTATGTGACTTTGCCGAGTTATTTGGGACAAAAAAAATTTAAAGAATAAAATAATCAAGCATTTCTATTAACTAAACAATTGTCTACAAAACTGCAAATCTGTGATATCGCATAAACTATAGCCAACTTAGATATAAATACTTACCTATATATGAAATACCTCTGCCTCTGCTTCCCCATTAAAATCTTTTTTGTTTAATTTAATTCTCTTTTTGTATTTTCAGATAATGCCCGCTATTCTTATGGGCACATTTTTGCCCTTCATTTTGCCCGTTTTGAAAATGGCCACACTTACCACAATGATCATGAACAATACCGCCTTTATGGCTGCTCTCATTTACGCCGCTCGTCAACATGTTAACTCTCAGGATGAGCAGCAACATATCAACTATAGTTATGGCGGACATCCGACAGCAGGAGTGTATCATTAGTACAATGGCGTAAGATCTCTATGATATAATTTTACTTCAAAATTTTTTTATTAAAATAAATGTAGTACTGATGATAACATGTGTGTTTGCATTAGTTTGAAATTTGATATATAGATATATTGAAAATTTTCCGTCGAGCTACTACGGGTATACCTAAAGTCTTATTATAAATATTAATTTCTCATTCTAAACAGTCGGTGAATGAAATATCCAGGGAGAGAAATTTCATGTATTCAAAGTCAGCTTTGGCTGTTTTGTTTTGACAAAAAATTATAAAAAAAATTTCTAGATGTTAGAAAAAAAACCCTGTAGTTCTAGTTTTTTGGTACAATAACAGAAGCTTTTGACACATTAAAGGTACATTTTGGTACATAAAATTTATGTTTAGCACAAAAAAAGTCATTTTGGTACCACAAAAATACTTGTTTTAACCAACAAAGTATTATTTGCTAAAATAAATTAGCTTTTTGTTACAATGAAAGTACTTTTTGTTAAGAATTAAAGTACTATTTGTTACAATAAAAGTGTTTTTATGCACAAAAAAGGTACTTTTTGCTACAATACAAGTTCAATAAATTTTAAGTTTTGGGCCAATGAAAGTACTTTTGGTACAATAAGTGATATAAAAGTACTTATAGGTACGAAAAAGTAATTTTGGTACAATTAAAGTATTTGTTGGTACAATAAAAGAACAAATTGTTGTACATCAATAACTTTTTAGTACAATAAAAATTTTTTTTTGGTACAACAAATTGTATAGTTTGGTATAAAAAATACTGCGGGGTACACTAAAAGTTATTTGATGTACAAAAATTTGTGCTGTATGGTATAATAAAGTTCATTTTGGTACAATAAAAGTACTTTTTGGTACACTAACATTCCTTTTTGTAACAATAAAAGTACTTTGTGGTACATCAAATGTTCTTTTCGGAACAACAATAGTGCTTATAGCCTACAACAAAAATTATCTAAAAAAAAAATTAACGAAAATATCAAGGTTGGTATAAAAAAAACCCTTGAAGACCTATTTGTTTCGTATAACAGCAGAAGCTTTTGAAACGAAAAACAAAATTCCGGGTCAAAAATTTTAGCACAATTTGGTACTGTTTTTGTATAACTCTTTTTGTATAAAAAGTACTTTTTGGTACAAAAAGGGTCCAACTCAAAAATATACCTTAATATTTCATTTTGATTTATTTTATTACCATTGACTCGTAGAGGTTTTTTGTCTTCGGTGACTCTTAGTGAAATTTTCAGGAGAATATTTCTATGGAAGATTCTAACCTTTGGCCTCCCTCCAAAGTTGTGTTTATAATTTTTTTTCTCAAAATTAGGCGTAAAATGTCCCATACGTGTGGGAGCTTGAGGGTTAAAATATTTCGAGTAAATATCCCTCGGAAAATTATAATTTGCTGTAAACTTTTATTGAGCTACCTTAAAACACTCAAACAACTATGTTTTAGCAGTCAATGTCATTGAAAACAAACAAAAATTGTTTTATCAAAAATCCAAATTTTGCCAAGGGATTAATTTTTTTGCACAAAAATATATTTCGATGCTTAATGTGGCCCTTAATAAATTACAATAAACTCCTATTGAGCTACCTTAATACAAGTTTTTAGTTGGCGTACGTATGTCTATCATTGGTCCACCTGTTTTGGTACAAAGTGAAAAAAGCGAAAATTCGACGAGTTTTCATTGACTTTTAAACATAATTTTTATGGCGATTTCTCGACAAAATCGATAAATTAATTACTTAAAAACACTCAATTGACTACGTTTTAGCAATTTATGCCCTTAAAAACAAAAGAACATTTTTATCAAAAATTCAAATTTTGGTAAGGGGTTAACCTATACGTTTTTTTGCACAAAAATATTTTTCGCTGAATTTCGCCGCAGTGGCTTTGTTTTTAGCTATTGCTTCCAAAATTTAATAATTTGATATGAGTTTAAGGTTCATTGCTATTTAGGATACGAATAAAATAAGGTTTATTTAGTTTTTTAGACCTATTTTAATCGTTTAAATACAAAATAAACTTTGACTCTTAATCAATTTATTCAAACCCCTATCGAGAGACGATTAAACTAGCTTTTAGTTGGTATATGTTTTCTTCTAATATGTCAACCAGTTTAAGTATAATTTGGGTTAGGCGAAAATTCGACCAGTTATTATTAACATTTCTTATACTGTTATGTAGCACTAAACTTTCATAAAACTTCAAATATGACACAAATGTTCCTATCATAGGCCCAACTTTTTTGTTATAACTTGAATAAAGCGAAAATTCGACCAGTTTTGTTCGACTTCTTAGCATCTTTAATATGCTGATTTCTTCACAAAAACGACAAATGAACGACTTTATTACACTCAGTTGATCATATTTTAGCAGTCTATGCTATTTAAAACAGAAGAAAATTTTTATAAAAAAATCCAAATTTTGGCAAGGGGTTAACCTACATTTTTTTTTTGACAAAAATATTTTTTTGCGGATTTTTCCGTAGCGGCTATGTTTTTAGATAGTGCTTCCAAAATGTAATAATTTGATATGAATTTTGTCTATCGTAGGCCCACCTGTTTTTTTATAAATTGAATAAAGCTAAAAATTCGACCAGTTTCTTAACATCTATTTTATGCTAATTTCTTGACAAAAACGAAAATTACCTACTTATAACACTCAATTGATTATATTTTTGCTGTCTATGCCATTTAAAACAAAAGAAAATTTTTATAAAAAAATACACATTTTGGCAAGGTTTAACCTATAAATTTTTTTGCACAAAAATAATTTTCTGCGAAGTTTGACACAGAGGCTATGTTTTTAGATAATGCTTAAAAAATGTAATAATTTGATATAACTTTTGCCTATAGTAGGCCCACCTGTTTTGGTATTAATTGAATAAAGCAAAAATTCGACCAGTTTTTGAACACCTTTTTATGCTGTTTTCTAGACAAAACTGATAAATGAACTACTTTATTATACTCAATTGATCATATTTTAGCAGTCTATGCCACTTAAAACGAAATACAATTTTTATAAAAAAAACCCAAATTTTGGCAAGGGGCTAACCTATATATTTTTTTGCACAGAATTATTTTTCTGCAAATTTTGCCACAACTGCTTTGGTTTTAGATAGTGATTAACAAATTTAATAATTTGACATGACTTTTGCCTGTGGTAGGCCAACCTGTTTTGATATAAATTGAATAACACGAAAATTCGACCAGTTTTCGTTGACTATTGATATTCTCTATTATACTGATTTTTTGACAAAACGAAAAATTAACTACATTATAATATTGAAATGATCATATTTTAGCAGTCCATGCCCTGTTAAAGCAAAATAAATTTTTTATAAAAAAATTCAAATTTTGGCAAATATATTTTTTTTTGCTCAAAAATATTTGTCTGCGAATTTTGCCACAGCTGCTTTGATTTTAGATAGTGATTCAGAAATGTAATAATTTGGCATAACCTTTGCCTGTGGTGTGCCCACCTGTTTTGGTGTAAATTGAATAAAACGAAAATTCGACCAGTTTTTTTTTTGACTTTTGATATTCTTTATTATGCTGATTTTTTGACAAAACGAAAAATAACCTACATTATAATATTGAAATGATCATATTTTAGCAGTCTATGCCACTTAAAACAAAATAAAATTTTTAGCAAAAATCTAAGTTTTGGCAAGGGGCTAACCTATATATTTTTTTGTACAAAAATATTTCTTTGCGAATTTCGCCACAGCTGCTGTGGTTTTAGATAGTGATTCAAAAATGTTGAATAAATGAAAACACGACCCGAGTATTACAAAACGATTTAAAGGTTTATTGAAGACTGCACACAAATGTTATCAGCTATGAAAATTTATACACACACAAGTCAAAGCCTACTACTATAAGATACGTACAAAAGTCTTAGCCTACTACCAATTGATACGTACACATGTCATAGCCTACTATCATAAGATACGTACAGAAATCATAGCCTACTACAATATGTATAAATGCTTAGCCTACTACATGTTAGGTTTGTATTATTTAAATACAGTACTCATATGCTAAATAATAATTTCAACAAAAAATGTACTAATTTGACATGACTTTTGCCTTTAGCGGGCCCACCTGTTTTGATATAAATTGAATAAAACGAAAATTCGACCAGTTTTCTTTGACTTTTGATATTCTTTATTATGCTGATTTTTTGACAAAAACGAAAAAA
The DNA here is from genome assembly GCA_964034835.1 of Muscina levida. Taxonomy (NCBI): domain Eukaryota; kingdom Metazoa; phylum Arthropoda; class Insecta; order Diptera; family Muscidae; genus Muscina; species Muscina levida. The sequence continues at coordinate 169,932,237 of OZ035880.1, read as the reverse complement.
AAAACTACATTATAATATTGAAATGATCATATTTTAGCAGTCCATGCCCATTTAAAGCAAAATAAATTTTTTATAAAAAAATCCAAATTTTGGCAAGGGGTTAACCTATATATTTTTTTGCACAAAAATATTTTTTTGCGAATTTCGCCACAGCTGCTTTGGTTATAGATAGTGATTCAAAAATATAATAATTTGACATGGCTTTTGCCTTTAGTGGGCGCACGTGTTTTGGTGTAAATTGAATAAAACGGAAATTCGACCAGTTTTTTTGACTTTTGATATTCTTTATTATGCTGATTTTTTAACAAAACGAAAAATGAACTACATTATAATATTAAAAATTATCATATTTTAGCAGTCCATGTCATTTAAAGCAAAAGAAATTTTTTATAAAAAAATCCAAAATTTGGCAAGTGGTTATATATTTTTTTGCTCAAAAATATTTTTCTGCGAATTTCGCCACAGCTGCTGTGGTTTTAGATAGTGATTCACAAATTAAATAATTTGACATAACCTTTGCCTTATGCCTTTGATATAATTTGAATAAAACGAAAATTCAATGAGTTTTTTTTTTACTTTTTAACATCTTTTTTATGCTGATTTCTTGACAAAAACGAAAAACTAACTACTTTATAACACTCTATTGATCATATTTTAGCAGTCTGTGCTATTTAAAACAAAAAAAAATAAAAAAATCCAAATTTTGGCAAGGGGTTAACCTATATATTTTTTTGCACAAAAATATTATCCTCCGAATTCTGCCGCAGCGGCATTGGTTTTAGATAGTGCTTCAAAAATGTAATAATTTGCTATAAATTTTGCTTATCGTGGGTCCACCTGTTTTGGCACAAATTGAAAAAAGCGAAAATTCGACCAGTTTTCATTGACTTTTAAACATAGTTTTTACGCAGATTTCTTAACAGAAACAAAAAAAAACTACTTTATAACACTTAATTGATCATATTTTAGCAGTCTATGCCACTGTTTTACGTAGAGTTAATTTTGAAATCAAATTGTTGATCTTATTGATCATGCCCAATAAAATGTTGAGAAATATTCCTCTTTTGCCCAAAGCAAAGTTAAATGAAAAAAGCTAAGTTTTGTTGTATTTAACTGGACAAGAAAAGGTTGTTTATGTTTTATTTGTTTTTAAGATTTTGGTTGTTTGCTATGTGGCGATTAGAATAGAACTGCACCGCTGTTGTCAGGCAGCCACAACTTATATATACAATGTATGTAAATAAGGTACCTATTTTACACTAATATTAGAGCAATCGCTATACACATAACTGCTAGTACCTATCCTAATAATATATGGAGCAATCATTATACATAAATTTCAAGTACCTATTTCAATAAAATGTATAGCTAAACAAAATTAAGTATATTTAAGTAATTAAATTTAATAGTAATAAAAGAAAAAATTTAAATATTAAGAAATAAAATATAACAAAGAAATTTATTGATGATGATTTTATGTGTAGTTTTTATGATGATGATGATGATGTTAATGTATTAAGTTGACGGGGTGATATTTCCGCCAACATTCTCCCCCCCTAAGGACGGATGTTCTTAGGTATACATTATTGCGGCAAGGACGGCCTATCGTTGGAAGTACTTTTTTCGAGAATTAATCTCTGCTATGCTTCGGCTCACAGCATTTTCTGTAGGCTCCATCCTTAGTACACAAACCAACATTTATCATATGAAATTTAAATTTGGTTTTGTAACTCAATGGTTTGTGGTGAATTATGTGGAAGAAAACAGATTTTTGTTATTGGTCTTTTAATTATTTTGGTTTTAGTTAGAACAGATACAACCCGTACGTGTCCATCAGAACCAGGATGAATTTCCTGTATACGACCAAGTTGCCACTGTCCTGGTCCACATCTTTCGTCAGCAACCAAAACCAAGTCACCAACTTTGGCCTCAGGTTTAGGTTTTAGCCACTTTGGTCGTGCCTGAAGCCTGTTTAGATATTCATTACGCCATCTATTCCAAAAATGTTGTTTCATTTTCTCAACACACTTCCACCGAGTAAGATAATTAATATTGTTGTCTAACAGCGACTCCTCCTGGATGCAATTGGTAGGTTCACCAACTAAAAAATGTGCTGGAGTAAGTGCATCAAAGTTGGTTGGGTCTGACGACAATGGTGCAAGTGGCCGAGAGTTCAGGCAACTTTCAATCTGGCAAAGTAATGTGGTCAGCTCTTCGAAGTTAAGCAGCCTATCATTCATGATGCGTTTCAGATGGTACTTTGTGGATTTTACACCTGCCTCCCAAAGGCCACCAAAATTAGGTGAGGCAGGTGGAATGAAATGCCAATTTGTTCCATTTAAACTTAGAAAATGTTGTAGGTCCTCTGGCAAGGAACTTTTGCATTTACTGTAAAGGACTTGGAGCTCCTTAGAGGCGCCAACAAAATTTGTGCCGCAATCAGAATATAGGTCCGTGCAGGCACCCCTCCTAGAGATGAACCGGCGAAATGCAGCTAGAAATGCCTTTGTCGTTAAATCAGAAACTGCTTCCAAGTGTATGGCTTTAGTTACCATACATACAAACAGACAAATATAGCCCTTGGTAGTAGATGCCGACCTTAGTGATGACGTTTTTATAGAAATAGGACCGGCATAATCAACACCACTATGCTTAAATGGTTTAGAAACATTTAATCGGACTTCGGGTAAATTTCCCATAATTTGTTGTGCAGTCTTGGCCGTGTATTTAAAGCAACGAAGACAATTCTGAATAACGGATTTAGCTACTTGGTTTCCCGAAATTATCCAAAACTTCCGATTTACGTACGACATCGTTAAAGTAATTCCGCCATGTAGGGTCTTCTCATGAGAATCTGCAATAATAAGTCTAGCTAAAGGGTTAGATTTACCCAATAATATTGGGTGGTTTACTTCATACGCCAAAGAAGAATTTTGTAATCGACCGCCAACTCGAATTATGTAATTTTCATCTAAAAAAGGCATTAATTTAGAAATAGAGCTGTTTTTAAGCTCATACTTTTTAGAAAGTCGAGACAGCTCGTCAGGAAAATCAACAATTTGTGTAAGGCGGACATAAAGAAGTAAAGATTTTTGAATTTCTGAAAATGTTAAAGAATTCGTAAGTCTTCGTCTTGGACATTTGCAGTTGCAAACAAAGCGAAGACAGAGTGCAGTGACTCGAAGAAGAGTCTGCAATTTTGAGAATTTTGAAATGATTTCAGGATATGATGATGTATTTAAATTATTAGATGAGACCTTAGCCTTCTTTTGTTCTTCAGAGGTACCCAAATTGGGCAAGTTATTAGGCCAACAAGAGGCAGGTTGGTATAAAAACTGTGGACCATGCCACCAAATTTCATTTTCTACTAAATCCTTAGGCAAGATCCCTCTGGATGCACAATCTGCGGGATTTAATGCCGAAGGGACATATCTCCAATCTAGAGGATTACTGAACCTTTGAATTTCTGCCACTCTATTGGCCACATACACTTTCCAAGTGGAAGGAGACTTTCGAACCCAGCTCAAAACGGTTGAGCTATCACTCCAGTAAAAAATGTCTCCCACAGCCAAGTTATTTAATGATTTCTTAACCTTTTCTATAAGCTTAGCCAATAGGGTTGCTGCGCATAATTCAAGCCGTGGTATGGTGACTGTCTTAATAGGCGTAACTTTGGATTTTGCCTGTAATATATTAATAGAAATGCCATCAACAGACTCGATTCTAGAGTATACAACTGCTGCATATGCTGTAGTTTATGCATCACAAAAGCCGTGCAAATCGATCCTGCAGCCTTTGTACCACTGTATCCATCTAGGGATCTTTAATTTAGCCAAATCGGTTAATGAATCACGATATCTTAACCATTGAGTCTTGATTTGATCCGGTATATCCATATCCCAATCAACCCCATTCTCCCAAAGGCTCTTAAATAAGGCTTTAGCCACTACAGTGCATGGTGTTAACCAACCAAGTGGGTCATATAAACCGGCTGTTTCTGAGAGTATTGATCGCTTTGTGGCAGAATAAGTATTGGACATAGCAATTTTAAAAGAAAGACAGTCATCCTTGGTATTCCACTGAATACCAAGGGTTTTAACAGTGTTACCACGGTCAAAGTCAATAGTCAATGATGGATCTCTAAACTCTTCAGGAATTTTCTCTAAAAGCTCCTTTGAATTTGTTGTCCATTTACGTAATTTGCAGCCTCCTTTATCTAAAAGACTGCATAAATTCTTGTGTAAAATAAAAGCATCTTCTAATGAATCAGCCCCAGATAATATGTCGTCGACGTAGGAATCCGACAACAGAACTTGGGCAGCTTGGGGATATTGAGATTCATAATCTTCGGCCAGTTGCTGAAGCACTCTTATGGCTAAATATGGAGCCGATGCGGTCCCATAAGTAACCGTATTAAGCTCATAGATCGAAATCTCTTCAAAAGGGTTATTTCGCCATAGAATCTGCTGATATTTACGGTGTTCCGGAAAGACCTCAATCTGGCGAAACATCTTTTCAATGTCCGCACTAAAAGCTATCGCATGCCTTCTCCACTGTGTCATCACCGACGGAAGATCATTCTGAAGAGGAGGGCCTGGACAGAGTGTCTCGTTTAAAGACTTGCAGTCGTTAAGTTGGCTGCTGCCATCGAAAACGACTCTTAATTTTGTGGTCGTACTATCTTCTTTAAAAACACCGTGATGCGGTAAAAAATAAGAATTGGAACGAATATTTTTTGGGTATGTTCCAACTTTAGACATGTGTCCTAATGTCTCATATTCGTTCATGAATGTTTTATAATTATCTGCAAAGAGAGAGCGTTTTGAAAATGAAATTTCAAGCTGCCTTAGTCTTTTGAAAGCACTGATAACATTATTATCCAGCATGGGAAGTTCGTTATCATGCAAAATCGATCTAAATGGCAACTGCACTACATAACGTCCAGATTCGGTCCGTTTGGTGGTGGCTTTAAAGTGAGATTGACAATACAAATCTTCATTAGATAAATCTCTCTCTAAACACACCTCTTCTTGTTCCCAAAAAGCTCGGAGAATTGTTTCCAAATTTGTAGTATGTATATGGACTCTACTTGCAGATATAGCGTGAGTAGACCCTGAGAAAACCCACCCAAAGTAGGTATTTTGGAAGAACAAATCACCATGTACAAATGACTCCGTAGGAATCTTAATTTTGGAGATAACATCTGAGCCAAGAATCATGTCGATTCTATCAGATTGGTAGAAAAATGGATCTGCCAAACTATCAATGGATATGTCAGGCATTGAGATATATCTAGAAGATGGTTCAGTAGTGTATGAAGAAAGATTCGATAGCACCAAGGCCATGCAAGAAAGCACTTGTTTTCCAGTTCGAGAAAACAAATCAAGATTTACAGAAAATTTGGACACATTATCACGTCCGTCGCCAATTCCTATAACTCTGCAATGAGATCTATGTTTCTTGAGCCTTAAAAATTGAATAGCAGATTCTGTAATAAGGCTACCTTGAGAACCAGGATCTAAGAGTGCTCTCATAGGAATACGACCATGTTCAGTATTGACATAAAGTCGAATTGTGTACAGCAAAACGGACTGGAAAGAGTTTGCACTATGAGAAGTGAAATGAGGGGTAACATTATGATTTGCACCGGATGATGATGGCATAGAATTTAAGTTTGAATTAGGATTCACATGTCCGTCCGGGTGAAGTATAGTGTGGTGTTGTTGCTTGCATATTATACAGCGGAATGGAGATCCACAATTATTAATATTATGTCCACTCGATAGGCAATTTTTGCAAATGCTTTTGGCAGACAAAAATTCATTCTTTGCAGCAAATGAGAGATAAAAATTTAAAACATTTTGAAAGAGAGTGATTTTTATCACAGTAAGAACATTTTGCCTGATTTGGTTTCGCAAACTTGCCCGTATGAACCGAAGCCTTTTTTGTTTGCGTAAAATGTTTAGCAGGTTTCGTTATTTTTTGTGTACTTTCAGATAGAAAATCATCTCGTAGGGATTCGAGAGTTCTAAATGTCCTCTCCAGAAAATCAAACATTTCAGCTCTAGTTGGAATCTCAGTTGATGATCCCAATGATTGTTCCCAATCTTTACGGGTTTGAGTATCCAATTTTTGAGCTATGATATGAATCAACAATGGATCCCAGCTAGATGTTCTCAAACCCAAATTCTTGAGAGACGATAAACATTCTTTTGTGGAATCAAGTAATGTTTTTATTGATTGGAAACTACCATCGGATTTACCTATATTCAATAGCTTGCTCACTAAATGTCCTACTACACTGTGCAACAACCAAAATCGGAATGGGATGAAACCAAATGCAAATGATAGTTGACATTATGTATAACAAAACCCTCAAGGGATTTCTTAAGTTTAGTGCGAGATTTTTTTTTACACGCATTTGAAGTTGGTGATTTTTGAACGCTGGCCAACAAGAAAAATTCAATAAAAAAGTCAAAAAATAATGCTATTTATCCCGGAAAGTTGTGGTATCTTATTGTTTTGGGGTCGAGGAATCCATTTTTGACATTTATTTTTATTTTTAAGCGCCGCTAGAGGGCGCTTTCGTACATTTTTTTTGGTTTAGATCGAATTTTTTGTATTTCCACACGATTACAGCCGTAGATTAAGAGCTATCGAGCTGAAATTTGGTATGCGAGCTTCTATCCACCAAGCGGAGATTGGGTTCTTAGATGGGCATGATCGGACAAAACCTACTCCAACCTCCCATACAAATTGTACCTTTTTTGAGATCTGTCCCTGCGATCACAGTCGTAGATTAAGAGCTATCGAGCTAAAATTTGGTATGCAAGCTTATATTCCCTAAGCGAAGATTAAGTTCTAAAATGGGCATGATCGAACAAAAAATACTACCACCTCCCATACAAACTTGCCCTATTTGGGGGTGTTCGTCTGTTTGTCTTCTCAATTACAGCCTTAGATTAAGAGCTATCGAGCTGAAACTTGGTACGCAAACTTCTAACCTCTTAGGGAAAGTTAAGTTCTAAGAAGAGCAAGATCAGACAAAAACTCCTCAAACCCCAAAATATGGGAAGTTTGCATTGGAGGTAGGAGAAGTTCTTGTCCGATCATGCTCATCTTAGAACTTGACTTTCTCTAAGAGGTTAGCAGCTTGCATACCAAATTTCAGCTCGATAGCTCTTAATCTAAGGCTGTAATTGAGAAGACAAACAGACGAACACCCCCAAATAGGGCAAGTTTGTATGGGAGGTGGTAGTATTTTTTGTTCGATCATGCCCATTTTAGAACTTAATCTTCGCTTAGGGAATATAAGCTTGCATACCAAATTTTAGCTCGATAGCTCTTAATCTACGACTGTGATCGCAGGGACAGATCTCAAAAAAAGGTACAATTTGTATGGGAGGTGGGAGTAGGTTTTGTCCGATCATGCCCATCTAAGAACTTAATCTTCGCTTAGAGAATAGAAGCTCGCATACCAAATTTCAGCTCGATAGCTCTTAATCTATGGCTGTAATCGTGTGGAAATACAAAAAATTCGATCTAAACCAAAAAAATGTACGAAAGCGCCCTCTAGCGGCGCTTTAAATTAAAAATAAATGTCAAAAATGAATTCCCCGACCCCAAAAACAGTAAGATACCACAACTTTCCGGGATAAATAGCATTATTTTTTGACTTTTTTATTGAATTTTTATTGTTGGCCAGCGTTCAAAAATCACCAACTTCAAATGCGTGTAAAAAAAAATCTCGCACTAAACTTAAGAAATCCCTTGAGGGTTTTGTTATACATAATGTCAACTTTCATTTCCATTTGGTTTTATCCCATTCCGATTCCAAAAGTTCAATTTTGTGTCACAGTGCTATCATTCTTTTATTGTGATACCTGGATTCCAACGTAGACCACGCTGATTCATAATTTGCCTCCGTGGCAGAAATAGTTTTTATTAAATTTGCGGCTTCGCCGGCAAGAGTACCCTTCAGGTAATAGAACTTTTGGATTTTGGTGAGGGATTCATTGTGGTGGACCAGTGAGACATATATATCGCGGAATGGAATCCATTCCATGTAATCACCTGCAAATGTAGGAAGGGATATCTTTGGAAGTTTAGCATCCATTCCCACTGTGGTGTCCGCACGACCACATGGTGCAACAAATGTACTTGACAAAGGATGTGATGTAATTGCATGTGACAAAAGGTCCGTAATTTTACCTTTAAAAGTAAAATATTGCTCAGAAAACTCAATATAGCAGTCTTCAATTAAATACGGAACGTCACTTTCATCTATTCCATCATCATGAATTTTCTGTAAAATCTCATCGTGTTGGCTGTCGAAGTTGTTAAACAAATCATCAATCCTTTGTCCAAGTGAATGCAAATAACCGGGGGTAGTTTGCGAATGGTCCTTAGAATCAAACCGTTTTTGGTATTTAGTCAATACCGAAATTGTATTCCGTTGCTTTTCTATGAATTGATCAAGGGAACACATTATTGATTTTCAGAACTCGTTTGTTGCACAGTTTAGCCAATAATAAAAAAATAAAACACTTCCACAAGATTCCTCACACCAACGAAAAATAAATATAAAATCAAAAAGATTATTCCCGGGTTTCGGCACCAATGTTTTACGTAGAGTTAATTTTGAAATCAAATTGTTGATCTTATTGATCATGCCCAATAAAATGTTGAGAAATATTCCTCTTTTGCCCAAAGCAAAGTTAAATGAAAAAAGCTAAGTTTTGTTGTATTTAACTGGACAAGAAAAGGTTGTTTATGTTTTATTTGTTTTTAAGATTTTGGTTGTTTGCTATGTGGCGATTAGAATAGAACTGCACCGCTGTTGTCAGGCAGCCACAACTTATATATACAATGTATGTAAATAAGGTACCTATTTTACACTAATATTAGAGCAATCGCTATACACATAACTGCTAGTACCTATCCTAATAATATATGGAGCAATCATTATACATAAATTTCAAGTACCTATTTCAATAAAATGTATAGCTAAACAAAATTAAGTATATTTAAGTAATTAAATTTAATAGTAATAAAAGAAAAAATTTAAATATTAAGAAATAAAATATAACAAAGAAATTTATTGATGATGATTTTATGTGTAGTTTTTATGATGATGATGATGATGTTAATGTATTAAGTTGACGGGGTGATATTTCCGCCAACAGCCACTTAAAACAAAATAAAATTTTTATAAAAAACTCCAAATTTTGGAAAGGGGTTAACCTATACATTTTTTTGCACAAAAATATTTTTTTGCCGCAGCGGCTGTGGTTTTAGATAGTACTTGAATAATGTAATAATTTGATATGAATTTGGCCTATCGTAGGCCCACCTGTTTTGGTATAAAATGAATTCGACCAGTTTTCTTTGACTTTTTAATCTTTTTTATGCTGATTTCTTGACAAAAACGATAAATTAACTACTGTATTAAAACTCAAACAACTATGTTTAAGCAGTCTATGTCATTCAAAACAAAAGAAATTTGTATTATAAATTCAAATTTTATCAAGGGGTTAACCTATACATTTTTTTGTACAAAAATATTTTTTTTGCGAATTTTGTGTTTAGATAGTGCTTCAAAAATGTAATAATTTGATATAAATTTTGCTTATCGTGGGCCCACCTGTTTTGATATAAATTGAATAAAACGAAAATTCGACTAGTTTTCTTTGACATTTGATATTCTTTACTATGCTGATTTCTTGACAAAAACGAAAAATGAACTACATTATAATATAGTTGATCATATTTTGCCGTCCATGCCCATTTAAAGCAAAATAAATTTTTTATAAAAAAATTCAAATTTTGGCAAGGGGAACCTATATATTTGTTTGCACAAAATTATTTTTCTGCAAATTTCGCCACAGCTGCTTTGATTTTAGATAGTGATTTAGAAATGTAATAATTTGGCATAACCTTAGCCTGTGGTAGGCCCACCTGTTTTGATATAAATTGAATAAAACGAAAATTCGACCAGTTTTCTTTGACTTTTGATATTCTTTATTATGCTGATTTTTTAACAAAAACGAAAAATAAACTACATTATAATATTGAAATGATCATATTTTAGCAGTCTGTGCTATTAAAAACAAAAAAAAATAAAAAAAATCCAAATTTTAGCAAGGGGTTAACCTATATATTTTTTTGCACAAAATTATTTTTCTCCGAATTCTGCCGCAGCGGCATTGTTTTTAGATAGTGCTTCAAAAATTTAATAATTTGATATAAATTTTTCTTATCGTAGGCCCTCCTGTTTTGGCACAAATTTAAAATAGCGAAAAATCGACCAGTTTTAATTGACTTTTAAACATAGTTTTTACGCAGATTTCTTAACAGAAACAAAAAATAACTACTTTATAACACTTAAACAAACGACTATGTTCTATCCTATGCCATTAAAAACAAAAGAAATTTTTTATTAAAAATCCAAATTTTACATTTTTTTGCACAAAAATATTTTTCTGCGAATTTTGCCGCAGCGGCTGTGGTTTTAAATAGTACTTGAATAATGTAATAATTTGATATGAATTTGGCCTATCGTAGGCCCACCTGTTTTGGTATAAAATGAATTCGACCAGTTTTCTTTGACTTTTTAATCTTTTTTATGCTGATTTCTTGACAAAAACGATAAATTAACTACTGTATTAAAACTCAAACAACTATGTTTAAGCAGTCTATGCCATTAAAAAACAAAAGAAATTTTTTATTAAAAATCCAAATTTTATCAAGGGGTTAGTTAACCTATACATTTTTTTTGCGAATTTTTCCGCACATTCTATGTTTTTAGATAGTGCTTCAAGTGCTTTATAATTTGATATAAATTCGTGGGATATATAATATCGTGGGCCCACCTGCTTTGGTATAAATTGAATAAAGCTAAAATTCGACCAGTTTTTAAACATATATTTTATGCTAATTTCTTCACAAAAACGACAAACGAACTACTTTATAACACTCAAACGACTATATTTTAGCAGTCCATGCCATTTAAAACGATAGAAAATTTGTATCAAAAATCCAAATTTTAGCAAGGTTTAGTTAACCTTTATATTTTTTTGCACAAAAATATTTTTCTGCGAATTTTGCCGCAGAGGCTATGTGTTTAGATAGTGCTTCAAAAATGTAATAATTTGATATAAATTTTGCTTATCGTGGGCCCACCTGTTTTGGCACAAATTGAAAAAAGCGAAAATTCGACCAGTTTTCATTGACTTTTTAATGCTGATTTCTAGACAAAAACGTTAAATTAACTACCTAATAACACCCAAACGACTATATTTTCGCAGTCTGTGCAATTAAAATCAAAAGAAAATTTTTATGTGTATTTGTTTTTTTTTTTGTTAGTTTTTAGTCGATATTATATAAATTTATGTTAGTGTATCGAATGATACATCAAATTCGGCTAAAAAGTGTTTTTTATTTTTTATTGTTTGATATTTTTGGTCAAATTCAGTGTGTCACGCACTAGGATGACGCGTTTCGAACTCCATGACGAGTTCATCTTCAGACCCCTTTGTGACGAACTGATGCACAATGGTACATCATTATCAATCATCAATTTTTATAAAAAAAATCCAAATTTTGGCAATGGGTTAACCCTATACATTTTTTTGTGAATTTTGCCGCAGAGGCTATGTTTTAAGATAGTGCTTCAAAAATGTAATAATTTGATATGAATTTTGCCTATCGTGGGCTCACCTGCTTTGGTATAAATTGAATAAAGCGAAAATTCGACCAGTTATTATCAAGCTTTGATAACTTTGTGATAGTTTTTGATTCGGACTCGATTGTTTAACCCTAATTCGGACACGAGGAATCGAACTACATCATTAGTTTTTAGAGTTATAATGACGGTTTTATTCAAAATTTCTTTTAAAGTTTTTTTTTTACTTTGGGTAGTGTTGTAAGGATTGATTTTCGACAAGCTTTGGTTGGTTTTCGGATAAGCTTAACTTATTTAAAAAAACTTTGTCGAAGACGTCATATACGAAAACCCAACTTCAAAAAGTGAAGTAATTCGATTTGACTATTAAGCCATTCATGTTGTGATCCTCATACATAAGTAACAACCATCCTTAATCGAATTCTCATATACTTACTTACAAAGTGACGAATTGCGAGAAACAATTCTCGGCCGCATCCACTCAACCATACGATTGATAATATTAGAACACTGTTAGTAAACAGTTTTATATACAAACCTATTAACTGTTAATGGTTATATACAAGTACGAACTAATTACGCTATCTATCTAACTATTCAACTACAGCATAACTAGGACATCATTCAATTCAATACTTAATCCTTTGGCATGCCTTAAATAAAAAGTCTAGAGAGGGGATTTTGTTTTTTTTTTGGTTTTATAACTTTTTGAAAGTATATTTAATATGTATTCTTGTTTGTTTTTATTTTCTTGTTTTCTTTTTAGCTTTATTTAAAAATATATATAGTATGAATGTATTTATATGGGCTTTATTTCTCAAGTCAATGATAAGTTATGATTTATTTTTATGCAGTTTAGGTCTGCTTTTTTCTTATTGTTGCATTTTTTTCTGCACATTTTTTTCAGACGTTTTTTTCTTTTTGTTCTTCCTTATATTTTCTTCATTTGTTTGCGCTATGAGTAATCATTTGCGTAGTTCGTGTTTTGTTTTCTATTTTTTTTGATTAAGTTAAAATGTTTTTTTTATCTCTCAGTTGTATTGGATGTTGTGAATTTGTAAGAATTATTATTATAATCATAATACGTAATACTACACAGTTGAAAATTTTTTGTTTTCATATTATATTTAAGTCTATTGGGGAAAAAATCACAATAAACAATAGTTGTTGATAAAAACCAACTAAGTAAATGTAAAGAAACACAACTTATGCAACAAATCTGTATGACGTCAAACGTTTTAATAAGATTCAATCAATATTTAATTTGTTGTTGTTTTTGTTTTGTTTTACATAATGTTTTAATATTATTTTGATAAAATTGTTTTAAGATGACATTACAACAGATAGGGTGAGTAAAATGAATGACAACGATTATGAAAGTTAAAAGATGGTTATATTTTTTATATACACTAGTCATCAATGATTTTAATACAATAGAGAATAGACGAAATTGTGTATGAATAAAGTATTAAATTAATTTGTTTTGTAACCAATTAAGAATTTTTGGAAAATATACATTTCAAGGTAAAAGAGAATAGGATGATCTGCCGTATAGACGAGTTACTGCAGCCTTCATTAATTTTGAAAAAAATATTTAAAGAAATACAATAAGATGTCAGTACTTTGAACGTTGGGCTTCAAAAATGGCATATAACATAAATTAAGTGAAGTATTATAGGGCCCTAGGAAGGTATATAGCATTTAATACGGCCCAAAAGTGCAACACACAAAAGGAGTTACTTTAGACCCTAGGTTTCTTTAAATAAAATTAGATTCATGGTTTTTTATGTCGTTAGATCCATGTCATTCTTTGAAAGACGTAACTTATTGTTTCGAAACTTTGAATGGGTTAATATTTTTCCAAAACAACTTACGGGATTACATATGGACACGCCCCTTTTAATACCTCTCATTCAAAAGAACCATACAGCTACTTTAGAAATCGAGACATAATATCAACACATCTAACGAGATCGTGCCCAAATTCTGTATTTTGCTAAGCTATAATAGCAAAAGTTTAGGAGAAATAATTGGAAGTCCAGCCACGCCCCTTCTCGTACCTCCTATACAAATGTACCATACCACCCACTTTAGAAAACGAGTAATAATATCAATACACCTAACGCAATCGTGCCCAAAATTCTGTAGCTGGAAAAGTATAACTGGATAACGTTTTTCAGAAAAAACTGAAAGTCTAGTCACGCCCCTCCTGATACCTTCCATACTAATATGCCATTCTGGCCACCCAATACACCCAACTCTGTATAAATGATAATTTATTTTGAGATTTGCGTACGAATTTATTAGTGGGTGAGGGTATTTATCAGTCAGTTCAACTGACTGATATATCTGTACTGTACTTTAGTCCTACGAAGTTAAGATTCCCAAAAGGTTTTATTAAAACCGATCACGCCTCTTACCTACTTTCAATACAATTCATAATTTTGGCCCAACATTTTTATTTCTTGATTGAAATTCTTGTAACTAGGCATAACTTGTCAAAGTTAAGATGTCCGACAAGTTTCAATAAAATCGGCCACACCCATTAGCCTCCACCCATATGACTCAAAATTTAAAGAATGAGAATTTTAGTCACATATAGGAATTGGGTGAAATTGGGGTATACAACAGAGCGGGTCAAGGGAATAAAAAAAATCACCGAGCGGTTATCAAAATCTTAATCTATGATGAATTCTAAGAAAATAAGGCCAAGATACCACTTTAATATGAAAAAGGGTTGGTATTGTGCTCGAGATTTCGACATCGATATGGCTCACCCCATAATATTGGGAAGAATGATCCATAAGCCAAGAAAATGGGGGAGGTGGGGTTGGTGCAAATCGCTGCGCAGCCCCGCAGCTGCCCCGGAGTCAGCCCTAGAGGGGTAAAATGTATGATTCCCAAATATACCTACCATCCATCTTTACCTCCCACCACTCTAACTGCCTCAATGGTACCCCTACCCAGCGGCGGAATTTAACAGGCCTTCCTCATATAATGCATGCAGTAGTCCTTATTTGGGAATAATTTTTCAAATAAAGAATGTAGGATGCATGTTTTTTCATCAGTTTTAGGCATTATATGGACAGATCTGCCAAAGTCATTTAAAAAGAATGCAGAGGGAGTTCATACACATCCCCTCTCGCTTCCAATTTCATTCATCTTTTATAAAGGCCTGCCAAAGCCCTTAGAAAAAAATGCAGAGGGATTTAATGCACATACCCTCTAGCTTCCCAATAACAGGGGTATTGCATGTCTTCCAAATGGAAAGAATTGTTAATTTTCGTTCAGGTGTTCATCTGTTTTCTTTTAAAACAGTGTATCATTAGTTTCAACCACACAATTCGAATGCATCTTCATAGGCTAGACAGTAGCATGGCTGACTAACAATCACGAGGAAGTGGGTTCAAAAAAAGTGTAAGTATTGACAGAAATTTATAGAAGTGAGAAATATATAAAAATATGCGGTGCGCTCTCAAAAAACTAAATAATTGCAAGGTGCACTGCATAGTTTTTGTTTTATTTGCAAGTCCTTCTTTTTTATGTGGACGCAGGCCTTTAATAATACATTCTTATAAAAAGTTTCCATAAGGCCCTCTTATAGGAAGCTTCCATGAGGCTTTCTTATGGATAGCTTCCATAAGGCCTTTTTATGGAAACTGGCGAAGAAAGGCCTTCTTTTCCAATGTCACGCAAGTATTTAAAAAGAAAGGAAGTAAGAAGGTCAAGGAAGGCATACCGAATCCAAAAGAAGCCCTTCAAACTCATGAAAGAAGGCCTTCCTTCTCATGATTTCCGCCGCTTGGTAGAGGAGTCAAATGTATAACTGGCTAAAATATTTTTGCAACGCCAACAGTTTCTCAGAACATATCTCCCCTCTACATTCAACCCTTAAGGTGTTCCCCATAGAATTTTTTTTTTATTTTTATAATTTTTTTTATTAAATCAGCTCCTGCTGCTCCACTATTGCCTCCTAGAGGGGTTAAATGTATGACTAGTATTTCATAGTATTTTACTCCCAACATTTTGTCCCGAACCCACCCTATATTTACACCCAAAATGGGCTGCCATACTAAAAAAAAAATAAAGTAATTATCGTCGGGAGTGTGATGCAAAGAAAAGCTTCTGATCGGTTAAAATTGGCAAACCCGGAGTGATCCTTGCCAACTGCACTTCAAGTCTACTCACAAAGCTCCGTATTCGTGGTACTACTGCGGAAGGAGTACCGCCACGTGTTGACGCCTGGAAACGTGCATTTGACACCCGTCAGAGCACAGCTGGGCTTGCAACCCGCCACTGACGTTTGAACTATTGCAAATGTTGACCACCGCAAACGGATTAAGGCTATGCACCTGGAATGTTAGAACACTTTATAAACCAGGTGCCTCCATCCAACTGGCGGTAGTCCTCGAAGAATACAGGGCTAACATAATCGCTTTACAGGAAATCCGGTCGACGGGACACGGTTGCTCGCGCATGATGACGTGCGACATCTACTAAAGTGGCCATGCGGACAAGCACGAGTTTGGATGTGGATTTGTGGTTGGCAAGAGATTGCGACACATAGTCTCACGGTTCAATCCGGTTAGATGTACTAGATTTGACCACAGGAATATTCATAAGGCAAAATTGTTATCTCCAGATCAATTGACAAGGAATCAGATTGATCACGTGGTAGTCGATGGAAGGCACGCATCCAGTGTTCTGGCCGTACGAGTGGTCATGGGTGCGAACATTGACTCCGATCACTACCTTACCGTCGTTAAGGTACGCACAAGGCTAAGCATGACGAAAAACGTACGTTATCAGGCACAACGAAAGCTGAACATCTGTAAACTGCGAACCACAGAGGTAGCGGACCCCGACTCCAGCCATCTAACTAAACTGCTACGGAATGCTGTAACCCCTTATAATATTACCTCGAAGTGGCGAGAGGCTTACTTGGGTACTCAAAGCCGTCTCAAGAAGATGCCTGGTACGATGATGAATGTCGCAATGCCACGAAAGAGACGGGTGCAGCGAATGGCAACTCGAAATGTTCGTGAACGGCACCGGAGATAACAAACGAGAGGCAACTCGTCTTTTTAGACGGAAAAAGGAGCTGAAGAAGAGACAGGATAAGCGCACAGAGTTGCTCTGAATTAGAGGGAAAGCCCGAAAACTCTACCCGAGAGTTAAGGCGAGAATGCGTGGAACAGGGTTGCCCTTCTGCAAGGACAGCAATGGCCAGCTAATGACGGATCCGAATAACTTTCTAAAGATATGGAGAGAACATTTCAGATATCTATTCGAAACGGACACCAACCTAAAAGACCCCGCACCAATGCATGACGATGGTATTAACTGTTCACCTTCGAGTCAAAGCGAGATACGTGTAGCAATATCCCGCCTTAAAAATAACAAAGCGGCTGAAGCCGATGGTCTCCCTGCTGAATTGTTTATGGCAGGCGTGGATAAGTTGATTAGGAGCATGCATCATGGAGTCCCAGTCTGTTATGTCCAGGGTTCGTATTGGCTCGCTCGCGAGCCGCTCTTTTCCTGAAAATTGGCTCTCAGCTCGCGAGCCGGGAGCCACAAAATTTCAAACGAGCTCTCGGCTCGCGGGCCACGAGCCCAGATAAAGAGCTGGCTCGCGAGCCAAGAGCTACAAAATTTTAAATGAGCTCTCAGCTCGCGAGCCAAGAGCCACAACATTTCAAATGAGCTCTTGGCTCGCGAGCCAAATAAAGAGCTGGCTCGCGAGCTAAGAGCCAAGAGTCCAAAAAGAGCTGGCTCGCGAGCCAGGAGCCAAGAGCCCAAAAAGAGCCAGCTCGCGAGCTTAGAGCCAAGAGCCCAAAAAGAGCTGGCTCGCGAGCCAGGAGCCAAGAGCCAGCTCTCGAGCCAGCGAGCTCTTGGCTCTTGAGCAAAGACCCAAAGTTATGTACCAAAAGTACTTTTTTATGCCAAAAAGTAATTTCATTGGACCAAAAAAAATTTACAGCGAAAAAGATCTTTGAAAGGACGACGCAGAGCATTGAAACGCAAACTTAGTTGGAAGGAAAAAGTGGTTGGCGACGTGCCGCCATCTGTTAGGACTAACTGGAGAACGCAAACAGAAGACCGAAGAGTGTGGAATTCTATAATACTTCAGGCCTCTAATCTATGAACCAAGTTGCAATGGGCCACTTAAGTAAGTATGTTACTGAAACTTTCAAAATTTAATCTAATAAGAGGTTTTTTACACAAATTCCAATTTTTTTTTATTAGTTAATATGTGTAAAAAGTGTTTTCTCACATTCAGATTTTTACTTTCAAGTCATAATTTTCGTAAGTAATGTTTCAAAATGTAAAACACTGTACGACACGATTTTTCACCCATGATCAAACTGATCAGATTCTGAAAATATTGCTAAAATAAAAATAAAAGTAAAATGTTGACTATTTTTAAAGATTTCAATAATTTCACTGTAGGACAAATTTAAACTTTTGACCTCACCCATGAACAAACTGACCAGATTCTGAAAATATAGCTCAAATAAAATTATACGTATCTCCCAGTTTTTCTAGATCAGCTCATTTAAGTTTTTTACGAGCAACTCAATTTTTGGAGCGAAGCTCCCATACAACGACTTTAAAGTGACTTCTTCTTGTTCGCAGAACTCTGCGAGTTTTAACAGATTTTGATGAATTTTTTTTATTGTTGTTCAAAATGCCAGGAGCGGGTTCTGACGAAGCCAAAATTTAAAATTTGTCCCAAATTAAATTTGTCACAAATTTTGTCACAAATTTAATTTGGCAACACATTTTCCTAGTCCGAACCAGCTCCTAGCCATTTGAAAAACATTTAAAAAAAATTGTGACAATTTTAATTTTTGACAATTTGTGACAATTTTAATTTTTGACAAATTATAAATTTGGACTTTGTTAGGACCAGACCCTGGTCATTTGAAACATATTTAAAAAAAAATCATCAAAATCTGTTGACAATTTGTTTGTGACAAATTTAATTTGTGACAAATTTAATTTGTGACAAATTTAATTTGTGACAAATTTAATTTGTGACAAATTTAATTTGTGACAAATTTTAAATTTGGGCTCGGTCAGAACTGCATCCAGGCCATTTAAAATACATTAAAAAAAAATTCGTCAAAATCTGTTAACAACTCTCTGAGTTCTGCGAACAGGAAGAAGCCACTTTCAAGTCGTTGTATGGGAGCTTTGCTCCAAAAATTTAATTGCTTGTAAAAAACTTAAATGAGCTGATCTAGAAAAACTGGGAGATACGTATAATTTTATTTGAGCTATATTTTCAGAATCTAGTCAGTTTGTTCATGGGTGACTTCAAAAGTTTAAATTTGTCCTACAGTGAAATTATTGAAATCTTTAAAAACATTCAACATTTTACTGGTACAGTTTTTAAATTCTGAAAATTATGTCTTAACACATGTATTGTAGACTTTAATGACTAATAACGCCAATGCATATATGAATGAATAGTGAGATGAATAATTTTTATTTTTTAAATTTTGTTTTTTTTTTTATATTGTCATGTAGGTTTTTTCTTTATTATTACTTCAATTTCATATTTAAATATGTATAAGATGTTTGAGAGATTTTTCATCATATTTTGTTCGAAAAAATATGTGTATACTAAATATTAGTGACAAAACATTTATATAAAAAAAGAAAAAAAAAACACTAAAACAGCAAAGTAACTATAAAAAACGGCCACTTTAGATTTCTATCAACACAAAACTAAAACGAGATTTTCTCACTCTTTGAGTTAAAAAAATTATTAAATAAAATTTGTATAAGTGTAAGTATATATGTATAATGCTATATATATTTATATTTATAGTATAATTGTATATAGTACTTATATGTTTCTTTTGTTTTTTTTTTCTGTAATATATATTAGTATAGTAGACGAGCCTTTAGGCTCACTAACTAAAAAATAAATGTAAAATATTAAAAAAAAAACACAAATTATTACAAGTTATTGATTTTTCATTTCGAGTTTTTAATAATTAATGGTTGTCATACATAAATTTATATATCTCTATATATATAAACAATTCCTTATAATAATATTAGTTACATTTTCAAATGGAAATATTTTATAATGAACATGCCGATGATGATGATAATGTAATGATGATGATGATAATGCAACGATGAAGCTGATGACGTTTATTTTTTATAATTAATTCTGTTGCTTAGTTATTATTAGTAGTTATTCAAAACTTGGTTTTATTTTATTAAAAATTAGCTGGAAAAAATTTACCCATAATGATTAAATTTGTGTAAGTATGAGCACAATGTTAATTTTATATTTAAGTATAGTATGTTGTCTATTATATGAATGTATGATATAATTACAATAATGAAACTTAAATCCAAAAATGGAAAACAACACAAAAAAAAATTCTATCAAAAATAATATATTATAACTTGTTGCTCGTTCTTCACATTATACAATAAGTATAAAAAAAATTACATCTAAACACAAAAATGTATGGCTTTCGGATATCATTCATTCGTAATACTTAGTATATAGAATTTAGAAAAAATCATTCGAAAATGTTAGTCTATTTTCAAGTTCATTTATTTTACTTATAATTTTCAAAAGAGTTGTGTGATGAAGCGCAAGTAATCAGCCATATGAAAATCATCAAATATTGTTTTGATATATGTATAAAAATTAGAAAATTTCCATTAAAAATTTAGAAACTGATCAGCTTATATAAATTAAAAATCACGAAAAAAAAAATAAAATTTTTAATAAATTATAAAAAAATAATCCCTTTAGAAATTTAAAGTTTTTACAGACTTCTGCTAAAAAATTGTTCAAGAAATAGAGCCATGATGATTAAAACTATGTTCCATCCATTGTGGCTCTAATATATGCGAGTATTATTTTTGAAAATTTATATTTGTTTTTTTTTTTGCAAGAGCTTTAATGTCCACATAACGGCGTTGCCAACCCTAAAAAACTAGGGTCAGTTGTGGTGGCATATTAAACCACTTTATTTAAATAAACAAATTATTATAAAAGCACATAGAAAATAAAATACGCGCAGTTTATAAAGACCTTGATTTAAGAATATCCTTCTGAAATATCCGAACTATAAACAGTAGGGCAGTAGCGAAATGTACGGAAGTTTTTTTTTGCGGAAATTTAAAAAATTTCGTCCGGAATATTGTGCCAGTTGAGGCGAAAATAGAGTATTTTATTTTAATATATATCAAATGGGCGTAGCCCCGCCCATTGGACCCTATTTTTAAAACCAGAATATCTGTAGGACTATTTCTCCAATCGCATTGAAAATTTGTGTGGATGCATTTGGCAGCAAAGTTCGTGATCCGGCAAAAAATAAGCGGGATCAAATCAGTGGGCGTGGTATAAAACTTGAAACCTTTAACGGCTGTTTCTCATGAACTGTAAGAAGTATAAAAATTTAATAATTTTTTATGTGTTATTTCTACAGTATGAATTACAGCCAGGGTGGAAGTGAGCTATGCCAAGTCCCATTAAAAAGAATCCGTTTAACAGGCATAACAATAGTTTGATCGTCTGAAAATTTCATATTATAGTAGAGAAATAATTAGGGCATTTGGAACCAAGGCAAAGTGATGCGAATACAAACGTCATATTTGTGCACAAAGCCAATCCTTTCCAAATGACAACCTCACCAACCGTCTCTTGTAATGACTTGGTGTCTCCTTATAACGCTAACGAGGCAATGTCGATCGATCATGGGCGGAAAAAACCCCTATTTATAGCGTGGACCAAATTCCACTGCTGGTTGCGCTGTTGTCTGCCCCAATACCAGGATCAGTCGTTTGTCTTAAACCCAACATTAATTACAGAAACCGAAGCAATAAGAAATACAATCAAACCGATTAAACCGATGACGACTTTTGGAATGAAGACAAGGACAATAATTGGAACCTTGAATGTAAGGACGCTCTCAGAACTATATCGCTTGGCACAACTATGTAAAGAATTTAAAAATTACAATCTCGCACTACTTGGTGTCTGTGAAAGTCGATTGTGTGCCTCAGGAGAACTTTATACGGAAATCGGCTTAACCTTCCTCTATTCAGGCAAACCGAAAGATGAACCCAGGGCAAGTGGTGTCGGTTTCTTGGTATACCGTGAAGTGAGAAGGGCGATGATTATATGGAAGCCCTACTCCGACCGAATCATCCCAATAAGACTCCGAACTAGAGCCCGAAATTTGACATGTATCCTCCTCAACAGAATCTGCTAAAACGGCGACAAAAAACGGTTCTTTCCAGACTACAACGTGGAGACATTGTTATCATGATGGGAGATGTCAACGATCAAGTAGGATCCAATAACAGTGGAGTAGAGAACATATTAGGTAAACATGGCCTTGGCCGAATGACGGATAACGGAAATTTTCTGCTGGATACATGTAGCACCAATTACCTCGTCATTGTGATAATGTGACATAGGCATCACCCGACGGTTTTACAGAGACCATACTACTATTAGTAAAAAACGGCGTGGTGCACTTTTGAATGTCCGCAGTAAAAGAGGAGTCAATATTGTCAGCGACCATCATTTGGTAAAAGCAACTCTCCGTTTCAAAGTTGCAGAGATACGGGACAGAAAATCAACCCGGCGGAGAAGATTTAATGTGGAAAAACTTAAGCAACCTCAAATAGCCCATTCTTATACTGAGGAATAGACAACCGCATTACATCCGAGTGCTCACATTGACAACCATGATTGGAAATCCTCTAAGAATATAATTACCGCCGCAGCTGAAAAACACACTAGGTTTTAAAAAGAAGTCCGTAAGGAACGGATCTCCGATCAGATATGGAAGCTCATACTTGAGAGCTCATACATATTTAACTCGTGTCGAACCCGCTCAAGCTAGCATTTACATCAAGCGGAAATAAATTTTCTGAATCAAGTGATCAAAAAGAGTGCATGCCGGGATCAACGCATATGGGCAGATAACATTACCAATGAAGCTCAGGCAGCTGCAGAAACACACAGAAGCAGGGATTTTCACCGCGCAGCAATAAAAACTAGTGAATAACAATGTCACGAGAAGCCTGTGTACATGCGCTTCCCATACTACAAACACCAACATCCCCATAAGCTGTCCAGATAAATCTGAAGTATGTGCGGAAATTAGGACGCTGAAACGTAATAAGTCGCCGGGGCTTGACAACATCTCACCAGAACTGCTCCTAGTTGACTCTCAATCCAGCGCAGAAATTCTTATGCCCACTATCAGACTATTCTGGCAAAGTGAAATTTTGCCACCGGAATTAGCTGAGGGAATGATTGTGAACGTCCCAAAAAAAGGTACAAGAGAAAAGCTGAATACACTGAACCAGACTGAATAAATCTTGTACTGACAATGTGAACAGTCTGAAAATAATAATTGAGTAATCTGTTGAATGGAGATCTCCTCTTTACTTGGTCTTTATAGACTTTGAATAAGCGTTCGGCACCCTCAACCATGACGTGATATGGAGCGCTTTTGAATGGAAAAGTGTCCCCAAAAATCTAATTGACTTCACTAAAGGAGAGGCTTAACTTGGGGACTGCAAGGGAGATTGAAGGATCTCGATTACGCCGACGGTATTTGTCACCTTTCCTACACCTTCGGAGACATGCAAGCGAAGTTGATAGATCTTACAGAAGCAGCGAAATGTTCCGGTCTTAAAATAATTATCAAAAAACTAAGTCTATGAGGATAAACGTGTCAAACACAGATAACTTTCAATTCGAAGCAGCATTAATAATGCTCGGCAAGCATTTATCTCTTTGAACACATTATGGAAATCGAGCTTATTTCTCAGAGCATAAAACTGAAAATTTTCAACTCTAACGTTAATTTTGGTACAAAAAAAGTATTTTGTGCCGAAAAGTACATTTAAAATACTTTTTGGTACAAAAGAGTACTCTGGTACAAAAAAGGACTTTGTACCAAAAAGTACAATAAAAGTACTATAAACTAAAAAGCACAATAAAAGTATATTTTGGTACAAAAAAAAGTACTTTGTGCAACAGAAAAGTGTTTTTGGGCCAATAAAGGTACTTTTTGGCATAAAAAAGTACTTTTGATACATTACTTTGGCACATAGCTCGCGAGCCAAGAGCCACAAAATTGCAAATGGGCTCTCGAGCTGGCTCTTTTTTGGGCTCTTGGCCCCTGGCTCGCAAGCCACCTCTTTTTGGGCTCTTGGCCCGCGAGCCGAGAGCTCATTAGAAATTTTGTGGCATTGAGCCCGCGAGCCGAGAGCTCATTTAAAATTCTGTGGCTCTTGGCTCTCGTGGCAGCTCTTTATTTTGCTCTTGGGTTGCGAGCCGTGAGCTCGTTTGAAAATTGTGACTCCTAGCTCGCGAGCCAAGAGCTCTTTCGTAGTTTTGAGGCTCCTGACATACTATTGTAACACTGTATTATTGACCACCAGACAATGACGTCCATTTTGCTGCACTGTGTAATTAATCATTGAGACAATTTAACATATAAAAAGAAGGTTAATTTGTTTGGGCTATAGAGAGGAAAAAATAAGACAGTTGTTGTTGTATGAAAGGTGAACTGCTTCACTGTCTAACTAGTTCCGAACTGTTTAAACTAGGTGTCCTATGAAAAACTAGTATTACTCCCCACTGTGTTGTTGCTAATCTAAAACATAGGGCTCCCGTAGATATGCAACAAATTTTTTACTGAGAAACTGATTAAGGCTGCCAAATTTTATCATCGACTAAAGAGCAAAAAAAAATAACATCAAACATATTTATATAGTTGTTTATAATTTATTGAATTACAAATTTCCAAAATTTTAATAAAAAGTTGCCATTTTATCTATTTATTGATAAATATTAGGCGTTGATAAATATCATTTTGTTCGTCATTAATTTTAAAGAAAAGAAAAGTTATTTACAATTACTTATGTACGTATAAACAATTTCTGTGAGTTCATAATAGTTATACGAAAGTATTATACATTAATTTTCTTATATAAACATATACAAAAAAATTTATTAAATTTTACAGTTAAAAATAATGGCAATATAAAAAAAGTTATTGGTTATTACAAAATAATACAACTATTGCATTAAACATGGAAGCCACCATAATTTGTTAACGCTTCAAAAAATTATGCGTCACTGTCAAAAGTCATAATTTCAAATTTTGTTGAAATATAAAAAAAGTTATAATAGTAAAAAAAATTACATAAAATAAAAGTACATAAACTGAAAACAAAATCGTAATTTTCTTTTTCTTTTATATAAATACAATTTTGAAAATATTTTTTTTTTATATTTTAATCTATATAATTTTGACTCAATAAATATTCTTTATCGTTTTAAATAAAAAAAATTCACATAATACTAATAAATAGTCTACAGATTTGATTAAAGCCTTAATCGCACAACTCTTTGAAAACTATAGTTTGTCATTAGCGTTTTTGTTGCTGTTCGTTCGCTGTAAATGCTTTAAGTTTTACATTGTAATTTAGTTTTTTTATTTTGAATAGTTTGAGATGCTTGTTAGTTAAGTTGCTGGTTATGTTGTTAGTATATAAGTATGTTTGTTGTTAGAATATATATGTATATTAATTGTAGTAGAAAAATAATTATGTATTGTTTTTATATTTTCGTCATATTTTGATTTTATATTTTTGTTTTATTTTTTATTCTGATTTGTTTTTCACACATCTATGTTGTTCTACTTTATCTTTATGTTCTGAGATTCATATGAATGCAATATTTGTATGTATGTATGAGTGTAGCGTTATTAAAAATGCTGTACTTTTGATTTTGATTTCATAATGGATGTTATGTTATGCTATGTTATGTATGTAATGTTATGATGTTATGGCCTTATGATTGAGCATTATTGGGCGTAAGGGGCGGGGGAGACAAACAATTATAGAGTTATTTATTAATATGCATATAGGCATGTTTGTATTTATAAATATTATTAGAGATGCTATAATAGTAATACATAATAACATGCGACACATATACACAGTTGTTTAGCTGCCTTATTAGTTTGCTGGCGCAATTGTGGAACTCTATGATATTGAATTTTCAAAAAAAAAAATCATAAATATTTCCATAAAGTTCCAAAAATTTTTTTATTTTAAATTTTCTTCTCTTTCTTTCTGTTCTTTTCTCAGTTGTAGCACGGTAACCCTATCTGGAGGGTTGCTCCATTTCGCTTTCTACTTAGAATTGTTTTGGTTTTTTTTTAATTCAATGAGAATTTTTGTGCATTATGAACAGTCTCTAGAGCAATTTTGTTGTGACTATATTTTGCGTCTGTGTTAACCATGAAATGATTGAAACATCTCTACCTTAATAGTTTACAAGTTGTTGAGCACCTATTTGAAGTCTGAAAGTCGTCGCTTCAGAGCTTTTTTAAGTCCTTTTTTGAATGACAGGAAATTTGCTTAAATTGTATTATCTTAACAACGCTTTGCACTCGTATGAATGGAGAATATTGATCATCTCTTAAAATCTATATATATAAAATGCTTGGGTGACTGACTGATCATTCCACAGGCCAAACGTCTAAAGCTAGAACCTCAAATTTTGGAATGTAGGTTCCTTTTATGACGTAGGCGCGCACTAAGAAAAACTGGGGTGGCCCCGTTCCATACAGCTCGAAAATTTAAATGACTGCATCTCATAAACCATTATAGGTATGAAATCGAGATTTGATACATATGTTGGTCGTACAAGAAAAATAGGGCGTACCGACATTTCGCCCAAAAATGAAAATGACATATTGTCCAAAATATATACATATATGTATATATATATATAAAATATATATGTTAGTTGTTGTTGCCCAAGAAATTGGGGTTTTGGGCTGTATGACATGCATTTTGGGCAATATGACATTTCCCACGCCGGTAGCGACGCATGACACAAACCCCAAATATATTAAACAAAATGTCACAATGCCCAAAATTATCAAATTAGTTAGGTTTTTAGTCGATATGACATGTTTAGGGCGATACGTCATTTTCGTTTTTGGGCGAAATGACAGTACGCCGAAAAATAGTATTTTTCGTAGAAAGAGGGCTGTGCCACGCACTTTTAAAAAATTGTTATATTGGCCAAATAAATGGATTGATTGCAATGACATTTTCTGAGTATGTCCGTCCATAGGGCCTCTATCGTAGGCTACAGGAAAACATAGTTGGGCAACAGGGCGTGGTACCGCCCACACAAACCCAAATTTTAATCTCTCATATCTCATTAATCATTAAAGGTATGAAAATGAGATTTGCTACATATGTAACTGGTATAAGGTGGATTACGTCTCGCTGAGAAATGGAAGGTGTCACGCCTATTTTTGAAAAATTGTTATATTTGTTATATTAATAGACCGATTGCAAAGAAATTGCCAGTGTGTGAACGTTCGTAGGGCCTTTATTATAGGCTACATGAAAACATAGTTGGACAACAGGGGCGTAGCACCGTCCACACAAACTGAAATTTCAAACGGCCATATCTCACTAACCATTAATGATATGAAAATGAGATTTTCTACATATGTTACTAGTAACGTCTCGCTGAGAAGTGGATCGATTTAATCAGTGCCACGCCTAATTTGCAAAATTTGGGGATTATTGTCTCAGGGGTGAACCGAAGCAATATCAAACGATACCATTTGACCTCAGTAACAAGACCTAAAACTACTCCCCGGAAAACGTTAACATATATCTCCGAAGACATGAACTATCCCAAATGTAGTTTTACACATGATTTTTTATATTCTTTGCTTCGACTTTTGACCAAAAAAATCAAACTTCAAACCACTGTAAAAAAATTGTGACGTAGTGTTATGGTTTTGTTACTGAGGTCAAATACTATCGTTTGATATAGGTTCAGTTAAACTCTAAAAAGTGTGTTGCACTGTGTATGCTGATGAAATTTGGTTTGGTTGATCCCGTTTTCGAGTCAACGTCAACCAGACCAATCGACTAAAGTTTTAGTCGCTTAAATTTATATGGGTTTGCTCACTATAAAATTAGATTGTAGAGTTTTCGAAATCCGCACCTGCTGTGGTGAAAAATCGATAAAGGCATAAAAACGGTACCATCACCCCGACCAAACGCCTAAAGCTATTATCTTGTATGGACATGCTCTCTGGATAATTAGAAGGGGTACCACATCTTAGTTGTGCGATACGAATAGATTTTTGAAATTCGTGGTACAATCAACCAGACCAATGGGCTAAAGCTACAATCACGTAAATTGCGGGATACGAAAATATTTTTTGAAAACCGTCCTTTTGAAATATTAATGGAACATAGTGCATAATCCCTCTAGTTTTTGATGTGGCAAATGCTACTGCAGGACTGCCTTTTGCACTAGTTCATATACTTCGCTATCCCTATGGTAATGCAAATAGGGGACAGTTCAACAGTTTTCATGTATATTCTGTTGTAAATCTGCAACCCACCCTCACGATCACAATGTGTATTTGGGAATTTCACCAAAAATTACTGTTCCTTTTGGTTTTTGTTTTGCTTTGCGACAACAACAAAATACCATCAGTCGCATAAAGGAGTTAATTAAATTCAAACTGTAGTGGGGGAAATTTTTTTGTATAAAAATCACAAAATAACCAAAGACTTCAGAATATCGAGAATATCGGATGGAGCACTTCAGAATATCGAATTCATTTTTTTTTCGAAAGGATCCTAGAAAGGATTTGTACAAAAGGGATAATTCAACAATGCTTAGGGAACTTTTTTATTATATGGGACTGTTGTTTTTCTATGAAAGGTGAACTGGTTCTATGTCTATGAAGAATACGAAACTAATCCTTAACTAGTATTAGCCACTACTAGCCATCAAAGGACTCAGATTTGTCAGTAACCGAAACATCCCTAAGGGATGAAACAGTCACTTGTCACTATCACTAATACGTCTATCACCACAAGTGATAGTGGCATGACCCTGTATCGCCCATTTGGAATGAAAAGAACCGGTTACTTTAACATGGCTTTGTCAGTGGTGGTGGAAATTGCCGTACAATTTAACGTGTCACATATAGATTCCAACTGAACCCGCCATAGAAAACGATCCAATTGAACGTGTTGTAGAACAAGCAGAGAATCAACAGAAGAAATATTTGTGTCTCAAAAGCCAAATCAATTAACTTCACTTATTAGCGGTTTTCACCCTTTGAGTTAACTTTACAACTCTGTTTAATTTACTACCATTTTACACTACAAAGCATGAACGTCTTTTTCGTATGTATTGTAAACATATGAATCATCTGATTTTTGTTTTGTGTTTTGTCAGTTTAAATGCTTAAAAACGTAAAAAATTTACGTTTTTATCCATATTATACTCAACTATTTTAATAGTTATCACAAAATTTTACATTAAAAGTCAAACAAAATATTTTTGCCGGCAAATATTTTTGACAAACAGCTGTTTTGTTATGGTAAATTTATCACACATGTTTACTACAGCTTTTTGTCGGATTTTTTAACCACGGTGTAGTAAATTGTAGCCCAATACATTTTGTTCTTGCAGTGTTGTAAATGTTAGTACGTTTACTACATTAACAAGATTAGCAAGGTCTACAAGGGTACTTTACTACCAAGAGTGAAAACCGCTATTATTTTTTTTTTATATTTAATTTCAAATCACTGATAGATCCTATATTTCTACTAATAAAAAAAATCATCAATAATCAAAATTAACACAACTGAAAATTTCTTGCATCGTTAAAATGATTATATCATTAACAGGAGTTTTAAAAAACAATATCAGCAATCGAGTTGGCAAGTGAAGCATTCATTTAATAAAGACTGGCGAAGACGGTTTAATACGAGATATACCTAGCCGATGTTTTACAGAAATATCAAAAAGAAACTGTCATTATTTGCTATAAAATGATAACGCTAAAAAAATCTTGTCATTTAATCCCTCCTTCATTACATTTTCAGCAAATATTTTAAACTCAAAATAAATTTTACCATGTCATTCAAAAAAGTACAAAGATTCTCTAGTAACTTGCTCTAGTAACTATTATCCTGAAGACTTCTTCTTCATCGCGCAAATTTACCTGTATAAAATTTATACAAATTTTTTCGGTTTGAAAATGTTTGGATCTGTGGGGGGACAAGCTCTAAGAGCACACAGGTCGTTTATACACCGAAATTAATTGAGGGGAGATTCTTTTTATATATATGGTGCAAAACAAACCTTGAGCCAATTCGTTTGTGTGTGTAGGTGTTGTGTTCCTCGACAACTACTACTAACTTGTCGCGTTACTTCCTTGTGCGCTTTCTATGTTCTCTGTTATCATTCTTTTATATTTGTTATATGTGCGTCTTTTGCATTGCTTGTCTGTATGGATGTATGTATTTGATTGTTGTGTCTTAACATGCATGTACGCGCAGCACACTTTTTATACAGTCGTTTCAAATTTTTCAATTTGTTCATCATAGGCATTTTGAAATTCTATGGCATTCTCGAAGGAATGCGGTTCGTCGTGATACTGTTTGACACTATTTTTTATGTACTGTATCAATGCGTGATTAGTAGCAGCACCTGCACCTGGCGGCAAGCCAATGGGCGACGAAGCAGAAGTTGGTGTAGCGGAAGATGTTGATGCGGCGGCTTGTTGTTGTTGTTGTTGTAGGGTTTTATACAAGAATCCTTCACTTGATATGGCATATGCGTTGCCATCGGTGCAGGACTCTCCCGCCACCGATGCATTAGATGAGGTGGAAGCGGCGAGAGCAAGCGAGCTATTACCACTGCCGGTGCTAGTTTTGCGTTGATGTGGTATGGCGTATATGGCACCACCACCACCGGCTGTACCGTTATTACCTAAACCCACCATTCCCATACAACTGCTACTGCTGCCACCACCGCCGCTGCCGCCACCAGCACCTGCACCTGCACCGGTTAGTATGAGATTTGCGGTGGCGACAACAGCAGCAGAGGTGTTATTGGCGGTACTGTTTGTGACATTGTTAAAATAAACATCATTGACAACATACTTTGCGATATCTTTATTGTCTACTAACATTGAAGTGGATGAAGAGCATGAATTCTCTAAGTACAAATGTTCCATAGATTGTGAATTTTGTGCGGGTAGACGTACTTCATCTTTGAGCTTTAATGATATGTATTTGTCTGGCACAAGGCCTTCTTTGCCATTCACCGAGCCCTGCCACCAATCGTTTGAGACTTGCTTTCGCAAAATAATACAATCACCTTTTGTGAGCGACAGCTCGCGGCTCGAGCGAGCATTAAAATCGAACTGGGCCATGGCCTCCAAAACCTCTGACTCGTCCTCCGAGGGATAGGCATCCGACTCGGGATCTTCGGTGAGCACCTCTGAGGGGGAATCACCAACATCCATATCGAGGGTGTGTGGTGATATGTACTTCTCGTATTCCAAACCGCCCAGTTCTTTGGGAAACAGTTCCTCGTGGTGGATAATCATGTTCTTGATCAATTCGTTCACTTGATTTTGATACTGCACCTGGTCTTTGTCCTCCGGAGCGGGCATTAAGGTTGGACCGAAGCATATGGCCAGATTATAGGCGTCCATCATGTTCTCGTCGGCATACTCCGACAGATGGTTGAGGAAAGCGAATAGGTAACGTATGACAATTACCACCGAGTTGGGAAGATTTTGCAAAAATTGTCGTATGCCCTTGACCATGTCGCCCTTCTTTTGCATTTCGGAAATGGATATGAAACTTTCGAAGTAAAACTTGGGAAACAGCGGCACTCTCAGCTCTCTTAAATACAGCTTTAGCACACCTGCCACAGAGTTAATGTCGGAGGCGTCTGTGGTGTCGGCCAATGGATCTTCTCCCCTTTCGAAAGACTCCTTGAAGTTGGTAATTTCAACCTGAGAGCCCGATACTCTAAAAATGCCCTGATGATGCAGACCATACAAGTTTATGACACGTATACAACTCCTCAATATCAAAGGAATATCTTCACCGGTGCTCTCTAGATACTCTTCCAATGAACCACCAAACAATTTGGGCCTGCCCGATTGGTTCTTGCGGCCAATCCTCTTGCGCTTGCTATTCAGTGGATGGTCAAGGATTTCGCGAGCAAGAGCGGCGTTATTGTCTGTTATTAGCATTTCTCTTAAATACTTGGCTTTAGCATCTAGACGCGCTATGCGCGATGTACCACGTATATATTCACGAATCTTATTTATGTAGAAGTCTTCGACCTCTTCCTTTTCAGCCTTCAGTTTGGGATTAAAAGCCATCGCGGCACCGCCTTTTTGTAAAAGGCCCTTATTATGCTCGACAAAAGCGGGGCTAACATCACAGTCCTTGCTGTTAAAGTGTTCCAACAGTTTTACCTCGGCCATCTCTAACGTCTTCCAGATCTCCTCTGACTCGGTGCGCAACGAATTCAACCTCTGGCCGATCAGCTGCAGGCGGTGTTCCATGTCCACGTACAACTCTTTCTGAACACTCTGCTCCAACAGATCGTTGCTGAACTGGCCTTGGAACTCAAACCGTTTGGGTATCATAAAGGCAGCATGATATTGTTCCATGAACTTCTGTTTATCTTGTTGGCTATCTATGAGATGAATGACATGCGCCAGATTATCTGCTTGGCTCAGAATGGCCCGAGCTCGTCCTTGGTCAGCGGTTACATGCATGACCAGGCACCGTGATATCATAGAACTAAAACCCAAATCCATGCAATCGATCAGATCACTGAGGTCGTCTATGAAGTATTTATGAATTGTGGTATTGGACGATTCCAAGCACAGCTGATACTCGTTTTTAGCCTTTAACGCTTTCATGCGCGCATCCGAATACTTGGTGCGTCTCTTGAGGACCTCCTTTTCGATCATGCGATATTTCTTGCTGCTACGCAGCTTCTCCTTCTGTATGGTCTGTTCAAGTTTCTGTTGCTGCGCCTCGGCTGTCATCAGTTTGACCTCGGCCGCCTTCCACTCGGCTTCGTACTTTTGGTAGGTTTTCATGGTGGCATACAATTCCTCCAGTACCCTTAAAATCTCTTCGTGTATGTCATAGCCTATGGATCGACATTTTTTATATATTCTCTGGACATCTTCTATTGTGGTTTGTAGTGACGACACTATGTTCACCGAATACAGCTCGGAGAGGGTGGCATGATCTTTGCTCAGCGACTGGGTCTGCTCGAGCAGATGTGACCACGAGGCAAAGGCCGAAAAGATGTGCCATTGTTCACGTTTCTGTTTTTGTTCCTTGTGTCTGGCTTGTAGACTTCGTACCAGCTTATCTAGATTCTTACTGTACTCCAACTCAAGTTCACCCCTTCGTCGGAAGAGATCTTGCAGCTCTTGTATCAGAGATACTTGTGATTCGACACGGGCGTCCAGGCATCGTAAATGTTCGTTTAATTGTTGTCGTATATTGTTGAATAGAAACACCTTGCGGGTGGATCCAACTCGTTTCATCGGACTCTTTAGTTCTTGTTCGTTTTCGTCCATCTTTTGTAGATGTGTTGTCGTCGTCGTCTTCCCCTTGTTGCGTTGGCGTCTTCGCTCCTTGTGCTACTACTGCTGCTGCTGGTAGTTGTGGGTTGTTCTCGATTAAGTCGGCTTCTCGACTTGGCGTTGTTGTTGTCGTGTTCAGTTTTGTTTTTATTTGCCGTTTCTTATTATTGTTCCTTGTTGTCGTTGTTTCTTGCTGTTGTTGTTGTTGTGGTTGTTGATATTACAATTTAACTCTGAAATTATATAAAATAAAGAAAAAAGTAGATAAATTTTAGTACGAATTTTACATTTCAATATGAGAAGAAACGTTGTGGGGGAATTAGACTGTATGGATGGATATATTTTAGTATTCTGTGGACGTTGTAGTGTTGTTGATTTGTGGCATACTGGAGAGATGTCAAGGAGGAGCGGCATTCATGTGCGGGAATTGGAGGGAGGGGTGACTATGGGTGTCTTTTCTTTGTGTCGCGCAAGTCTTAGTTGATGATGTAGTAGTTTATTGAAAATAATCTATTAAAATATGCACTCAAAACTAAAGAAGATGGAACGCGAACCCACCACACATCGTCAGCATGTGTTGCGATAAATTGAACTATGCAAGTAACTTCTCCCTCTATCCTGCAAAGCTACAGTGAAGGTATGCAAACACAACAACATCTTGGGTGGGGGGTTTAAGAGAGGAGTGGTGCAGTGCAGAGAGAAGAAAATTTGTAATAACACCAATTGACTGTTGTATTTTGTTGCTAGAAGGCAAAATAAAGATATGCTAGAAAGCATTATGAAATGTATTTGAAAAGTAGATGTTGTTTGTTGTTGTCTAGCTTTATTAAATTTTCGTTATGTTTTCTAATATGTCGGTATATTTCAATTAATTTCCATTTTGAAGAGATTAAATATCTTTTTGATTTTGGATATTTCAGATTTGTTTTTTAAATTGATGAGTTTTGAATAACGATTGATGATTCTTGAATTTCAATTGACGTGCTTTGAATTTGAACTAATGTTTTTAAATTGTAAGTGAATATTTTTAATACCAACTGACGTATTTTGAATTTTACATGATGTATTTCACATAAAATATTTGAATTGCAACTGATTTTCTTTGAAAATTTATCTACTATCGATTCAACGATGCTTCAATACAAATAACATGTTTGAAAATAATTGCAGAAGTTCGAGGAGTCAAGTTAAACAAAATCAACTTCGATCCGACAATTCCGAAAACGTAAAAAGTAGAAGGTAGACATGGTGCAAGACATCGAAAATAGCGCGAATTTGCAATGATTTTAATCAACAATATCAACGGTAAAATGGCGCAACCTATCACACCTCCAATGAGTCAATGGTTGCAGTTGGGGAAATTTTTAAGCAAAATGTGATATCCAAAAGAGGAGCGTAAAGGATAATGTTATCACGAAGGGGGGTAAAACAAGACACGTTAATCTAAAGGACTAAAAGCTTTCATCCCTTATGATGAATGTTTAAGAGAAAACAATTTCATTCCTATATTAGAGGTAAAATCGAAACTAGGCTGTTAAGCGTTTCACAGCATGCCGCATTCACAGAGAAAAGACTGAGGAAAAACTGAAACGAGTAATGATCGTATTCTATTCTTGTCCGAACAACATTGGCACAAACTGGAAGCTGTCGTTAAGAAAAATGTATTGGCATATACCGCGATAGTGAGATATAATCACCTACGGCTGTGTTGTATGGTGGTCTACACTAAAAGGGACGAATAAACTATTAACACTCAGCAAAGTGTCCCTTTGTATAACAGGGGCTACGAGGAGTACACCTCAAGTTGTATTGAACATCATACTCAAACTGGCAGATCTTGCCATTTTTACTGCGATCATCACTACCTTACCGGAGTTATGTAATCAATAGTTATGCATCAATAAACTTCAGAACACAGAGATAGCGGACGCCTACTCCAACCACATAACTCAACTGCTACGGAATGCTCCAACCCCTATTATAATATTACCCCGCAGTTGCAATATATAGCCGACTCCATATAAAGGACTGCCAAAAGCGTACTTGGAGGAGCTGATTAGGAGCAGGCATCAGCTCATGGGGAACATCTGGCTAGAGGAGAGTATGCCCGGGGATTGGAGTATCAGTCTGTTATGTCCCATATACAAGAAAGGAGATCGTAGTGAATGTAAGAACTGCCGTGGAATAAGCCTATTGCCAATTGGGTACAAGGTGCTTTCGAACTTATTGTGTGAACGTCTAAAGCCAATTGTAGTAAAACTGACTGGACCATATCAGTGCGGCTTAAGACTTAGTAAATCTACGACGGATCAAATATTCATCTAAAAAAAAACGGGAAAAAACTCATGAAAAGCAGATCGGCACCTACCATATCTTTGACGACTACGGGGCTGCCTTCTACTCTCCGATAAGGAATAGGCTCTATGAGACCATGTCTGAGTTTGGTATTCTTGCAAAGCTGATTCGACTTCGCAGATGTACCTTGAAAAACACCAAACACTCTGAACCATTCAACACGGAAAGAGGTTACTGGGGATAGGAGGAGCTCACCGTAAGCGGCTTTGGATGTGTTCCTGGGCCTTCCGCCCCTTGATTTGTACGTCAAAGCTATGCGGGCCGAGGTTCTATCAGACTGAGAGAGGCTGGCGACTGGCAACAATCCATACATGGACATGCGAAGATTCTCTGTCTGTTGGATAATGTCATTTCTTTTTATCTGCCAACTCTTACTGATGTTTTGGAAAAATGTGTGGATTTCCACTAAGTAAACATTGATATTCCGCAAAAGAACGGAACGGAATGACGGCTGGGCTCCCTATCGTGACTCCATTTCTGTGTTTACTGACGGCTCGAAAATGGAACAGTGCAGAGGAGCTGGTGTTTACAGCGAAGACATGCAGTATAGCCTCTCATTCAGGCTTATGAAAGCAGCGTTTTTCAGACTAAGGGACTGGCCATTTAGAAAGCCGCGGAGGCTATAATGGGATGTGGACTTGATACTAGCAGACGGATAACCATTTGCGATCAATTGTACATTGTGTAAATCAAAGTATGCGAGGAACTGTAAGAAGAAGTTGTATGAACTAAAGACTCTCTGTTGGGTAACAGGGCTCAACAGACCTATTGGTCAGAGAAGGCGGTACAATGCCTGTTCACGACTCCTTGGAAGATGTTCACCCGCTTCATTTGGTTCAGCAGATATCGGTGTGTAATCTGGTTTTTACAAGAGAGAGAGATTCCTGATACGATATCTGACACCACAATTAATATTCAAAAAATATGTTTGAAATTCCAAAAATATCAATTCAAATTCAAATTTGAAATTCGAAAAATATAAATTGAAATTCAAAACTCGTCAATTGAAATTCAAAACACATCAATTGATATTCAAAATCGATCATTTGAAATTCAAAATTCGTCAATTGAAATTCAAAACTCATCAGTTGAAAGTTTTTGGAAGATTTTTGAAAACCAATTGACGAATTTTTAATTTCAAATGAATTTGAATTTCAATTGGTGAGTTTTGAATGTCAATTGATGTGTTTTAAATTTCAATTTTTTGAATTTCAAGTGGAATTTTTGAATTTCAATTGACGAGTTTTGAATTCCCAACGGAATGATAGCAAATTAAATAAAATTATTGAAGTTCAATTGATTTTCTTTGAATTTCAATAGGAAATGGTGTATTTACCATCATTACAGTGAAGATGGGACTATTATGTTGAGAAATTGTGTCACATCTGTGAAGATAAGGAGGAAACAGAAACGATTGATTGGTTAGAATACGCGACTATCAACTATCGTTAGATCAGTGGTTCGAATCCTGTTTTTCTTCTGCGGCCCCTTCCGTTTAAGGAAATTCTATTTTGGAATTGATTGTTCTTCTTTATTGATACTTCTACTTCTAATAGAAAGACGTCACAAAAACATATAGGTTCAAAACTCCAAAATGCAGTGCCAAAATTATTACTTGGGTCTATCCAATGAACCCTCTAGGAACAACATCAAAACTGCAACACAACAAGAAAAACTCTTGTGTGGTATAAATATACCTTTACACCTACTAATCCTTTTTTTAACAGAAAAATGTAAAACGCCGCACATTCATTTCATTTTAATTTTCCAGAATACAATGATTATTATTTTACAACACAATTTTATGTAGCATTC
Organism: Muscina levida; assembly: GCA_964034835.1. Classification (NCBI taxonomy): domain Eukaryota; kingdom Metazoa; phylum Arthropoda; class Insecta; order Diptera; family Muscidae; genus Muscina; species Muscina levida. Next base: position 169,894,896 of record OZ035880.1, on the reverse strand, counting down.
AGAATTCAACGAAGAGTTGTAGCAAATCGTGATATGACAACAACACATTCTAAAAAATTAGTCACTATAATTTTTATCAGTTTACTTGCAGTAGTCGCTTAGTGTTGTTAAATTATACACACAAAAAATTTAAAAAAATTTAATGTCTATAATTGACCTTGGTATAAAAGAAAAACTTGCACCACCTTATAGGTATTTGCTATAGCTACCTTTATTAGCCAGCCCATGATGTCGTTGATAGCGCGAAATGAATTATGACTGATAGTCGCACAATTATACAGCAAAATCAGATGTTCATAGACGTTTTTTTTTTTGTTTTGCTAATACCATTAATAGAATCATAATCTGTGGTGGAATAAGTTGTGGTTGTAATAATTCATACATGATACAAGAAAAAATTATCCAACGTTCGTCTCAGTCATATTTTAGATACCATCATGTTGTTGTTTGTAACGTTATGAAATATTTATTAAAAAAGTCCCCTTTAAATTTGATACTGGCAAAAAAAACTATCATTGAATATAAAATTTTGAATATTTTTATAATCGGGGGAACAAATCCAATAAAAAATATTTACATAGTGGGAATACTGATGTTTTTTGGTATTGCATAGTGTAGTTCGATAAAACAAATCTTATCTGAAAAATGTTTAAACAATAATGGAAACATATTAAAGAAAAGTAAATAAAAAAGACTCTAATAATTGAAATTTTTCTAAAACAAACGTTGTATTTGGCAAAATAGGAAGTTGAACCGGTTTGGGGGTCTAAATCTATATAATTGCAGATTATCATGGTAAAAGGAATTAATGTCTTGTCTATGTTCAAGCTCCTACACGCAAGCAGCATATACTCCTGTTAAAGGAATCGCATTGCAAACTACAATTGTATGACATTAATAAAATCGTAGGGTATACATGTTGTACGTGCATCATTGACCAACTACGACAGTATAAATAAAGTCCATTTACGTAAAGATAAGTTCAATAAAAAAAACATTACTGCGTCAATGAATCAGTAAGACAGATAAGCGTTTCCGACATATCGAACAGTAAGCCACAAGTGTATCTTAATTATTGTACAGCATTTATTGTGGTGGTTTGTGGCATTTGTGGATATTAATAATTAGCAAGCAGATGCAAATTGCTCGAGTCGTCTTTAAGATATATTAACAAATGTGTTTATATATGTGATTAATAAACCGTTTTATTATAAATTTAGTCAAGCAAACAACTTCTTAGCGATATATTTATTTAATAAATACCCTACATTTTTTAAGACTTAATATTAAGCTTAAAATACTTAAAAGCTCTAATTTCATAGCTTAGATGCGTTCAAAAATATTACCTATATGGGCGGCGTCGACGGCTTCTCTTCTCTACTCTTCTCTTGGGCAAATGAAAATGAATTATGTACTAGTTTTAAACCGTTCACTTTCTTGTGTGTACAAGAATGACTTTTATTTTTCAATATTAGTGCTGTCACACTCGGAGACACTGAATATGTTTAATGTTGCTCATACATGTGGGACCCCCCCAATCATTATTATTTGCGGCAATTTGCGTAAAACGCTTAAATGAAGCTCGCCGTCACCGCCGCCGCCCACATCGTTATCCGACGAAGAAGAGCGTCAAAAGTATAAAATCGCCCGTTGTCTGTGGTTCATTGTTTTAAAACATCAGCAGACTCAGTCAGACTTTTGCAATGGCATTCCAAATACACAGTACAGATTTAATTAAATTAATAGATGAATTTAGAGGAATTTAACTACAGCTGCAGCGTACGCGGACCATGATGGAACGAAAGAAACATTATTGTGATGATATTTATAATTTTTTGCAGAATTTCTAACTGGCCCACAATTGACGACACTTTGGCCTAACACCAGCTCTCGCCTGACCAACCACACACACAAAACATGAAGATTCAACAGTATTTTCGTAGAATGAAAACCACAAATTGGTTAAAAAAGCAAACAATCAGCGTGTGTTTGGTTGAGTTGTACAAACAACTAGCTCTCATCATCGTCGGCAGCATCCACCCAACAACAGTTGTTGCCAAAAGTCTGCTGTAGCTTTTGATAGGTCGTTTACCAGAGAGCTTCACTAGTCAACATTTTTTTCGGCAAAATTTCAGGTATTGAATTGACATTAATCCTAAATAAAAGTACTTATTTAAAACCCTGCTATCACCCAAAGTTACTGCTAGGACAGCTTTTCAACAAGAGGCCATATTTTGCTTTTAAGAAGATCAAAGAGGATATGCTTATAGAGACTCCTAAGGTCGCGATAGTGGACCAATAATCATTTACGGCTGCGTAGTATGGTGGGGTACATATGGGAATATGGGTAACATGCTGTTTGAATGTATTACCTCTAGGTCATTCCAATATTCAAAGGGAAATTGGTGTAGATTTTTAATGCAAGATCTGACTACTTGACACCTGAACTGGATTTATCTTCTAATGTTAAAATCATCTACCCCGAACGAGTAAGCAAGATCGATGGAGAACCTTGTAAAGGAAACGTGGCCGTCTATCCTGACGGATCAAAACAGTGAAACAGTGGAACTGGTACAGGGATCTACAAAAAAGACCTTCAGTAAAACCAATAGTTCAGACTGGATGACAACTGTAGTGCTTTTAATCAGAGAACCTGGCTGTCAAATTGGAAGCGAAAACATTACAGGTATGTAAATTGGCAGTAAAACTTTTAGAATATATATCGATGAGCCTCTCCGTGCTAATCCGCCATTTCGTTTCCAGTATGTCACTGTATAAGGGAACCCAACAGAGTCGACCAATATTCCCGACAGGTTTGAGAGCGACATTCTGCATTTATGCATCATCTTTGACATTATATATGTTTTGATTTCAAAGCCTCTAGGCAGTCCTCGCATTCATTGCCGATAGTATTTCCGCAGACAAAGATCTCCGCCTAAAAAAAACTAGAATCGTAATTTAATCAGAATTGCTGGCTGTGCTTGAGATTCTCACATAAAACTCCTGCTCCTGTTGTATATATTTTCCAAAAAAGTTCCTAGGTGGAACAAAGGGCCTTAAGAATTCGGTTTCAGTAATCGGGTGGAGGTTAGGATGAGCGGGTGATTGGGCTGCCGCAACCATAGTCCGATGGTAGGGCTGTCAGATAAGTCTCCGGACCGAATTTAGCAACCTGGTTTATGTTGCGGCGCCAGAAGCTCGCCACGTTGCTACAGGGATTTCGAATTACTATCTATGAGCATGAAGGAAAATCCATTGTCAACAATATAATCTTCTCCGCTGTGCAGACCTCTCCTGCATCCGTATCTGCTGAACCATAACAGTGTCGATACATGACCCGAGCCCGACGATAACTGGCAACTTCGTAGCCAGGACTTATCCACAATGTATTTATTACTTTGGTGATGCCTCAAAAGAAAAGATGTCACCGGCAGGCCAGTGTCTTTTGAGGAACTAAAGAAACGTATTTCGGACTATTGCAAAACATTTCACAAAAATACATAGGCAACTACAGTAAATATCTATGAGTCGTATGTATTATATGAAAATACTGCTGTGAGGTACTTGTTTTACCGCTGACTTTGCTATTCAATTTTTCATTGAAATTTGCCTACATTCCTCTGAGACTTATGTCGTACTTATAGAGCCGCCCGTGCCAAGATGGTGGGAACACGCGACTATCATGCGGGAGATCAGGCATTCTCTGTCATTTACTTTTCTTTGATTGGCAGCAGCAATTTCGCTGTAAAAGCATTGTTAAAGCTTCTCAAACATCTGACATATGGATTCGTCTATAAAATGTAGGTCCCTTTGTGTGAGTCTAGAAATCGAAATGTGTTAATTCACAATATGGTGTAACGCAATAACGCCTCATTCATTGGGTGTAAAGGGACATTATTTTTTTAATGATACTTATGTATGCCAGCCGTGGCATAGTGGTTAGAACACGCGACTGCCATGCGAGACCGTGGTTCGATTCCTGGCTCCAGTCATCTAAATTTTTCTTTCATTGCTGGCCCCCTCGATGTTGTCGACAGCAACTTTGTTTCACCAGGAGTTGCTGAGAGCTTCGGTAACCGCCTGACGGTGAAATTGTTTCTTCTCGTTCACGATAGACAATCAGTCGATATCAGACGGTTTGAGGCCCTGGATGTCGTTGCGTGAAAATCCTTTCTGATATGTCGAGCGGGGGTTCCTGCAAAATGACTGATGGTTTGGGTTGACTTGGCAGATGGAATGCCACAAGAGTCAGCAGCAACATAATATAATGCCTGACCGACAATAACCTAGTCTCCTTGTGTAAATTGTCCTTACTCGTCATCTTGACACATCCGGTAGCGATACGGAGTGCATTATTTTGCAATGTTTGCAGTTAAGTGTCGCTGAGGTAAGAGGAACAAACTGGGGCTGCGTAATTAAGAATATATAGAACGATTGCCTTATATGTTGCTACTATGGTCTCCATGTCCATACCTCAGGACCTTATTACTGGTTTTCACCTTCTGGTTAATGTAAGAGTCGTGCGAAGAGAAGTGAAGGATGCTGTCAAGGATTACCCCTAGGATCTTTGGGTTTTGAACCGTAGGAATGCGTCTACCTTCGACTGAGATGTTTAATTCCATCATTACTTCTATTGTCCAAGAAGTAAAAAAGAGACACTGGTCCTTGAAAAATTTCGTGATGGTAACCAGATACTGCTAAATTTTGCACAAATATTGTCAACATTAATGCCAGACGAAAAGATATTGCAGTCGTCTGCGTACGATACCATCGAGATACCTTCGGAAGGAGGCGGAAGCTTAGCAAGGTAAGCTTTTTGGCTTCTGAACTCCACAAATGCTTGTCTGCCACTGAGATAGTTTGTGACCCAGCGTTTGATGTCAAAAGCTTTGGATAGGTCTAGAGCAGTCACAACTATGCGTTGACATGGTCGTCGCTGATTGAAGCCATTTGCGATCTGGGTAACTATTAAATTTAGAGTCGTTGTCGTGCTATGAGTTCCCACGACAATTGGAACGACCCGACTCACGCTCGGCCAATGATTGTCAACACAGCGACAGCTGTATCAACCGATATAATCGTTGTTTGATCTTGGTTCCTTAATGAACACATAGCAGAATTTAAATAATCATATAGGTACATAACTTCTATGACCAACAAGGCATACAGTTATTTGTTTCGTTAGTAAGGCCTACTTTGGAGTACGTATCTGTCGTATGTGATCTTATTTCACTAAAAAATAGCATCACTTTGTAATGAGTGTAAGTTTTCAAACTATGATCACATTTGCTTCCCATTTATCTAGACTTTTTTGTAATCGCTTCAAAATGATTTTTAGTCCACCCAGTACTGTACCTATTTAACATTGGTATGCTTTTGGCCTAGAAAGACAATAACCTATTAAAGTGTTTTAGATAACAGCCACGATTACAACTGGAATCACTTATTAAATCCTTAATATAAAGCAGGTTGCTGTCACTTTAAAACAATCTTCCGATCTTATGACAGATAACATCATAATTTTCCATTTATTTCGATATGCCGCCTATAGTGTGTTTATACTTTTGCGACCCAGTGCTGCGTTATTTTCTGTTTGATTCATATTTTCGTAGTTTTTAGTATACCGACACAAAACAATTGAATTCCGGAGGATAGACACCACCGCACACTCCTCCATGTGTTGCCGTGGTTTGTGTTGTTGCTATTGCTGTCGATGAATCTATGAATGGGAAATTTTGCAAGACCACCGACCAACCCGACCCAACATCACACTAACGGAAGAGATTTTTTTTCGCTGGCCACTTGAAGGGGACCTTCAGCCACTTACCTTCGATAATAGGGGCAATAAATACTTGAAATGTGTGTGCAACAAGGGGCACAAGGTGAGTGCGTGTGATGGTTGTTGGGGCGCGCTGGAGAGGGAGCCGCCTCATAGACCAACGAGGAATGGAAAAAAAAGTGTAAACACAAACAAGAGCAACACACTGCACACACACACAGGCAGGCAGGCGAGCGCACATATGTACGCCGCAAGCACAACAGCGGGCACTCAAGAATAAATGGCGTTTGCCAGCGCTTGCTTATTTGCTTGCTTATTTCATTATTATTCCAATCCTATCCAATCATGCAGCCAGCCATCGATTCACACTTGTCCACTTGAGAATGGAAATTGGAAATTATTTAAAGGGAATTGAAAAAAACAAAAGAAATGTGCAATGTATCTCGGATTTTGTGAATGAATCCGCCCGCCCGTTGCCCTTTGCTAAGCGTTCTATTTTACTATAATGTATTACCTTTTTGGGAGCAAAGTTATCATAAATCGCATAAGTGACTTTGTTGGCCACAATGAAAAGCCGGGAGTTGTCAACAATTGTTCATTGATTGCCGCCTGTGGTCGTCGTTGTTCTCGTCGATGCGGCCTTTAGTTGTTATTACTGCCTTGGCTGTTACTGCCGTTGTTGTTGTTGCTGTTGCTATTTTTGCTGCTGCTGTTTTTTGTTTTTGCTCTTTGTTTAATTTTCAAGTTGTTGCTACTTTTAACATTTCATATCTTTAACAGCGATTTTGTTGTTATATTTTTTTTCGATTTTGTTTAATTTCGTTTGTTTTTTCTTGTATATTTTTTGCTGTTATTAAGCATAACATCGGTGGTATATACAAACAGACACACATTCACGCAGCTCAAAGTAACACACACACACACTCGCTCGTTCAACACATCACTCAACACTCATCGGTACATACAGGCATTTACGTACATACATATGTACTATATAGATAGATATACATATGTCGAAGAAAACATTTAAAAACTTTTTCATCGAACTTAATTATAATTTGTGTAGTAATATGTGGAAGATGATTTCTTTTGTGCGATCGGTTTTTTTTCTTTCTCTATTTTTTTCGGTTTGGCGTTTCTTTTGGATATTAATTTTTCTCTTGCTGCCGCTCCGTGTATCATCTACGCGAGTAGAGTAGTATAATAGATTATCCACTTTGTGTATATGTAGGGAATATATGTATGGCTATTCTTCACACAACTTAAAATTTAGCACCTTTTTCTTTTGGGGAATTCTTTTTCAAGTTGGTTGCACTGCACACTGACTTTGTCACTCACAGCACAGCTTCTTTCTTCACTTGTGGTCGATTGTGGCGTTGTGGCCTGCTGCCGCTGCTGCATTTATGTATTGTGTATTGATTGTAGCGCATTTGATTGGAAACATTTACATTTTTTTCTTTTCTAGTTTGGTTTCGTTGCAGCTGAGACTGTGCTATGATGGATTTCAATAGCTCAGTGCGATACGTGAAAAATTTAATCTGAAATCGTTTTTATTTTTCTATTTCTTGGGGTTTCTTTCCACTACACACAATGTAATTCTTTTGCTTAATATATATGTGGATTTTTCCTTTAGTTCTGGTCTTCGGTGTGTGCGATTCTCTGCGTTTATTCGTCGGCGGCGGCGGCGACACCCCAATATCCATGTAGTTCTTTTATTTTTCTGCTCTGTCTTTTGTTTCCTTGTCCGTATTTTTCTTCTTTTCCTTCATTTCTTGTACACACACACAGCACTCGTTTGTTCGCTAGTTTCTGTTGAGGATATCACAGCAAAGGTACATTTTAGTGTTGTTGTATTTTTGACTTTCATGCTCTGTTCTTTGTGTTCGTAAACAATGGTCGGGTTGCTGTGCTGCGTGAAATATTTGAATGCAACTCGAAAAACGGCACTGCCACATAATGAGGCAGCATGAAAATAGTCTTAAATACATAGAAATAAGTAAATTTAGTCGCATTAATTTGTCAGGTCACAGGTGATTTGTATTTTTTAGTGTTTCTCTTTTATATATTGAGTAATGTTGCTGTAGCAATTGACATTCAGTACTATTTGCGAGTACTCTGGTGTTGCCTTGTGAACAGTGTTGTAAAGTGTGTCTATCAATTGTTTGACAACTTCTCTTACACCCCTATTCTTAGACCACTCTGTTAAATGTTATTAGTGGGTGTATCATATAGCGATTATTAAGTTAAAATAAAGCGCAACGCAATACCCTGTGTTTGTGACAATGCGGCAGTTCGATTAATCGATTTTTGTTTCGATTTTATTTCCTTATTCAAGATCGAAAATGGCAAAAATCGTATAAGGCCATAATGGTTCGATTAATGCATTAATAAAATAAAAAAATTTGCATTACATAAGAAAAAAAACGTATTTATATATAAGGAACTGATTATTTAAAATATTCTTCACTACTTATTATTTTACCTTTGATATTATGGCAAAAGTGCAGAATATGGGGCGGGAACCCAAAAAAAAAAATGCCACTTCCCTCAAATACGCCCTAAAACACGAAAATCAAGGTCAAAGTTGGTGCTAAGGCCGTGGGGCCCCTTGTGTTCTATTATGACCCCCCATGTGCGGGTACTCAGAAGAAAGACCGAGTTCGAGCCATTTCAATTTCCGGGATATGCCAAAAAAAATCCGAAAAAATCATGAAAAAGTTAGAAAAATTTATGGAAATAAATTGAAAAATTTTAGAAAAAATAATTTAAACAAAATAAGGAGCTCAGAGCTCATTGGGAAAAAAAAATTAAAAAAAAAAAATTGAGAAAAATTTAAAAAAATGGGCAATTTCAAGAAATATAAAAAAAATAGCAAAAAAAATATTTGAAAAAAGAAAATTGAAAAAAAAATTTTAAATTTTAAAAATCAGGACCAACCCGGAAAATTTCGGAAAAAAATAGGCAAATTCAAGAAAATTTCAAGAAAATGTTAAAAAAGAAATTTGAAAAAAATTTTTAAAAAATTAAATATGGATGAAAATTTAAATTTGAATGAAAATTTAAAAATATTAGAAAAAGCGGTTTTTAAATTTTGTTTTTTTGTTTATATATTTTGGTAAATTTGAGTGGAAATGCTTATGTTGCATTAAATAGCGACGGAGGCAAAAAATTTAAAAAAAAAATCGTGAGATTTTTTTAAAAATAATTTTTTTTCTTAGTATATCCCGGGAAAAATATTTTTATTTTTAAAAAAATCGCGCTTTAGCCCAATCGGACGATGATTGGAGTAGAAACGAGATTGACTTCAGCGGAGCTGACTGGTCCAAAGGCGTCAAGATTGTGGAATGCGCCTTCCTTACTTGCGTAATCGATAATATAGGCGAAGTTTGGTCAGGGGCGAAGTTGAGCGTCATACCTCAATCTTTACTTCCACTCTGACAAACGGTTTCAGTGTGGATACCGCCTCCCTCACGAGAGGTGGAACGAACGCTGAAACTGCTCGGCAAGCTGCACCCCCAATTCTACACTGGGGTGTGGGAAATCATTTCCACACACCCATGCAAGGAAAATAAGGGTTTCGAGATGAAGGCAGCAGTGGATGGGGAATCACTCGCCTACTTGAACAGTTGCGAAGGTAGGTGCAAACTCACATCACACGCAATGGGGCAGTGCAAGGACAAACAACAGAGGTAAGAGATTATTAAAATATATATTACTAACCAACCTTAAAATCTGCAACAGGGGAAGCTCCCCCACTTTTCGGAATAGGGTATGTGAAACAGTAATATTTATTTTTAATTTCGCTTTGCACCCCATGAATGAGGTATGGGATAGCTTCTCGCGTTGTTGTGAATTAACACGGTTTCAATTTTTAGATTCACAACTAACGGCACCTACTTGTTTATCGACGAATGCGAACGTCACTGTTTGAGAAGCTCTTACTAGACACGCCGATTGACTCGACACTTAATACTGCGAAGTTGCTGTCAACAACATTCGAGGGAAGCCGACAATGAAAGAAATTTTTTTTTTTAAGATAACTGGAGCCACGTTTGAAACTGCGATCTCCCGCATGGTAGTCGCGTGTTCTAACCACTATGCCACGGCCGATATTAGATATTCATCTAACGAATATGGACATATCAAGGATAGAGGAGTGGAAGGTATCTAATGTATGTTCTTTTTCGGATCATAATAGAATACTTTTCACCATAGACGTAGTAGGTCACAGGAACAAACCGTACAGAAATCCACGCAAAACTAACTGGTCAGAATATCGACGTCTTGTAACGCCTGAACTGCTGCGGACTCTCAATAGTTGCCAGTCGATTACCGACATAGAGAAACTGGTCCAGGAAATGACGAGGATACTGCAGGCCGGTTTTGAAAAGTCGTGTCCTATCACCTACCCAGGAAAAAAATCTCTTCAATTCCCGGAATGCGAAAATGTAGCTGCACATGGGATGATGTGGAGGCCGCCTGAAACACTGGATTCAGAACACGGAACACTTGTGAACAATCCTAACGGAACTTTTAAGAGGGTGTCTACGGCTATCGTATGTTCCTATTTCATGGAGGGAAGTGAAGGTAGTCTTTATACCCAAAGCGGGTAAACCAACACACTCACTACCAAAGGATTACAGACCTATTAGCTTATCATCATTTCTTTTAAAGACTTTGGAGAGGCTAATTGATTTACACCTGAGACAGAACCTTGACCATAGCCTCATCAGTGGAGCGTAGCATGCATACCATAAGGGGAGATCTGTGGACCGTGCTCTGCACGCGGTGATCGGACATGTGGAACACGGTTTAGGAAATGGTTTATACACACTAGCGGCATTCTTGGACATCGAAGGGGCCTTCAATAATGTGACATCTACAGCCATAATGGAAGCGTTAAGGGAGACTGGAACACCTTTGTTGTTAAGAAACTGGATTGGCTCTATGCTGTCAAACCGTATAATCAACTCCACGCTTGGCATGAGTACTGCGAGGAAGATGGCGACAAGGGGTACATCACAAGGTGGAGTGTTATCCCCACTGCTGTGGCTACTAGTGGTAAATGGCGTTCTTAAGACTTTTGAGAGGAATGGAAGGAAGATTGTGGCCTATGCGGACGACGTCGTTATCCTAGTCACAGGTAGGTTTGCGCCAACTTTGAGTTACCTCATACAGGATGACTTACGATCTTTATCAGAATGGGCGACTAGCTGTGGTCTGAATGTATTCACACGCAAATATCTCATTGAGAATTTCAGGCTGCAGGTAATCGATGGTGTAGAATTGAAACTCTCGTCTGAGGCGAAATATCTAGGCGTAATTTTGAATAGGAAACTAAACTGGAGACGCAATACGGAGGAAAGGACGAAGAAAGGGCTAAATGCCTTGTACGCCTGCCGAAACTCTGTGGGGAAAACCTGGCGACTACAACCTGCAATGGTATATTGGAAATACACAGTTGTAGTGCGTCCCATAGTAACTTACGGATGCCTTGTTTGGTGGGGGGCTCTAGAAACGGAAAGTGAGTTAATGCTGGTAAGTAGTGTACAGCGAATGGCATCACTGTGTATAACAGGTGCTAGACGAAGCACACCACAAGCGGCACTGGACGTGATATTGAACTTAAAGAACCTGCGGTACCATGCACTCCCTGTAGTGGCTAAATGTGCAATAAGGTTACGAGAAGCAGGCCTTTGGCGACAAACGGAGTCGGGTCACGCATCAATACTGTTATGGTTCAGCAGACATGGATGCAACGTAGGACTCAACAAAGGAACGGACTATATGTTTTCGTTGTTGGATTTTACATCATGCCCGGCAATAGTGATCCCTGATAGAGAAGATTGGAAAGGTTCCTTACCTTTCAGGGGGCTATCCATATTCACTGATGGATCAAAAATGGAAATGGGAACAGGATCGGGTATCTTTAGCGAGGATCTCAATTTTAGGCAACACTTCCCACTAGATGACGACTGTAGTGTGTTCCAGGCGGAGATCTTCGCTATTACGAAATCTGTGGAGCAAATACTGGAAAGAAATTTAGATGAGATCGTCACAATCTATGTGGATAGTCAAGCGGCCTTAAAAGCCTTAGTATCGAAGGCTATAAAGTCGAGATTAGTGTATAGATGTAGGACGGCACTCTCGAAACTGCCGGAAAATAGCGTTCGGTTCTGCTGGGTCCCCGGACACTGTGATATTTCAGGAAACGAGGAAGCGGATGAACTGGCGCGGAAAGGTTAAGCACTGGAACCCGAAGGCTATAAAGACTGTAGATGGTACTGTATGTAGAGCCTCTATCATAGGCTGATACATGAAAACATATTTAGACAATGTTGCGTGGTACCGCCCATACAAATCGAAATTTCAAACGGTTATATCTCACAAGCCATTAGAGGCATGAAATGAGATTTGCAACATATGTTATCGGTACAAGGAGGATTATGTTTCGCTGGGAAATGGGCGGTGTTACCCATTTTAAAAAAATCGTTATATTCGCCCTTATTAACGACGACGTCTTGTGATGATTCTGTAAAATTGATATTCTCGTAGTCGGTTTCGATAACTATCAATGACTATTGACACAAATTTGGAATTCTGTAAGGAAATGTGACAACGAAGTTTAATAGAAACGACTTTGAATCTGTCGTCACAGTTGTTGGTAACGACTTGAAACAATTTGAATAAATAATTTTAGTTTTTTGTAAAGGTTATAGGTGGTTATAGGTTATAAAGTACTTTCATTTTGTCAAAATGTATCTTTACCTCTCACAAAAAAATTACTTTGATTCTATCAAAAAATACTTTCATTGTACAAAAAAAATTTTTGATGTACTAAATTGTACGTTTAATAATGTACCAGAAAGTTTTTCTTCAAATCTGAAAGTACGAACGACTAGATTTTCCATAAAATTTTAGTATTTTAGATATAACTTCTTTGAAAACTCTCTTCTTCTCATAAATAACTCTAGTTCATAGGCAAAAAAATTAAAAGCTGATTACTATTATTTTTTAATTATTTTTATTTGGATCTCTTTAAATATACATATAATTGTTTACATTTAAGTACTTTACTAACAAAAAAATTCATACATTTATATAAATAGTTTTAAAAATTCTTTGGATATATTTCGAGCTTAACATATACTGTGATTGAATGTACATTAAATTATAATTGTAAATATTTCAGCAGCGCGGTTTTTTAATGTTTTCTTTTTTATTTTATGCATTTGCATTTGACACTTAAATTGTACAAACGGTAGAAATTCATACACAAGAACACACAAATTTAATTCAAAAATAATTAAATGCAATTATTGGGTATAATTAAAAAAATATTCATGTATTTAAGAAAAAAAAAAAATACTTAAATACATGGATTTTCTTAATAAACATACAAAATACATATAAGCAATTAAGACTTGTGGAAACGGTACAAAAAAAAACTAAAAAAGCTTTACGAAGGAGGGTACAATTACGATAATTATGAAGTCACGTCCGCCAACGACTCCTTGCGCAGCCACTCAACAATGGGCTTGTAGTAATTATTCATCCAATTGACATTTTCGCGTACATGTTCGATAATTTGATCGATCGAACGACTGGTATCTTTGAGATCATTTTTAACAAATGATTCCAATTCAGCGAAGGCGTATTTAGTGTTGACACTTTTTGTAACATATTTTAAAATCGAGTTGAAATTCAGCACAGAAGAGCCCAAACTGTAAGAGAGAGAGAGAGAAAGATTATGGCATGGTTAAAGTGTCCAAGGAGGAATCTATTATTATACTTACTAGGTCTTCATGGCTTCCCAGTTAGTGCGCACAAAATCAAAGGCCACCTTCTGACCGACGACATTAAATGACACCGTCATGAATACTCGGTACGTGTCCTGTTTTCTTATGTCACTGCCTGGTGTTATGGCATAACGTAATAATCTCGACAGAATCCAGGGTTCCTTTGAACAAGCCAGAGCCGATAGTAGAATTTCCTTTTCCGTTGGCACCGTTGATTTTTTAAAGCGTTCAAAGGCAAAATTCCATTCGACTTCGGTGCCGTATTCGATGGCCGTACAATAAACCAAGGCTCGTAAATTAGGAGAAATTCTGAAAAGTAGCAATGCAACGAAAGAGTATTTTTAGAGATAATTTAGAGCAAATTGGGCAAAATGTCTTATTCTATTATGGTACTAAAAATTTTTTGAGAGGCAAACTTATTTTAGCTGAATTTTTAAATTTCACAGTACAACACATGATTTTGGGACTTAATTCTAAGAAGTTTACGTGAAAGTAGCCCCAAAAAGAAGAAGTTCTGCATCATTCGTTTTCTCAAGTTACATGCCATAATAATTTTATATCGATTTGAATGGAATGTCAGGACTCTCTACAGAGAAGGTGCCTCTTACAAACTGACGGATGTCCTCGACAAATACAAGGCCATGCAGAAAGACACGAATTCGGATGTGGATTCATAGTCGGCAAGAGATTTCGACACCTGGTCTCGCAGTTTAACACTATAAGTGACCTAATCGCCACTATTCGCATCCGGGCGAAATATTTTTACATTACGCTGATTTGGGCACACGCCCCGACGGAAGACAAAGATGAGGACATTAAAGATGCATTCTATGAGCGCCTGGAGGAAACATATTTCCGCTGCCATGCACATGACATTAAAATTGTTCCGGAAGATTTTAATGCTATAATAGGATAGGAAGATGCTCTTGGTTCAGCAGTCGGAAATTTCAGTCTGCACAACACCTCCGATAACGGCTTCAGACTAGTTAGCTTTCGCGTCGGCAAGAAACATGGTAGTGAGTGGAACCAGATTTCCGCATCAAGATATCCACAAGGCAACCTGTATATCCCCTGACCAAAATACAAGAAATCAGATTGATCATGTGGTAATTGATCGCAAGGCTTAAAAACAACAAAGGTGCAGGAGCCGATAGACTGTCGGCAGAGCTTTATAAAGCCGGCGGCGATACGCTGGCAACATGCATGTACCAGCTCATAAACACAATTTCGCTCAGGGAGTGCATGCCGGAAGATTGGAATCTGAGTGTTTTATGTCCTGTGCTTAAGAAAGGCGATCAAAGTGTGTGTACCAATTATCGCGGAATCAGCCTTTTACCTATCGCATACAAGGTCCTGCCTAGTGTGTTATGTGAAAGACTAACGCCCATTTTAGGGAACCTGATTGCACCTTTCAGTGTGGCTTTAGACCTGGTGGCCTTAGACGACCGACCAGATATTCCACCTACGACATATTCAGGAAAAGACTCTGCATCTCGACACCTATCATCTGTTTATCGATTACAAAACTGCATTGGACAGTCCGATATAACAGAAACTATTAGATGCTATGGCTGAGTTTGGTATCCCCGCGAAGCTGATACGACTTTGCGGAATGCCGCTGACTAACGCAAAGTCTTCAGTGAAAATTTGCACAAATCTAACAGAGCCATTTTCTACCAAGCGAAGCTTTAGACAAGGCGATAGTCTGTCATGCGATCTCTTTAACATCATAATGGAGGTAATCATGCGGAAGGCTGCAGTATACAGGATTGGTACTATCTTCACAAAAGTCACATGCTGCTCGTGTATGCCGATGATATAGATATCATTGCCAGTGGATTGCGGAATGTTACTGCGGCCTTTTCGAGCATTGAGAAGCAGTCGACAGATATGGGTTTGATGGTTAGTGAGAACAAAACCAAGAGAAAAATAATTTTCAAAATATTTGGACCCATCATCGTTAACGGCGAGTACCGTCGTCGAATGAATGCGCTGGCTTGGACACGTTGCTTTCGAGCAGATAATAAACTAAATAAATAAAGGGCTATCAAAACTTCGATGAATGGACCAGGTGAAAGAGCTGTTATATAAGCTTAATGTACGAACTATATATGGAGCGCAAAAGACCGAAGCGCTTGGCATACGCCACTGCATTCTGGGTTGATCATACATCGAAAAAATTCTTCAAATCATATCTGATCCTTTTTTGAAAATATCGATATTTATACCCTCAACCTACGGGTAGGAGGGTATATATAATTTTATACGACCCAAAAGTGTAACACATAGAAGGAGTCACTTTAGACCCTAGCTTTCTTTGAACCGAATTCGATTCATGACTTTTTAAGTCGTTTGAGCCATGTCTGTCTGTCTATCTGTCTGCTATCCGGCTGGTACGCACAATAACTTTCGACAGACTCAACCAAATGTTTTGATACTTTGCACAAGTTAATATTTCCCCAAAACTACTTACTACCTTCTGGACCTCCCATACAAATGTACCATTCCGACCACTTTGGAAATCGTGTAATAATATCAATACAACCAACGCGATCGTATCCAAATTCTGAATTTAGTAAAACAATAGCAGGATAAAGTTTTGGAGACAAACTGGTAGTCTAGCCACGCTCCTTCTGCATACAAATGTACCATTCCGCCCACTTTTGAAATCGAACGATCGTGCCTAAACTCTGTATTAAGTACATCTAAATCTAGATAAAGTTTGGAGAAAAAACTGGAAGTCTTGTCACGCTCCATCCAGCACCTCCCATGTCCATCTGGTACCGCCCACTTTAGAACCGATTATTTTTATTATTAATACACCCAACACGATCTTGTTCAAATATTGTATTTAGTAGTACAGCTAAATCAGGATAAAGTTTTGGAGAAAAAACTGGAAGTCTAGTCACGCCCCTCCCTCACGGTACCTCCCTTACAAATGAACCACTCCGCCCACTTTAGAAATCGAATAATAATATTAATATAGTAGAAAATGTTTTATTGATGATGAGGGTATAAGTAAGTCGGATTTCCCGACTGAAACTTTCTTACTGGTTTTGACTGGACCAAAAGTTTTTTTACTTTTTAAACGATGACAATAAAAAAACTGGACAAATGAGATCAAAACGTTTTATTTATTATAAAAGCACACAAATAGGAAAGACCCTGCGGTCCGCGCGGGCTTTATACTACCTCTACCTACTATTCGAAAATAAAATGTTTATCTTCACAACCATACTCTCGGAAAAAACTTTATTACTGAAACGCTGACAAATTTTAGAATAATCCTCCCTCGATGACGACCTTCGGCTTTAGACCAATTTTTATATACACCAATTTTTATACCTCTGGGGCTAAAATACAGTAGGGCAACGCCCACATTACCAAATTTGAACCTATAGTGCCGAGTACTATCTGCATACCAAATTTTATTCCTCTGGGTTAAAATTTCGTCAGTCTGTGATTGTAGTGCCGAGTCCTATCTATATACCGAATTTTATCTCTCTCTCACTAATATACAGATTCGCCATGCCCCCACTGATCGAAAATACAAATTTCTTCTTTAAATTCAAATCTGTATATGTAGGCGAGTACAAATGTTACTTTTCAAACAGTAAGTCTAAGTTTTGCCACGCCCCTTCGACCCATTAGGTCAAAATTTAAAAATATATATTAGTTCTTCTGAAAGCTCCAGAAATTCTCTGGGTAGGTTCCAAAGTATCTCACAACATATATCCTACAGTAATTTCCATACAGTATACTAACTGCCTTCCAAATTTCGGTTCAGCCGTTTGGGATTGATTGAGGCATCTATATAATTTTAATAGAAATACAAGTAAGTATAATTTATAATAAAATAATACTTACGGATTATTAGCGTCTGGATTAGGTACTTGCACCCAATTTTGGTAATGCCGCATGCTTTCACCTATGCAGGCCTGGTGACCCAAGCGACAGGCCATATGAAGAATCTCGGCACGTTTAATATGATCTAACATATCATTATCATTGGTGGCATCCGAAAAACCAATACGATTGTATATCTTATCCACCATTTTCAACAAGTAATTCTAAAGTAAAGCGAAATTAAATAAAAAAATCTGTTAAAACCAAATGACAGCAATAAACATAGAAGAGAAACATTAATTTCCAACTTTGAAAATTACTAATGGATCGTTTAAGTATTCTAATTACAGACATATAGTGGCCGAGTCACCTACATACATACCTTGAATACATCATATTCTCCCTGGCTGACAATCATTACATCAATGAACGTAAAGGCATTCATGGCCGCCTTCCACGGTGACGTATCATCCTCATGCACTAGGTAGCGCGTTAAGTTTAATGCCAAATCATAGCTTAAATATCCTGCTTTGGCCAGATTCAATGCATCATCTATTAGCTGAGCTCTATTAGAAGCGGCAATTTGCTTGAATTTCTTGGGATCCATCAAAAATTCCGTAATTGCTTGCCAATTCTGTACCTCATAATTGACGCGATAGTAACCGCTTTGTTGAATGTTAAAGATAAACCAATCGGCCACCGATAAGTTGCGATTTTCAATTTCATACACCTTTGATCTGGGTATCCATGTTATGGGCCTCGTATTCTCAAATTCCAAATCCTCTGCTGTGGTATAAGTAATTGGAATCCACCAAAGGGCATCTTCGGTCTTCTCTGTGCCATTATTAAGTTTGTTGTAGGAAAATTGATGCTGTTCCAAACGTATCACATTCGTATTGGGATGTTTCGAAACGGAAACTATGGGGAAACCTATCTGTAGAGTCCATGTGTCCATGATATCTTTAACAGTAGCATTGCGATCGAGTAAACCTTCGGCTTTAGCTTCAACAGTTAAGAAATGCCACAAATCATTTTGTTCGGCAGAGTTGTAAGACCTTAAATAAAATATAAGAATTTGAATAATGATTAACAGAATTGATTGTCAGTGGTTGGCCAACTGCCTCAGACTTACATTTCCTTCAAGTACTTATGAAGGCCCCTACGAAAAACGGCTGTTGTTAGGAAATGATCCATCATTCGTATCACTGTCGCTCCTTTGTCATATGATATAAGATCAAATAACTCGGCCACTTCGTCCGGATTACCCACCTCAACCGAAATCTTATGGGACGAAGACAAGCTGTCCATTTGGAAAACAGACTGCAATTTACTGACAACAAACTGATCATTCATTTTCCATTCAGGTTCGAGGGCATCCAAGACCACAAACTCCATATAGGTGGCAAAGCCTTCATTTAACCACAAATCAGACCACCAGCTGGGTGTGACCAGATTGCCAAACCATTGATGGGCCAACTCATGAGCCACCACACTGGCCACACGCTGGCGACATGTGGACGCTGAGACGCCCTTTTCGAAAAGCATAGCTGTTTCTCTGTAATAAAACGAAAAGTTTTACTTGAATTCTGAGCGTTACAAACAAATGACACACGCTGGACTCGATACATACCTAAATGTTATAAGACCCCAATTTTCCATAGCCCCTGAGGAGAAATCCGGCACAGCTATCATATCCATTTTGGGCAAGGGGAACGCAATGTCAAAAAATTCTTCGAGAAATTTCAAAGCCTTGGGTCCAATACTCAAAGCATAGGCAGCGGATTGTATAATGTCATCGGTGGCCCATACCGAAAAATTACCATCGGACAAATGACTAAAGTCGGATATACAATACGCCACCAAATAGGTGGACATTGGCACAGATTCAGCAAAGTAGTCCCATTCGTAACTCGGTAAGGTGGCACTGTAAAAAAGTATTAGAAGATTAAATTATGTTGATTTTATAAGAAAACTTGGAAAGTAATAAAAAAAACATATAAATGAAATAGTATTCTGGCGTCCTATAAAAATTTTAATAGTATTACGCTATGCCACAAAATTTAAAAAAATTTCGACATCATATGGCGCCACGATTAAAACATAGTAGAAATTTTTTTAATCTTTTTCAGTAAAATTTAAATTTTTCAAAAGGTGATTTGTTGTTGTTGTAACAGCTTAGACTCTACAAAATTTACAAATTTTAATTCTTCGCTAATGTCAAACCCTAAAAATTGGGCTACTTCCACTAGATTGGCCCATAAATCCAATGGGGTACGGTGAGAAGCGCTGGTAAAAATGTGGCGGGTATCGTGGGGACCCTGACCACATGCTGGGCATACATTAGGGACGGCACGGTCTATACGGGACCAGTAGTCATTGAGCCTGTGGCTCCATCCCGATCTTAGTTGTGCCAGGGCCACTCTTCCGTGGCAGGCTTTCCTCTGCTTCAGCTACAGGGGATAGGAGACCTCCAAGAACGACATTCATGCGTTAACCAGAAAAAGCGGAATTGATGGCATCTCTATGAATGCCGTTCAAAGCTACTGCATACGAGGTGCGATTCAGGTAGTTACGTATGTTCTCCTCATATACTCGAAGGTCCACCCTGACATACCTCGGGCGAACAACCAACTGTGTGATGTTAAAGTTGGAATGACTCTTCCGGTGACATCCCAGGAGGAATTGTTTGGTCAACATGACATTATGTTCCCTGACTGGGAGGACATTCGTTTTCTCATGTAGATAGTGTTCTGAGTTTAATTGCATGCAGCCTGTTACAGTCTTTAGAGCGGAATTTTGACAGCTTTGGGTATATATAAGTATTCTACTGGGTATAACTCAACGAAGGAGATCACACTGGAGCGGCATAGTTAACCACTGACTGGCCAATTATTTTGTAGGTAGCCAACAAGGTTTCTTTGGCATTCCCCAAGTGCTGCCAGCTACCACTTTGAGAACCTTGTTTCTACTTTGCAGTTTGTACGTCATTGCAGTGGAACTGAGTGAACTGAGGAGGTGGTAAACAGGCTGTCAAAGGTGACCCCGTATATGTTTGGTAGGTTCACAGTCGGTATTTGGACGCGATCGATTACGACGCCTAAATTTAGGTTTACCTCCTTCGTCCAAGTTGACATTCATGTCAAAACTACGAGAGGTAGCAAAGACCCCATAGCGTTCGAATGAAGATCACAAAAGATCCATCTGAACCTGATAGTTTCAGGTTCATTCACACGATAGGATATCACATCTACACCTTGTGGAAGTGTGGGGAGTTTAGACAGGTAGAAGTTAAACAAAAGGGGCTTTGATCACTTGTCTCTAAACTCCACGAACGACCGACGACCACAAAGATAGTTCGCACTCCATCTATTCAATATTTTGGGCATGGTGGACGGCAGAATGTTCTGGAAAAGTGTGGAGTGGCTCACTGTGTCGAAGGTATTCGACAGGTCTAGTGCCACTAGGAGAGTCCTTTCGCAGGGCCTCTGCTGATTTAAGCCCTGTGAGATCTTAGTAGTTATGGCGGTTAGTGCAGTGGTAGTGCTATGCATTTTGCGGAATCCATGCTGGTGATGAGCTGTTGTTAGGTGGGATCGTCCTGTAGGATTGTCCGTCTGTCGCGTCCTTCCCTGGCTTGAGTATAGGGATGACTCTACCCTTTTCCAGGCATCGGGTTACTCATAGGCTACTCATTGACAGGTTAAGAACCATTGCCAGGTACTCGACTCCCGGCTCGCCAAGGTTTTTTAGCATCAGCATGGATATGCCGTTAGGTCCAATCGCCTTGGATGGTTTGGCTGTAATAATGGCTTCTGAGACTTCAAATGGGGTGAAGGGTTGTGGTATGTCCGGGACTGGAAGGTTGTGAAGTTTGCGAACAACACTTCGATTCGCCTTATCTCTCTGTGGGTGCTCAATAAACTGCCGGCAAGTACTTAATCGCCACCCTGTCATCCTTCTTCGTCGGGTTAAAGAGAGATCGAACTGTGTCGTCCTGCAGGGATAAGCTGGCTGCTGCTGCAATGACTGTATGTCGGAATTTGTTCTTAGCTTGGTGAATGTTGGTGGGAGATCATTGAAAAAGCGATCGGTGAACTCTCTAAAGCCGTGCCAGTCTGCTTTTTTCTGTTTGATGTAGGTTTGGCATTCAGAGACGATGAAGTCGTTGGGTCGATCCAGACAAACGATTATGGATAAGTGGTCCCAGGTGGGGCATCCTCAGAAGGTGGATTTATCAATTTGTTCCGCCAGGGACGCGCCTCTCTGGTCTTTCCTTAAGCAAGAGTGCCAGAGCTGATGGTGCGCGTTAAAGTCCCCAAGGACCAGCCGCATATCAGCGTCTAGAAGGGTCCTGATATTGGGATGGTAGCCTGATGGACAACTGGCTACTGGCGGAATTTATACGTTATAGATCAGTTCCCCCCGATCTGGCTGCATTACCTTGAACTTCAACGTATTGGTCTCTGGTGTTGAGATCGAGGGAAAGAGCACTATACTGCACAGTGTTATGTATAACGAATGCGATGCCTCCACTGTTGCTTCGGGTTCGGTCTTTTCGGAGAACGTTGTATCCATTACAACTGTGCAGACTGGAATTGCTCGTTACTTTTGGATGTCACCCCAGGTCTCTGGAATGCAATCGATGGTGTCAGCGGCGATGGTTGTTGTTACTGCTGTTGTTGTTGTGTTTGCTGCAGATGTTGTGATTGCGGTGGGAAGGGAGGTGTTGTGTCATATGATGACGATGAAGTTGTCGACGATGCCGTTGAATTTCGTCTCTGTGGTTGGCAGCGTGGGGCGACAAAAGTCTCTGACCAATCCCGATGATGGTTGAGCCCAGAGCAGTTCCTGTTCCGGACCAAAAGGATACGGAGCAGTAAAGCCGGAAGAAGAAGATGTTGCTCAATTGGTAAAAACTGTGTAGTTGTTGCTGAGGTTGACAGCCCTTGGCTGAATATTTCGGGTCATTCCGGTACATAGAACCGGCTGCCGGGGGAATGTGAAAGGGGAGTTTGTATGGGTCGTGGTTGTAGTTCTTGTTCGATCTTGGGCATCTTAGAATTTAACCTCCGCTTAATGGCATCCTATTCATTGCCTAAAAGAAGCCGATCACTACCCGAAAATGGGGGTATGTATGGGAGGTGATTGTAGTTTTTGTCCGATCTTGGTCATCTTAGAACTTAACCCGCGCTTAGAAAATAGAAGCTTGTGTACCAAATTTCAGCTCGATAGCTCTAAAGTTACGGTTGTAATCGCGAGAACAGACAAATCCAAAAAAAAAAATGTACGAAAGTTCCCTCTGGCGGCACTCAGATATAGAAATAAATGTCAAAAACAGATTCCTCAACCCAAAAACCCCAACATACATATGGGGTCACATATGTGACAGTCGTACGTTTCAAGGATAACTTTTTTAAGCTTTTATGTGAAACGAAAAAAGTTTTTTATTTAGTAAAAAAGAAGAAATCCACTAAACTAAATGATACTAAAATATATGCAACTAAAGAGGATGACGTTACGTGAAAGAAATAGATAAAAGTGTGAGTTATATCGGAATTTTTGATAAAACAATGAGATTAATACGATTTGGAATATTTTTTTGCTAAATTACTGTATTAACTCTATTTATTTTGTGCAGTGAACACGAGTACAACTTAATTCCATTCATTCACTAATTTTTATACGTATATTTTTGTGTACTTACTGTTTTCTTGTGGCAACAATGGGCATATTCGATAATGTTGACATATTTCGCGGTCTCGCTATGTTCATGGTAAATTTGGCCTTCAGTGCCGGCTCATCGAAACAAGGGAATGCCTTTCGCGCATCAGTGGCCTGAAATTGGGTGGAGGCCAACCACCTTTGTGGTGCGACGCACAGTAAAATGGGGAAACATGTTTAATTGGCAATATTATGCGCGCGCCTAGAAGGGGAGCCATTAATTGGCATCTCACTACAACACTCACCTTGTTTGGTTGCCCACCTGATAGGAGCTGCGATAGAATCCTTGCATGGAGTCTTGAATTAAGCCACTAAATTTGATATTAATCACGTATTCTGTATTTTGCAAAAGTTTGTCATAAAACTCAATCACGAAAAACTGCTTGGCCTCCAGCAGATACTGTTTGCGTATACGTAATGGCAACGACGACGACGACGTAGTCGCTGTTGCTTCCGCCTCACGGGCTGTGATGCTTGAGGCATTTTTTATTTGCCGTTTATCAGATTTCGTTTGAAGTGGCAGTACGGTGACATCGTTCTTTGAAATATTCAAATCGACGGCATGCATGGTGATGTTGTAGCAATCCTCCACAACTAGAATATTGATTTGAACTTCACCGTCAAAGGTGAAGTTGCCCTCGTACAGGTACGGCTCCAATGAGATATTGTACTTCAGCGGTTTTATCGAGCGTGGCAGGCGAACATCTCGCTCGTGATGTGGCATTGACTCCTCATGGTGTTTTGTCTCGTTTGGCCTGTGTTTTAGGTGCACGGTGGTGCAGATGATGTTCTCATCCTCGGCCGGTATCAATTGGTCGCACGTGGCAAAGTTATAGACTAGAAATGACACTGTGGCCAGGGTGCATAGAAAAAATGCGCCCAATAGTACTAATGTGCCGCAGGATATCGTGTAGCCTCTGCGTGAGCTACTGAAATGAGCAGAGTTGCCCGTTCGTTGGACGGTCTCCATGTTTAGGTTTTCATGGGGATGTGTAACCATTACCACTATTTAGGGAGTGGGGAAACGGGTTCCTCTGTTCTAAAGGAGGTGGTTATTTCAGTTTCTTGAGGTATTGCTGCATGCATTCATAGGTTAGAAAGTCTGTAAGTAGAAATAAATACAAACATATAATTAATAATTACCATTTTTTGTCACAATCTTTCGAGTAAGTTGTTTTTATTATAAAAAAAAAACTCTTGAACATTACAGAAAATTTATGGAATTTATTTGTAAACTCTGCCAGCAGAGCTTTTTAAAGGCGGCGAGCTGGTAACATGCATGTACCAGCTTATAAACACGATTTGGCTCAAGGAATGCATGACCGATGATTGGAAATATGTCCCGTGCTTAAGAAAGGCGATCCAAGTGTATGTACCAGCTACCGTGGGATTAGCCTTTTACCAATCGCATACAAGGTCCTGTATAAAGTGTTATGTGAAAGACTAAAGCCAAATCTAGCGAACCTGATCTGACCTTTTCAGTGTGGCTTTAGACTTGATAAATCCACGACTGGCCAGATATTCACACCACGACAAATCCTGGGGAAGACCCAAGAAATGCAGATCGACACCTATCATCGACAAAAACTATTAGATGCTTTAGCTAAGGTTGGTATCCCAACGATACTGATACGACTTTGCGGGATGTCACTGACCGATACGAAATCTTCAGTAAAAATAGGCAAAAAAAGCGAGGCTTACGAAAAGGCGATCTTTCTGTCATGCAATCTCTTTATCATCATAACAGAGATGATCTTGCAGAAGACTGCAATAAACACGACTGGCACCATCATTAATATAGTCATATACTGCTCAGGTATGCCTGTGGGATGTTACTGCGACCTTTTCGAGCATTGAGAAATAGTCCGCAGAAGTATGTATGGTGATAAATGAGGACAACTATAACTTCTAAGTGGTAGATGATTTTGTCTACCTCGGCACCGTCATAAACAAAAATAATAATGTCAGCCTGGAAATCCAGAGACGAGTATTTATCGCAAACCACTGCTACTAAGCGCTAAACAACTGGTTAAATGACAAAGTCCACTGTCGACGAACAAGGATCCAACTCTACCAGACACTGATCCTACCAGTCTTACTCTACAGCCCAGAATCCTTAGTAATGACACAAGGTGATCAATCTATTCTGGAAGTCTTCGACAAAATACTTTGCAAAATATTTCGATCCATCAACTTTATGAGCTGTATAACGACATTGACGTAGTTAAGCGGGTTTAAAAAGACCGGACACGTTGATTTGGACACGTTGTACGAATAGATGAAAATGCTCCAGATCGAACTTCTTTGCATGGACTAGGTGAAACAGCTGTTATCTCGATTTGGTGTGACGAACTATCTGCGGAACGCAAAAAACTCGATGGGAGGCTCACGAAGAAGCAACCAAAACTTCTTTGCATGGACTAGGAGAAACAGCAGGTATCAAAACTTGGTGTAACGTACCAAAGCACTGGGAATTATTTTCTAGGTGTTGCTACTGAGGGTAGAATTTCTGTTGCTGCTGCCAACTAAGAAGAAGAAATTTAACTTAACTTAATTTCCCTTTGCACCCCATGAATGAGGTATGGGATAGCTCTCGCGTTGTTGTGAATTAACACGCTTTCTATTTTTAGATTCACAACTAACGGCACCTACTTATTTATCGACGAATGCGAACGTCACTATTTGGAGAAGCTCTTACTAGACACGACAATTGAATCGACGCTTAATACTGCGAAGTTGCTGTCAAACAACATTCGAGCGGAGCCGACAATGAAAGAAAATTTTATTTATTTTTTCTTTTAAGATGACTGGAGCCAGGTTTGAACCTGCGATCTCCCGCATGGTAGTCGCGTGTTCTAACCACTATGCCACGGCCGGTACCAAGAAGAAGAAATACGAAATGAAAATTGTAAAAGTTTAATAACTTAACCACGGTGTAATCAATTTTTACAAACAAATATGCATTTTACTCGTGAAACTTACTTTCTACTTTCTAAAGTTAATAATAAACAATAGGATATTCTAATAAAATAGTGGATAAAAACTTCGTCAAACATAAAAAATAGTGAAACAAATTTAACAAGTTTGCGGTTGGAAAGGTCTAAGATTCATCTTTCCGAAACCGTTAGGATATCAAAACACGGAAATCATTTGACTGAGTGATAAGCCTTCATGTGAGGAAAGTAGCGGAAAACCGGTTTCTAACCGTAGTTTTAGAGGTGTTAGGGAACTTTGGTATACAGAAAATACAGTGACAATAACACTGAGAGACAAATGGTAGGGTTCAGTGATCAGAAAGGGTTCAAACTACCGGGGAAAGTTATATCGGTAAAAAAAAAGTTATACGTGTCCCGGCGTTTCGCTGGGTTTTGATTTTGAACTGGGTTTATTTTTTAACAGTTACAATAAAACTGTTGTACTCCGTGGCGTATGATTTAAGTGGAATATTACTTATGATATTCATACGCCACCATATAATTAAATAACAAATGAGCCTAAAACGTGAGATATTCCCCTATATGATAGTTACTAACTTCAAATCGATATATCTCGATTCCTAGACGTGAACCAGCGAAACGCCGGGCCACGTATAACTTGTTTTTAACCGATATAACATTTCCCGTTGGTTTCATCCCATTCCGATTTTGACTGTCGCATAGTGTAGTTATCCGCGTTGGAAGACTGTCCAAAAATAATGCAATTTGCCGTCATTAACTCAAAATCGACTAAAAGTTACATAAGCGGTTATTTGTAAAAACCACAGAAATATGGAATCTATCATTGATTTGAAATTAAAATAAAAAAAAAACAATACCTGGAGTTAATCGATTTTGCTTCTGAGCCACTCATATGATTTGAAAGCAGGGCCATGGTATTTAGAAACAAGGTGAACCCGAAAGAATTTTTATTGTACCAAAAAGAAAATGTAGTGTGCCAAAATGTACTTTTATTGTACAAAAACGACCAATAAGGACTTTAATTATAACAGAAAGTACTTTTATTGTGCCAAAAAGTGATTTTTTGTACCAATAAGTACTTTTATTGAACCAAAAGGACTTTTGTCGTAAAAAAGTACATTTATTGTACCATCTTTTATTGTACCGAAAAGAACTTTTATTGTACAAAAAAGTACATTTGTTGTAACAAAAAGTACTTTTTTTGTACCAACAAGTACTTTAATTGTATTGTACCAAAAAATGCTTTCCTTGTACCAACAAGAACTTTTATTTTACCAGAAAGTACTTTTATTGTACTGAAAAGTGTTTTTCTTGTACCAACAGGAACTTTTATTGCGCCAGAAAGTACTTTTATTGTACCAAAAATAACTTTTATTGTGCAAAAAAATACATTTATTTTACTAAAAATTACTTTTGTTTTACCTAAAATTACATTTTTTGGAGTTACCTGGAGTTAATCGATTTTGCTTCTGAGCCACTCATATGATTTGAAAGCAGTGCCATGGTATTTAGAAACAAGGTGAACCTGAAAGAATTTTTATTGTACCAAAAAGAAAATGTAGTGTGCCAAAATGTACTTTTATTGTACAAAAACGACCAATAAGGACTTTAATTATAACAGTAAGTACTTTTATTGTGCCAAAAAGTGATTTTTTGTAACAATAAGTACTTTTATTGAACCAAAAGGACTTTTATCGTAAAAAAGAACATTTATTGTACCGAAAAGAACTTTTATTGTACAAAAAAGTACATTTGTTGTAAAAAAAAGTACTTTTATTGTACCAACAAGTACTTTAATTGTATTGTACCAAAAAATGTTTTTCTTGTACCAACAAGAACTTTTATTTTACCAGAAAGTACTTTTATTGTACTGAAAAGTGTTTTTCTTGTACCAACAAGTACTTTTATTGTACCAAAGAGTACTTTTATTATATCAAAAAGAATTTTTATTGTACTAACAAGTACATTTATTGAACCTAAAGGACTTTAATTGTACAAAAAAGGACATTTATAGTACCAACAAGTACTTTAATTGTACCAAAAAGAACATATACTGTACCAAAAAGAGCTTTTCTTGTACCAAGAGGAACTTTTATTGCACCAGAAAGTACTTTTATTGTACCGAAAATAACTTTTATTGTGCAAAAAAATACATTTATTTTACTAAAAAGTACTTTTTTTTTACTTAAAATAACACTTTTTGCACCACAACGTAAATTTTTTGTGCCAAAGAGTCCTTTTATTGTACAAACAAGTTATTTAATTGCACCAGAAAGTATTGTTTTTTTAAAAAAAGAGATTTTCCTGTACTTTTATTGTACCAAAAAAGCGCTTTTCTTGTACCAACAAGTCTTTTATTGTACCAAAAGTATATTTATTGTACCAAAAAGTATTTTTATTGTACCAACAACAACTTTTAGTGAACCAAAGGATTTTTATTGTACAAAAAGTACATTTATTATACCAAAAAGAAATTTTATTGTACGAACAAGTACTTTAATTGTAACAGAAAGTACTTTTATTGCAAAAAATAAAGTGATTTTCTTGTACCAACGAGTACTATTATTGTATCCAAAAGTAATTTTACTGAACCGAAAGGACTTTTATTGTACAAAAAGTATATTTATTGTACCAACAATTATATTTATTGTACCAGAAATTACCTTTATTGTACGGAAAATTACTTTTATTGTACAAAAATTACATTCAAAAAGAACATTTATTGTACCAAAGAGTACATTCAATGTACTAGAAAGTACTTTTTTTGGCCGAAAAGAACTTTTATTCTACAAAAAACACATTTGTTGTACCAAAAAGTACTGTTATTGTACTAAAAATTAAATTAATTGTACCAACAAGTACTTTTATTGTACCAACAATAACATTTATTGTACAAAAAAGTACATATGTTGTACCAATAAGTACCTTTACAGTACCATAAAGTACTTTTATTGAACCGAAAATTATTTTAATTGCATCAAAATATATAAAAGCACAGTTTGGTACAACAACTTTTATTGTATTAAAAAGTACTATTATAGCAGGTTCAAGGCAATAACAGACAGGTATGCCAAGTTTTCTATACAAATAAATCTAATTGGAAGGAATCTATAAAGACAAGAATATGGTACATCATATTGGAAAAATAATAAGGCACTTAGAAAGACTGTCTTACACCCATGTTCTAGAAAACAATTCGCTTTGAAAACAAAGCAAAACCTAAAAAAATGTATTAAAAAGTATTACTTTTTTACCGATTTTGTTCTGTTTTCAGACCGAATTGTTTTCCAGAACATGGCTGTTAATCAATAAAATTTGTTGTCATTAACTCAAAATCAACAAAAAGTGTCATAAGCAATTGCTTCTGAAAACCACAGAGTTATTTAAAACAACACGTTCATATAATACCTATCGTCGTTCGTTTGATTGATACGAATCAATGATTGATTGATTGCTTTAACCTGTTGCTGTAATACTTTGCTGTTAATTTTTTTTTACATTTAATAAATTTATTGTGTGTGCATTGATTTCTTCTCCATGTGCATTTACTTGCAACAATGTTTTGATTTAACCCCTTAAGAGACAAGATGAAAAGGTAAGAATTAAAAAAAAATGTGCCTTAAAACTAAACACTGTAAACCACAATCATGCTTGAGGCACTTCTGTGGGGTGTTGGCAGTTTTTGCCAAAAAAATGTTTCCAATAAAGTGTTCAAAACAGAAACCGAAACCCGTCTAACCGATTTTCTCTAAGCATAAACAAATAGACTTTCAAGGGAATCACAGATTTTTTGGGATTTTCTTTAAAAAAGGGACAACAAATTTAAAAGATTTTACAAGTTGACAATAGATAACAATGAAGATAGATACTGTCTTCAATATTTTTTTTTATTACCAAAACAATAACACACTTTAGTTTACGACTCAAAACATATTTTGAAAGAATTTAATAAGACTCCTTAATGAATTAACTAATTTTTCACGTACGCTAAAGAAAATTTGAAATCGATGTGAAATAAACCATTTCCAACACTAGTTTCTTCTCTTCCATTCCGCCGAAAATCGGTTTCATACAATTACCGATTACCAAACACAGGCCTATCTGGATAAAACCGATTTATTAAATTATCATCAGTGAATACCCTAAGTAAGTCGTGACGCATTCGCCCAATCAATAAATTAAAAAAATTATGACAATCTTAATCTTGTCTCTCGAAAAGGTTATCATCTCAATTTAAATGTTCATTAGCTGTTACCGAATTTGCCTATGATGCTGTTTGCAAATAAATTGCTATTCTATAATATGACATTAAAATTATTGCAGTGGGCTGTGAAAAATAATTGTGTAATAATAACAATAAGAACTAACAAAGACAACAAAACAAAATAATTTAACCTATTATTTGCAAATTTTGTCCGTTACTTAGATGCAAATATTGCATATTGTGCATTTAAGATATTTCAAATACGAGCATCTGATATTCATGATAAAATCTATTATTTCTCCACTTTTGAATTTAGTTTATTTTACCTTAATGTTATTTTTTTAGCAAAATGTTTTCACAGTTAAAATAACAACAAAAAAGTTTAATTTTCTCTTAACTGCCATTGTCTACAAAGTTTAAAGATTTCTGCACATTATCACCTGGTACGATCTAATGTTATTTAAATAAATAAATTCGAATTAATTTACTAATAAATAAATCGATTGTATTGTGGTGCGTATTCAATACATTTGTATATTAACGTTTCAAAGTTTTCTTTTTTTTGTTAATTACTTACGTATGGTCATTATTTGTACTTTTTATTTATTTTGTTACTTGTTTTTTTGCTTTTTGTTTGTCTAGCAGCAGATTAATTATTTGTTAAAAGATTACTTCATAGCCTAAGAAATTAACATATGGTGGGGATGATACGCAATTGTGGCAAAATTGAAATTACTTTTTCAACAATATATCCGGGATGGAAATGAAATGCGAATATATTCGTATATTCCAAATAGGTCGTTGTCTGTTTAATGAGGTGCAAAAGTAATCGCCACCTGATGATTTTATTATAAGATAAGTGTGTGTACAGTACAGATTAAAGATAAATTTGATTGGTAAATGTCTTCTTTCAATTTTGCTGAATCGGAAAAAAGAGTATCGTTGAGTGATAAGCTTCGTGTGTGTTAACACGCGTCATAGTTTAGATTTTCGTGTTGTTCGTAGATTCGATTAACGCGCGATTATTTATTTAAGCAAGTTTCAAATAGGCAGGCAACATAAAATGGTAAAAACAACAAAAAAAACAACTTATTTGACGCGTGCAAAAACTAAATCTAAACGATAAATTTGATATGTTTATCTGAGAAATGTTGTATTCGTATTGAAAGGCATTACAATTTAAGTGTATAGAAAGCGTGGCTGCCTAATGACAGTCCTTAGGAAATCTTAGTACAATATATGTGTATTTCCGTAGTATTTTTTAAGGCTGTCTCAAATTGTTTACTTGAAGTTGAAACCAACAAAATAAATATAAGTATATATAAGTATAAATAAGTATAAGTATAAGTATAAGTATAAGTATAAGTATAAGTATAAGTATAAGTATAAGTATAAGTATAAGTATAAGTATAAGTATAAGTATAAGTATAAGTATAAGTATAAGTATAAGTATAAGTATAAGTATAAGTATAAGTATAAGTATAAGTATAAGTATAAGTATAAGTATAAGTATAAGTATAAGTATAAGTATAAGTATAAGTATAAGTATAAGTATAAGTATAAGTATAAGTATAAGTATAAGTATAAGTATAAGTATAAGTATAAGTATAAGTATAAGTATAAGTATAAGTATAAGTATAAGTATAAGTATAAGTATAAGTATAAGTATAAGTATAAGTATAAGTATAAGTATAAGTATAAGTATAAGTATAAGTATAAGTATAAGTATAAGTATAAGTATAAGTATAAGTATAAGTATAAGTATAAGTATAAGTATAAGTATAAGTATAAGTATAAGTATAAGTATAAGTATAAGTATAAGTATAAGTATAAGTATAAGTATAAGTATAAGTATAAGTATAAGTATAAGTATAAGTATAAGTATAAGTATAAGTATAAGTATAAGTATAAGTATAAGTATAAGTATAAGTATAAGTATAAGTATAAGTATAAGTATAAGTATAAGTAGAAGAACAATTGACAGGACTTTAAGGAAATAATTGACATTGAACTAAATAATTCATTTCAAAGGAGGGTCGATAAGGGAAGATTTACTTTAATTAATATTTTGAATAAATTTGCAAATAAAATGACAAAAGACATGTCAATTGGCTGAATAATATAAATCAAATTAGATCATAGACAACAGTTCTAAATAACAGTTGTATTATACGGTACTAGGTGTTCTAGCAGACTTTGTCCGGTCTCCAAAATTGAAGTACTGTTAAAGACAAGGTTGAAAATCCGGTAACAGAAACGCAGAGTGTGCTGGATATATCACTGTACAACACATGCTTTTAGGACTCAATTCTGGGAATTGCACGTGAAAGTAGCCCCAAAAATAAGACTTCTGCATCATTCGTTTTGTCAAGTTGGCTGCCTTTATAATTTAATGGCCCTACGATTTTTTGCTCAAAGTGTATTTTTAGCACTTTTTCTATATTTTTACACGGTTATGTCTCGGTATACCTGACGGAATATCGCTTTTGTATCTGAAACAATGTTGAAGATCACGCCAATTGTCGACGACAACTTAGATTGCTCACCGTCAAGCCAACCCGAGCTGAGAAGAACAATATCGCGGCTGAAATGTAATAAAGTAACCGATGCCGACAAACTTCCGATAGAGCTCTTCAAGTTCGGTGGCGATGAGCCGCACGATTTGGCTATATCTAATGGCATTCGTGGCATTCTTCTCGCTTTAGGTCTCGCCAGGTATAAAATGGAGTCCTTGCAAATTTATACCTGACGGAGTCTTAGACAATACGTCAGCCTATCGTCTGACCTCTTAAACATAGTGATGGAGATAATAATGAACATGAGCTAATGACATAGACCTAATCGTCCGAAAACTACGAGATATGACTGCAGCCTTCACAGGCATATAGAAGGAACCAGTTAAAATGGGTCTAAGGGTAAATGAAGACAAAAGAAAGTTATTAATTACAAAGAACCACGATTATACTTGTTTCAGACGCTGCGTGATGCGGTAATTCTTTAAGAATGAGGTTGCAAATTTTTTTGAGTATCTAGAAGAGATTTCATTTATAAGCAAATAGTTTTTAAGTAAATGTTTACAGTACGACCAGGGTTGGTATAGCCTCACGAGCGAGCTGCTCTTTTCCTGAAAATTGGCTCTTAGCTCGCGAGCCAAGAGCCACAAAGTTTTAAATGATCTCTCTGTGGCTCCTGGCTCGCGAGCTAACAGCCAATTTTTAGAAAAGAGCAGCTCGCAAGCTGGGTCTATATGTAAAATCCAAATGCAAGAAAATACCAATAAGTACTTTTATTGTACTTTTTGGTACAAAGTACTTTTATGTACCAAAAAGTGAATTTATTGGCTCAAAATCACAAAGTATTTTTTTGTACCAGAGTATTCTTAAACTACATTTCGGTACAGAGTAATTTTTTTGGACTAAAGTACTTTTTTTACCAACAATTACATTATTGATCAAAAAGTACTTATATGTTTCACAAAGTACTTTTTTTGCTCCAGAGTACTTTTTTGTACCAAAAAGTACTTTTAATGTGCATTTCGGTACAGACTACTGTTTTGTATCAAAAAGAACATTAAATTTTCTTTAAAAGTACGTTTTGGTACAAAAAAGTACTTATTGATACAAAAAAGTACTTTTTAATCAAATATAAGTAGGTTACGGTACAATGAAAATACTTTTTAGTTAATGTACTTTTTTTGTTCCAAAAAGTACTTTTAATGTGCATTTCGGTACAGACTACTATTTTGTATCAAAAAGAACATTAAAAGTTCTTTAAAAGTACTTTTTGATACAAAAAGTACTTCTTGATACAAAAAAGTACTTTTTAATCAAATATAAGTAGTTTATGGTACAATGAAAATACTTTTTAGTAAAATAGAAGTAATTTTTGATACAATAAAAATACTATTTAATAGAATAAAAGTAATTTATTGGTACAATTAAAGTACTTCGTGGTACAATTAAAGTACTTTCTGGTAAAAAAAAATTTACTTTTTGGTACAAATAAAGTTCTTTTTAGTACAACCAAAGCATTTTCAGTTACAATTTAATTGCTTTTTGATACAATAAAAGTCCTTTTTGTTACAATGTAAGGACATTTTAACATAATAAAAGTACTTTTTGGTAGTCAATTACTTTTTAGTGGAATAAATGTTCTTTGGGGTACAATAAAATTATTTTTGGATGCTAAAAATAGCATTTTTTGGTACAATAAAATAACTTTATTAGTAGAAGAAAAGTACTTTTTGGTACAATATAAGTACTTTTTAATAAAATAATAGTACTTTCTGGTACAAGTAAAATAGTTTTTAGTAAAAAGGCACTTTTTTGTGTAATAAATCTTCCTTTGGTCTAAAAAAAAGTACTTTCTAGAGCTAAAAAACACATTTTTTAATAGAATAAAAGTTATTTTTGTTACAAGAAAAATACTTAAAAGTACTTTATGGTACTGTACTTCTCGGTACAGTTAAAACGCTTGTTGTAACAATTAAAGTATTTCTTGGTGCAATTATAGTACTTATTAAAAGTACTTTTTGGTACAATAAGTTTTTGTTACAATTAAAGTACTTTTTATATCATTTTAATGACTGCTTGTTGCACTTTGAGAACGTTTGTACCAAAACGCTAAAGTACTTTTTGGTAAAATATAAGTAATTTTTAGTAAAATAAAACAAATTTCTATTAAAATTAAGCACTTTTTGAAGCAATTAAAATTTGTTTGGTATTATAAAAGTACTTTTTAAAGCTAAAAAAAACTTTTTGGTACAATAAAAATACTTTTGAGTGGAACAAAAGTACTTTACGGTAAAATTAAATAAATTTTTGAAATTAAAAAAAATTTTAGAAAAAAAACACTTTCTGGTGAAATAAATGTACTGTTTGTCTAATAAAAATACATATGGGCAATTCCACAGTGCCGAACGTGGCCGTTGTACACATTCAAAGCGAGAAAAAGCTCAGAATAAAAAATATTTTAGATTCATCTCTTTCATAATCGTATAGACCCTTTATAGTACTATCAATCGGGGTTTAGTCTTTTTCAGGCGAAATACTCGTATTGATTACAAAATAAAGGCAAAAAAAAGAGCGGTTCGAATGCGACGAATACAGAAGTAGTTTTAGACGATATCTTTAAAACATGAGATTCAACGAAATCAAACACAATATTTTGTAGATAAAAATTTTAAAATGTTTAAAAAATAACAAAGTTTTTGTATACATACTCTTTATTTGTTAGAAATATCATTGGTAGTTTTTTTAAATTTATTTTTTAAGAGGTTTGAACATGGCCTGACATTTTTTCTATGACTATCTTTATATATATATATATATGGTCAATTCCATGTTTTTTTTTTTATTTGCGAAATTGGGGAATTTTATAAAGTTTATATGGCACAAATTGTTGATCAATAAATGTTACGTTAGAACGTCAATAAAATAAAATCAAAATTTTGCAGCTAAGTGATAAATTTTTACTGTTATTGGAGTTATTTACTGTAGTAACAAATATTTTAAGATATGAGTGCACTTGCACCATCAGTAAATATGTTATAAACAATTCAAAGAGGTGACCAGATTATTAATGCAATATTGCAGTCCATTTAATCGTAGAAGAAACTAAGAAAAACTTTAGACATTTTTTTATTTAATAAAATTTAAGTATTTGTATTTACTAATACAATTTTTTATCAACTTTTCGATCACTGTAGACCTTTCTGTGGAATTGCGCATATAGCGTTTTGTAATAAGTAGTTTTTTTTTCTTAAAAAATACCAGAAATCAACTTCACTTCCATTTTGCATTTAAGTACGTATTATAATTTGATCGCAAGTTTTCCCAAGTAGACCCCCGTGTCTTATGTCTCTTCATTCATTTTATTATTGTATAGAAACACCCATATGTTATGTCATCAAAATTTGTTAGAGGTTATGAACTCGTCGCAAATTGTGGTAGCTTCCTTATGGAATTTTCAATTATCCCAGCCGATAAAATTGATAATTTATTCTTTAGCTCGCGCATAAAATTATTTAATTAATTAGCAAATGGTTTTTTTCGCATTTTTTGTTGTTTGTTTTTCTTTTTTTTTTGTTTGATAATGAAAAACACTTGATCGTAATATGTCAACTGGGGGAAAGACAAAACAAATGAATTCACTTAATTTCGGTTATCCAAAATATATTATTGTTGTATGACTGTTTGTAGAGATATGTATGCACTATATACATAATACTCATGTGTACGCATGTGGTTCAGTGCAATTTAAAAAGTTCAAAGACTATAAATTTGTGTGACAGCTGTGACCAATTAATATGCAATTCATATGAGCATATAGACATTCGTACGTACATATATATGCACATACGTATTAGGGTGACAGTTTAATGTAGGGACAAACAATTAATGTTGAAATATCGTGGCTACCCTATAGTGTAGGCTGATTGTGGCATAATGGTTAGAACATGCGACTATCAAACGAGAGACCAGGGTTCGATTTCTCAGAGTCTCAGTCATCTCATGTTATGTAGCTCAAAGTTCTTTTATGGTACCAAAAAGTACTTTTTTGTATCAACAAATACTTCCATAGTAACAAAAAGTACCTTTATTGTATCAAGAAGTCCTTTTTTGTACCAACAAGTATTTTTATTATACAAATTTTTGCGGGAGAGCAGTTTTCAATTCCTCAGAGTCTTAGTTATCTATATTCCTTTCATCGGCGGCCCCTTCGATGTGGTAGGCGGGTACTTTGCAGTAAAAGTCTGGGAAAAGCTTCTCAAACAGCTGACGTTTGCATGCGTAAATAAACTGTAGGTGCCGTCATGTGAATGGAATACTATATAGCGTGTTAATTATCAATAACGCGAAAAGTCAAGAAAAAGTTTATTCATAAAAAATGTTTCCCAGTTTTATGCTGTGTAATGCTTCAATCCTTTCTCAATACAGTTTTGACCGCAGAAAAAGTTATTTATTATGTTTAAGTTACGTCCACCCAGTTAGATACTTGTGCAAAGCTAACATTATTTACCTCATACATAATGTTCCTACAAATAGTTATTGCCTAATAAAGTAACTTTAATTAATTTGACCAATAACATTAAATACAATGTGGTTCTAACAAGGAAGCCACACTTCCAAACCCATGCATGGGATCATCATTGTTGTGATATTAACAGGAAATACTTTTCAACTTCCTTTGCACATGATATTCGTATTGAATATTGCCATACTCTAGTCATTTAATTTTAATCACTCCCTAATGCTATTGACATATGATAATACCACATATAAAAATTACCTCGTAAATTACAGCTTAACCATGACAATGCCAAAAGCAGCAGCCAGCAACACAAATAAGATATCCGTTTCTTATTTGTTTTGTTTGAAATCTTATACTTTCCTGCGGGTGT
This sequence comes from Muscina levida, assembly GCA_964034835.1. Taxonomy (NCBI): domain Eukaryota; kingdom Metazoa; phylum Arthropoda; class Insecta; order Diptera; family Muscidae; genus Muscina; species Muscina levida. Next base: position 169,857,188 of record OZ035880.1, on the reverse strand, counting down.
AGGAAACTAAACCTCAACGTAATGTTGTTACGAGTATTTACTTTATTGACATAGTACACAATGTATATGTAAGCGTACTTACTTACGTAGGAACGCGTCCGTATAGAAGGCATTTTACGATACTCAATTAATGTTTGGGGTTAATAAAGTTTCAATTACCTTAGGGATATTATATGCGAATACCACCGTTAAGCAACAACAACTAAAGCAAAACAAAAACAAAAATTACCACAATGTGGCGAAAATTCTTCCTTCCTCCGGTTTTTTCAATCAGTGTCATATTGTCTTATTTGATTACAACAGGGATTTAAATGAAACATTATAGTTTAATTTCCTGTCTCGTTTGAAAGTGATTTACTTCGTTTGTATTGATCACTATAGGATATTGAATACTTACATAGGCAGACATGATGACGCTGACTAGGGTTAAAGGGAAGTTAAACGTGGACTTGATCATGTATTTTTACATGTATTTTTTAAATTTTTCTCACAGTGTATTGGACCGGCCGTGGCATAGTGGTTAGAACACGCGACTACCATGCGGGAGATCGCAGGTTCAAACCTGGCTCCAGTCATCTTAAAAAAATAAAAATTTTCTTTCATTGTCGGCTCCCCTCGAATGTTGTTTGACAGCAACTTCGCAGTATTAACCGTCGATTCAATCGTCGTGTCTAGTAAGAGCTTTTCAAAACAGTGACGTTCGCATTCGTCGATAAACAAGTAGGTGCCGTTAGTTGTGAATCTAAAAATGCGTGTTAATTCACAACAACGCGAGAAGCTATCCCATACCTCATTCTTGGGGTGCAAAGGGAAATTAAGTTAAGTAAGTAAGTATTGGTGCGAAAAATTAGTCAGTTGAACTGAGTTACACATACCCGCACTTTTAGACTATTCAGCGAAATTGGTATAGATTGTGGTTAATATTTCGTTCTATTGAAAAAAAAAAATTGTTTCGTACTGTTGCAAAGTAAATTGCAGTGTTCAAAGCTATTTAATCAAGAGAATAAATATAATACTCTATGGAAAAATTAAAAAAATTATAAAATTATAGGAAAAAAATAAGCCTATATTTTATATTCAAAGTAAAACAACCTGCTACAATTTTCAATTTTTTATTTCACACTTGATGAAGACCATATGTATGTGAAACTAGAGACCTTATGTAGTAAAACTGCGTTCGCAGTTTATCACCAGAACGTCAGGATTTTTTTAAACGGACTTCAAAGTTTTAAAAGGATACACCACTTTCAAAAAATTAAATCAAATATTTCCATGGACCATATGATAATGATATGGGTATCAAATGAAAGGTAAGAATCTCAGCAATGCAAAAAAATAACAGAGTTTAATGGGTCTGGTCAGAATAATGTTGGACAATATGTCGTGACACAGACGATCAGCATAAGCGGCAAAGTCAACGTTTGCATTTTAATTAATTTATTAATTCAGTTTTTTATATTTATACAATATTTAGCAACAGGATTAATAATTTTTTCTTTTTTATTAACCTAGTAAAGCTACATTAATAAAATGTACATATAAATTCTTCAACATATATTTTTTTTTAGAAAAAATCATTTAAATGATATTAAGCTTTAAAACTTTAAAAGGGCATTTCTGATATTTTTGGTCCAGATCCATTAAAATCTGTTATTTGTTTGCATTACCTTTCATTTGATACCCATATCGTTATCATATGGTTCGTGGAAATATTTGATTTAATTTTTTGAAAGTGAAACTTTGAAACTTTAAAAAAAATCCTGATGTTCTTCTGTTCTGATAAACTGAGAGCGCAGTTTTCCTTCATAAGGTCCCTAGTTTCACTTATATATGGTCTTTATCAAGTGTGAAAACCACTGTTGCACGGTGAAATCGAACCGCATGAATATGACTGGATTAAGTCCACTTGCAGAAAAAAATGCATGTAAATGTATATGGGTGAAATTGGTTATATTATTTGTGGAATGTTTATGCCTATTTTAAGAAAAAAAGTGTTAAGTCTTACTACTTTCACGTAAATCATGGAAATCGATTATCGCGATTCACTTTTATTCACAATTAAGTGAATGTATCTATTTTGCAAAATATACACAAAAAAATTGCATTCTAAATTTAAGTTTAAAATTCTTATTTTTTATAGAAAAAGTTCTTAAAGATTTAAATACGAATAGTACTAATTATTCTTAAAACAAGTAAAAAACGGGATATGTTCAAAAATGTATGCGTAGAAATTATTAAAATAAGAATGAAATTCTCGAATTAAGTATGTACGAACTTAATTGAAGAATTTTAGGTACGAACTTGACCATTATCAAGTAAAAAATTCTTAGAATAAATATCAAGTAATATCTGACTCAGAGTAAGAATAAAAAATCTTACATAAATCTCTGAGAAAAAAATGTTTGGGAGAGAAATAACATTTACTCTCTTAGCTTAATGTTTTTTACCCACAATTAATTCGCATTCTAAATTTAAGTTTAAAGTTCTAATATTTTGCAAAAATCGCACTTGAACGTAAGCGTATAAATTCTACAATTAAGTGTGAAAATCTTGAGAGCTTGTGTAAATCAAGTTACGTGTGATCTTCATTGATGCAATTTTCGCACCAGTGTGTTTTGACTCCTCGATAATTTCGTGGAGATTATAACACTTAAGGTTTGTAATGATAGTAAAAAAGCAAAACAAAAGGGTGCTGATTAGATAGTTTGGCAACTATTTAAATCAAGCCCCACTCGGCTTAATGTCATCCATAATTAAGAATTCTACTCCTAAATGCCAAGCGATACGAGGCTTAATGACATCTAAAGTAAGGAACTCTACACTTCAAAATCATGCCATATAATTCAGTAGAGTTGTCAGTAATATATCACAGATAAATTGAGTAAAATTTTATTGAATACCAACAACAATTTCGAAAATGTAAGTTTTTTCATTTCAGGATACATGAGAGGTGGGTGTGTTCTTTGGGAAAATTTCATATAATTCAATAGAGTTGTCAGTAATGTATCAGAGACAAATAGAGTTAAATTTGGTTCAATTCCAACAACAATTTTGGAAAATAATAGTTTTCTCATTTCGGAATATATGGGAGGTGGGCGTGTCCTTTGAGATAATTTCATATAATTCAATACAGTTGTCAGTAATATATCACAGATAAATTTTGTCAAATTTGTTTCAATACCAACAACAATTTTGATAAATTTAGATTTTTTTTCATTTCAGGATATATGGCAGGTGGGCGTATCCTTGGCCCGATTTTCACAAAACTTCGTTTTTTTTTTTCTTTCCTGTTTATAAAAGGAATGTGTACTAATTTTTCTTTTTTTATGATACCGCCTTTTATTTTTGGCCTCCGTTTTTATGAAAACACGACACTGAACGGAGGATTTACCGCAAATCATTCAAATAAAATAACTTTTTGGTTATTACTTAATTCTAAGAATCATACAAAGTCATCAACGTTTTGCGACAAAGAATTTTGTACATATCCTCAAACAATTTTTTTAAATTCATTCAGTATGATTCTCAATCAATATTATTGTCAAAATGAGATACCTTCACTTATTTGTTAATAAAAGCAAGATTTTGTTCATACGTTATATGACAGTACGTGAAAGCAGTATGACTAGACACTTTATCCGTTTTGGATTTTTTTATTATTTTTTTAATATAAACAAATTTTATATTTAAGGCGAATTTTTAATTTGTTTTTCATAAATTTATTAACAACTACAAAACTGCTGCTTATGCATTAAAATGATATGTACACAGATTAAAGGAATTTTAATTCCTTTATTTCGGATTTTTGTTTCATCAAAACTGGACGAGTCGTTCTTGAATTATGTCAAACAAAAGAGCCTAAACGTGACAAATATACCATACATACTAAGTTCAAATCAGTGTTGGGCAAAATTTATTCTAAATAACAAAATAAATTTGATTTAGTTGTTATTTGAATTTTTATTTGTTTAATGTGAAAACAAATAACTTCAATTTATTTGTTATCCTGTTATTTGTTATTCGAAAATTTCAAATACAATTTCGAATAATGTACATACGTACATACTTAAAAACTAAATTTCCCTTTACACCCCATGAATGAGGCATGGGATAGCTTCTCGCGTTGTTATGAATTAACACGCTTTCTATTTTTAGATTCACAACTAACGGCACCTACTTGTTTATCGACATATGCGAACGTCACTGTTTGAGAAGCTTTTTACTAGACATGCCGATTGACTCGACACTTATACTGCAATGTTGCTGTCGACAACATCAAGGGGGCCGGCAATGAAAAAAAAATGTATTTTTTAGATGACTTTTTTAGATAGTACCCAACTGTACTTTTATTGTACCGAAGAGTACTTTTGATGTACCGGAAAGTAATATTTTTGCACAAAAAAATACAACTATTGTACGAATAAGTACTTTTATTGTACCAATAAGTACTTTTATTGTGCCAATAAGTACTTTTATTGTACCCAAATGTTATTTTATTGTGTCAAAAAGAACTTTTTTGTATCAACAAACAAAAATTACTTTTATTGTATTTAGACGTCCTATTTTGTACCAACAAGTATTTTAATTGTACAAAAAAGTAAGTCTTTTATTGTTCCCAAATGTACATTTACTGTAACAAAACGAACATTTATTGTCGCAAAAATTGCATTTATTATACCAAAAAGTACCAAAAATTTTGTTGTGCCAAAAATACTTTTGTTATAACAAAAGTGAATTTTTTGTACCAAAAAGTTCTTTTTTTTTACAAAAAAGTATTTTTGTGGCACTAAAAATTAAATGTATTGTACCAAAAAGTACTTTTATTGTATCAAATAGTACATTTTTTTGTACCGAGAAGTAAAATGATTATACTGCAAAGTACTTTTACTGTACTCATTACCACTTTTGTTTTATCGCAAAATACTTTTGTTGCAAGAAAATATACATTTATTATAAAAAAAGAAACTTTGCTGAGCCAAAAAGGTACTTTTATTATAACAAAAGTATCTTAGTGTCCTAAAAGTTTTATTAAAGTACTTTTGTTGCACAAAAAAGTAAATTAATTGCACTAAAAGTATATTTTATTGTACTTTTATTAATAAATAAAAATTACTTTTGTTGTAACAGAAAGAGAATTTGTTGTACTAAAAAGTAATTTTATTGAGATTACAGCAAAAAGTAAAATTGCACCATATGGTACAATTTATTGTCATTTTGTTAATATAAAAAGGACTGATTGAAAAAGTACTTTTATTTTATTAAAAAGCATAGTACGGAAAATCTCGCTTCACGAAAGGTATTTTAATTTTTATCTCTCGTTTTATTACTCACGCTCAGAGACAAAAAAATAATTCTCTTGAAAGTAATTTTTATTTATGAAAGTTATATTTTTTATCTTTTATGAGCGATCAATACATGCTTTACACTTTTAGCAGAGAATTTCGCCCTCTTAACATCATTTTATGATTAAACTCGTGAATGAGAATTAATTTGTAACGATTAGCTATTATTCTCGTATGAGTGCTCGGTAGATAAATCTGGTGAGTGTGATAAAAAATTTTTCTCTTCATATTTAAAATTACTTTTACGAGAAAAAATTATTTATCTTGAGAAAAAATAATATTTTTCTTTAAAGACAACAATTTTGTTCTCCTTAGGTATTTTTATCTTTTCAAGGGAATAAAATGAGTACTATCCGTACATTTTGTAGTTCATTTTGTATGGAAGGTACCGAAGGGTGATGGCGATTTTTTTTTTTTTTTGGAAATTAGTAGTTATGGCAAATTTTCATAAGGATCGCGTCCACCGGTCAGACAGACGGACAAGCCAAAATTGTCATAATGCGTTTTTTTCTCGTATCATATGATATTTATATATATATGTATGTATACACCCTCATTCCTAAAGCTGGAGGGTATAAAGTAGTTTTGATTAACACATAACATCTTTCTACTGGCAACAGTGAAAACCTGTTCGAGTTCCGGATTTCATGCGAAAAATTGAACTTAGTACCCAAACCGAAGACATGAACATTTATTATTATGTTATGCTTAATGGTTATTTATATATTTTCGCAGCTAGTACCGAGTGAGATGGATTCATTTCAATTCTACCGCTAATTACCCCCAAAAACTTGACTGTCTTGAACAAAAAAAAAAAAAAAAACAAAAGATAGAATAAAAGAAAACACTGAAAATATTAAAAGTCAACAGAATTATTGAAATATTTACAAGTTCGTCACAAAAATCTTAACTTACCTAAGAAATCACAGTTAATTTAATTTACCAATATCTCAACAATTATCACCTGGGTGCTAAACAATGCCCAAAGAAACTTAACGTCTGCAGCAGCTACGATCACAACAAAACACCATTGAAAGTAACCGAAAATGGGGGTAAAAAACAGAAATAATATCGTACCTATCGTATCTATCTCCCCACCCTCTCTCCCTCTCTCTGTTAATCTGGGATATTTGTTAAATTATTACTAGTTTTACTTATCTGTTGACTGGAAGCATTCACCTATTTACTCATAACTTGGGATATACTTGTTGACTTGGAATTCATGCATCATTCATTCCCCTGTAGTTTAAATGGATTATGTCAATAGTCGGTCATGATGACCAATCACCCACAATTGGTTGGTTGGGCAGATGATCAGACCTACCACAGTGACGGAATTGTGGGTGAGGCCGCTCAAATACTTTGTTGATTTGTGTTAATTGTTGTGTTTTGCAGTGAACACTTTTCTAAATGCAATTAACAAGTTGCAAATAATAAAATTAAAAATTCTCTGCGAATGCGAATTATGATGACGATGACGTCGTCGTCGTCGTCGTCATCGTTCACCATTTGACCCATGGGCGAAGGAAGCAATAATGTTTAATGCTGACGATGATAATTCTATGAGTACATAGCAATATGTGATAAATGTGCTCTGTTGCTAATTTCACTTAACCCGTGATAACATAACTTTGACATACATACATTGTTGTGTCAAAAACAAACTGTAATCGGGCTTTAATTAATGTTCTTTTCATCGGACATTTCTTTTAATTAATTTAAAATTGAAATTGGCGATTCAAATACAAATGGTATATTTATAGTGACTGCATTTGACTGAATTGTTGCAAAGTTTGTGATAAGGGGTGTCATGCCCTGCTAAGTGCACACTAGGAAGGTGTATGTTCTAATGATAAAGTTCGTGGGGTGTAATACATACAATGATTTACGTATTAGGTGTTGTGAATAAAAATACGCATAATTGTATCATTCTACCAAAAAGTATTTTATTGTACCAAAGAGCACTTAAATTGTACCAGGATTAAGTACTTCCTGTACTCAAATGTACTTAAATTGTCATATAAAGTACTTTAATTGCACCAAAAAAGACTTTAAATGTAACACGAAGTATACTAATTGTACCTAAAAGTAATTTTATTCTATTAAAAACTACTTTTATTATTACAACAAGTACTTTAGTTGTACCATAAAGTACTTTTTTTCTACTAAAAAGTTATTTTATTTTATTGTTTTTATACAAACGGGGTCCAAAAATAAAAGGAGTTATCATAAAAGAAGGACATTTAGGAAGATGAATAAACAAACAAGAAAAAAGAAGAACGAAGATTTGTGAAAACCGGTCCAAGGCACTCTCACCTACCATATATCCTGATAGAAAAAAATTTTTAATTTAAAAAAAAATGATTGTTGGTAACTAAATTTGATTCAATTTGTCTCTGACATATTACAGACAACTGTGCTGAATTATATCAAATTATCTCAAGGGACACGCCCAACTCCCATGTATCCTAAAAATGTAAAAAAAACTTATATTTTCAAAAATTGTTTTATGTATCGAACAAAATTTAGATGAGATTTGTCTCTGATATATTATTGACAACTCTGTTGAATTATTTCAAATTATCTCAAAGGACACGCACACCTCCTATATAACTTAAAATGTAAAAAACTTATATTTTCCAAAATTTTTGTTGGTATTGAACCAAATTTGGCTCAATTTGACTCTGATATATTACTGACAACTCTGTTGAATTATATTAAATGATCTCCCATATATCCTGAATTAAGAAAAACTACTATTATTTTTCAAAATTGTTGTTGGTGTTGAACCAAATTTTGCTCAATTATCCTGAATAAGAAAAACTATTATTTTCCAAAATTGTTACTGGAATTGAACCAAATTTTGCTCGATTTGTCTCTGATATATTATTGATAACAGTATTGAATTATATCAAATTATCTCAAAGGACACGCCCACCTCCCATATATCCTAAAATGAGAAGAACTATTATTTTCCAAATTTGTTGTTGGAATTGAACCAAATTTAGCTCTATTTGTCCCATATATTACTGACAACTCAATTGAATTATATGAAATTATCTCAAAGGACACGCTCTCCTCCCATATATCCTGAAATGAGAAAAACTATTATTTTTCTAATTTGTTATGAATTGAAACAAATTTAGCTCGATTTGTCTTCCATATATTACTGACAACTCTATTGAATTATATGAAAATATCTCGAAGGATACGCCCACCTCCCATAAACTACTATTTTCCAAAATTGTTGTTGGAATTGAATCCAATTTAGCTCGATTTGTCTCTGATAAATTACTGACAACGGTGTTGAATTATATCAAATTATCTCAAAGGACACACCCACCTCCCATATATCCTGAAATGAAAAAAACTATTATTTTCCAAAATTGTTGTTGGAATTGAACCAAATTTAGCTCGATTTGTCTCCCATGTATTACCGACAACTCTATTGAATTATATGAAATTATCTCGAAGGACACGCCAACCTAACATATATCCTGAAATTAAAGAAACTATTATTTTTCAAAATTGTTGTTAAAATTGAACCAAATTTGCCTCAATTTGTCTCTGATGTATTAGTCACAACTATTTTGAATTATATCAATTTATCTCGAAGGACATGTTCACTAAGCCGGGTCGAAAAAAAAAAGTTGTCAATGTTACCGCCTTATATAAAAAATTAAGTAAAAACAATTTCGGGGGAGCGAAAAACTTTTTTCTGTGGTCGCGGCAAAAACGCCGGATTCGGGGTTTTTACCATAACATGTTTATTTGTATACCGATTGTCAAGATCTATGCATCGTTGAAAAGGTATTAGCCACAGCTTTGCTAGTGTATTAAAGATTGATTGATATTGATTTAAAAAGTCAGTACATGCGATAATGCGAAATATACATTTGTTTACTTTTATTACATTCGTTTGTTATAAAACGTGTACAATTGAAAAATAAATAAAGTTCAAACAAATAAAAATCAATATTCGAAAATACCAAATAATCGGAATACTATCTAACTGAAGAACTTCCAAAGATTTTTTTTAGCGACCAATGTAAATTAAATATGATGACGCTTAATGCCATATCGGATCATGAGGAAATCTTTGGTTGAGCAAAAAACTTTTTATACAAATCTACTTCGAACTATCATATGTACTAAAATGTTAAATCAATATAACTTTTTTGTTTATGAAGAAAATGTAACGTTTATTTCGCTATTATTTTATAGTTTGTATAGGGCTTCAAATCTGCATCAGAAAATTTTATGAATAGGGGGGTTTTTAAGGATACAATGTTGAGTACCACTGGAATATGACGTCATATATTTAAGTAACTATAGTAATAACAAAGCTCTTGTTAATCCATCTTCAACGATATATAAAACTTAAAAATCGGACAGCGAATAACAAAGTTATGGACAAAACGTCAAAACCGGCGTTTTTGCCACGCCCACAAAAATAAAAATTTTGCACCTCCGAATTTGTTTTTATAAGACTGTTCATATAAGGCTGTAACATTCATATATTTTTTTTCCTCCATATAGATCGACCCGGCTTAATGTTCACCTCTCATATATCCTGAAAGGAAAAAGCTTATATTTTGAAATCATTCACTTAATTGTGAATAAAAGGTTATGATTTTTCCGTTTTTGATTTTTTTATTATTTTTTTAATAGAATTTTTTAAGGCAATTTTTTATTTTTTTTTCATAAATTTATTTATTTTTTTTATTTTTAATTCTTAAATTTTTGTTTCATCAAAATTGGACTAATCGTTTTTGAGTAATGTCAAACAAAAAAGCCTAAAACGTGACAAATTCTCCTATACTATACTTACTAACTTCAAATCAATATATCTCGTTTCATATATGAGACCCAGCGAAACGCCACGACACGTATAACTTTTTTTTACCGATAGAACTTTCCCCGATGGTTTAATCTCATACCGATTTTGGCTGCCGCACAGTGTACCATTTATATACATGCATATAGATTTCTAGCTGTTAAAAATGTTGAGTGCTGTTGAAATCTAATAACGATTGGTTTATTACATTTCCCAGACAAATATTCATTTCCATGTATCTAAAAGATTCATATATATTATTGAAAAAATTGTTATGATGGATCAGCAGTGTCGTTCATTATTTGATGAAAACTTACCTATTAATAGCATATATTTTAAAACCATATTTTTAAGCTTATTTACTGACACATAACTTTATCCGTTTGTGTACTGGATAGTTGTACCTTAAGGTGTTTAGTCTAAGCGATGATAACACTTTTCCCCCTTTTTATCCCAAGGAGTACGAATTTCCAAAAATCCCTTCATTTGGTACAACAACCCCATAAAATAGATGTTAAAACTATGTTTGGTCTGGGTGATAGCTACTGTTTTATCCCATTTTCGGGTTTGTCCCCTAAAAGTTTGAAATGCGAAAAACCACCCTCTAATTGTATGGAAGTACGCCAATATAAATGTTCGTCATCTGGGTGGCCATCTACAGCCCGAACTTTCACACTGAAATTTTAGTAAAAATCGCATGAACCGTTTTCGCAGTTAGTGGTGACATCAAAATTAACATTAATCGTTATATATATAAAGATATTCAGACAGAAAGAAGTATTCGATTCCATGGTAGTTTAGGATATGATAGTTCTTAACGAATGAATGTTCAGAATACTTAAGGCCACCCTAATCAACATAACAAGTACAACATACATTTAGTGTCGTGCAAACATTCATTCATTACAATACAAATGAATGCAAAAATAATGAAATGATATTACAAAAGAAACTATGGGGGGCACTAACAAATATTAAATAGTTACCATAATAATTGAATTACACTAGTGCATATTTGCACACGGTGACGTATAAACTAACGAGTACATCTGTACGTACATCTATTTAAACGATATTTGTTTATTTAACGAATGAAAGATGAATGCAACATGTTATTGCAACTACTTATTGTAGTGAAGAAGAAAACTACATAATTATATGCAAATACGATGAATGGGTGGGTGAGTGTGTGTGTGTGTGTGTGTGAATAAGCAGAGGTGTGAAAAATTTTAGCAACCCAGTGAAAAATTTTCGGAGCGATAATAAAATTTAGCATGAAGGGCTCATGATAACTCAAAAACCTAATAATGCAACTCGATTCCTCGTGTCGGAATTAGGGAAAAACTGTTGAATCCGGTCATGTAATTTTTTTCGACTACCACAGTGTTATTTTAAATGTCGATGCGGACACTATGAAATATAGGCATTGTATTTTTATAGAAAAATAAATATGTATATTATATTATATATTCACTATGGAGTCCAAAGGATCCCTTGTGATCAAATGGAACATCCTGTATCGCGTAGGATGTCATATAACAAAGTCGCCGAGTCGTATTAAGGCCTTCATGCTGTACCAATTATGCCTTCAAATGGTGCTACTTTTTAAAACACAGCTGCAGGAAAATATTTGCAAAAACATTATTACACATATGTACATGATAACGAACGTATTTACATCCAACTACCATTTTCATTTGTACAATTAAAACCCATTTCAACCAAGGGATATTTTTTTTGTCTGATGTAAGTCGGTCTATTGTTTGTGAACTGGAGAAAGGTCACAGCGATTGGTGCATAAAACTGCCTATGACATTAGGGGCATTGACCTAGGCATATCGTAATTTGCGTACATTGGAGAAAATTATTAACTAAAACCAAACTTGAACTATATAAACTTGTATTAAACAAAAACTCAGAGTTTATATTAAAAATAAAAAAACAAAGTAATACTACACATTTCATATTACTTACTTACTTACTTAAGTGGCCTATTAAAACTTACGAACGTAGTTCATAAATTTAAGGCCTGAAGTGTGAAAGAATAAGTTGGTCCTACCAATGGTGGCACGTCGCCAACCACTTGGTCCTTCCAATGAAGTATGGGTCTCCCTGCACTGCGCCGTCCTTCTGGTTCACCTTCAAACAATTTTCTCGCTGGAGAATTTACATCCATCCTGGCAACAGTCCCTGCCATCGTAGTCGTTGGATTCTGACTCTTTTAGCTACGTCGATGTCGTGGTAAAGCTCATACAGCTCATGGTTCATCCGATGGCGAAAATCGCCAACGACACAGATAGGTCCATATATTTTTCGGAGTACATTTATTTCGAATACTCCCAGGTTTTGTATGTCCATTGTAGTAAGCACCCATGATTCGGCAGCATACAACAGAACAGATAAGATAAGCACCTGGTATAGCTGTTTCTTAGTATTCCGATATATATCCGAAACATCTATTGGCTATCACTATTCTCCGTTTAATTTCTTGGCCAACATTATTCTTGTTGACGGAAGATCCGATGTAGGTAAACTTATCGACTACCTCAAAACAATGATTGTCAACGTTCACGGTGCGTCCCCATCGAGAGGACTCTTTGTTCGTTGAAATCATTATTTTTGTTTTGGTCTCGTTGACCGCTAATACAATTTTTTGCTGACTCCTTTTCTAGTGATGAGAAAACTGCAGTAACATCCCGCAAATTTCGGCCAATGATGTATATATCATCGGCATAGGCTAGTGGCATGTGGCTCTTGTGGAATATGGTGCCAGACATGTTGACACCAGCCTTTCTCATCTTCTTCTCCATAAATATATTACATGCTATCGCTCTGGCTGGACCTCTTTCCGTGTTGAATGGTTCAGACTGATCTTTACCAATCTTAGCCGAGGATTTGATGTTGTCCAAGGTACATCTGCAAAGTTGAATCAGCTTTGCAGGAATACCAAACTCAGACATGGCTTCATAAAGCCTATTCCTTATCGGAAAGGCTTATAGGCTTATTCCATGGTAGTTCTTACATTCACTACGATCTTCTTTCTTGTATATGGGACATAACAGACTGAGACTCCAATCCCCGGGCATGCTCTCCTCTAGTCAGATGTTCTTCATGAGCTGATGCATGTTCCTAATCAGCTCATCTACACCTGCCTTAAACAATCCAGCCGCTTTGTTATTTTTAAGGCTGGATATTGCCACACGTATCTCGCTCTGACTCGGAGGTGGACAGATGTCATGGATTGGAGCGGGGTCTTCAGGAGTGGTGTCCGTATCCAGTAGATTTCTGAAATGATCTCTCCGTATCTTCAGAACGTTATTCGGGTCCGTCACTAGCGAGTCATCGCTGTCCTTGCAGGAGGGCAACCCTGTTCGAAGCATTCTCCCCTTAACTCTCTCGTAGAATTTTGGGGCTTACCCTCTACTTCGGAGGAACTTACTTAAAAAACTTATTTTCCCTTTGCACCCCATGAATGAGGTATGGGATAGCTTCTCGCGTTGTTGTGAATTAACACGCTTTCTATTTTTAGATTCACAACTAACGGCACCTACTTATTTATCGACGAATGCGAACGTCACTGTTTTGAGAAGCTCTTACTAGACACGACGATTGAATCGACGCTTAATACTGCGAAGTTGCTGTCAAACAACATTCGAGGGGAGCCGACAATGAAAGAAAATTTTATTTATTTTTTTTTTCTTTTAAGATGACTGGAGCCAGGTTTGAACCTGCGATCTCCCGCATGGTAGTCGCGTGTTCTAACCACTATGCCACTTCGGAGGAACTCAGTGCACTTATCCTGTCTCTTCAGCTCCTTCTTTTTCCGTCTAAAATAAACGAGTTTTTCTTGTCTCTTCTCCATGTGCCGATAACTAACAGCTCGCGTTGCCATTGGCTGCAGTTTTGCCCAGAATGCAGAATCCGTCTCTCTTGTGGCATTGCGACATTCATCATCGCACCAGGCATCATCTTGAAGTGGCTTTGAGTACTCAAGAACGCTTCTCGCAGTCCGTTCTGTGGAGTCTGCTATATATTGCCACTGGTTGAAGCATTCCGTAGCAGTTGAGTTGGGTGGTTGGAGTACACTTCCGCTACCGCTATGGTCCGCATTACGTATGTTTTTGGCCAAGCTTGGCCTTGTGCGTTCCTTAACTGCGGTAAGATAGTGATCGGAGTCAATGTCCGCACCCCTAATCACTCATACTTCCAGAACTCGCGTAGCGTGCCTTTCATCGACTATCACGTGATCAATTTGATTCCTCGTCAATTGATCTGGAGATAACCATGTTGCCTTATGAATCAAATCTAGTGCTGCTAACTACCATATTTCTTGCCACAAAGAAATCAATCAGTCTGATGTCATTGTTCGACGTTTCGGCGTGCAGACTGAATTTTAGAATGGTAAGCTATTTTAGCATTAAAATCGTTTAGAACAATTTTGATGTTATGGCTTGGGCTACGGTCATATACATTTTCTAGGATCTCATAGAACTCGTCCTCATCGCTTTTCTCTTCTGTCAGGGCACATTTAAGTGTTATGTGGAAAAACTTTGTCTTGATTTTTATGGTGGCTATTCTTTCACACACCGGTTTCAACCGTGAGACTAGGTGTCGCAATCTCATGCCAACCAAAGTCATCATCCAAACTTGTGCTTGTTCTCATGGCCACTATAGTAGATGTCGCACGTCTTCATGTGCAAGCACATGTGTCCCGTAATAGTAGGCAAAACAGTAGAGAAGCGAAATATATGCCACATCTTTTCTGAAACCTCTTATACAAATGACCGAAATCACCCCCATAGTTCTACATGTATACCTTTTTTTTTGTAAGTTTGGTCAATGAAGTCAGAAAAATTGTGCTATTATTGAACGTTGACGTTTGAATTGAAATTGGGCACGTTGTGATCCCTTTGGAATCTCCTATAAAAATTAATTAATTCTCTAAAAAATGAACTTTGGAGCTGGCCTCTCCAAGCTGTCGCATTACCCCGAAGAGTATGAACTCCGACGAGACATACTGAAAATTAGTTAATTCCCCTTCTTGAAGCGAATCCAGGAGATAAATTACATTTCTCAGCAAAAGATTGCGTCTACTCACTCCAATAAGGAAACAAAACGTTGAGTTTGGTCAGTCTTAGAGGGGCCAGCGTGATTCCATGACATGAACACGATTGAAAATGTGGGGGGCATACTTTTTCATAAAATGTACTCCAACAACAGGCAATACAGTAGCGTTGCAGAGCTAAATTCGGCAGTAATAGCGGTTTGGGACTCCTTAGAAAGTTCAACCCCAAAAACCTTGATAAATAGTATGACCGAAAGACATGTTTGAATTAATTCAAAATAAGAGAGATCATACGCATTATTTCAAAGTGTTTTTTAGTTTAAATTTGCTTTTTTTTAATAAAAAAAAAGTTTTATTTCATAAATAAAAACCACTGCGTTTAATTTCATGATCACCCAAAAATATAAAGAAATGCGAAAAACATAAACTTAACTAAATACAATTTTGTTGTTGTTGGATGTAAAAGTGTAATTTTTGATTCTATTTCATTCCTCATATTCGGTTTTTGGATTTTGACCCCTTAAGTACATCTGCATCGAAATACAGTGGAGCGTATAATTTCCTGCTCTCCAGTGTATGGGTAAGAGCATTTATCAGTCAGTCAGTCACCTGACTGGGGTTTAAACATTAAATGTCATGGTAATAAAGCCAAAATTAAGGTTATTCCATTGAATATGTTAAAAAAAAAATTCTATGCATCTAATAAACCACTTTAAAATTGCCTTATTTTATTCACTCATAGTTAAAAATTATCCACTAACATTTTGAAGAGAGGACATAGGGTGTGGATATTTAGTAGTCAGTTCAACTGATTAAAATTTCTCTACTTGTTTATATGGTATTTTTTTTTTTTTTTTTTGAGTGGCTAACTTTTTTATGACTACTACTGTATACATTTTTTTTTGCACGAAGAGACTGATCTGGAGCCCATTCAACAATGTCGTCGTCCCCCACTAGTATCAACAATTTACGTCGAGTTGAGTAGCACACACATGTGTGTAATAATTTTTTGTGTTTTCTTGTGTGTTTTTTTTTTAATTTTCCCAAAATTTAATTGGCCTGATATTTGAAAGTTTTGCTCTGAATTTTCATGCGAATATTACTAAAAATATAAAAAAAAAACATTTGTTTTCTTTGTTGTGACTGTCTGTCTGTCCGTCTGTTTGTCAGCCTGCCTGCTGCTTGTTTCTTTTCTGCTTGTACACAAAAAACCAATTAACATATTTATTGGCGGAAAATAAAAAGAATTGACTATTTTTGCACACGCGGATGAATACAAAAGCATCCGCTGAAAAAGGAATCGCGCATTTCCTTTTCCTTTCCGGTTGTAAGCGTAAAAGAAAACTTACTGACTGTGGAGCAATTTATCGGACGGACGTTTAACTTTTAACATACCTGTATGCCGTTGGCGCCTTTTTAAGTTGTTGCTGTTGTTGTACTTGTAGTCGTTGTTGCACTCTTGTCTACTCCCACTTAGTTTTTAGACGACTTTGTTGCTGTTCTGATGTTGTTGCTACTACAAAACGATGATGATGATGATAATGAAGCTGAGCTGTTGGTGCCGCTAATCGAACAGAAAACGAAAGAAAAACACTTGAAATGAAAATGAAAAACACTGGCAGGCAGTCTCTCGCGTTGGGAAATCGCAACACTTGGCGGAGATTAAAAACTTATTACATTTGCGATTTGAGCAAAAGGACCCACAAAAGTGACAACCCACTGCCGGCAGTCAGATCGTCGTCACTGGACCGCTGGGGCTACAAAACGTCCGTCGTTGTTTGCGAACCTATGGTAATAGAATCTAATCGCGCACACACACAATCCGCTATAGGAACAACAACTACAAAAATGTAAACAAACTATTAAAAACTCGACGCACGACGATTGCTGGGATCAGCAGCAAGAGGAATAAAAATATTAGGAGGCTATGGTGGCACTAGAGAACATTATCATCGTTATCATCATCATCAGCCACATCTCCATCATCGTCATTAGTGTCATTAACTAAATTCACTCACTTGTCGTTGCTCGTTATAGAGAACAACATCTAGCTAATTTTCACAAATGTCTCCTCATCCACTGAGATTTTTGATATTGTTTTGATGTTTTGCGTGCGAATTTGATTATTTACAAAAAAAAAACGAAAACACACAGCAAATAATCGCAAAATACACACTTATTTACATATGACTACAACAAAACTATTTGTCCCGTATGTTAAGATTCCAAATGCTGCTGCTGCTACTGATGCTTTATCACAATTCTATTACAATAAGCGCCATACACTACAAGGCATGAAGGCTTTTTCTTATTCTCCCGCGAACTCACTCACAAAGAGATAGGCCGTGAGCGAGACAGTTTCTTTGCTTATTTTTTTTTTGTTCCACACAAAACGAACCGTATTATTCAAAGGCCGGCAAGCAACTAAAAAGTTTTCGCCAAAAAAATACCATAGAAGCTCCTCCAGACATGCATGAGACATGTCATGTTGCTGCTGGTGTTATTATTAATCAGCGCCGATTGTTAACAACCGAAAACCGGTTGTCGGCCTGGCTGAAATGTGGCAGTGGTATGTTGTATGCATTCATGCATCCTATAGGATACGGAAACATAAAGGGGGAGCTGTAGTTGGAGGGTGGAGTAAGTTAAGGGAGAGATCACACTAGCAGATACGTTAATATTAGGAGATTTTGTTAACTATTTTGCGATTTGCATTTGATAACTTTTACCGTATTTTTTTTTAGAAGAACTTAGGATATTTTGACGAAATACCACATGCATCAAACTGCGTTTATTCCACATGATTTGATACTTTTTTGAAATCTGCACCATTTCCAATTAAAATTCATGGAAATAAATTGTAATGGAAATCTCCTATTTGAAATTCAAAATCTATCATTTTAAATTTATATTCCTCATTTGAAATTAAAAACTCGTAAGTTGATATCACTGTACAGCAAAAGGAAGGTCATTGTCTGGGGTGCGGATTAATTCCTATACCGAAATGAAAGGCTTAGGTGAGCATATTAAAATTCTGGAGGGATAGATCCCCTAGGTCGAACTTTTTTTTGGTCAGGTGGAGATTTTAGTTTAACCTAAATAGAGTTTGAAAAAAAAACAATATTTGTTATTGTTTTAATCCATTTTCAATATGAGATGTCGGAATTTAACGGTATTTTTTTTGAGAAACATTTCAACTCTCTATCTCATTTCCAGAGTTCGTATTGGCTCGCGAGCCAAGAGCTACAAATTTTAAAATAAGCTCTTGGCTCGCGAAGTAAAATCCAAATGCAAGAAAATGCCAAAAAGTACTTTTATTGTACTTTTTATCACAAAGTACTTTTTTTGTACCAGAGTACTCTTTTGTACCGAAAAGTTAATTAAAAGTAATTTTTTTGTGCCAAAAGTACTGTTCTGTTGCACAAAGTACTTTTTTTGTACCAACGTACTTTTAATGTGCTTTTCGGTACAAAGTACTTTTTTGTACGAAAAAGTACTTTTTAGGCCCAAAAGCAATGTTCTGTTGCTCAAAGTACTATTTTTGTGCCAGATTACTTTTAATGGTACAAAGTGGTTTTTGTACCAAAAAGTACTTTTAATGGCCAACAAATACTTTTCAGTTCCACAAAGCACTTTTTTGTAATAAAAAGCACTTTAAAATGTGTTTTTAGGTACAAAGTACTTTCTTGTACAAAAGAATTTGTTTGTACCAAAAGTACTTTTTCCTACCAAAAAGTACTTTTGTAGAAAAAAAAGTTCTTTGTACCGAAAAGCATATTTAAAAAGTACATTAAAAACATATAAAAAGTACACTGGTACTACAAAATTTCAAATGAGCTCTTGGCTCGCGAGCCAGTTCTTTTTTTGTACCAGAGTACTCTATTGAACCAAAAAGTGCTTTTAATGTACTTTCCGATGCAAAGTACTTTTAATGTACTTTTCGGTACAAAGTGTTTTTTTGTACCAAAAAGTACTCTTGTTGCCAAAAAGTACTTTTCTGTTCCACAAGGCACTTTTTTTTGTACCAAAAAGTTCCTTTTAATGTGCTTTTCGGATAGCTTACTTTCTAAACCGCAAAGTAATTTTTTTGTACCAGAGTACTATTATGTAATAAAGAGTACTTTTAATGTACTTTTAGGTACAAAATACTTAATTTTGTACAAAAGTATTTTTTGTACCAAAAGTTCTTTTATTGTACTTTTGGGTCAATAAAAGAAAGTACTTTGTGCCGAAAAGCACATTAAAAGTACTTTTTGTACTCTGGTACAGAAAAAAAACAGATTAGTACATTTTAACCAGTAAAAATACTTTTTGATACAAAAAGTACTTTGTACCTAAAAGAAAATTAAAAGTACTTTGTGCAACAGAACAGTGCTTTTGGGCCAAAAAAAGTATTTTTTGGTACAAAAAAAGTACTTTGGCACAAAAAAGTACATTGTACCGAAAATAACATTAAAAGTACTTTTTGGTACAAAAGACTACTCTGGAACATAAAAAAAGTACAATTAAAGTACTTTTGGTATTTTCTTGCATTTAAATTTTACTACGCGAGCCAAGAGCTCATTTGAAATTTTGTAGCTTTTGGCTCGCGAGCTAATACGAACCCTGGAGTTGATATAGAGAGTTGAAATGTTACTCAAAAAAGTATTTTTGGGTCAATAAAAAAGTAATAACTTTGGTACTAAAGAAATTACTTTGTACGGAAAATCACATTAAAAGTACTTTTTGGTACAAAAAAGTACTTTGTGGAACAGAAAAGTACTTTTTGGCCAGTAAAAATACTTTTTGGTACATTGTACCGGAAAGTACATTAAAAGTACCCTGGTATAAAAAAAAAGTACTTTTATTGACCCAGAAATACTGTTATTATCCCAAAAGTACAATAAAAGTACTTTTGGTACAAAAAAAATTGTTTTGAACAAGAAAGTACTTTGTACCGAAAAGTACATTTAAAGTACTTTTTATTATAAAAAAGTTCTTTGTGGAACTGAAAAGTACTTTTTGGACATTAAAAGTTCTTTCGGTACAAAAAAGCACTTTGTACCGAAAAGTACATTAAAAGTAATCTGGCACAAAAAAGTACTTTGTGCACCAGAACAGTGCTTTTGGAACAACAAAAGTTCTTTTTCGTACAAAAAAGTACTTTTTGGTACAAAATATTTTTCGACAAAAAAGTTGCTCAGAAAATTTAACTTGGGGTACACTTAGTGATGGGACAAGGTAAATACCCAAATGTTAAATTGGAGAGCCAGCTCATTATTTGAGATCATGGCTCGCGAGCCGAGAGCTCTTTTGAAATTTGCGGCTCCTAGCCCGGGAGCTAAGAGTCAATTTTCAGGAAAAGAGCGGCTAATACGAACCCTGGTCAAACTGTCTTATCTGAGCAAAACGCATCAAGAAATGTATAAACAAAATATATTTAAAATAAATTCGAAAATGTTCAGATTTCTCCTACTCTACGTAACAACGAGTATTTGTTATTTAAATGAGTATTTATCCGATATTAGATAAATACCCGGGTATAAATGGGTAAATACCAAGCGTTGGGTAAATTCCCAGGTCTAAACCTATCTCTAGGTACACTAGGACAATCGATATACCCAATTGTAACTAATCGTTGAGTCTTTTTTTAAAGCACTGTGTGAATAGCGATCTAATATAGTTAGTTTTCTATGTTATGTTTCGTATTATTTTAGTGCATTTTCGACCAGATGTCTTTAATAAAATTAAACGGTTTTTTTTTTGCGGAATCCTTTCCTTACCTATCCTTTCCGTCGTTATTTCAAGAAAAGTTAGAAATGGGACTTGAGAACATTAAAATTTTCTACAAAAATGTTTCTCATAAAATTGTACTTTGGACTAAAAATCGATAAATCAAATTTTTACCAAACATTTTGTCTTTTTTCAAAGCACTGTGCGAATAGCGATAAAATAGTCAGTGTTTCTTTGTTTCTTGTTATTTTAGGGCATTTTAGATACAAGATGTCTTCAATGATGTTTAACGAACGATTTTTAACTGTGATTTTTTTGCGAAACATTTTAACTCTCAACCTCTACTCAGTACATATCCTTTCCGTCCTTATTTCGAGGAAGTTAGAAAAGTGTCTTAAAATGGGACTTAATGAATATAAAAAATAAAATGTAATAAGTTTTAAATATTAAATTTTTGAAAACTTTTTTAATTTTTCTTTATATTATCATAATTTTTAAAATTTACAAAAAAATTGTAATCCAATTTCTTCGGTTTATTCGAAATTAGGGTATACATATATCATTTGATACCGGAAAAAGTGTTACGCATATAAAGAAACGTGTTAGACCCCAAGTATCTTAAGACCAAATTCGTTTCATGACTTTTTAAGACGATTGAGCCATGTCCGTCTGTCTGGCTTGATGGCTGATGGGCAAGATAACTCGAGTTTACCCCTAACTGATATTTATAAAAATGTACCCGAATTAATATTTTTCACTATAACCGTAAAGGGAGAGCGGTATCTATTTATAAATAGAATATTTTTTACATCCTCCTCTTAAAAACAGATATGAGATGTGGTTTCAGCAGAACGGAGTCAGTGCCCACAGTACCCGAGATACAAGATTCAAGTCCATCCAATGGTGACTTTTGTCGTACCCTTTATATGCCTCGTTTGGCCATGCGACCGAAAGCCATATGGCTGAATGTATTTACCAGTCAGTTCATCTGACTGAAATTTCTGTACTTGTTTTAATAATAAATATTTTTACAATTTGTTAGCAAAGTTTCTGATCGGCAGCGACATTCGAGTCAATTGGCAATTATCTGACGTTTATTTCAACAGACCAGATATAAAGAAGTTTCAACTCAGTGACATTTGTTCTAGGTTGTACTAACTTTATGTTTATGTACATATATCGAAAATCTCTTATGGCGAAAATTTTGTATGTCATATCAAAGTGACTATTTAGCGGTTTTCCCAAAAATCGGGTTATCCTCAAACACCCTAATAAACACCAGTCGCACACATTGACCCTAGCGACAGCATCATACTCAACATTGAGCATATGCCAATCAAGCTACGAACATAACACAACATAAATATTGTGTGTGATAGCATCACATGGACTGCAACAAAGTTGTAGAAAAAAGAAGAAGAATAACATTTAATAAAATCACCCGAAAACCCGAAGGTACGTTTTTTAATAAACTCCCTTAAAACCCATAAAATTCTAATTTTGTTTTTATTTCTCCCTAATTTGCCGAGTTATTATTTTGATAAATTGCCCCGCAACCCAACACCTTCGAACCGGAGATGATGATGATGATGATGATGATGTGAGACACGTTTGGTGTTGTATACAATAGGAGAAACACAAACATCCATCTATCATTACAGTGATAATTTAAAAGTTAAAACAAAATGTGCAGACCTTATCAATGATGAGCGTGAATCATAACATGTAATAAAACAAAATGTCCATGATTCAGCACATATGTAGATGGGCAATATGTACAACGTTATGGTCAGGATATAAAATATTAGTATTTTATTCAGACTCATATATACCAAAGTACATATAAGAAAACACATATTAAGGGTTAAGGTTAAATGCTTGCAATAGAGTAAATGTCAAGGTTGTTAACTTAGTTAGTCAAACAAATGTTATTAAGTATGACCTAGCTGATTCCTGCCAAAGTAATTTTTGAATTTAAAAACAAAAAATATAGGAAAGGAAATTTTTGTCTCAAATATTTGTCAATTGCAGCAACTGGTCTTCAGAAAAATAATTGCATATGGCACGGCACATACGATAAATTTGCTTTAAAAAAAAAGAGATCGTCACATACCACAAAATATATGTTGTATTATCTCCGCAAATATAGAGGTTACCTTTATAGTAGGGTAACATGTACAAAATTCTGGTGCCTATTGTGCGAATATGAAAAACACACTGCAAGAGAAAAGTATGACCACAGTAACACTTTCTAGTTCCTGGACAGAAAAATGTGCAGCAATCACCGACTATAAAGCAGAGCTGTAAACTCAAGTACAAGTAATCATTACCTACCATGTTCGAAAGTATTTAAAAGTTAACTACCATTCTAATTACATGAGGAATTGGAATTGAAACTAAAAGTCTCAACTACACAGGTAATTGTACTTGAAAGTAATGATTCCTAATTACTTTTCAATTAGCTCAATTACTTTTTAATTACAAGGAATTGAAAGGAATTGACGGAATTGGGAGGAATTGGAAGGAATTAAGAGGAATTGCTGCAATTTGGAAAGGTATTGAAATAATTTTGAAATAAGCGGTAGAAATTGTAAGTTCCACAGAGGAGAGTGGGAGCAATATATTTTAACATAACGGACCTTTCCAAATTGCAGCAATTCCTCTTAATTCCTTCCAATTCCTCCCAATTCCGTCAATTCCTTTCAATTCCTTGTAATTAAAAAGTAATTGAGCTAATTGAAAAGTAATTAGGAATCATTACATTCAAGTACAAATACCTGTGTAGTTGAGACTTTTAGTATCAATTCCAATTCCTCATGTAATTAGAATTGTAGTTAACTTTCAATTCCTTTTTAGATGTACTTGTATTTGTAATTGAGCAGTAATGAGTCCAAATTGTAATGATTAGTTTACAGCTCTGCTATAAAGCCTGCTGATGTACTTATATATCTTCTGACTCTCTATATCAAATTAGACCTTCGGGAGCGACAAATAACAATCAAACGTCACTGCACAATGCATGTTGAGTCAGCGATATAGCAATGTTATGGGTTGCAATGTATTACAATAGTTACAATCAGAGTACGTATAGCTCGCTCTTTTCGGCTCTCGAGTCAGAAGCCTCAAAACTACAAAAGAGCTCTTGACTCGCGAGCCAATAAACAAAATCCAAATGCAAGAAAATACCAAAAAGTAATTTTTGGTACAAAGTACGTTTTATTGTACTACTAAAAAGTAATTTTTGGTACAAAGTACTTTTTTTTCCTCAAAGTACTTTTTTATTGGCCCAAATCACAAAGTACTTTTTTTTGTACCAGAGAACTTTTTTGTAACAATAAATACTTTAAATGTACTTCTCGGTACAAAGTACTTTTTTGTATCAAAAAATACTTTAATTGGCCCAAAAGCACAAAGTTTTCGGTACAATGTATTTTTTTTTTTTGTACCAAAGTACATTTTTGTACCAAAAAGTACTTTTATTGTACATTTGGGACAACAAAACTATTTTTAGGTCAATAAAAGTTATTTTTGGTACCAAACTTGACTTGTCTCGCGGTACCAAAATGTACTTTGGTACCTAAAAAGTACTTAGTATTGAAAAGTACATTAAAAGTACTCTGGTACAAAAAAGTCAGTGTACCGAAAAGTATATTTAAAATACTCTGGTACAAAATAAGTACTTTGTGCAACAGAAAAGTGCTTTTGGGCCAACAAAAAGTATATTAAAAGTACTCTGGAACAAAATAAGTACTTCGGGCCAACAAAAGTACTTCTTGGTACAAAAAAGTACTTTCATGCAAAAAAAGTACTTTGTACCGAAAAGAACATTAAAAGTACTTTTTGGAACAAAAGAGTAGTACTGCTTTTGGGTCAATAGCAGTACTTTTTGGTTTAAAAGAGCACATTAGTACAAAAAAGTACTTTGTACCAAAAATTACAATAAAAGTACATTTTGGTATTTTCTTGCACTTGGATTTTATTTATTGAATTGTCTCTCGAGCTGCTCTTTTCAAAAAATTGAGCCACAAAATTTCAATTGAGCTCTCGTCTCGCGAGCCAGCTGGATAGCTCCGGCTAAAAGCCAATTTTTAGGAAAAGGCAGCTCGCGAGCTTGTTTGTAACAAAAAACAACGAAAACTACGTTTCTACTACAACTAAAATTTGTAGACAATTGGTTTGGTTAAAAAATAATATAAATAAATAATATAATAAGAACTCTGGTTATAACTAATTTTTTAGACTCACATTTAGATTGTGTTCCTGAGAATTTGAGGGCTGTAATTGATGAACATGGAGAAAAGTTCCATAAGGATAACACTTACTTGCATAATTTCCTCTTACACCCCGTGAATGAGGTATGGGATAGCTTCTCGCGTTGTTCTTTTTTAGATTTACAACAAACAGCACCTACTTGTTTATCGACGAATGCGAACGTCACTGTTTGAGAAGCTTAGATAGTAAAAGCCGGCCGGCAATGAAAGAAAAATGTAGATGACTGGAGCCGTGATTCGAACCGCATATATCCCTCATGGTAGTCGCGTGTTCTAACCACTATGCCACGGTCAGTCCCAACACAGTGGATTTTTTAATATTTTTGAAGTTTAACGAAGTTTTAAGCCAGTTTTTTAAGACTACCCTAATGGTTATTATTTTTTTAGAAAGTGCAAGATCATGTTTTCGTTTAAAGTTTTAAAAAAGTAAAAAATCTTATAAAATGAAATGTAATTAATTTTTAGATACGATATTTTCACAGCTTCCGTTAGCATCGACGATACCTTTATATCTATAGAGAAAATAGAAAATATTTTTATATTATTTTTTAGAATTTCGGAAGTTATATATGTTCTGTCTATTGTGATTGTTTATGCAATTAAATCGTTTTGGGCTAAAATTGCGACTTTTGGCATTTCAGGTGACGATCTGTTAGAGTTATATTTTTTATTATAATTAACATAGGAAAAAAAGATTTATTGAGAAAGAGGGTATTACAAAAAATATAAAATATGCATGAAATTAAATGAAAATGCAATTAATTAGATACCATTTGTACTACAGTTATGTATATTAGATACATTATAATATTATATATTTTCACACCGATTTTATTATAGCAGAACATGTCCCGTTTTTTTAATTGATTTTTTACATGATATGTATTTTACGATTTTGGAACAAGTTAGCTGATAATATGTTTGAGATAAGTGAGTCTATTAAATGGCTGCATAAAAAGCTGATATGTCCTTATGTCTAAAAACTGCTCCAAAACTTTGAATAGCCTTACAGTAAAATCATGGAAATTTGACATATCCACTTTTGCCAAAATGGTACAAATATGTTATCTCTTTAATTTAAAATTTAAAGCAACAAGCCGTTAATTGTTATTTTCCTCCTATGGCAATACTGCCAGATAGCGTTGCCACCTATCTCTGCGCTGTCAGCTGTGACAACTTTAACAAGGTGACAACTAAAACACACATTTCACATTGTGCTTTATTGTTTTTCTCGGTTTCTGTTATTGTCGCAACAAAGATAATATTTACCATATTTACACTATTGCTGAGCTGTTTTCCTTCCAAAACGCAAGTCCCACAGCACAAGTCTCTCCGCCCAAATGACAGCAATAGCAACAATTCATGTTACCGTTGGCAGCACAAAATTCGATGCCCTGATCCAGCGTATCACCAAGGATGACATATTGCAGATTCTCAAAAAGAAAGGCTGTAAACGACTAATCCTTCAAGTGGGCAAAGGCATGAGAGTCGACGAGGCTGTCATAGCCCAACAATATGGCATAGATGTGGAACAGTATGATTTTAAAATAGAACCCAAACGTATGGACATCATCAATGCAGATCTGGTTGTGGGTCATGCAGGTGCCGGTACTTGTTTGGATATATTAATGGCCCGCAAGCCGGGTATTTTGGTGGTCAACGATCAGCTGATGAATAATCACCAGCAGGAATTGGCAATGCATATGAAAAAGGAAGGATATCTGCAATGTTGCACAGTGGAGGATTTGAAATCGACCTTGGAGGGTGTAAATGCGAACAAACGTAGCATGTATGAGCCGGGAAAAAATATGAATAAATTTGTTGAATTTATGGATGACTTAATGGCGAACTGAATAAAAGAAGCCTGTGAATAAAGTAGTCATATAATTTTGATGTATTTGCTGTACTAGAATCTTAATTGTTAAGGAAGACCCGAAAGTCTACACTGGTGGTAAAGGAATTTAATTTAAAAAAAATTGGAATTAAGAAGGTCCCGTCCGCCTTACACACAACATGAATTATTTACCAGGTAATCCTCAAATGAAATAAGGGTATAAAGGAATTTGGCGGAGAATTTCAAAATAGTGACAGATAATTTGGTACTGGATTCAGGTATTGCTTTTAAAAACAGAAAATAAAATGTATTTACACTATTTTTAATAATGGAATAATCAAGAAATTAGAATTTGATTTCAACATTACAAAAATGTATCTCCACATACAAAAGTCTTGGCAAAACTGCGCCCATGGAAATGTGTTGCACAAAATTTTGAACTGATTGAGGGGACTAATTACTGAGATAACGAAAATTAAGTGGCCATATTTGCGCTCAGGACTTTTATTAAAAACTTAATGAATAACCAATACATTTTTCTACACCGTTATGTTAAAAATTAATATGTCCAATTATCATACATTTTAGGAAGCCGATTTAAAGTTTTGAAACCTAAAAGACATATAGCCATATTAGCATTATATAGCGGTATGTAAATGTTACACTTATCTAAGATGTCCAGAATCCATTTAAAAGACGAATGACTTATAAAGATAAAGGCACAGATTTCATGTTATATGCCGTCTGAAGTAGGAAAATGTTAGAAATTTTAAATTATATGAAAAGGGCAATTCCACGTAAAACGGCCCTATACAGAAAAAATAAAATTCCATATTTTAAATAAAAATTGGTTAATTAATATGTACAAGAGAACGATAATTATGGACAAATGGAAAAAGTTATATATTTTTTTTACTCTTTTAAATTTGGTAACAGCTTGAAATAAACATACAACGAACACTCTCATCTCCATCTTTATACGCTAGGACTTACATTAACATTTTCTAATATTCCAATTATCTTGATAAGTAAAAACTGTTATATCTGGAAAGACAAAACTTATGTTTGCTTTCTCATAAGGTTTCGGCTTTGTATGTTTAATAATAAAATTTTTATTTATTTATTTTATTTGTACTTATATAAAAAACCGAGCCCTTAGGGCCATACATGGTTTCAAAAATACTACAAAAATAAAATTAATATAATTATAAATCTTATATAAAAAAGAAAATTTTTCTTTTTTTCTTAACCATAAATGCACATTGTACTCACAAATTGAACTATTACTCTGAGGACTACATCAACAATCAAATTAATAATGCATTTACATAAAATAAAATTACATAAATTAAAGAATTAAAAAAAAAAACATTGGAAATTAAAAATAATAATAAAATTAAACTTTTCCTTTTTTTTTAAACCATAAATGCACATGGTACTTATAAAGTGAACTACTACTCTGGGAACTACTCCCACTTTTATGAGTAAATATAATTATACGAACTTTGTGTCACACCCGTCCACGTTAATATGAGAAAATTTTAATGTTGTTCCTTTACATCCCCCAATGGTGACACGTAGTGGGTTTTTAGCCGGTATCATATTGGAGTCCGGAATACGACGAGTTTGACGATCTCGTTGGCTGCGTAAAGAATTCTCCAATCCGTCCCGCAAAAAAAAATTACTTGATAAAACATTATATTTTACAACAAGAACAATGTAAGTGCAATTAATAAAATAGTAAAATTTTGTGAACATTTATTTTAATATTTGAGTATTTATTTACAGAAAACATTTGGTCACACCCGTCGCTGGTTCAAAATTAAGACTGCCATTATATAACAAAGCCATAACAACCACAATGTTTGGGTTTTCTTAAATATGATTGACATGAAATTTTTTTGCTACTGGCCATGGTAAGGGCCATTACATACATAAGTGCATTTTGTATGAGAGCCTCCTTAGGGTGTTCAGATAGGGACTAGGTATATTAGACAAAAATGAGATATCATGAGAGAGGCTGGAGCTAATTTAAAGAAAAATTTGTATGGAAACTTTGAGAGACTGTTGGGGTTACAAAAATATTAGGGGTCGGTCATACATTTGACTCCTCTGGGGGCTGGTTTAGGGCAACTATAGCGGTGGTACCAAATTCCCTTAGGGGTGAATATGAGGGGTAGGTATGTTTGGGAAAAATTACTGGGGTCCGTCACTTATTTCAACCTTCTAGCGGCGTAAAGTTTCTCGTTAATAAAGTAAAGTTTCTCGATTTTTATTTTAGACCCACGGCTTCTTGGGCGTAAAGTTTCTCGTTAGTAAAGTAAAGTTTCTCCATTTTATTTTAGACCCAAGGCTTCTTGGCAAATTATCTTAGAATTCATCGTAGATTTCGAAACAGATAACCGCTTGGTCGAAAAAAAAAATTGAACCACGAATAAATATATGCTTTATTATTTTCTTATATGTTTGACTTTCTATGGAAAATCTTACAGAATTTAACTCGAAAGTCATCATTTTGTAAAAGCTAAAATTCCTAAGGTCACACCCGTCGTTGTCTTCTAATTGACATTTTGAGCAAAAATCAAGTTCAATGTCTACCAGAGAATGACAATAAGTACTCGGCATTAATGTATACTTAAGTACATACCCATAATTTGTATACTTGTGTGGAACTATACCTAACACACAATGAATGCTTACAAACTCTTATTTGCGTTGAAAAAGACATGTTTGCACACCATTTATAACGAACGTTACCTCTACCTACCCTTACTTTTGTTTCTTATACTCAAGTATACACAAAATACACTCGAGGTCAGAAGCCGAAGCAGACTCAACTTAATTATGAAGTTTTTTAGCTACGATAATGATCATCATAGATCATCGTGTTTGATCGTTCTTACATTCGTCAACTCTTCTAAGCACTACGGGTGATATGAGTACTCTGTTGTGGAATTTAATAGACGAAAAACAAAAACGTATTTCTTAAATAGTTTTTTTTAAATTTAAAATTTCATATATTTAAGTGGTTACTCTCTACACCTTATTGGGTCTAATTTCGATTAGCTTGGCAAGTAATCATTAACTTACAAACGAGTTCGAACATGCTTCAATTACTTCCTTCTTTTATACTTTTTTTTCAATTTCCCCTTAAAATCAGTCGATACACTAGATTCCGTTAGGACAATTGACCAATGATAGCTAAGAAAAGATGTACAGACAAGTCAGTTGACAACATGTTCAAAAAGTGAGTCGTCTTACAATAGTCGCAGAGAGACAATCGCTTAAGGTCAACTATGATCTGTGTTCATAAAAATGTTAAAAAAATTTGACTATAAATAAGTTTCAATCATAAGACAATGAATTAAAATTGCAACTTTCCGAAAAGAAATATAAAAAAATTTTTAACAACAAATTAATATTAAAATGTGACCAAATATGTGGAAAAGTTAAAATTAAAATTAATAAATTTGTGAACTATTCGTGCAATGTGATAGAAAAGGAAAATTGCTTAAATTAAACACAATGTTTTTTTTTAAATTTACATATACATTACAAACATTTAAAGAATTATGAACAATTCCTGAAAAACAATTCAAAAAAAAAAATTCAAACAAAATGAATAAATTAATTTAAAAAAAAAAAAAAAAAAAAATCATATTATTGAAAATTATACCAACAAAAAAATTGAAAGACAAAAAGAATTAAAACACCAGCCTAGCCGAAGACAACTGTACCAAAAAAGTAGACGAATGATAGCAGTGTTCAAGCCGAAATAAACCCCAAGACCTGCAACATTAATAAATATTTAAGTAATATTCATAAATGTATGTATGTAAGTAGTTAGTAAGATATGAAACAATTAATTAAAAGTATATTTGAACTAAAAAGCTTAAATGTTTAAAGAAAGAAAATGATTTTTTTTTTATATTTACTTCAAATGAATTTAACAAGATTGTTTCAACCCGTTTAAATTTTCTTTATAATCTCTAAATGAATTAAAGTTTGTAAATTATACAATCAATTTTTTTCTGAAATTCTAAGATAAACCATTCATCGTTGAATATAAGTTATTTTTATAAATGTATATATAAGCAATGTATACTTAAATTGCGAATAATTTCTTTAAATTGTTTGATGAAGTAATTTTAATAAAAGCTTATATTTAAGATGCTATTTTAAACTCTTTTCCTATTGGGAAATGAAGGCTAGTGGGAGAGTGAGAATAAATGTATAAACAGTGATCGACTTTAAGGGGTAATCTGAAAATTGAAGAGTGTACGGGTTACCATAGGCGTAGCTAATCAAAGCTATGGGTGGGAAAAATGCATTCCTTGTGGCAAAGACACCTTGTCACCCTATTATTGTTTAAATTATTTATATTCATTCAATCTTATAAACTGTGTCATGATTATTTGCAAATTAAATATATAAGTGTCAATTCTATTTTGATTGACATTTTTTTAATTATGATTACGCGGTGAAGAAACTGGGTCAGAGAACCACACCTAAACTGGGCCGAGCTAGCCAATTTACATCTTTCATGTGTAGAACCCTGATTTCCGCAAACATTTTAATTTTTTTTTTGGGAATTTATATTTTTAAATTTATAAATCACGCGTAACATAAATGGCGCCCAACGCAAATAACGTGGAGAACGATTTTTTGTAATATAAGATTTATTTTTTGTTCAACATAATATTAGTAAGGCTGAAGACAAAGCTAAATGACAGTTGTTTGAGATATCAGAAAGAAAGAACAAAATATAAATTATATAAATCTTTTATTGCAAGAAGGTAACATTTTCTATGAATATAATATCAATCTTTTGAACAATAATTAAAACCGATTTTTATGAATGTGAGGCCTTATTGTGTTATTTGTTTTATCAATGCAATATTATTTGTATGTGCCACATTCACAAAAAATTAGTTTCACTCTTGTTTTAACATCATATCCAATTGACTTGTTTTGGAATTTTATGAGACGATTTTTTTATAAAGATCATATTCTTTTAAAAATGATGCAATAAATATTTTATTACTCTCATTTGGATAAAGGCTCTCATGAAAATTACTAGTCTACCCTCATATTACAAATACTATGAGTGAGTATTGCGATAATTTCTAGGAGAATCTTAGTATGTGTACGGCTTAAATCACACATAAGAGAATATATAATTTTTTTGTCCTCAATAAACTTTATTTCATAATTTAATATTAGATGAAATAAATGATAATTGTTGGTAACGTCCTGATTATATTCAGTTTGGATTTTGCTTATTAGTCATACTGGAAATATCAAGGACTTGATCACTGTTTATCAAATTCTTACTCGAACATTAACTGGATTTTCTCATTAAATTGCACATTCACAAAATTTAAGACAACTTTCTTATAACTATTTTTTTTTTATTTTCCAAATTGTTGTTAATTTTTTTTAAGTATTTCAAGATTTTTTTCTACTATTTTAAATCATAACCATAATACGAATCCCGACAAGTTTTGTTGACATTTAGTATGAACACTCGTAGTTCTTCAAGAGGTACATCGAGTAAGTTGAACACATCTAGAGGACGAGGTAAAAATATTGGAGGTTCAACTAGCAAATCCCTAGATGATCTTTATGGGCCATCAACACCAAGACCGTCTGTAGAAATTTCAGTCCCTAAATACTCGACTGCTGCTGTTGCAAGTTCAGGTGATATAACATTAACTTCTCTTTCTGACACAACAAATTCAGATAGCCTAAATAGTACAATTTCTGAGCAAAATATTCATTTAAATACGACACAAAATACTGAGATTTTTAGTTCGTTACATCAGACAT
The DNA here is from genome assembly GCA_964034835.1 of Muscina levida. Lineage (NCBI taxonomy): Eukaryota > Metazoa > Arthropoda > Insecta > Diptera > Muscidae > Muscina > Muscina levida. The sequence goes on along the minus strand of OZ035880.1, from coordinate 169,824,298 downwards.
CAACTCTTCACGGATTTGAAGAAAACCAAGATTCAGCTAATATGGAGTCAAATGATAACGTCCAACCTTCGATAGAACCTGGTTTTATGGAGAATGCGGATCCAAACGATAATTTGTTGGCTGCCGTGCAGCAAACTATCAGATCAGTTCAACAAGAATTTCGAACAGAGTTTAATGCGTTAAAAGCAACGATTTCTACAATTACTCAAAATTCTACTGTTTCTATCAACCCAGACATAGCCGCGCAAGACACTGAAGAATCAGTTCGACCTCTAACTACTACTTATAACTCGAATATGACCCATAAGGTAATTGACCTTGAAAAGTGGAAAATAACATATGACGGAACAAGTAATGTTTCAGATTTTATTTTCAAAATTGACACCTTGTGTAGGAGAACTCAATGTACGCCTGAGCATTTAATGGCAAACTTTCAAATATTCCTTAACGGAAAAGCAGAGAAATGGTACTGGGAGTTTATAAAACAGAACAAAAATCCAACATATTCTCTTCTAAAATATTCTCTTTCTCAAGAATTCGGATCTTTAGAGACTGATCATGATGTTTTGCTTAGAATACATATGCGCAGACAACAGCCAAAGGAGTCATATGATGACTTCCATTATTCAATTGTCTCAATGAACTCTAGAATGAAAGATCCAATTTCTGAAAGTAGACTTATCGACATTTTGAAAAGTAATGTAAATGCGAATCTACGGTTAATGCTTTTTAACACTCAGCCCCGTACATTACATAGTTTAAGAGACCATGCCAGAAATGCAGAAAAAGTATTATATGAAAGTAAAATGTCTTTACCATACGTAAAACCGTCACGTCAGGTAAATGAATTGGACCATGAGTATGTAGATGGAGAGGAAAATGAATGCGAAAATGACCCACAGCTAGATGCATTAAAATTTTCTAGAAGAACGACTAAACCAGATTATACAAAGATTAAGTGCTGGAACTGCCTGTCCCTAGGTCATTCTTATATTTACTGTCCTAATGAGGTTAGACATCTTTTTTGTTATAAATGTGGCGAAAGAGGGGTAGTGACCCCCAAATGTAAAAATGATCATCTGGGAAACAGAAATCGGAGCGAGTTGGACAACGGGGACTCTCGTTCCAAATCATTAACCCCGAGTTCTTAATCGATCGTGAGAGGAGTCTTCCACAGGAAGACAAATCGAGACCACTGATCTCAGAAAATTTGTTAAATAATCCCTCTGAGCAAGAAATAACCAATAAGTCCAAGATTTCGGAGAAAATTTTAAACTGTAGACTTCGTTTCAGAAAAAGGAAAGTTTTTCGAAAACTTATCGAATCTTCTATTCTATGTAATACCAGTGATGAACGACCTTTTGCAAAAATAGACATTTTAAATGAAACTTTTTACGGATTGTTAGATTCCGGTGCGAGTGTTTCTGTACTTGGTAAAAATAGCTTGAATTTTATTGAAAGAAATGACATCAGATTAAAAAAGTTTAGATCTTTCATATCAACTGCCAATGGTTCAAAGAATTCTGTGTTAGGACATTGTAAACTACCAGTTAATTATAAAGGTGTGACAAAGGATATTGAGTTTTATATCGTACCATCTTTGACTCAAGAGGTTTATTTAGGTCTAGATTTCTGGCGTAGCTTTGCTATAGCACCAAATGTAATACCTGCTGTTGATTCATTTGAAGTCGATCTTCCAGATAATAAAGAGATCAGCTACCATGACCTCAATCCTGAACAAAAGCTGCAACTTGAATCTGTTATTATAGAATTTCCTTCATTCGAAAAATTAGGCCTCGGCTGCACAAACCTTCTGGAGCATGACATTGATACCGGAGACTCTGCCCCAATCAAGTGTAAACATTACCCTCTATCACCACCGCGACAAGCTGAAGTTTACGAAGAACTTGATAGACTATTAAAATTGGGAGTGATAGAGGAGTCAAATTCGCCATGGTGTTTCCCTATTGTGAACGTTAGAAAACCTGGAAAAGTGCGTCTCTGTCTTGATTCAAGAAAATTAAATGCCATAACTAAGAAAGACTCTTACCCTCTTCCTCACATCAATGGCTTGCTGAGTCGATTAAAAGACACACATTTTATAAGCGGCATTGATTTGAAAGATGCGTTTTTTCAAATTCGACTTACAAAATCGTCAAAGGAGAAGACTGCCTTTGCAGTACCTGGTAGACCCCTATACCAGTACCGCGTTATGCCCTTTGGGCTTTGTAATGGACCTCAATCAATGAGTCGCCTAATGGACAAAGCCATACCATCATGTTTACGAGAAAACGTCTTTATATATTTGGACGACTTGTTAGTCTGTAGCGCCTCCTTTGACGAACACCTGACTTTACTTCGTCAAGTCGCTCAATGCCTTAGAGATGCAGGACTTACAATAAACGTCGCAAAGAGTAAATTTTGCCAAAGCGAAATTAAATATTTAGGATACCGTATTGGTAGAGGATGCCTAAAAGTTGAACCCGACAAAGTTTCGGCCATTGTTGACTTCCCCTTGCCTAAATCTGCTCGCCAGGTCCGCCGCTTTATAGGTATGGCCAATTGGTATCGGTCCTTTATAAACAATTTTGCTGATATGTCGGGACCCTTAACAGATTGTCTATGTAAACGTAATGGCACATTTTCCTTAACACGTGAAGCAATCGATAGTTTTGAAAACCTTAAAATAGCACTCTCAAGCGCTCCTGTATTAGCCCAACCTGATTTTTCTAGAGAATTTATTATACAGTGTGATGCTTCCCGTGTTGGAGTGGGTGGTGTTTTATACCAGGTGGACGATAATAATAGAGAAAGACCAATATCATTTGTTTCACAAAAACTTAATCGCTCTCAACGTAATTACACCGTAACTGAGCTTGAGTGCTTAGCCGCTGTAGTTTGTGTGAATCGGTTTAGACCTTATATCGAAGGGTTACCATTTCGAATCATCACGGACCATTACAGTCTAAAATGGTTAATGACCCAAAAGGACCTCAATGGCCGACTTGCACGATGGAGTCTAAAATTACAAGGATTCGATTTTAAAATGGAACATCGAAAAGGTTCCCTAAACGTAGTCCCAGACACACTATCGCGTTTCGACGTCGATGAACTGAAAATCGATGTTAGCTTTCCCGAAATTGACCTGACATCGGAGGACTTTAATTGCCAAGAATATGCAGAACTGAAAAATATTGTTTCCGAGAATAGGGATAATTTACCTGACATCCGTCTGTCAGATAACATTATTTATAAGAGGGTTAAATTCAGACAAGGTATAAATAATGAGGAAGAAAGTTTGTGGAGAATATGGCTCCCTAAGACGTTGACTGAAATGGCTATTAATTTGGCACATGCTTCTAGTTGTCACGGAGGATATTTCAAGACCCTATCAAGAGCTCGTCAAAAATATTATTGGCCTACCATGGCTCGAGACATTAAGGCTCACGTGAGCCAATGTGACGACTGCAAAATTATTAAGGCATCAAATACCATTCTTAGACCACCTATGGGTGACGCATTTAAAACAGTCCGCCCCCTTCAACGTCTATATTGCGATTTTTTGGGTCCGTATCCTTGCTCCAAAGCAAAAAACTGCCACCTATTTATAGCCATTGATCACTTTACCAAATTTTTGTTTTTAAAACCGTTAAGATCCGCTACATCCATTAATGTTATAGATTTTCTTCAAAACTGTTTGTTTAATACTTTCGGAGTACCACAGTATATCCATAGTGACAATGCAAAGCAATTTGTTTCGAAAGAAATGCAGGACTTCTTCTCACTTTACGGAATAACCCATATTAAAACGGGCCTCTACTCACCACAGGCGAACGCCTCCGAACGAGCTAATCGAGAAATAATCTCGAAAATACGATTTTATCTGAAAAATGAGACCCACCATCAAAACTGGGACATTTGTATACCTCAAATACTGTCGACATTACGAAGTGATTTTCATACTTCCATCCAGTGTTCACCCTACTACGCCATGTTTGGTCAAAACATGTGCCTGCACGGCTCGACATACACCATATTGGAAAAGCTCAACATGCTGGAAGATGACACAGTGATAAAAACCGCCGACAAACTGTCCCAAATTCGAGACAAAATTGCACAGAATTTGAGCAAGGCTCATGAAAAGGCATCGAAAGTGTATAACACCCGCTCCAAGGAAATAAATTATAGAGCCGGACAGGAAGTTTTTCGAAAGAACCACAACCTAAGCAATTTCCAAAAAGCATTAAATGCTAAATTTACTCCTAAGTATATTAAATGTCGTATTCGTACGAAGATAGGTAACTCTCTTTATGACGTCGAAGACCTTCAGGGAAACCTAGTCGGAAGATTTCATGCCACTGACCTCAAACCATGACCCTGTTAATTTTGCCCGGCTTTCGTGGGTCGTGCCACACGTTTATATTCTATATTTTGACTATTTAAATTCCTTTTTTCCTGTTCGTTATTCAATAAAAATTTTCTTAACGAAGCAGTTTTGTTGTGGAATTTAATAGACGAAAAACAAAAACGTATTTCTTAAATAGTTTTTTTTAAATTTAAAATTTCATATATTTAAGTGGTTACTCTCTACACCTTATTGGGTCTAATTTCGATTAGCTTGGCAAGTAATCATTAACTTACAAACGAGTTCGAACATGCTTCAATTACTTCCTTCTTTTATACTTTTTTTTCAATTTCCCCTTAAAATCAGTCGATACACTAGATTCCGTTAGGACAATTGACCAATGATAGCTAAGAAAAGATGTACAGACAAGTCAGTTGACAACATGTTCAAAAAGTGAGTCGTCTTACAATAGTCGCAGAGAGACAATCGCTTAAGGTCAACTATGATCTGTGTTCATAAAAATGTTAAAAAAATTTGACTATAAATAAGTTTCAATCATAAGACAATGAATTAAAATTGCAACTTTCCGAAAAGAAATATAAAAAAATTTTTAACAACAAATTAATATTAAAATGTGACCAAATATGTGGAAAAGTTAAAATTAAAATTAATAAATTTGTGAACTATTCGTGCAATGTGATAGAAAAGGAAAATTGCTTAAATTAAACACAATGTTTTTTTTTAAATTAACATATACATTACAAACATTTAAAGAATTATGAACAATTCCTGAAAAACAATTCAAAAAAAAAAATTCAAACAAAATGAATAAATTAATTTAAAAAAAAAAAAAAAAAAAAATCATATTATTGAAAATTATACCAACAAAAAAATTGAAAGACAAAAAGAATTAAAACACCAGCCTAGCCGAAGACAACTGTACCAAAAAAGTAGACGAATGATAGCAGTGTTCAAGCCGAAATAAACCCCAAGACCTGCAACATTAATAAATATTTAAGTAATATTCATAAATGTATGTATGTAAGTAGTTAGTAAGATATGAAACAATTAATTAAAAGTATATTTGAACTAAAAAGCTTAAATGTTTAAAGAAAGAAAATGATTTTTTTTTTATATTTACTTCAAATGAATTTAACAAGATTGTTCCAACCCGTTTAAATTTTCTTTATAATCTCTAAATGAATTAAAGTTTGTAAATTATACAATCAATTTTTTTCTGAAATTCTAAGATAAACCATTCATCGTTGAATATAAGTTATTTTTATAAATGTATATATAAGCAATGTATACTTAAATTGCGAATAATTTCTTTAAATTGTTTGATGAAGTAATTTTAATAAAAGCTTATATTTAAGATGCTATTTTAAACTCTTTTCCTATTGGGAAATGAAGGCTAGTGGGAGAGTGAGAATAAATGTATAAACAGTGATCGACTTTAAGGGGTAATCTGAAAATTGAAGAGTGTACGGGTTACCATAGGCGTAGCTAATCAAAGCTATGGGTGGGAAAAATGCATTCCTTGTGGCAAAGACACCTTGTCACCCTATTATTGTTTAAATTATTTATATTCATTCAATCTTATAAACTGTGTCATGATTATTTGCAAATTAAATATATAAGTGTCAATTCTATTTTGATTGACATTTTTTTAATTATGATTACGCGGTGAAGAAACTGGGTCAGAGAACCACACCTAAACTGGGCCGAGCTAGCCAATTTACATCTTTCATGTGTAGAACCCTGATTTCCGCAAACATTTTAATTTTTTTTTTGGGAATTTATATTTTTAAATTCATAAATCACGCGTAACAACTCATGAGTACTCCTGTACATTCCCGTACTCTACGGAACAAAAATAGAAATTTTACATGTATAACTAGCACCCAACACAACCAACACTTGTAACAACATGTGCTGGGTTCTCGTGTACTTGGGTACACCAATGCACGAGTGTGAGCGGGTATGGGCATGATTTGATCGTAAAGATCTTTACACATGTACATGTTTGGACATTAATACTTCAACAGTACTCTTATTATACATTTTGTCATTCTCTGATGTCTACCTGTTATTAAACGTTTTAAAACTTAACATTCTTGGTAATCACAGCTTTTTTAATAATAATTTTTTCTATTTATGAATTATAACCAAAAATGTGAGTAACATGGTCACACTGGAATTGCCCTATATCCTTTAATTTTATTTAAATTGTACTTATTTATTTAATTTTCTTAACATTCCTTGAATGAGATAAGCGAGAGCTTCTCGCGTGAATTAACAAGATTCTATTTTAAGACAGACAATGGTATGTTTAAAGACGAATTGTCTACAACGTCGAGCGGAATGCCAATGAAAGAAATGTAGATGACTGAGACAGGAATCGAATTCTGGTCTCCCGCGTTCGGGAGATACAAAAAAGTGTAGTCTTCTCATTATAAATTTTCCAAGCATTTATTTATTTTTCCGCTAAGACCTAAGGAAGTTCCCCAATGGGCCAGTGATATAACTTTACGATACTAAGACAGCTGCTTATAATCCGCTGGCGCATTTGTGAACATTGTTTTTTGCTGCAATTTATTAAAATTAAATAAAACACTTACAAAAGATGCCTTTTTATATGGAATAGCTGGTATTCCAAGCAACAAAATTTTTATTAATTTCTTTTAGGTTTGTTTTAATAATATTATAAAGCAATTTATTTTGAAAGCAACATTTACTACGGTTTTTTCTTCATTTTTGTTTCATATACATATGTATATATATAAATTGGTTCACACGTGCAATGTCATGAAACAATTAAATTTATAGTTAAATAGATTAAGGGTAGGGTAGTGTTAAATATTTTTCTTTTTTTCTTTTGATTAACAATATATTTTTGTATAGAGTGTATAAGTTATATTGATTCATTGGAATTGTTATTTTAAATTCAAAATAATATTGAGATATTCATAACTACATATTTTTATAAATAACTTTTGTTAAGAGTTGTATCATTTTACTTTATTTTGTTTTACACTAGATCGCACTTAAATATGATGATTTGGTTTTCTATATTAGTTGTTACCCTTTTTTGTTGTATTAATTATAATCTCTTTCGGTATGATTTTAGTTATTGAAAGTTTTCTCAACGCTTGTCGCTGAATGCAATTATTTTTGTTGTAGATGTGGATGTTGTTGTTTTTGTTTCATTTTGCAAACAATACAGGAAATATCTGAATTTATGATATAGTATATAGGATGATGTTTTGTTTTGTTTGTTAGCATAATTGTATTTAGTAATATTTTGAAGATAAATATATTGTCTACGTATATATTAATGTAGTTGGTATATATTTAGATAAGATATTTTATTATGTGAAGTAAATATTGAATATATATTAAAGTTTGTTTTCTTTTCTTTTGGTTGTTGTTGTCTTTTAAACTACTAAATTCCCTTAAATATGTTTTATAAATTCATTGAATATTTCTTTTTTAGATTGAAGATTAAATATGAGACTCAAAATTTGGTATATATGTGTATAGTTTTTGTTATAATGCATAAATGTGTACATTTGAATGAATCTTTATGTATGAATTTACTCATTCTCACTGGCACCGGATGCACTTCCATTCTCAATGATGGCATCGAAAGAGAACGGCTGGAATGCATAGCCCTGTCCAGTATAAAATTTGCTTTGGAATTCAACCCTAAAAACAAGAAAAATTATTTTTTTGTTTTAATTTTTTAAGTAAATTTTCTACTAACCAATGCAAGCGTAATGTATGTAAGAATGCCGATAAACCTTCCATGAGTACTAGAATGCCGACAGTTAATATAGCCCAGAAAGCAAAAACAATAGTAAGCAAAACGCCACCAAACCATCCCTGTTGTTTTAAGCCAATTGATAAGACCATATTCCACAAAACTTCAGCAAGTTCTGAAAAGAGAAAAATGAAATAAAAGTTATGTTTAACTTGATTTATATAAATTTATAGTTTTAACAATTATACTGTAATTAATTGTGTGTATACGTTTTTTTTTATAATATTGTTTATCTAATAAATTCACAAACTTAGAGCATTACAATAACAAAAACTTTTACTTACGAGCATGAGCCAATGACAGAGCCCAAAGACGCAAATAAGAAGCTGTATGCGATACAGAGCCCAGGACATACTCAATAGTATGAATGCCTTGATGAATAAATATTTCCGACATCTCTTCTTCGTCGTGATGATTGCCACCACCGTGACCAGCAACGGGCTGCCCATTTGACATGCCAACTTCAGCATCACTTCCGCCGGTAATGGGTTGCACCTAGATAAAATAAAATAACATAAAGTAATGGTAATTTGATCATCTTAGCAATAAATATAACTTTAATACAAGTATTGCAACAAACATAAAATTTAGAGAATTTTTTTTTATAATTGACAACTAACCTCCTCCTGTAAGTTAATATTTTTTTGGTATGGGGACATTTTAAAAATTTTGAAGGTAGGGAAGTAGAAAGTGTTATTTTATTTTAATATTTTGTAATTTGTTTACTAAGAAAATTGTCATAAGAATGGTAAATGGAGAATTGAGTGAAGCGATGTCTGAAGCCGAATTATACATGAGTGAAAACGAACTGAGCACTGGGCGTTTATAAAATTCAATATCAAATTATATGTGTACTTACATTGGACTGCTTGCGTTGTTTCATTATCTGCAGCGGTTTGCCCAAAAGCATTACGGGAATACAAGCCACAGCCACCAAAACGAATACTACTTGGATGAAATGCTGCCCAGCGAACATATAAACCTCACAATGCTCGGGCGCCTCCTTGGGGGTGTTAAACAACACCATGTCAATGAAAGTAATCAAAATGGATGGTGCACAGGAAGCCGAATATGGTGCTGCAAAATAAGAAAGGCTCATGACGTTATGAAGTTTCCTCAAACCAATTCGATTATCTTACGGGCATTGGTAGCTGCATAGCGATTCCATTTAATGAACATCAATAAAACCATGTAGAAAAACAAGGAAATCAAAAAGATTATTTGCGGTATAGACTCGTACACCAGAGACAAACGATTCTTGAAATAGGTGTGGTTGTGATAAGACATAATAACACCGAAAATCATGTGAATCACACCAAAGATGATGGATATCTTCATTTTGTAGGCATTTTGGAATATAATCTTATTGGATGTAGCAATCTGCCATATAGGATCCATTCCGAAGGGATATGGTGTGCCTGTGTAATCAGCAGTTTCCGGATTTAATTGCAAATATTTATTTGTTAGCACAGTCGACGTATTGTAATTGACCTCCCAATGAGAACCAAATATGTTTAGCGACTTTGAAAAGATATCATTGTAAATCAAGCCAGTGTACATTGAAAAGACGCCCATTAAAAAGATAATGTAACGACCACCAAAGAATATGTTCCAGATTTCATTGTCAGTTTTCTGAGCAGCCAATCCTTTTTCCTTGCGTATCATCCAGAGGCCAAACAAAGCCATAATGGCACCGTGACCCAAATCACCAAACATGACAGCGAACAAAAACGGGAACGTTATAATGGTATACGGGGCCGGGTTCATTTCGCGATACGTGGCCACACCATATGCGTCGATCAAGGCCTGAAAAGCCTTAGTAAATTTGTTGGTACGATTGTAAGTCGGTGGATTCTCAAACGTCTGCATACGATTTAAAATCGGTGGCACAGAGGAACCCGAACGCTCTGTGCCACGACGCAAAGCCAGCTGAATTGTCTCAATATCCAAAACTGGCACCCAACATTCGGCAATCAAACATTTTTGCGTTACATCCAAATTGAACAGATTCAAAGTGTGATAGATGGCTTTGATTTTGCGAACTTTAACAAACCAGTTCTTAAGATTTTTAGCTGCTGCTACCAAAACTCTATGACGATGATCCTGTGTTTGTCCCAAGACCGTATTGAGATCTTCGATGCGTGTCATGACACCCATGGCCATTTCACGACGATCAGCGGGTGCTTCAGGGCATGGATATAGTGTAGCCCGGAAACCTTCACAAATTTTCTTGACACGTGTCTTCAATTGATCGCCTTGGAAGAAAATGATGAACACTGATTTGTAAACCTGATCGCCCTAGGAACGAACAAAAAAAAACAGTAAATAAGATGGAGGAGTAGGTATAAAATGAATGAACAAAACGACTTACATTTGAAGGGTCCTCCAAGGGTGATTCAATCGTTGCTTGACGCAAGAAAACGTTTCCACGACAAGCGCGCCATAACATGCGTTCAAATGCTGGTAGTTTCTCACGCAAAATGACACCAGCCACAAAGCTACAGGGGGATTTAATTTTCATAATAAACACGTAATTATTTAAATTATTCAGGATTTTTTTTGGTCGTTTACAGAAAAGCATCAATTGTTACTTTAGTATATGAAAACATCACTGGTATTTGTTTAATTTTATTTAATGCAGGATGTTTTTAGTCATAGTAAAAAATGTGTAAAACGAATGTAAATGAGTATGACTCATTTTATGTACATACATACATACATAAGGAGCTGTTAATGATGTTGAAATTATGCAAAAGCACACAAAAACACACGCAAATGCTATAGATCCTAAAGGATGTAATGAGATGTCTGTCCACTTGTAAAGCACTCAAAGCTGTTATGAATGTTGGTATGTGAATGATGTTTAATATTTCAGAAATAGGCAAAACAAATTCATATAGTAGTAGGAGTCGTCTTACTTATGTATAAGCGTGACGCAAAATGGATTTATAATATTGTTGTGTGGGGAAAAAAAATATTGTCATATTATTAGATTTAAGAAAACGTTTCAATTGTATCTATAGCAAGGAGAAAAAGTTTTAACCCGAGGTCACGTAAATCAAACTCGAACGTATCGCCAGTGAATAGTACGAAGCAACGTGTATGTATAAACTCGAGAATTATACCAAAAAAACTAAAAGTAAAGAACAATTCAGGGAAACATATATAAAATAATATAAAATAATTAAATAAATAAAATAAATAAAATAAATAAAATAAATAAAATAAATAAAATAAATAAAATAAATAAAATAAATAAAATAAATAAAATAAATAAAATAAATAAAATAAATAAAATAAATAAAATAAATAAAATAAATAAAATAAATAAAATAAATAAAATAAATAAAATAAATAAAATAAATAAAATAAATAAAATAAATAAAATAAATAAAATAAATAAAATAAATAAAATAAATAAAATAAATAAAATAAATAAAATAAATAAAATAATTAAAATAATTAAAATAAATAAAACAAATAAAATAAATAAAAATAAATAAAATAAATAAAATAAATAAAATAAATAAAATAAATAAAATAAATAAAATAAATAAAATAAATAAAATAAATAAAATAAATAAAATAAATAAAATAAATAAAATAAATAAAATAAATAAAACAAATAAAACAAATAAAACAAATAAAATAAATAAAATAAATAAAATAAATAAAATAAATAAAATAAATAAAATAAATAAAATAAATAAAATAAATAAAATAAATAAAATAAATAAAATAAATAAAATAAATAAAATAAATAAAATAAATAAAATAAATAAATAAAATAAATAAAATAAATAAAATAAATAAAATAAATAAAATAAATAAAATAAATAAAATAAATAAAATAAATAAAATAAATAAAATAAATAAAATAAATAAAATAAATAAAATAAATAAAATAAATAAAATAAATAAAATAAATAAAATAAATAAAATAAATAAAATAAATAAAATAAATAAAATAAATAAAATAAATAAAAAAAATAAAATAAATAAAATAAATAAAATAAATAAAATAAATAAAATAAATAAAATAAATAAAATAAATAAAATAAATAAAATAAATAAAATAAATAAAATAAATAAAATAAATAAAATAAATAAAATAAAACAAATAACTAGTTTATTTTTTTTTAATATATCTCAAGACCAGTTTTATTGGACAGAAGTTATAGCAGAGAATGATTTCTGCACATTTTTGCCCAAAGTTGATATGTCCAATTTTCTTTATTTTACAGACAGCCAATTCAAAGTTTTAAAACCTTATATAGACATATGAACATATAAACTTTGTATATAGCGTTTTAATAGACTTCCACTTTTCTTAGACACATCTTCCTTTCCCAACTTGTTCTAAAAGTCCTAAAAGACATTTCATGTAAATGACATTTCATCAAAAAATTACATATATAGAACATATATAGTACTCGTCGAGACCTATACAACGATATCTTGTATGTTGCATTTAAGCCACAAACAAAACAGCAGCGATTGAAGGGTGGGGGAGGGGGAAGAAAAAAATATTTATCTGAAGTTGTGTCTCGAGGTGGTCTTTAATATTTGCCCTCGACTTTGGAAATCATTTTTTTATGGGAGCCGACCCGGTCTAATATGTATGATGTCTTTAGAATTCAGTTTTTTTTTTAATTACAAGTGGAAACATTTAAAAACAACTGACGAGTTTCAAATTTTAATTGGAAATAGTGTTGGCCGCCTTTTTGGTACTATGAAACGGTTTCAGGTCTTTTGGGAAATTCTGGTACGATTTAATTTAATTAATTTAAATTTACAGAGTTATTTGTGAGAGTTTCGAAACTATACACCAAATTGGCTAACGATATCAGAATGTTTTTATTGTTTGAGTTAACGGCCAATTCAGAATAAATATCTACCATGTATGTCGAACATGCGACGTAAATATCAGCCAAAAACGTCGAAGCACAAATTTTTTTTTTTAAAATAACCGTTAACATTCAAACATGAGAATGCTCTGGGGAGATTTGTTGTTTTTCTACGGAGGGCATAGTCTTTAAGGCGGAGGCCAATGCCAACGTGTTTTTATCTTAAGTTGTTCGTGATATTTGTTGTTAATTTATTTCATTTAATTTCATTTCGCTGATGTTAATGCTTCCATATAAACCCTTATGACCAGTATCGAATGACAATAAAAAAAAATGCAACAAAGCTGTGCCACACAAAAAAAAACATTAGAATGTACACGAATGGACAAAATAGAAGGAAACAAAACACTGGTGAATGTGATGATGAGAGGACAATTTTTCATTGGATGCAATAAGTTGTATGTGTTGAAAATACATATTAACAAGATAATGGTGGTACCAACCATTGATAATAATCTTCACGCTCGTTTGATTTTTCCATAAATCTAATGAAGGCATTTTAAAAAGATTTAAAAAACATATATTTATAGTTAAAACCAAATATTAGTGCTGTTTACAATAATAATAATAAGTATGTAGTAGCGTATGTTTTTGGTTTTTCTTGTTTTATTAAATACTGAGAACGACGTTATCACGCACATTAGTTTGTAGTTTTTTTTTCCATACACTACTTAAGCTAAACTTGTTGAGTTGAGGGGAAGGCATTTTGCTAGAAACAATGTAGGTGGTAGGAGGTGAATGGACGTGATACATACCCTAATTGTACGGGCCCCATTGAATGACCCGTGCGAACTTCATCGGTTATTAAGGCACGCGTCATCGATTCGGTAGTGGTATTTAGGCCACCTTCTTGCTATTGTTGGTGTTGTTTTGTTTTTTTTATTTGACGGAAAAATTTTATAAAATATGATGTTGAGTAAAATAAAAAATATTTTTTGTTTTCTTAGCTTAATATAAATTAAGAATTAGTAAATACAAAACAGATTCTATTTTTTTTAATTGTTAACACACACACAAACATTTAAAGCATACCACAATAACCATAACCGTAATTTGCAAATGGAAGACTTAAAGTCAAAGGCTAAAACACAACCCTCCACCAATAGATGTATTAATAAATTAATTTTAAATTTCTTTGAATACCTTAACAAGGATTCAAAATCTATTTTAAATTTACCGCAATCCAAATATGCCTTAACCCAAACCTGTATAAAATAAAGTGAGGATGAGGCCATGTTATGTACTACGCGATATACTGTTGTAGGGTGATCAAAACTCAAGAGCTGAGTTTAATTTTTTTATGACAAAATTTTGCATTCGTTATTCTATATCCTCTATTGAAGGGCTTCTTGTATTAAAAATTGTATTCTGCCCTCTAATTCTTTTAAAACAAATATAATTTTTAGTCTTAAGACATCGAACTGTGGGATTTTGTTGCCAAAAAGCTTATTTTTTCGACCACTCAAAAACCTAATGATGTAGTTGTGTGGATAATTCTTTAATTTTTTAGAAAAATTTTATTTTATTTAAAAAAAAATTAACTAAAGTCCCTGTAGGGCTGCTAAGCAGGAAATGTTTTATATTTTCATGCAACTCAGTGGTCTATACATTTATAATATAAGCCTCACAAAAGTATTGTAGCCCCACTTTTCCCTGAGCTGTTCTTTCAGTAAAATAAAAGGCGGGAATGAATTGTCTCGATTAAAAAAAAAAATAAAAATTCTGAGAAATTTTCTGAACAGAAAGAATTTATGCGAATTTATGCAATAAAACCATGTAGTGTTGTATGGTATGTTTTTTTAATTTATTCTACACTATTTCCAATTCAAAAACTTTATTTGATATTCAAACATTCCATTTGAAATTCAAAACTTGTTAATTAATATTAAAAATTCTATTTGAAATTCAAAAAATATCAATTGAAAATAAAAATTCAAATTCAAAACACAATAATTGATAGTCAAAACTCATCGATTGAAATACAATACTCGTCATTTTAAATTCAAAATTCGTCAATTGAAATCCAAAAATCTTCAAAAGTCTTTCAACTGATAAGTTTTGATATGCAATTGATGAGTTTTAAATTTCAATTGACGAATTTTGAATTTCAAATGACGAGTTTTGAATTTCAATTGATGAATTATTAATATCATTTGATGTATTTTTAATTTCAATTGACGAGTTTTGAATTTCAATTGATATATTTAGAATTTCAAATGGAAAATTTGAATTTGATTTGCTTTTTTTTTAATTTCAAATTGTTTTTTTTTTTAATATCAATTGACGAGATTTGAATTTCAAATTGTTTTTTTTTTTTGAATATCAATTGACGAGATTTGAATTTCAAATGGAATATTTTAATTTTAATTGATATTCTTTAAATTTCAATTGGAAATGGTGTAGAATGTTTATGACCAAATTTATAAACTTTTTGCTGGATACGAAAAATATTTTGCGAAAAAATCGATTTAGATTTTATGAGCAGCAGACTTAGACCACGTCATAAAATTTTTTTCTTAATTTAGTTAATACATAATATATATAATTCAGTGCCAACTTCCACATTTTAGACAAAAAAAGTATGAATCAATCCAACTGTGCATAGTATCCCAGTAGGGAAATTTTAATTATAGTTCAATACTAAAAAAAATCTGAACTAGTTTTTTCTATACCAGTAAAAAGGGTCAGTTTAGAGGAGATCTAGCTCTCTGTGTATGAAAATTATAACACTTGTTCCATACTAGTATTATTAACTACTGGGATCTTTATATGAATTGCAAACTTGGGGTTGTACTCACAGTTCTAAAGCTTTTTGTTTTAAAATGGCTGATAACATTAATATAATGTGAAAAATTTGTACTTTCGTTGAATTTCTGTGGTAATTCGCTACTAGTTAGAGCAAAAATTGCAATGATGTTGTGCAATAAGCGAACATGCGTAAGAAGAAAAGTTAACTTTAAACGTTGTGTTCTTAGGCTTAAGACGTGACAAACAAAGACAGTCGCTTTCGCCTACGTCTCTATATACCACATTGAGTACAGCCAACTTTAAATTTTGTGTTCTTAGGCTTAACAAAAATATATGAAGTCAAAACTCATCAATTGAAATTCAATACTCGTCATTTCATTTAACAAGCCTGTAAATTGAAGCCCTTCAACTAATTAAGTGCAACTGACAATATGCAACAATTGTTTTAAATATATTTTGATCACCCTACTACAGTATAGCCATCATCATCAATAATTGATATAGATTTCTGTCACAAAGCCATTACCACTATTATTAATTATGATTTTGTAATATCGTTTCACATAGACTTTGGTAAAACTTAAGAGACAGGACATTTTATTACCTTATTCAGATTTCGATTGGTAAATAACAAAAATATGTGCATTTTTTCCTTACATAAACATAACGTACAATCAAACAGAGCGTTAAGAATTATTTTCATGATGATAATAATGATAGAAGATTTGCGAGTCTAATAAAAATAAATGATAATTTCCGTTGTTGTTGTCGTTTGCGTTCTGACGAGTATTATTATTAAGAGCAGTAGTAGTAGGAGTTGTAGTAATGTTTTCATATACTTTTTTTTTTGATTCTTCTGCATTTCAATTATATCTTTTTTGTTGTTCTTGTTGTTGTGTTTTTATTTTATTATATTTACCCCAATTTTAAATTTTGTCCTGGCTGATTGGCACGTACACCGGCGTCTTCGCCCAATAGTTGAGCTTGTTCATCTTCATTTTGATTATCGGCCATCTGTCGGTAACGTCGTGATTTATAGGATGTTGTATTATATGATATTGTGGGAACCGCCTGGCAACACAACCGTTTAAGGGGGTGGGGGTGGGGAAATCAAATCGATTCGCAGGTTCATGTAGTTACGTGGGGAAGGGGGCAAAACAACCAAAAATTCGCAATTGGCAGCGGGGGAAAGGATGGAGTTGGGGATGGGATACATTTCGTGCAGGTTAGGATGTGGGATTTTTAGTTTATACCGGAGTTTGAATTTTCAAACGTAAACAATTAACGAAAATTTTAATTATTTTTGATCGTAACCGAAAATGATAAAAGAAAATAAAAAAAATCACCAAAGGAAAATATGAATAACAATTATGTGAAAATAAAAAAAAAGCAAATTTAAAAATAATAAGTTATAAAAATGCTTTACGGATATGTAACGATAAGTTGTAGCATGATTATACAGCACACATATACATAGAAATATGTACGATAGTAGTTAAAAAATAATTATATTTCTTGCTATACATTCGGTTTCTCACCGTGTCGATAGTTCATTAGAACAGAAAAAAGTCAGCAACACAGTGGTAATCGAAAAAAATTACATGACCGGAATCGACCGGACAAAATTTTTTTCTTAGGTTTTTTTTACTCCGAATAGTATTTTTAGAGGTTAAATAGATTTTCGATAAGCTACACTTGGGGTTTCGGAAAAACTTGACTTATTTTCAACAACTTTGTCGAAGATCGCTTATCCAAAAATCCAACTATAGCTTGTAAAAAAACTATGTATATAACCTCTTAAATCACCATTTTGAGTAAAAAAATATGAAGGGCTCATGATTATTCAAAAAAAAAATAACTTATGATACAGTTCGATTCCTCGAGTCCGAATTAGTGTAAAACCGTCCAGTCCGGTTATGTTATTTAAAATTTTTTAAAACAAAACTTTCACAGGAAAAAAGGTTTATTTCACATAATGATTAAGGTGGACAAAGTTTTGCGATATCAATTGTAAATGAAAGATTTTCCATTGATAAAAAACATAGAGAAATAGTTCTATAAAAATTGGGGCGCCAAACTTCCATGGTAGACCACGAAGTTATCCTGGCGGTAAGAGTACTTTTTTAAATATAGACAATTTTTTAAGCAAATTACCTTTTAAATATAATTGTTTTTTCAATACCCGTTGGTTGTGCCTAAAAGTTTTGATATCTTTCCATGGTATCTAAATTGGTCGATCGTAAACACAGCGCTGTGTCGCCATATTTTTTATGACAGTATGTATGAAGAAGAGAACACCTAGTCGAACTTGTTTAAAAAGGGTACTAGTCCTAAAGTATGGAATTCTGAACTACTTCAAAAATGAACTAGTTTCATCGAATTTTGAAAGACTAAAACGTTACTGGTTGATGAATTAAATATTCTATACTATACAATCTCAATTACATGCTCAAGAATATAACTAGTTCTAATGCGTCAAATTTGTACTTGTTCTTGTAAACTTCTTTATTCTTCTTTATTTATGATATTAATTTTATTTATTTTATTTTTTTTATTTATTTTATTTATTTTATTTATTTTATTTATTTTATTTATTTTATTTATTTTACTTATTTTATTTATTTTATTTATTTTATTTTATTTATTTAATTTATTTAATTTATTTAATTTATTTAATTTATTTAATTTATTTAATTTATTTTATTTATTTTATTTATTTTATTTATTTTATTTATTTTATTTATTTTATTTATTTTATTTATTTTATTTATTTTATTTATTTTATTTATTTTATTTATTTTATTTATTTTATTTATTTTATTTATTTTATTTATTTTATTTATTTTATTTATTTTATTTATTTTATTTATTTTATTTATTTTATTTATTTTATTTATTTTATTTATTTTATTTATTTTATTTATTTTATTTATTTTATTTATTTTATTTATTTTATTTATTTTATTTATTTTATTTATTTTATTTATTTTATTTATTTTATTTATTTTATTTATTTTATTTATTTTATTTATTTTATTTATTTTATTTATTTTATTTATTTTATTTATTTTATTTATTTTATTTATTTTATTTATTTTATTTATTTTATTTATTTTATTTATTTTATTTATTTTATTTATTTTATTTATTTTATTTATTTTATTTATTTTATTTATTTTATTTATTTTATTTATTTTATTTATTTTATTTATTTTATTTATTTTATTTATTTTATTTATTTTATTTATTTTATTTATTTTATTTATTTTATTTATTTTATTTATTTTATTTATTTTATTTATTTTATTTATTTTATTTATTTTATTTATTTTATTTATTTTGGTTGGTTGGTGTGCGGGCATCTCCATCTTCGAGGAGAACACTTAGGTCCTTATGGACCCATTGTGACACCCGTTGGGCATTTACGCCGTCCCTTCAACCTATGCTATCAGCGCGTGTGCTGCATGATTGCGTTGCCAGTTGTCGATTGGGTATCCGGAGTTTCGATCCAATCCGTCCAGTTTATAATTTTACAAAAGTTGTTAATCCTTCCGATATCCAACGATGCAAGTTCCTCTGCACCATTTAGGAAGGGTTTCCCCAGGGTTTCCAGTCTCCTTCTGTATAGCGCTGGGCAATCACATATAATGTGGTCGGTGGATGGTTCACTGCTGCCGCAGTAGTTGCATTCGCTTTTTGTTGCGAATCCCATTCTGCTCGCATGACTGCCTATGGGTCCATGTCCCGTCAGGAATGTAATAATTTTTCTTATCTGGTCCCTCTCTAGGCTTACCAGGTACGATGTGCGTTTCGCGTTGTATTCTGGCCAAGTCTTTTTGGCCTTTCTACAGGTTTCTTCATTCTTCCATCTGTCGTTTGCAATTTCAAACGTTAGATTTCCAATGGTACTTTTACAGGTGGATATAGGGCGACGTGCTACGTGTTCAACGTCGCATTCCTGCAGGGCTGAGCCCTGTCTGGCCTCTTCGTCCGCTCTGCAGTTGCCCTCGATTCCGCTGTGTCCGGGTATCCACGTAACCAGAACTCTGTTATTCCTGGATATCTCGTTAAGAGATTTCCGACAGGCACTGACCACTTTCGATTTGATGTCGCTGGACTTCAATGAGTTTACCGCCGCTAGACTATCCGTGAACAGGAGAATATCCTCCTGTGATATCTTCCTCACGTTGATCATGTCCGCGGCTCGTTTAATAGCAAGTACTTCCGCTTGGAAAACGCTGCAGTAGTCTGGAATTCTCGATCTTATACTTAGGCCCAGGTCCGCGGAGTAGATACCATAGCCGACCTTGTCATCCAGTTTGGACCCATCGGTAAAGATGTTTATTGGTCCATACATTGCGTTCTCGTTCTCTGCCCACTCCTTTCTGGTGGGCGTTTTGATTTCGTAGAGAATGTTTGATTTCCGTGTATTGAGCACGTAGTCAGTTTCAAGTGAGATGTTGATATGGTTCAGGATCCTTGAATGTCCTATGGAAGGATCCCAATGTTCAATCTCGTTTAGTCGAATAGCTGATTTGAGAGCGGAGCATTTGCAGCTCAGATCAGGTGGTAGTAGATTGAGTATCGTGTAGAGAGCCTTAGAGGGGGTCGATCTCATACATCCGGTTATCAGGAGACAAGAGGATCGTTGAACACGATCTAATTGTCTAAATTTGCTCTTCTTGTCGAGCGCGTACCACCACACTATAGAGCCATATTGTAATATTGGCTTCACTATAGCATTGTAAATCCAAAGTGTTACCTTGGGTTTAAATCCCCAGGTTTTCCCGATAGCTTTACGGCATGTATATAAAGCTATGAGTGCCTTGGTGGATCTGCTTTCAACTTTATTTATTTTATTTATTTTATTTATTTTATTTATTTTATTTATTTTATTTATTTTATTTATTTTATTTATTTTATTTATTTTATTTATTTTATTTATTTTATTTATTTTATTTATTTTATTTATTTTATTTATTTTATTTATTTTATTTATTTTATTTATTTTATTTATTTTATTTATTTTATTTATTTTATTTATTTTATTTATTTTATTTATTTTATTTATTTTATTTATTTTATTTATTTTATTTATTTTATTTATTTTATTTATTTTATTTATTTTATTTATTTTATTTATTTTATTCATTTTATCAGAAAAAAGCTAATATTTCGCATATTAAAAAAAATCCAAAACAAACTTTCAGTCAGTTGAAAACATATGCCTCTTTAACACTATGACTTCCAACAAATTCAAACGTCCAACAATCGCTCATTTTGTAATCTTAAGTTGGGGAAAAGGAACAAAAGCAACAGAGATAGTCTTATAGATATATATACAGTATGCAAATTGAATGTGAGTGATGATGGGCAAATTTTGTTCCAAAGAAGTAGAAAAATGCACATATTATTTTTTTTATATATTTTTTTGAAATTGTGGTAATGTTTTGTTGTTTTATAACGAAAAATATTTTCTATTTTCGATTCAACTTTCCAAATTTTGTGGTAGGGTGGTGTTGTTGTTGTAATAAAAGTATACTAATTTTAAACTTAAGCCGAAAGAAGAGATATTTGTGTACAAACAAAATCAAAGCAACTATTGGAATATAAAACTAGTTAGGTTTTTAAATATATTTTGTTTTGTTTTTTTTCTATCACTGAATCAATTTTATTCATGCTAAACACGCCGTTACCCTTGAGAATTGAAATGTTAAAACATAAATTATTGGAAATTATACAGAAATAAAGATAACGATAAACTAAACATTAACTAAAAAAAGAAAAACAAATTTAATTACAAAACCAATAGAAAAAAATTAACAATAAATTCCATAAATAATTACAAAAGTGCACCTCTCAGTTGTGTTGTCAAAAGGTTAATTACAAAATTTAGTTTAATAAAAATAGTTATTTAGTTGAGTTTTGTTTATTGTTATATACAAAAGCAGATTCTTTTTCCAAAAATTCATAGTTATTATTATTAATATATGAAAAACATCCATTATGTAATCAAACATTAAACTTTAAACTTACCTCATCAAAGAAAACTTGAGTTTTACGCAAAATATGCTTCAATTCGGTCAATTCCAAAAAGTTACGTTTTAAAGCCTCGGCATTTTGATTGACTTCGCGCAACTCATTCTCCAACTTTTCAAAAGTAGCCTTGATGGGGGAAAATGAAGAAGATGGATATATATTTAAGAAATGTAAATTGTAATTTTTAAGTATAAATATATAATAAGATATAATAAGAATTTCTTCAATTTGCGACCGATTTAGATGAAACTTGGCATTTGTAATTTATTCGAGAAAGTGTATGTACCAAATTTTAACATACTTAATTGGATTGGAAAAATGTTATGCGCTTAGATTGTATTGCCGTAGGCGGTAGACGTGGTCGGTTTTGATAAAATGCCATTTTCTTTCTCTTAAGGGCCACTTGTTGTAGTTTTTGCACAAATATGTATGAAGCCATTGCACTGTGCTGCGTATTGGATAACACAACTCAACACAATAGGGAAGATAATTAAGAGATTCCATTATCTTATTACGAATAACAAATATCCAATTATAGGATAGAACACTGATGGCTACATTTATGATGCTCTTGATATTGTTAACAGGATGTAGTCTTTATCTGAATTGGCGATTTTATATCAAGTGCATCTTATACTAAAAGCAGCTAATGCTACCATAACTACGTAAAAATACATTAAAATTTTTCAAAAAGCAGAAAATTCGAGTTGGATTTTGAACCAAATAATCAAATAAATAACTAATTACACCGGGTGCTACTAGAAATTTACCTCCAAATCGATCATTTCTCTTGGCTGGGGTGCTTCTGGACTTTCTCCTGTGTCTAACATGGGAATGCCATCCTTTTTTATTTCCTTCTCCAAATAACGTAGTTTACGTTCCATTTCATCACAACGCCTCACCTCATTGACAAACTTGCGTTGGAAAGCATTAACATCAGGATTTAGCTGAAAATTTAAACAGAACAAAAGTTAAGTTACTTGTTTCTCTACTTAAATTAGGTCCAAACATTATGACTTACATCTCTAAATTGAACTAATCCCAATTCACCCAATTCTGAGACACAGGCATATGCCGCTTCACTCTGCAGAAACAACTGACAAAGTGTCATTTCCTCACTTCGGAACAGGGAACCCATCTTGAAAAGATGTGGTCTTTCTCAACGTCTCCAAATAGTTTTATATCCTTTTGGGTCTACGATCCTTATGGGCAAACCCTGTTGTTGTTTATTGATTGAAAAATTTAAAATAAAATATCTAAAAGAGAAAAAGAAAAGAAATTAATTACAATTTTAAAACATTGCATAAACTATAAATAATGAATGAAAAGGAAATTTGTGGAAAAGTGTAAGTATTTTTTATAAAATTTTGTTTTATTTTTATAATCATTTATAAAAGGCAACCACTTAAGCCTTTAACAAAGAATTCCAATAGCACAACGGTAATAAAATTGTCATGCATTAAGTCAGTTTGAATTGTGTTTCCATTTTATATATCAGCATTTGCATTATTTTTTCACTTGTAAATATAGATCTTAAACAGATTTACATATCAAAGTTGATTTAGAAATAATTTATGGTTTCTTGATAAAGTTCAACTACATTTTGTTGTTGTTTATTAGTATTACCGATAACCTATCTGTTGTTTTGCAGGTAAGTTAAAATAAATCTATCAACCAACCAACCAGCCAGCCAACACAAAACAAAAACAGTTTATTATCATATGCCAAGTTTCGGAACTGACCTTAATATATTTTATACATTTTTTCTATCTCCCATGAGGAGGACCAAAGCGGTTGGCAGGCATTTTAGAAATGCCCCAAGTTTTTGCTTGGTTCATTGTATTATATAGGATTTTGTAAACTTTATTTATTTAGTTTCCACTACAGACATTCACATCTGTCTGTGACGCCATGTTCATTAACACAGTGTGATGACATCAATAGCAAACTTAGATCCTGTTTATATGCCTTTTATATACATATGTTTACATGTTAATAGTTTGTAGTGCGTACACACAATCGGCGCAATTTTTAATACTGTACAAATATAATTAAGTTGCAAAGCTTGAACAGGATTCATGTGGTACGTGCTATGGGGCGTTATATTAAAACATAAATTCTGGATTCGACTATTTCAAGTCATAATCTCACAAAATGAGTTTCATTTTTATCATCATCATCATGTTCATGTACTTTATTCTTTAGTTGTGTTTTTTTTTTTTTTGAATGACAAGTTTTTGTTTA
The DNA here is from genome assembly GCA_964034835.1 of Muscina levida. Lineage (NCBI taxonomy): Eukaryota > Metazoa > Arthropoda > Insecta > Diptera > Muscidae > Muscina > Muscina levida. The sequence continues at coordinate 169,800,192 of OZ035880.1, read as the reverse complement.
TTGCAGCTGCTTACAGTTCTGTAGCCAAAAACAAAACGAAACCACAAACACCCTTTGGAAAATTACGTAATGCATTCTTTCATGTTCTTCCTCATCTTATATTCACAAATATACAAGTGTGCATACAAACATTATCCATGACCTGAAGGAATTTCGTTTTAGTAGTTTATCTATATAATATATAATATAGAAAGTGCAGAGAAGGCTTATATTTTATGTTTGCACATAAATACACATAGGATGCTCTAGAAAACACAGCACAAGCATCCTTCCTTAGAAACTGTAGACATATATATGTAAATACATATATAAATTTTTTATATGCAATTTAGTTTGTTTTTGCGAATTCTTAATTCTAACGTGTAACCCTGGTTTTATGGTTGTGTTTGTACGCTTTTGTGCCAACTTTGTTATATCTGTATTTAAACTACCATTAACATGTACATTTATACATTTTTATATTTAATATAAATGTAACCTGTAAGACTACAATTGTAAGCAATACAAGATTTGTTATTTCGTATACGAATGCCAACTGTAAGACAACAATTCTAAGCAATACATGAAATCTGTGGCAGTCATATTTTGAGTTATTTGCTGATTTTGGCGTTATACTTAAATAAATTTCTCTGGTGGCTGTTAAATAATAAATTACTAAGAGTTTATATTTTTTAGGATTTTATTCTTATACTCGCTATACATCAGCAAAATTAAAGTTGTGATCAGTAATTTAGTCGCAAAACAAGCTAGCTAAACTCGAGATAGGACAAAGTTGAGTGTTGTTTTTGAGACCAACACCGATCTTTATATTCCTCAAGCTTGTTGCAAGCGGTTTCAGTCGGAGTATATTTAATGCACTGTCATACCAAATTTGATTATCTACAGGTATAAGATCCACCTGACAACAACTGCAGAAGAGTCAACTATTTGTGTGTTGATTAACTCAAAAATCACTTTGTTGACTTATGCCGATCTTGCAACAAATGAGACCTCTTAGGGTGAAATACTAGTGGGGGTCGGTCACAAATTTACCTCCCAGGAGGCACCATGGTAGCGACAGAAGCTGTTTTCATAAAATAAATTATAAAAATTAAAAAAAATTTTATGGGGACCACATTAAGTGTTGAAGGAAGAGCATATGATATTATATGATCTGAGAAACTATTGAATGGGTCATACATTTGAGCAAATTTTATGAAAATTTAATTTTTGATTGGAAGCCGCCTTAGGGAGTGAAGATGAAAGGCATGTAAGTTTGGGAAAAACGTTAGGAGGAAAAAATGTCTGGGGTCGGTCACACATTTAAAACTACATGGGGCGATACCCTAATACGAAAAGTTTCTGTTTAAAAACCTATGGTTTCTTGGGCAAATTTTCTTAGAATTCATCGTAGATTATGATTTCTTCTAAAAAAAATTATATCACTCTAATAAATATGTAAACCTTAAAAACGAAAAAGATTAAACTAAGTAACCCGTTTAAAAAAGTTTAGATTCAGTTGCATATAATCAGACTCAAAAAATGGTTATATTTGAGTGGATCAGGTTAGTTCAATGCTTGTCTAATTATATTTAAGCAGATCTAATCTATAACGACATTTGTCCGTGATTTTATCTGATATCGTATTATATTAATCAATTTTAACGCTCTATTCATATCATATAATATCCACAAGATCATTTCGAACCAAATTTTATACTATTGCCAGATATAATTGGGGCCGTATGGGAAATAATTAAACCCAATCGTCAATGAGATTATACAATCAGATCCAATTAGATCTATAACTGGACAATTTTCGGATCAAATTATATCTTAGTAGGTAAAATTAGATAAGTTCTGATTTAATTAGATATAACACTTTTTTAGACCTTTCGAGATAAAATTAGATCCAATAAGATCTTCACTTTTTTAGAAGGGAAGTTACAAATATTTTATAATATGTATAAAAAAAAAGTGAAGGCACTTTTTTAACCTCCCAATAGGGAAAAATGTTAGTTCGGAATAAGTAAAATACTAGATCTCCATAGGACAGTGAACCAGTTTACCTTCCATACAGAAAATTGTCACATTTAACGCGTTGTTGTCCTAGGCTTGGCAAAATTTTCGCTTTTGTACTAAAATAGAACTAGTTCAGGAATTATTGTCGGGCGGTTGTTGGTTGTCTCCTTTAAACTAGTTTGGAACTATGTACTTAAAAAAATTTTAATAAGAACTAGTATAATTCTAGAAATTGTTCTAGATACTACTATATTAGTATTTTAAATACGAAAATATATACGAGGCACAGAAGGGTAATTTAACGATCTGGGCGGCCAAAATTATTTGAAGCAAAATTTATGAAGCAGACTGTTAAAAAAATACTCGGTGAGGCGTCAAAACAAATATGTTAACATTCGGGTGGTAGAGGTAACAGCCGTTTTATACAAAAAAAAGGGTTTTATACAAAAAAAAATGACCGCAAATTTATCAAATGCATCCCTTCTGGGTACGTCCTCATGAGATTTATTTAATAAAGAAATGTACAGCAGCTTCATGCATAACTACATTAGCTTAGGCCACATGTCCATTGCGGACATTATGATTGAAAAATCTTCACGTTATTATGTACCATCACGATGCAATTTGACATCAGTAATTATACTTACTCATAATAACGTAAAAATGGCTAACTGTAACAAAATATACCATCAAGTTTTAATTGATAAATCCAATACAATAACAATGTCTTAAAATTTAAGACAAAATTATTCCGAAGTAACGGAAAACGCAGCTGATGTAAACCTTCCCATAATTGTTGCAATTGGTCATGCTTGCTATGTTTCAACCAAAAATGTTAATTTGGCGTTAGAAAAACAAAGATCTCTTGGCGTTCTCGCTCTGCATGAAGCACCACACTTTATTGTAGAATTGGTAAATCGGCAATTATCGTACCCAAACTCATATCGAAATTCAATAAATTTTTATTTATTTCTTAATGAGTGTCGATCAATTCCCACAGCGAAGGATATAAAATTATCGTCTCTTCAAACTTGCATTAATTTACAGCAAATTGATTATCGCCAATATTATTCATTAATCCACAGGGTAGGCGGCAAATTTTCCAAGCCACCATTATATTAGTGGCGAATAGTAAATTCGTAATAAAAAGCGTGTATAAAAAGCATTGAAGAACATTCGTAAATTTAGAAGTTCGGTACGTACTCTTTTGTCTCACCAAATTTGGATGATAAGGATAAAAGAAAAATGCAGCCACGTTAAGCTAAGTATTAAAGTAAAGTTTATGGATAATGTATTCACTTGTAGTATGAGAGCTCTACTACCAATAATTACAATTGGCAAACACTTGTGTAGTCCAGTGAATCTTTCACCGAGGAGCTGTTGTCGACCACCCAAAGAAATGTTCTTCTCGGCCTTTGTTTGTTTCAATTTCAAGGCCGTATATCATAAATTTGATACGTAACTTAGCTCCCAACATCTTCTACATATTTTCTGAAAGGTTCGTTGGTTGGAAATGGCATAATAATGCAGTGGTTTCCAAGATATGTACACAAAGAGATGTCTCTGGAAGAAGGCAGTCTTTCGTGCCTCCGATGGATGACTGGATAGATGCAATGCTTAGAAGACTGTTGGCTTTGATAAAAATTGTTTCCAACACGATAGGTGATGACAACTTTATGGAAGACCTGCAGTTCTTCAATTGGGCCGGAATGTTCAGCCATTTGGCAATTTTTTAAAAATATTATTTCAAATACATTATCCCTTTTAAAATGAATTATTTAATTTAATGTCAAATATTTTAAGCAGCCCCATTTTGTTTGTTTTAACTTTTACTAAAAAGCTTAAAACTGTTCATAAAAACTATTACGGAAGTACAGGGGGCCTCTTGAGATTTATGATGATCCGATGTGTGGGAACTGAAATGACAAATATGTTCGAGTTGTACCTCGCTTACGGAAATGGAATTCTTAAAGAAAACCTTTGTGGTAGAGGATCGTTGTCTAGAGAAAGGTATGCAATTTGGATTTTTTTCCTTGATGCACATATCACCACTATTTGCACCAATTTCGATTTAAGACAATTTTCCATTTAAGACAATTACTACCGATTTGGGATCCGTGAATTATTTGATGTCCCTCAAATGTTTACCATGTTCAAACGGAGACCACCAAATTCAACCAATCTCCAAATTACCATAAAACGTTTAAAAAAATTCAGATTTTGCATCTTCAATTTTGTATTCTAATACAAATATATAAATATATTGCTTCTCCAATACTCAGCTGAATGAATAAACACACAAATTATATTATTATTTATGTAGTATATCATAGAAAAAATCCCATTGAATAATATTCATATTTTTGTGGTTTCCATTCGGTTTGTCCCACGACATCGCTGCCCTTCCATACTTCCAATGACGAAATCCAAGTCTTTTGTTTTGTTCATTCTTATTAACAATCCGCAGCGCAAATATCAACAACAACAACGACAACAGTGTCAATAAAATTAAAGATGACGATAACAACTACACACAATTACTTTCTATTGTTTGAATAAAAAACAGTTCCAGATTCATAAATAATTATAAACTGGGGGAGTAAGTACATACAAAGTAGTATTTGTACTATTATCAGTCAACTACTCTATCCATATTGTTTTTAATATGCATACACACATATGTATGTACTATGTACGTAGACATTAACCTCTGGCGATGACATGGAACATAATCGTAGCACATAACATAAAAACAATGAGACAAAGTAAATACATACGTTGTTGCTACGTTTGCATTTACATATATGTAAATAGTTATTTCTTAAATTGTCTTAAATACATATGTTCACTTTTTTGTGTTTTCAACTTAATGAATCATATAGATATCATTACAAACATATTTCTGTATGTACATATATGACAGCAGTTTCCATGGTGGTATCCACACGATATGTGCAAAAAATATCTTTGCTCCCTCCATCATCTACAATGTTTGGTATACACAACAATGACACGAAGAAGAAAATCAAAAAAAAAAAAAAGAACTCAACACACACGTATACACAGAGCACCACTCTCACACTGGCTGCAATCAGGAAAAATCAATAGATTTGCATCACCAATTTAAAGTACCTTTGTCCAATTTTTTGGAGTGTATTTCAATTTTATCCATTCACTTATGGTTAAAGCTGTTTACTGATATATCTCACTGTATTTTTTTTAATTTTTTTCAATACAAAATTAACATTTTACTTGTCGGCGTACACTGACTGGACTCACCTTTCTTGCAATTGGAAAAAATGGCAAATGAAAAAATATGGTTGTTGTATTGGTTAGTATTTATTTATCGATTTTCTCTAGTACTAAAAGAATGCAACCATGTTGAAACAGCTGTTCTTTATTTATCTAAGCGGCCAAGTTACTTGGTATTGCAGGGTTTGGATTGGGGAAAGGGAGTGCATAGTTTGTTTGGGAAGTTTAAAAATGGTTTTTTAAAACGGGTTTAAGATGCGAAAGGTATTTTTTGGTTGACAGACGCTTTATTTTAAGTAATACTAATGACATTTAGGCAAAATATGGGACGAATCTCAGCACAAAAAGGCCAATCTTTCGATTTGGGCGACGAGGTCTGGTTGGAAAAAGTTTATTAATCAAAGAAAAACGAATTCCACAGCTGATGTTGGCACCGGCACCCTTGGTGACCAAAATAGGGCACTTTGAGACGCATCATGGAAAAAATTAGAAAAATTTAAGGAAATAAATTGAAAAATTCAAAAAAAAATAGAAAAATTAAATGTCATAAGAAATGTGAAAACATTCAAAATTTTTTTCAGTTTTTTTTTTAATTAAAAAAAAAAATTGATAAAAATTAAAAAATGAAGGAAAAAATGGACAATTTCAAGAAATATTTAAAAAAAAAATCAAGAAAAAGTCAAAAAAAAATATTTAAAAACATAAAATACAAAAAAATAAATTTTAAAGGGATATATCAAAAAAAAAAAAACAAATCGCGCGAAGCCGCTATGAATATATTTTTTTTTTGTATATTATTGTGAAAATGTTTCAAAATTTGAAAAAAAAAAAATAGAAAAATGAAATGTCATAAAAAATGTGAGAAAATTTTAAATTTTTTTTAATTAAAAAAAAGAAAATTGAAAAAAAATTAAAAAATGATGGAAAAATTCAAGAAATATTAAAAAAAAAATCAAGAAAAAGTCAAAAAAAAAAATATTTAAAAAAAGAAAATTGAAAAAAAAGTAAAAATTATGGAAAATTACGGAAAAAATAGGCAAATTCAACAAAATTTATAGAAAATGTTATAAAAGGAATTTGAAAAAAATTTTAAAAAAGAAAAAAAAGTACAAATGTTAAAGAAAAATTTAAAAATATTAAAAAAAGTGAAAAAAGTCACAATTGAAAAAAAAAATTCGGAAAGGAAAATATATACGCATACCTCGGTCGGTTGTCAGTGGGGTTTTGGATTTTTACAGAAGGAAAATGGTTTCTGTTTCCAATTAATTAAAAAAAATTCTTCAGGGACCACATTCAGTCAGAATCTGGGGAGTCTGACGCCTCTTCAATTGCGGGACATGGGCTCAACGGGTTATATAAATTCCTCGCGATTCTACAAACTTAACGGAAGGATCTATTCCTTGGGCTGACCATCTTCTCAAAAACATATATTTTGAGAGATACCCAGCCATAAATTCCGTGCGGAGTCGCGAGATTTTGTTAAAAAAAATTTGTTTTGATATATCCCTGGAAAATTTATTTTTTGTTATTTTATGTTGAGCCAATTTTTTTTTTATATCACTTGGAAATTTTTTTTTTGTATATATTAGTGAAAATGTTTCTGTTGCGATCAACAGCTCCCCAGGGAATTTTTTTTTAAATTAGATATAACATTTTTTGGATCTGTCGAGATAAAATTAGATCGAATTAGATCTCCACTTTTTTACAAGGGAAATTACAAATATTTTATAAAATGTATTATAAAAGTGTACACTTTTTAAAAAAAAAATATTATTTCGGAACTAGTAAAATACTAGTTCTCCATAGGATATTGAACTAGTTCACCTTCCATACAAGCAACTGTCTCATTTAACACATAGTTGTCCTAGTCTTGGGAAAATTTTCGCTTTTGTACTAGAATAGAACTAGTTTAGATATTCTAGTCGGGCGGTAGTTGATTGTCTCCTTTGAACGAGTTTGGAACTACTTTGAAAATGTTTAATATGAACTAGTATTATCCTAAATAATTTTAGCTAGTACTGTACTAGTATTTTAAATACGAAAATAACTTATACGACGTTCAAAATCAGTCATCCGATCTTAATACTTTGAAACCTAATATTTTTTTTTTCGTTGTTTTTTTATATTCATCAAATGTTCCAAAAACATTTTTCTTTCGAAACAAAAATTTATTGTTATCTCTAAATTATTATTTTTTTTGTACTCTAATGAATTCAAATTTTTAACCGATCAAAAAAAGTAAAAAATATAAAACAATATCTAAAACAATCGCGTGATATTTTTTTTATAATTTTTTATTTGAAATATACCGCGATTTTTTTTTTTTTGAGTGAATACAAAAATTTATTTAAAAAAAATCGAGCCCGGAAATTTAAATAGCTCTAACTCGGTCCAGGAGAACCGTAGGAACTTAAAAATACCACCATCGGATTCGTCTTGAAAATATCACAAAGGGACCCATGATGGGCCTCAGCGCCAACTTTGACCTACCTTTCCGAAGTTTAGGGACCAAGACGAAGAGGATGATATTTTTTTTATTTGGGCTCCCCCCCATAGTCAGCCATTCAGCCCTTTATTGATTTAATTCCTTTTGAGATTTTGAAAATTTAAATTTATACAAAAGAAGCACTCGGCGGTACCTAATATGTAATTATATTTTTTCGTATAACACGTTGATTGTTCTGATTTTCTAATCAATACTATTAATATGTTTCTTTGTATTTTCTAACTTTGTTGTTAAGATAAAAATTTGAAGTGTGAAAAAATTCAAAAATTTATTAAAAATCAAAAGAAAAAGCTTACAAATCAAAATATTTAGTTTATGGAAATCGCAAGTTTTCCATTATTACGCTGCCACTATTATCAGCACAATTTAAAACGTCATCATTCCTGTAGAATTCATAGATCATTTGTACAACAGCGCCGAAGGACTCGACAGCGTTTAATACCACTTACAGAAGAAATAATCAAAGCCATGGCGGATTTTAATGTTTCACCTTCAGACACCAGTCTGCCGGAAAAACAGCTGTACAGCACTCTATCCATAACTAGTCTGGTTAGGGAAGAAGTTCAAAATATATTGCACGCAATATCCATATCCGAGCGATTTATACGCATGGAAGAAATTGATAAATTAATTGAAAAATGCCTACAAGAAAAGGCAAACATTATGCGGGAGAATTTAGTCAAGGCAAACGGTGGCGATGCCGAAGACGTAGCAGGAAAAGAATGCAATCATAACAAATGCACGAGTTCATTTCCCATAGAAAGCCTTCAAGTACTAGAGCAGCGCATTACGAATCTAGAAAAAAGATTAAGTTTTATGTTTCAAACATCGCCTAAGTTGGATACAAAGAAACTTAAAATCAACACAAAAGTATTAACAGATAACATACGACGTTTAGTAGAAAATCAGGCGAAAGAAAGCGATACAAATGAAATTGAGCCAGCGTCTGCTCAACCACAAAAAAATACAACATTGGAGGAACTTAATACAAATGCGCAAAATGTTTACGATGATACGTTATTCTATGAAATACGTGAAAATATATTAAATTTAATAAATTTTAAGAAATCTGTAACAACGATGCAGCTTAACGAAAAGGTAGAATTTAATCCTAACGTTAAGCCAATTATTTCTACGTTGCCAGAATCCCGACGCAGGCTGAAACAAGTGACGACATTTGTAATAAACCATTTTTAAATGTATTTTAATAATAGATAAATGTTTACACCAAATGTTGATATGTATTAATAAATATTTGCCTTACACATATACAATTTTACAGAGTAGCATCTTTTAAAATGCTATCACTAGTGTTAAAAATTAAATCATCTTCCTCTATTTCGTTGTTATTCCAACGACCATTGTCGACACTGATGTTGGCAGCATTCGCTTTATTTTCCTCGCTCATAGGCATTGGCGTGTTGTACGCTGTGGTAGACTTTTCGCATACAATGGAGTTCTAAAAATAGTACAAACAAAATAAATATTTATAACATGAATGGAGCAGGTTGTATTATATATAATGATAATGTTAGACAGCATGCATGTCTGGAATTTCATAGGATGGACATTGGCTGATTTTATTAACATCTGAAATTTGCAACATAATTACAAAATTACGGCTTTGGAAAAATCATTTTAGGTACGTGTAGCTTTTCTCAGTACGTTATATTATACTTTTTCCGCTTTCCGAATTAAGCTGTTTTAACATGTCCGATTGTTTGATTTGTGTTTTTGTTTTTTAATTTTTGTCAATCAAATATTATAATATACAATAGCTCATGAGAGTAGTATTCAAATTCATAATCTAGATTTGAATTTAATTGAAATGTATTTGATTTTCTTAACATGCACAAGATATTTTTAAATTAAATTCATATATTAAATTAATTGTATTTTACTCATACTGGTAATTCAACATCATTGTTATTGTATTTACAATGTTAAATGTTATATTAGTAATTATTTAATAACTATTTTTTTCTTCAAATTGAAATTTTTTATATGTGTTGTTATTTACCACTAATGGCCTTATGGCTGGTTATGTAATGAATAAATAAAAAATACAAATAAGTAAATAATAATAAAAAATAAATCAAACAAATTTTCGATTTTATACTTGCATTTATGCTTTGATTTTGATCTATTAACGATCTATCGTTCAGTTTTATTTTCGGTATATTGACTTCATCATCCGAACATAAAGGTTCTAAACGTCCCGATGGACTGGTACTTAAATTTGCAAAATACAATGAGGCGTCCTGCACCTTTTTCAAAGCAGACGGCTTATTTGCATACGACATTGGCGTTAAAACAGATAGATTATTGATGCCTGCTGTAAAAGAGTTGGGCGAGTCCAATAGCTGCAGTTGCGAACGAGCAATACGAGTGCGATCGTTGGAGGTAAAGGGAGTTGTGGGCGATTGTATCATTGTGGAAGAACCACTGGTGGCAAAAGATCTTTTGACCAATGTCGATGTGCTTGAAATATCGAGATTCTGATTGGAAAACAATGACTTAACGGCACTTTCGCTAATTACAATTGTTTTTGGCGAATCCGCACCACCTGTTACCGCCTTGGCAGGCGTTGTGGGAACCGCATCATCTTCTTTGTCCATAAACAATGATTGGCGCTCTTTCCATTTGCCAGCCAATGATGAGATTTGGGCTTTAGGTGTCACCACAGCTTTAGAGGTATCCTTGTGAATAGACCTTAGCATTTGCATGGGATCTATAAGTTTAGATCTGTTCACAGTGTTATTTAAATCTGTCATAGAATGTTCCAGAACGCTACTATTTAGTTTAGTCTGGCGGCCAGTGCGAGATGGAGCTATTGGCATTTGAAGAAAAGGCATTATTACAATTATGAATATAAATAAATAATTAAAACTAATTTTCAAGTCTAAAGATTATAGTTACATATTTACCTAGAAAATTAGTAAATGTGCTGGTTGTGTTGGCTGTAATTTTAGAATCATGCAAAGACAAACGAGGCTGACGAGGATGTCCTCCAGCCATTTCCAGCTTTATTTGAGGCGTGGCCACATATTTCATTAACAGCGTTTTTTCCAAGCTACGCTTTGTGAGTCCGGCGATACTATCACCCGTCACATTCTGCGTAACCGGTCGTATTGGTGTGCGTGGTACAGTATCATTTTCTTCCTTTACTCTCGACTTAAGCGCCATAAGGAACTCCGTAATCTCCTGTTCACCTTCAAGTAGATCTTTTTGTATATCCATTAGCCGTGTGTGCATAATACCACAAGGTGTCCGTTTGTTGACGGAAGCCAATTCAGTGTGTATAGTTTCGAAGACGCCATTGAATGCTTTAATTAACAAGTTAATTGTGATCCCATCATCTGTGGCAAGTGATGCTGCACAAGGAAACATACAAAAAAATTTATAAATTTATAAGCTTAACAATTTTAAAATAAAAAATTTGAAAACGGCCGTGCAGTTAAGCGCACAATTCCAATTTTCACTTAATTGCGAATATCAAAATTCCTTCATTGACTCAGGAAATATTCCAATTTTTTTTACAACACATCTGATTTCAATACCAAAGTGCTAAACTTCGATTTTGTAAGAATTATTTGAAAATTGTGTCTGTAAAACATAATCTTATAATTCAATTTTATAGATCTCTAAAAAAACATCATCATACAGATTTTGAATTACTTAAATTTTAAACTTTTGGTAAATTAACTATAATAATTCTTATGTTACTTTCTGTGAAACAAAATTATTACTTAATTTATAACTTTACTGTAGAAGAAATAATTGTGACCAGTAGCCCGTTTCTGTAACTCATAACGATTGCAGTTACCGACCCATATTACCGATTTGACGTCACCCTGACGTCACTTTCACCTGAAATGTTTCTGTAGGAATATGAATCGATTTTTGTTCAATTCACTCATTCCAAATCGACAAGCAATCGCATGTTCCGATTTTACTTCATAGGAACATTTAAATAAAGTGTTTCTGTAAAAAATTTGAATCGATAGTTTTCCCACTGACTTTTTGCCAGGTGAGAACTTTACCAATTTCAATAAATGCAAAATGTTGTGCATATGTAAAATAACTAGTACTCATACATAAACGGTTACTTTCGATTAAATCACATTTAATAATGAGTATCAACTAAATTAATAAAATTAATTAATTTGGATATCAGTGATAGCCTTAAAAACCCTTTTAAGATGGATTCATAAACGATTATTATCACTGTAATAATGGAAAAATGATTTATATATCTCGGTGTTATGAAGGTACAAACAATTTTTTATATATTTGGATACAACTAATTTATTGAATTTGAACATTTCCAATTAGAATTTAAAATAAATCAATTGAAATTCGAAAAGTGCATTTGAAATAGAAAACACATCAACTAAAATTAAAATTTCCCATTTTAAATAATAAATTTAACAATTGAAATTCTAAATTTGTCAATTAAAATTCAAAACTCATCAACTCATTTGAATTCAAAATAATCAAATGTAAATCAAAACTCGTCAATTCATTTGAGTTTTGAATTTCAATTGACGAGTTTTGAATTTTGATAAATAAAAATAGCCATTACGCAAGGTAACACCTAATAATAAATTTAAAGTTTTATTTCCTTTCTATCAAGATAAAATTATAATCGAATACCGATTCCCTTATTGTATTTGTTTCTTTGTTTTGATTTTTTACACATCACGAATATTCTTAAATTATTTTCAAATAAATTTTGAAAATATTTTGAATGATAAGCAATTTATGAATGAAAAGTGTCTTTGTGTACAAATTTATACATGCCCAAAGATTACGACTAAAATATTCTACAAGATAAATGCATCTAACGTCTCTTCTTTAATTGAAAAGTGCCAAAAAACACTCAAAATAAAAACAGTCAGACACTTTTCATAGTTGTTGTCATTTGATTCATTTTCGTAACGTTTCACTCGATTTTCATCGCATACCGAATTTTTAACGATTTTAACATACAAAAACAGCAGTTATCTCGATATCGGTAACTAAAGACTGAAACGGTGTGACGTCATACAAATCGGTAATTTACCGATTTTTTTACAGAAACGGGCTACAGAAGACCATAATGTATCAATAAACTATAGTGGCAATATGTATACCAATTTTATTTTCATTTTGTTGCATAGTGTAATTTATAAACATTTACTCTTGTCTTCAGGATTGGTTACTTTTACTCAAATTTGCTGAAAATCCAAATATCTACCAGCCCAAATTTGGACAACAATTGTACGTTACTAAAAGGCACTCACCATCCGTTATATCATCTATGGCAAAGTCTTCTCGCAGTTTTCTTAATTGCAAGCGTAGCTTTAGCTTATCACACTTAAATCCTGCATCTTTAGAGTAGAATTTCTCCATGCTCTCCTTTAACTCCATTACATGGGTTTCCATACCAAGCACCTTGTCCGTCCTGTGGACAAAGTGTTGATCAAACAATGCCATATTGCTATCTTCGAATTCAGACAAAAATGTATCATCCGTTAGGCGGTCCTGACCAATACCGGTTGATTCGGACAACTCTGCAAGGTATTGTGACATTATATCCATTTTATTTTTGCGGATTTTGTTTATAGCATCTATACTGTCCACAAAGGCCGAGGCCATTTCTTTGAACAATGCATCCTTTTTACACATTTTCTGAAGATTCGCTTCCGTAACCAATCCACGATGTTGAGAGGCTTCTAAATTAAGCTGCTTTTCCTTTTGCTTGATCAGCTCTTGTATTATAAAGTGGACCAAGTCTAACATAAAAACTATGAATTTCTTTCCGCCCGGCATTACGACCAAATATGATTTGATGTTGTTCCAATTAAGTTGATGTTTTTCATTCAAGTACCGTAAATATTCAACAGTGCAAGTGCGAAAGTTCGACTCGGACTTTTTGTCTGTTATGGGCCAGTAGAAGCGTTTCTTAAATTCCTGTTGGTCAATGAGGCGAAACAAATAGTGCATGACATGGAAAAAGGCTTGCTGGTTTGGTTTTACAAACATTTCGTCGGACAGACATTTCTTTAGTTCATCTGAAGGTGGGTGGAGCAGAACCAAACCCTGTAGTTTATTGTAGAGAATTTGCGAAAGCTCCTTTTCCTCGGCACGGTAAGGTGCAATCATTGTGCGATCCATTTTCGATATAATGTGCAGCAAGTCAATAAAATGCGATATATTTGCAAGTTCCCGTGGTTGCAACAAAAGAAAAACAGAAAAATCTTTAAAAGTCAGCCGCCAAAGATCACAATTGAAAAAAAAAACAACAACTGCACACAACGCAAATGTATGCGAATGTAGTATATGACAGCAGAGTTACTTTAATTTGGAATATTAAGGGTGTTCATCACATGAGTGTTATCATTGCAGTTGTTGACTTTGTTGCAGGATTTCATAATATGTATGACAGTTGATTTGATTATTATACAAATTTGAAACTTATACGGTCGGTTTGAATAAAATACAATATAATAAATATTGCAAATGCAGACCCACCATTAATAAAGAAATTGTAATGAATATATCAATACATTTGAAATATTAAAAATGCAGTACCTTATGAAGTTTTAATAGTTTTATTTTAGAATCATTGCGCCTGCTTTGCTACATTCTACTCCAATTTACCTACATTTTTTATATTCGGAACTTTTAGAAAAATTGTTTATTTTAATTCTTGCGATTTACAACTTATCTAAGGCGACGGTTATATATGTCTTGATCCCCAATCATCGGAATGGTAGGTCAAAGTTGGCGTTGAGGACCATGGGGCCCGTGGGGAGTCAACAAATGGGCCCTTTGGGTTGTATGATGACCCCCCAAGTGCGGGTACTCAAAAGGGGATATTAATTATCATTCAAAACGCTATTTAAATAAATTATTTTTTTTTTGAAAAATTGCGGCTTTTATTTTAAAGAAATATTTTGTCTGCGGCTTTTCGTGCTTCGTCCTTCATTTTTTACTATTTTATTTTTGGATTAACAAGATGCGTAATAGGGTCCATACAATTTACACCACTGGCTTCGTCTCTAAAATATCTTTCATTTGAATACCCGCCGAAGACCCCGGCGCCAACTTTGACGTTGATTTTCGGGTTTTAGGGCGTAGTTAGGAGGGTGTGGCATATTTTTTTCTATTTTTGGCTACAGTCCCATATTGTACACTTTTGTCAATTTTACTTTACATTTCTTTAATATCAATTTTTATTTCAAATTCGTTAATTGCAATATGAAAATTGCAAAATGAAAAAAAAAACCTTCCGGACCCGGAAGCGATTTATTGAAATAACGATTTATATTGAGTACTCAGTTAAAAATGTAATGTATTAAGTATTCAAAAGTATTGACATTTTACAGCTCTAACCACAATCGTGCGTTTAAAGTTGCCACATTTGCGTCTTAAAAGCAAATGCTGCCAACATGTAAATATTTAAAACTCAATTTGTTGAGAAATTAGTTAAATGGTAATTTATTGTATTATGATCAAGATGTATTAAACAAGGTGGTGTTATCTGTACAACAAATTTGGCATTGCAACAACCACAGGCAATTTATTTTTTGTAGTTCCTCTCTAGTGTCAAAATCTCCATACAAAATTTTGACAACTGAAAGGCACTACTCGGCGAGTATATGTAAGTTCACAGTGCAGAGGCACCAAAATCGGAAAAAAAAAGTTAAAACCAGCTGGCAGTTTACGCCACCTGTATTAATACATCTTGATTATGATTTTTACTTCTAAAATCTCCATTTTTAACAAATTTGCGGCTGCGTATACAAAAACGTCAGCAAATTTTCGGAGTCTCCTATTCCATTATGATGCCAAAATAGACTGACTTTCGTACCAGAGAAATAAACAAACCCATTGTAACCCACAGAATCAAAAACTCTTACTTATGTTGTTATAACTCTTTATTCGGTCATTTATTTGTTTGTATACATTTAAATAAAACTTACATTTACATACTGTGTTGTACTACGCTCCATCTCATCTTTCCCGTCTGCTCTTCCACAAATCAACCTGTAACAACACACATAGTTCAATTTAGAACATTGTCGATAGCTCAAAACTAGAAAATTCTTATAATTTTATTTATTGTTCCATCAGTAGTGCATATTTCTAAAACGAACATAACCAAAAAATAACTTTCAGCGACCTCGAGTCGAGTTACTTTTCAATGTTAGGACGTTTCATGGACACATTTTACCATGTTCTGTACCCCTGCACAGACTCATCATTTGTGGAATGTACAAATAAAATAAAATTATCAATAAATTGTCGGCGCCACACTTACCATCAAATTTCTGAAATCAAAACGTTTTGTTACTTTTTTTTCTATTGCATTGGATGCACAAAATAAATCACGACCGGCACGACGACCTTCCAAAATGTTTGTGTCGATGTTGTGTTGCGAGTGTTGCCATAAACATGAAATATATTGGTGTTGCCATCCCCTGAAATTCCCACCATTTAATGAGTTGTGTTTTTTAAGCACTTTTCGACTACTTATACTGCGTTTCCATATGGCGATAAACAAGATCCTGAAGTGTTTATCGTAAAACACATGTTTTACTATAAACACCTCGAAAAATATGTTATGTGAGTAAACATGTTTGACAGTACTTTTCCAATGTTGTTTTAGAAATAAATGCGACTTCATTAGTTATCGATAATGGAAAATGTATGGGAAAAGATGTGTTTATGTGGAATAATTCGAAAATATATTAAATGCGTTCCGGTGTAAAAATGCTATAAGTAGTCCCTCACTGGGCAATATTTGATTAATACAATTTTGAAAATGAATATGAAGATATGTCACGAAGGTAGTGGGTAAAGAGACTGTAGACGATTAGGTATCAGGCAATTTATTTATTTATTTGTACTTATATAAAAAACAGAGCCCTTTGGGACATACATGGTTTCAAAAATACTACAAGTTACAGAAATAAAATAGATATTATTATAAATCTTATATAAATAATAATGAAAACAAATTTTTCTTTTTTCCTAAAACATAAATGCACATGGTACTCACAAATCGAAATAATGTCCTGGGGACTATCCCAACATTCATATTTATAATGCATTTATATAAAACTAAATTACATAAATTAAAGAATTTTCAAAAAAACACAATTTGGAAATTAATAACAAAAAAATTACATTTTTCTTTTTTCCTAAACCATAAATGCACATTGTACTCATAAAGTGAACTACTACTCTGGGGACTACTCCGACATACATATTTAAAACGCATTTATATACAAATAAAATTACATAAATTATGGATTATATTTTTGTAAGTGTTAAACAATTGTAGTAAAATTTGTGTTTTTAAGAAATGTTTCATTGACGGAAATGACAGGGAAAAATCTCCCTTTTTACTAATATAGTGATGCATTGATAGCAATTGGGGAAGCAGGGATATGTTAACCCAAGGCGAAAATTTTAGATTTTCTGGCCGTATTGGCACATGATTCATAAATCATGTATCAATTAAGTAAATTTAATTTACCTCAAATATCTTTCAGATTTATCTGATAAAACTAAGTACTCCTGATTTTTTATCATTCGTCTGTTGAAACCATGGCAAAATAAATTTAAAGCTTAATAAGTGGTACCTCTTAAACAAGGCCAGAAATCGACACATATTTCATTTTGTGCAAAAAAAAAAATCTTTATGTGAAGCACTTTTTGGAAATAATATTGACTTAAGTATGGTTTACACGCTATCTACCCATATCTACTCATATCCCCTCAGCTGCAAGAGCGAGATAGCCTAATTAGAAAACATGTAGGAGTAAGCAAAGACAAACATTACAAAATTATAGCAAAGTAATATTGAATTATAGGAAGGTGGATAGGAAATCAAAATGTACTGAAATGACAGGAGATAGGAGATATGGGTGGATAGCGTGTAAATCAACCTTGTTATCGGAAATATATATATATATACTCCAACTTTAAGGGGCAATAACATCTTAACTACGATTTTCCCATCACAAAAATAGCAATGTTTATATAGTGTTAAAATTTTAACTAATTCCGACGACAGTTCATATTCTAGACAAAAAATTGCTAATATTGCCTACATGACAGCAGCGACAACAATACCAACATCTGAATATGGCTTTAAGTTAACCAATTGATTGCAATCACCTGATTTGTCAAACATGTCTACTGTGTATGAGACCCAATGCAACTGTACAGTGGCGCCAAATATACGCGAAATAAAAAAATATTAACTAGCCGATACTTTAACCAAGGTGTATCATCTTACTTTTGGCCTGTAAGCGTTCGTTTGTTCTGAGATACCTTAATCGGATTCCACCAGACTGTTGTGGCCAACATTTTCTTGGTTGGTGTTAATTTGGACCTGATATTGCGTAAGTACATTGATTTGTGGAAAAGCAAATTGGCGATTACTTTTGTATCCTTTTACCCACAGTTACCCATAATGAGTGAAATATATTGTGGTTTTGCAAAGGACCCACAACACCAGCACCCTCTTGAAAATGGGGTACATGTGGACCAAAAGTTCGTGTCTTTTATACTGAAAAGCCACAAAAACTTCGATCCAGCCAAAAAAGTATGCAGCAGATGCAACAATGCCATGCAAAAAATGTACTTTAGGAAAAAAGACAAAGCTCGACAGTTGCGTGCATCACAAAACGGCCTCGTATCCTCGGTATCCTCCTTGTCACAGACAAAGTCTAGCTCTTCGATCTCCCACTTGGCACATTTAAGTGAAGAGACATTTTCTCAGTCTGTCTCCATGATGGATTCATTTGATAGATTAGTTACAAAAACACCCATGCATCGAAAACAGGATAAAACAAAATCTGTCAATGGAGATGTCTCAACATACGTAAACGTTCTAACTGCCATCGAAAATATGGGGGGTTCTCCGATATTGTCTAGTCAATCGTCGAACGAACATTCCGTGGAACACAAAAATAAACAGAGTTCTAGTGGCATATTAATTCAAGATCGAGGCACAGTTACAATAGCAGCGACGCCACGCAATGTTTTGGCATTGACCAGACACAATGATGTTGTGCCCTCACCAACAATTTACGATAATGAAGAAGATGATGTTCATCACATTGCGCAAGACATAAATGTGCGTCTCTCTCAGGTGCCTACCACAGGTGCAGCCGCGCAAGCAACTCTTACCGGCGACGTAAACAAATCACAAAAAATGCGTCGCATTAATGATTTCTTTGGAAGCATTCCAAAAAGTGCTACCCGTCGTGCAGCCAACACCAGCAGTTCAAACGCATTAACTGAGACGTCAGCAGTATCGACTGGTAATGCGAATACAGGGACTCCTCGAACAGCTAATGAACGACACCGACACATTGTTGCGGAAGACACGACTCCAAATGAACAGCAGCAATACGATAATGCGGATGACCGCAGCCATGAGGACAATGATGGCGACCAACCAGCAATGAGTCTTAATTTTTATGACGACAGTGTGCGGCTTCCCCAATATCAGCCAATACCCAAACGGCGACCATTTATCCATACGGATCCGAGGGTAATGGATATATACATACAGGGATTACATGGTGGCTAAGTTAAAAAGTAATATAAATTTCCTTTTTGTTTATGTTTTTGGCTGAAGTGTAGAATATGGGGCGGGAACCCAAAAACAAGAAAAAATATATACCATTCTCTTCTTGGTCCACAAACATCGGAATGGCAGGTCAATATGGGGAATCTTTAGAATATGGGGCGGGAACCCAAAAACAAAAAATATATACCATTCTTTTCTTGGTCCACAAACACCGGAAAGGCAGGTCAAAGTTGGCGCCGGGGCCCATTGGTCTCATGATTTTAGTGCTCTCGCCTCATATTCAGCACTTTTGCCATGTTTTCATCTAAGTAATTCTTGTCACGATAAGACACAGTTTTGTATTTATTTTTGGATATAACGATTATAACATTATTTTGTGTATTGATGTGGGGAACAGACATTAGTTTGTAACAAATATGTTTTAAATAATGTTTTACATAATTTTGTTAAATTTTTTGGGGGATTTTTGTAATTTTATAATACAATTTTTTTATTGTTAGTAATTATTGTTTTCATTTTTTTTAATAAATGTTTTTTTTTTATTGAATTAATGTTTTTGTGCATTTTTAGTAAATTAAATATTTTAAGTAAATTTTTAAATAAATATGTTATTATTTTTAAAACCAAACCTTTTTATACCACCATCCTTAGGGATGAGGTGTATATCATTTGATACGAGAACAAGTGTAACGCATTAAAGGAGGCGAGTTAGACCCCAAGTGTCTTAAGACCAAATTCGTTTCAAGACGATTGAGCTTTGTCCGTCTGTCTGGCTGACTGGATGTCTGGTGGGCACGATAACTCGAGTTAACCTTTACTACCAGTATTAATGTTTTCCAAAATTAAGTACACCAATACCTCGCTTTGCGTCGTTTCGTTTTGCGTTTTTTCGAAGCTGCGTCGCTGCTGAATTAGTACTTTTTTTCAACGTGCGTCGTTAGATTTTCGAAGTTGCGTTGTTTTGGGTTCAGACTGATTAATTTTTTTTTTGTTTTTTTTTATATATATAAATTTATTGAATATTTTATTTTGTTTTAATTGAATTTATTTTGTTTTTGTATGTATGTTGTTTTATAAATTAATTGCATTTTTTATTCTGTTTTAAAATATTTTTTTTGTACGAATGTAATAAAATTTTATATTATTTTTGTTTTTTTTTTAATGTTTACTTTGTTCAATTTTCTTTTTAAAAAGTTGTGTTTTCGTAACCCTGGAACCTTTCTTCGATCTTTACATGGTTTACTATAGAAAATCATAATTCACTTTGCGTCGTTTCAATTTGCGTCGTGTTTTTTTGGAACGTAACCACGACGCAGAGTAAGGTATTGGTGTAAGGGGTTGTAAATGGTACCTTACATACAAAATAACCTATTTTTGAATAATATAATTCTATTCCATAACTTTCAAACGAACAACTGGAGAATATAACATTTTGGCCACTCAAATTACCTTGTAATAGTAGAAAAACCCTCAAAAAACCGAAACGTTTGCCACTCCCCTTCTGATACCTCCCATACAATTGACCGAATTCACCCTCATAGTTTTATATACGTATCTTTTTTCTAACTTTACTGAATTCAGTCATATTTTGCTAAAGATGTACGCTTATGAAAATTTAATCTGGAATAAATATGGATACATCGTCTGACCCCTTCTGGTACCTCCCATACAAAATGTTCTATTACTGAAAAATATTATTTCTACCATTACTTCCAATCAGACAACTGAAGGATATTTGAATGTCAACATTTGCCCCGACCCTTCCGGTACCTCCCATACACATGAACGAATTCACCCTCATAGTTTTACATACATTTTTTTTGTTAGTCAAATTCTGGTCAAGTTATAAGCTTATTGAAAATGCACAATATCGGCCGAACCTTTCTTGTACCTCCCATATAAAATAACAAATTTTTGGAGAAAGGTTTAACGTTCATTGAACGATGATTTTTCGAATTAAATCGGACACGCTATGGCCCTACTGGAATCTTTTATACCCCGTTAAGAATATTTTATTTTAAACTAGTGGGCCCGGCAATGCTTCGCTATTGCATTTTAACTTGTAATACATTTCACATTTAGGTATACAAAGTACTTTGAAAACGGTACTTAAGCTCGATAATTATATGTTGAGTTTATTAACTTATGTAACTAATTTCAAGCAACACCCTAACATGAAAGTTAACAAATTAAGTGTTGTTGTTTTAAATTCTTAATATCATAGGCTCTATGACGATAGTAAAAAGTTCATCAGCAAAGTCATATCTTTTACAAATCGGAAACAGACATTCCGTTTAAGATCAAAATTCAATATAGTAGCGGTAACCGTCTGTATACTAACTATCTCTTTGGGCGTAAAAAACACTTTTGACATGCCTTCTCCGCCTATTGACCGAAAATGAAAATTTCGTTTGAAGCTTCATGCCTTTAGCCATAAAAACCTCTTTTGCCATGTCTTCTTCTCACATGGATCAAGAATATTTCCGAATACTATCTTTGTATTGAACTCGTATTACCATTCTATGAGATAATTCGGTCACCAACGTTTGGCTTTACAAAGTGATGATCTCACGCGCTGTATGGCATTTTACGCCGTCGTGTTGGAACCATTTCTCCTTCAAATAATGTGCAATGACATGATAAATAAAAAAAATCAATTGATCGTCGACTGGTTCTAGTTCTTCTACCAGTTCGATATATGAATATAGGCCAAGATCTTTCCTCAGCATTTGCAGAATTCGAGTCCCCTATCACACTTACGTCTACAGCGTCGATGGCTTCTATTAGCTGCTCAGATGGATGAGTATATGCACCATAAACTTCACAAAGGGAAAACAGAAAGCGCATTTTGAAAATTGCAAGATTTGTAAACGTTGTTCTTGTGTAGTCTTTACATGGTGATTTTTCAAAGAAAGTCTCAATGAAAGTCTATCACACTTTACACACCTCGCCTGAATGACGAATTGGTTGACCTAAAATGGCAACAAAAACTATAAATGGGGTTTTGTTGGGGGTCAATTGAACATTAAAAATCCACATGAATCAAAATCCCAGCTGATACTTTTTTTAAGATTAAAGGATTTTTCGTGTATTTACTCCGTTTTGCGCTTCTTTTAGAAGTGACGTTCGTTGCCCCATGATTATTGAAAGCGTACAGACTTCAGCTTTAAGACACCTTTATCAAAATTTAAGTTTTCTGCACTAAATTAAGCTTTTCCAGCGCGAGCTAGGAATTGATATTACACACAAAGTTTATTGGTGACATTTTCTAACAATTCATCGTAGATTTGGTTAAAATTTTTGCGAATAAAAAAACTGTCCCACCTTACTGTTCATATCTCTAGGCGAATTGCAATATACTGTGGAATTTTGACAGTTATAACTGTTTATTTTAAAAGGGGTGTGGTACAGCCCACTGCCACTCTTACTGTAATTTATACTGCAACAACAACATATGTAACAAATCTCATCTTCATACCTCTTATAGTTCATGAGATATAGCCCTTTTCATTTTCATGTTGTATGGGCGGTGCCACGCCCCTCTATCCAATCACAACCAAATATAGCCAGGGACTATCTACAGGTCATCAGTACCACTTGGTAAAATTTTCGTATCAATCTGTCTATTGGGAAAGTCTGCAGAGCGGTTTTGAAAAGGGGGCGTGGCACCCCCACTTCCACTCTGGCTGTAATTAATACTGCTCCAACAACATATATACCAAATCTCATCTTCGTACCTCTGAAAGTTCATGAGATATAGCCCTTTTGATTTTCAAGTCGTATCAGCGGTGCCACGCCCCCTTATCCAATCACAACCTATTATAGCCAGGGACTATCAACATGTCAACAGTACCATTTGGTAAAATTTTCGTATCCATTGGTCTATTAGAAAAGCCGTTAGAGCGATTTTTGAAAGGGGGGCGTGGCACCGCCCACTTCCACCTTGGCTGTAATTAACACTGCTCCAACAACATATATATCAAATCTCAACTTCATACCTCTTATAGTTCATGAGATATAGCCCTTTTTATTTTCATGTTGTATGGGCGGTGCCACGCCCCTTTATCCAATCACAATCAAATATAGTCAGGGACTATCTACAGGTCATCAGTAACCTGTCTATTGGGAAAGCCTGCAGAGCGGTTTTGAAAAGGGGGCGTTGCACCCCCCACTACCACCTTGGCTGTAATTAATACTGCTCCAACAACATATATACCAAATCTCATCTTCATACCTCTGATAGTTCATGAGATACAGCCCTTTTGATTTTCAAGTTGTATGGGCGGTGCCTCGCCCCTTTGTCCAATTGGACCGAATTGTATATATAAACCACCCGGGTCGCCACCCAAACGCATACAAAAAAATTTATTCAAATCGGTCCAGCCGTTCGTGAGTTATGAAGTCACAACACACTTGCAACAATTTTTTATATATATAGATATTATTCACAAGTGAAACCTAAGTAACCGACTTTACCCCACTCATTAGAAATGATGAATTCTTTTGAGATTTTTGTGCGAATTAATTTGGGATATTTCTTTGATTCTCAGTTGGACCCCATAATAATTTTAATTATATTTTAAAAAAATTCCAATCATAGATTTAAAATTTTTTTTTCAATTTAAAAAATATTTTAAATACACGTGTATTTTTTTAAAAACCAAATATTTTGTTATTTTTTAGAGAATATTTTTCTAGATTTCAAGTTTTTATTTTATTTTAAAAAAATTCAATCATAGATTTAAAAAAAAATATTTTAATTTAAAAACACACGTGTATTTTTTTAAAAACTAAATATTTTGTTTTATTTTTGAATAAAATAACATTGCATTAAGTTGCGAAATTTTCTTGTTTAAAAATAAATGTTTTTAAATTTGCAAAATAAGTATACTTCTAGATATACATAAGTGTAAATTTAGCAAAACTAAGAAATGGGAAAAAACAATAAAATTAATTAAATTTAAATATATAAAAGAAATAACAACATCACCTTTTTTTTAAAATCGAGCAATTTTCTATTTTACTTTTCTATTTTATTATTTTTTTGTGGCAAAAATTTTAAGTCTATTGAAATATTAAGTATTTAATTTTTTGCAAATACGTAATATTTAACGAAACCAGTACAAAATACCTTCAATTTATGTTCCCATAGATTTTATTTAAAATGACTGGGGAGGAATCTTCCTTTGTGCCTTTCAAGCTAAATTTCCGATACAGATACATTTAGCTTTCAATTTGCGTATTAAAATGATCCCTTTTGCAAAAAAATTCTGCATGTTTTTTAATATAAAATTTGTTTTTGTACCTACAAAGCATAAGAGTGCTCACAAGAAAACCTTCGAAATAAATACACACAAGAATATTTTCAACTTTTTTTAAATAAATGTTTTATTGGATAATTACAAAATTCAGTAATAACATACCGTATCATTATTACTAATCACATAAAATTCATTCCTTACACATTCATCAATTTTAAATCTTATGCATACGGCTAACAATTTCATTTCATTTGAGCATTAGTACACAACTTTTAGAATACTTTAAATATAGTTCATACTATATGTATTAATTGGTATAACGTAATTTCGTACATTTGCATAAATAGTAATTAATTTGATGGGTATACATAATATTAAAGATAAAATAATTTACATGTATATACCGAAAAAATTCATAAATACGCTTTTTGTTTTGTATAAATATTTTGTAACTTTTTTTCTTTTGTTGAGAACTTTATAAAAATTAAAAATTTGGCATGCAATTTTATTACAATACAAATTTAATATAACATTATATTGCTTGTAACAACAAACACATGTTGTTGTTGTTGTTGCTGTATTGTGGTTCTTTGATTCGTTCGTTCGATACTTGTTTGTTGTTAAGTATGTTAATTAATATATATATATAATTAAAACTAATGGAAAAACATATGGTTTCTGTTGTATGTGTATATGTTTGATAAAATTTACTTTTTTTATTTAGAAATAATCCTTTATATAGCCAAGCGTTTGTTTCCATTTATGTATGTATGCACAACCAATATCCTTTTTTTCCTCTTATATCTATCAATTTAAGAAAAATATTGCAATTTTTTTAAAGTCTGTCTTTTAGTTTCCTTACTTGGAGGGGAAATATCATCATTTCATCAGCACCTTTTGTATAAGTATATTTTGCATTATATCCGTTTTATCTGTATTAAGATTTGGTGTAATTTGCATGACGAATTGGTCTTTCTTTGACAGTGTCCGGTTTTCATTTTTGGTTAGCTTGTGGTGTCTTTCTTATATGTCAGCTTTTATTTCGAACAATCTGCAACTTAACAAAGTTGCTAACGGAATATTTTCGTTATCAAACCTATTGGTTATAGTAAAGTTTAACCATTTATCTCTTTCTCAATCGACATCAGTGAAGAAGATTCTGGCGTTTCTGAGATTATGTTTAATGAGATTTGCAATGTTGGACACTGTTTTGGGCATTCTTTGTTACGATTGTAGTTTGCTGACCGCTTTAGATACAATTTTAAGATTTCAATTGACCTCATTAAGTCTTTGGTAGGTTGGTATTTGTATGGTGCGTGTGTGTGCATAAATCCCAGGACCATTTTATGACGTTGTCCTTTTGGGCACTTTATTACGTTTACCCAAAATTCTCATAAGATTTTTCGACATATAGTATGGTTTTTCAGCAGAGCCATCATTTCGTTCGATATCCTCAAGGAAGCACAGGAATAGCGTGTCCACAGCCATCGAATAGACACTAAAGAAAACACTGGTCACCAAAAAGGCCACAATAGCCACTATGGCTGTGGGCACTGCATTGTAATGCAATTGTAGAATGGACGGATTATTTAGCAAAAAGAAATAAGTAGCTACGCCTGCCGCACCCGTTATCAGTAGCTTGGACATGAAAAATAGAAAATCTGTTACCTTATCCAAGGTGACCACTCGTAAGAAGTTGCGCATTGTCAGATTGAAGGCATCTTTGGCACTGCTGCAGAAGTTTTTGCCATGAATGGCACACATGATGTAGGCATTTTTGCTAAGAAAGCGTAAAAATGATTCCAGCAACCAAAAGAAACATTTCATGCAACATAGAATTGCTCTGGTTAGAGTGTTGTCGTATTTCTTCAACTTGCGATCAATATATTCCAATATTAAACGTATCAAACGACAAATGGCCAATATAAGCGAACCAAAGGCTATGGTGCCCAAATGGTAAAAAGATGTTTGGAAAATGGATTTCGTGAGCGTAAAGAATGGCACATCCTTCTTCTTAAATGTCCAATACCAAGTGGCAAAAGTACAGGCCAGCACCATATCACTAAAACCACTAATGAAGAACATAAGCCACAGGAAGCCAAATACATTATAGACTATAAACCAATTCACTACAGTGGAGTGTTTTATTTCGACAAAACTACACATAGTCTTGACACACGGTGGCTTTTGACTTTGCCGGAAGAATCCTACCAATGTTGATTCACCTATGTAACAGTTTTGTTGGAAAGTCATTGGATCACACATAGTTCCGACGGTATAGTTTATAGCTGGGCCATCACATATGCAATTTTCTTGTGAGACACCAGTCACACTATTCGAATCGAATTGTCGTATCATTCTAAATGAATTCTCTCCAATGGAGCCCAGGTAGAGGCCCACACCAACGGCATAAACAATGGCTGCTATAAAGAGGATCCAAGAGAATATGGGGAAGCACACTGTTGACTTGACACTGGATACTGCTTTGCTGCCTTCTTTGATGAGAGCCACGGCAATGTTTATGCGACTGCGCAGGACAATTAGAAGCAGCAACAGGATCACAAAGAATATACAGAGGAATATGCTTAAATACAGCCACAAGCGTTCGTCCTGGGAAACAGGGAAGACAAAATATTATTTAGTTACATTTTAATTTTTAGTATTTATAACTATAATATTAAACTCTTTACACACACACCTGCAATAGATTTTTAACGGCCGCATTCAAGTTTAAGGCATGTTGCGGCACTGTGGCTTCACGGTGATAGAATGTATATTGTTTAATGCTAAAGTAGATGGCCACTATCAGACCAATAAGTACGCCAAATATAGAAGTCCATAGGAAAGGGGCGGCCAACCAACGCATTAGACCAATAAATATAAAGGTGGCCACCAAAGTGCATAGCACAGCTGTCAGTATCACCACATACGAGTTCAAAATGTCCTCAACAACATTTTCGCCAATACGCTGGGCATCGTGTGTGCCATTGGTGAAATGAGCCACAATGTTGCCAATGAATTTCGCCAAACGAGTATCGGTTTGCATCATTTTCTCTTTTATAACAGCTTCGCCCAACTCTTGGCGTCGGCGACACTGTACAATGGGCTCTTCGTTAGTTCCCAGTTTGGGATCTACCGTTTGCTGGGCAACTAACGCCTGAGCCTCGGGGAACATAGTCAAGGCCAATGCTTGTAACTGTTGTTCATTCTGTACATCAATGTTGGCGTTTGTCAGACCATTGCCACTAGTGAGATCTCTTTGATTGCGCTGCAATAGGAAGGGCGGTATGTATTCACACACTTGCGGAGAAAATTCCCACATACAACGGCTGAGAAATGGTGCGCTTTTTATGTACCATCTCGCACAACGTTCTTGATCGATGGCTTTCTGTATATCATTTACCGATTGAAGCGCATTCTTATCACCATCTGTTATGCAAATCATGCGCGATTTTAGCTCAGCAAATGTTAACTGATTCTTCATGGTGTCCCATATGAAGGTTTGTTGAGGACACTGTTCCACACACACCTGGGGCGTGGGACAGCCCGTAATGGGTACCAGGGGGTCTATACACTTGTCCAAGTTAAAGAAAAATAAATAATTTTTATTCAAAACACCCGAGTCAATGCCACACTTTTGGTTAAAGGAGTCGGTGGGCACTACCAATTTATTTAGATCGCCATTGCGCACTGCATACTGGGCTATGAACACCCAGGCCCCCAGGAAGACCAAAAATAACAGCAGGCAGGGCACATCGGTGCAGGAACGTTTACGCCATAGGGGAGCTTTAAAGTTGCGCTCATATGATAACTGTTTGCCGTATTTTGGATCGACGTCAGCAGCTATTTCACCAGCCATAATAATTATATCGCATTATCTTGTGGCGGAAACAATACACAGTGGAGTGTGTGTGTGTGACTTTTTGTAATGATTGTGTAGTTTGGGCAAATGTTTACTCTGTAAATAAAAGGAAACGAAATTTATTAATTTATTTTTAAAAAAGCAGCATGAAACAATTCAAACGCGATATGACCAATAAAATTAAATAAAACAGTGGGTGCGTAAGACTAACGGACTACATCATTTTCATTATCATTAGGTTAATTTGTTGTTGTAGTCCTTACTTTCCCTTCTCGACATCGGGAATGTGTTAAAAATTTATTGTTGCAGATTATGCGGCAGCAGTTTTCAATTGACTGCGGTTTTTCGCTGTCTGTTGTTATCAATCAATTGATGAAAAGCGCTTTCTTTTCTGAGAACACAAAAGATAGCAATGGAAATGACGAATAAGTAACTGAGTCGTCTTGGAAGTAGTACTCGCACAGTTCGTGCTAGAAATATGTTGACAGCACGTAAAGTGCAATTGACAGTATATTGTAAACATGTTGCGCTGTTATTTTATTAATTAATACGCTAAGTGTAGGATAATATAACATACGTATGTATGTTTGTACTTTGGGTTTTTCCTTTAAATTTATAAAACAAAGTGTCAACTGTAGATAAAAATTACGTCACATTTATTTTGAAATCAAAAAAACCCAAAGATATGAAGTAACTAGAAAAAAAATTCAAACTTGAGCTTTTTTAAAGAAAATTTTATTTTTTTGGTTAATATGACGTGAGTTTTGATTTCTTTTTCGAAAATTTAGTCATTTAGATTTTAGATATTTATTTTTTCGTAGTATTTTTTCTCTGGGAATAAATTTTTCCCGGGAATAAAATCCTGGTATAATAAAAGTACTTTTGGTACAATAAAAGTGCATTTGGAACAATAAGTACTTTTCTGAGCAATAATTTTACGTTTTGGTAAAAAAATTTTACCTTTGATACAATAAAAGTTTTTGGTACATTAAAAGTATTTATTGTTACAAAAAAGTAGTATATGGTAAATGTACATTCTGGTACTATAAATGTACATTCTGGTACAATACATGTACTTTTTAGTACAAAAAATTTTACTTTTGGGTACAATAAATGTACTTTTTGGCACAATAAATGTATTTTTTTGGTACAATGAAGTTACTTTTTACCACAATTAAAGTACATTTCGGTACAATAAGTTGTAATTTACAATAAAAGTACTTTGTGGTACAATTAAATTACTTATGGAACAATAAAAGTATATTTTTGTATAATAAATGCAAGAAATGTAATTTCTGATACAACAAATTGTACTTTTTGGTACAATAGAAGTAATTTTTTGAACAAAAAATTTACTTTTAGTACAAAAAAATTATAGGGTACAATAAAATACTTTTTGGTACATTAAATTTATTTTTTGGTACAATGAAATTACTTTTTGCCACAACTAATGTACATTATGGTACAATAAGTAGTACTTTTTTGAACAATTAAAGTACTTTGTGGTACATTACAATTACTTATTGTTACAACAAAAGTACTTTTTGGTACATTTATTGTACTTTTCGTACAACAAATTATACTTTTGGGTACAATAAATGTTCTTTTTGGTACAATTAAACTAATTTAAGCCACAATTAAAGTACATTTTTTACAATAAGTTGCACTTTTAAATACAATTAAAGTACTTTGTGTTACATTAAAAGTACTTTTTGGTACAATATATTGTAATTTATGGTACATCAAAAGCACGTTGTGGTACAATGAAATTACTTTATGCCACAAGTAAAGTACATTTTGGTACAATAAGTTGTACTTTTAAGCACAATTAAGCTACTTTGAGGTACATTAAAAGTTCTTATTGGTACAAAAAAAGTATTTTCTGGTACAATAAATTTACATTCTGGTACAAAAAATTTTAATTTTTTGGTTCAAAAATTTTACATTTAGGTACAATAAATGTACTTTTGTACAAAAGATATGCTTATTGGAAATTGCCTTTTTCCAAATTTAAAGTTACATTTTGGTACAGTAAGTTGTACTATTTAGAACATTTAAAATACCTTGTGGTATAGTAAAAATAATTATTTGTACAAAAAAAGTACAATATGGTACAAAAAAAAGTACAATATTGTATAAAAAAGGACAATATGGTACAATGAATTGCACTTTCACTTTCATTTTTCCCGGGGAAGAGTTTTCCATTTCGAAATTAGTTTGGAAGAAGGAAAAAGAGAATAAAATCCTGGGGAGTTTTATTTAGATTAGGCGAACAAGAAATAGGGAAAGAATTCGCTGGGAATTGTTATTCAGAATCAGGGAATGTCAATCCTATTCTAAAAAGTCGGAAAAGGGGATAACAAGGAAGAGTTATTTCAATTATTCAAAGCTAGCAGTTTTCTTTGGCTGTTTTGTTTGGACTCAAAATTCGCACTAAAAAATATCGAGCAGTTAAGAAAAAATCATTGTAGTTCTTGCATTTTGGGGAATGGGTAATTTTTTTCATTTGGGAATAACAAGAAGCTCTCTTTGGAGGTTCCCAAGCAGCTCACAACGTCCGAGAGATCACGTATTCCCCGGGAAATGCTACTAAACAACCGTTCAGTGATAGCAAATGTGAGAAGGCGAAATTTTGAGTAACCTTATCGGCATGCTACCATCGATTCGTCTTAGTAAGTAGGTAACAGAAGTTACTGAAGCTCACCACAGGCTCTTTTAGTGGCTTTGGCAGCCCCAAGAAACTAGAATCGGGATTTAAGGATATGCACCTGGAATGTCCGAACTCCATACAGAGATGGTGCCTCTATCCATCTGGCGGATGTTCTCGACAAATACAAGG
Source organism: Muscina levida (assembly GCA_964034835.1). Classification (NCBI taxonomy): domain Eukaryota; kingdom Metazoa; phylum Arthropoda; class Insecta; order Diptera; family Muscidae; genus Muscina; species Muscina levida. Next base: position 169,768,875 of record OZ035880.1, on the reverse strand, counting down.
CTGACTTCACCGCCATACAGGAATTGAGATGAAAGGTACAGGGATGCACACGACGACATATTTTACAGCTGTCATGCAGGAAGACACGAATTTGGATGTCAATTCATAGTCAGCTATAGACTTCGACATCTGGTTTCGCGGTTTAACCCTGTAAGTGACCAAATAGCCACTATTCGCATCAAGGCGAAATATTTTACCATTAAGCTTATTTTTGTACACGCCCCAACGTAAGACAAAGATGAGGACATTACAGATGCATTCTATGAGCGCCTGGAGAAAATATATGACCGCTGTCCTGCAGATGACATTAAAATTGTTCTGGGAGATTTTAATGCTAAAATAGGAAGGGAAGATGCTCTTGGTTCAGCAGTCGGGAAATTTAGTCTGCACAGCATTACCTCCGATAACGGATTCAGACTAGTTAGCTTTCGAGTCGGCAAGAATCATGATTGTGAGTGGAACCAGATTCCCGCATAAAGATATTCACAAGGCTTCCTGTATAACTCCCGATCAAAATACAAGAAATCAGATTGATCACGTGGTAATTGATGGAAGGCATGTCCCAAGCGTTGTGGACGTGCGTGTGTTGCTCGGTGCTTATATTGACTCGGATCACCACTTAGCTGCAGCCAAGGTACGCACACGATTAAGTAGTGCTAAAAACACTGCAAAGGAAGCTGGACATCACAAAGCTGCATACCACCGAGACAGCCAACCAACTCTCTCAATTACTTCAACCCCCAACCCCTTTATTCTGATGTTTCTGTCAACCAGTTGCAGCATATTGCGAATTCTATGACCACTGACAAGCCCTGGTACGAAAATCGTCTATGGAAGAAAAGAGAGAGCCATGTTATCGAAAATTACAGGGATAGGGTGAAGCCCGAAAGATCTACCAAAATGTAAAAAGCAAAGGTTTTGGGCCAGGGATCCCCACCTGTAAGGACAGAGATGGACATCCAGTGTGTGCTGAAAATATGGGGGGAACACTTTCGATCTCTACTCGTTCCCGAAGGCAGCATAAGTATCATCACACCAATCATAACGACGGAGTAGATTGTCCACCACCGAGCCAAAATGAGATCAGCACTGCAATTGCACGGCTTACAAATAACAAAGCTGGGGTAGTCGATGGACTGCCGGCAGAGCTTTTTAAAGCCACACATGCGCAAAGCATGCGCCAGCTCATAAACACGATTTGGCTCAAGGATTGCATGCTCGATGATTGAAATTTGAGTGTTCTATATCCTGTGCTTAAGAAAGGCGATCAAAGCTGCATTAGACAGTCCGATACGACAGAAAATATGAGATGCTATGGCTGAGTTTGGTATCCCCGCGAAGCCAACACGTTTTTGCCGGATGACACTGACGGACACGAAGTCTTCAGTGAAAATAGGCTCAAATCTAACAGAGCCATTTTCTACCAGGCGAGGCTTCTGACAAGGCGATAGTCTGTCATGCGATCTCTTTAACATCATAATGGAGATGATCATGCGGAAAGCAGCATTGTTGCTCGAGTATGATATAGATATCATTGGCCAAGGACTGCGGAATGTTACTGCGGCCTTCTTTTCAACGAACAATGAGTTTACTCGTTTGGGACGCTGCGTTAACGTTGACAATTATAACTTTGAAGTGGTAGATGATTTTGTTTACCTCGGCTCCGCCATAAACCATTAAGAAAGTTTCAGTCGGGCAACCCGACTTACATATACCCTCACCCTCAGTAAAACGAAAAAATTTCTGTTATATTCCCATTATTACTCGATTTCTAAAGTGGGCGGAGTTGAACATTTATATGGGATGTACCAGAAAGGGCGCGGATAGACTTCCATATTTTTTCTCCAAAACTTTACCCTGTTCTAGGTTTATTAAATACAGAATTTGAGCAAGATAGTGTCCACTGTATTGATATTATTACTCCATCTCCAAAGTGGGCGGAGTGGTACATTTGTATGGGAGGTACCAGAAGGGGCGTGTCTAGACTTCTAGATTTTTTCTCAAAAACTTTATCCCGCTTGAGCTTTACTAAATACAGAAATTGGGCACGATCGCCTTAGGTCTATTCATAATTTTAATCGATTTCTAAAGTGGGCGATACCAGATGGGTATGGGAGGTACCAGATGGGGCGTGGCTAGACTTCTAGTTTATTTCTTCAAAACTTTATCCTGTAATAGCTTTACTAAATACAGAATTTGGGTACGATCCCGTTGGGTGTATTGATATTATTACTAACGTGGACGGAATGATGTATTTCTATGGGAGGTACCAGAAGGGGCGGGGCCATGTAGCCCATTTGCAATACCGTAAGACACTAATCCTACCTGTCTTTCGCAGCATCCTGGGTAATGACGCAGGCGGATCAATTTATTCTGGGAGTTTTCGAGAGAAAAATACTTAATATTTCGACCCAGCATCCTTAACGGCGAGTACCGTTGTCGAATAAATCATGAGCTGTACAACGACATCGACGTAATCATACGCTTTCAAATAGACCGTATGTGCTGGCTTGGACACGTTGAACGAATGGACGAAATTGCTACGGCTTGAAAAGTCTTCGGCCACGAACTCGATAGTCGGCGCTATCTAAGCTTGGTGTGACGGACTATCTACAAAAGACTGAAACGCTTGGAAAACTTTTCTAAATAAATTTATGTTGTTACTGTCATCAAAGAAGAAGAAGAAGCAGTTTTGCTTGGCCTGTTTTTTTGGACTAAAAATTTGCACAAGTTTTGATACAACAACAGAACTTTTTGATACAATAAAAATACAATTTTGTACAATGAAATTACTTTTTGGCACAATAAAAATTCTATTTGGTACAATAAAAGATCTTTTTGGTACAATAAATGTACTTTTAGGTAAAATAAATTTACCTTTTGCTACATAAAATGTACTTTTGTACTACAATTAAAATACTTTTTGGTACAATAAAAGTAAAAATAAGAATTATTTACAGGTCTGTGATAATAGACTAAGGTTTTACGGTGCGCGTCGCGATTCATTTATTTGAACTCCCAACGAATTGCGTGCTTATCTTGATAGAGAATATCTAGTCCTGCCCTAAATCTGAAAATTTTTTGTTCCACGTTTACCATTAAAATGTTAAATACTTGAATTTTATGGTACAACTCCCTTGCATTTTGCAAATCCTCCCCTAATTCACATTCGTGATACTTGCTTTCTTCCCGGGAAAAAATTTTTAATTTTTAAAGTTCACTTAAAAGACGGAAAAAGCGAAAAATCTCGGGGGAGATTTTATTTAGAATGGTTGAACAGAGAATAGGGAACTGTTATTTAAAATCAGGGTGAAATTGTTTTATGCTAACCCTATTAAATTTTCGATCACGCACAGCATAACAGCCTTTACTCACTACCTTGATACGATTACTCATTATGAGTTTAAAACAAAAAGTAAATAAGAAATTACTTAAGAAATCACTTAACTATTTACAAGTACAATTTACAACATTTCATTATCACTGTGTATAAAAACTATAGTATATACTTATCATCAACAAGACAATTTCCGATTTTTGTTCGATCTTTTCGTGGGTGAGTCATATCGTTATGATTTTTCAATTCAAATGACTTCTTTGTCTTTTCTCTGAATATGACAATGGACAACGTAAAAACAATCACAATGTGTGTTTTCATGTACAATGCTGCCGTAGTACATAAATCAAAGGTGAGCATTGATAAGAGAAAAAAAGCGATGATTTGTTTGCCTTACAGATGAAATAAAAACATCATTTGCCTTATGTGATGTAAATGAGAAATGTACAAAACACTAGTGTACAAAATAATAAAAAATATTTGTATGTCTTGTATAAAAATATGTTTTTTTTGTTGCGTAGAAAGGCATCATTTCCTTTAAAATCGTGAACAAACTAATTTTCTATTTTGTTTTTTTTTTTCGAAGAAAACGTCAATAGCATAATTGTACTGATTCGAAATTGTCTTTTCATCAGTACTTCAAATGTACCCCAGACAATGCTCTCTGCTCTCTCTCTCTCTCTCTCTCTGCTCTTATCATTGAGAATACACTAAGCCCATAAACGTAATTATAAGAAAACTGTTAAAAATGCCATGTTTCTATATAATGGGTAATAATTTCTATATTTATCCATGTTTTTTTTTCTAAATATGACTTATTTTCTTTGTAAGCTGCAAGCTATACTTGTATGGGACGATTCCCATATAACATAAGAAAGTTGTTACTTTTGACTCCGAGGTCAATTTTGGAACTTTTCTTACTTTTTATTTTTTGTATTATCTGTTTACTAACCAAAAGACAAAAAGTTGATCGCAGCTTCTGCACCAAATGGCTGTTATATTTCATATGTGCAATCTTTCACATGTATATTAAAATTTGATTAGTTTTAGAAGTTTTTAACACTTAACTAATTTCCTTACCATACAAAATTCGTGTCAATACGCGAATATCTAGCAACCTTCTCTACCTCTCATGAGATGCTAAATGCACTTGTTTCTCGTGTGAGTCGTTTGTGTGTGTGTGTGTTTATATTCAAACCCTGGCTGTTAACTGGCTACTTGTTATGGCAGGTCTGTTTGTATATGTTTTTTTATCCAACTGGGTATTAACATTTTCATTGTTGTCTCACGCGAATTGTGCTAGACAAATTCCCAAAATTAAACTTGAATTGTTTAATGAAATTTAAAAAAATGACAAGTTTATTCTTCCATATGTGGTTAAACCAACAGACGTATTAAGGCATGTTTTGTGGCCTTTTTGCCACTTCTCTATCTACAAAGTTTAGGTTGAGGTCAAATTCTAAAAGCACATATGCGTTATACTGAGATAATTAATTCTATTATTATATATGTACATATATACGAATACTATTGTTTATCTGTATGTTGACTGCCGTGTTTTTGTAGTTGTACTTAAAAATACCGAAAATGAATTGAAGTTTGATGTAAACGTGAGCAAAAAGGGGTTTGTGTATTACGTTTCGGAAAAATAAAACAGTAACATTTGTTTGTAGTTTTGATTTTTGAAGGTGTGAAGGTAATAATTAGGAGCGTATTTTATTTAAATATTTATTTAATTTAAATAAAAAAATTGTTTTATAAATTCATATAACAAAAATTTCTTTTTTAAATTTTTATCAACATTGTTTGCTTAATAATGGCCTTGAGTATTAAATCACAAGATTGTTTAATAAATGAAATGAAAATTAAATAATTGTAAAATAATAACACCTCTTTTTTGATATATTATAGTAGACATTTTTTTCTATGGTAATTTTTTTAATAACAATATCTATTTTTGAAACTCTTGTTTTACTGCTTTTAGCATAACTTAAGAACTACTTGTCGTACTAAACATTTCTACATTTAATCACTTCATAGTCTGTAAAATGTAAAATATTTAAAACGTTGTATTACTTCTCAGCAAAAATTTCAAAAAATTATAAAAAACCAAAAACTGTGAAAAGTGTTCAGTTTAGCTGTTTGGTCGATCAGTCAATTCTGTTATGTATAAAATCCTTTCCAAAAAAAAACAATTAAATTATTTTTCTAAAATCACTTCAGTCTTTAAAATATCAAAAAGTTGTATTACTTTTCAGCAAAATTTTAAAAAAATTATAAAAAATCGAAAACGGTGAAAAGTGTGCAGTTTAGCAGTTTGGTCATAAAGTCATTTCTGTTATGTATAAAATTCTTTCCAAAGAAAAAAATTTAAGAAATTTTTTCTAAAAAAAAAAATACAAAATACTCCTCATATATGTTTATTAGGGTAACAGCGAAAATTCAACTGTGGATTTTCGTTTATGCCCAAGCGGAATATTGTGTCAGTTCTCATAAAACGGCTTTGGTCAAAATCTAATCAAAACGGCTTGACAGATCTTTTTGATTTGTTTTTAGAAAATGTAGTTGTGTGGTCGTTGCAGAAAATAGGGTACTTGAATTTTTGATATAACAAATGGGCGTGGACCCGCGCTTTACTTGGAGGACTTTTTCTACAATCGGCTTCAAAATTTGCGTGGATGCTCTTGGCACCAAATTTTGTGATCCAACAAAAAATGGGCGGTATCGGATCAGTGGGCGTGGTATAAAACTTTAAACGGCTGTAACTCATGAACTATCTGAGGTGTAAAGATGATATTTGGTATGTGTTGTAGGTACAGTATGATCTACAGACAGGATGAAAGCGGGTTGTACACGCCCTATTTAAAAGAAACCGTTATAACGGCCATAATAATAGTTTGATCGTCCTGAAAATTTCACAGTATATATAAACATTTGAATATTACATATTTGTGAGAAAAAAAAAATACAATTCCTTAATCTAGCATTATTAAAAACATAGGATTTACTACGAACCTGACTTTTGACCTCTTTGGGGCACGAGAAACAATTGCCGGATCATGTACAATGGCACAATATTCCGGTCGGGCATTTTTAAATTTTTGCAAAAAAAAGTCGTCCATACATTTTGCTGCCGCTCTAATATTCATATGTTCAAAGTATTTGAAATTCCACAAAGCTATGTACAGACGGCTGTCAGATCTTACATCGCGGCTGAAAAATAATAAAGCAGCCGGTCCCGAAGGACTTTCAGCAGAGCTCTGCAATTCCGATGGCGATGTTCTGATAATGAGAATGTACCAGCTCCTACGTACGTTTTGGCATGCCCGAAGATTAGCAACTATGCTGGAAAAACAACACAGTACAACACATGATTTTGGGACTTAATTCTGAAAACTGCACGTCAAAGTAACCCCAAAAAGAAGAAGTTCTGCATCATTCGTTTTGTCAAGTTACATGCTATAATAATTTAATATCGATTTGAAGTAAACAAAAGAGCCTAAAACGTGACAAATTCCCCTACACGATATTTACTAAATTCAAATCGATATTAAATTATTATAGCATGTAACTTGACAAAACGAATGATGCAGAACTTCTTCTTTTTGGGGTTACTTTCACGTGCAGTTCTCAGAATTGAGATCCAAAATAAATGAAAATGTGTTCCAACTACTGCATTTCAGCTTTTTACCCATCGCATATAAAGTCCTGTCGAGTGTGCTATGTATAATACAAAAGCCAGTGTCATCCCACCTGGTCGGGCATTATAAGTGTGGCTTTAGACCTGGTAAATCAGCAATTGACCAAATATTCACATAACGGCGAAGCTGCCTTCGATAGCCCGATATGGCAGAAATTACTCAAACACATGGCTGAGTTTCCTGCGACGCTGATACACCTTTGCGGAATGACGCATTCTTCAGTGAAGATGGGAAAGGACCTTACGGGGCCATTCTATCTACCTGTCGAGGACAAAAACAAGGCGACAGCCTATCGTGTGACCTCTTCAACATAGTGATAGAAATGATAATGAGGAAAGCTGCAGTAAAAACAAGTGGTACGATATTCAACAAAAGCCAAACGGTACTCGCGCACGCTGATGACGTAGAAATTATCGGCCGAAAACTTAGGGATGTGACTCCAGTCTCCTCAGGTATACAGAAGGAATCATCAAAAATGGGTCTAACGGTGAACGAGGACAAAACGAAGTTATTAGTTTCAACGAACAAAAAAACCTACTCATTAGAGACGCTGATGTATGATTTTATCTACCCAGGCTCCGCCATCAGTTAAATCTGGGTAAGAATCCTGTTTGCGAATAGATGCTATTATGGACTAAAAAAGCGATTTTACGACTGAGCCATCTATTGACGAACGAAAATTCAGCTATACCAGATACAAGTATTGATGTATGTTTCAGAATCCTGGGTTATGACACAAAACGGTTTAAACAGTTCTGGCAGTATTCGAGAGGAATGGGCCCATCATCGTTAACGGAGAGTATCGACGCACAGTGGGGCCATTCGAGTTTTTTTGCTGTAAAAATCATAGCCAAATTAAATAATCAGGAAATTTAAAAGGCGTATGATAGATAATTAGGTGCCTACTTATGGGTAAGCAAAGTTAAAATTTGTGAAAAAATCAATTTATGGGAAGTAAAATAAAATTTTTTTTACAATTATAATATCCCAAGTTTTAAATAATTAGGCTGACCTCTTGCCTAATTATTTAAAACCTGGGATATTATAATATATTCAAAAAATAAACAATAAAAGCTAAAAATTTTTTTACAATTTCTTATTTGTTCTTGTTTTTTAAGGCTTTTATGATTAAAAATTATTCCAAAAAAGATTTAAAATTCTTTTTTTTTAATTTTTTGTTTTGCAAATTTTTTTTTAAATTTTTTTATTTTTATGCTTTTAAAGGCTTTTATGAATAAAAATATTACCAAACAAGATTTACAAAAAAAAAATTAATTAATTTTTACATTTTTTGTAAAATATTGTTTACAATCCGTAAAAGAATGTGTATCTAAAAGACTAATCATTTCTGAACTATAATTATTTCCTAACTCTTTTCGAGACTTCACATGCTGCAGTGATGAAATAAGTGGATCGGAAGATGCTGCATGCTAACATGTTGAAGAGGACCTCATTTTGTCTCACCGTTGATGATTTGAAGGTGTTCAACAATCCATATTTGTGCTTCATCTGAAAGAAATTAACAATGAAATCACTTAACCACTCGTTCTCTTAACGATTTCATTGTTCATTGTAGACTAATCCTGGGATTTAGATTGTTTTAAAATATATAATCTACCTAATCTACCTGAAATCTTGATATCATGCACGTGTCCGAAAAAGATTTGTGAGTACCTGTATTGGATGTTTGACTTTTTTTTCGCCAAAGCAGTTTCTGTATTATGTGAGTTGCGTACCCTTATTTGTACATCCTGTATCTGCACTTGATTTAAGGTAGCAGAATTTTAGATGATCTCAGGTAAGCATTACAGAATTAAAAACAACAAAAAAAAACAAAACAATAGAAATGGGTTTTCACGATTATATGTCATAAATGGCCCAAAAATGCAAGCAACACATTTTTGGCAGCTGGAAATTTTTGCATAAATTAAAGGAACAATAAAAGAACTTACTTGAAAATATGGCAATTATAGTTTTTGTTTGGGCAAAAACGGGCAGCTGGATATTTTTGCATAAAGTAAAGGAACAATCAAAGAACTTATATTAAAAATATGGCAAATATAGTTTTTTTTATTTTCCATCAAAGTTAAGAAATATTGAGAACAAATGAATTGTTGGTAAAAGTCGATTTACCTGGACAAACACAAAGCAAACAGTACAATTTTTTTATTCTTCTCTTAACAAATAGATCTATCAATAGAATAAAAAAAATGACGATCAGTATCTGAAAGCGGACCAAATTAACTAAAAATGGTCTGTTTTTTGAAAACTGAAAATCAGTCAAATTCGAAGGGCTATATCTGCTGAACCAAAAATCTGATTGTAATAAGAGAAGCATATTTTAAATCGTTCGACATTCTCCAGTAAAATAGGTTTATTCAATATTTTTAACGGGCACATGAAATTTTTGAATTTTGCCACCTCACTTGTTCTACAGGCGCCTCTGTGTGACGTCGTATGAGTCATGAGCTGTATCCCGAAATTAACGTGATCAGACGCATTTAGGTACAGCGGTTACGTTTCCTAAGTCCTGTTTTATGTATGTATTATAATGCTTTTCTACTTGCGGCATATAGGATAGAACATTGCGGCTAATTTTTTAATCGAGGGACCAATAAGCGCCAAAAAAAAATACTGCGAATACTGATATCGAGTTTTTTCTTTAACTTGTTGCATAGTGTTTTAGCCATCTAAGCAAACATTTTTCATTAATACGGGGCACAACTTATGCTGAGATCTACTATCTATAATAAAAAATAATATTGTAGAACAAGTGAATAGTCTATTATTCACGTTATATTTGCCGACGAGAGTTCAAAAGTGTTTCTAGTCTTATTTGTATCGCTATCAATCAGTTTGCAGATGTTTTTTTTACTTCTTATACGTTGAGTGAAAACAATATCGTAATCACATTTGCCGTAAACGTTCATGTCACTAAATTATTATTTGAAATTCCAGATATCGAAAATTTTTTGTTTTCATTTTGTTGCATAGTGTACAAGTCACAGCTTTTGCTAAAATCTATTATCGATAATAAAAATAATATTGTAGAACAAGTAAATTGTCTCGTATTCACGTTAGATTTGCCGACGATAGTTCAAAATTGTTTCAATCTTAATTACATATATAGCAATCAATCAGGTTGCAGATGTTTTTTTTTTAACTTAATATACGTTGAGCGAAAACAAAACCAATGCAATTACATATGCCGTAAACGATCATATTACTCAATTGTTATTTGAAACTTCAAACAAAAAATAACAAAAACATTGTAATAGCTTAAATGCCATTTACTAAGTTACGACCTAAGCTTATAGGAAAATGGCAAAACACCTTTCATTTTTAATACGTAAACTTTTTCTTTATGGCATTTTTTAGCAAATTTTTTTTTACTTAACTTAGCTTAAAATAAATTAAAGTAGTGAATAACATTACCTAATTTTTGCTGCTACACATAAATCGTAATTGGATTTTGCTGAGATCACTCGATTTTATGTTGTCTTTTTTTTTAATTTCGTTTTCAATTTACTGCCGGCTATTAGATCTTTGTTGTCTTTTTTTATAGTAGTACAATATTTTTTTGTTTTATTTTGTATTCAGCGTCACGATGTGCGACAATTATTGTTGTTGGATTTCACTAGATTACGACTACGACTGGTAGTTCCAGTTAGAGACACAGACATTCGATGACTGAGAACGTTTCCACTCAACTGACATAATGTGTTCTCGTTGCGAATACAACAAAACTGTGAAACTTGTATTGTTGTTGTTGTCAATAATAGTATTGTTGTTGTTGTTATTGTTGCTTTAATTGACTACAAAGACAAACAAATGAGAGACACTCCAAATAAGTATTCTAAAGAAGAAATTTTGTAACAAAATGATATATGTATGATGTACAAAAATAAAATTCAAATTACGTTTATGGTCCTTATCTTGTAGCAGGGAATGTACATACACACATATGTAAGCATATGATAATTTTTTCTAATTTTGAAATTGCAAACTGTTGTACTATTTACACAAAAGTTTTTTTCTTTAACCAAGATATACATTTAAAGATAAGACCAATGTTGAACCACTACCTTAAGATAACAACATTTGCGCCGAATGAAAGAGTTTGACTCACACTACTAGGTGCTTTCCTTTAGCATTTAAATTTACTATCAATGTATTCACTGCATTCTGTATTTTTGGTTTTTAAGAAATCTTATTAACTTTCTCTTTGGAATTTCAAAATAACATTTCACACAATTTATGTTGTAAAATTTCGTAATATCTATGAATTTTTATGATATTTTTTTGCTTTTGTTTTTTTTTATTTTGGTTTCCTATTCAACCGACCATTAGCAAAGCACGCAGACACAAAAACAGCGATACAGCGACGTTTTATATTTTCAAGTGGCCACCACCACCACACCACACACTTTTTTAAGAATCAATTTACTTGCGACCGTTGTTTCTTTCTTGACGCGCTGTGTTGTTTACGTGCGAGTGCTTTGTCTACTACTGCTGAGGTTGTTGCTATTTTGGTGGGTTGCTCTTTGGGGGTTTCTCTGTATATTTTTGAAATGTGCGAGAGCGGGAGCATGGAGTAAAGCCACAACCAGTTAAACAAGATCTTCAACAACCTGTCAAAATTTGTCGAAACAAACGAAGGCATACGCCAAAATTGACCGTGCTCATGAACAAAGCCATAAAAGAGGAACGATGGATAGAAGACGACTTGGAATTACCCACAATGCTAAATTGTCACAATGAATAATTGAAAATAATTGTAACAAAAGATATTTTCCTGCTGCATGGGTGTAACGAACGCACTTTAGAGTAACTCAGTTTTTCTTTGTGATTGCAATTTGTATGTGAAGTCATATAAACATTGTATTTGAGTGCCTAAGGGGGGCACTCTACTTTGGAATGGTTTCATATTGTGCTATTGAAATAGCCAATCAATTTATTGCACACAATTAGAATAGGATGAAGTGAAAAATATTTGAATATATCAAAGTCAACGTTCAAACTATGACGACATAAAGGAACTGAAAATAATCGTGATAACAAATATGACATTTTCATTTTTTCCATTTCTACAGAAAAGTCAATCAGGGCCGAAAATTTTTATGTTTATAAACAAATGTTATGTTTTAGCATTATATTAATGAAATGTGGTTTAGGTAATTGGTAATTGAACAAAACAAATATTTTCTTAATGAAAAAACTTTTTAAAAACTGAGACGGGTGCGACTTTGTAAGAATTCCAAAAGAAATTCAAGTTTTTATTGAGTTCAATTATATAAGGGCAATTCCACGTAAAACGGCAAAAATATATAAAATATATTAATATGTTCAAGAGAACAAAAATTATGGAGAAATGTAAACAAATATATATTTTTTTAATTTTTATCAATTTGGCAACAGTTTGAAATGTTTTCATCTTTTTACAAAAACATTTTCTAATATTCCTCTTATCTTGTTTGCTTTCTCATAATGTTACGGCTTTGTATGTTTTACAATATAAGTTTTATGAATAAATAGAAATATACGAATTTTGTGTCACACCCGTCCCCGTAAATGGGACAAAAGTTTAATAAAATTATTTCTTTACATTATAAAACATTAATACTTTCCAACAATAACAATATAAGCGCAAATAATAATATCGTGAATTTTTATGAACATTTATTTAAATGTTTGAGTATTTAGTTACTAAAAACATTTGGTCACACGGGACGGGCCCTGGGTAAAAAATTACGAATGCCATAAGTCGTAACAAACACAATGTTTAGGTTTTTTTAAAATATTATAGGCACGAAATTTGCCTCCTTAGGGTGTTTAGACAGGGGGTAAATATGTTAGAGAAAAATGTTAGGAAGGAAATACTAGTGGGGGTCGGTCATATATTTAACCCTTCTAGGAGGCACCATGGTAGCGGCTGCAGCTAATTTAAAAAAATTATTATAAAAATAAAAAAATTGTATGGAAACCACCTTAAGTGTTGAAAATAGAGAGTAGATATGTTTTGAAAAACTGTTGGGGTTGCAAAAATATTCAAGGTCGGTAAAGGCCAGTACATACATTAATGCATTTTGTATAAGAGCCTCCTTAGGGTGTTAAGGTAGGGGGTAGGTATGTTGGAGAAAAATATTAGGAGGGAAATACTACTGGGGGTCGGTCATATATTTTACCCCTCTAGGAGGCACCACGGTAGAGGCTGTATGTAATTAAAAAAAAAACATTATAAAAATAAAAAATTGTATGGAAACCACCTTAAGTGTTGAAAATAGAGAGGAAATATATGTTTTGAAAAATTATTGGGGTTGCGAAAATATTGGGGGTCGGTCATACATTCGACTCCTCTATGGGCTGCTATAGGACAGTTTGAGCAGTGGGAACCAATTTTATATAAACTTGATTTTTGTATAGAAGCCCCCTTAGAGGGTGAAGATGGGGGGTAGGAATGTTTGCGAAAAATGTTACGTGGGAAAAATGACTGGTGTCGGTCACCTAGGGGAGATTCCGGGGCAGTTGCGGGGCTTGTTGTGGACTCTTTCCCAAAACCATACAAATCTCAGGAACTCGATTTTGAATCATCGTAGATTACGATTTTCATAACCGCTTGGAAGGGAAAAAATTGACCCACTGATGTATACGATAGTACAGATAACGAATAAATATATGTCTAATTATATCCTTATATGTTTACCTTTATCTATGTAATATAATTGAACTCAATAAAAACAATAATTTCTTCACACTTCAAGAGTTTATTTTACTAGGTCACACCCGTCGAAAAATGGTGGCCCAACAGTCTTTTTTTCTAAAAAGTTTTTAGTAAGAAAAAGTAGTTTTTTGCGAACGGTAAGTACTTAACACAATCAAAAACAATATAAACAATTACCTACATCACAATAATTATGGACTTTCTACAGAAAAGATGACAGAATTTAACCTGAAAGTCATAATTTTGTAAAAGCTGAAATTCCTAAGGTCACACCCGATGTTGTCTTCTAATGGCCATTCTAAGCAGAAATTAAGTAGAAGTAGAAATAGGAGACAGTTTTCATGGCATGCTTTTTAACATTTATGAGAAAAATAAATACAGACTGTTCCATAAATCTTCGGATTAGATGTTTCTTAAAGAATTTGAGCTCTGCCCGCTGCTTTGCAACTAAATTCTGAAATCAGAATATATTTAGAGTTTATTCCTAAAAAAATGTTGGATACAAATTTGTATATGTTTAGTTTTCATCTATTTAACCGATTTAATGGGGTAATAAGTTTTAGGATTGTTTAATTACTAAAATAATTCCCCTTAAATCAGCAATGTCGCTGTTTTCGGAAATTCCGGAATACGCTAGTCCTTAATAGAGGGGAAAACTGACAAATTTCATAAAAATGTACGAAAATAATAGAAATTTCTTGATCCCGAATTGACGTTTGAACAGCGTTCCATGAAACGGCATAATTTTTTGGTACTATGTAACGAAGTGTCTATTTATGATCTCTGCAAAATTTCAAGCCATTCTGTGCATCTATGTTTAACAAACTGAGGTTCCATATCCCGGGGTTCCTAAGAAATATGTCAGTACAGGTTTCCGAAAAAAACGGAAATACCGTTTCCCGGGAAATGGGGAGCACTACAATAAACTTTCATTTAACATACTAGTGTAACAAAATGATTAAACAACCAAAACCGTTACAATTTTTAAATCTATAAAGCTATTTCAATAAAACATCTAAGCCAATTTGTTGTTACTCGTGCAATCAGTAATTAATCGCTAGGGTGTCATATATCGGCCAATGGTGGTTGAAATCAACCTATTTAGCTCACGCGAACAATAATGTTCACATGCAAATGTAACATCACCTATATTCAAACATAATAATGACCTGTCTTTGCATGCACAAATATACTACGTATTTTATATACACTACGTCAGAAGAATTACTTGTGCATAGTAGGTAAATCATACTTTTAATACTTTATACTCCACTTACCTATTACTGTCGCAATTAAATTGATACTTCTATTAAGGAATTTAGTTTTTTATTGACACTCCGTACGACGTACAACAACACTGCTATAAAAAGATACTTTAACTGTAAACACTTTGAAAAATTTTCACCCCTTTTCCGTTTGTTACACGCACTTATTATTCATAATTTTATTTTTGTTATTATCTTGAGCAATTTTAATTTAATTAGCTGATTTTATTTTACATAATCACACCGCTATTGATTTCTTGATGATGTTGATGATGGCTTACACCAAACAGTAATAATGGACTTTTGTCACTTGACTGTCATTGTAGGGTACAGATTTTTGTTCCTTTCGTTTAATGCTCGCTCAGCTTGTAATAACAACCACCGAATAACATAACACTTAGCAACCTGTTCCAGTTACAACAAAACAAAGGAAAGTGCATTAACCAGACTTGTTGTTTATTGACCACAGCTGATATTCAGGAATTTGTGAAAGCGAAGCGAGCAAAACCAAAGTGAGTATTGTAAATACACAGCATACAAAGGCATTTGTTATGGTCAATAAACCCGTTACCAAGAACAGGACGATGAAAACAAAAGAGCAAAAAAACAAAACAATAATAGAAAACAGCTGATTTGTAACATTAATGACAGAGTTGTGTGAACAAAGGCCTTAACGTTTGCAGTGTTGGTAAATGACACAAATAACATAAAACAATGTAAGCGAGTATACACAGGGCAAAAAATTACTACAATTATCCAAATTCATATTAACATATAACTAGCTAATTTCTTGGACAATATTGCAATTATAAGCAGTCAATGATGCACTTCTTAATCGGCAATATTGTACTTTAACGGGCGAACTCTGAAAAGCAAATGTCACTTAGGTATGAATATGGTGCCAAAAATATGAAATTTTAATAAATAATAGCCTTATTACACCAAAAAAGTATTTCGCATTTTCACCTCAAAGTGCGAAATGCCAAAAAGTGGTTTTGCACTGCAGTTTCGTATATTGCCAGCTGTTGTCTAGCTCACACATTTTTCCATTCGCCGTGTAAACCTGCAATATTTTCCTGCCACAAACCTATTAACAAATTTAAGCTTTACAAAAACAATTTTAGTAATTTGTTTATATATTTTAATTATTTATCAACTCGTAAGTTATTAAATAACTTATTAATTATTAAATAAGTATTGTTTAAAATTGCATTTTACCGAACAAGATCTGAGTAAAATGTCATCCCCCAGCCAAAATAAATATTATCACCGCGATTTCAGCCATTTTTTTGATTTTTATTGTACTTTTTTTTTTGGATAATTTAAAAGGGTATCTTGTTATTTTGAGGCCGGCCGTAGCGTGACAGTCAGAACACGCGACTATCATGCGGGAGATTTATGGTTTAATTTCTGTCTCAGTCATCGGTAGTCCCCTGGATGTTGTCGACAGAATCTTTGCAGTAAAAGTCAAGCAAAAATGTACAAACAGCTAACGTTCGCATTCGTGCATAAATAAGTAGATGCCGTTATGTTGGGGAACAAGTCTAGTTTATGGAACGGACACGACGTAGATTTTTAATTTTATGCTGTAGGGATTTGACCTAAACCAAGAATAAAACAAAAATTTTATTGCGAAAGGACATAGTTTAGGAGATATCGCCTCTTAAAGTTGTAATCTATATATATATATATCCATTATCTGATGACAGTTCGATACTATTTATATATCATTGGAAAGCTCTCTGAAAATGATTTCCGATATCTCAGATATCGGATATATATATATATATATATATATTCCAACTTTAAGGAGCGATCTCCCAAACTATAAATTTTCCCTAATAAAAATAGCACTATCGTACTCAGGATAGCAGTGTTTAAAAATTTTAACTCACTCGGACGTTTGTCCATACACTAGACTTAAGCTTGGGAAATTAAGTTTTGTCATTTTTTTAAAAAGGGACAGTAGTGAATAGTGCTGTGGACGGACATTATTTGTTTTAAAACGCTTAATTTTTTTAAGTGATATTTTTTAATTTGCGTCAAAGAAAATCTTTAATTTAAATAATTATTTTACCTACTGCTTCCGAAAGCACGCCTATGGAGGTACAAAAATGGGTCCAAATTGGTTCAGATTCAAAAATCCCATCGGGTCCGTCAACATTTTTGGATCTTGATTTTCCGGTGTTTGTGACCAAACTGATGAGGTTCGCGTCTTCCCTTTTTCTGCTGGTCATAGATAGGTAATAAAACGACAGTGCCATCAAATTTAAAATACCTCAATTTTTTCTAATTTCAACCGCCTAAATTTACTATTGACAATTTCACAAAACTTAAACGTAGCAACACTGAAAATATAAATTGCTGGCATACATCTCTGTCTTTCGTCCACTTTTCCCAACTGCACTGAACCAAGATGTAATACATCTTGCACTGAACGTACACCTCATACTCCAATTAATCCGCATTTCGTCTCATTCATTGTATTGTGCATTTTGTGTTAGGCAGCTTTTATGTTATAATTGGATTTATCTCGATATTTAATTAGATATAGTAAAAAACGCGTTTCTTCTAGTCTCACAGTACACGATAACAATGGAAGAAATGCAAGTCGATAATAGTTCACAAGTAGAAAGCACCAATGAAGGCGGCAACAACAGCGACAAGCGGAACCCCTCTCTTGAAGAAAAAGCCGGCAATTGTTATTGGTAAACAAATCGTTAAACAAAACAAATGGGAGCAAACACCTCTTCTAACCCTGGACCTGGTCTTTTAATTACAGCGGTAAAGATCGCAATCTCAACATAGTGGAATTGTTGTGCGCCAATTGTACGCGTTGGTTTCATGAGTCCTGCATCGGCTATCAGTTGGGCAAGCTGGTGCCATTCATAACAAATTATATATTCGTTTGTAAAAACTGCTCGCCCAGTGGTTTGGAGAATTTTCGTCGTTCACAGGCTAGTAAGTTTGTGAAAAAAATTTTTAGTCGCCAGCCATGTAATCATGTTTTTTCATTTCAGCAATTCCACAGATGTGTATCACTGCCATTGCCAATATGCGACAGAATTCCTTGAAAGAGGGCAAACCTAGAAATATGTTTAGCAAAGATAAAGATATAATACCTTTTATAGAACAATATTGGGAAGCCATGACTACAATGCCGCGAAGAGTAACACAATCTTGGTATACGACGGTACAACGTTCCTTGCTAAAAGATGTACAGATTACATTTACCTACGAAGAACATGCGGAACAAGGTGCTATGTTTGGTCTAATGATTGCCGAATTGACTCACATTAAACCAAGTTATGAAGCAATGAGCAAAATGGGTGCACTGAGGATGACAGAGGATGGCTATGCTCAAGGTAGGTGGTATTGGTTGAATTTACAGGGCGGGTTTTATTTAATATTTCATTCGTTTGGCAGGATGATGTGCAGGTGATGTAGGTATTTTTATTTTGCATTTAAATGTGTATCTGTATGGCTGAATCATTTCTATAGCTGATATTTAAAATTGTCATAATTTTACAGGAATCCGATTCAAAGTTTTGAAACCACAGACATAAGGCATATGATATTAAATTTTTCTAAATGTCATAATTTATGCTAGCCCTAGGAGCTTATAAAATATATGACAATTGAATTCACCACATTAAAGTCAAAATTTTGATTTGAAACTAAATTTTTAGCCTCCGACAAAATTTATCAGTCGAAAGTTTTTGTATTTCAATTGACAAGTGTTTAATTTCAGTCGATAGTTTTTGAATTTCAATTGACGTGTTTTGAATTTAAATTCACGAATTTACTAATTTCCATTTAAGTCTTTTGAATACCAAGTGGAAACTTTGAATCGAGCCCTAACAGCCAAAAAAAACTTAGCGACAAAAACTAAATTTTTCGGAGGAAATTTTTTAAGTTTTCTTTGTACTCAGGGCAGGTATTATCATGAACCTTTCAATGACTTTTAATTCGAAGCGGTATATTTAACAGGCGATTGGGATTATGCTTCTGAATCCATTTTCTGCAAAAAACGATAATCGATAATTTTGTGGCTTAGGTTTTTTTTTCGCGGTTAATGCTCGATATATTTTCTTTGAATTACAAAAGGAAATGTTGTAGAGCGATTTCACTAACAAGTGAAATAGTACCATTACACTATGCAACACGAAAAAAACATCAGTATTCCTACTACATTTTTTATGTATTATCTTACTCCGATTACAAAAAATACTCGACATTTTTCTTTCTAAAGTACAAGAACTCAAGGGAAACCTTGTTTTTTTTTATCCAAATCAATAATTTAGAAATATCTACAAGTACAGAAAAAATATGTTTCTAATGCCAAAATTTAAAAAAAAAATATCTGTGGGGTGTTGTGAAAAAATAACTCTGTTCCTAAGATAATCGATAGATCATTTTTGTTTGAGAGCATTTATATTTTAAGATTATGATAAAATTTAGGATAGTATTCGTAGTAACAATAACCTCATTGAACTTTTATAATAAAAAATAATTAAATTTGGTATTGTGCCCTTATTCGTAGTAAGAATAACTCCAGTAAAATTTTAAAATACAAATCAAACAAATTATATTTAACAATTTGTTTAGTGTATTGAAATAATACACCAAATTGGCTATCGAGATCAGAATGTTTTTATTGTTTTAAGTTAACGGCTAATTCAGAATCACGGAAAAGGATGGCGCGTTTCGAATATTTAATTTTAAAGTTTTAAAAATTCATTAA
This sequence comes from Muscina levida, assembly GCA_964034835.1. Lineage (NCBI taxonomy): Eukaryota > Metazoa > Arthropoda > Insecta > Diptera > Muscidae > Muscina > Muscina levida. The sequence goes on along the minus strand of OZ035880.1, from coordinate 169,749,107 downwards.
TAAAGGTCATTATGGAAAATAACAATATCATTGTTTTGTTGGTAGTTTTAATAAAAACTAAAAAACAACATATGATTTATAAAAAATTAAACAAAATTGAAATTTTTTTTTAAAATTATGTTTTTATTTTTTATTAGCAAATTTTGCAACTTTAATTCTTAAAAAAATCTTAAAAACAATTTTTTGTATATAATTTTATTAAAAAATCAGACAAAGAAACATGCTTTAATATGTTATATTTTTAACTAGAACGAATCTGACTTTTTTCTGAAAATTTTTTTTAAATTCGTGACATGTTTCCGTTCAACTTTTTAGATAACTCCGAAACTGTTGATCATAATAAAGAAATTACGATAGACGGGATTTAAAGTAATTGACACTAAAAGGTTCTTAAGTTATGCTAATATGTATTGGTAAAACATTTTTTAAAATTTACGTTTTTAATAAAAATTAAAAAATAATTATGTTCCATAAAATAAAAATTTAAAATTTAATTTTTTTTTTGTACTATTTTTGAATAGCGACACTAAATACAAATACAATACAATAAGGTACTGGAAGTACTGATGTAAAAATATTTTTCATTTTGTTGCATAGTGTTGTTTGTCCCGCATTTAGTCATTTTACTTACTGATGGTATATTCACTAAAAAAAGTCATTTTGGTATATGGTAAAATTGTATATCTTTTAGTTGTCGCCAGAAACTTGTTACTTTCTAAGTATTTAAATTTAAACTTACCTCCCAACGACGGTAAAAACCCTCGTTATTGTAAGGCAAACATAACAAATGAGAATGTCAATTGTTGCCGACAGTGTTTCACATACGCGATCTCTCTTTTCCTTATCAGTCTCTCTTAAGCCCCACGTCGCGCTATCTACCTCCAAATAATAATTGTGTGCTATTAATATTTTGCTATGTCGTCATTGATTTTTGTCAGTTTTTTTTGTTTGTTTGCTTTACATCGCATAAAATTTGTTTTCATTCATATTTTTTCTCTTCTCTTGTGTTTTTTTGTTTGTAATATTTTGAATGTTATTGTACATTGTTGTGTTTTTGTTTAATACTTACTACATATCTATCTACTACATACATTGTAGTAAACTCTACTTATACGTGTGCCCCCATAGGTAGGGCGTGGGGGCGCAGAGAATGTGGTGGAGAAAGGTATTCATTATAATTCATGTTATGCTTATTACTCGCCTAGTCGTTGCTGCTGCTGCTGTTGTTGTTGGGGGTCTTGTTTAACTTATTTCTCTACAGTGTGAACATCATTATGAGTATCAGTAGCGCAACAGAGCAGCAACTATTGCAAAGGCAAAAACAAAAAACAAAAAAGAAGATATTCTACGTTATCGTATACGTTTGGCTCTGCTGGCATAGTTTTTGCCTGCACTTCCTCCTCTCGGCTCTGAGTGGCTGACTGACTGACTAACTGACTGACTGACATTCACAGCGTATTGTATTTTGTTGTTTTGATTTCGGTCTGTTTGGGCAGCTCCTCTATTGTGTTGCGGTGTGCTATCATCGTCGTTGCTGTTGCTGCTGTTGTTGTCGTCGTCGTCGTAGTCGCTGTTTGACACCATATAATTTTTGCTGGCAAAATTCATCGCATAGTTAATGTAGTTGTGTGCTTTGCATTTGTTTTACAAACATCAATGGTTATTATTTATTTGTTTCTTCTCTTGGCCGTCGTCGTATCTGTACGATATGAGCAAACTGAATTTCTACCGATTTGAAAGAAAATAAAATCAGTCATACGGATTTTCTTTCCTCCAGTAACGTCCAAAGTGAAAAACATTTATTTGTAGGGGAGGAAGCACGTCGGCCGGACACGGAGATGTGGTGGTGGTATAGTGACATGCACTCACTCGTAGTTGATGTCGTCCATCGTTAGTATTGCGCTGTGGAATTTATCTTGAAAATACTTTGAATACTTGTGTTTCTGTTTTGTTGCTATTGCCTCTTGCTCACCCTGCCGGCACCCCCTCGAAAGGCGTGAAAAAAACGTAGTTGCTTGAATTTATATTTTGTGTTTTTTGCGAATAGCAAATAAACCTCTACGTAGTTGTGAGTGATTATTGTTAGTTAAGATCATTTCAAACATACAATAAGAAAATTGTACCTGATCGGAGAATACCATACCAGAGAAAACCCCCCTAACCCACAAACAATACACAAGAAACATGGAAAGTGGGGTTACGAGAGATGAAGAACGTACGTAATTGTAAATTATTAAACTCACATTATAAAATGGACGTTAAATGGAGTTTTGCTCCTAAACGTAAACTATATAGGCGAATTCACATTTTAATTAATATTATTTTGCTTGTTTCTTTTTTAGCTTCACTCTCGAAAAACAATAGACAAAACAAACGCAAATTTCCGGGCACAGACTCGGGTCCGACGGGCAAAAAGGGACGCCCCAGTTCGGATATAACAGCCAATGTCAAATTACCCGCACATGGTTATCCTCTAGAACATCCCTTTAATAAGGATGGCTATCGTTACATTTTGGCCGAACCTGACCCACATGCCCCCTTTCGCCAAGAATTCGATGAGTCATCCGATTGGGCTGGCAAACCAATACCGGGTTGGTTGTACCGCACCCTGGTGCCAAATAGTGTGCTATTAGCATTACATGATCGAGCACCACAGCTGAAAATTTCCGAAGATCGTTTAGCAGTGACAGGCGACAAGGGCTATTGTATGGTGCGGGCTACACATTGTAAGTTGGCACTTGTTATTCATAGATTAAACATAATGTTTTGGGTTGGGCATATGAGTTAAAACAGTGAGCGGTAAGCCAATAAAAAAAAATTACAACGAAGTGGTTGGTCAAAGTTGGGGTCGGAACGATTTCGACTGTGGTCCCAACTTTGTCTTACCATTCCGATGTTTAGGGACTAAGACGAGCAGAATGGTATAATTATATATTTTTTCAAATCGGCGATCCGCCGATTTGTAATTCCAATGTATAATATTCTGATATATTGTATTTATTTCCTTTTTTCCCACCCACTTACCTTGTTCTTTTAGCTGTAAATCGTGGCCGCTGGTACTTTGAAGTAACCATCGAAGAAATGCCTGAGGGCTCAGCTACTCGTCTTGGCTGGGGCCAAGAATATGGCAATCTACAAGCTCCTTTGGGCTACGATAAATTTGGTTACTCTTGGCGCTCACGTAAAGGTACCAGATTTAGTGAAAGTCATGGCAAACATTATAGCGATGCTTACATGGAAGGTGATACTTTGGGTTTGCTAATTGATTTGCCCGAAGAATCAGAAGTTGATTATCTGCCCAATACATTTAAAGATCGAGTAAGTGCTACACATTAATACACACCACCAAACAACAATTTGTTTTAATATTATTGTTTAATCCTCTTTTAGCCTTTGGTCAAATTTAAATCTCATCTATATTATGAGGACAAGGATAAAATCCAAGAAACTTTAAAGAATTTACGTGTGGCACCCGGTAGTAAAATTGAATTCTTTAAGAATGGTCAATCTCAAGGTGTAGCATTTAGTGATATATTTGCTGGTTCATATTATCCCACAATATCGATACATAAAAGTGCTACAGTAAGTGTTAATTTTGGACCAACTTTTAAATACGCCGACATTTTAAGCAGCCAAAAAGCTAAGGGGGTGAGTAAGCTTGAATGAGATATAATTATAATAAATCAACAAGTCAAGTCACATTGTCTTTAATAGATGTTCGAACGTGTCGAAGAACTTATATGTGAGCAATCGCTATCGGATGTACTGTATTTAACAGAAAATGAAGGGCGTTTACGTTTGGATAACTTTAATATATAAGCTAATATAATTTTAAGAACACAATGTTAACAACTTGAAATAAATAAGAACTTTTTTTTAAAAAAAGATTATAAATCTAAAATTTATGTGTAGTTTTTTGTACGAAAGCTTTAAATAAGTCAGTTTTCAGTTTGCTTTGTTCACATTGTAGGATATAGAATATTAAGTTGAGTTATACAAAATTCTACTGCTTTTAGTGCGAAAAGAATAGTAGCAACAGAAATCCCTGTAGGAGGAGTGTATGGCCTGTGCGTAACGCACAGTTCCTGGACAGCAACATGTGAAGTATACATCACATGTAAAGCCTGCTAAAGTATTTCTTTCGCCACTTTAGGCCTCTTATGAAAAATTGTAAGTGTTGTGGCAAGAAAAAGGTGCCATCAGGCCATTTCAAATCAATTAAAATACAAAACACATATAATTAAAAACTAAGCAATTGAAATTAGAAACTTTTCATACAGTGTTGTTTGTTAGTCGATCGTAGTGATTAGTTATCAATTTTGTGTAAGTGTATCAAATGATACATCGAATTGGCTAAACGATCAGAAAAGTGTTTTTATTTGTTTGATATTAATGGTAAAATTCAGTGTCATGCACTAGGATGACGCGTTTCGAACTCCATGATGAGTTCATCTTCAGACCCCTTTGTGACGAACTGATGTTCTATGGCACATCATCAGCTGTATATATATCTACCATTATGTCAAACATGTACATGCGAAGTAGATGTCAGCCGAAAATGCCCAGCACCAATATTTTGAATTTGACCGCTAATATTCAAACATGAGAATAAAGGATATTTTTCCCCACAATTCCCTTTTTACCACAAAGCTCAAGCTTTATTATTTTCAAGGAGATTTGTTGGTTTACTAAGCTTACTTCAAGTTTTTACGTCAAAATAAGGCATAGTTTTTATCCAGGCTAAAACTTAAAAAGCAAAACACATCACTAATTTGGTAATATCAACAGCAATACATTCTGCTCTAAAATTGCATGTCGTTATTTTTAGTTATAATGAAATCGTAACGTTTTATCCTTAAGTATAAAAAATGTTTCTTAACCTTAAGCTATAATCCAACGTTTTTTAAATTAAAAAAAAAAAAAAACAGAATCAACATTTATAGGCCTATTAAACAACAAAGAATTTCCCTTTTAAAATGAATTAAAAATGCTTAATTTAATTTAAAATAATATTTTGTGGTTCTAATTGTCCTTTCGTACCCATACGGCTGATCGGAATAACTCCTTTCACCTTGCAATCAAAAAATCTTTTATAATTTTTTTTGAGTTTTCCTTTAAAAAAATCATTTGCCTTTGGACCATTTTCAACGTCCTTTTATATGCTTCACATACAAAGATAAGAGATAATACATAAACCCCCATTTAATAGTAATGTAAAAAGACTGAAATTTTCTACACTGATTTAAATACTTTTGGCAATCTTATTCCAATTATTAAATTGTTAAGGCGTAGATTATTTTGTGGTCGATATAAACCCACAATATATGATTATTTTTTTTTTTGCAAATAATCCGTTCTGAATTTCAAGTGATGAATTTTGAATTGACGACTTTTGAAATGTAAACTCACTAACTCTTTAACATTCCACTAAATTTGTATACCAAATATTATTTTCTTTTGCAAAAATAGGTTTTTATTTTTATTGAATCTTTTTTTCATCTAGCTCTTATAGTTTTGTCTATTTAAAAGCATGAAACTTTGAGGCACTATATGGCAAATATAAGGCATTAAATGTGCTCGTTCTAGGATATTGTACTGCGGCTGATATTGACCTTCCCGAATTCGAAGTATTGGTGGTCTGCTGTTCTGTTGAACCTGTCGATGAGAATCCCATCATTATATCACGTTTTGCTGCCGTTAAAGGATTTGGTGTCATATATTTATTCATATTACTACGAAATAAATTTCCTCTTGTACTTGAGGGTGTCGTACCCGTACCCACTTCACTTGATGTCGAGTTGCTAGCTCTTGGCTGGGTATTGTATTGATGTATGACTTGTTGTCGCGATGATATTGCCGGTAGTATTATCGAATTGCGGTTGTTGAAAAAACGATTTGCTGTCAGCGGTAAATGCCAAGCCGATCGGTGGCCATTAACAAATCGTGATCTGTTTGTTTGTTCTTGTGTCACCACGGCCGATTTGGCCTGTTGCACTTGTGTCAGCTGTACAAAACTAGGATTTTTAGTGTGTCCTGCTAGATTGCGAAATTTTCGTGTGGTCTCGAGGACATTTAATATGGGTGGCATACGCAAACGTTGTATGGTTGGGTGAGCAATAGGAACCTGCATGGGTGTCGGTGGCGAACGCAGTGTGTACGATGACGATGAACTGGCACATTTTCGTTTATTTAGTGGCTGTTTTGTGGTATCTCTTTGGCTTAATTTTAACGGCACTGATGTTAGGGTAAAGTTCTGCAGCATATGGCTCAGATTAGAGCTATCCTCCTCAGAAGATTTTCTCATTGGTGGCGTTGGCGTAACGGATCTCAAGTCCTCAATGCTAGAGCGTCGCTTGGTGGTCCTGTCCCTGGTCAGGGTGATTTTATCATCCATATCCAAGTCGTCGTCACCGTCGTCTTCTGAATCTAATTTCAACGAATCCAACTCCAAAGTGTCTGTGCTAGTGGATTTCATTTTATATGCCGACTTCTTGCCCCCCAGCAATTTGGGAAATTTCTTTTGCCAGTCGGAAATTTCATTACGCAAATCATCCTCTGTAGGCAGCACTTCCAGTCCCGCCAACATTTTCTCAATTTTTTCCCATTCCAGTTGATTTAGCTTAATGGCATCGTCAGCCCAGGGTATAGAACCTATGGAACTCCTGTCCACACTGCTGGAGGTATAAGGCACTTCTTCTAAATATTCGGCATTGTCAAAATCTGGATCCTCTTCGTCGTTTCCAAACACATCGTCATCGTCATCTTCAAAAGTGTTGTGCGAATGCAGGATGTTGGGTTTCAAGTAAAATCCCAAACTCGAAGTCATCGCAAGGTATTGGTTTTATAAAATTTTTCGATGAAATAATTTAGTTGTTTCGTGTAGGTGTAAAAAAAATTGTCTCTTGCGGATCCATCAAAGGATATTACAATTATCCTTTTGACATCAGTGATGGCAATAATCCTTTTATCATCAGAGATGGCAATTTGCATGTTCGCAATCATACCGTTATATTACTTTTGTAACGGCGCTGTCACGTTCAAAACCGGAACCGGAATATTACACCCTATGTATGGCGTTTTTAGGCCCTTATGGTTATTATTGGTGTGGTTTCAGAAACAGTAGGTGGTATCATTTAGACATAACTAAAGTAATTTCAATTAAAGTTTTTTGCGATGTTATAGGGCGATTTTACAAAAAAATTCTCCTGCAATCCTGTAGCTTCCAAATCCTTTTTGGCAAAAGTGCAGAATATGGGAAGGAGCCCAAAAAAGAAAAAAAAATATGCCACGACCACCTAAATACGCCCTAAAACGTGAAAATCAAGGTCAAAGTTGGTGCCGGGGCCCATGGTCCCCTGGGGGGGTCAAAAAAGGAGCCCCCTGGGTTCTATGATGACCCCCTATGTATGGGTACTCAAATGAAAGATATTTTCGTGACGAATCCATGCTGTATTTTTTAAAAACCTGATCCCTATGTGCGGGTACTCAAATGAAAGTTATTTTTGATACGAATCCAGTGGTGTAAATTGAATGACCCTACGGGACCCATGGACCCACTTACGAATATTTTTAATCAAAAAAATATAATAAAATTAGCAAAATATTGGGGATGGATGTCGCAGCGCCGCAAGCTACATTTTATTTTTTTAAAAAATCGCCGCGATTTTTGGACAAATTTTCTTATAAAGATATAAAATTAAAACAAACACTCTTATTTTCCTCACATATTCAAAAAATTCTTGCATACGCCACTGAATCATATTTTTACAAAATTTATTAAAAATGCTAGTTACTAATACAGAAAATATTAGCTAAAATTAAAAAAGAATTTAAAAAATTAAAACAAAATGTAACTATATATATTAAAATTTCCGATAATTAAGCACTATTATTTCAAATTTAACAAAATTTATATAAATAAAAAACTAAACGTTTTATTTAAAATAAGATTTAAATATGCTGGAAATATTAAAATACTAATAATTCTTAAAAAACATTAAATTACAATAAAAATAAAAAAACTGACAAACAATCCAAAAAAAAATGAAATTAAATATTAACGAAAAAAATTAAAACAAAAAATACAACAATCAAAATAAAAAAAAGCCATTGATGTTTTCAAAAGCATTTTTTTAAAAAAATGTGTAACGGCTATTTTTTAAAATTAACAATCATTTAATTTTAATAATAATTTAAAAATACTAAAAGTTTACAAACACAATAAACTGCAATAAAAAGTAAAAAATACATATATTATCTTGCATACTATTCAAAAAAATATATTAAAATTACTAAACATTTAAAAACAAAAATTATTATAAAATTAAATTAAAAAATTAAGGAAAAATCCAAATAACATTCATAAAAAAACTTCTTTTGTACACCAAAAATAATATTATTTTCACATACAAAATAATTCTAATTATGTATCTGTTCAGAATTATCATAAAGACCTTAAAATAGGTCGGTTGCAATCGTAATTCTATTTGAAAATGTGTTATAAAACGATCCCTTTGAGTTCGCACCAGGAGCCTATTTTATTTTATTTTATTTTACTTTATTTTACTTTATTTTATTTTTATTTTATTTCATTCCGTTATTCCACCCATGCAATATTGCTGATTTTGTTGATTATTTTACGTTTCCGAATTATAATTCTTGAAATGTACTAAAAACACAAATACCATCCCTACATAAGAATGTCCCTGCACTACGCAATTTTAACGGCGTACAAGAATTTATACTATTTGCATACAACTCTGCTCGAGGTGCTGGCGCAAATCTGACAGCTGATTTTTTCCCTAGCGGTCAGATATCAGAAAGTGTTGTAGCATTCGCATTTTTTGTACTCATGCGGAGAGTCTGTTGTTTTATTTTTTTTGTTACATTATATCACTTAATTCACTTTAAATTAATGAAAAATGGTACACAACTAGCAGTGATTAGTGTTAAGCAACAACACCGAATGTGAATAAAAACTGAAAACAAATTATAGAGCAAAATGTGGCACGAGGCCCGTAAACAAGAGCGGCGTATACGAGGGCTCATTGTAGACTACAGACGCCGGGCCGAACGCCGACAGGATTTCTATGAGAAAATTGTAAGTAATTTAATTTTTGCTAAGTTTTGTGTGCATATATTATAAACGGTGCTATGTGTATTTACAGCAAGCGGATCCTACACAGTTTATACAGATCCATGGAAGACGTTGTAAAATACATTTGGATCCCGCTGTTGCAGCGGCGGGAGACGGAGCAGCAATCATGCAAGTGATATTGAATTTATATCTTTCATTATTCATTCAGAAATTCTGATGTAGTAGTAAAAGGTTTAGAAGACGTGGAAATCGGGTTATTTCGTATCATTACAAAACTTTGCAGACAATTGCTAGGGTATAAAGAAGTCAATTTGCAAATCTTCCATTAATGGACCAGAACTAAACACAAGGGATCAACAGTTTTCAGAGTGTAGTGTGGACTTGTATCTGGTCACACGTTTTCTTAGCGAAACGTACAGTTTGTATTTGCATTAGAACCGGCTCGTTAGTCGCAATTATATTATTGCACCTTTTGGTTGCTGTCTAAGAACTTGTCCATAACCATATGCCCATAAACCGGTTGTTATTGTTCTTCATCCCCATGTAACATAGATCTATAGAGCTTTTTAAATAGCATCAAACTTGACCATTATAACTTGATTACAATATAAAAAAGGTTGATGACCTTATTATTTCAAAGGGAAACATTTTTCGCATCTGCAGAAATTTTGTAAAAACCAGATGCAGTATTTCTGCATCCATTATGATAAACCGGTAAAGGACTGTTTCCTGTTTGATGTTGCGGAAAGAGGTCATAGCCAAACAGTACTGGTTATACAATAGAGCATGTTTTCCTTGGTAAACACAATGAGGATAACATTTGTGTGATAATTGTACGCATCCAGACTCGCCAAATGAAAAAAAAATTCATAAGATATTGATACTATTTATCATTACCAATAACAAATTATTATAATCTGCAATATATTTAAAAATCACATACTCCTAAAACACTCATATTATACATTTCCATAAGGAACATTTTTTCATACTCATAAATAGATGACGTTGAGTTGTTCATATACCGATCTTTTATACCTTGTGACGCCTTTATGATCTTGTCCTTTATTTAAATTCTTATTTGTCATACTGATTTTTAATCCTTCTATTCTTATTTTCATCCTATACGTCAATCTTTATAGTGTACCTTGGCAAGGCCAACATGATAACCTCATTGATCGGTTTGATGTGCGCGCCCATTTAGATTACATACCGCCCGTTACCAAATCAAATGACAACGAAACAGAAAATTCCCAGGAAGAACGTCAGTGCAATTATGAACGCTATCGGATATTGGCACAAAATGATTTCCTTAATTTATCCGAAGAGAAGTTTCTGCATCAGCTTTTCCTAGAGGAACAATTTGGAGCGAATGCACCTCTCGATGTAGGACAGAGTAATCAGGGAAAGAAGAAAGCACAAAAGACGGGAGGAGCCGCAATTGGGTATTCGTATGACGATGCTGGAGACAGCGGCGTTACCGGAGGTGGCGCTGGGTCCTGTGGCATTGGCAGTGATACCCAACAACCGTTTGCGCATTTGAAACATGCAGCAGTTGGAGCTACAAGTTCTAAGAAAACTGAAAACGATTCTGAGTCAGAGTCAGACTCTGACATGGATATGGATGTTTCAATAGAAGTGTCCAAGTTGGATACCAGCCAGGCGCATGAATTGAATGCCTGCGGCCGTAATTATGGTATGATGAGCAATGACTTTTACTCGTATTTAACAAAGGATGCGGATGAGGCGGATGCTATGCGCATAGCCAGAGAAGAGGAGAGAGAAAAAATGCTATTGGGCGGTCGTAAATCCCGAAGAGAGCGAAGAGCCCAAAAAGAACGTCGATTAGCTCGACGTACATTTAGTCCGCCCAGTTATGCGGCTAAGGAAGATAAGGCGGGCAAAGATGAAGAAAGTGAATCTAGATCGCCGTCACCTTCAGAAACTACTGAGAAAATAACATACATTACTTCTTTTGGAGGGGAAGATGAACTACAGCCTCATTCTAAGATCACTATAACGTTGGGCAAAGGCTCGTCGACTTTGGGAGCAGCGTGTGTTGATGCTACTACGTCAGCCTCACATGCGACTTATGCTCAAAAAGTTAAGGAGAATTTGGATAAGCTACAAAAAATGAATGAGTCCTCAGTTAAAAAAGGAAGTTCACGCAGTAGAAGCCGCAGCTTTTCTCGTAGTCGTTCCCGTAGTAGATCTCGAAAAAGGTCGTACAGATCATCAAGAAGATCACGGTCCCGAAGTACGTCGTATAAAAGACGTCGCAGGACTGACAGGCGCTCAAGGTCGCGTTCGCTTTCCAAGTCACGACGTCACTATTCACGGCGCTTTAGAAGTCCCTACAAACGTTCCCGGACGAGATCTCGTTCTCGATCACGACGTAGACGTTATACAACTTCTACCTCATCGAGTCGTTCGTCGCGATCAGCATCACCAAGACGATCTTCTAGAAGGATTAAACACAGTCCAAAACATGACAAACCTGCACGTAATAGGTCCCGAAGTTCCTCCATTATGGAAAAGATAAAAAGTTCACCACTCAAGGAGAAGTCTCCCCTTAAAATACAGCAAAAATTTGAGAAACCGAATGAAGACACAATTGAAGTTTTAACAGCGGCACCACCGCCGCCACCTCCAGTTCTTGTAGAAGCAGAAACATCAAGCAAATGCATAATTCCAGCGGTAACAGTTATAGAACCTCCACCACCGCCACTTAAACGTTACTATGGACGTAAACGCGGCGAATATTCGTCGTCATCGGAAAGCAATTCAGAAACGGATGACGACTCTAAGACAGTGCAGTCAACTGAGCCCATGGATGTCCAAGAAACTGGGGATATGGACACTACGTAAGTGTAAAGTTGAAACCACTTATATTACTCTACTAAACAAATGATCGAAACAATGTTTCGTATAAAATACACACCAAGGGCAAAGACAACCTTTTCAATAGTTGTGTGCCTATGAAGCGTCCCTAGTACTCTTGTCCGTTTGAATTTGTATGCTAGCTTATTTATAACGGTTATTTTTTTTGTTACAGTTCTGAGAAATCAAATCCTTTGCCATCGACGTCTTCATCATCGCACAAGGGTAAACTCCATACAAGCAAATATGGCTCCAACACGTCCGTTAGTAATGCTCCCGAAACCAAAGTCAGTAAGAACCAACAAATAATTACAATGCCTCACAACCAAAAATATGGAGACCACAACCTACGTAGTAAAATTAACGAATCAAAATCTTTCACAACTACGCCAAACATTGACTCTGACGCGACTTGTGTGTTAGTTATTGTTGTCTGAACTTCTTAAGGACAGATTTGTTTTAAACACTTTAGGAAACTTTGTGGACTTTGAATGTTCCATTTTAGACGACCTCGGACAATACTTGTCTTTATGCAATGTGATACTTGTTTAACCATTTTAAGTGGCTTTTTACAGGGTTCCTTGCCTGCAAGCGGAAGTGGAGCAGGTGGCAGTGGACGTTTGAATTTGCGTGAACGACTCAAGAAAAAGATGCAGAATTTGCTTAATAAGCAATGTAAGCAAGTGTACAGTGTGACACCAATTCTGTGAATTTTTGCAGATCGCATGATCATTTATTCATTTAATAATGTTTTGGCATTGCAGACAAAGCTGACAAGAAAGCCGAAATTGAGAAAACTGAACGGGAACGTCAACAACAGCAGGAACGGTACGAAGAAATGCGGGAATTGGCTATCAAATTACGTAGAAGGTGAGTGATGCTAGTGTAATATTGAGTTACTGTGGAACAGTAAAAATAATCTTTGCTATTTATTACAGGCAACGAGAAATACGCCACCGTTATGGTTCTCCAAACAGCAAAGCATCCGAAAGTGAGGCATCAGAATATGCACTCACGGCCATCAGGGAGAATCGGAGTAAATCTCGCAGCAGCGAACGATCAGCCAGCAGAAAATCTCCCGTAACCCGCATTCGCGATACCAAACGCAAATCACCTGCAACAACCGCAAGACGTTCACGCAGCCGTGAAGGTAGGAGGTCACCTAGTCGTTCTAGCAGACATCCACCGCCTAGATCGCGATCACAATCGCGCAATAGACGTAGTAGCTCACGACGGCATAGACGTAGCATTTCACGTCCTCGACGTTATCGCGAAACCAGTCAAGAGCGTTCATCATCACGTTATCCTAACGAACGTTCCCGACACGACGAACGTTATAGACGATCTCGGTCCAGAAATGAACGCGATCGTGATCGTAGAGACAGGGACAGAGAAAGGGAGAGAGAACGCGAAAAACTAAGACATGAGCGCTACCGCTCCGATAGAGAGGGGGGTGACGGGCGGGCGCGTTCGGACAGAGATAGGGGGGATTATCGATACAGAGATCGTGGAGACGCGTCTCATCAGCAACAACAATCTGTAACTAGTGCTACCTCGTCTTCATCAACGTCTGCAAGCCGTAGTCGTGTCGTTATATCAGCACCGCCAAAATTAAAAAAGTTGGTGGACTATTAAAAACTTTTTTTATTAAGTTTTTCAGCATAATTTTACTAATTTTTACCATTATTGTGTTTTTACGAAAAATATCCGAACGATTGGATGTTTTTTAAGAACAATAAAATTATGTTAAATTTTCTTAAAAGAAAAAAAAAGGAAAATGACAAAAAACCAGATTTTGTAATTGGATTAAATAAATGTGAAGTTATTATGAAGCAAAATTGCGTAATCTGGATGTCTGTTGTAATTTAAGATACAATTATTTTCTAATTCAAAACAAAGCAGTAAAGAACTGCTAAATAATCTGATTTGGAAATTTGGAAAATTTAAATATCAATCAATATAAAATTATAAGGTTAAATTTCCGATCGCATTACCACAAGATAAGATAGCAATTTGTATGCATCGGGCGAACTGCAACTACAATATCGGAAGTTTTGAAGACATATTTTTGATAGGATTTGCAAGGACCTATCAGGTGTAAAAAAAGTCCTTAATCCTTATTCAATAGTTTGTGACAATCTCAATTCATGATTTTTAATAAATGATTACAACTTTAATTTTGAACTACAACATAATTAATTTACTTATATTTCAAAATAAAAAAAAAAACCACAGAATTATAATTTAAAAAAAATCATTCTTTTGACTGGATATACAAATTTTAAATTTAAATAATAATTTTTTTTTTTTAAATCTTACTTTGCTCTTTTGTTGTTAAGTTTTTTAACCTTAATTACCGTGTTTGGTCATTGGTACATTACTAGAAGAAATCGCAGAGCCATTTGATTTTGATGATGATCAATGATCATTGATCATAGTTCTTACAACCATGCTATTTTTATGTCTCTAAGGTTTACTTGGACCGGATAAGAATTAAGTTTGCAAATTTTTTTTTTTTAGATTGGAACATTTTCAGCCCGATTCTGAATAATCCCCGGGAGATTTTTCCCGGGAATAAAATCCTCCTATTCTAAACAATCGGGGAGAACAATAAAAGGGAGAGAGAATTTCGGTTTTTCGAAGTCAGCTGTTTTGCGTCAGCTGTTTTGTTTGGCTAACAATTAGCAAATTATTTTCATGAAGTTTTTAATGTAAAAAGCGAATAAAGTGAATATAAACAACAAATACCTACAAAAAACAATATACAAATGTTCAGTGCTGCGTTTGTGATGATATCTAAAGCAGAAAGCTCTTTACAATTTCCCCGCTTGTGAAATTGAGGTCAATTCCTCGCTTCCTTGGCGAAGGTGGCTACCAGACGGGTATAGGGAGAGTTGGAAACCACAGCTTAAAAAAATTAGTTTAGTGAGTGATTTTATTGAAGCTTCATCTATATAATCAAAAAAAACTATTTACAGGTGTGTGATCATGAGCTAAAAATACGGTACGATGACACCTACCATCCTGGTGCGTGGCAAGACTCATTTACTTGAAATTCCAGCAAATTGCGAGCTTACCTTGACGAAAAAATCTATCCCTTCCCAAAGGCTGACAAATGTTTTGTACTTTTATCATTTAAATATTAAATTCTTTAATTTTTTAGTACAATTCCCTTAAAATTTGTTGGCGGAATTTTCCGCAAAATTTGTCATCAATTTCTACCTTTTATTTACATTCGTAATACCTACTTTATTCCCGGGGAATTTTTCCTCACTTTCGAAGTTCGTTTAGAATAAGGGAATAGGGAGAAGGGAAAAAATTCCCGGGGAGATTTCATTTAGAATAGAGGAACAGGGAATAGGGAAAAAATTCCCGGGGAATTGCCATTCATAATCGGGGCGTTTATTTTAGGAACATTGCTTAAAAAGAGGTTTATGTAAAAAAAGGTTTTTTTTGATTTTTTTCCATTTTATTCTAATTTCATGATTTATTTTTGGTATTTAGTAATTTTTGTATTGTAATTATTTTTGTTTATTTGTGAATTTTAAGCCATGTTAATATTTGTAGTATTTTTAATTTTTTATAAAAATTTGGTTCTTTGGTTGTGGCGTTAAAAACAGGTTTGTTTAGTAACGATTTTTATTCTTATTTTGAACAGATTATGTATTTATTTGTATTTTTATTTTGATTTTATTGTTTATGTAATTTTATTTATTTTTAGTTTTGAATTTTTATATTTTTATTGTAATTTATTATTTTTTATGGTGAAGTTTTTATTAATATTATTTTGCGTTTAGTGTTTTATACGTTTTTATTTGTTTTTATTCATATTTAAAGAATTTTTTTAATTTTTGTTAAGAAAATGTTATTTTGTGATGGTTTTTTTTTGGAAAAATTATATATTTTTTTAAATTTTGTGAAATAAAAAGTAAAAAAAAGTTTATTAGTGGTTTCAATATTTATAGCACTAAAATCCGGCATTTTTTAGTTTTAAAAAGTATTTTTTTTAAAAACCAGAAATATTTCTTTTTTGTTTTAATTTTTTTTCTTTTTTTTTTGTAATTTTATAATTTATTTAAAAAATATAAAATAATAATAATTTTTTGACTGAACTTTCTTTTTTTATTATTTGTAAATTTTTAATTTTTGTTGGTAAAAATGTTTTATGTGATAATTTTTTTGTAACTTTTGAATACATACACATTTATATTTATTATTAGTTGCTTTTATGTTTTTTTGCAAATTTTTTATGCCATTTGTTTTTTTTAAATTAAATTCAAATTGTTATTTTTTGTTACAATAAATATTCAAAATTTTCAAAAAAACATTTTTTTTTACAGAACAAAAATAATTAACATGTTTGAAATTGTGGTGATAATACCGTTAATAAAAGTACCCACACATATGGGGTTCGAAAGAAATAAAACGGTCCCCATTTAGGTCTCCATAGGGTCCCAATTGCAATATTTTCTTTTTTTGGTCTCGTACGGTGGTAACATGTTAAATTTTGTTGAGATTTCAAAATTCATAGTTTTTTTCCTACTTTTTTTTCAACGTGCAATACCAATTATTCCTGCCCTGTCACAGCAGCTGTTTTGCTCAACCTAAACAGTACCACAGTACATAATTTGGTACTTCTTATATAAAATGCAACTTTGACCTCAACACTGTTATAAGCAATTCGAAAACCAAAACAATGAATATAACCCGTTTTCTACCGAAAAGATGTAAGCATATTTGGGAGATGTTTGCCCTGGCATCTATATAGGTAACCGACTTTTATTTTTAGCGCTAGTTCCATTACTAGCGAATAAAATGAGTACTGTGGCGGCCAGTGGGGGACCTGTGGAACAGGCTATTGTCACAGCTATAACGGACAATCTGCAGCCGGTGCATTTGGAGGTGGTAAATGAATCGTATATGCACAATGTGCCCAAAGGATCAGAGACACACTTTAAAGTTTTAGTAGTATCGGACAAATTTAAGGAATTACCATTGATAAAGGTAACTGGAAATGTCGGCAGTTTTTAATTTCACAATTTGTCATTGCTATTTTCAACTTCTTCTAGAGACATCGTTTGGTTAACAACCTTGTAAAGAATAAGCTGAGCGATCTTTTCCCTCATGCCTTATCGATTGAGGCGAAAACACCAAAACAGTGGACACCTGCATACACCATAGAACCCAGTCCAAACTGCCGAGGAGGTTTTGGCAAATAATTACATACATATGTATTTAGGTAAACGCGTCATGTGTATTTGACTTCTGTATGTATGTATATGTAGGTACTATATAAATATGTAATAATAAAAAAGCTTATTGCTACAACAAACTAGAATTAACAATATAAAAATATAGCTGCATATTGTCTTTACTATTTTTTCTATTGCACCGGCAGTTCTTCGACACTCATACGTGCCGACAGAATAACATCGTTTATACCAACTCCATCGTAGGCAGCTCCACACAATGATAATGGCAGTTTGTAGCGTTGTATATAGCGCCTGATGTCTTGAACCCGTTGTTTGTGGCCCACATTGTATTGGGGTATGCATTTGCTCAATATATGAACTCGTGACATTTTGGGTTCCTGCTGAATGCCAAGAATCTGCGAGACTTGTTGCAGGGCTATGTCCAGTATATCCTTTTGGCTGGGATTACGGCCATAGTACTGTTCGAACCATTTGCCACCCATCATTACGGTAAGCACAGTATTCTCCTCCATATCAAAGACACAGCTGTCGAATATAACACCTAGTATGGGTCGTTTCTCCAGCGGTGGCACCAGAAAACCAAATGCAGGCTGCTTTAGTAAATCTTTGGCACTGTATTGCAAATTCACAACTGCCACATCGACATAGGGTATGGCCAGTAGTTGTCCTGCCAAACCGGGATGTTGATTTTTAACACACGCTGCCAACTTGAAACTGGGTATTGAACTTATGACATGTTTAGCCTCCACATCTTGACCCTTAATGTTCAAACGCGCCGAGTTTTCAGTGAAAATCATTTCCCGACATTCAGCAGCTAAATTAATTTCGACATCGTGTGATAACAGATAGTCGCCCAAAGATTTCGGCAATGTCTCCAGACCATCGTTTAACCTATACATACTCCATTTGTTTTTAGTTGCCTCTTCAAATAGTTTTGGCTGTGAGTCTTTAAACAAACCCTGGCCACTTCTCGTGTTTTCCTTTCGGGCTTTCAGTTTGCTCATGAAAATACCCTTCAACACTCCGCCATACTTTTGTTCGTTCTCGAATATTTCATCCATTAAAAATCGAACACTTATTTCTTTGGCATCACCTGCACAAATTCCACAAATCATAGGACTTATAGCATAATCAGCCAGTTCTGCGCCAAAGCGCCTTGCAACAAAATCATATATGGACTCGTCACCAAACTTAATTCGTTTTGATCCTGTTTTCAAGTCATTAAGCAAAGCCATGGCCAGGGGTTGACTAAAAGGTGGCACCGTTTGCATTACCCCCTTCAGGCTGTTGGGTAACATACACAGATGACCTTTAGCAAAAATCATACGATTTTTAGCAGCTGCATGCGAAGAAGTCACCGCTTCGATGGGCAGTTGCAAATCTTCTATCATTTCTAATGTATTGGCTCCGGATATGCCCTTGGGCCGTATGGTGCGTGGTCCAGCCTCAAAAATAAAGCCACGATCTTTGTGTTTCTCTGTTTTTATCCATCCCCCAATGCGACTGGAAGCCTCAAATATCGCTGAAGGCTGACCGAGTTTCTTTAGCAAATAGTAACTGGCGGATAGGCCGCTCATACCACCGCCTAAAACGATGGCCATTTATGGAATTTTCTAGATAATTCACAGGAGCCGAGAGAAACTTAGGAAAATGCCAACAATGTGTGGATATTATGACGAATAAAAAATTATTATCGGCAAAATAAAAAGGGAAATCAAAGAGATAACTTCAAACAATTACAGCTGAGAATTGATTGTTTTTGTTTATGAATCGTTTGACATTTCTGTGCTATGTGTTGATATAAACATCTGATTACACTCATACAAAATTACCGTAATTCTGTGGTTTTCGCAACAACCGCTTATCTCTAAAATCATATTTTTTTCAGGAGAGCAAAAAATTCGAAATGAAAATTGCGTTCACGGTAAAGGTAACAATTTGTTAACCGATTTTAATAAAGAAATGTGCGTTTTACTCATGATAGCTTGCACTTTTTGAATAAAATAAGAAACATTAGTGTATCCTAAGAAAATAGTGAATAAAAACTTCTTCAAATTTTAAAAATAGTGAAAAAAATCCAAAGGTTCGGGGTCAAGGCAAAAACAAACAGGTATGTCAAGTTATCTAGATAAATATGTATATCGTTGGTAAGGTCTAAGATTCTTCTTTCCGGAACCGTTAGGAAATCAAAACTTGGTTAACTGAGTCATAAGCCTTTTAGCGATGAAAGTAACGAAAATTCAGGTTTCTTCAGCCGTAAGTCAAGATTTTGAGGGTCTTACGGAACTTTGGTATACAGATTCATGTTGTACTCGACCAGACTATCATTAACTCAAAATTAACAAAAAGTGACATAAGCGATAGCTTGTGAAAACCGCAGAAGTGTGTTTGTCCCAATCCACACACGGCAACTTTTTTGTCTGAGACTCCAGTTCGTTGGAGAAGGTGGGAAGATGTAAGATAAAAGATGCCTGTACACGGAGACACTTTTTGGTGCTGTCCTTAAGTTAAGTTGGTTGAATATTGATTTAGGCATTCTATTTTTATACTCATTCGTAGTAGTAATAATAATCGTTAATAACACTATGACACAAAATCAAACTTTTTGAAAAACACCCGAACGTGACTATATAGGTTCGATAGTACAACCGGAGCTGAGTAAAACCCTAGCTCAGTTTGGCTAGATTGGCTACCAAATTTTTTTTTTGGCCCCCTAAACTTTTTGAAATCCCTTGGACCCCCTGGAAAATGGTGACATCAATTGTTGGCCAACAGTTTCTACAGTTTTTAATCTAGCTCTTTCTCTTCTTCAACAAAGTTTTAGCTAATAGTCCGCTTAAGAAACTGATATAATAAAATTTCCCAAAAAAATTAGACTTCCCTCGTTTATTTTTAAAAAACTTCGATAAAAATTCTAATTTTTTCACTATTTTTTATATAAGTCTTAGGGAATCCAGATTTTTTGCATACTCTATTCAGTGAAATTGTAGTTTAGGTAACACCGAATAACTTCTCTGAACAAACCTATGCAATCTGAACAAGTCTAGGGATATTAAATAGCTCTCAAAACACACTATCTACTTTAAACAAATCAGTTTTTTAGGAGTTTTGGGCCATTGTGCAATGTTTTTACTTGCTATCTTTACCAAAAAGTACTTATTGTATAACTGAATAACTTCTGTAAACAACCAATATGATCGGAATACTCCACTCCCTTAATTGTTTACAAACAGTATTAGGGTGTTCCTTATATGGCATTTTTTCGAATTTCGTTAAAAATATGTATTAATCGCGATGTTGGTCATCTATCTTCACCTTACGTTTCTTTTTGCCAATATTAGGAATATATTATGAGAAATTTTGTATCGATAGTTGGACATTAGGGTGTGCCGCAATGAGGTTAAAGTATGAATTTGTTCTCAAATCAGTTTATTGCCGCTGAGTATTTTTCTTTCGTATATAGACTAAGTAGTAACATGCCGTTCAATAGCTGAAATAAAGGCCTAAAATAATATGTGTTTGCTTTTACCATATCTCTTATAGTCGCCGAGATATTTGATATAGAAGTTGGGGAAATTTTAAAAAAATTATTAAAAATGTTGAAATTGAATTTCGATGTAGATTATTATGGGCAATTTTATATTTCAACTTTTAAAGGTTAATCAAGTTAAAATCTATATGTTTAAAAAGTATATGTGTATATTATCACTATCTCTATCAATTCTTGAGATATCAGGCGTTAAAAAACGGAATTTTTGACTGTATGCATAGCAAAGTCTAATGAACTTTTGTTCCATCTGAATACCCATTGAATACTTACCAATAACGATTTTTATATGATAAAAATAAAAAATCCCCTCAAAAGACCATTGGATATTAATGGTTTTGGTGACATTTGTAAGCATACATAATGGATATACAGGTGAAACAAAAGTTAAGTAGTCATTGCTATGCTTTTTAAGACCCTGATATCTCGAGAATTGATAGAGATAGTGATAATATACACATATACTTTTTAAACATATAGATTTTAACTTGATTAACCTTTAAAAGTTGAAATATATAATTGCCCATAATAATCTACATCGAAATTCTATTTCAACATTTTTAATAATTTTTTTAAAATTTCCCCAACTTCTATATCAAATATCTCGGCGACTATAAGAGATATGGTAAAAGCAAACATATATTATTTTAGGCCTTTATTTCAGCTATTGAACGGCTTGTTACTACTTAGTCAAAATACGAAAGAAAAATACTCAGCGGCAATAAACTGATTTGAGAACCAATTCATACTTTAACATCATTGCGGCACACCCTAATGTCCAACTATCGATACAAAATTTCTCATAGTATATTCCTAATATTGGCAAAAAGAAACGTAAGGTGAATTTAGATGACCAACATCGCGATTAATACATATTTTTAACGAAATTCGAAAAAATGCCATATAAGGAACACCCTAATACTCTTTGTGAACAATTAAGGGGGTGAAGTATTCCGATCATATTGGTTGTTTACAGAAGTTATTCAGTTATACAATAAGTACGTTTTTGGTAAAGATAGCAAGTAAAAACATTGCACAATGGCCCAAAACTCCTAAAAAACTGATTTGTTTAAAGTAGATAGTGTGTTTTGAGAGCTATTTAATATCCCTAGACTTGTTCAGATTGCATAGGTTTGTTCAGAGAAGTTATTCGGTGTTACCTAAACTACAATTTCACTGAATAGAGTATGCAAAAAATCTGGATTCCCTAAGACTTATATAAAAAATAGTGAAAAAATTAAAATTTTTATCGAAGTTTTTTAAAAATAAACGAGGGAAGTCTAATTTTTTGGGAAATTTTATTATATCAGTTTCTTAAGCGGACTATTAGCTAAAACTTTGTTGAAGAGAAAGAGCTAGATTAAAAACTGTAGAAACTGTTGGCCATCAATTGATGTCACCTTTTTCCAAGGGGTCCAAGGGATTTCAAAAAGTTTAGGGGGCCAAAAAAAAAATTTGGTAGCCAATCTAGCCAAACTGAGCTAGGGTTTTACTCAGCTCCGGTTGTACTATCGAACCTATATAGTCTCGTTCGGGTGTTTTTTTCACTGTTGCACTGTGTAATTATTCAATGACGTTTAAAAATAAGGTTTCTTGTCTATAATTTCCATAGTTATTCACAAAAAAGATCTCATAACCAAAACAAAATGTGAGAATATCGTAGAAAACAAACACGAAATAACATACGTAACGAGTTGCGGAAACTAAAGTTGCCTTGAGTGGATGCTACAGGTAACTTCAAAAGAGAATACAATTTGTTTCGGAGACAAAAGTTGCCGTGTGTGAATTGGTACTTTGTCTCTTACTCGTTAACAAAAATTTTTATTTAATGAAATTTTCTGATTTTTTTTAAAATAATTTAGTTATTGATATCGTTGAATCAATAAGTATGTAGTAAATATTCAATGGTGTGAAATAAATTTAAGCATCTGCACATGCATTACAGTAATTGATACATTGTTGGTCACAACTGCCCTAAAGGAGCCTTCAAAAAATATATATGACTCGGGTCAAATGAACCGTAGGCGCCTGCATATTTCTTCCTTTTGACTTGTATTCAATTATTGTTAAAATCTAACACTTGTGGTTACGAATGGATCCACGGGACTACTTTTTGGACCTCTGCCATACCTTTTTGTTTTGGTAGTGTTTGACCATCCCAAATGAGCAGCAATGCCCATAAATGAGGCAATAATAATTTGCTGTAGCGCAAATATCTTTTGATATTAAAGAAATAACCGGCACATGATTTAGAAAACATTCAGACGCACTATATTGGGGATGCGAAAATTCAGAAGTTACAGGATTATTAACAAAAAAAAATCCATTTCCCATTACATCGTATTGCATTATCTCATTATTAGCCTGATAACACACAAAATGCGTATAAACTAGGTCTCTTAACCGGGTCTAACAACTCTTTTACTATCTAATAATTTTTATCCCCTTACCCTTAGGATGTATAAGTCGGTCCTCATCCAAAAAAAAATTAAGTCAAGGCAGACACACCCTACGATTAAAGATTATCCACAAACAATTTCAGAACTTCAGAACGTTAGGTCTTCATGAACATTATAAGAAATGTGTATTATATAGATAAAGAAAACGAAATACAGGAAGTGAATAGTCAAAATTGACTTCGAAGTCAAAAGTTGCCAAAGGGAAAAACGGATCCTTTCACAAAACAAAAATAACGGTATGAGTTTCGTTTGAATATGACATCAAATAACAATTCTTAGTTATTATACCAAAAATGGGCGTGGTCAGACTAAAACCACACCCACCTCCCATACAAACCACGCCCCTCCCATATATAGTAAAATGTTTTTTTGTAATATTTTCGTCAAAAATTAAGTTATTTCAATGAAATTTGGTTGCTGAGCATAAATTACCATTTTAGCTATTATACCAAAAGTGAGCGTGGTCAAACTAAAACCACGCCCACCTCCTATACAAACCAAACTGGTTTTTGCTCAAAAATTGAACTCGCTTACATTGATTATACAAAACAGTGTTCGAAATTGTTTCTACCAACAAAACCCATTTCATTTCCAAAATATTGTTGTATTCTCTACTTGGGGTTGAAGGGTGCTCGGATTCAAAAAAAAAATTGATGTCCACTAATATATATCATTTGATACAGGAAATGGTGTAAAGTAGAGGTGTTAATCCTCAAGTATCTGAAGACACAATGCGTTTCAGGACCTTTTTAGGCGTTTGAGCCTTGTCTGGCTGATGGACAGGATAACAAGAGTAAACCTTAACTGATCCGTAGGAAAATTTACCAATACAAATATTTTCCAAAATGAAATAGTGGGTTTGTAAACGGTCATATTACCCCCATCCCATCTGGTACCTCCCATACAAAATTACCTATTTTTGGATAATTAACATCTCTTCCATAACTTCCAAACGGAAAGCGGGAGGATATTTGAATTTAGTCAGTTTAATAATCTTGTAATAGTGGACAAACCTTTGGGGAATGGGACTTTGCCCAGAGGCTAAAAGTTACTGATTGTCACTCACTTGGGAGTGACCAGAATCGATTCCTTTGCGGCACTGTCCAAGCAGCAATCTACTTCCGGTCTTAGACCAAGTATTCCCTGGGCAATGACTTTAAAGCAACCGCTTAGAAGTTAGCTAGAGTTAGAAGGCGAAACGTTGAGTAACCTAATCGGCATGCTATCACCGATACGTCTTAGGAAGTAGTTAACAGAAGTTACTGAAGCTCAACATAGGCTCTCCTAGTGGCTTTGGCAGCCCCAAGAAACTAGGATCGGGAGCGGTGGCCTAATAAGTCACTCTCCTTAAACAAAATTTATTATGAAAACACGGAGAATAAATATAACAAGAACCCTCCCAAATGTTGACGACCCCCGCAAACGACATAAGGACCATGATTTAAGGATATGGAATGTCCGAACTCTTTACAGAGATGGTGCCTCTATCCAACTGGCGGATGTCCTCGACAAATACAAGGCTGACCTCACCGCCATACAGGAAATGAGATGGACCGGACAGGGATGCACACGACGGAAGAACTGTGACATCTTTTACAGCTGCCATGCAGAAAGACACGAATTTGGATGTGGTTTCATAGTCGGCAAGAGACTTCGACACCTGGTCTCGCGGTTTAACCCTGTAAGTGACCGAATAGCCACCATTCGCATCCGGGCGAAATATTTTTACATCACGCTGATTTGTGTACACGCCCCGACGGAAGATAAAGACGATGAGATTAAAGATGCATTTTACGAGCGCCTAGAGGAAACATACGACCGCAGCCCTTGCCACGACAATAAAATTGTTCTGGGAGACTTTAATGCAAAAATAGGAAGGGAAGATGTTCTTGGTCCATCGATGAGTAAATTCAGTCTGCATACCGACACGTCAGACAACGGGTTTAGGCTGGTTAGCTTCGCAGCGGGAAGGATCATGGTAGTGAGTGGAACCAGATTCCAGCACAAAGACATCCACAAGGCAACTTGGCTATCCCCCGATCAAAACACCAAAAATCAAACTGATCATGTGGTAATTGATGGCAGGCATGCATCTAGTGTCATGGATGTGCGTGTTATCCGTGGTGCTAATATTGGCTCGGATCATTACCTGGTTGCAGCCAAGGTGCGCACAAGATTGAGCAGAGCGAAAAACGCACGTAACCAAACACAGAAAGCTGGACATCGCGAAGCTGCAAATCCCAGAGATAGCTACTGCCTACTCCAACCAGCTCTCCCAACTTTTACGACACAACGCCTCTACTTCTGGCGTTCCCGATACACAGTGGCAGCATATTGCGCATTCCATGGCAACCGCCGCAACAACCGTGCTGAGCGGCGCTCAGACGAATCCTGGTACGATGAAGAATGTCGCATAGCGTCTGAGGAACAGGATGCTGCTTATAGGGCAACGCTACGCAGAAGATCGAGGCGCTTATAATATTTTTCTACGTGCGGTATATAATACACTGGGATTGCATAGAAGTTCCAGCTAAGTAAGTAAGTAAGTGGACAAACCCTTAGATAAACGAAACCTTTGCCACACACCTTCTGGTACCTCCCATACAAAATGACGTATGTTTGGAAAAATATGTACTTCTCCAATAACATCCAACCGGACAACTGGATGACAATTACATTTTGTCAGTTTAATTACCTTGTAAAAGTAGACAAACCCACAGAAAATCTAAACCTTTGTCACACCATTTCTGCTACCTCCTATACAAAATTATATAATTTTGGATAACTAATATCTCTTCCATAATTTCCAAAAGGACAACTGAAAGATATAAAATTTTTGTCAGTTTAATTACCTTGTAATAGTAGAAAAATTCTCAGAAAACTGAAACCTTTGTCACACCCCCTTCCTCGATTTGACCCTCATACATACATATCTTTTTATAAGTATACTGAAGTCAGTCAAACTTTGCTTAAGATGACGCTTATGGAAATTTGACTTAGGAATGAATATTGACTATATCGCTTGACCTCTTCTGGTACTTTCCATACTATATGATCTATTTTTTGGAATGTTATATTTCTCCCATAAATTTCAAACAGACAACTGGAGGATATTTAAATTTTGTCAGTTCATTTATCTTGTAATAGAAGGCAATTCCTCAGAAAACCGAATTATTTCACACACCCCTTCTGGTACCTCCCATACAAATGACTCAAATTGCCCCATAGTTAAACATGTACATTATAGTGGGTTAATTTTTTTTCTCGACCAAGCGGTTATCAGAATCGTAATCTATGATGAATTTTTAGAAAATTTGCCCAAGAAACCATGGGTCTAAAATCAAAATCGAGCCCCCGGTTTTTAACGAGAAACTTTTCATATTGGGGGGAAAAATCCACAACAATCCCAGCAACTGCCCCGGAATCGCCCCAAGTAGGTTCGAATGTGTGGCCGATCCCAGTCATTTGTCCCTCCTAACATTTTTCCTTAACATACCTAACCTCCATCGTCATCCCCTAAGGGGACTACCATACAAAAAAAAACAATTTTTTATAGAATTTGTTCCCACTGCTCTAACTGGCCTATGAAAAGCCAAATGTTTGACCGTCCCTCAATATTTTTGCAAACCCAACAGTTTTTCAGAACATATCTACTCGCTATCTTCAATCTCTAGGAACTGAAGATAGGTGGTAGGTATATTCGGGAAATATTATATATTAGGAGGGAAATACTAGTGCAAGTCGGTCAAACATTTTACTTCTCTAGGGAATGCCATGGAAGCAGCAGGAGCTAATTTCATAAAAAATTATAAAAATAAAAAAATGTATGGGGGCCACCTTAAGGGTGGAAGATTGTGGGTAGATATGTTTTGATAATCTGTTATAGTTGCCAAAATATTGGGGAACGGTCATACATTACACCCCTCTAGGGACGACACCGGGGCAGATAGAGCGGTATGGGTGCACCTTAGATGGTGAAGGGGTTTAGGTATGTTTTGAAAAACTGATAGGAGAGAAAAATGACTGGAGGTCGTTCATACATTTCAACCTTCGAGGGGCGAGTCCGGGGCAATTGCGGGGGAAATTGTTGTAGATTTTTTCCCCAATACGAAAAGTTTCTCATTAAAACTGGGGGCTCGATTTAGATTTTAGACCCCTGGTTTCTTGGGAAAATTTCCTAAGAATTTATCGCAGATTACGATTTTGATAACCGCTTGGTGCATTTTTTTAACTCCATCAAAATGGACCCACTCCAATAATATCTTTAAAGAAACTTCTCAAGACATTGAAAATAGTTTAGGTACTTTTCAGACAATTGATTTGGGACTCAATTCTGAGAACTGAACGTGAAAGAAGCCAAAAAGAAGAAGTTCTGCATCATTCGTTTTGTCAAGTTACATGTCATACTAATTTAATATCGATTTGAAGTTAGAAAGTATCGTATAGGGGAATTTGTCACATTTTGGTTGAGAAAACTCGAGAACCACTAGTCCGATTAAGATGAAACAATTTTAAAAAATTAAAAATTACAATTCCTTAATCTGTTCATATAACGTTTCCCTACATAAGCAACAGTTTCACTTTTCTATTCATCAAAGGATTTTGAACTGGTTTTATTTTGTAGAAGTTACAATAAAACTGTTGTACTCCGTAGCGTATGATTTACGTGGAATATTACTTATGATAATCATACGCCAACATATAGTCATACGATCCTTACTAACTTCAAATCGATATAAAATTATTATGGCATGTAACTTGACAAAGCGAATGATGCAGAACTTTTTCTTTTTTGTGCTACTTTCACGTGCAGTTCTCAGAATTGAGTCCCAAAATCATGTGTTGTACTGTGTAAGGTGAATGTATTTACCAGTCAGTTAAACTGACTAAAATTTCTGTATTGGCTTAGCTTTCAAATGTGTATTTTAAATGGAGTTAATAAGTTGCACCCTAATGTGTAATTGTTATTTCCCAAATTTCAATAAGCACTTCCTGTGCACTACCACATCCACTTAGATACATACATACATATGTATTTGTGTAAAACAAATTAATTTCTTTTATTTCATGATAAGTTCCCTTTAGCATAACTGCTAGATAATCTTGCAGATAAATGCCGGAAATAAAATCTAACCAACTAAAGGAAGTGAACGTGCAACTGCAGCCACAATATGTAAATGCGGTGCGGTGGGTGGATAAACAGGCGAGAGCATTGTTTGTTTGTTTGTGTTAAATGACGGCACAAAAACAAAACGGAAAACAATCATAACAAACACAAAACGGCAACACGCATACCAACACACACACACACACACCCATACCAGCATTGTACGAATGGGCTACACAAAAACATCCAGCATGCCGAGGAAGAAAGAATTATAAACAAATTTAATAATAATCAAAATAAGATGTCAGAAGATAAACACAAAACGCGATAACAACAACGAACGAGCGCCATTGCATTGTTTTCCAAAAGGAACCGAAAATAAAGAAAATGTCAAACACAAATCTCAACGAAACATTGCGCAGAGGAAAAAAAAGCTTTCCTCCTCCTGTATGGGTCGTCGCCGCCGCCGCCACACTGATATGATACAGCACAGAGCACAGAAGAGCATCTGCCGAATATCCAACGACCCCATGACCGAGCGCTAGCAAAGGCAAAAGCACGAACTCCTTAACGCTGTGGTCGTCGTCATGCTGAAACTGTGTCAGAAATGTTTTAACTGCTGTCGTGAAAGGTTCGTGAAATAAAATAACGGTCGCGTGTGTGTTCAACAAAGAAAATTTGTGTAAAAAAATACATATACATACAAAAGTGAAAAGTGTGAATGTTACAAAATTTGAATGGCTAAAATGAGGAGCATTATTTAGTTTTTAAACAACAATTATAAAGAATTTATCGAGTTTTTTTGTATAGAAAAGTAAATATCTCCAGAAAATCAATAAAAATTAATAATAACTAAAATAGTGCTAAGGCAAATGTGAATTTTCCCACATTCAAGAAAATCTATATGTAAAAAGTTATGTGTATATACGCAAGGAAAAATTTAAATTCCTATGCAAGAAAATTACAAAAGGTTGAACACAGCTGAAAATGTTTAACATAAAAAGCTATAAATATTTATAAAAAAAATGTAAAATTTACTGCAAAAAAAATCTATAACAAAAAGAAATTATATAAATTGATTAAAAAAAACTATTGATATGAAAATGAAGACAACCAAATTTTCTCATACATATAGCAACGAAAAAAAAGGATGTTTCTTTTCATAACTATACATACCCTCGCACACACACACGTACACATACACGCACGCATTGATACACCAACTAGCTAGCTTTGGAAGGAAACAAGCGGAGGGTTGCAGCAAGCTGGTGTGCGTGAGTGTATGAGTATGTGAAATGTAGGTGAACCAAACAAAAGTACAAAAGTCCTTACGAGCAAACAGAGAGCATAGTGAGAATAAAAGTGAGAGCTTCTAAGCTGTACAGAGAGCAGAAGCAAGCGAGCGAGTGAGCGAGCGAGTGTGCAAGTGAGGCATTTACAACTTCCACCTTCGTATTATTTCATTGAACCCTACGAAAGGCAAAACGAATAAAGTGCCAATAACAACAACTGGAATAATATCATATAGGAATATAAATTTATAAAACCTTTTCAATGTGATTTTCGTAACATATAATACAGACGGCACACAGATGCACACACACATACTTACAGTTACACTATTACAGAATATTTGGAAGAAAACTTTAACTGCTGCAAATAAAGGAATATTATTTGTCCGCTTTGTAACAGATATATCTTGGGTATTTTTTCTTCTTCTTTTGAGCACCGGTCGTTCGTGTCTTAAGCAGCTATACTGTCTGCTGTCCGGTTTTATAGGTCAATTATTGGGAGGAAATAATTATCGGTGCTCATACTGTAACTGGAGTAGGAGATTAGATACTGATGAATTAGTATGTAAATATATAGCCAATATAGTGCCTAGTTTATAGGATCATGAAAAAATTTGCTGTCAAGAATGTGACACTTTGCAATATTTTTCAATCGTCATATGACATCAAAAAAGGCGTAAGTTAGCAAAAATTCAAAATCGACTTTTTGATTGAATACTATGCACTGCATCAAAATACATGTACCTGCTAAGTTTTACAGTCTTACGATTAAAAACGACAATTGTATTAACAAAATTCTACGGCTTTTTGTTTGGAAGCGCAAACAATTTTAGGAAGTTTTTTGTTTCTCCTGTAAAATTTTGGAAATGTAAGTTACGCCTTTTTTGATTTCATATGACGATATATGACTTTATTATTTCATGTATTGCAACCGGGTATATATACATATGACTTCGTATTATTTCAAATTGATATATTTAAAATAACTTTCACAGTGAGATTATTTTCACTTGTCTTTATATTAAGCATTTTGGACATTTAGCGCTCTGATAAACGGCTTTTTCTTTTGTGTAAAAAATAGAAAACGATAATAGTAAGAATACATATAATAACATTTAGTATATCTGCCCCATTTTGGCAGAAGTTGGTATGACCAATTTGCATTAGTCGTTTCAAAGTTTAAAAACCGGATAACCATTTCATAGACTTCATTTATCTCAGACATATCATTCTTTGTTAGCTTGGTTCTAAAAGTCATGTCAGACATATTAAATGAAAAGAAAATGCCATAAGAGATAACTTTTGCTATTATGGTACAGATCTAATACAGTTGAAACGATTAATGCACACGGCAAAAAACGTAATTATTTTTTTAAAAATCAAAATGTTTTTTTGTATTTTAAAACTTTTATATCACAATATTTGCGTGTATACTTCATAAAAATCTAGTTAACAACTTACGAATATAATTTAATTATATTTTGTTCAGAATATGTAAAAAATACTATAATAAGGAATACATTTAAAATAAATTAATATTTTATATAAAAAAAAGACAACTCATAAAAAGCAAAGTATACAGCAGGAAGAAAAAAATGTAATAAAATTGGACAAAATACAAAAATACGGATTTTTTAATGCAGTTTTTTTAAAACATTATCTCTATTTTTCATCTAATCACCACGAGATTTTAATACAAGGTGTATCAAGGCCTAATCAACATGAATCAATAAAGAAGCAATTTCGAAAAAAATATGAGTTGTCTTTTTTATATTAAGGTAACGTTATATTCGTTTGTATACAAACAAACACTTACAAATAAATGTATACAATTTTTTTCATAAACTGAAATATTTAATTTTTTATGTTATTTAGTACTTTTGTATCACATACGGCTGTAACAGTTATAAGCAGGGCCAACAAAAGTATGCAATGCATACTTGCATATGCAAATGCATATTACGGACTTATAGGCATGTTTTGGGGGTTTATGCATATAAAAGCATATTTTGGGGTTTTTAGGTTTAGTTTAATATTTTTTTTTACATACATATTTTTCGCACTATAGGCAACACTTGTTTATTTTTTTTAAGAAACAATATTAATTAATTAATTATTAAATTCTACAAAGGCTGTATTTTTTAAAGTATATGTTTGCAGTCAATTAACTTTTCAATATGACAAGTTGCATTTTAAAACAGATAGCATTCTCAAATAAAACTTTTTCACATATAAAGCACGTAGCCAAGTTTATCCTTATCCTTCTTAAAATATTATAATATATATTCCAAAAAAAATTATCAAAATTTTAATAGCGGAAATCATGAATATGTGAGAAAAATTAGTGTGAAGGCGTATATATAATATTTATCATACATTGAAAGATTAATACGCCACTGAATTCAGTACGACTGCAAATTATAGAGTTGTTAGTCAAAAAATCTCATGTAATTTTTTTATAGTAGAGTAATTAAACAATAGTTTGAAATTTTATTAAAATTAAATGTATTCAATGAATAAATAATTTAAAATCAAAATTTATTGTGCATTTTTTATCAGTTTTAAAGGCATTTTTTTAGTGTTTTTCGTGCTTATCTGATGCGCAGATTTTTAGTTTTTCCGGGCATATTTGTGTTGGCCCTGGTTATAAGATCTAGTCATATGCGATGATTAGTGCAATTGCTGAGTAAACAGTATTTTCAAATGGGGTTGAAATACTTAATCTTAGTTTAAACAATACTAGCTTTTTTTTGTATTAAAGCCCCTTAAGGGGGTGATGATTTGGGGTGTAGGCGTGTTTAGGAAAATATTAGGAGAGAAAAAACTGGGGGTCGATTCCGTACTTGTTGTGGATTTTTTCCCCCCCATTTCTCTTTAAAAACCGGGGGCTCGATTTTGATTTTAGACCCATGGTTTTTTAGAAAATTTGCTTTTCGGCTAATCCAAAAGATTTAAATTTTTAGCCACATGCCATTTGGAATGGTTTAATCTATATATGGGCATTTCCACAGATAGGTCCACCGTGATTGAAAAAAAGTTTGAAAAAATTTAATTTTGACTTGTGTTAGTAACGACGAATACTTTTATTTTTTAAAATTAAAATGTCCGAAACTTATCTTATTTTCATTTATGATTAAACGGATTGCAAAATTTAATTTTTTAATAACATGTTTACTGATGATGCAAGTGCACTCTTATCATAAAATATTTGTTACAACATGAAATAACCTCAAGTATAGTAAAAAATTATCAGTTTTCTGCAAAATTTTTATTTATTTTATTTACATTCTAATGTAATATTAAAAAATTACTTCTATTTGTGTCACCTCTCTCACTAAATAAGGAGCTTCCTAAGTATTACATAAAAGGATAAAAAAGTAAACAAAAATCAAGTTTTCAATGTTTCTCATCTCATTGAAACGTACTACCAGTCACGTACATCTGTGACTATGGAATTGCCCATATGTATATCAAAATAAATCGTGGTTTGTTGCGGGTTTGTTCGTAATTGTTACGCGAAGGTTTGGGAACAAAGATGAAATCTCAAAGCTTGGACCCAGAAGTGCCACACCTTCGGGTACCTCCCATACAAAGGGTAGGGGGACTCTGAAACTATATCACACTACAACACCCTATTGGATTAATAAATTTTTATCAAATTTAGCAAATTTTAATTTTCTTATTTATTTTTATTGTACATATTTCGAGCGGAATTGACCAGTATATCTGGTACCTCATATACAAGTGGTTGCATGTGCCTTGAAAATTCATCACACTATAACACCCTATTAAATTGATACAATTTGACCAAATTTTGCAAAACTTAATTTTCTTTCTTTCATTATTGTATATAGTTTGAGCGGAATCGCACCCGGCCTTTTTGGTAACCCCCTATACAAAGTACCCAGTGTGTCTTGAAATTTCTTCAGACTGTCACACGCAAGTTAATTAACCAATTTCGTCCAAAGTTTACAGAACATAATATTTTTATTTTTGGTATTCTTGAAACGAGAAAATGTGTTAAGCGTTAAAGGTATCTTAAGGCAAAATAAGTTCCATGAATTTTTAAGATGATTGACCACTGTCGGTCTATCCGGATGGCTGTATGGATGGCTGGTCTGCAGGATAACTCGAGTAAACCTTAGCTGATCTTTTTGAAAATGTATAAGTTTTAATATTTTCCTAAATGAAGTAATGGGATTGTAACTGGAAAAATAGCCCCATCCTTTACGGTACCTCCTAGAGAAAATGGGAGAATTTAACTAATTTTGTTAAAATAATATATCTACAATAACTTCCAAAAGGACCGCTTTATTTATTTATTTACTTAGTCTACTGATAAAAATATCTTACAAGCTAATATACAGTTATATTTTAATTAAGAGCTAATTTATATTCCATTAGTTAAAAATTTTAAATAAGTTCAATTTAAAATTAACTTTATTCAAATTAAAATTAATTAAAGGGGAAAAACTATTGCATAACCGTTCTGGTAGCTGCCATACAAATGACCAAAGTACATTGAATATACACTGTGGTGCAAAAATGAGCCAATGTTTTAAACAATGTATGTTATAAAATATTTTTTATACTTTTTATTGTATTAATTTCAAACCTTTTGCTAAATTTAAAATATGCATCTGTAACATATGTAAAGCAATAATAAAAATATAACTTACATTACTGTAAGTATATAAAAACACAAAATTTTCAAAATCAGACCATTGGCACACTTTTGCTCCAAGGTTTTTTTTATCTAAATTTAATAATTATTCCTGCATATTTTTACTTTCTTCAAATGATCCATCCTATTTGGCGTATATTGACAAATTGAGCAACATAATATACAGGAATTTTGATTTCATTCAGTCAGAACCCACTCCCACAGCTCATTTATACTTTTCGGGGCTCTTTCGTCTTCGATTAGTATAAGTGGTCCCACACCATATGGGGTTCCAGAAGCAAAATCGCATAACAGAGAACATCGAATACAATTCGATATAATGCAAAGTGTCCCAAAAGTCATAGTGTATGTCCCGTAAAAATATCCCATATCCATTTTAAATAGTTTTGTAGTTATTGTATCAAAACACAAGCGATCACAAAGTTAAAATCATCGGCTTGAGACGTTCTAGAAGGATACCGACTATGTAGATGTATGTACGTGTAGAATAAAACTTAGATTTACTTTAGATTTTATGATGTTTAAAAATTTTCTTACGCTATGTAATCAATAGAGAATGAAAAACTGACTGATAAATACTCTCACCCATCCGACTTTTGGTCGCATGGCTATACGAGATATATAGTAAAACTATACAAAAAGTTACATCCAACAAATGTTAAACTCAATGTCTCTAATAGTCACCCCTTTTATTAGGTTTCATCTGTAAAATAACGTTTTAAGGAGTTTTTTGAGTGAGATGCATGTAGGTGCACAACGTGTCCGATTTTTAGTTTTTCTGACTTCCAGTGCATTTTGTTGTGATGTCGGTAACACAATGCAACAAATTTTTGATCCCGGCTTCTTAATAGTTGATCCTTATGTAAATTTCATGCTGAATTCAAATTTGTCTCAGATATGTGAGAAGTAGAACGGTTATTGAGATATGGTCAAATTTTCATTTTTAGTGTTTTGAAAAAAGTTAGGTTTACTAAAATGCCATTTTCTTTGGTTTTAAATCACCGATGTTTGCAAACTGTGACGAAAATAAAAGATAATAAAATTATTTTTTTAAAAACCAATAGCTGTAATTTGTATTTTGGTTCTCTTCTGTTACAATATAATTTAACTGACAAAATTAAAATATCCTGGAGTTCGAAAGTTATGGGAGGTACCAAAAGTTTTGAGGCAAAGGTTTTGGTTTTTTGAGGGTTTGTCTGTAAGGACCAAATTTAAATGTCCTAAATGTATGGGAGGTACCAGTAGGGCTGGGGCTATTTTTCCCATTTAAAATCCCATTACTTCATTTTAGAAAATATTAATACTGATAAGTTAAAAAAAAAACAATTAGAACTTACTTGAGTTATCCTGCGCAGACGAACAGGCAGACACAGCTCAATCGTTTTAAAAAGTAATAAAACGAATATGGTCTTGAGATACTTGGGGTCTAACACGTCTTCTTTAATGTGTTACACTTTATCTCGTTTCAAATGATATATACCATCATCCCTAAGGGTGATGGTATAAAAATGATGCGTATCATAACCCAAATGCCACCCACTGGATCCACACGTCTATACAACATTTACCCTGGTCGAAACATACTTACATTTAGAATTTGAGTAAAAATGGACCATACATGTATATTTTCGAAATAAGTCCATCCTAGCGCCATTCATACATACAATTTTTTTATGATCAAACAAACATAAATTCTGAATTTAAAATACATTTGTTTATAGATTCAAATTTTCCATACAAATTCAAACTAAATGTTTTGGGACCGGCCGTGGCATAGTGGTTAGAAGACGCGACTATCATGCGTGAGATCCTGGCTCCAGTTGTCGACAGCAACTTCGCAGTATTAGTGTCGAGTCAATCGGCGTGTCTAGTAAGAGCTTCTTAAACAGTGACGTTTGCCTTCATCGATAAGCAAGTAGATGCCGTTAGTTGTGAATCTAAAAATAGAAAGCGTGTTAATTCACAACAACGCAAGAAGCTATCCCATACCTCATTCATGGGGTGTAAAGGGAAATTAAGATTTTTTTTTTATGTTTCGGGAACAAAGCGCACCTAATATTCTTATATTATTAGATAGATTTAAGAGTTGTCCATAACGAATGATTAATATTTATGTAGCCTCATCATACCCTCTAGTTTTTGATGTGACAATTTCCACTACAGGATGTCGATTGCACTAGCTCATAAACATCTATCTACTTCACTAGTCCTATGGTAATGCATAGAGGGTACAGTTCAACAGGTTTCATGTGTATTCTGCTGTAGATCACACACACACCCTCACGATCACAATGTGGATTTGGACATTCCACGAAAAAATACCGTTATCCTGTTGGTTTTTGTTTTGCTTAACGACACACAGTGGGGACTTGTTGACTAGTCAAGTGGCTATTACTTCTGCAATAGCTAAAGTACTAGCACGTTGGTAATGCAGATGGGGGACAATTAACCTCGTCCAATGACATGTCAATGTTAAAGTAGCTTCTTAAACGCATTGCGAGGGGATAGAAGCGGAACTAGTTCTGTTCTCTTGGGGACTTTAATTTAGCTTGTTTTAAGCTAGTTACATTCCCTGCAGGGTATTGTTTATACATGAAATAAAATACATACATATATGTATCTGTGAAAAGGAAAAACTGCTTAAGTGTGATTTTGTAGTTTTGTCGAAGAGCACTTTCCAAGTTTAAACCTTATTTTTAAAAACCAATGGAGTATAAGCGAAAGTCTTTCATCGAATCATTCCTAATTAAGAAATAAATTGTTGTACCTTCCATATTTGAAATTATTTAATTTAAAGAGTTATGGTCCAAACAAGTGTATGAGACCACGTCGAACATATCTCAAAATAACCTGTTTTTTCAAACTTACTTTCAATGAAGTTTATTCATACGTGGCTTTAATAAACTGCTTATATCGACAAAAGAGGTTTTGGCGTTTCCTATTACTGAGAACAACTTTTTCTGATTTGTTTAAACAACTTATGTTATATCAAGTTATTTTTCCTTAGCACAATTTGCAATACAGCAAATTTAAATGATTCCAAATATAATTCCAAAATAAATTTTACAAATAAATGAGATAAGCTAAAATTTCCCGGGCTGTAACTTCCTACAAAATAATTCAAATTTAGCATGGGCGTACTTTTCAATACGGAGATCAACGTAGTGCTCTTATCTCGATTTTTTCTTAAGTCGACATGCCGTGGCATAGTGGTTAGAACACGCGACTACCATGCGGGAGATCGCAGGTTCAAACCTGGCTCCAGTCATCTTAAAAGAAAAAAATAAATAAAATTTTCTTTCATTGTCGGCTCCCCTCGAATGTTGTTTGACAGCAACTTTGCAGTATTAAGCGTCGATTCAATCGTCGTGTCTAGTAAGAGCTTCTCAAAAACAGTGACGTTCGCATTTGTCGATAAATAAGTAGGTGCCGTTAGTTGTGAATCTAAAAATAGAAAGCGTGTTAATTCACAACAACGCGAGAAGCTATCCCATACCTCATTCATGGGGTGCAAAGGGAAATTAAGTAAGTTTAAGACATAATCACTGTTTCCTTTTCTCCCCAGTTATAAGGGAGGTTTTTTTAGAACCTATTTTCGATTTTTAAAGTTTAGAATTGTGCCATTTAGTGTAAAAAACAATTGTAAAAGTTTGAGCCCGGAGTATGGTAGCCCATTCCAATGGGCGCTTAATGTTTCAAAGCTCCACGTTTTGGGGGCTTTGATTTGACATAAGAACTACTAGTTCAATTTTGCTGAAACAAATTTCCAAAAGTAAAGAATTGCAATTTCTTTAATCTATACATATATCATGAATGTGCAGTTTTCGCAATTATAAATAAATTTAAGAAAAAATAAGAAAAAAATTATCTGAAAAATTAAAATTAAAATGTTAATTTCGTAATTTTAATTATAACTGTTGATTGTGCAGAGGAATTAAATATATGAATAGATTAAAGAATCTTTAAGATTGTCTTCTTCTATTTGATATTCATATCACCAACTAAGAGAAATACAGATATAAATTGTTTAAATTTGCACATCCTTTACAAAAAATTCAAAATACTTTAAAAAGGAAACGAAACCTGAGGAAGAAAAAGTGAGCTGCAGTGTTACTATACATGGCCACTATTAACACTTGTATATAGTTTCGTTTATTGGTCATACATGTTATCGCACGGTATCATATACTTAGTATTGTCTAATAGTATAAGATCCCAATTAAGAAAATAAATTTTCACTGATTTTCTGAATCAAACGTGATATTAGAGTTAAGGTTTGTTTCCAAAAGTTAGAGCCCAAAATGTTTGGAACGACTTTGTTGAAGATATTTAATCGGAACAACCAAGTCAAAATCAAAAAATAAAAAAAAACACTATTACACAGTATAAAACATGATTTTGGAACTCAATTTTGAGAACTGCATGTGTAAGTAGCCCCAAAAAGAAGAAGTTCTGCATCATTCGCTTTTTCAAGTTACATGCCATAATAATTTAATATCGATTTGAAGTTAGTAAGTATCGTATAGGGTAATTTGTCACGTTTTAGGCTCTTTTGTTATATTGTTATATGGTGGCGTATGATTATATAAGTAACATTATACGTAAATCATACGCCACGGAGTACAAAAGTTTTATTGTAACTGCAAACAAACTAAACCCGGTTCAAAATCATTAAATGAATGGAAAAGTGAAACTTTTGCTTATGTAGGGAAACGTTATATAAACAGATTAAAGGAACATATATTAGTTCACCGAATTAGTGGACATCCCAGGTAGAATAAAATGCAGTCCTATAAATACCCGTGTAAACGACATATGAACGTTTTATAACCATTATAAATTATAGCATAGGGTGACACAGGATTTAAAGACAATCAGCAAATTTTATATATCTTAGATAACTTGGCTTCAAAGAATCGACAACGGTGATGTCGTCGTCGTCTTCGTCGACAGCAATCTTTTGAGTTATTAGTTACAATAATTTTTCCATTAAATTCTTTGAACACCAAAAAAAAATGTGTCAATGTGTAGTCAAAGTACAATTGTGTATGTATGCATGTTTTGTTGTTTTCTTCTTGTACGTCTTCTACGCACTCGTCCTCTGCACCCCCTGTTTAGTGAAAGGATAATAATACAATAATAGATATATTTCTTTATCATATTTCTTCTAACCCCTCCCCCACCAAGATTTGGCCCTAAACCTAACAGACAAACAGCATGTCGTTAAATATCTGTCTCAGTGTATATGTGTGTGTGAGTGTTACAAGGGAAAACAAGCACAGGGTTCGCTCGTTAAACGACCGAATAAAAAGGAACAACATTTGGTCACATCGACATGTTTATATCTGTGTGTGTGTTTGCGTGCAACGAACGTATACGTACTTGAGAAAACATAACAAAAGTAGGGCAGTGTGTTTTCGTTGTTTTCAGCTCCTGCTTCTTTATGTTTTGTGTTCGTTGTTGTTGTTTATTTCTTCTACTTATTTCATGTGTGATTGTTGTCAAATGTTTGAGAGCCACAACTTCCCCCTCAATGTGTGTGTGTGTATGATAACTTAGTGTTCTCTGCTCTCTGCACTCTCAGTGTGACGCTCTCGTGTTCTCGCTGTAGTTCTCTTGCGGTAATAGTGTTAACGCCAGCTTTCATTGCATTTCTAAACGTTCAACGGTGCGGATGTGTAATTAGAAACAAGAAAATTAAATTGCTGTGTGTGTTGTCAATGAAAACATGTGAAACTGTGCAAGACAATAGTGTAAAATAAATAAACAAAGACAATATAAACGGCAATATAAATTACAATTAAAACAAACAAATTAAATGGAAATTACAGAATACAAGTGTTTTCCAATAAATTTTAAATTTGTTTGTTCATGATTTGCTTGAAAAATATCCGTGTGGATATTTTCTTACTTTCCACCTTTTGGTTAAGTGAAGAAAATAACTCGTGTGTCTCTACTCTTCGAAATTAGAGTTTCGTTAAATAAAAAGCTTTTTCTCCGTAGTGGCCTGAGAAAAAGGAAGAAGATACTGCCAAAACGAAATGCGTATAAAAACAAAACAACATTACAAGACATAGGGACTAGCAGTGTTTTACTGCTTTACGAACTGTCACTGGGAAATACAGCGAATATCCATACGAATCCCTAATATTTCTTTCGCTTTATTTTTAATAATCAATCTCTTTACTGTGTTTCCTCTCACTTTTTGCAGAAATTATAACAAACAACGTTAAATAACATCATTAAAACCTACAACAACAACAACAGAAAAACATAAAACAACTAATAACATTGTGTTAAATTAAATTATGAACCCTTTATAAAGTGCAATTGTTTTTGAAAATAAGTAATAAATTTAAATACAATATACTCAAAAAATTAAAAAAAAAAAATATTGCAAATTTTTTTGTAGTCTTAACAAAAGTAAACCAAACCAAAAAAAAAAAGAAATGTATAAAAATCCTTGTGGCTTAAAACTCATTTAGTAGATGATCTAAATTATCAATACGTTTTCTCTGTATCTCTGTATCACGCTGTAACTCTATTAACAACAACCCATACAAAAAAAAAGTGTCTGTGCAAGTTTGTTCGTTCTCTAACAAGTGTTTTTCCCAAGAGCTCCAATACATTTCTATTGTGATTATCAGCAGCAACGGCAGCAGCAGCAGTAACAACAAACAAACCTTTGATTAAATAGAAACGAAAGTACATGTCAACAATTTGAAGAATGGAATTAAGACTGTAATCATACACTTAAGAGATCTGCTAAAATTCGTTTGATTGTCATTCGATAATAAACTCAATGTTCAAGTTTTTGGTGTGAATGTTGGCAACAGTGGAGTGGCACGTTGGTTTAGCCTGTACTAGGTAAGTGAGATGTAATAATGTAATTTAATTTAATAATTTAAAAGTATTAATAAAATATATATATATGAGAAAATTTTTATTTTAAAAGTCTTATATCAAATAGTGTCGACTGTTTTACAAATAGGTCTTTGAGTTAAAAGCGGTTTTTATATATGTATGTATTTGCTATGGGTTTTCCATAAGTGCAGTAAATATAATAATAAATAAATAATAAAGTTTTATAACTTATACGCCACCCCTGGTTTACACATAGTTCCACGAAATATTAATATAGTGGATAAGTATATATCACTTATACGCCTTGAATATAGTTTTGTATTTTGATAACACATTTGCGTACGTTTTTATGTACGAACATGGATATTATTAAACTAATTGTTAAGACTATGAAATGGTAACTGTTAACTGAAATAAAGTGCAATTGTTTTTAGCTTGTTATTAAATAACAGTTAATATGGTGAAGATGGTGTCTGACAAATTGTTATTTTTAATATGTTAGTCTAAAAAAAGTAATGCTTTTTACTACAATATAAGAAGTGTATGCGTAAAAAAAGACAAGTGGAAAGCCAACAAAGTGACCACAATCTACAATACATGATTTTGGGACTCAATTCTGAGAATTTCACGTTAAAGTAGCCCCAAAGATTAGAACTACTGCATCATCAAGTTTTGTCAAGTTGACTGCATTAATAACACTGTGACACAAAATTTAACTTTTGCAATCGGAATGGGATGAAACCAAATGTAAATGAAAGTTGGGATTATGTATAACAAAACCCTCAAAGGATTTCTTAAGTTTAGTGCGAGATTTTTTTTTACACGCATTTGAAGTTGTTGATTTTTGAACGGTGGCTAACAAGAAAAATTCATTAAAAAATCATAAAATAATGCTATTTATCCCGGAAAGTTGTGGTATCTTAATGTTTTTGGGGTCGAGAAATCCGTTTTTGATATTTATTTTTATTTTTAAGAGCCGCTAGAGGGCGCTTTCGTACATTTTTTTGGTTTAGATCAAATTTTTTGTCTTTCCACACGATTACAGCCGTAGATTAAGAGCTATCGAGCTGAAATTTGGTATGCGAGCTACTATCCACCAAGCGGAGATTGGGTTCTTAGATGGGAATGATCGGACAAAACCTACTCCCACTTCCCATACAAATTGTACCTTTCTTGAGGTCTGTCCCTGCGATCACAGTCGTAGATTAAGAGCTATCGAACTGAAATTTGGTATGCCAGCATCTACCCCCAATGCGGAGATTTAGTTCTAATATGGGCATGATCGAACAAAAACTACTACCACCTCCCATACAAACTTGCCCTATTTGGGGGTGTTCGTCTGTTTGTCTTCTCAATTACAGCCTTAGATTAAGAGCTATCGAGCTGAAACTTGGTACGCAAACTTTTAACCTCTTAGGGAATGTTAAGTTCTAAGAAGAGCAAGATCAGACAAAAACTCCTCAAACCCCAATATATGGGAAGTTTGCATTAGAGGTAGGAGAAGTTTTTATCCGATCATGCTCATCTTAGAACTTAACTTTCTCTAAGAGGTTAAAAGCTTGCATACCAAATTTCAGCTCGATAGCTCTTAATCTACGGTTGTAATAGCGAGGAAAATTAGACGGACATCCCCAAAAAGGGTTATTTTGTATTGGAGGTGGGAGTAGTTTTTGTCCGATCATGCCCATCTTAGAACTTAATCTCCGCTCAGAGGATAGAAG
Organism: Muscina levida; assembly: GCA_964034835.1. Lineage (NCBI taxonomy): Eukaryota > Metazoa > Arthropoda > Insecta > Diptera > Muscidae > Muscina > Muscina levida. Next base: position 169,706,243 of record OZ035880.1, on the reverse strand, counting down.
CTATCATACCAAATTTCAGCTCGATAGCTCTTAATCTACGACTGTGATTGCAGGTACAGACCTCAAAAAAGGTACAATTTGTATGGGAAGTGGGAGTAGGTTTTGTCCGATCATGCCCATCTAAAAACCCAATCTCCGCTTGGTGGGTAAAAGCTCGCATACCAAATTGCAGCTCGATAGCTCTTAATCTACGGCTGTAATCGTGTGGAAAGACAAAAAATTCGATCTAAACCAAAAAAATGTACGAAAGCGCCCTCTAGCGGCTCTTAAATATAAAAATAAATATCAGAAATGGATTCCTCGACCCCAAAAACAGTAAGATACCACAACTTTCCGGGGTAAATAGCATTATTTTATGACTTTTTTAATGATTTTTTCTTGTTAGCCAGCGTTCAAAAATCACCAACTTCAAATGCGTGTAAAAAAAAATCTCGCACTAAACTTAAGAAATCCTTTGAGGGTTTTGTTATACATAATCCCAACTTTCATTTGCATTTGGTTTCATCCCATTCCGATTTTGGTTGTTGCACAGTGTTATTTAATGGCCATATGCATTTTTTTTGTGGACTGGCTTTTGCAAATAAATCTGTTTTTATTGTAAGGAAGCACAAAATGACCTAGCACCCTGCAAACATTTTCTATCTTATAAGCTACTAAATGGTAACGCCATATGGATAAATTGTATCTTAATAGTAACTTTTAAGTCTCTTTCAGAGGTGTATATTACGATTCTTTTATAAGTGACGCATTATCATCTTAAGAATGAGACGAAAAAGTGTAATTTAGAAGAGTCAAAACGGTGTCTTTTGAATGGATCGAATATGTGTCTTTTATTTTGTTTATTTGACCAAAGACTTTTTTGCATAGTAGGGCAATGAATACAAATTAATAACGAATTTATTACTTTTTTATATATTTTTTTTTTAAATGTACCCTGCAAATTACAATCTGTCACTTCACCAATTACAATGTTACTGACCACATATTTCAATCTCTTTTTGCTCCAAATTGTAAGTAGTGTTAAATTCTGAATAGACAAACAGTCGTAAAATTAATATTAAAAATATGAAAATTAGAGTTTCTCTCCCGGGATTTCCCGGGATTCCCTGTCATTTTTAATTCCCGGTTTCCCGGGAAATTGAAACACCTTTAGCAGATCAAATTGTAGAAGCTTTAAAGAAGCGAATTGAAGAAAGAAGGGGCAAGCGACTTTATACTTTAGTGAAGTATCTTAAAGATCCAACAGTATTTGATAAGAATGTTAATAACTTATTTCAAACTGCTTCAAAATAAAATGCGATCGCGTACGCTGAGCAAATTTATACTCGTCTTTTTAAAGAAGACGTTATCGTCCTATTGTCCTATTTGTGACATTAGTACCGAAAGACCATTTGAGGATATTTTAACCGATGTCATAACAAATGCAATGTTGCATCATGTAATAGACTACTTAATTACTCGATAAAAAAGGATTTACAATTTTTCGAAGCAAGTGGAAAAGCAGCGGAAAATGTCACCATTTTATCGAATGCTCTTCTGACAATAAGTCCAACATTAGTTGAAAGGGAGAGAATGTTTTCAACAACAGGGAAATTTGTAAATAGAATTAGAAGCAGACTGTCTGATGATACTATTAACGCTATTTTTGTTTCCAAAACATATTTTCAAAATGACAAATTAACTTTTTTCGTTTGTTATGGTTTTGTTTGTAATGTTTTTGTTTTACTTGCAGCTAGTACTATATAATCTCATACTGCAAAATTGAAAAAAATTAACATAGTTTGTCTTGTTTTTCTACTGCGCAAAAATTCCCGGGAATTCCCGGGACCCAAAAAAGGCAAAAATTTTTCCCGGTTTCCCGGGAAATGAAAAGTCCGGGAAAAAGAGAAACTCTAATGAAAATACGATGGTAGTGTATTTTGCTTTTGTAAATTTTGAGGTGTCGATGAAAACAGTCAGTAAAATGTTTGCAGGGTAATTGTGGGTTAAACGTTATTGCGTTGCAATAAGCAATTTGTCAAGGTCATAGCCTATTATGTGACGATAATAGAAGTTTACCCATGCTAGTGCGTATAAGTTATGTGGAATTTTATTTATTACCCATACGTAAGTCAGTTTATACGAAAATACGTGTAAATGCGCGTTCAGACACAATTAAATTATCGAAAAACTTGTCTGACAGGAGCGTTATTGATAACAAATTACTTTGACAATTTAGTTGTCGAAGACATGAGTTGTCGAATTACATCTACGAATTGTGTGTATGAAGGCGAGTGTATTTTAGTTGTTTTTTTTTACGAAAGAAAGGAAATGTGGATACACCCACCCTCCACCTGTCCTATCATTTGAGATAATTTGATATAATTCAACACCGTTGACAGTTATGTATCAAAGACAAATCGAGACATGTTTTTTACTTTTCAAGCTATATTCCTTGGGCCGATTTTCACAAACTTGTTTTTTTTTTTCCTATTTATAAACTAATACTAATATTTCTTCTTTTATGATAACACCTTTTATTTTTGGCCTCCGTTTGTATAAAAACACGACAATGTGCGGAGTAGCTTGGGACCGGCCATGCGAGAGATCACAGGGTCAACTCCTGGCTCAAGTCATTAAAAAAATCGAAAAAATAATTCTTTCATTGCCGGCCCCCCTCGATGTTGTCGACAGCAACTATTACATACTTTTATTAATTCTAAGAATCATACAAAGTCGTCAATGTTTTTTCCAAAGGATTTTGGACTTACCCTCAAACTAACATTTTAAATTCTTTTAATACGATTATCCATTTTTATTGTATTAAAAAGTCAAAATTTTTCTAAAAAACAAGGTACCTGCTACGTCTGCTACGTCCGGCCATGCGAGAGATCACAGGGTCAACTCCTGGCTCAAGTCATTAAAAAAATCGAAAAAATAATTCTTTCATTGCCGGCCCCCCTCGATGTTGTCGACAGCAACTATTACATACTTTTATTAATTCTAAGAATCATACAAAGTCGTCAATGTTTTTTCCAAAGGATTTTGGACTTACCCTCAAACTAACATTTTAAATTCTTTTAATACGATTATCCATTTTTATTGTATTAAAAAGTCAAAATTTTTCTAAAAAACAAGGTACCTGCTACGTCTGCATAATTGTTAATTTCAATCAGTGGATGAATTGGTTTTTCACCACAGAAGTTCTCTATAATTTGGGTATGAATATGCAGATAAACTTTCTGTTACCTATCAGTACACATACAGATATAATATTTGACACAATAAAACTTTGTTGGTTTGACCAGTTTAACGCGTTACATGGTGTGACGAATTGTTTACAGAGCGCATAAGATTACCGCTTGAGCCACAAAAGTAACCAAGCCCAACATATTATTATTGATCTCAATGGGCGTTTAAAGATGACATATATACAACACTATTAACTGTGAGGCAATTCCGTGAGATTTGTTATATTTAGTTAATTTTTTAATATTCATCAACCGGGCCCACTAGTTTTTAATATATAGTCAAACTTCTCTGTAGCGAATTTCTATCTTTTTCACACACATTTTTACCTCTCTATAACGTAGTTTTCTCCGCAACGAAGCTTATTAACGACACAACTAGTGTTTTATATACCAAAAAAACCTCTCTATATTTTTCAATATTCCAATGAATTTCTGCACACATAAAGAACATTTCTAGGTTCAAGAAATAATGTCCAGGATGTTATTTGTTCCTTCCTCAGTAGATGTGAAGATTTTGTCGATAAAATAAGTTTCAATGTTTATACAAATTTTTATGTATCGAAATAGCATCTAAATGAAATAAAAAGCTAGTGTTTACATATATGTATAGCCAAATAATCAGTAGTTTCTCTATAATGAATTTTCTCTATAACGTAGAAATCGGAGATCCTCAGCGATTAGTGAAGTTCCACTGTATTTCGATTTTAAGGAAAGGCAATTTTTCGTGTGTTTTGTCGTTTTTATTCAATTGTATATCATTGAATTTGTAATATTTTGTGGTTTCTTGCCCTTTGTTTGACGACCAGTTTTTGTTCTCGGCAAATACTGGTTGTTATGGTAAATTTGGCTTTAAGTGTGTACAAACTAAAAAAAAAAATTATTTTGCAAAACAATAAAATAATAATAAATTTTTTTTTATGCTTTTTACAAGCAATCACTTATATCCCAAATCCGGTTTATTTATGAAAATTGCGTTCATTGTAAAACTTGAATAACTTAACCTTTATGTAAACAATTTTTACAAAACATAATTAAATAATTAACTTAAAAAAACATTAGGGTATCCTAATAAAAAATTAAAAATCGTTAAAAAATCATAACTCGGTTAAGAATTGACTCAGTCATATGATTTCAAGTAAGTAAAGTAACGAAATATCGGGGTTCTTACCGTTAGTCAAGGTTTTGAGAGGGTAAGATTTCAGATTTATGTTGTACTCGTCATTCCATAAGTTCCTTAAAGCTTTTTTATTCAGTAGATGGTTTTATTAAGATATTTTTATAAAACGCTGACGTTCTGATTTTATGCTTGGAGAACTTCGAGTTATGGAAGTTCGAGTTAGGAAAGGCGTTATTACTTTATTACTCTCTTTACGCTACTTCCAACCGATTTAGTTCGAGTTAGGAAAAATTCGAGTTATAGAAGTTCGAGTAATGGGAGTTCGACTGTAATACATATTTAGATTACTTCTACGTTTGAATAAAATACCAATGAGAGACATGTTAATAAAAAATAAATTTTCGTTTAGTCTTCTGTATGATATTTTAAGTACAAATTTATGTTTTTAAAACTACTAGCGGACCCGTCGAACTTCTTCTCGCCCCAATTTAACACCTTCAGATAAAGAGAGTGGTATGATAAACAATGTATTTCGATTAGTATTCCGCCGCAAAAACAAACAACGAAGGCGGTTCTCCAAAACCCGAAAAGGCAGCGATCAGCTGACCGCGCGTGAAACAGGGAAATTCGAGATCAATCCCACATACTTCCAACGATTGGCCATGCGATTTATTGATTTTCATTGGGGAATTGGAAAGGTTGATCAGTTGGAATTATCTGATTCGTAAGATAAGGATTTCCCCTTCTTTGAATTTGTTCTTGATGATCGTCGGTTAAATCACATTGTTTATCAGATTCTTCGCAGAAAACCGCGCACCGTTGCACAATTTCGGTTGATTCAGATTCCGCAATATGATTATGATCGATCCCAACTTTATCTTTAAATTATGCGGCACATTAAGCGAGTTGAAAAATTCGATCGGATGGTCGCTTCAACCTCGTCAGTCATGCTGTAAACAGATTTGTACAAATGCAGTTTTCAAGCGATATAACTTTCTAAATTGAAATTCTAGCTATCGATGCCTTTATTCATCGCTGCTAGTAACATACTGCCCGTAAATTAATCCAATCGAGATTTTTATAATTTTGTGCAATGTCATGAGTGGTTTTTCCAACGATGTGAACTCGCAAAAATTTGCAGGAAACGGTATCAATCCAGTCGAAACATCAACACGAATTTGTCCATTGTCAAGCGCCAGCAGATGTTTCAAGAATTCAGCAGAAGATGGGAGGTTCTGGAATGAGCACCTAATTTATTGGTCAATTACAACTTCTTGACCATGTTTTCAACCATGCTTAAGTTAATCAGCAGTATTAGACATTCTGAGCAAAGTCATAGCCCCACCAAATCGTTTTAAATCCCCTCGTAAATCCTTTATCGCTGTTGCGAAATTATTGGTCATTGTGTACTTTGGCTTTTCAACCGTGAGAAGATTCATCAAGAGTTTCAAAGCGGAATTTGCAGTTCGACTGTCCTGTTTTTTCCTATTTTTCCATTCGCAAAGTCATTTCGGAATGATTATCCGAAATTTTTCACATTTACATTATTCAAAATTATCAAACATATATTTAAATATAAAATTTCGTCGAAAAATAATTAAAATTTTTCCATAACTTTCCAACCAAAATTTTCTATTTTTCCAATTGAAAAGCCACTATGGATCAATTGCACTCAAAATGTTATTCAAAAATTCAATTTGCGATGCAAATGTTTCCGAAAAAATCAAAATTTTTCGAGTTTTTCCGGAATTTTCCGAGTTTTCCACCGAGAATTTTTCTATTTTTCCATTCGGAAAGTCAATTTTGTAAATTTCTTTTTTTAATTTTTCGAATTTTCCAACAAAATTTTTTGTTTTTTCCATTCGAAAAGCCATTCGTAAAAATTTCACACAAAATTCCATACTTGGTACTTGCTCTAAACCACGAAGTTAGGTATCTTTTTCTTGTTTTTATGTAGCTGTCTTAAGATTATGTTATACTTTGGTTGTACTTAACATATGTATATGAATAATTGTCTATAGTGCGTATGAGATATTTGGAATACAATACCACATTGTTCATACGCCTGGCGTGCTATTAACGCCGTATCGAACAGTTTGGGAACAGCAATAGAAATTAAAAATCGTGAGCACTGAAATAGTTTAAAAATTCCGTAAGAATAAAAAATTTCCAAAAAGTTTTTCTTAGTCAGAAATAATTGTCAAAATAGGAATCAAACGTTACATTATTTAACTTTTCATTTATTTAACTTTTTTTCAAATAATTCTTTATCATGTAAACGGTTAATCATATCTTGACGTAACTTCAAATGCTTAAAACTGATATGTTTTTAGAAGATTTAGATGATTTCGGCCAGTGGACGCAAGTAGTTGTAGTAGCCTTGAAAGATGGTTACCTCGAGTGTGTTAAATTGTGAACTGTTATCAAACATATTTTAGATAGCCATTGTAAATACCTTCACACAAAAAATATGCATTAAGAGATATTTGCGTTACAATATGTACAAAGTGTAGCATAAATTAACTTTTTATCTTAAAAGCAACTTGAATTAGATATTTCTATAAGAATTTATTAGAATAAATAAAATATTTTGCTTGGGTTCCATTTACGCTTGCTCTTTACTTAAAAATAACAATTTGTCAGTGAAAATCTTCTTGTAAAATTTTTAAACGTGGAAAAAATAGTTAATATGGTATACTCGACAAAGTCTCATGATGTATTTAGTAATATAATGTAATAAGTAATACTACAAATAATAAAATTACGCAATCATGAGTTTTGCACATGTGTAAAACATTTTATGATTTTATTATGACTTTTAATTTATGAAATTTTCGTTTATCATCGGAGAGAGAGATGGAGAACAGTTACGAGTTCATGTATATGTACATTAAACATTGTTTAACTATGGATGCAGTTCAATTCCTAGTGTCCGGCCATGTATTTCTTTCCTTCTATCGCATTGTAATTAATTAGTGTGCCTTCTGTAGGGCACACATGTCACAATGTCAGTGAAATAATAATGTTTGTGATTATTCATATTAATAACTGATTTGTCATATCTATAAGGACAATTATTGTTATATCCTCTACTTCTTTCCATCTCTCTCTCTCTCTCTGTCGTTCACGCACGTGGACATTCCTCACCAAACTGTCATTCATCTGACATTATCCAATATCAATATTTTATATATAATGAAATTAACAATATGTATATGTAAGCACTATATATATATATAAATATATATCGATTTGTAATTACAGTTTCTTAAACATTAATAATACATGTATGGCAACAACAACAACAACTACAAGTACCTTTAACCACAACCAAACACCTACACATAGATACCAAACACCCACAGACACACAAATCCCCACATACACGTCGTATGTATCGTCCAAGAACTGACAAATTATATTTAATATCTACAATTTTGTATTGAATGAGTATCAATAAGAAACGCCCGCAACAGCGACCACGGCCGTAATAACAACGACAGCGACGACGATGATGACGACAACGTCAACGACAACAATAAGGACAACATCAACATCGCGGCCATTACCGGCCACCATAGACAGCTATTGAACAGAATTTCCAAAGGTGGCCATTGTACAGAGATTACAGTTGTCGACGTTGCCGACGTCGACAGTGGCAGTGCCGTGGTTGTCGTTGTCTCACCGCCGCAGTTATTATAACATTGTAGTATCACCGATTATTGGTACTATTCGCCATGGTCTATTGGTGTCCAAATTGTCATGACATTAACGTCTTACCACCCCCATCCACGAAGGTAAACAAAACTCAAAATGCAAAAAAAAAAAAGAAACAACAAATAGAAAAAATACTAACTAATACAATTCATATGAAACACGAGAAATCATAACAAAAGTGATGGTCATTTATTGTTGTTTAAGTCATATATTGTTGTATAAGTAACCTTAAGTGTTGTAAATACTTAACACATAAACACACCAACACACCAACACACACATATTTGTATTTACATGGCGTCATTATATGCCTTTACACATGTTATGGTCTTAGTACATTTGAAACAGTTGATGGCTAAACGAAATAGGACACTTTTTGATAAAATCATAGGATATTTATAAAATTACTTTAATAAACTTCTTTTATGATAAAGAAATGTTTAAAAAATTAGTTGAAGAGTTTTAAAGTTTTTTAAAGGGGTCTTTAATAAGATTAATATATATATATGTATATTATATATAAGATTAATATTGACTTTAGAATTTATCTCAAGCTCAAGACCAGGGGTTTTGAAAGAAGTTAAAAGCAGAATGATATTCTCATAATGCCAGGCAGTCTGTGCAGCTGTTTCGGATTCAGCCACGAATCTTCATCAGCAGACTTTGGTATAATTATTGCAAACTGTTTATCAAGTCTTATGCACCAGAATTCTCATTTTGTTGTTAATTCTGGTGCATAAGACTTGATAAGCAGTTTGCAATCATTATACCAAAGTCTGCTGATGAGGGTTCGTGGCTGAATCCAAAACAGCTGCACAGACTGCCTGGCATTATGAGAATATCATTCTGCTTTTACCTTCTTTCAAAACCCCTGGTCTTGAGCTTGAGATAAATTCTAAAGTCAATGTTCATACAAACAGACCGAATAAATACAAACACAACGATAAGATTAATATATATATTATATATATGTATTATATTAATAATCAATAAAAAACTCAACTTATAGTTATAGTTCAAAATAATCTCTTCGAAAGTGGAGCCACAAATGTTGATATTTAGAATATTATAGTTTAATCAATAACACAAATCTTGAAAAAAATGTTGTTGGCACACAAATTTTACAACTGTTTCGTTCTGAATTTAATTATTGTTTCTTACATATATATTTACTTAGCTATATGAAACATTATCATTCTAACGTAAATTATTGATTATATGCCACAAGTTAAAAAGTATCATTCTATTTGCTTTGCTCTTCTGCGCTTCAAGTTTATTCTCGAAAATTTTTCGAGCTCCGCTCTTGTATTTTCAACCGCTTCACCACGTCAATATCGCCATACAGCTCATGATTCATATGATGTAGAAAATCTCCTGTAACGATGTTGGTCATATATATTTTCCTCTTGAGTACTGCCAGAATAGATTTGTCCGTTGTGTCATTCATTTGTCGGTATCCTGCAAATAGGTCTCAAGTCCACTATTTTGTGAAATGGTCTTAAAGATGTAAAAATGTCCCAAAAGTCATAGTCTATGCCCTGTAAAAAAATCTCACATCTATTTTTAATAGTTTTGTAGTTATTGTATCAAAATCAATTAGTTTTATGTACAAAATACAAGCAGCCATAAAATTTAAAATATCAATAATTCAGAAACACAAAAAGTGGAATTTTTTTTCAGGATACCAAAAATACATGGATTTTTGTTTGTTGAAGTATTTTGTATACATTTAGTAATTTTCAGGCTTACTTTGTTAGTATTACTAAAGGCGGAGTCGAGAGAGATAAAAACTTCTACTTTGTCTTCAAAACTTGTTGTTGTAGTTACCAACGTCTCGAACGAGTAGATTCTATGTTCATTGAACTTTGTTTTGTTCATGACCATCGGTTATCTCAATTTTGCCGATTCCATCTGTTTACCAGAAAAGGCTGCAGTCACATTTTGAATTCTTTAGACAAACTATAGGTATATTGTTAATGTATGCCAGTAGCATGTGGCTCCTGTTAATACCGTGCAAGTCGTATTTACTGCAGCTTTCTTCATTATCATCTTCATAAGTAGAGATCAAACGATATCGAGCTATTACACAAAAATCGGTAAGATCATTACTGAAAACTTAGTTTTGCATGTAACAGTTTTTATCGTATCGGTTTGTTAGATGGGGCTTTGTAGGTAATAAACATCTGATCTGTCATAGTGTGAATAATGATATGTTGTAGATATACCAGACCTAAAGCCAAGCTGATAAAGTCCGGTCTGGATTTATAAGACTGATTTTACTCCTTTACTAACAAGCTTAGCGACCATGCACTTGTTTAGCCCAACCGAGCATAAAAGCTGCAGCATGTTCGTTATCAGTTCATCACCACCGGTCTTCAACTCTATCGACAGTCCGTCGGCATTAGCTGCTGTGTTGTTCTTAAGCCGTAATATTGCCCATATATTCGCGTTTTGGCTTGGTGGTGAGCAATCTCAGCCGTCATCGATAATTAGGACAAGAGGAATTGAAGTGCATATTTAGAGCTTAACTCGATTTGCGGCAAGCTATAGTTTTAAATATGACAAGTTTCTCCGAAAATGCAACTATAGATTGCACATTGCAACACACTTTTTCGGGGGTGAACTAAACCAATATCAAACGATAGCATTTGAACTCAGCAACAAAAACTTAAGCTCCATTCTGATTGATGGAAGGCAAAGGTTATAAAATAAAATCAAAATAAAATGTATTTTTACCCATGATTTTTCATATTCTTTGATTCGACTTTTGGCCAAAAATATCAAATTGCCAACCACAATAAAAATATTTGTGACGTAGTGGAGCAAAATGGATTTTAAGGTTCACCCCCGAGGCAATGACCCCCAAATTATTGCATAGTGTTGTCGAAAATCTATTTAAAATGTAACTCAAAAAACTAATGATGCAATTCGATTCCATGTGTCCGAATTGGGGTTAAGCCGTCGAGTCCGAAAATGTGATTCTTTCGTCTACCACGATGTAATTGTCGTGTTACCTTTATGTACACATCCTTTCGGAACCAGCAATTTGTAGAAGTATTGTCTCCATATCTGCATTACACTTTGCGTATTGGTGACCAAATTTCCAGCCTTATCCATACAAGAGGAAATACCTGTACCATAACCTTTTTGCTTAACTTTCGGAAATAATTTTAGGGCTTCACCTAAATGTCTGTGTTTTTCAATATTCTCGCTTTATTTTCTCCTACATAAACTTTTTTCCGTATGTAGAGGCATTTCGTCTCCCTCCTCTACTCCTTATAACGTTCCCTCGCAAAACGCGTTACCTTTGGCTGCATTATTTGCATCATCCAGGTTTTATCTGAGCTTGACTTTTTATAGACAAGTGCGGTCGTTGCGATAGTAGCCATAGAATGCGCAATATATTGCCACTATGTGTCATGAAAAACGGAACTAGGCGCGTTTATTTGTATTGACAAATAAAGTTATTTGTCATAGGCATTAGATATCTCGGATGTATGTAGCTTTGTGATGTCGGGCTATTATATACCTTGCTGCAACTAAGTAGAGGTCCGTGTCTGTATTTGTACCATGCTTCACACTCTCATTCATGACTCTTAATACATGCCTTTCATCGATTATACAATAGGTTTATCGTCTTTGGATCAGGCGATATTTACGTTCTTCTTCTTCTTATTTAGCAGTAACCACAGAATTATCATTCATCATGTGACATTTATTAAAGGTGGTATGTCATGTTTACTGCAACCTTCCAAATGAACGTCACCATTAGGATCTTAAAGAAATCGCATGACAAACTGTCGTCTTATCTAAAGCCTGGCCAGATTTTTGCCTATTTTAACTGAAGGCTTTGTATCAGTCAGTGTCACCTCGAAAAGTCGTATCAGCTTCACAGGAATACCAAAGTCAGCCATAGAATCTAATAGTTTCTGTCGTATCGGAATGTCGAATGCAGCTTTTAAATCGGTATTCGGGATAACTTGTAGATATCTTTGTGTCGAGATCAGGTTACACTCACTACCTTGTTCTAGCCGAAGCGTGGTTAACCAGCCTGAATCTGTTACCAAAGGTGTTGCTGAGTAGATTGAATTATCCGACCCATTTTAGCAAACAAGTTTTCCAAAGTTCCGGTCATATATTTCCTCCAGGCGCTCAAATAATGAATCTTTAGTTTTCTGCTCTTTGTCCTCCATCTGAATGTGGGCGCATATAAAATAGTTCATCTTGATGCTGATAGTGGCTATTTAGTTACTTATAGGGCTCAACAGCGACAACAAATGTCTAAGTCCTCCCACATTCAAATTCGCGTCTTTCTGCATGGCAGCAGTAAAATATGTCACAGTTCTTTTGTCGCGCGCACCCCTTTACCATCTATCGTATAACTTCGATGTTACCTTAAATTGTACTTTTTCGTGCAATAACTTATACTTGTTGGTACCATAAATTTCACTTTTTGGTAAAATTAATTGTACTTTTTAGTACCATAAACTGCACATTTTGGTACCATAAATTGCACCTTTTGTTGCAATAATACTATTTGTTGCCATAAATTGTACTTTTGGTACCATAAATTGTACATTTGGTGCAATAAATTGTACTTATTGGTACCACACATTGTACTTTTTGGTACAATAAATTGTACTTTTTGCTATAATTAGTTTATTAGTTGAGATTAGAGTACGTTTTGTTACTATAAATTAAACTTTTTTGATTTGAAATCCAGTTATTGTGCAAATAGTTGAAAAATGGAGAATAACGGTAAAAATTAGCATTTTTGTGATTTTTAAGGCATTGAATGCACTTTTTCGGGTAGGTTTTGTTCAGCCTTTTTTTCTTTATTCAATATCTACAACTTTGCTTCAGGTCTACTTTCGCGTGCAATTCTCAGATTTGAGTCCCGAATCAATCAGCTGAAAAATGTTGTACTGTGGGTTGCCAACGTCACTAAGAGAGCAATTGTGTTGAGCTTCATTTACTTATGTTGTCTACTCCCTAAGGCGCATCTCAACATTGCGTGTTTGTCGTATGTGCTATCACAGAAAGTTTCTGTTTACTTCCAAGTAAATAACGATGAGCAAACTCAAATTAAAAAAATTCCCCATCCCCCTTCTAAATGTACTTTAAAAGTATATATACATACATCTTGTTTGCTACATGCAATTTTGCTCTAAATACAAGTCTACTATTGTTTTGTACCACACTGTAGTTGATGGTATATATTTAAGAACAACAAAAACACTAAAAAAAACATTCCTTAGTCACAAATCATTATTTATCATTATTTCGCGATGTTGTTTGGGCATTTGCTAAGACTTTTGAATATTCAAATTAAAGTTCATCTGAAAACATTATAACACACAAATGCAGGCCATGTGTAATGCAGACACACAAACACACACATGCAGTGATATATTAAACAATATTATGTATTGTTGGTAGTGTCTATAGAACCACAATGAGAACTAATATGAACAGCAATTTGGCGAAAATTTAGACAATTTGGATTTTATACAACATGTACGAATGCACAAGCGACTTAGTGAGTAAATAAGTGAGTGAGTGAGTGAGTGAGTGAGAGTGTAAGTATGTGTGTGTTACAGTGTGAGTGACTGAGTGCACATAAACTCATAATATTTTATGTTTTCTTATTCTTTTATATGGTTTTGTACAAATACTTGACTTTGAATTTGTTGCAGTTTACAGGTTTAGTGGGCCAATGTGAATGTTTATTCTAAGCCAACTACATAGTGTACCAGCAAACAAACTATTGTAAGAAAATAAAACGAAAGTAAAGGAATTATTTGTAGGGTTTTTTATGTTTGTTTAGTCCCAAAAGGGCCAGTGTCAGCAGCACTGCCAGAGCTAACATTGTTTGAAACCACCATCACATTGGGAAGATATTGATTACGGTATTGAAATTACATAACTTGAACAACATGCCTCTAACATGACCTACGACGGCCCACGATGGACATTGGTCTAGCTTTATCGCATTCTCATGTGTGAATGCCAGCAGTGATCAATAAATTTGTATATTATTATTGTTAGAAGAGGTGGCTGGCAGTCAGTCTTTGCAATGGTTTTGATTTAAGTTCCACCACACAACAACACCACACTCACACATGCATATGCACTAAATAAACCAACAAACATATACAAAAAACCCAGTTAAAATTGGCCCAAGCTCACCATCAACAGAAGGTTTTCCATGTGCCATACCCTGATTGACCTTTTACGAAGCTTTTACTCTCTGTCAAACATATGCAAAGTTTCTGCAGCTGCTGGTTGCTGCTGTTGCCTTTTTTGCTGTAAGATTTTGTAAATTGTTGCCAAAATTTTTTTCCTACGGCTTTATTGAAGATTGCCATATCTACTGTATGGTAGTGGTCATATGGCAGTTTTGTTGAAGAAATCAGGAAATTGCCAATTTAACCGCAAAACAAAACAAAAAACATAAATTTTCTTAGACAATCTCTGCACACAGTTTTTGGCCAGCTCTACTACTTAAGTGTAAGCCAGAAAATGGAAAATAAAAAGATAACTAAAACAACAACGAAACAAATTGGATGTAATTTAATAATGAAATGAAATTGGACGGGGGCATGTGTGGGGTGGGGTTGTGAAGTAAAATACTTACTTGGAATTTGTAAAGATTTGTGCAATTTTGTAATAGGAATATGAATGCCAGAAGAGGAGATGATATAAAAGCCTTAATTTTTCTAATTTGATAGAAAATGGAGTAAAGGATATCTAATAGACAACAAAATACAATACTTACAATTGCAATTTGGCAATTTTATTAGAAAAAAAAGGAAAAGTGGAAATGACTATATGCCGGTCTCTGGTACATAAAACTGAAATTGAAAAAAAGCACATAGCTCTTAATAAAACAAATCTCGTATACATCCTTAAGTTCGCATTACTTTAATGTAATAAGTAAAATTTAAACAAAAATTTTTACACATCACCCATTTCCAGACGTCCAGTGTGACATCAATTTCTTTTTTGACGCCACACGTTGTCCTTAATGTCCATCAGAGTAACCACAAAAAATGTCTCTCCGTACAAATGCTTTCTTGCTATGTATAACAATAAGTCTATGTTTGGCTTTTTTAATTTCCTTTCAAAAGTCCATTACCTCCCGGTCAATGCGAACACTTGTTTTTTTTTTTTTGGTATAGAAGACAACAAATGCATTGCATATCTAGGCCACAGTCAAGTGTGAAGTTCAATGAATTCCATTACATAGAGGATTTCGGTTTTTATTTGTTTTTTAGCGACAACATTAAATGCTTAATGTTGTATTTTGTACTCGTATTCGAGGCGTTAGATGACAGCACAAAGAACACTTGAGCGTATGATTAATATTTATTGCCTCCATAGTTGGGTGTGTATGTGTGTGTGAGAGAGAGTAAATAATGGCGAGGGTAAACAGTAAGTAACAGTAGTTTTTATTGGGCTCTTGAATGGCTACTACAGTTAATTGCAGCTTTGTAGAATGAAGGAATATTCAATGTTTCCTAAAGGAAAACTTGTTCATATTTTTTATAGTATAGGATTTTGTTTTCCACAGAAGTGGGCTTGGTAGATTTTATTATTTTTATATAAAAACTATTGGACCCGGCAATGCTTCGCTATTGCTTACATGACGCATACTTGTAATATGATTGGCTCGCCTACATAAAGGTTTTAGCTTAAGCGTCGATCTTGTACGCCCTGTAACAAATTCGTAACTCTTTAACATGATCAAACTAACAATGTCTCACTAACTGACATAAAACACCCGCCTGCAAATTCATATCTATAGCGCCAAGTACTATCTGTATACAAATATTACTTTATGTAGTCTTAAAAACATTTTCCCACGTTCCCTTCTGCCCACCCATCGGAAATAAAATGTTCACATTCATATTCATGCTGACCTAAAATAAATATTATGTTGGTATATTCATGTCTGCATTACACTACTATGTCAGTATTTCCCTTTAAATGCGTCAGCATCGTGTAAATGAGCTTGTTTTGTCAGGATTTACCGATAAACTTTTTTCTGACGAATTTTGAAATAATTTGTTGATTAAACAAACTAACGCAATGTAAATAGTCCTTAAACTCTGAAAACATATTGACCAAAGTGTTAGAAAATAATATTTAAAAATGTTAGGTTAAAAAAAACACTTCTAGTTTTTGATCTTTGCTGCAACAACAGTACTTTTGATAAAAATAAAAGTACTTTCTGATACATTAAAAATAATTTTTGGCACAATTAAAGAACTTTTTGGTACAATAAAAGTACTTATTAGTACATTTAAGGAACTTTTTGGTACAAAAAAAAAGGAATCTGTGGTACATTTAATGGTTCTTTTGTGTACAATAAAAGTACTTTTTAATACAATAAATTGTACTGAAAGTACTCTTTGATACCATAAATATTCTTTTTGGTACAATAAATGTACTTTTTTGTATTATAAAAGTATTGTTTTGGTATAATAAATTGTACTTTTTGGTACAATAAATTTACTTTTTAGTACAATAAACTGTGCTTTTTAGTACAATAAATAAATGTTCTTTATGATCAAATAAATTGTACTTTCTGCTATCGAGTATTATCTGTATATCAAATAGTATCGCTCTGGGGTTGAAATACAGTTTTGACACGCTCTCTTCGGCCACTGATTGAGAATAACAATGTTGTCTGCAATTTTGAACCTGAAGTGCCGAGTACTATTTTTGAACCAAATATTATCTCTCTGAAACTAAAATATAGATTGGTCACGCCCACTCCGCCCACCGATCCAAAATTAAAATTTCCTCTGCATATTCATATTCGTGTAGCCGAGTACTATCTGTGCACCAAATGTTATTTCTCTAGGGCTAAAATACAGTTTTGACACACCCCCTGCGCCCACTGATCCAAAATTAAAATTCCTTCTACATATTCATATTCATGTTGTCGAGCACTAACTGTGTATCAAATTTTATCTCCCTTGCTCTAAAAATATGTTTTGCCACGCCCACTTCGCCAACTGATCCAAAATTAACATTCCGTCTGCATATTAATATTCATGTTGCCGAGCACTATCTGTGTATCAAATTGTATCTCCCCAGCTCTATGAAAAGTTTTGCCACGCCCATTCCGTCCATATTGTAAAAAAAATTATAGACAAATTTCATTAAAATCGGTTCATTTAAATCAAATAGACAGACTTTTAAATTTATAATATTAATAAGATTATATGCCGCATGCAGAAAAGACCACGTCCATGCCAGCTCATGACTCATACGACGTCGATACTCTCCGTTAACGATGATGGGCTCATATATTTTTCGCAGTACTTTTTTCTTTACTGCCAGATCCAATTCATCCGCTTGCGCCATAACCCAGGCTTCTGAACCATACATTAAAAAAGGTAGAACCAGTATCTGGAATAGCTGGATTTTCGTACGTCGAGAGAAGGCTCTGACATTAAATCGCTTGCTTAGTCCGTAATATCATCTATTCCTAAGCAGAATTTTTTCCATATTTCAATGCTGTTGCTATTTATTAGTTTTAATCATGTCGTCAAAATCATAGTTGCCAACTTTCACACAGCGTCACATAGCAGTAGATTCTATGTTCGTTGAAATCAATAACTTCGTTTTGTCTTCGTTAGATCCATTTTTGTTGATTCCTTCTGTATACCTGAGAAGGCTGCAGTCACATGCCGCAGTTATCGGCCGATGATGCCTACGTAAATCAGCGTATGCAAGTAGCATGCGGCTTTGGTTGAATATCGTGCCACTTGTGTTTACTGCATCTTTCTTCGTTATCATCTAAATTACTATGTTGAAAAGGTTATCTGATTGGACATCGCCTTGTTTTAGACCACGTCTGGCATAGAATGGCTCCGTATGGTCCTTGCCAATCTTCACTGAAGATTTCGTGTCAGTTGCTGGCTGTTGAATGTAGTCTTATAATTGAAGTAAGGATGGTACGTGTCAGTCTTTTTCTCTTGGTTATTTTCAAGGATATACCGCAGTGTGAATTGTCAAGTCATTTGCTGATATACCAGGTCTACAGCCGCACTGATAAGGCCCGAGTACTGAACGTAGTATTTCGAGAGGACTTTTTATGCGATGGGTAAAAGGGTAATCCCGCGGTAGTTGAAGCACATACTTGGATCATGCCCATTATCAGCTCATCGCCACTGGACTTGAAGAAGCCTGTCTGAAGTCCTTTGGTACCGGCCGCTTTATTTTTATGTTCAGCCGAGTTATTGCTCCTCTTATGTCGTCTTGGACAATTGGCGTGATACATTCATATGTGCAGCACACCGCGTATCTGTAACCGGACTTCCATCCTTGTCCTTACAGGATTGGAGCCCAGTACCGTAACATTTTGCTTTTACTGGTAGAATTTTGGGAGTTCAACCCTTTAAGATGTTTACGAAAAAAGGGCGGGAATAGATAACATTTTTGGCATACATTGTTAATAATATTTGTGTGCAAAACTCCCACCTACATTATTGCTGAATATAGTTTAGCGATATCACGTAGTATGAGTTAGCTGATGACACCTTTTTTTGAGGGGCTCACTGATTTTGATAATCTTTTGAGGTCCATAAAAAAAATTGGTCACCAAACTCGCCAAACTGAGTATAGAGTTCTATTACCCTTCGATAGTAGAATCGAACCTATACTGTCAAGTTCTTGTATTTTACCAATGGTCTTCATTTGTTGCGTAGTGTAATAGGTTAATTAGGGCACATACATCACCAACAGAACTATTAACTTGACTGCAGACACAAACGGCATCAGGAATTTGTTATAAAGGCCAAATTTAATAAACCATACTTATCCCATTACTAAGATCCGTTACAATGCACCTACTTTATTGCGGTAATACACTCTAGTTAAAAGATCGCAGCTATCTAATCTACTTAATTTTTTTTCCAACCAATGATGCACATGAGAATGCAGACTGACATTATCAAGGGATATGAGTTTCCATAACTCGAGCATTGAAGGGAAACTGCATAGGGCAAACCTGATCTTCCATAGCACCAGTTCTACCAGGTGGGTAAAAACATCGTCATAAGAGGAAAATAAAGATTGAATACCTAAAAAATTGAATACATTTAAAGGATTTGACTATTGCAGCACATCTAAATTTTGGTATCGGAGCTCTCCTGTTTTCCGGCAAAGGGTTCGATATGTAGTAAGATACCAGTAGAAATTTGAATTCAGTTTGGTACCACATATTATTTGTAGCTATTAGAGTATCCAATTAATCGGGTTAAGGTTCTGTTCGATTAAAAAATTAATCGATTTTTGGATTTTTAATTTGCTCGATTAATCGATTAAGGTTTTTAAATTGCTCGGATAATTCGATTATTCGAATAAGTCGAATAGCTCGAATAATTTCTGTTTATCTGCATACCTTACGTGAAAAATAAACAAATTTAATGTAGGCGTTAAATTTTATTAATAAAAAACATAAAAATAATATTAAAACATAAAAACAAACGTAAAATAATAATTCATGTGAATTCACAAACGTTTAATAAAAATAATAGTTAATTAGGTACATACAAAATGACATCTTTTTTATTTAAAAAGTGTTTAGTCACATCTTCTAAAATAATCTTTTAAAAATAATATGGAATTAAGATGTTTGGCTTTTAGTCGATTTTTTGTTTCGTTTTAATGAAGCTTGACTTTGAAAACACCCTCTCACTTAAAGTAGATGTTGGCGAAACTTAAAGAATTGCATTGAAAAGTTTTTCAAGTTTTTCTGATCTTTTTTTTTGTTTTCTCTAGATACAGAAAATCATCAATTATATTACAGTTTACATTCGATTTTTTAAATTTTGAATACTTTTTATAGTATCGTTCAATTCCAATAAAAGATCATTTTCATTGATATCAATTATTTCCTCTTCTTCTTCCAACACAATGTCATCATCTGTTACATTTATATTACATTTATAAAAAGAGATAAGAATTTATTTAAAAATAATTTAAATCGATTAATCGGTTTAAATTGATCGATTGTTCGTTAATCGAAATTTACTATTTTTTCTTAATCGAAAAATTATTCGAAAAAAATTCGTCGATTAATCGAACAACGATTAATCGATTGGATACTCTAGTAGCTATACTTATGGTATCCTATCTCATACCAATTCAAACAATTTTCAGGAACTTTGTTTATAATTTGAATTTAAAATAAAAATTAAATTCTGAACCTATTTTTTCGTAAATGTGATATTGGGCTATATTTCAAATGTACAGATTTTCAATTATCAGATGGAATAATAGTTTTGTTCACTATAGATACCAAATCAACATGCCCGTACATTATATTACGATAGCAGTGACATTTTTTGTCAGTGTTACCGTTATTTCCAAATGCTACTGTGCACAACGTATATTCCAAATACACATACGCAATTCAACATTTTCTCAGGCTACACTCATCCGAAAAATAAACACACTGAGTTTATGATAAACTACAAAAAGAACGACGAATATAAGAAAACACAATAGCAAAGAAACGTAAATTATCACAATTTGTTACAAAAATAAACAAAATAATAATAAGCAAAAAAAAAAAAAAAATATCAAAACGAACTGCTTTGATGTGAAATCTCTCATAAATTTTTAGATTTCATATTTTCCGTTTTGCGTTTCATTTCCGTTTTCCTGCAAATCTCAAAGCAGCCTCAGGGATAAGAGCATAAGGCGCGAAAATGGGGCTAAGAAAATCAATAGTATTGAGTTATTTCTTGTGCCTAAGTGATAAGATTTCTTTTGAGCATGAAAACGCGTCAAAATTCTTTTTTGTTACCATAAACAAACGTTTTTGATTTAAATGGCCAAACCGCCGGTTGGTGTAGTAAATTCGATTGTTGTTGTTCTATGAACTGGCGCTTCGTTTCATATTCGTTTCCAGTATATAGTGGAAATGGATTGGACTTCTGGCCAAGTTGATTGTTATGTATTTCAGTTTCGGGACCAGATGTTTTTAATCAAAACACTCGTCATAATAAATGGCCGTAGTATTAATGGTAGGCGCGGACAGAAATCCAATGCGAATGGTGGCTGCCGGCAAAGTCATGTGTATAAGTAGTATGCGTATACTTTTACATTGTCCGTGCTTGTGGTATTTCAAGAGAACTGACTCCTCACTCCTCCTCCTCCTCCCCCGTAATTAATGGCAATAAATTATTAATGTATTTTATTCGACAGTGAAATAGTTGAGGTTACATTAGACCGGGTCTGTCTGATGGCCATTGTGTTCACTTTTTCTTATTTCTTCCAGTCCAGGCAAATGTATGAATGAATAAAATGAATCATGGCGCTATCCATGATATGTAGATTATTTGTTTCGTGTGAGATTGAAATGATTTCACAATAATTTATGTGCCCGGTACTAAATATATAATTTAATGGTTTTAATGTTATGGAGGCTGATGAGAGAATAATGTTTATTTTTTGTCCGAGTGCGAGGGATTGACAGGTCTCTCAGAGTGATGGGTACTACATACAAGATATTGATGGTATTTTTTAATGTTTTTAGTTTTTGTTTAGCCAATATGGTAAATGGTTTTTATTGATAAAATAAACAAATTAAATTAATTGTGAGGGATTATGAAGAGGTTTTGTGTTATGGTATTCTTTCCGGAAAAAAAGTTTGTCTCCTAAGAGTTTAGGGAGAAATTGTTACAAGTTATATAAATGTTTGCAAGGTTTATTTATTATGTACTGTTATGCTTTGGACGTACTATGTAGTAGTTTAATGTGTATTAGGTTGGGGAAAAACAAGAGCCAATGTCCTCAAAGTCTATACACTAGAGCTCTGCACAAGTGCACGTGAAACGGCTTCAAGCCTTTTCGGTTTTTTTTTCAACACATGTGATTGTTATGATTCTGCGAAGAAGTGCATGTACACTAGGGGGGTCGAAAGTTATATGGGGAAAACAAATTTCAGAATTTTGTCAATGTCACCATCAAAAATGATAAGTCTTTGTATATTTTAGGATAGCCAAAGTTTGAGCACGATTGGAGTATGTTAATCCGTGCCGCTTTGGGCTTAAATCTTAAAAGCTCCTACAGTCAATTTTGATGATGAATTTTTTCAATATTGATGAAAAAAAAATCCGAAATTTCAAAATTAAAATTCTTTTAATCTGGTCTTATATGATTTCTATGCATGATCAACAGTTTCGCAGCTATTAATAAATTTAAGAAAAAAAAATATAAAAAATTTGACATAAAACCTATTAAAAAATAATAAATTAATCCAAAACGAAAAAAGTGTCAAATCTTAATACTTTTATGTAATGTCACATAGCCTATGAACAAAATGAGACATAGATCATGAAAATCAATTTTCGCGTTTCTCTTCTATTCACAGTTAAGTGAATGTACCTATCTCATTGTGGAATATATATGTTTTTTTTTCACTCAGGTTATATGGGAGGTGGGCGTGTCCTTCGAGGTAATTTGATATAATTCAACACAATTGTCAGTAATATATCAGAAACAAATTGAGGCAAATTTGGTTCAATACTTACAACAATTTTGGAAAATTTCAGTTTTTTTAATTTTAGGATATATAGGATGTGGGCGGGTCCTTTGAGATATTTTGATATAATTCAACGCAGTTGTCAGTAATATATCAGAGACAAATTGAGCTAAATTTGGTTCAATATCAACAACAGTTGTGAAAAATTTAAGTTTTTTGCATTTCAGGATATATGGCGTGTGTCCTTCGAGATAATTTGATAGAATTCAACACAACTATCAGTAGTATATAAGAGACACATCGCGCTAAATTTGTTTCAATACCAACAAAAATTGTTTTAAAATTTAAGTTTTTTTCAATTTCAGGGCATATGGGAGGTGGACGTGTCCTTCGAGATAATTTGATAGAATTCAACACAATTGTTAGTTATATATCAGAGACACATTGCGCTAAGTTTGGTTCAATACTTACAACAATTTTGAAAAATATAAGTTTTTTTCTTTTCAGGATATATGAGAGGTGGGCGTGTCCTTGGGCCGATTTTCACAAAACTTCGTTTTTTTTTCTTTTATATTTATAAAACAATTTTTTTAGTATAAAAAAAATTATAAATTTACAAAAATTACAATTTGTTGCACTAAAAAGTACAATTTATTGTGCTAAAAAGTACTTTTATTGTACCAAAAAACTACAATTTATTGTACCAAATAGTACAATTTATGGTACCCAAAAGTTCAATTTATGGTACCTAAAATTACTTTTTTTGAGTCAAGAAGTACAAGTTATGGTATCCAAAAGTACAATTTCTCATATCAAAAATTACTTCTATTGTAACAAAAAGTAAAATTTATGGTGCCAAAAAGTACAATTTCTTGTACCAAAAGGTATAATGTAATTTACAGAGAATTACTTTAATTGTACCAAATATTTAAATTTATTGTACCAAACAGCACAATTTTATGAACCAAAGATTCCTTTTATGGTACCTAAAAGTTCAATTTATGGTACCTAAAAGTTGATTTTATGGTACCTACAAGTAATTTTATTGTACCAAACACTACAATTTATTGTATTCGGTACAATTTCTTGAATCAAAAAGTTAAATTTCTTGTACCAAAAAGTACAATTTATGGTACCAAAATGTTGAGTTTTATTTACCAAAAGTAAACTTTATTATACCAAAAAGTACAATCTTTTGTACCAAAAAATTTTGTTTCTTATACCAACAAGTTAAATTTTTTATACCAAAAAGTACAATTATTTGTATTGAAAGGTACTTTCATAGTATCAATAAGTACAATTTATGTTACCAGAAAGTAAAATTTATAGTATCAAAAAGTAAAATAAAAAGTACGAGAAAGTAATTTTTTTTGTTAAGTACTATAATTTATTGTACCAAAAAGTACAGTTTATGGTACTAAGTAGTAAAATTTAGTGTAGAAAGTACTTATATTGTACCATATAGTACATTTTAATGTACCAAAAAGTACTTTTTGTACCATTAATTGTACCAAACACTACAATTTATTGTACCGAATAGTACAATTTCTAGTACATTTTCTTTATGTTACCAAAGAGTACAATTTTAAGTACAAAAAATACTTTTTTAGTATGAAAATGAAAGTTAATTGTACCAAAAAAAAAAATTATGTACCAAATTGTTCAATTTATTGTACCAAATAGGACAATTTAATGTACCTGATATTACCTTTATTGTAACCAAAAAATATTTTTTTTGTAGCAAAAACGTACAATTTACTTTGACCTAATTATTCGATGAAAAAGTACAATTTATAATACCAAAAATTACATTTATAGTACCAAAAAATACAATTTATTGTACGAAAAAGTTAAACTTATGGTGTCAAAAAGTACAATTTCTTGTACCAAAAAGTACAATTTATGGTACCAGAAAGTACAATTTTTTGTAACAAAAGGTACAACTTCATGTACCAAAATGTACAGTCTATTGTACCAAAAAGTACAGCGGTACCAAATATTACTTTTTTTGTACCAAAAAGTAAAATTTATTATACCAAAAAGTACAAATCGTGCTACTTAAAAGTGCAATTTATAGTACCAAAAAGTACAATTTATGTGTATCAAAAACTACAACTTATTGTACCAAAAATTTCTTTTATTGTACCAAAATTTATAATTAACGGTATCAAATAATTTAATTCTTGGTACCAAAAGGTACAGTTTTATGTATCAAAAAATTAAATTTTATAGTACCAAAAAGTACAATTTCTTGTACCAAACATAACATTAAGTGTTCCAAATAGTTCAATTTATTGTACCAAAAAGTACAATTTATGGTACCAAATAGTAAAAAATGTTGTATCAAAGAGCACATTTATTGCACCTTGGTGTCAAATAGTACAATTTATTGTAATAAAAAATATAAGTTGGTACCAGAAAGTAGTTTTATTGCACCAAAAAGTACTTTAATTGTACCAAAGAGTAATATTAAAAATAAAATACTTTCATTGTATCAAAAAGTACAATAATAGTGCCAAAAATTATTTTTATCGCATCTAAAAATACTTTTATTGTATCAAGAAGTAATCACTGATGCAAAAACAACAGCACTGATTGTCACCTTGTTCTAGCATAATAAGAAAAGGCTGACTTCAAAAAAATTCAAATGATTTACTGCATTCATTGACATAGCGGTAGTCATTATTGTTTTGGTTTTGAGAGAAGAGAACTAATCGTGAGTAAAAAGTGTTCTTAGTTTGGTTTGAAAACACACAAAAAAAAAACAATGCATACTTGGTTTAACTGTTTTGCAAATGTCTTGTAAGCATTGCTCACTGCAGTGAGTCATTTGTTGTCTTAGTAAAGCAAATGCATTTGTGCAAGGCTCTATTACTAAGATGTGTAGGGCTCTACTACTAAGCTGTACAGTAGAGCCCTGCACAAATTCATTTGGTATACTAAGACAGCACTTTGAAATCATGTGACGAAATAAACTTATGTAATTGTGGAACAAAACGTATGTTGTCCTATGTAATCTGCCTCTGTTCCGTTGCAATAATATAGTCGCTAACAAATTTCATCACAATTTGATATTAATGTGTTTTCCATTTGACCCTACTACCCGCAGATTAGAACAACTTTTAGTACAAAGTTTTTCTAAAAATATACTGTATAAAATTTCATTTATTATTTCCATTATTTGGCAAATAGAAATTTCGACATTCACAAAGTTTAATAGTTTTTTTTGCATCAATAAGAAAGAAAATTATGCTTTTTGTCTTGAATATTAAAGTTTTAGTTATATGAAAAATTTTAACATCAAGACTTTGTTAAAGATATACTAGAAATACCGACAAACCCACACACACACACAGATACAAACACACCCAGCCGCACTAAAAAAGATGAGCCAAATTGATAAATCTAACGAGACTCAAAGGAGAAAAGTAGAAAAATAAACTGTAGATATCAAAGCGACCCTGATGTTGGCATAATCGTATGCTTTTACAGATGCAGATTTAATACTCTTTGTTAGCTAATTATCACAGACGACGCTCTCTCTTTCACACACACACACCCACACTTCGTTTATTTGTAGTCCTTGAAAAGGTTTGTATTTTTCGTTATAGAAAAGCCCTGATTTACATTTATTGATATTGTGTTTAAACAAAAATTTATTTTATGTTCTTTAAACAAGAATACTAAAAGAGAAAGAAAGGAATGGATATCCAAAATGTTTGTGATACCATAAATGTTATGGGGTTCATGATTATGAGACATTAATTTGAATTGTTACAAAGTGATGTCTTCATCTATTATGTCTTCATTTAGCATTAGAGTTAAACGAACGGGGCGTCCGATGTGCTGGAGATGCATAAAACAGACAATGTTTGACAGATACTGCAGCTGGAAGACATGGAGACATGAATTTGAAAGTGGGTTAGTAGGTGAAACGAGAGATTATCACTTAATAAAATAAGTAATTAAAATCTTTACAAATTAAAATTATAAAGGTAGATTTTGGTACAATAAAAGTACTTTAAGGTACTATAAAAGTACTTTTTTTGCCATAATAAGTGTACTTTTTGGTCCACTAAAAGTACTTTGTGGTACACAATAAGTACGTTTTGGTTCAATAAAAGCGTTTACTTAAAGATACTTAATTTTCCTTTACACCCCATGATTGAGGCATGGGATAGTTTCTCGCATTGTTGTGAATATACACAATTTGTATTTTTAGATTCACAACTAAAAAAAAACAAATAAAAAGTACATTAAAAGTACTAAAACTTAATTTCAATTTGCACCCCATGAATAAGGTATGGGATAGCTTCTTGCGTTGTTGTGAATTAACACGCTTTCTATTTTTAGATTCACAACGTACGGCACCTACTTGTTTATCGACGAATGCGAACGTCACTGTTTGAGAAGTTTTTACTAGACACATCGAACGTGGCATAGTGGTTAGAACACGCGACTACCATGCGGGAGATCGCAGGTTCAACTCCTGGCTCCAGTCATCTTAAAAAAAAGAAAATTTTTCTTTAATTGTCGGCTCCCCTCGAATGTTGCCGACAGCAACTTCGTAGTATTAGTGTCGAGTCAATCGGCGTGTCTAGTAAGAGCTTCTCAAACAGTGACGTTCGCATTCGTCGATAAACAAGTAGGTGCCGTTAGTTGTGAATCTAAAAATAGAAAGCGTGTTAATTCACAACAACGCGAGAAGCTATCCCATACCTCATTCATGGGGTGTAAAGGAAAATTAAGTTTTTTTTTTATTTTTCTCTGAATTGATTGATCCGCTTGTGTCATTACCCAGGATTCTGCGCTATAGAGCGAGACAGGTCTGGTAGAGTTGGATCTCTGGTCTTCGAGAGAGAGAGAGCTTGGTTATTCAATCGCTTGCTTAGCGCACCACGCGATTTATACTCGTCTTTTGATTTCCAGGCGGGCATTATTATTTTTGTATATGGCGGAGCCAAGGTAGACAAAGTCATCAGCTTTTCCATGCTCGAAAAGGTCGCAGTAACATTTCGCAATCCACGGTCGATGATATCTATATTAAAGGCCTGCAGCGTTCCATTCATTCTACTTGTACAAACAGATAAAACAAGTAAGAACCTGATATTATCGGTACAAATACAACAAATAGTAGAACAAAACATGTGCTCATTCGTTTTGGATTGAGTAGATCGCGTCTCATCTCTTTCTCTAGTTCTCATTGTAGTGGAAACTTATTTTTCTCTTTATCTGTTCTTCTCAGTGAAGTAACTGTTGTTCCTCTTTTTTAAATGGATATATCCATTTAATATAGATATTCCAGACCATACGCTTTGCGTTGATGATGTTTTCTTACTATTTTTTATTCTTTTTACCAAAAGTAATGGTGTAAGTTTCATCTGTGGCAAATTTTAACAAAAAAGAAAACAAAATTTCGCACTTTATTCTTTATGCTTGCAGCGTCACGCTCCCCACATATTCCAAGCACAGATAACAAGAATACCGATATATCTGTTTGTTATGTATGTATTCATACAAGTATTTTTGATACTTGGTACTTTCACTCTCTCATACCTATTCTATCGTTATCTAAAAGAGAAATATTCCATACGCACTCAATCCAAAGAGAGCGAAACAGTTACAAGCAGATATAATAAAATTGAACTACATACAACAAGTGTGTTTGGATGGTTCTTTGCAGACCTATAATCTATATCATCGGCATACACGAGCAGCGTGTGACTGTTGTTAAAGATGGTACCAATCCTGTTTACTGCAACCTTCCGCATGATCATCTCCATTACGATGTTAAAGAGATCACAAGACAGACTATCGCCTTGTCTAAAGCTTCGCTTGGTAGAAAATGGCTTAGTCAGATTTTTGCCAATTTTTATGGATGGGTAAAAGGCTGATCCCGCGATAGTTGGTACATACACATGGATCGCCTTTTTTAAGCAAAGGACAAAGAACACTCAGTTTCCAATCATCGGACATGCATTCCTTGGGCCAAATCGTGTTAATGAGTTGGTGCATACATGTTGGCAGCTCATCGACGCTGGCTTTAAAAAGCTCTGCTGGCAGTCCATTGGCTCCCGCAGATTAATTATTTTTAAGCCGTCAATTGCCGTGCTTATCTCATTTTGGTTCGGTGGTGGACAATATACTCCATCATCGATGATTGGCGTGATTTCGAAAGTGATCGAAAGTGTTCCCTCCATATTTGCAGCAGGTGGTGAACCCTGTTCCAAAACCTTTGATTTTTACCTATTGTTAAAACTTTTGTGCTTCACTTCTATCTCTGTGGTTTTTCGATATCCTGGCTCTCTATTTTCTTCCACAGACGTTTTCTCCCTCCTCTTCTCATTATAACGCTCCGTCACCGCACGCGTTGCCTTGTATGCAGCATCCATTTCCTCAGACATTTCGCGACGTTCATCCTCGTATCAAGGCTTGTCTGAGCGTGATTTTTTATAACCCAGTTCGATCGTTGCGGCAGTGGTCATAGAATTCGCAATTTGCTGCCACTGTCTGTCGGGAACATCAAAATTAGTGGGGTTTGTTTGAAGTAATTGAGAGAGTTAGTTGGAGTAGGCACTGGCTATCTCTGTGGTATACAGCTTTGTGATATGTAGCTTTCTTTGCGTTTTACGAGCGTTTGTAGCACTACCTTGGCTGCAATTAGGTGATCCGAGTTAATATTCGCATCACACGCACGTCGAAAACGCTTGAGACATGCCTTCGATCAATTACCACGTTATCAATCTGGTTTCTTGTATTTTGATCAGGGGATATCCAGGTTGCCTTGTGAACATTTTTATGCGGTTATCTGGTTCCACTCCCTAAATATTTCTTGCCGAAGCGATGCTAACTAGTCTAAAGCCGTTATCGGAAGGGTTGTTTTATTCTTTTCTTCGTGTTTTCATAATAATTGTTTTGTCTCTGTGTTGAGCATTAGTAACTTCTGTAACCTACTTCCTAAGACATGTCGTTTAGATTACTCAACATTGCGGACAATCGTCTTAAAAAGTTCTGAAATGAATTTTGTCTTAAGATATACTAAATTTTTAAGTAAAAACTTTTAACATATTCACGATGCATTATCACCACCTTCTTACTCTTTTCACTAGTTATGGAATATCATTGTTCCTTTACAAAAAATTCCGTTTAAATTATATTCCGACATTTCGTATTTGGTAAAATATCTTCTTTTTTAAACTAAAACAACTATTTTTTTATATACGTAATATTTTTTTGTACTATTTTGTATGCCTTAGACGAATGTTGACCACAAACTAAATGCGGCAGCTGTATAAAAATATTATTATAGTCATATGGAAGGTTTATATTACAAAATGTTGATAGCAGAGTGTGGTGTCATTCATTCCTTGTTTTTGTTCCCCTGAGTTTTCAGCACTAATGTACCTAAAAAAAAATAAGTTAGGACGCGAAATGCTTTGTGCAGAGGTATTACTCGTATTACAGGGCTTGGGTTTGTTTGGGTATAGCTAAAGAGGACAATCCCCTGTGACAAAATTTCCTAATAATTTGGGTAATTATTATATGGCAACGTTGAACCTCTTAACTCCTCTAAACTTAACAAAACACTACACAGCCCTTTAGTATGTCGTCCACCCTCTCTCTCCTTCCTCTCTCTCTCTCTAACACTAAGTTTAAACACCTACTACTACACTACTGGACTCTTTTGTTGTTAACAAATTATGTCGTTATCCATTGGTAATGAATGACCAACCATCTACACACACCATTACACCATAACTGTATATATATGGGTAATAGGTATGTATGTTGTATGTATGGGTATTTCTATTGGAATAACAACATTGTTGTCATTTGCTGTTGTTATTAGTATTAGTATTTGATGAACACACCCACTAGCAAATGTTTTCATTTGTCATTTTTGTTTGTTTATTTTGTTTTTGGCACCCACAAAAGGAATCCAATACACAGTTGTAACCTTCAAAGTCTCCTTTGATGACAACATAAATTAGGTACTCTGGGACATGATAGGGTAAGACGGACTGAGCTAACTATGTGACTGACGACATTTGCTGGGCATTTTTTTGTTTTAAACATTTACATTTTAATTAATTTATAATTACTTCCGTGGGGAACTAACAATGGTGTAAGACCGTAGCCTAAGAATTCGGAATATTTTACAATGTTCATATGGACAACTAAATATGATAATTAAATGAAAACTGGAATATGTAAATATACAATTAACTTTAAGGTAATAAAATAATTTCCATATTCCAAGTAATTAATTTTGTTTAGATAGATATTATAAATTTTTATTACGCTAATAGGGAGGGCTAAAACATGTGAAGTTGAGGTATTGGTTTAAATTAGCCAAGACGAAGGGGAGTGTTCAAAGAATATATTGAATTTAATAGTTAGGTTTTAACTATTTTGGCATTATATAGGATGATGTGGATGTATTAACCCTTATAGGGGTCATAGGTGTGTAAGAAGCTATTCAAATTGAAGTTTTTGTAGACAAATGTATGGGCGGTCATGACATTAACGTATTAATAGCCATATTTCCCCGACTACATCTGATGTAATTTTAAGATTTAATAAGAGTTATAGACTCTTTTAGTATGAGCAATAGCATCAATCTTGGCTACGATAGGGCTTTGTTTTGAATACTCGAGTTTTCAACCATCTAACGATAAACCTTGCTCTTAAATTTAAATGTACACAACAATTTACATTTTTGTTTGCCTACATTTATTCTCTCTCCCTTAACTTATTCTATTCCCTCGCCACAAAGGATTAAATTCCCTATTGACTAATAACTAACTCAAGCGCACACACACACAATTTAGTTAATACAACATCCCATAACACCATACTGCCACCATCTCCCTCTTACTATAATATAAAAAAAAACGAAACCAACAAGAAATTATTGTTCGCATGACACTGTGACATTTTGTCTTTATTATCTGTAGAGTTTTAGCACGATTATTTCGTGCAATCATGAGAGTAATATAAAAGGAATGTGTGATTGTGTGTACGTAGTTTTTGTTCTCTTGGAAAATATTTTTTAATATCCATCGAGAGTTAACAGGACCAAATGGTTGTACGTACGCAGCTATTTGACTACAACATCAACTAGTTATACTCTATGAATTTATGTACAGAGAGAATCATGGGACGAGGTTGGTACATGGTGGCACAACAAATGGGTTATTCCATCTATGTAGTTGTTTTGTAACGCTTACGTGTTTAAGTGATTATTAATATAATTATTTCTCTTTTTAACATTTTAATTAGAGTTTGTCGTTTTATACAAGGCTTTGTTGGCAGTGCAAGAGCGGATAATTGAATGTCGTGAGAGCAATAAATAGAGTTTGGTGGCTATTTTGTAAATTGCAACTAGTGTTCGATTTATATTGCATACAAGACGGATAAATAGTGTTTTTATGTGGAATACTTCTACGTCTTATGTGACAGCAACAACAGAAATTCATCCATCAATAGCAGAATGTATAAAAGAATTCCAAGCTCTTCGGTATTTTGCGCTTCGTAGATAGTTCGCCACACCAAGCTTAGATAACTGCTCTTTCTCCTGGTCCACCCATCGATGTTTTGGACGACTCCTCCCGCGCCGCCCATAAAGTTTATTGTCGAAGACTTTTCGAGCCGGAGCATTTTCGTCCATTCGTACAACGTGTCTAAGCAGCGCATTCGGCCTATTTGAACGCACTTGAATACGTCGATGTACAGCTCATTGTTTATTCGCTTGTGTCCGCTTGTGTCATTACTAGAGTGTTCACAACCGAAGGCGAAAACCGTTTAACCGGTTTTTTTCTGCGAAACCGTATGTCAGTTTCTTCAATAATGCTAATATCGAATACCCGTTTTAAACGGTGTTTTGATGTCGGTTAACCGGTTTTCAAAAAGGAGTATTTGAACACAACATTGCAAGGTTAGTTCTAGGCAAGTCAGCGTATAGGGTTCTTTATACTTATCAGATGTTCTCTTGGCAAATCTCTTAAAATTTCCTAATGCAATATGAAAATTTGTTTTCAAAATGCTGCTATATCACTGTGTCCTTTCATTTTTAAATTAATGGCAATCCATCCGAATATATATAAAAAACTCTCAATTTTCGATATCTCCTAAACTGATATTAAAAGATATTAATTTGTGATAATTATACAATAGTTGTGAAATCACAAAGATATCGTTGGGACCTCATCTTGCAATGAAAAATGCAGTTATCTCGTAAACTAAGTTTTCGATCTCAAGAAGATGCTTTCTTTATGATCACCATACAATAGTTGGGAAATTACCTAGATACAGTTGGGATCACATCTAGAAAAAGATTGGAATCTCTCTTTAAAATGTGTGGGAAGCTGTCGATATTCGTATGTTTAACTTTTTGTGCCTTTATCTCCTACACTAAGCATTGTGTTGTGAAAAGAATTTTAAGTTTTGATGTAATCGATACCTTAATTCAAAAACATTCTAAGTTTAAAATGTAAGTTTTAAAGGAAACACAATTAAAGGTTTTGAGTAATATAGATTCCACTGATATGTTAACTTCTGTTTTGATGAACTGATCATCCTGAGATTTATATAGAAACATGCTAAGTTGAGCTACCATACTTTAGAAATAAGATATTCAAATGTTTTCATATTTTATTCATATTTATATTTATATTTTGATTAATTTTATAATTTCCGAAAACCGAACGATATCAGTTAACCCGATAGTGTTCAAGTATTTGAACACTATAGTCATTATCCAGGATTCTGCGCTGTAGAGCAAGACTGGTAGGATCAGTGTCTGGTACAGTTTGATCTTTGTTCTTCGAGAAAGCGCATTGTCATTTAATCGATTGCTTAGCGCATAGCAGCAGCGGTTTGCGATCAATACTCGTCTCTTGATTTCCAGCCTGACATTATTATTTTTGTTTATGGCGGAGCCGAGGTAGACAAAATCATTCACGCAGCGTCCCAAACGAGTAAACTCTTTGTTCTTTAAAGCAAATTATTTGGTTTTGTCATCATTTATAACCAGATCCTCTTCTGCCGACTGCTACTCAATGTTCGAAAAGGCCGCAGTAACATTCCGCAGCCCACGGCCAACGATATCTATGTCATCGAAATATGTCAGCGGCATGTAACTTTTGTTAAAGATGGTACCATTCCTGTTTACTGCAGCCTTCTGCATGATCATCTCCATTACGATGTTTAAGATATCGCATGACAGACTATCGCCTTGTATAAAGCGTCGCTGAAATTGGCTCAGACTTTTGCCTCTTTTCACAGAGACTTCGTATGAGCTTCGAGGGGATACCAAACTCAGCCATAGCATCTAATAGTTTCTGTCGTATCAGACTGTCGAATGCAGCTTTGTAATCAACAAACAGATAGTAGGTATTGATCTGCATCACTTGGGTCTTCTTCACGATTTGCCGTAGTGTGAATATCTGGTCGGTTGTGGAGTTACCAGATCTAAAGCCACACTGATAAGGTCTATTCAGGTTCACTAAAATGGGCTTTAGTCCTTCACATAACACACTAAACAGGGCGATGAGAAAAAGGCTGATCCCGCAATAGTTGGTGCACATTCTTGGATCGCCTTTCTTAAGCACAGGACATAGAACACTCAGATTTCAATTATCGGGCATGCATTCCTTGAGCCAAATTGTGTTTATCATCGCCGGTGCATGCATGTTGCCAGCTCATCGCCGCTGGCCTTTAAAAAGCTCTGCCGGCAGTCCATCGGCTCCCGCAGCTTTGTTGTTTTTAAGCAGTGCACGACAATTGCACTCATCTCATTTTGCTCGGTGGTGGAAAATCAACTCGGTCGTCAATGATTGGTGTGATTTCTTCACTTATGCTGCCTTCGGGAACGATAAGCGAATGACAGTGTTCCCTCCTTATTTGCAGCACACTCTGACTGTCCGTGACTAAATTTCCGTCTCAGTCCCTACAGGGATCCCTGTTCCAAAACCTTTGCTTTACCTTTGCTAGAACTTTCGGGTTTTACCTCCTGTAGTTTTCGATATATGGCTCTCTCTTTTCTTCCATAGACGCTTTTTCCGCCTGAGGAGGTGTGTCATCTCCCTCCTCTTCTCATTATAACGTTTCGTCACTGCACGCGTTGCCATTGGCTCCAATTTTGCACTGTATGCAGCATCCATTTCTTCAGACATTTCGCGACATTCCTCATCGTACAAGGGCTTGTATGAGCGTGGTTTTTTATAAACCAGTACGGTCGTTGCCGCAGTGGTCATAGAATTCGCAATATGCTGCCACTGTATGTTGGGAACATCACAGCTAGGGGGGTTTGTTTGAAATAATTGAGAAAGTTGGTTGGAGTAGGCATTGGCTATTCGGTGGTATGCAGCTTTGTGATGCCTAGCTTCCTTTGCGTTTGATTATGAGTGTTTTTAGCACTACTTAATCGTGTGCGTACCTTGGCTGCAACTAGGTGGTGATCAGAGTCAATATTTGCACCGCGCATCACACGCACGTCCATAACGCTTGAGACATGCCTTCCATCAATTACTACGTGATCAATCTGATTACTTGTATTTTGATCAGGGGATATCCATGTCGCCTTGTGGATATCGTTATGCGGGATTCTGGTTCCACTCACTGTCATGTTTCTTACCGACGCGAAGCTAACCTGTCTGAATCCGTTATCGGAGGTGTTGTTGTGCAGACTGCATTTCCCGACAGCTGAACCATTAAAATCTCCCAGAACAATTGTAATGTCATGTGCAGGACAGCGGTAATATACTTCCTCTAGGCGCTCATAGAATACATCTTTAATGTCCTCGTATTTGTCTTCCGTCGGTGCGTGTACACAGTTCGGTGTAATATAAAAATATCTTGTTTTTTTCATTTGGAGAATGTAACAGATTTTTGTGTTATTAACATTCGTAACAAAAACATGTTAATTTTCTCGGTAGAAAAGTAAAAAGAAATATTTAATTTCCCCAGCTTGGCATTTGTTCATATTTCATCTATCTACTACAATTAGTTTTTCTTCTATAATTTTATAATATTTAGTTTAATAGAATTTTCTTAAACAAGCTATGTTAAGTTTTTTTCATTTTTTAGGGGTTTCTTCAGCAGTTGTACAAATAAACATATTATCATGCAAAAACAAAACTGCGATAAGAGAATTCATCAAATTTGTCTTTTCTTTTGAAAAATTATTAACATTTTCATGACCCACGATATTTCTTTCTATTTTGTTCCTTGCGTGCTCTCAACGCGTTTTACAAAATAAACGCATATGTCTCTTCCAAGAAATATTGTTTTAGTTTTATTTAAATAAAATTATTATATGTTTTTTACACAAATTTTTCTTTTTGCATACATTAAGGAGAGCCCAACAACGCCAGCACACACACACATCGACAAACAGGCAAACAGACAATGTCAGCGACAACGACAAGCGACAACAAAGTAAACTTTTCCTTATTCACTTGAGAACGTACGATGAAGACAAAACTTAGCAGACGGACATACGGACGGCCAGACACAAAACACAGTCGTTTGAAAATGAGAAAAAATGGGAAATTTAGTATTTTGAAAAACCAAACCTAAAATGTTTCAGTATCGAAAGAGCAATCGTCGGATCGAGTTGGTTTCGCCTTAATTCAGAACATAAATTGTGTTGGATAATAATATTCTGCGACTACGTCGACGACAACGACTAACGAGCAAGAAAATTTCTTTTAATAATTTTGAAAATTCATGGGTGAACAAAAAAAATAAAACCAAAAAGTCTAAAACCAACAACAACAGCAGTAACAACAGCCTATAGTGAATATCAGTGGCATTGTCCAGCCCGTGCTGGGTGGCGAGGAAAGAAAGTTAAATAAATAAATAATAAATTTTGAAATATTTCGACTAAAAAAAAAACAATTAAAAATAAGAAAATGGTAAAAATAATAAATACATATGTGAAAAGTGCCTTAAAAATTGTGAAAATAAATTTTCTTTTTGCTCTTTTGAAGTGATCGCACCAAAATAATATCATTTATTTCGTAAAAGACAAATAATCAAGAGACGCGAGTGCCTATCCGTCTGTCCGTCTGTGTGTGTGTGCAGCTGAGTGTGAGTGCGTTGCTGTGTGTTGTGGCGTTTTCGCCGCCCCAACGAGTGTATCAACCTGCTGTGCACTTGTCAGTTTCACTTAAACGCAACCGACGAAGACAATCACGACAGCGTCAACGACAACGAAACAACGACGTCATTGTTTAGTAGTGTTTCAACGAACGGCCTTTGATTTTAATACGTAGACACGGGACCTCTATTAGGCGGTTCGTTTGCTCGTGTAAAGTTAT
The DNA here is from genome assembly GCA_964034835.1 of Muscina levida. Classification (NCBI taxonomy): domain Eukaryota; kingdom Metazoa; phylum Arthropoda; class Insecta; order Diptera; family Muscidae; genus Muscina; species Muscina levida. The sequence goes on along the minus strand of OZ035880.1, from coordinate 169,669,349 downwards.
TTCGCCGTGATTTTTTTTTGGTCTGAACACCCGGTAAAGACCAAACACTCGTGTTCATCGCACATTCGTCATAGTTGCCCTTTTTTAAAGTGAATATCACATGTAGTGTTATTTTGTTTGTGGCTATTTTTATATTTAACAAAAAAAAAGAAGAGAAAAACACAACAAAAACAAAAAAGAAAATAATAAAAATAAAATGGAAAATGACAACCACGACGGCAACAAAGACGACATCGACGAAATTATGTTTTGTCAACGTAACATATAAATATATCGATGAAAGAGAGAGAATACAAAAACATCAAATTGTTTTACCAAATTGCCTGTTTTAAGTTGTTCATAATAATTATATGAGGGCGGTGTATTAAGGAATGTTATTGTAATCTTAAGCGCCCCATAGACTAGTACTGCCGCAGGAAGGGCAATATGTATGTATTAGTGAATTTGACTCAGTACGAGAAAGTATTTGTCACACGGACAATGCAGTATGAAAATCAAAACAGTTTTGATTTTCAAAATGAACACCTATCAATCAGATGAACTTTGTTTATTTGTTTGCCGTCTAATATGTCAAATTTTTGAAAATTGTATTATAATAAAAATGTAAACAACCAAAATTACAAACTGTTTTGAATAAAAATTAAAAATAATTTGGAAAACTAACAAAAAAGAGATTTGCTGGAGAAAGTATAGAGGTGCACCAGTCTTTGCCGGCATTATATAAGTGATAGAAACATTTAAACAGCAATTCTCAGATGTCTTTCTATTACAAAATTCAAAATCAAGTGATGATTGATACGTGTGTATCGAAACCTTCAATCACACACGAACACAAGGGGTTCATCGGCATGAACTGCAGCAGTACTCGTGTATGGGGCGCTTTAAAGTTACTTGAAATACATTTAAATTGAGGACCCTAGTGGAAATATTTGTAAAAGAGAAAACACAGAAAATAAATTGTTTCGGCGAAATTGACTGTTTTAAGTTGTTCATAACTATTATACAAGGGCGGTGTATTAAGGAATGTTATTGTAAATTTAAAGCTTTTTATTGTCTCATACTTAAGAATGAGGGTTTATATCATTTGATACTAAAAAGAGTGTAACGCATTTAAAGAGACCTGTTAGACCCCAAGTAGCTTAAGACCAAATTCGTTTCAGAACTTGTTAAGGCAATTGAGCCATGTCCGTCTGTCTTGCTGCCTAATGGACAGGATAACTCGAGTAAACCCTAACTGATTCTTATGAAAATTTAGCGGTATTAATATTTTCGAAAAGTAAGAAATTTTTTTTATCCACAACTTCCAAATGGACAACTGGAACGTATTTGAATTTGGTTAGGTTAATTATCTTATAATAGTAGACAAACCCTCAGAAAACCGAAACCTTTGCCATACCACACCTTTCTGGTACCTTCCATACTTCTACTTCTTATATGGCAGCAACAACAGAAATTCACCCATAAGGCGCCGCGCGTAGAAAAGAATTGCAAGCGCTTCGGTCTTTCGCGCTCCGTAGATTTTTCATCACACCAAGCTTATATACAGCTTTTTCACCTGGTCATTCCAACCTCCCATACAAATGACCGAATTGACCCTCACAGTTTTAGATACAAATCTTTTTTGTAAGTACACTGAATTCAGCCATATTTTGCGATAGATGTACTCTTATAAAAATTTGACTCAGGAATGAATATGGACTATATCGGCGGACTCCTTCTGGTACCTCCCATACAAAATGACCTATTTTTGGAAAAGTAGTTATTTTCCCAATAACTTCCAAACGGTAAAGTGGAATATTAGTTTAATTACCTTGCACTAGTAGACAAACCCTAAGAAAACTGAAAACATTGCCACTCCACGCCTACCTCTACCACTGGTACCTCTCATACGAGTGACTGAATTCACCCCCGTAGTCTCACATACATATTAGAGTGGGTCAGTTTTTTTCCTGACTAAGCGGTTGTCAAAATTGTAATCTACGATGATTTATAAGAAAAATTGACCATGATACTATTGGTCTAAAATCTAATTTGAAACCTCGGTTTTTAACGAGATACTTTCCGTATTGGGGAAAATCCGCAACAAAGCCCACAACTGCCCCGGAATCGTCCTTAAAGTGTTCCAATGTGTGACCGACCTCCAGTCATTTAGCCCTCCTAACATTTTTCCAAAACATACCTAACCCCCATCTTCACCCCCTAAGGGGGTTACCATACAAAGTATCTAATTTTTAAAAAAATTGTTCCCACGCTCTAACTGTCCCAAGAGGAGTCATATTTTCCTAAGAAACCGAGAGTCTAAAATCAAAATCGAGCCCCCGGTTTTTACCGAGAAACTTTTCGTATTGGGGAAAAATCCGCAACAAAGCCCACAACTGCCCCGAAATCGGCCCTAGAGTGTTCCAATGTGTGACTGACCCTCAGTCATTTAAGCTCGCAAGCCAGGAGCCGCAAAATTTCAAATGAGCTCTCGTCTCGCGAGCATATAGCCCAAATAAAGAGCTGGCTCGCGAGTCAAAAAGTACCCTTATTGGCCTTAAAGTTCTTTTCTCATGTACAAAGTACTTTTTTTGTACCAGAGTACTTTTTGTATCAAAAAGTACGTTTAATGTATTTTTCGGCACAAAGTACTTTTTTATTCATAGTATGTACTTTTTGGTACAAATTACCAGAAGAATTGGCCCAAAAACACTTTTTGTTTCACAAAGCACTTTTTTTATATCAAAAAGTACTTTTTGGTTCATAGTACTTTTATTGTACTTTTTGGTACAAATTACCAAAAGAACTTTTTTATGGCAAAAAGTACTTTTATTGGCCCAAAAACACTTTTATTGTACAATGAAAAAGTACAATGAAAGTACTTTGTGCAACAGAAAAGTGTTTTTGGCCAATAAAAACAATTTTTGGCATAAAAAAGTACTTTAAGCCGAAAAGTACATTAAAAGTACTATTTGTTACAAAAAAGCAGGTTGCAAAAATATTGGGGGTCGATCATACATTACACCCCTCTAGGGGCGACTCCTTGGCAGATAGATCGGCGGAAGCAAAGTGTATAAAAAAAATATCTGTAAAAAGTACTTTTTGGTTCATAGTACTTTTTTGTGCTTTTTTTACAAATTACTTTGTTTTGTACCGAAGAACTTTTTTTTTTTGCAAAAAGTACATTTATTGCACCAAAACACATTTATTGCCCCAAAAGTACTATGAAAGTACTTTTGTACAAAAAAGTACTTTGTGCAACAGAAAAGTACTTTTGGGTCAATAAAAACACTGTTTGGCATAAACAAGTACTTTGGTACAAAAAAGTACTTTGTGCCGAAAACTACATTAAAAGTTATTTTTGTTACAAAAAAGCGGGGTGCAAAAAAACATTAAACATTAATTACACCCCTCTAGGGGCGACTCCGCGGTAGCAAATTTTATATCCCTGGGGGTAGGTATATTGGGAAAAATTACTGGGGGTCGTTCATACATTTGAACCCTCTGGTGGCGATTCCGGGGCTGTTAAGGGACTTGTTGTGGATTTTTTCCGCAATACGAAAAGTTTCTCTTTAAAAACCGAGGGCTCGATTTTGATTTTACACCCATGGTTTCTTGGGAAAATTTGATTAGAATTCATCGTAGATTATGATTTTGATAACCTTTGACACTGTCCCTCTGGTACCTTCCTTACAAATGACCGAAATTGCCCACATAGTTCTACAAAGCATATCTTTTTGTAATCCACTGAATTTAGTCAAATTTTGCAAAATGAAAAGGTTGATTTACGGCAAAAAATCATACACCCTACTGCCACGCCCTATACAAATTTTTTAATTTCGAAAATAATTTCTTTAAAGAGTCTTCTCAACATATTGAAAATAGTATACTTTTTATATTTTGCATTTATTATTGAAAGTTAGAAAAGTGGGAGGTTTACTCCACCCATTTAAATTTATGATTTTTTTGTGATTGTCTCGAGAGTCCTATATCCCACCGTTTACGCTCCACAAGCGGGCAAATAAAAATACATAACATAATAATCAAGACTTAAACAATATCTTATATTGGGTGAAGGTATTTATCAGTCAGTTTAAGTGTCTGAAATGTCTGTACTGGTTTAAAATTAAAACCACTTACATCTTCTCTGATTAAGTCAGCTCATGGAAGAAGAGTAGAATTACTGGTTTTATCTCACTCAAATGATAATTCTCAAATGATATTCTCTCATATAAACACATAACCCACTCATAATTTTACATTTAGTTTTCTAAAATTTTTAGTTTTGTTAAAATCTATTTAGACATTATAAGTGACATCTAGACATCCTTTCTCTTTTACCGCCCTTAATATAACGCACTCGCTACGAGAACAACAACAACAAACTTAAAAAACAGCAACAACAACAATAATTAAGTATTTTTGATACTCCAACAAATAATTAATATATGTATATTTTATATTTAGCGTTTGTTACAAGTTAAATATACATACATATAACCAAAATGAAATTTTGAAAGAAAGCCAAACAAAAATCGAAAGCAAAAACAACAAATACTAGAATCTCAAGCCAAACGATGTTCGAATCATCAATACAACGACGAAGACAACGAGTAGTACAACATAACTTGAGTGGTGCATATTTATTATTATTAATATCGCATCATGAGTCTCCGTAAGCAACAGCTACAACAAACAAAGTGTTATGTGTAAAATAAACAAAACAACAACAATAAACGCAGATAAAAATCAAAAAATAGAAAATATTGATTCTAATCGAGAATTCATGTAATAAGACGACGACGAGGACAACGACCACCACAACGGAGACGGCGGCGGTGTTTTCCTTGAGGAGAAATGGCGAACTTGACAGACCTTGACGAAACGACATTTGTAAGTTTTGTTTATCTTTTTGGGAACCACCCAGATGGTTCCGTGTGTATATATGTATGTGTTATATGCATTTGCATTTGCACGATATAATGAACTATGTAATCATGTAATCACTGTCAAATTGCGTTTAATACCGGGAATAAATAAAACAACAACGAGTTTAGTTAGGGGTTTAACAGTTATGTGATCGGTTGGCATATGAAATAATGGATATTTGGTTAACAATAAAACAATAGTTTTGTCAACTTTATATGTTGTATTTAAAGTAACATAGTGGTCTCTTTGTAGTTTGTGTTTTTGTATGTTGATTTGTTCTCTGCAAAGGTCAAACAATTCAAAATGTAAGCTTTACTGTTGAACACTGATGCAGGTGATCACATCCCCCTTTAAAGGAGAGGACCACTTAGGTCCTTATGAACCCATTGTGTTGAAATATATAGTTATTGTTCCATTGTTCTAAAATTCGAAATTAAAAATATTGAAAGTAGATGTCAATGTTACATAAGCTAGTTTTTGAAAATAACTTACTTTTATAGAAACAGATTAAGTAACATAAGTTACTGTAGATCAACACAATGAGTCTCTTAGTAGTGTTGGCAGCCACAAGAAGTTAGGATCGGGTGCGTCGGCCTAATAAGACACTCTCCTTATATAATATAAACAAATTATTATGAAAACATATAGAAAAGGAAAGGCAGGACACCCCCAATTGATGACTAACCCCACAAACGTTATAAAGATAATGATTTAAGATCGTGTACCTGGAATGCCAAAGCTCTAGAAACTGGTGAAGCTATCCAATTTGCGGATGTCCTGGATGGAAATATAAGACTGACATTACGAGACAGTAATGCACACGACAAAAGAATTGTGACATTTTCCCCAGTTGCCATGGTTCTAGGAGATTTTTATGGTAAAATAGGAATAAAGAACCGGCCGTGGCATGATGGTTAGAAAACGCGACTACCATGCTGTTGATCCCAGGTTGAAAACCCGGCTCCAGTCATATAAAAGAAAAATTAGCTTTAATTGCCGGCCCCTTCGATATTGTCGACAGCAACTTCGCAGTATAAGTGTCGAGCCAATCGGCATGTTTAGAACATCTTCTCAATCAGTGACGTTCGCATTCGTCGATAAACATGTAGGTGCCGTTAGTTGTGAATCTAAAAATAGAAAGCGTGTTAATTCACAATAACGCGACATGGGGTGTAAACGGAAATTCAGTTTTTTTGTTTAGCAAAGGAATAATCAATAGAAAAATTCTGTTTACACAGAAACGCCTCTGATAATGCCATATAAACCAGTAGAGAAATTTCATTCAGATGAACTGACTCATTAATACCATCACACTACGTATGATATTATTTAACTCTCGGGTTATTGTAAGTAAACGATTTTAAAATGAAATTACTTATGTATTATTATTTGCCTACCTGTGAAGCATAGACGGTTGTATATATAGGTTCGTGTGGCCAGACGTTTACAGACATGTAGTGAATATGTCAAACAGGTTACAGTGTAAAAAGTTTTAATGATTTCATTAACAAATGAAGCAAGTTCTTGAAAGTTGTCCGACTTTTGTCTATAAATCTGAGGTATCAATTGGCTAGTACCTGTTCTGAGATTGGTGATGAGGGGAAGTGCTAATTTGACTGATGTATAGTATTTCGTAGTCAATTGACACTTTAGCGGCCAACTCTATACAAAACGTACTGGTTCTCCACACACACAAAATTTCTGGAATCAAGACCGGTTCATGCACGCCCAGAGAATAAATCATTTGAAAATGGTTCAAGAACTTAAATTACTGAACCGAAACTAAACTGGTATGGTTCAAGGCTCGTCACAAAGTGTCAGTCCGGTGTAAATTGACACTTTAGCGGCAAGCCCCATAAATAACGTTTGTATATAAAAGCTTTGGAATTAGGACCGGTTCATGCAACCCAGGGATCCGGTTCCGGGACTTGTGTCATACCAGTCATTTTTCCCTTAAGGAAAGTTGTGAGTCGATCAAGATATCCATGCAATGATATCCGAAGTTCAACCTGGATATTCCCTGACCAGAAGACAAGAAACTAAATTAATCCTGTGATAACACTATGACACAATTTGAGGGTCATTGTATCGGGGGTGAACTAAACCAATATCAAACGATAGCATTTGTCCTTAGTAACAAAACCCTAAACTCCATTTTGCTCCACTACGTCACAAATTTTTTTACAGTGGTTTGAAGTTTGATTTTTTTGGACAAAAGCCAATTCAAAGAATATGAAAAATCATCTATTAAAGTACATTGTATTAACACAATCAGGGGAATATTTTAACCCTCAAGCTCCCACCCGTATGGGACATTTTTGGTCCAAATTTGAAAAACTGTTTAAATTTCAACTTTGGAGGGAGGTCAAGGCTTCGAATCTTCGATAGATATTTCTTCGATATTTTCTGGAAAATTTCAACAAGAGTCACCGAATACAAATAACCTCTACGAGTCAAAGGTTATAAAATAAAATCTTAAGTACTATAAACAAACGCCCATTAATTACAATGTTCCTGACAATAAGTGACAGCATATTGTGCATTCTACGACCAGTGCCTCAACAACCGTAATTGCATATGATAAACCATGCTCAGACAAGTCCTGATATGTTGAAGGATGTCGCATATTGTCGTAATGCATACAAGGCAACATTGTAGTCAATTGTAACGCGTGCTGTAAGGAAACGATATAAGGAGGAGAGTGGACAGACGAGACGTCTCTTCAAAAGGAAAAAGAGGAGCGATAATTCCAAAAGTATAGGGTGAAGAAAAGTATAAAGGTGAATACCAAAATCCTACCAAAGATAACAGGTGAAGGTTTTAAAAGTACACTCGGAACTTTAAAAATCTCCTGAGCCCTTTCGGGACCTCCGATACAAAATGACCAATTTTTGTAAATTTAATATTCCTACCATAACTTTCAACGGTGAGTTAATTTATCTTGTAATAGTAGGCAAAACCGACCGACCGTGGCATAGTGGTTAGAACACGTGACTACCATGCAGGAGATCACATGGCATGTCTTAGTAAGAGCTCCTCAAACAGTGACGTTCGCATTCGTCGATAAACAAGTAGGTGCCGTTAGTTGTGAATCTAAAAATAGAAAGCGTGTTAATTCACAACAACGCGAGAAGCTTCCCATATCTGATTCATGGGGTGTAAAGGGAAATTAAGTTTTTTTAAGTAAGTAGGAAAAACCTCAGAAAATGGAACCATTTGACATACCCCTTCTGTCACCCACCACATACATATGACCGAAATTGCCCCCATAGTTCTGTGGTTTTTCCTAGCAAATCGCCACTTTTTGTTCACATTAAGTAAATGATGTCAAATTGCAATATGTTTGACAGTCCTTCGAATTGTCTAATTATTTTCCCAAAATAATGAACCGTTACGAAATTTTCAACGTTAAAAATAACATTACTTCAACATTTTATAAAAAGGTTTTCATAACACCCTACTACATTATGGAAAAATGTTAAGGACGTTGGGGAGTAATCTGGTGCCTGTTGCAGGTCAGGTCGAATACAACATGAATCTCTATACCAATGTTCTCTAACACCCTTCAAATCTTTTCCTCTCACATAAAGGCTTATGACCAGGGCAACCGGAAATTTGCCCTAAAAATCGAGTTTTATGCGCATAAAATATGACATGAAAAATGTCATAAAATCAACAAAAACATGCTCTAAAAAATTAAAATCACACAATTTTTTTCATATGAATTAGAAATATTTTTATTTTAAGGTAAAAAAACAGATTAAAAATTTAAAAAAAAATCAATATTATTTTAAATTCAGAATTTGTAAGTATTTTTTGGTAAATTTTCATACACAAATGTTGAGTAAGTAAAATAAAATAGAAATAAATATTTAAGTATTATTATTTAAGGAACAATTAAAAAATATCACATGAATTTATTTAACATTAAAGTAACAAAAATCTTAAACCATGTTTCCTAAGTATCACGGTATTTTTGTATGTTGAGAATCTTATTTGAGATTGTTGTTGCAATAAACTAAAAAATATTGAGATAAGTTATCGAACTAAAAATTTTGTCTATTATAACGTAAAATGTTTTTGTACATTGAGAATGATCTTTCAACATCCACAGCTATAATTGGAGCGAATTTAAGGGACAGTATTTCCTTTAATTCGTATTTTGATGTTAATGTTGGCGCAGATCCACACAATTCTTTACAAATACTTTTCACTTCTTCCAAGCCAACGTTTTTTGATATAATTAGATTCAATTTTTTTTTACTATTAAATTTATTTCAGAATCCGATAAATTACACTGTGCTACACACAAAATATACAGGGGTTCGCATATAGCATTTCTGTTAGACTGGAGTCCATAGAGTACAGTAACACTTTTAGTTTTTCTCGGTCACTTCGTTAAGTAATGTTTTTATACCAAATTATGTGAAATGACGATATTCCTAAAATTACAAGTTCCAAAATTCATAAGTCTTCTCTTTGTAAACCTATATTCAAAAGTTTACATCTGTTTTAAAGCTATGACTCCTTTCACCTTTTATTAAAAAAAATAATTTTGAAAATCAGTTTAAAAATTGTGAAACGGTGGCAGTTTTAGCAAAACAACCCCGAAAAAAAATTGCGAATTCTCATTTTTTCAATGCTCTCAGTTGATCAAAAAGCAGCGTAATGTATATTTTTTATTTTCGTTTAACATTTCACAGTTGTGTAAAACATGGAGTAGATTTGGGTGTTAAATTTTAAAAAACCAAAGTTGCAAAGACGCTTGTTTTTACGAACAAAAAATAATGTGGAAAACAATATAAAAATAAAAAATATGGCCTAAAAAATATAAATTATGCTTTAAAAGGAGTTTTTTTTTTTAAATTATGCCCCTAAAACCAAAATTTGCCAAAATATGACTTTATGGGTAAAATATGCCAAAATATGCTCTAACAAATAGGTCTCAAAACACTTGTAGGACCATGAAACATGTAAATACATTACCCATTTGTTAATATCTCGTTGTAAAAAAAACATGCTGTAGCATATTTCCGGTTGCCCTGCTTATGACTCAGTTAATTAACTGGTTCATAACGGTTTTGGAAAGAAGAATCTTAGACCTTTCCAACGATATATATGTATATTTATATAGATAACTTGATATACCTGTTTGTTTTTGCTTTGAAACCGCAAACTTTTTAGATTTTTTCACTATTTTTTAAGTTTTTTTCCTAATGTTTATTATTTTTTTTAGTTTTGTTTGTAAAAATTGGTTACACAGTGGTTAAGTTCGGCAAGTTTTATAATGAACGCAATATTTATTTCGTATTTTTTGCTCTGCTGTATTGGGGATAAGCAATGACATATGATAACCACAGAGTTCTACATGCAAATCTTTTCGTTAGTTCAATGAATTATGTCAAATTTTGCACAAGGCATGTGTTTATTGAACGTTGATTTATGGACAAAAAATAAGAAACGATAAGGTTTACTCTACCCATTTCTAATTATGATTTCCTTTATAATTTTTGTTCGTATTGAAAATAAATTTTTTCCTTCGTTCTTTCGATACTTCGATACAAACTGATAAATTTCTCAGTGATATTGAACTTGTTTTATTTGTTAGTGAAATCATTAAAGCTTTTTACACTGTAACCTGTTTGACATATTCACTACATGTCTGTAAACGTCTGGCCATACGAACCTACATATATATACAACCGTCTACGCTTCACATGTAGGCAAATAATAATACATAAGTAATTTCATCGTTTAAATCGTTTACTTACGTAGTGTGATGGTATTAATAAGTCAGTTCATCTGAATGAAATTTCTTTACTGGTTTATATGGCATTTTCCTATATAAGGTTTAGGTTACGAAGATTTCTAATTCAGAGGGGGTTCTGTATTTATTTACTATCACGATACATATAACTTTAGCTCTGTTGAAGCTGTATTAATTGCTTATTTCCTTTAGACGTTGCCTGTCAACCTCACGGTGGTCGTATCATTAGAGAAACAAATACTTTCTTACAATCTTGCAATAATAAAACACAATGCCAATTTAGAAAACTGATGTTATTTATATTACCCCCGAATAATGTCTAACAATGTATTCATAGTTACATCATGGTTTACCAATAAATTGTCATTAGTTCAAGATCATTTCGTTAATGATTTGTTCATATTACGAATATATTGCAAATATAAATTGCGATCGTAAATTTCAATATAAAATGAATTATTAGAATATGCGGATGTAGATACTGAGACACTGGATGTAATAGATACTAGTTAACAATATAAATTAATTTCTATTAAATTGTGTTGATAAGTAATATATTTTTTATTGGTGTTAATTGCAACTTTTTTTTCAATATATCGTTATAAAATGCAATAAAACGACATTGGTACATGATAAATGATTGTGTCGGCGACACAGCGAGTAAAAAAGTAATTTGCAATGAATTTTGTTCAGAATTTCTAAGAGCTTTCTCTTATGTTTAATGTAGACGTTGGAAATTCTAAGAAAATGTGAAACTATTGGGGGCGGTAACAAACATAGCGATGGGGCATAGATATTCATAGACATGCCAATCGGCAATATAGTGTACAATGTGTTATATAGGTCATATGAGTTTATGAGTGAGATCTTTGACAGGTGGTGGTATTTTAATTAATTTTCATTGTGTTAAATTGCCTAGGAAATATAAATTTATTTAGTGTTTGGATGTATATAAAAGCACCTAACGAACATTTGCACATATGTGCCAGTTAGAATGACCATGGTCTAAGTCAAGACAACAATTTTCAGGAGTCTAGAAAATGTACCTTTACATATGCATTCTTCGTTTTATGCACAACAGAATTGTTTACATTGTTCGTATAAGAGTGGTCTAAGTCAGACAATGCAAAGTGGTGACTTAAAAACTGAACTAAAATGTCACCTTTAAATAATTCAGGTACTTTTAACAATGTTATGCGCAAAAATAAAGTTATGCGCAAGTAGGGACAGTCGTCAAGGGTCAAAAACCGTTTATTAATCCCGATTTTTGGAACCGGGTGTCTGAAACGGGCTAGCCATTGTCATTAGGGATATATAGCAAACGTCTATATAGATATAAAACCTGTTCTTAAAACCGATTTTTGGAACCGGGTTTTTGAAGCTGCCCAGTAGGAAGTGTCTGCAAGACATCCTCAAGGATAGGTGCACGACCATAGAAAATCTTTGATGACACGTAGGGGACCGTCCATACAAATCGTGGACGAAATTTTCATACAAGTGTCCGCTTTGTCTTGCACGATCTGATGAGCGACAATGTCGGTCAAATTGTCGTTGATGCCTAAATAAGCGACATGTCGCCTACACAATCATGCACGACATAATGATCGACAATGTCGGTCAAATGACCAGTGCTTAATAATTTAAAATAACAAATTGATGTAGTTTTATTGAAAACGTGCGATACATGAACCTTCACGCACTGCTGTTTCCAACAAACTGAACATTTTTTACTTCTAATTTCCTCTCTTCAATTCTATGTCGTTATTTTTCCGTGACATTGAACTTTTTAGTTTGATGCACGACAACATTAGTATTTTGTCGCTCAGCTTGTCGTCAACCGAGTGTTCTGACGACAAGTACATAAATTATTCACATTTTGTCTTGAGGACTGCGTTGACAACAAAGTCGTGTATGACGATACTTCCTACTGGGGTTTTACAAATTCCATTAGAGTAAGATAGCGAAACATTTAAAATATATAAAACCGGCTCTTAAATCCGGATTTGGGAACCGGTTTGTTAAAAACATTGAAATATATACCATTAGTACTACAAATCTCTACCTATTTAAAATTTTGCTGCCGAAACTAAACTCATTTCATAAATACATCTTCATAAGTTCTTCTTTTTCTTCACCTTTGATGGCAGCAACAACAGAAATTTAATTATCAGTAGCCGCACATGGAAAAGTTTTCCTAGCGCTTTGGTCTTTTGCGCTTCGTAGGTGGTTCGTCACACCAAGCTTAGATAACAGCTCCTTCATCTGTTCCATCCATCGAAGTTTTGGTCGCCTCCTCCTGCGCCGGTCATCGAGTTTATTGCCGAGGACTTTTCGAGCCTTAGCGTTTTCGTCCATTCGTACAACGTGTTCAAGCCAGCGCATTCGGTCATGACTACGTCGCTGTACAGCTCATGATTCATTCGACGACGGTACTCGCCGTTAACGATGATGGGTCCAAATATTTTGCATAGTATTTTTCTTTCGAAAGCTCCCCGTATAGATGGGTCCACTCTGCGTGATTACCCAGAATTCTGCGCTGTTGAGTAAGACAGGCAGGATTTGTTTCTGGTAGAGTTGGATCTTCGTTCGTCGAGAGAGCGCTATGTCATTAAATCGCTTGCTCAGCGAATAGTAGAAGCGGTTTGCGATCAACACTTTCTCTTGATTTCCAGGCTCACTTTATTATTTTTGATTATAGTAGACAAAATCATCTACCACTTCAAAGTTATAGTTCTCAACGTTCACGCAGCGTCCCAGACGAGTAGACTCTCTGTCTGTTGAAACAAATAACTTCTTGTTGTCCTCATACGCGAGCAGCATGTAACTTCTGTTAAAAATGGTACTATTCCTGTTTAATGCAGTCTTCATCTCCATTCGACGTTAAAGAGATTGCAGGACAGACTATCGCCTTGTCTAAAGCCTCACTTAAGGCCCCACTAAATGGCTTTGTCAGATTTTTGTCAATTTTCACTGAAAACTTCGAGTCAGTCAGTATCATCCTGCAAAGCCGTATCGTATCCAAACTCAGCAATAATATCTAACAATTTCTGTCGTATCGGACTGTCGAATGCTGCTTTGTTATCGATGAGCAGATGCTAGGTGTCGATCTGCATTTCTTGGGTCTTCTCCAGGATTTGTCGTTGTATGAAAATCTGGTGGGTCGTGGATTTAACAGGTCTATAGCCACATAACGTTGATTAGTTTCCAATCAGGTTCACTAGGATGGGCTTAAGATTTTCACATAACACACTAGATAGGATAGTTGGTAAACACACTTGGATTGCCTTTCTTAAGCACAGGACATAGAACACTTAGATTCCAATCCCTGAGCCAATCGTGTTTATGAGCTGGTGCATGCATGTTACCTGTTCTTCGCCGCCGGGTTTAAAAAACTCAGCCGATATCCTAGCTCTTTCTTTTCTTCCACAGACGCTTTTTCAACCTGAACAGGCGTTTCATCTCCCTCCTTTTGTCTTTATAACGCTCCGTCACCGTACGCGTCGCCATTGGCTGCAGCTTTCATATAGCATACTAAAAAACTGGGGTTTAAACCGTAAGTCAGGATTTGGAGGGTGTTAGAAAACGTTTGTATATAGATTCATGTTGTACTCGACAATATGCACTAAATCACTTCCCAAGTTCTAAATGACTGTAGGACCGTGTAACTTTTAAAGACTACAATAATGACTGGCGCTTTTGCAAAAGCTTAACAACAATCTATCTACAGTAAGTGCAACTGAATGACATGTCTGTACTGGATTTATTTTTTAAAACATTTTCAAAATGACACATAATGTATTCTAAGTAAACTTTTCGAATTTACAAATTTACATTAATTGAAAAATTTTTCAACAATATTATTGCCTTTAATTAAACATAGCCTAACTTAGAATTACACTATGACACAATTTAATGGTCATTGTCTCGGGGGTCACCCAAACCTATATCAAACGATAGCATTTGACCTCAATAACAAAACCCTAAACTCCATATTGCCCCACTACGTCACAATTTTTTTTTTACAGTGGATTGACATTTGATTTTTTTGAATATGAAAAAACATCTGTAAAATACGTTTGGTGTGTTTCATGTCTTCGGGGACCTATATCAAAACAATCAGGGCAATATTTTCTCGGAACATTTTAACCCTCTATCTCCCACCCGTATGAGACATTTTTGGCCCAATTTTGAAAAACTGTTTAAAAGTCAACTTTGGACGGAGGTCAAGGATTAGAATCTTCGATAGAAATATTCTCCGAAAAATTGCACCAAGAGTCACCGAAGACAAATAACCTCTACGAGTCAAAGGTTCCAAAATAAAATCAAAATGAAATGTTAATGAAATTTTTAATTTCTAATTTTTGAGCAAACAGTGCAACGCACTTTTTCGGGAGTGAACCAAACCTCAGTAAAAAACCCTAAACTCCATTTTGCTGCAGTACGTCACAATTTTTGTATGCAGTGGGTTAAAGTTGGATTTTTGTAGTCAAAAGTCAAATAAAAGAAAATGAAAAATCATGTATATAAACAGGTTTGGGATAGTTCATGTCTGCAGACATACATTAAAATTTTCAGAGGAACATGTCATCAGAACATTCGAACCCTCCAGCTCCTACCCTTAGGATGAATTTTGAAAAATAGCTTAAAAGTCAAATTTCTCAAAATGTTCAAAATGGGTGGCAGATAGAGGGCTAAAATGTTTCGAGGAAATATTCCCCGGAACATTTTAATGTAGGTCTCCGAAGACATGAACTATACCAAATCTATTTTTAAACATGATTTTTCATTTTCTTTTATTTTACATTTGACCAAAAAATCAAACTTTAAACCACTGTAAACAAAAATTGTGACGTAGTGGAACAAAATGGAGTTTAGGGTTTTGTTACTGAGGTCAAATGCTATCGTTTGATATTGGTTTGGTTCACCCCCGAAAAAGTGTGTTGCACTGTGTTATCATTTTAAAGCAATGAATTTAGAATTTTATCTACGTATATTAAAATGGTATAAACTTTTTTTTACAACTTATGTCTAATGTAACGATTGTTACTAAGAAAGAAAACTTTAAACTGATTAAAATATAAATTAAGTGATGGGTAGAGTAAGTAATTTGAAAAAGGTACAGGGAGAGAGACAAAGTCCAATAGGTTAACCATACAATTAAAACAGATTTGTATCGGAGTTTAGAAACCGTTTGCTAAATACGGTTTTATGAAACGGTATCATTTCTTCATTTGTACATAAAAAATTTGATTTTAATTCATCAATATGTAGTAGTATTTCTAAGGTTAACTTTGCCAACACATCTAAACAATCATCAATCATTTACTTTGTATAAAATAACACAAACAAAATTCATAGTATATAAGTAAAGCGTTTTTAAAATCTGTTTATGTCGTCCATGTTTGATTAACAAACTGTATAAATACTTTCGTAATTTACATCAAGTAATTCCAGAACAACCGTAATTATACATACTAATTATTTTAGTTTAAGTCTTAAACCTATTGTCGCTTCGATATAAATGGTCTTTGTCTAAATAACAGTAGTATAAACACTAGTATTAACATACCTAATTAACATTAATCTTAACATTTGTCATATTATTGCTACATATTTAACATATTGTTTTTTTAACTTCCTTAACCATTTTCTAATAACATTCTTTGTGTTTTTTGTCACTTTTCTTCCATCTTCCACAGGGGATGTCGGGGTGTGATCAAAGCACTGTCGAATCATTGGTTGAAGATCCAACAGGTTCACCATTTGGTGTCGATGAGTGTCTCAAAGTTCGAAAATATTATTGCTTTCTTCTCTCCAGTATTTTCACATTTCTTGCCGGTTTTTTCATCGTCCTACTATGGCGGGCATTTGCATTTATCTGCTGTCGCAAAGAACCCGAGCTGGGACCAAACGATCCCAAACAAAAGGAGGCGAAGGCATCACGAAACAAACAAGAGTTCGAGGGAACTTTTATGACAGAAGCAAAAGACTGGGCTGGTGAGCTTATATCGGGTCAAACAACAACCGGTCGTATATTGGTAAGTAAATGTACTCTAACAATATGTTGTCAACTAAATACTGTATTTTAAAAAATGTTGTCCCCCACGGTGGGGGTAGGGGGATAAGATAGAATGTGTTCATGTGGTTTTACTGCTATTACACCATATGTCATTTAAACAATGAATTATTTGTTCACTGGTTATCGTGTCACTTCTTCCGTTTCGTAACGTTTCTTAGCTGTTTTTTTCGGGATACTTTAAATGGCTTCCGTTGTTTGTCATTAGACAACAAAAAAGAAATGAACATGCACAGGTGTACTATAAGTTCTATATTACCATGGGATAACTTCATTGTGGCGACATATGTTGCACTGTGGCAGTGGCTTCTATGCTAGACTGGAGCACAGCCGTCTTTTCCCTGTTGGGTTCAAGAGTTATATGTATGTAGTTAGCAATAGTGGCAGCTAGCCCAGCAATGAGGCAACCATTACACTCGTTCTCACACGAACTATTTCATAGTTCTTTAAATGTGGGTTAATAGCCACTTTTGAATTATTAACATTCTCGTGTTTGCTGTTCCTTCACAACAAATTGCACAAGTTGAATTAAGTTATGGGTGAAAAGAGTACTCTGCGTTTCAGTTACTCTACTTGCGGTGAACTGTTTAAGAAGTGGTGCTGCATCAACGTTTTAGTGGTAATTTAATAGTTTGCCCTTCTCGCGTTGTTGCATGAAAGTGATTATACTCTTATGGGGTCTGCAAGGGGTGGGGAAAAGAAGGGTGACTTGCCGTTGGAGTGTTAGAAAGCTAAAAAATATGATTAAACGATGATGCGCTATTTTAGTGTTTGAATGGTTCTATTGACATGTAAGCCACAAGACTAAGCCCTTTGTACTGATGACTCAATAGTATTATTTTATTGTTCACAATTTTTTGTTATATATTTACTTTGAGTGGACTGTTAACAATTGTTTTGGACATCTTATTGTTACTTAGGTAAAGGCCAACACCGAAAAGTACAATTAAAAAAAGTTCAGGCCGTCGCACACTTGATCAATACAGCACACATTTAGGATATCGTCCAAATATTATTAGATGTTCCCGGCGTTTCAGGTAACAAAAACACATGCAATACATGTCATCTGACTATAAAAAAACACTATGAAAACAAATATCGACAACAGTATGGCATTGGTTTATATACCGCACGTAGAAAACAATTATAAGCGATTCGATCTTCTGCGCCTCTTCTTCAGTTAGTCACACAAAGTTCTGCAAGGTTCTCAGTGACCTGGTCTTTCCAACGGAGTTTTGGTCGCACTCTTCTGCGCCGTCCATCGAGTTCATTGTCGAAGACTTTTCGAGCAGGAGCATTTTCATCCATGCGTACAACATGGCCTAGCCAACGCAACTGCTGCACCTTAATGCATCTGACCACATCAATGCCAGTGTACAGCTCATGATTCATACGACACCGATACTCTCCGTTAACGATGGTGGTTCCATATATTTTACGGAGTATTTTTCTCTCGAATACTGCCAGAACCGCTTCATCCGCTTGTGTCATAACCCATAATTCTGAACCGTACATCAAGACAAGTAGAACCACTATCTGGTCTAGCTGGATTTTTGTTCGTCGAAAGAGGGCTCTGTCATTAAACCGATTTCTTAGTCCGTAGTAGATTTTATTAACAAGCAGGATTCTTCTCCGGATTTCAAGGCTGGCATTATTGTTTTTGTTGATGGCGGAGTCTACGTAGACAAAATCATCTACCACTTCAAAGTAATAGTTATCAACGTTCACGCAGCGTCCAGACGAGTGGAGTCTTTTTTCGATGAAACAAATAACTTGGTTTTGTCCTCATTTATCACCAGACCCCCTTTCACCGACTGCTTCTCAATACTCAAAAAAGCCGCAGTAACATCTCTCAATCCACGTCCAATGATATCTATATCATCGACATGTAACTTTTGTTAAAGATGGTGCCAATCTTGTTTACTGCAGCCTTCCGTATGATCATCTCCTTTATAATGTTAAAGAGATCACAGGACATACTATCGCCTTGTCTAAAGCCTCGAAAACTCAGCCAAATCATCTAACAATTTCTGTCGTATCGTACTGTCGAATGCAGCTTTGTAGTCGATGAACAAATGGTAGGTGTCGATCAGCATCTATTGGGTCTTCTCCAGGATTTGTCGTAGTGTGAATATGTGGTTGGTACCGGCAGTGGTATGTTGTCTAGAACACTCACATACCATGCGGGAGATCCCGGGTTTGATTCCTGCCTCCAGTCAGCCACATTTTTCTTCCTTTGCCGGTCCCTCGAAGTTGTCGACAGCAACGAGCCAATCGGCATGTCTAATAAAAGCTTCTCTTACAGTGACGTTCGTATTCATCGATAAACAAGTAGGTGCCGTTAGTTGTGAATCTTAAAATAGAAAGCGTGTTAATTCACAACAACGCGAGAGCTATCTCATACTCGGATCTCATTCATGAGGTGTAAAGGAAAATAAAGTTTTTAAGAATATCTGGCCGGTCGTGGATTCAATCAGGTTCGCCAGAATGGGCTTTAGACTTTCACATAACACACTAGACAGGGCCTTGTATGCGATGGGTAAAAGGCTATTTTCGCGTTCGCGATAGTTGGTGCACATACTTGGATCGCCTTTCTTAAGCACAGGACATGGAACACTCAGATTCCAATCATCGTGCATGCATTCCTTCCGCTGCCGGGTTTAAAAAGCTCTGCCGGTAGTTCATCGGCTCCCGCAGCTTTATTATTTTTAAGCCTTGCGATCGCCGTGCTGGTTTCGTTTTGGCTCGGTGGTGGAAAATCTATTCCGTCGACTTTGAGTGGTGTGATTTCGTCACTTATGCTGACTTCGGGTAGAGATCGAAAGTGTTACCTCCATATTTGCAGCACCCTATGAGTGTTCGCGACCAGATTTCCCTCTCTGTCCTTATAGGTGGGGCAATCCCTGCTCCAAAACCTTTTCTTTTAACCTTTTGGTAAAATTTTCGGTCTTCACGTCTACCTCTGTAGTTTTCGATATCCTGGCTCTCTCTTTTTTTCCACAGACGCTTTTTCCGCCTGAACAGGCGTTTCATCTCCCTTCTCTTCTTATTATAACGCTCCGTCATCGCACGCGTCTCCATTGGTTGCAGTTTTGCCTTGTATGCAGCATCCATTTCCTCAGACATTTCGCGACATTCATCTTCGTACCAGGGCTTGATGAGGGTAGTTTTTCATAGCTTAGTACGGTAGTTGCGGAAATGGTTATAGAACTCGCAATATGCTGCCATTGGGTGTCGAGGACATCAGAACTAGGGGGGTTTGTTTGAAGTAATTGAGAGAGTTGGTTGGAGTAGGCATTGGCTATCTCGGTGGTATGCAGCTTTGTGATGTCTAGCTTCCTTTGGGTTTGATTACGAGTGTTTTTAGCACTACTTAATCGTGTTGGTACCTTGGCTGCAACTAGGTGGTGATCCGGGTCAATATTTGCACCGTGCATCACACACACGCCCATAACGCTTGAGACATGCCTTCCATCGATTACCACATGATCAATCTTGTATTTAGATCGAGAGATATCCAGGTTGTCTTGTGGATATCTTTATGCGGGAATCTGGTTACAACCATGTGTGTTACCGACGCGAAGCGAAACTATCTTTAATGTCATCGTCTTTGTCTTCCGTCGGGACGTGTACACAATTCAACGGGACGTGTACACAATACAAGAACACTGTTGTATAGTGCATAATTTAGAGTAATAATTTGTAGAGCTACGAATTTAAAATTTTGTTTGAATTATAATGAAATCTAACCGTTTTTTACCGTTTTTCAAACTGAATGAAAGGTCAGTTAGGGGATGAAGAGGGATAGAGCCCGCAAGATTATCCTAAAAAGAAGGTTCATGACTTTGGCTTCGTTATCGTTTTTTTTATACCGGTTTCCGTTTATAAAACGTTTAATCATACCTCAATACATAATCAAAAAGAGCTTTGTTAGTTTCTTAGAAACTTAGAAATATGAATTCATATTCCAGAGGTTTTCAACATTATGTTTCACTGTTGATTTCCGATATTTCGTTTGACAACTCCATAGTTATCGTCACTCCTCTAGATCAACACTCTTTTTACACTTCGTTAATATATGTTGTTCTAGAAAAAGTAAAAGGTTCTTTTTCTGAAATTTTCATTACTGTTTACAAATGTCGCATATTTACCCCTGAACACGCTAAAGTGAGCAACAAGTCCTTGTGTTCCACTTTTTCTCCGTCTGATTCTTGAAATGAACATGCAACTTATACTGTTTACATATCAAATAGTATTTAAATACTCATACTTTTGCATGCACACTTTGTGCGAACAACTGTATTAAAGTTGCAGTTACTTAAGTTAAAGACAAGAAGAAGAAAAAAAGAAATGCGGTCAACAATATGAATTATTAAAATTATTTCTCGTGATAGATGTTTGAGTGTGGATGTCAACCAGTTCACATAGCTGGTGCTATTGTTGAACATAAAGAATTTGGGTGACTAAAAATATAATTTGTTATTCAGGCTGCAGCTTAAAGAGAAACAAGCTGATAATAATAAAAGAGTCTTATATAAAATGTTTTGATATCATGAGAGCGCTTTAGGTTGTAGCATTTTTTTTTTCAATTTCTTTGTAATAGTAAACAAGTCCGAGATTTATTAAGAAATGAACAAAAAGATTCCTTGAGTTTACAGATCAATTAACAAAAAACCTACAAATTAGATTTACCAAAACCATTGTAGACTTCTTTCTATAGGATAAGTCAAATCTGTTGCCAGATCCATTTCAATACAATAAATTATCTCACATTGTGCGTATACTTTATGTAAAGTATACGCATCCAGTATACGTCATGTGGGTTAAATTTATTATAGTATTTACTTACTGAAACAAACTGAGCAACATTCTTTGTTGTTTTATTAAAAAAATATATATGTGAACAGCAATAACCTCTGCGGGTCACGTTGACACATAACTCTAAATGAACTTAAAATAAAATGACATCTTCGATTAAAAATACGTTGTTATATACACAAAAATACCAGGTAATTAGACATCATTTAAAACCCCATCCCTTTCAAGACGCCCCAATTACACTCTCTGTTCATTATCCTTTAGCCAACTTGGTCGATACGCTGCGGGTCATGCATAACATTAGCTTTTTTGCGTTTACATCTAATTAAACGCAGTACGAAAATGCAAATTCAAATCAAAACTTACTTTGCACCATGATTACAACATTTAATTAAAAACATGACACTATGAAGACAATTTTGAATACACAATTAGTTCGAATGGTCTGAGATGTAAAGCCAGGGAAGGAAACCTAAATATGATAACGAGGAAGATAATTTCTGTAGGCTAAGAGGAAAAAATACTGAATATTTAATCAAAATATGTTTGTCATTTTTAATAAAATTTATATTTTTATATTTTCATATTTTCATATTTTTATATTTTTATATTTTTATATTTTTGTATTTTTATATTTTTATATTTTTATATTTTTATATTTTTATATTTTTATATTTTTATATTTTTATATTTTTATATTTTTATATTTTTATATTTTTATATTTTTATATTTTTATATTTTTATATTTTTATATTTTTATATTTTGATATTTTTATATTTTTATATTTTTATATTTTTATATTTTTATATTTTTATATTTTTATATTTTTATATTTTTATATTTTTATATTTTTATATTTTTATATTTTTATATTTTTATATTTTTATATTTTTATATTTTTATATTTTTATATTTTTATATTTTTATATTTTTATATTTTTATATTTTTATAGTTTTATATTTTTATATTTTTATATTTTTATATTTTTATATTTTTATATTTTTATATTTTTATTTTTTTATCTATATATATAAAAATGAAATGGTCCACGTATGTCATACCATCACTTGAGAACGGCTGGAGCGATTTGGCTAATTTTTTTTTGTTCGATTTGAAATTTTCCGTAGATTGTTCGTAAAGAAAAAAATCCACTCCAGGTGGCGCTAGGGTCGATTTATATCGAAAATTTGAATGCATGTACCAATTCAACTGAAATTTAGAATGGATATTCGTTTGATCATGAGAAAACACTTTATTTACAAATGGACCCGGTAGGTGGCGCTGGGGTGGATTTATATTCAAAATTTAAACGAATGGAGCAATTTAACTGAAATTCAGAATGTATGTTTGTTTAATCATAAGAAGCAATTGTATGTACAAATGGACCCGGTAGATGTCGCTGAGGTGTATTTATATCGAAAATTTTAATGGATGGGCCAATTTTACTGAAATTCAGAATGTGTGTGTTTAATCACCAGAACAATTTTATGTACAAAAGGACCCGGTAGGTGGCGTTTGGGTGGATTTTTTTTTATCAAAATTTGATCGAATTGACCAATTTAAGAGAAATTTAGTATGTATAACTATGTGATCATGAGAACAAAGTTTTTGAATAAAACGACCCGGAAGGTGCCGTTATGGTGGAATTATAACGAATCAAACAATTTGACTGAAATTTAGAATGTATAGTTGTTTTATTATGAGAATTTTTTTTTGTATAAATGGACCCGCTGTTGAGTTTGCCGGAGCTGAATTATTTCGATTGCCCGATTTTACTCAAACTTAAAATGAATGCATTTTTTGACATGAGAAAATTTTGGATGTAATTTTGGATCCAGTTGCTGGTGTTTAGCTTATGATACACTTAATTTATTTTAAGTCATTTAGTCACCATTGATTACATAATATATAAACATTTTTTTAACATTAAAATTATTGAAAACTCTATATATATAAATAAAGATGTCCATTTTGATGACACCACTAATTGCGAAAACGGTTAAACCGATCGAAAATTGCAGTGAAGGTTGGGGATGGACTGTAGATCGTCTGCCAGACTTTAAGGTACTTTAAGGTAGAATGGAGAATATTAATGTTCTCCATTCTACCTTAAAGTACCTTAAAGTACCTTAAAGTTTGGCAGACGATATACAGGCCATCCCCAACTTTCACTGCAATTTTCGATCGGTTTAACCGTTTTCGCAATTAGTGGTGTCATCAAAATGGACATTTTTTTTTATATATATAGAGTAGGGTGGACCTTGTGTCGATATTTTGGTAGATGAGGGCTCTATTCCGTGCCTTTTTGAAAAAAAATGACAATGCCGAAAAAAAAAATTAAAAAAAAAAAAAATTAGGGGTTGCGCACGAGCCGAGAAAAAGGTCCACTTTGCCAAAATTAGGGGGGAAATTGCCATAGGTCATCAGGGGTCACCCGTAGGGGGGAAGAATGTATGGCCGACCCCCATTAACTTTTTACCGCCAACATTTTCCCCCAAGACACCCACCCCCTATCTCCTCCCCTTAGGGGGGTCACCATACAAAAATGGAGGTTGCTCAGTATTTTCGAAAAACACCATAGGTCATCAGGGGTAACCCCTAGGGGGGCAAAATATATGACCGACCCCCATTAACTTTTCATCCCCAACATCTTTTCCGAACAAACTTACCCTCTATCTCCACTCCTTGAGGGACTCCCCATACAAAAATAAAAGAAGCTGTAATTGAGTAGTACTACTAAGCACTTTTAATATAATATAGTCAAATTAACATATTTTTGTTCGCTGATGGGTATTTCTTGCGGTAAGAATCGTCCAATGTTTATATTCAAATGAAATTCTTTCAATTGCAATGGGAGACAGGACGAAAACTTCCCGGCAGAAGCTGGCCCATCAAATGTTGGTGACAGAAGAGGTTACAAACAATGTTTTACTGAACGAGTCCTATCAGCTTTGGACAAGTGCAAAGTGACTGACCGAGACGCGGTCGGCATTATGATAGCGGCGGCAGAAGCATTTGGACGCGATCCTCAACAATACACAATAAACCGTACGTCGCTTCGGAGATGTCGGCGTTCAAATCGAGAGAACATGCTGAGTTATGTGAAAGACAATCCAGAAGTAAGATCGCATAGATTTATTTGCTCTCATTCAGAATTCTTATTCTTCAACGCGTTTCATTCATCTCCAGCTTGTCGCAGCTAAATCCTTCGTAGTCCATTGGGATGGCAAAATGCTTTTGGATTTTATGGGTACAAAGAAGGTGGACCGTCTACCGGTAATTGTCTCGTACGGAGAAAAAGAACAACTTCTTGGAGTTCCCAAAGTAGAAGATGGGAAAGGAAAAGGCCGGAGAATAGCACATGCCGTTTATCAACTGTTGGCATCTTGGCATATGACACATCGAATACAAGGACTTTCTTTCGACACGACATCAACGAACAGTGGCCCATTCTCCGGAGCCGCAGTTGCTCTTGAGCGGCTGTTGGAGAGAGAAATCTTATATTTACCTTGCAGACACCACGTATACGAACTGGTGCTAGGGGAAGTTTTTGAGACAAAAATGGGAAAGACCAGTGCACCAGGCGTTCCTTGCTTTGACCGTTTCAAACAGGAATGGGACGCTGTAAAGGTTAAACCATTCCATTCTGGCTTGATAGACGATCAAGTCGTCAGAAAAATTCCTGTGGCAATGCAAGTCGGCATAAAGGAGTTTTGCTTAGATCAATTGAAGGAGAAACACCCTCGCGATGACTACAAAGAAATGCTACAATTAATTCTTTTGTTTCTGGGTGAAAAACTTGAGAATTACCATTTCCGACCTCCAGGACCCGTTTCCCATGCTCGATGGATGGCAAAAGCCATTTACAGCCTCAAGATGTTTTTGTTTCGGAGAACTTTTCACTTATCTGTATGTGAATTGAATGGTATTCGACACGTTTGTATTTTTGTGGTGCGACTTTACGTCAAGGCATGGTTTGGTTCTTCTGGAGCAGCTGAGGCGCCGAATCAAGATTGGAAGTTTTTGAAGGACATCGTCGAGTACAAGTCCGTTGACCAGGATTTATCTCGGGTAATGATAAAGAAATTTATCGGTCACCTATGGTATCTCGCCGATGAGCACATAGCCCTTGCCTTTTTCGATGACAAGGTTTCAAATGAGTTGAAGGCCAAAATGGCCCAAGCATTGCTAGAAAATGAGAATGACGAAGGTGAAGAAGATGAAGAAGACGAAGAAGGTGAAGAAGATGAAGAAGACGACCCGGTTCCCCAAGCTCCTCGCGTCGTAATCAAAAGCACCAGCGTTAAAAAAATCGAGGTGAAATTCAAAGATGTGAATGAGGAATTCTTGGCTAAAGACTTGAGCAACTTCGTCTCTCATAATACCAAAAATTTATTTGTACGATTTGAAATATCGCAAGATTTCATTCTTGCAAATCCAGCAACCTGGAAATCTCGCGCAGACTATCAAGAAGGTCGTAGAATTGTAAATAACTTGCGCGTTGTGAACGACACTGCCGAAAGAGGAGTAAAAATGATACAAGATTATAATAGAATACTGTGTCAAGGCGAAGAAGAGAAACAGTATTTACTACATGTTATCGATTCTTACCGCAAGAAATACCCATCAGCGAACAAAAATATGTTAATTTGACTATATTATATTAAAAGTGCTTAGTAGTACTACTCAATTACAGCTTCTTTTATTTTTGTATGGGGAGTCCCTCAAGGAGTGGAGATAGAGGGTAAGTTTGTTCGGAAAAGATGTTGGGGATGAAAAGTTAATGGGGGTCGGTCATATATTTTGCCCCCCCTAGGGGTTACCCCTGATGACCTATGGTGTTTTTCGAAAATACTGAGCAACCTCCATTTTTGTATGGTGACCCCCCTAAGGGGAGGAGATAGGGGGTGGGTGTCTTGGGGGAAAATGTTGGCGGTAAAAAGTTAATGGGGGTCGGCCATACATTCTTCCCCCCTACGGGTGACCCCTGATGACCTATGGCAATTTCCCCCCTAATTTTGGCAAAGTGGACCTTTTTCTCGGCTCGTGCGCAACCCCTAATTTTTTTTTTTTTAATTTTTTTTTTCGGCATTGTCATTTTTTTACAAAAAGGCACGGAATAGAGCCCTCATCTACCAAAATATCGCAAAAATGTCATTTCAAGGTCCACCTTAATATAGAGTTTTCAATAATATTAATGTTCTCCACCTTAAAGTCTGGCAGACGATCTACAGGCCAGTCTGGCAGCACTTTCTATATCATTAGAGAGCTTCACAAAGTGGTTTTTCGTATTTTGAACTTTTAGGGGACAAACGCGAAAATGGGAAAAACTGTTGGTATCACCCAGACTAAACCGTTAATAGGGTTGTTGAGCCAAATGAAGGGATTTTTGGAAATTCGTACTCCTTGGTATAAAAAGTTGCAAAGTAATATCATGGCTCAGACCAAGCACCTTTAGGTACAATCACCCAGTTCACCAACGCTGAAAGTTATGTATGCCTATCAATAAGTAAGTTTTCATCAAATGGTGGACGACAATGCACTTCTTACAATAACATATAATAATCTTTTAGATATATGAAGTACAGAATTTGTCCGGAAAAACCTCGCCTTTTTTATATTGAAATATTTCATCGGTTTATTAACCAATCGCTATTAGATTTCAACAGCAATCAATATCTTTTACAATAATTTGAAGGCAGGACGAAGTCTGCCGGGCCAGCTAGTATTTTTATATTTTTATATTTTTATATTTTTATATTTTTATATTTTTATATTTTTATATTTTTATATTTTTATATTTTTATATTTTTATATTTTTATATTTTTATATTTTTATATTTTTATATTTTTATATTTTTATATTTTTATATTTTTATATTTTTATATTTTAATATTTTTATATTTTTATATTTTTATATTTTTATATTTTTATATTTTTATATTTTTATATTTTTATATTTTTATATTTTTATATTTTTATATTTTTATATTTTTATATTTTTATATTTTTATATTTTTATATTTTTATATTTTTATATTTTTATATTTTTATATTTTTATATTTTTATATTTTTATATTTTTATATTTTTATATTTTTATATTTTTATATTTTTATATTTTTATATTTTTATATTTTTATATTTTTATATTTTTATATTTTTATATTTTTATATTTTTATATTTTTATATTTTTATATTTTTATATTTTTATATTTTTATATTTTTATATTTTTATATTTTTATATTTTTATATTTTTATATTTTTATATTTTTCTATTTTTCTATTTTTCTATTTTTCTATATTTTTATTTTTCTATTTTTATATTTTTATATTTTTGTATTTTTGTATTTTTATATTTTTATATTATTATATTTTTATATTTTTATATTTATATATTTTTATATTTTTATATTTTTATATTTTTATATTTTTATATTTTTATATTTTTATATTTTTATATTTTGAACATTGTTATTATTTTGTTGTTGTTAATTTTTGAAATAAGTCAAAAAGCTCATTTCTCAATTAAGTACACTTTTTAGTACTTCACAAACAATACTCTCACACATACTTCCCTCAGTGTCAGTTTGAGTTCGCATGTTTAGTGTGTGTGTTCTCAGTTGACGCTGTTGTTCAGTCATGTCGTGGTAAATTTAGTGGTCTTAACTTTCAAACTGGCAAACTTAACGTCATTACTTAGTTTTTGCTGCCGTTGTTTCAGCTATTTATCGATTGATATACAAGCGCGGACAGACAGACCTACAGTCGTATAATAGAGAATGAAAACAACGACAACCTTTCATCCATAGCAACAAGGACCTACTGCGGCACTATCTGCAACAACGACAATGACAGTAACAAAAACAATTACTGCCAGCCAACTAGGACCCCAAACTATGGCCATAAACAGGACTATAACTGTGTACGACGTCAGCAATAAAATTTGCTTCAATCTCGGTAGCTACAATCGCATTAAACTTGTTAGGAGAGCGAATGCGATGGCATACAAATAGAAAAAAACAACAGCACAACTTACAATCAACTATCTGCCAGCCAAAGCCAGAAGTAAAGCGGTCACAGACAGATAAGTAAAAATGGTGGCACAGAACGAAGGAAAAAAAACAATAAAATCTTTAAGTAACTGCAGTTAGATATGGACTGGAGAAATACAACAATAGCAAAATGTTGTTGAGCTAATTTACTGTCACATTAAGTTGAAGCAGAGCAGGAGCAAAAACAACTATTTGCAATTTTGGACAAATACTTAAATTTTATGGTAGATTTGGGACTACGAAATCATGTAGTTGTAGGCGGTAGTAGTAACTTGCCTAAGGCGATTGGTAAGCTACATGCATATTGTGAAATAGATGCGGAAATTTATACTGCAAAAAGTAATGTAAGCCATGGGAAAGCTTTGTTTGTTAAAAATAAGTGCTTTTGAAGTATTTGCATACTACTAGGCGTTACTTTCTACACTAACATGGGTTGTGTGTCTTTCCAATCTTTGACTAGCGCATTATGACCATAATGGAGACAATTACTGTTTTGGACCTAATCAATCTTCTCTATATTTTCTATATACCTCTTTATGTATGATATTTAATTTTATATTTAATAACAACCATTAATGTTATGTATCTCTTCTTTTTTCTCTTTTACAGGTCGTACTCGTATTTATACTTAGTATTGCATCACTCATTATTTACTTTGTTGATGCATCTAACGAAGAAGTCGAAAGATGTCAGCCATGGAGTACTAACATTACTCAACAAATCGATCTTGCATTCAATATATTTTTCATGGTTTACTTTTTTATACGAGTAAGTTACAGAATTGGTCAACAATTGGTTATTTTTGTTTTTGGTTTATATTCTATGTTAACGAAATTACAATAAAAAAACTAACATTGAGCAATAAGTGGCAATATCATATGGTGGACGTGACGATTTTTATCTGAGATGGATGAAATTAAAGGAAACCAAATAGGAAATTCAATAACAAAATTCAAAGATTCCAAAGAATTTATAGATATTGATAGAATTAAAAGATTTAACAGAATTTGTAAAAATATATCTATGGATTCATACAATTCAAACAAATTCTTGGAATTCGTAGATTTTATAAATTTTACAGAGTTTGTGAAGTTTAAAGGATTAATAAAATTCATAGAATTTATAGAATTCATAAAAGTTTGAGGAAATCTTAGATTTCATTGAATTTAAAGATTAATCGAACAGAAAGAATCCGCAGTTTATAGAGTTTACAGAATTTGTGGAATTCATAGAATTCTTATATTATAGAGAATTTATAGAGTTATAGAATACAGAGAGTTTAAAGAATTCATAGAATAATTGCAATTCATAGAAAACATAGAACATATAGAATTCAAAGAATTCACAGAGTTAATAGAATTCATTCGAATTATAGGATACATAGAATTCGTAGAATTCATAGAATTCGTAGAATTTATAGAATTCGTATAATTAATAGAATTCGTAGAATTCATAGAAATCACAAAATTCATAGAATTCATAGAACTCACAGAATTCAAAGAATTCATAGTGTTCCTAGAGTTCATAAATTCGAAAATTCATAGAATTAATAGAATTTATAGAATTCATAAAATTCATAGAATTCATAGAATTCATAGAATTCGTATAATTCATAAAATTCATAGAATTCGTATAATTCATAAAATTCATAGAATTCATAGAATTCACAGACTTCATAAAATTCATAGAATTCATAAAATTCATAAAATTAATAGAATTCGTAAAAATCATAGAATTAATAAAATTTATAGAACTAATAGAATTTATAGAATTCATAGCATTTATAAAATTCATAGAATTCATAAAACTCATAGAATTCATAATATTCATAATATTCATAGAATTCATAGAATTCATAAAACTCATAGAATTCATAATATTCATAATATTCATAGAATTCATAGAATTCATAGAATTCATAGAATTCATAGCATTCATAAAATTCATAGAATTCATAGAATTAATAAAATTCATAAAATTCATAAAATTCATAGAATTCATAGAATTTGTAGAATTCGTGAGATTATAGAATTCATGGAATTCATAAAATTTATATAATTCATAAAATTTACAGAATTCATAGAATTGATAAAATTCATGGAATTCATAAAATTTACAGAATTCGTAAAATTCATAAAATTTATAGAATTAGTAGAATTCATAAAATTTATAGAATTCATATTAATCATGCATGAAATTCATAGAATTCAAAACATCCATAAAAATCATAGAATTATTAATATTTTTAAAATTCATAGAATTCATAAAATTCACAGAATTCATATAATTAATAAAATGCATACAATTCATAGAATTATTAAAATTTATAGAATTAATAAAATTTATAGAATTCATAAATTTTATAGAACTCCTAGAATTAATAAATTTATAGAATTCGTAAAATTCATAGAATTCATGGAATTAATAGAACTCTTGGAATTAATAGAATTCATAGAATTCATTGAATTCAAAACATTCATAGAATTCATAGAATTCATAAAATTTATAGAATTCATAAAATTAATAAAATATACAGAATTCATAGAATTCGTGGAATTCGTATTATTCATAGAATTCAGAAAATTCTAATAAAATCATAAAATTTACAGAATTAAAAATCTACTAAAAACAAACTGCCATATTCATAAAAACTTATAAGGGGTTTATAATGCATTTTTAAGCAAATTTCGAGAAAACAATATTCATAAACGATTTACATCTTCAATACGTTAAAGTAAGGTTGTCTCCACTTTAAGCATGCTATAACTTGACGTTTGTACAATTTATTCTATATTCGTGAATTTGAGATCTTTATTTTGAGTTTTTCTGCATTCTTCCTATTGGAAAGAGTTGTTGCGTGTATTCGTTGTGTAGGAAATTTTCTTCTTAATCATCGCGCACATAAAAAAGTGTCTAAATAGACACTTTTCATTCATGAATTCCATTTTAAAAAATATTTCTCCAAAATTCTTCAAAAATAATTTGTAAATAATGAAATAATATTCGTGATGTATAAACAATCAAAACAAGGAAAAATGTAATCGGTATCCGAATATTATTTCAACATAAGGAAAAGAAAATAATTTTTTTTAATACAATTTTTACTTTAACGTCTTTCTTATCGTCATGAGAATCGTCGTCAATGAAAAATTGAGCTACAATAATGTTCATAGTTTATTGTAAGTGCAAATACATATTTGGTATCCGATTATAAAGCTTTTGTATCCGACTATAAAGCTTTTTTTATACATCATTAACGACCAATTACTGTCGGCGTTGCCACCGGAACACATAAAGCTAAAGTACTGATAAAAAACGTTTATGAATACAATTTCTTATTAAAGGTTTTTTAGAGCTGAAGAATACTTTAGCTAGAGAACGCTTCATACCTACTTTAGAAATTTTTTATGAATAAGGCCGAAAGAATTTAAAGAACTCATAGAAATTTAAGAATTCATAGAAAATAAAGAATTCTCAGAAAAAAACAAAGAATTAAAAATAGAATTAACTGAATTCACATTATACATTGAATTCGTAAAACTCATATAATTCGTTAATTTAAAGACCTAATAATAAAGAAATAACTCGTAAAATTAACAGAAATCAAAGAATTAAAAGATCGAAAAATTACCGACCGAAATATTGTGTCACTTGATGTAAAAAATGCATGACGGAAATTCGAGTAAGATCGAACCACTATTTCCCCAAAAAGGTCATAGGTCAGGTTCTTAGTTAATTCTATGTTTTTTTTTTACTAATTTTCGATTAAGAAATTTTATTTTTTTTCTCGCAAATATGTAATAGTCAAATATTCATCGGCACTTTTTGCCAACTTGGTTCCAAAAAGCCTGGTTATATCTCTACTACAACGTAAAATTTTTAGGACGATCAAACTTCTATTATAGCTGTTTTAATTTTTTTTTAAATGGGGCACATCCCACTTCTACCCTTCCACCCATGTCAAATATCACCTCTTATTGTTCATGAGATACAGCTTTTTAAAGTTGTACGTTTTATACCACGCCCACTAATCCGATCCATGTTTTTTTGGACTTTGCTGCCAAAAACCTCCACACAAATTTTCAAGGCGATTGGAAAAACATTCATCCAGATATTGCGGTTTCAAATATCGGGTCCTATCGGGTCCTACGGGTCCGTTTTCGAGTCTATGCGGTACGAAAAATTCAAATATTCAAACAAACTCATTTTCACATATATAGATTTGACCTTTAACCTTTTTGGGGCACAGTTTAAAGTTGTCCGATTTTGCTCAAATTATTACCATAGCCATTTTATAACAACTGAAACAATATTGCGCTCGGGCATTACCGAAAATCCATAGTTAAATTTTTGCTGCCACCCTAATATATGTATATATATTATAGCCAAATCGTACGTACTATCGAATTGCTTACGACTTTTCGCGCCTACATTAGCGAAAAGTTTTTGTTTTTTGTGGATTCCATGATTTATGAGTGGCTAACTTACACATTCAATATTCGCTGACTTCTCCTCGCACCGCCGCACACCAGTTGATAATGAAACGAACAAAATTGTCTCAATGTTAGAAAAAGAAATATAAAAATAAATCTATTAACAAATTTATTTAATTTTTATTTATCAATTTGAAAAATTTTCAAGTGTGCCAACAAAAACAAATGAAAATCAAAATATTTTCTTTTCTTTAATTTATCTTTCCTATTTTCAGTTCATAGCGGCGTCCGATAAACTTTGGTTTATGTTAGAAATGTACAGTTTTGTAGATTATTTTACAATACCCCCGTCCTTTGTATCAATATATTTAGATCGAACATGGATCGGTAAGCTTTCGAAATTTTGTTGCTTTCAAACGATAAAATCAACTCTCCCCTGGCCCTAAAATGAAATTAATCACCTAAATTTTGTCTCTTATTTTCTTTATATTTTAATTATTTTTTTTCCAAACCTATTCCGAAACATTTGTGTGCTTGATCGAAATGCATGATTGTAATGATAATGCTTTACAAATGTGAAATAAAACAACTACAACAACAACATATACAATAAAAATTATGTTCACAACATTGGGATTTGAAAACAACACTACCACCACAACAACAACATCTACCACACTTACATACTACAACAGGTCTTCGATTTCTTCGAGCATTACGTCTTATGACTGTACCGGATATATTGCAATATCTAAATGTTTTAAAAACATCAAGTTCAATACGTTTGGCACAATTGGTATCCATTTTTATATCCGTATGGTTAACAGCAGCCGGCATCATACATCTGGTATGTTTTATTAAAAAATAATGATAACATAAAAATACAACAACTATAACTACATAACATAATTGTATATAAATATACACTGTCATCCTATTACATATATCCTTAAAGACTTTTTTCATAATCTACGAAATTGGGGGTATTCACGATAGTGTTTGTTAATAGTTTAATAAATTTAATGGATTTTACTAAATTTAATTCATTTTATGCATTTTATGAATTTAATTCATTTTATAAATTTTATGTATTTTATGTAATTTATGAATTTTATGAATTTTATGAATTTTATGAATTTTATGAATTTTATGAATTTTATGAATTTTATGAATTTTATGAATTTTATGAATTTTATGAATTTTATAAATTTTATGAATTTTATGAATTTTATGAATTTTATGAATTTTATGAATTTTATGAATTTTATGAATTTTATGAATTTTATGAATTTTATGAATTTTATGAATTTTATGAATTTTATGAATTTTATGAATTTTATGAATTTTATGAATTTTATGAATTTTATGAATTTTATGAATTTTATGAATTTTATGAATTTTATGAATTTTATGAATTTTATGAATTTTATGAATTTTATGAATTTTATGAATTTTATGAATTTTATGAATTTTATGAATTTAATGAATTTTATGAATTTAATGAATTTAATGAATTTTATGAATTTTATGAATTTTATGAATTTTATGAATTTTATAAATTTTATAAATTTTATAATTTAATGAATTTAATGAATTTAATGAATTTTATGAATTTTATGAATTTTACGAATTTTATGAATTTTATGAATTTTATGAATTTTATGAATTTTATAAATTTTATAAATTTTATAGTTTAATGAATTTAATGAATTTAATGAATTTAATGAATTTAATGAATTTAATGAATTTAACGAATTTAATGAATTTTATGAATTTAATGAATTTAATGAATTTAATGAATTTAATTTAATAATATTTAATAAATTTAATGAATTTAATGAATTTAATGAATTAATTGAATTTAATGAATTTAATGAATTTAATAAATTTAATGAATTTAATAAATTTAATGAATTTAATGAATTTAATGAATTTATTGAATTTAATGAATTTAATGAATTTAATGAATTTAATGAATTTAATGAATTTAATGAATTTAATGAATTTAATGAATTTAATGAATTTAATGAATTTAATGAATTTAATGAATTTAATGAATTTAATGAATTTAATGAATTTAATGAATTTAATGGATTTAATGAATTTAATGAATTTAATGAATTTAATGAATTTAATGAATTTAATGAATTTAATGATTTTAATGAATTTAATGAATTTAATGAATTTAATGAATTTAATGAATTTAATGAATTTAATGAATTTAATGAATTTAATGAATTTAATGAATTTAATGAATTTAATGAATTTAATGAATTTAATGAATTTAATGAATTTAATGAATTTAATGAATTTAATGATTTTAATAAATTTAATAAATTTAAAGAATTTAATGAATTTAATAAATTTTATGAATTTGATGAATTTGATGAATTTTATAAATTTTTTGAATTTTATGAATTTTATAAATTTTATGAATTTTTTAAATTTTATAAATTTTATAAATTTTATGAATTTTATAAATTTTATGAATTCTCTGATCCACTTGCTTAGATTCCAGTCCGTCTATTTTTTGTGTAAGTGACATCCCGCGTAACGTGAATACCCTTAGTTTTATCATTACTCAATTTCAGGAGAATCCTTTCAACTTTCGTTTACCACAGCCAGAGCGAATTTGTCATCTCAAGATAACAAAGTTGTTGGGTTTCTCCGTTTCTTTTTGTCCAATAGTATAAGCAGACATATCTATTTGCCTCTCTCATGTTCAAATAGTTAGGTCTGATGTGATTGGAAATGTTTCTCATTGATGCTGATACAATTCTTGCATTTACTTAAAATTTAGCTGGAAAATTCTGGCGATCCGCTGGATTTTAATAATGCACACCGCTTATCCTATTGGACCTGTGTCTATTTTCTAATTGTTACCATGTCAACAGTAGGGTATGGTGATGTTTACTGTGAGACTGTTTTGGGAAGGACATTCCTGGTGTTCTTCCTGCTCGTGGGTTTGGTAAGTTATCCTATGTACATACCTATAGAATTACACCAAAAACAAAAATATATATTGTTAAAAAAAAATATTTATAATAATACAGAAAATAGTCTGATATCAAAGGATTTTATGTATAGAGAGAGGGTCTTGTAAGCTGCTGCCAATTGTGAAACGCGTGTGAAGTCTAGATTAAACAAACCAAGTAACAGGATAGCCATAAAAGAGAAGAGAAATTTTATCTGCAGAATGTTTTTTTAGGGCTCCTCGACTCCTCAATTCCTTAACAAGTTGTTTCTTAATTTATTTCGTTTTTTTTTGGTTACGTCGTCACCACGATAGCTGTTCGTTTGATTAGGTTTTGTTTTAATACTCAGCGCAAGAAAACCGAAAAATGTGTAAAACGTTTCTTTTGTTTAACCGAAACGATTGTGTGAATGAACGTAGTAGTCTACTATAAAAATCAAATAATGTATTTATACATACCCACCATACATTATGTATATGCGTATATAAATATATTGAATACATGTATAAATATCAAACATACAACTAATTTTAGACTTTAGTTTGCTGATCATAGTTGTTGATAACTTTTTAAATTTTGTTGAAGGTCCATGGACATAATTCATCATCCACCCTCAAAAAAAAAAACCAGTCAATTTATAACATCTTCTTCTACTTTCTGTTTTTTTACATATAAAAGTTTAACGAGTATTTGAAAACAACTTAAATTATTCTACTATCTAACTACTACTACTACTGCCATAGTTGATATTTTATAACTACTGCACTGTTTACGTTTTTCGAATTAAGTTTTTCGTTCCATTTTAGTTTACACCATAAATTTATTAGAGAATTTCGTTCATTTTCTTAAATCACCAAAACAAAACAAAATACCAATTACAATAATAATATGTAGTGAAAACTTCGATCATCCAAAAATAAAAAGAAAACAAATAACGTTCGTTTGGCAGTTCATTTAGAGACGTTACAATAGCGCCACCGATCTAATTCACCTACCTAAGCGATCAATCAAATCCTCTAGTTCATTCAAGTTCATCATTTTGTATTTCCAACGTTATCCTTTTGCATGAGTTCTATAGGTTTTTGTTCTCCCTCACAGACCCCCTCTCGCCCCAATGAAGACCAAGAGAAAACTAAGACAATTCTCAATTATAGTTTACAATTTAGTTTTTCTTTGTTTAAGTTAAGTTTGAGTTCCAGCATCAGTTTTGCTCGAATACAGTTCGCTACGAAAACTTTGTTCGTTCTCATCTAGTCCTTCACTTCGAACAGCATCGGAAATTGTTATTTTTGTATATTTTTTTCTAAGCAGAGAATTTATTGGTGAATTTAAAGACGATTTATTACAAAACGCCCATGAATTGTTGTGCCTCATAATGATAATAAACAGTTTTAGTGTATGGTGTCCTATGAAAATTGTATTTTTGTACTTGGGCTTTAAGGCGGGGAATATATATAAGCGACAGTTTGTTTTAATAACTCATAGTCTATAGAATAAATAAATTTTTAGCTTAAAATTTCTTACTTATGACAGAATTGTAGTCAAAAATTAAAATCCATTAAACTAACAGTTCCTGAACTTAAAAATATCAATAAAAATAACAGCTACAGAATAAAAAGCTTTCATTTCAATAAAGACAAAAATTAAAAAATTTATCACACTAAATATACAGTTTTGTTTTTAGAACTAGTTTATAGGAGGTAAAAAAAGCTTTACTGTTCCCTATTTCTTTCTGGTCTAAGATATGACCATGATATACAATAACTGTCATCTTTGCTTTGATCTTTTTATATGACCAGAAGTGCCGCTCTAAAGAGAAAGGACATAATTTCCCTATAAAATAATAAAAGCTTTGGTACCCGGACATATATCTTTTGATAATTAGTAGTAAAAGATGTATTTACAGAAAAAGCAAACAGAATGTTTGTGATTATAATTTATAAGAGCAGCATTTACAACAAAGGCTCAATAACGGTCATGTTTTCATCTTTGCTTTGATCTTTTGATATGATCAGGATGCCGATCTGAAGATAAAGTACACAATTTATCTATCAGACATAAAAAGCTTTAGTGCTCCGACATATGTTTTGTCATAATTAATAGTAAAAGCTAAGGATGGCTATTTTTGTAATTATAATTTGTAAAAGCTGCAATTGTTATAGTCAGAGGAATTGCTTTGAAGGAAGAACCTATTTTCTCTATCACACAATAAAAGCTTTAGTGCCCGGATGTATGTTTTGTCAATAAACCGCTGCAGATACATAAAAAGTTAGCTAACAGTATATTTGTGATTATAAATTGTAAAAGCTGAAGTTTTCAACAAAAGCTTCGATTTCTAATCGAATATAGAAATTATATCTATTAACGATCACGTTGTCATCGTGACTTTGATATTTTAACAATATGTTATCTTTGCTTTGATCTTTTGTTATAGTCAGAGGAGCCGCTTTGAAAAAAAGGAATTTTTTCTCTATCAGACAATAAAAGCTTTAGTGCCAGGATGTATGTTTTGTCATATTAGTAACAAGTATAACCAACAGTATATTTGTGAATATAAATTGTAAAAGCTCAATTTTTAACAAAAGCTTCGATTTCTAATCGAATATAGAAATGATATCTAATAACGGTCACGTTGTCATCTTGGCTCTGATATTATGTAAATTAAAGCTTTTACCACTAAGTATCAATCATATACTGATAAAGCTTTTTTATAAATATGTTTATTATTAGAATTTTAGATTAATTAGTATTAATAAATATTTAATGTAGCATTTATAAAAAATACTCATTTCCACAGTAAAACTAATTTTTCTTCTCGTGTAGCTTTTATCTAGAGCTTACATTAAAGTTTGGTCCCTATTGTTCACTGGTATAGAGAACTTTGGACCCAAATTCCATTGGATATGTAACATTCCAGTAGAAATATTTTTTATTTTTCATCAGGAAATTTTATGGAGAGCTTTTACATTTCTGAAGAGTTTCTACCGATTAACTTTTATCTTGTTTGTACCACATAAATGTACCACATAAATTTGTTTATTTTTTCTAGTTTTCATTGATTCTATTCATTTCAAGCTTTGGATATTACCAACGTCACAAAAAATTAATTAAAACTTTGATATAACCTCATTAAAACTAACGTATGAGCGTTATACATAAGGCCTTTATACAAAGGGCAGCTTAGATATTCTATAACAATTAATTTTTTTTTATTGCAAACGAATTTCTAGCTTTCGAAGCATTAGATATTTTCGATGGCATTTTGAGCTTTTACAGTTCGGAAGTGTTTATCCTGCTGTACATAGGGGACAAAGAGTATCTACCTCGTGAGCGTTATGTTATGCATTGGAATATAAATTTTTCTTCTCTCATAGCTTTTATCTTGTATAAGCTTAGTAAGCGTATATTAAATCTTCCTCAGTCACTGTTGTACTTCAGCACATAGGTACATACATATTAAATCATCGAGGCACAAATTTCTTGGTTGTAAGCTTTAAGCTCTATTCGTATAATAAATGTGCGGGTAGTCAATTGAAAGATATTTTCGAGACGACTCAAACGGCATATTATTCTAAAACCCTGTGGGGTTTTTGGGTTCCACGAGACCCAGTGGAAGAAAGCACATGGCGCCGCAGGATAAATGTATTTTAAAAAAATCACCGCGATTGTTAAAAAAAAAATATTATTCCCTTTCATTTGAATATACACACTTTGCGTTTTGTAGTTGGTCTAAGATGTCGGATCTCAAAGCCACCATATTAGATCATAAAAGTGGCATTAACTGGGCTCGCACCACTGAATTCATGAAATGAATGCGAAATACGTCTCAGTCGATAGTTTATTTTTCGATTTTTCCCTTAATTTCGTTTTTTTTCAAAAACTTTTGACGCCTGCCCCGTGTCCTTACATTCAGCTTCCATATCTTAATCTAAATTCTCAAGATCCTATAAAAGTATGCATATTCTGATATTCTTCTTAATTAATTAGATTTATTCACTTCTAAGGTTTAAGTGCATGATGTCAAAAAAAAATTAAAATTATCTTTTTGTAGGAATTTTCTCGACAAATCCTTAAAGTGTAGCGATGTCACCTTTTTCAAAAAAAGCGATAGATTTAAAATCACACAAATTTTTGTTGGCATAATATTGCATTGTAAATTTTCCTACTATGGCAAATTCAGTTAATTTTCTCAGGTGTTACATTATAACACAACTGTTAGTCATGTTATGAAATTTGTCTTAGTACCAGTGTTTTGTTTATCCTCTTCTTCGGTGACCCTATAAATTCTCTATATTTAGGGACGTTTTTTGTTATTTCATTTTTCATAAAAGGACAACCAAACAAAAAGTTTTTTTTTTGCATGAAATGCTGGCGGCTGCATATGTGTGTGTTTAACAGCTTAAATTACATAAAAAAACAACAACAAACTACTTTTTTGTTAAGAAAAATAAATGTCCATTAATATGAATGATAATCCCTAATAATGAGTAGGTAAATTATTTATAAAACGTATATTTATTAATAGTTTATAACGCGGTTAGAATGTTTGAGTCAAGCATTTAAGCATAACATAAACTTGAGTTAAAATTAAGTATTTATCAAATATCCAACACCAACTTGAAAAAGTGTTTCTTGATATCTAATAGAAACATAGATTATTTTGTTGTTATTGTTTAAAGAATGGGAAATCATAAGTGAGTTACTTGTTTGTCTGTTATAAAGATAATTTGTTAAATCGAATATAAAAATTTCGATTGCACATGCATAACTGTAGTATATATGTAGTGCTATCAGTTATAAAATTTTTTCTCTTTAGGCAAAAGAGATAACCCAAGTGTAAAATCAGTCTTTACATCTATAGTGTATAATACTATGTGTGTACTAGGGTGACCGCAAATTATTTGGGGACAAAAATTGCAGTCTGACCCCTCAAAAATGATATCATCTTTGCAGATTTCGGGATAGACAAAGTTTGAGCACGATTGGAGTATGTTAACCCATGTTAACCCTTGGGGGCTTGAAAGTTTTTAAGCTCCTATAGGCACGTTTCGGAGGCATAACTCAAGAATGACTACTCCAATTTTGTTGAAATAATAATACAAAATTTAGGGACTCAAATTCCTTTCCTGTCATATGTCATTTCTCCGCATAATCAACAGTGTTGCAATTATAAATAAATTAATAAAAAAATAAAAAAAAATTGCCTAAAAAATTCAAACACAATTTTTTGAATTTTGAAATTTTTAGGCAAATTTTAATTTTTCTTTCATATGAATGTCGGGAAATTCATTGTTCGATTACTGTCTCCAGGCATCTACACTATCTTTCATCGGCGGCCCCCTGGATGTTGTCGACAGCAACTTCGCAGTATAGTGTCGAGTTAATCAGCATGTCTAGTAAAAGCTTCTCAAACATGACAATCGCATTCGTCTATGACCAAGTAGGTACCATTAATTGTGAGTCTAAAAATAGAAAGCGTGTTAATTCACAATAACGCGAGAAGCTATCCCATACCTTATACATGGGGTGTAAAGGAAACTTTAGTTTAAGTTGCCAAGTACTGTATGTGTATCAAATGTTATCCCCCATCCGCCCTTAGGGTAAAAAAGCACTGTAATTTCCAGACAGTAAACTAACTGTCTACCAAATATTTTTTAAATCAGTTTAGCCGTTATTGAGGCACAAACAAACCAACAAACACTCACATTTCTCACAATATTAATAAGAGCGATGGTGTTGGATATCCAGCGTTCGGTTGCAATCGAACTGATCTCATATTCTAGTTGAATTATTTACTACTTCCCCCGTTTAGAACAAGGATAGGTCCTAGTAACTTTCCGTTGAGTAATGATCACGCGAAAATATATTATACATACAAACATACATATAGGAAATAAATTAGTTTTACAGTGGGAACAATAATTTCACCGAATAACTGTATATGTTTTACATTTTCATGATTTCTTTTTTTTTTTGTATCTATTTTGTTTTTTCTTCATTTAAAATTATCAAAAACTAACTTACATACCAAAAAAAAAACTAAAACCATTACATATTAATAATATTACTGCTCCTGTTTTGAAAACAAATATATAAAATCAAACTATACCAAAAACCATATTCTAGGCAATGTTTGCCAGCAGTATACCGGAAATAATTGAACTTGTTGGTAGTGGCAATAAATATGGCGGCGAACTTAAAAGAGAACACGGAAAGAGGTAGTCTAACCAAAACCAAAATCTTTAAAGAATATACTAGAAATTTAATTTAAATTAAACTACAAAAAAAATATAAGTACATCTCAAAATCATTACTAACATGGTTCATATGCAAAAAAAAAAAAAAACTATAATTTAATTTCCAATAAATCTAATGTATTTTTACTGCATTACCACATTTGTAATATAAGAACTCGTACATAACTCTAATGAAAAACCTTGAATTTATCTACATTTTTGTTTTGTTGTTACATTTTGTTTTTAATTTTTGTTTTGTTGTTATATCTCCCCATTACAATTATATTATTTTATTAAATTTTTTTCATATTTTCTTTTTAAGTTTTAACTTAAGTTACGCTAACAAACAATTATTTATCGATTACCTTCCGTTCAATCTGTGCCTTTCTTCCCAAAGGAATGGCATTGGCATTGAAATAACAAGTGCTTATTGTTATTATTAACTTTTAAAAGAATATTGTTTTATTTGTAATTTTTTGTCATTTATTTTCCCCTTTGAGTCCTTTAGTTTATTTTGGCACCTTTTTATTTTATTTACCGTTGAGTATTTCATTTGTTATACATTGTTTTTGGATTACAACGTAATTTCTTTCGACATTAGTCTGTTACCCTTGATTTTGTTTGGTTCTTTTTTTATTGTAATGTAGAGCATAACTGAAAGAACAACCAATAAAAGTATCTATTATCACTATCATATCACCACTACTACTACCACGACCAGTCTCCCTTCTCCACTAATATCACCAACCAATCCAGTCATTAATTCCACCTCTATTACAAACTTCACAACTAAAACTTTGTCGTCCGTCAGTCAGTCAGTCAGCATCTTTTAGGATGATGATGATAATGTTTTGCAAACCTGCAATGCAATCAATTTTTCGGTATTGACGAAAGGACTCAAGCAATATCAATAAATATTTTTTTTCATTTCATTACCATAACCTTATTCAGCGGCAATTGACAGAGGCGCAAGTTATCCATTTGTTATCCTACAAATCTGCCATATCATATGTCCTTCCCACCCTCCGGCCCTTTTCGTAATCACAAAAGTTGTAATAATTGATGAAACATTTGTCATTTTGAGTTATTAACAATCTTCACAAGATTTCACACTTTCCGGAACGTTTGAATTACTCTTATTTCCAATTTCATCACGATTTGTAGTATTTGAATTCCTTTCCAATACGTTTCTTCAATCTGAATCTGAAGTCCTTTCGAATGAATTTAATTTAAGCCTCGCCCATCTGTCATTCACTCAATCACACTATCATGTATACCCACCATCATTTATCATATGTCGTGTGTGATGTTAACACACACACTCTCTCTCTCTCTCTCTTTACATCTTCACTCTAACCATTGTCACCTTCAATTTCACCTTCACCACCCTCCCCTACCACAAACCACAACCACCAGGTAGTTTAGATTTACTAGTTAGCGTTGAGCCTTGTTAACAAGTATAATAACAAAAAAATAAATAAAAAAAAATTAAACGTAAAAGCAAAAAACCGTTAAGACTCAAACTCGTTATCGTTCTTTACAATCAAAGTGTTGTTTCTTGTTATGGATTTCCATTTGATTTCGTTGAATCGTTTCTCATCTATCTAGAGTCAGTCATTACGTTTCCCACACCACTCCATCGTAGCTATCATTTGAATTATGAATTCGTATATTTGCATTTAAGAATATTAAAATTAATCGGATAACAAAATTGGATCGAAAATGGATCGAACAAAAAAAAGTTTCCCACCTCAAATTGAAAGAGTTAATTAAGAGAGTAGATTTTAACTATGGAAGATTTAAACGCGGCATTAAATGTAATTTAAAAATCATTAAGTTAGAAAAAAATAAGGAAATAAAAACGTTATAGGAGTCAAGAGATAATCGCCGCGATGTGACAAAGCCAAAGATCAGGGGTCGGATGTTTTTATTATTTCGGAATACTCCGATATTTGTACAGGTTAAATACCTCCAGTTCTTCCAAATCTAAGGGCAAAGTACTTTAAACTTTAAATTTGGTTTCAGAAAAATTGTTTTTGTTTTAATATAATTAGTTAAAATAATTAACAAATTAAAATAAAGGCACTGCCATCAGCATAAACTTAAAAAAAAAATTTTAAACTAATTTAAATATTTTGTTCAACAAAATTAAATTTTAATTAAAGATATTTAACTTAATTTGGTGATTTGAAAACATTAATTTTTTTATTTATTTTTTTGCATATTTAATAAAAATGAAGTTTATTATTTTTTATTAACTAAAAACGTTTATTTAATTAACTAAAAACGTAAATTAAATTTTCAATAAATTGTTCAAAATAGTTCAACTTAACAAATTGAACCAATTAAATATAATTACTAAACATAGTTAAATAAATTTTTTATATTTGTATATTGAATTAAAAATTAAATTTAACTATTTGTTTAAGTTAATTTATTTTAATAAAATTAACGTAATTAAATAAAATACTAATTAAATTATTTAATTAAATAAATCAGTTAATTATCAACAATTAATTTTCATTAATTAA
Source organism: Muscina levida (assembly GCA_964034835.1). NCBI lineage: Eukaryota > Metazoa > Arthropoda > Insecta > Diptera > Muscidae > Muscina > Muscina levida. The sequence continues at coordinate 169,624,545 of OZ035880.1, read as the reverse complement.
TTTTTTTTTATAATTTAACTTTAATAAATTTAATTGAGCTGGTAAATTTACTTTTTTTAATAGATGTAATTAATATATTTAATTGAGTGAATAAAACTAATTTAAATAATAAAACTAACATAATTGTTTTAGTTACTTTAATATAATGCTTTTAATTAAATTATTTAAATAACTTAATTAAACACATTACAATAACTTTTTGTTAATAAATTATTAACTAAATTGCTTTAGTTAATTTAATTTAATACTTTTAATTAAATTATTTTATTAAATAAACTATTTAAATAATGTATTATATATTTATTTAAATTATTTAGTTTAACACATTACAATAACTTTTTGTTAATAGATTAAATTAATTCAAATAATTTGTTTATAATTAATTTACTAAATTAAATAATTTAACTTGTTTGTTGAATTATGATATTTACTTTTATTAATCAAATTAAATTATTTTAATTAAATAGATTCAAATTATAAAAGTTACTAACGTAAATATGAACATTCATTAAACTAATTGAATTATAAATTTGGTAAATTAAATTGATTAAAATCAAATTATTTAATTAATTTAACTAATTTAACTAATTAACTAATTCAATTAATTTTGTAGTCAATTGAGTGAATTAAACTAATTTAAATAGTTTAGTTAACTAAATTGCTTTATTAATTATTTAATTAATTTATTATTTTTAATTTCAGTAATTTCAGTAATTATTTATTTATTTAAATAAATAATACATTTTAATAAATAAATAAAAAAATTTAAATAATTTAATGAAACACTACAATACATTTTTGTTTTTAAATTAAATTAATAAAAATAATTTGTTTATAATTAATTTACTAAATACTAATAAATAATTAAATTTTTTTTAATATAATAATTCATATTTAATTTTATTAATCAAATTAAATTATTTTTAATAAACGGATTCAATTAATTTAAGTATTAAAATAAATATGAAAATTCATCAAAACAATTGAATTATTTTATTTGGTAATTTAAATTAATAAAAATCAAATTAATAAATTAATTTAATTTATTAGCAAAATATTATTGTAATGTGTTTAATTAAAATAATTAAATAATTCAGTAAATTTTATTAATTACTAATTGACTAATTTAATTCATTTTGTTAATTTAATTATTTTAATTGAAGTAATAAATAAATTTTATTCAGTGAATTACACTAGTTTAAATTACATTTTAATTAAATTATTTAATTATTTTAATTAAACACATTACAAGAACATTTTGTTAATAAATTGAATTAAATAATTTAATATGTTTATTGTATTATTATATCTTATTTTATTAGTCAAATTAAATTATTTTAATCAATTAATTAAAGTTATTAAATTAAATATGAAAATTCATTCAACTAATTGAACAATTTAATTGGTAAATTAAATAAATTAATATCAAATCATTTAAATACAAATTATTGTAATGTTATATTAATTTATTAAATTTTATATAATAAATTAATTTATTTAAAAAAAATTAATAATTTAAATAAAATTAATTAAATTTACCAAATTAAATAATTCATTTAGTTCATTTAATTTTTATATTTATTTTAACTACTATAATTAATTAAATTAATTGAATCAATTTATTGAATTAATTTAATTAAAACAAATGGTTAATTTTTATTACTAAATTTTATGTAACTTTATTAATAAATAAAATAAACTTTTTTTTAATTAATGAATTTAAATAATAAAAATTAACTATTGGTTTAGGTTTAAATTGATTCAATTAATTAACTTTAATATAATAAATAAATATTTCAATAAGATTAATGCATTTTTATATATAATTACTTTAATTAATTAAAATATTTGAATCAGTTTAATTAAAATAATTTAACACAAACAAATAGTTCATTTGTTTTTCTTAATTTCATTTAATAAACAGAAATTAATTGCACTAATTAATTAAATTAATTTAAATTATTTTTTAAAGTCGTCCAATTTTTTTAATTAAACCAATTCAAGTAATTTATTGAAAATTAAATATAATTGATAAATTTAATAAATTTTAAAAATTAATAAAAGTCAAATTAAATTAAATATGCAATTAATTTGATTAAATTTAAGTTTAAAATTACCAAATCAATTTTTTTAACAAAATTAAATCATTTATGATTAAAATTAATATTTTTTGAAGAAAATTATTATTTTTTTTTTTTAGTTTATGCTGATGGCATTTGCTTGCAATTATTAATATTATTTAATTATTTAAATTAAAGCAAAAAAACTTTTATTTAAACCAGTTCGAAGTACTTTGACTTAATTTAATTAATTTGCTTAATTAATTCAATTAAATTAAATAAATCAAAATTTACCAAAATTAAATAAAAAATTTTGTTTTTAAAATAAATTTCAATGTTTTACTGAAAACGAATTTTTTTTAATTAACTATAAATATAAATAAGGGACCGGCCGTGGCATAGTGGTTAGACCACGCGACTACCATGCGGGAGATCGCAGGTTCAAACCAGGCTCCAGTCATCTTAAAAAAAAATTTTTTCTTTCATTGTCGGCTCCCCTCGAATGTTGTTGACAGCAACTTCGCAGTATTAAGTGTCGATTCAATCGGTGTGTCTTGTAAGAGCTTCTCAAACAGTGACGTTCGCATTCGTCGATAAACAAGTAGGTGCCGTAGTTGTTGGCGTTGAGATTGTCGTTGAATTGAAATGTGTGAATCTCTGTCACATCTCATTCATGGGATGCAAAGAGAAAATGGGGTGTTTTTATAACAAAGTAAATGTTATTGTATTTAAGCGCAATTTTTAATTTGTCTAAAAAATAGGCTCATTTTTGAAATGAAGGTTCATAAGGATCATTACCGAGTCGTGTCGTCTTAAAAATATGTTTTTTTTTTAATAAAAAATTATGCAAACTCGAAAAAATACTTCTCTGTTTTTAAGTCTTCCATAGTACAAAATTACGCTTTCAGTCTTAGATTAGCTTAAATCTTTAAAGTAAAATAATATCTAGTCATAAACTATGTTGACAGCATATAGTTAGTTGTCCAAATAATATACATATGTAGTAATGAATGCTGCCAGTTAATACTAAAATAAGTAACTGCTTACAATTAAAATATTTGAAAAAAAAGCTTGAACAGCTTTAAAGCTTTTTACTATTATAACGGCTTTGAACGCAAAATCGTTCATAAAACTAAATTAACCTTGTGTATAACTTAAGCTTTAGTTTGCCTAATAATAACTAACTTACTACTACTAACTTAAGCTTTTGCAACTTTCTATTTACTAAAGCCTTACAACAACAACTAACCAAAATGAAAAATGAAAACTATAAAAAGTCCGATCTTATTCGATTCAATGAATTTTAATATTATTTTGTTTTTATACAAACTCAGTTCTCTGTGTTGTAATTTGATAATACAAAATTAATTTCTAAGATATTATATATTCTAGAGTTAATTTCTCGATCGTTTCTTAATAATATCTAGTACATAAACAAAAACATTCTACATAAACGTCTATTTATTGCGCTACTGCTAATTGTGTTTTCTTCTCCACACCGTTGTGTTCCTGTTCCTGTTTTTTTTTCTGTGAATATACTACATATCAACATTATATATATGCGTATACTTTGTGTATATCTAACTATTATATATATATATATATATACATAGTCATACCAAATCGTTGTACTCGTATCAACCACCTACCTTGCAGGTGAAACTTCTAGACGGCCGTAACAACTACAACGAAGAGCCAAACACAAACATTGTATTCTATCTTACTTAGTAGAGTTTAACTACGAACAGCGGCAAACCCTTAATCAAAACTCCACTAAAAGAATCAACTATCAAAGGTCACGCATTAACATTATTTCAAGGTCTTTTTTTATTTCTATCTATCTATCTATCTATCTATATACATACATACATACATACATATTATAATATATATTTATATATTATTTACATTGGTATATGTAGCGAATAATTTTTATAAGGGACCACTCGTATAATTTTTAGTTTCTTTGTTGTTTATCAATCTCATACGTATGTGTTGGACCCTTCCCCCTCATTGTCCTTTATCGTTTCGGTAATTGTCATTTAGTTAATGGTTTATTCTCTTTTTAGTTTCGTCATTTATGAGTTATGTATTTCTATTTTCGTTGTGGTATTCACATTAACTAAATTAATAATTTCGTTATTTTGTATTTGAGATTAATTACTGCATAAATTTAGAAATGTCCGCATTCAGGAGATGATGGGAAAATATTGCTCAAAAAATAAATTGGAAGACGTTTTGTAAATGTGAAATTTTTGGAAAACCTATTGTTGAAGAAAAAATTAAAAATGTGTATAAAATTTATCGGAAAAATAATGTTGCTTAAAAATTCCTGCAAAATGTTTGATATAAATGAATCAAAGCACAGAAACTTGACATGTAACATATAAAACAGAAATTTTAACAGAAGAAATTTAAAAAAAAATTGTATTTATAACGTGTGTAAAATACGTTTATACATAAAGTACACTTTTCCCAAACATTTAGAAAAGATAAATGACAACCTGTTGGAGGGAACAACAGATTTTCATTCAACAAAATAACTCAATGCGCTGCGACAGTTCGTCACACCAAGATTGGACAATGAATTAGTTCAACGATCCAACGAAGTTTTAGTCGTTCCATACAACATCCCACATTAGGTCTTTTGCAGAAGACTTTTTTAGCTTGAGCTCATCTATTTACACAATATGTCACAACTAGCACATTCGTTATATTTAACTGCGCTTGACAGAGTCTATGTCGTTATACAGCTCATGATTTACACGATGGCGGTACTCTTTGTTAATGATGATAGGTCCAAAAATTTTACAAAGTATTTTTCTCCAAAAAAATTTCTATAATAGTTTCATCCGCAGTATGTGCCGCAGAGCAAGACAGGTGGGATCAGTATTTTTTTTTGTCATCAAACGTCAGCAGCGGTTTGTGATCAATTCTCTTCTTTTGATTTTCAGGCAGATATTATTATTTGTGTTTACGGCCGAAATCCACTGCCATTGATATCCATGAAATCTGAGTATATGAGCAGCATGTGATATTTAACACATAAAACGCTTGACAGGACCTTGTATGCGATGTACAAAAGGTAGCTGGTTCATACATTTTATCGCCTGTTTTATGAACATTACATAAAAGTCTAAGATTTCAATCATTGGGCATGTATTCCTTTAGTCAAATGGTAGCCAAATCTGATGCATACACGCTACCGGCTCATCGCGTCTGGCCTTGTATTTCCATATCTGTCAAGTGAGAATCCCTCTTTCATAACCTATTGGTAGAATTTTCCGGCTTCACCTCTATTTTTTTACTTTTCAACATCATATCTCTTTTTCATCTCTCTTGACTTCTTCTTATATCGTTTCCTCACAGGTAAGGGTAACCGCTGCCGTGTTGCAGCCTCCATTTCCTCAGACAATACGTGAGATTCATTCGTTTTTATGCCTTCCCCCACGGGTAGGGGAGTAAATATCATTTGATACGTCCCAAATGTGTTAATAAGTCACTTTCGACTCTGGGTTTCTTTGAACGAAATTCGATTCATGACTTTTAAAAGCCGTTCGATCCATGTCCGTCTGTCCGGCTGTTACGCACGATAACTTTCGAAAAACGTAACCAATTGTTTTGAAACTTTGCATGGCTTAAAAATGTCCCAAAACTACTTACGGGATTGCATATGGGCTGCATGGCCACGCCCCTTCTGGTACCTCCCATACAAATCATCATATGAAATCAAAAAAGGCGTAAATTACCAAAAATTCAAAATCGACTTTTTGATTGAATATTATGCACCGCATCAAAATACCATATGACTAAAAACGACAATTTTATTAACAAAATTCTTGAAGCTGTAATTGCAAGCACAAACAAATTTAGGAAGTTTTTTTGTTTCTCCTGTAAAATTTTTGAAATGTAAGTTACGCCATTTTTTATTTCATATAACGAAATGTACAATTCCGTCCACTTTGGAGAAAAATTTGCCAGAATGGGCGTGTATAGACCATTCTTGTACCTACCATACAAATGTATCATTCCGCCCAATTAAGAAAGTAATAATATCAATTTACATACATTTACGTACATAACGCTTCAGATATGTCTTCCATTGGTTACCACGTAATCAATATTTGTTCTTGGAAGTATTCCAAGTGCTTCGGTCTTTTGCGCTCCGTAGGTAGTTCGTCACACCGAACCGCCCATCGAGATTAATGCCGAAGACTTTTCGAAAAAATTTTCTATAATCTGCCGAAGACTTAGCTCGCGAACCAGTTCTTTTAATGCACTTTTCGGCACAAAGTACTTTTTTGTATCAAAGTACTTTTTTTGAACCAAAAAGTATTTTTATTGTTCCAAAAGCACTTTTCTGTTACACAAAGTACTTTTTCATGTACCTGAAGGTACGAAGTATTTTATTTTGTACCAAAGTACTTTTTGATACAAAAAGTACTTTTATAGGCCCAAAACACTTTTCTGTTGCATAAAGTACTTTCTTTTATACCAAAGTACTTTTTTGTACCAAAAAGTACTACTATTTACCTAAAAGTACTATTTGGTACACAAGAAGTACTTTAGTACAAAAGAAAGTACTTTGTACCGAAAAGTACATCAAAAGTTCTTTTTGGCAACAGAAAAGTGCTTTTTAGTTCCAAAAAGTTTTTTGGTACAAGAGAATATACTTTGTACCTGCAAAATACATTAAAAGTACTCAGATACAAAAAAAGTACTTTGTGCAGCAGATTTTAATGTTCTTTTGGGTACAAAATACTTTTTTTTGTATCAAAGTACTTTTTTGTACCAAAAAGTACTTTTATTAACCCAAAAATACTTTTACTGCCCCAAAAGTACAATAAAAGTACAATAAAAGTACTTTAGTACAAAAGAAAGTACTTTGTACCGAAAAGTACATTAAAAGTTATTTTTGGCACAAAAAAAGCGCTGTGCAACAGAAATTGTTTTTCGGCCAATAAAAGCTCAAGAGGTGGCTCCCGAGCCAAGAGCCACAAAATTTCAAATGATATCCAAATGTCTGAAAATGCCAAATATTTAATACTTTTTTTGATCCAAAAAATACTTTTATTGGCAATAAAGCACTTTTTTGTTGCACAAAGTACTTTTTTGTACCAGAGTGCTTTTTTGTACCAAAACGTAATTTTAATGTGCTGTTCGGTACAAAGTACTTTTTTGTACCAAAAAGTACTTTCATATACCCAAAAATACTTTTATTGCCCCAAAATTACAATAAAAGTACTATTCGGTACAAAAAAGTACTTTAGTACAAAAGAAAGCACTTTGTACCGAAAAGTACATTAAAAGTTCTTTTTGGCACAAGAAAGTACTTTAGTACAAAAAAAGTACTTTATTCAACAGTAATGTGATTTTGGGCCATAAAAAAGCTCGAGAGCTGGCTCACGAGCCAAGAGCCACAGAATTTCAAATAAAATCCAAATGCAAGAAAATGGCAATAAGTACTTTTATTTTACTTTTTGGTACAAAGTACTTTTTTGTTTTTATTGGCTCAAATGTACTTTTTCTGATACCCAAATGCATTTTCTTGAATCTGGATTTTATTTGAAATTTTGTGGCTCTTGGCACGCGATCAAAAAGCTCCAGGCTAGCGAGCCGAGAGCCGAAAAGACCGAGCCGTTTACTATCACGAGTAACAAGCTCAAATACAACAGTAAGAATTTTGAAAAAAAAAACTGTAATATTCTTGAGTTCTTTTAATGTCTTTGGAAATTTCTTTTTTTTACATAAAGTCTTTGCATGTTGTCATAGGTAACCCTTATTCTTTTATAACCTTTAACTGACTAAGATAAAAAAAGAAATCACGGGTGGAAACATCTTTATATATAGAAGTGACAACTTTCCTGAAACAACTAGAAAATACTTTCCAAGTTAAATTGACCATAAATCTAATGCTTATCTATTTCTGGAATCGAGTTGAATATAAACCAGAGCAGAAATTTCAGTCAGTTAAACTGACTGATAAATACCATCACCCAATATAATATATTGTTTAAGTCTTGAGTTATTGAAAATAATCAATTTGTAATTAAAACCAGTTAGAAAGTTTCAGTCGGGCAACCCGACTTACATTTACCCTTACCCTCAGTAAAACAAAAAATTTTCTATTTTATTGATATTATTACTCGATTTCGAAATTGGGCGGAGTGGTACATTTATATGGGAGGTACGGGTGTGTTTAGGCTCCAGATTTATTCTCCATAACTTTACCCTGTTATAGCTTTACTGAATACAGAATTTGCGCACGATTGCGTTGGGTGTACTGATATTATTACTACATCCCAAAAGTGGGCGGAAAGGTACATTTGTATGGGAGGTACCAGAAGGGGCGTGTCTAGACTTCCAGATTTTTTCTCCAAAACTTTATCCTGCTTGAACTTTACCAAATACAGAATTTGGGCACGATCGCGTTAGGTCTTTTAATAATATTTATCGATTTCTGAAGTGGGCGGTACCAGATGTGTATGGGAGGTACCAGATGGGCGTGGATAGACTTCCCATTTTTTTCTCCAAAACTTTATCCCGTTATTGCTTTACTAAAAATAGAATTTGGGTACGATCACGTTTGATTTATTGCTATTATTTCTCCATCTCCATAGTGGGCGGAAAGGTAGGTTTGTATGGGAGGTACCAGAAGGGGCGTGGCTAGGCTTTCAAAATTTTTTCCAAAACTTTATCCTGTTATAGCTTTACTAAATACAGAATTTGGGGACGAGCCCGTAGGGTGTATTGATATTATTACTCGATTTCTAAAGTGGGCGGAATGATGTATTTGTATGGGAGGTACCAGAAGGGGCGGGGCCACGTAGCCCATTTGCAATATCGTAAGTAGTTTTGAGAAAATAATAACTCGTGCAAAATTTCAAAACATTTGGTTGCGTCTTTCGAAAGTTATCGTGCGAACCAGCCGGACAGCCACCAGACAGACAGACGGACATGGTTCAAACGACTTAAAAAGTCATGAATCGAATTTGGTTCAAAGAAACCTAGGGTCTGAAGTGACTCCTTCTATGTGTTACACTTTTGGGTCGTATCAAATGATATATACCCTCATCCCTAAGGGTGATGGTATAATTAATTATAAATACCGGGAAGTTCCAAAATGTTTCGACCCAGCCTGGATTTTGATGGCTTTAGATTTTTATGGAATTTAACACTTTTATTCTGCTTGTTGTTGCCGTTATAATGCCGTTTGTTGTTCAAGTTTCTCACGTTTCATGTTTTATAGCTGTCTAAAGTTGGTCATCTGCAGCATTTTTGTAAAAAAAAAATAATAGCTGAGTTCATATTGGAATAATACGATCATGGTATCGCCTGATAGATTTTCAACTCCTCTTTAGGAATGAAGGATAAAAAAAATAGTTCTTGTTGGTCAAAGACATTTAAATTGGGAAATTGTTCTTCGTCCTTGAATATCCTGGAAAAGTGTCTTTGATTTTCTTAATTTTAAATGTAATTATTGCGCAGACTTTTCTTTAAACGATAAGCAAATAGTTTTCCCATTTGCCTTATCATGCCATACGTTTCATAACATACAACAATTGATTAATTTTTGAACAAGATTTTGTGCTTTCGATATAACAATTTTTACTTTTTTTGTGACGACATTTTACATATATTATATTCCTCGAATTTACATACAGATTTATAAAGCTTTGCAAAGCTCTTTATTTAAACCTAACCAAATTTCATTGATTTTAAATTCATTTCAAGCTTCCCCATAAATTTGAGCAATATTTTCTCTTATGTTCACCAAAATATTAAAAACTTAGAATACACTTATAATTTCAACTGTTTATTTAAAAGAAGAAAAAAGAAAAAATTTTCTGTAGATATTAGACCATCTCTTTGTTTTCTAAGTATTTCAAAAAATATAATTAACTTGTACAAAAAAAAAATGCGTAAATAATTTATCATCTTTAGTTCGTTCACTTTATTGTACAAAACAAAACATTGGTATGCGTGAGTGAAACTGAAAACGAACTATGCATCGTTGCCACCGCAATGACAGGTGGATAGCCATCGTCATTAACGTCATCATCATCATGATTCGTCGTGATTGAGTGTGAATTTATGAAACGTTCTTTCCTTTCTATACATATTATTTGTTTCTGTTCGTCCTATCTACGTGTCTATTAGCCGCAAAAGATGTAGCGTGTCCTGTATATATTACATAACATAGCATAGCTTTTCTTGTCCGCCAAAAAAAAAACAGAGAGGGCAGGGAAGGGAAACAAAGCAAGGAAATATTTGTTCGCTAAGAGGAGATTTATGTAACTAACGTGTTGTAATTTCGTTCGTTCGTTCGTGTGTGCGTTAGGTGGTCTTGTACATACAAATGTACATAGCTACAGAAAAGACAATGTTTTATTGTTTAGTTTTCTCCTGTTAAATATTATTTGCCGATTTTGTTATTGTACAAGAACAACAACAACAAAAAACAAGAACCATTTAAACAACAACAACTACTATTGCTATTACTCGTATTTGTATTATTATTATAACTACAAACTACAACAACAACAATAATAAACTACCACAACAACTACTACTACAACTACTACTATCTATATGCATCAAATCGATATATACATAGGCTGTGTTCGCTAGTTGGATACCAGAAATCACAGAACTGGCTGCCCAAAGAAGCAAATATGGTGGAACTTATAGCAAGGATCCTAGAAAAAGGTACACACCAAAAACAAACAAAACAAACAACAAAATTTTAAAGTATAAATTCCACCACAACCACCACAATCAAAAGTAAATAATACAAATACCAACAACCAACAAGCAGCTGTACCGCCTTTTTCTCTTAAAAAATATAAATAATAATGAAAAAAATCAATAAACTACCTACTCACCACCTACTCTCTCTTTCTCTCTCTCTTTAGTAATATGAGAAAAATATGACACACCAAAAAAATACATCATTTTTAATTTTTTATTTTTTATCTTGTGAATTTCTTTTTTATTTAATTATTTATAATTGATATTATCGATAGAAAATTGCATATTCAAACATTTGATATTCATAGTATTAATGAATTTCTTTTGTTAATTCAACGTATAAGTTTTATTTTATGTTTTTCATGTTTCTGTTAATGGAATCACAACTCATTATTTAAAAGTTTTTTGATCAAAATGTTTTGTTAATTGACAAAGAAAAAAAAGTGAGAAAAAAATAAAATATTTAACTAAAGGCTAAATTTATAACTAAAAATTGTATTTTAAGTAAAGTTTAAAAGACAAAATTGATTACAATTGGTTTATGGACTAACGAAAAAAATAAAAAAAAAAACAAATCGAAAAAGGCATTGATTTCTTGGCGGCATGTGTGTTGTGTTATTATATAATTTTTTTGTTTTTTTTTTGTGAAAATACCCCAAATACTGAAAAAACCTCAACAGATTTATTTACCTTATTTAGGGCTAGCAAACAATACATTTTTTTCAACTGTTTGTGTTTTTTTTTCTATCGATTGTGTGGAATAATTAACATTTAAGGTGTTTTTAGGCCAACTATCGAGTTTCTTTGCCGAAGATTTTTCGAGAATCTTCTGTAAATCACTTGAGACTGTCTTGTTATGGTTGTAAAACCGTTCCTAATTTTTTATATATATAAAGGACATTTTTTAAAGTAATAAAAGAATTTATTTTTAATTTTCAAACAAAAAAAAAAAAACAAAAAAAATTTTTGTGTTTTATTTTAATTTCTATTATTGTAATTTTTGTAATATTTTTGGATTTTTTTGTGGAATTTTTATCGCCCCTGTTTTTTTGTTGTTGTTTTATACGTGGTCATTTTTTTAGGGCTTTAAAATCATACAACTTTTTTTTCCACATAACTTTGCATGTCATTATCTCTTTCTATTTCTACTTCTAAATAAATTTTTGTAGATTATGTTTTTGTTTAATTTTTAACAATTTTCGTTTTTGAATTAATACATATTCCGTAAACGTTATCTATTATCCATTAAATAAAATAATAAAAACTATACTCTTAATTTTTTTATGTTATTTAATATATTAAGGAAATTTATAACGAATAAGAAAAAAACATTAAATACATTTTTTATCTATTTCCTAAGTAATTTACAGAAGTTTTTGTATACTGGAAAACAACAACAGCAAAAAATCCTTAAAATAGTAAACAAAACCCAAACAAACATGTTACCACAGAAATCGATGAATCGATCGATTTTGGTTTTTTTATTTAACTATAACTGAGAAAAATAAAAACAAAAAATCTAACAAGCTCCTTAAAGATTAATAAAACATTTTGACGAAAACGAAAAACCTTTGAACCACAATTGCTTTTGGCCCTCATTTCCTTCTACCATCGCTCTCGATTTTATAAATTTTTTACTTAGCAAAAAAAAATGAAATATTTATAAATATTAAAGCGAACAACATTACTTTGTATTTTTAACTGGTTTAGCAACTCTCTCTTTTTTGTACATAATTTTAATTGCGAGCTAGCAACAATCCCTGCTAATTATCTTGTTACGTTTTTTTTTCTTATTAGATTTCGAGCACTAAAAAGATTTTTCATTTTTGTTGTCTTGCCAACTAACGAAAATGTTTAGAAAATCTCAAAATTTTGTAAACATTTTCTCATTATCAAATGTCATAGACAGGCTTTTTTTAAAAACAAATTGAATATAATATAAAATGAAAAATCAATTGTTTGATTTTATGCAATTCAAATCGTTTCGTTTTATTTTAACTATTGTTTTTTGTTGTTGCAAATATCTAAGTTTGAGTTGAGTTGTTTTTTTTTTGTTTTTCTGTGAACATAAAACTCACCTGTGTTTGTTTTAAAAAAAATGCTTTCGTTTTATGTGTTTCTTTTAAATGTCATGTCAAAGAAAACGAAAAAACAGCTTAACAGTTATAGTTATACAGAGGTTAACATGAATGCCAAGAGTTAAGTCTACGAGTTACCGCTGAAGGTTACAGTATTCATAACAGTTAATGCTAACATTATAACATAAGTGTTGGATTATGTTAAAGCAATTTTTCAATGAAAATAACTTTTAATGTTATCGACATTATCAGCAACTTTAACATTTGCCCTAATAGTAAAGGTTAACTTTGACCAAAGCTATGACGTCAGTTAATGTAAACTTTAATAGAAAGGTTAACAAAAGGTTGACAATAGCATCTACAGTGTGATTAATACTAACAACATTATTGTTAACAGCAATAATGTAATTGTGGATAAAAGTCTGGTTAACATGAATATTAGCAGTGACGTTAACATTAGTACGTTAATGTAATAGTAACTATAAGATTACACTTACGCAACGTTATCGTTAACAGCAAGGAAATAGAAACTTTAATAGATCAGTTAATATTAACGGTGAAGTTACCAGTAATGTTAATTGATTTGCTAACAGTTATGTTAACTGAATGTAATGTTAGCTGTGTTTTAACAAATTTAAAGGTAACTTTAATAGTATCGTTAAAAGTACGACCAGAGCAACGTTAACAGTAATGCTAACAGAATGTTATCAGGATATAAGCAGTGAATTTAATAATATTTTTAACTGTAGTGTTAGCAAAAATGTTGACGACGTGTTAGCAGTAATGTTTGCAATAAGTTAACAGCAATGTACGAAATAAGTTAATAGTAACGTTGAAAGTGTTACAACAGTAAAGTTTGCAGTAATGTTAACAATAAGTTAACATCAATGTTAGAAGTACGTTGACGACAACGTTAACAGTAATGCTAACAGAATGTTAACAGAATATTAGCAGTGAATTTAATAATATTGTTAGTAATGTAACAACAGTAATGTTGACAACATGTTAGCTGTAATGTAAATAAGATGTAAGAGTACTGTTAACAGTATTACAACAGTAAAGTTTGCAGTAATGTAAACAGTAAGTTAACAGTAATCTTAACAATAAGTTAACTGTAATATTGATAGTATTACAACCGTAAAGTTTGCAGTAATGATAACAATAAGTTTACAGCGATGTTAACAATTTGTTAACAGAAATGTTGACAGTATTGTAACAAGTAATTTAACATAATGTTAAAATTAATGTAAACTGTATGTTTATAGCAAAGTAAATTTATTTGTTAGTTATTCATAGATTAACAGAAATTTTAACTGTAATATTGTTGACAACAATGTTAACAATATGTTAACAGTAATTTTAACAGAATTACAATAGTAAAGTTTGCAGTAATCAAACAATAAGTTAACAGCAATGTTAACAGGAATGTTGACAGTATTTCAACAGTAAAGTTAACAGCATGTTAAAAGTAATGTAAACTGTATGTTAATAGTAAAGTAAATATATTTGTTAGTTTTTAATAGGTTAACAGTAATGTTAACTGTAATATTGTTGATATAAATAGTAAGGTTAATTGTAATGTTAACTTTATGTTAACAGTTATGTTAAATTTATGTTAACATATGGTTATTTATTGCCAACAATTATGATAACTTGTATGTTAGAAGTTATGTTAACTTTATGTTAACAGCTATGTTAACTAACTTTAAAAGTTATTTTAACTTTATGTTAACAGTTATGTTAAATTAATGTTAACTGTTATGTGAACTTTATTTTAACAGTTTTGCTTACTTTATGTTAACAGTTATGTTAACTTAATGCTAAAAGTTATGTTAACTTTATTTTAACAGTTATGTTAACAGCTAGTTAACTTTATGTTAATAGCTAGTTAACTTTATATTAATAGCTAGTTAACTTTATGTTAACAGTTAGTTAACTTTATGCTTATAGTTAGTTAACTTTATGCTAACATTATGTTATCAGTTAAGTTAACTTTATGTTAACAATTATGTTAATTTTATGTTAGAACCATTGTTAACAAATTTATAAAAGTTGCTTTTACTGTAACGTTAACAATATGTTAGCAGTAATGCTAACAGGTCGTTTTCAGTAAACATACTGTTGACTTTGCTGTTAAAGTTATATAGTTAACAAAGTCAAAATAACTGTTAACAAAAGAATTAATATTGCTGTTAACTTCACTGCTAATATTAACTATTAGGTTTACGTAATGTTAATTTCTTAAAATACAGTTAACGTTGATTAATATTGCTATTTATCAATACTGTTAGCAAAGTCAACATAACTGTTAACGAAAGAATTAATAATGCTGTTAACATTACTGTTTAAATACAGTTAACTTGGATTTATATTGCTGTTAACATACTATTGACGTTACTGTTTATGTTACATTTATACATCATTACTGTTAAAAAAGTCAACATAACTGTTAAAAAAATTATATCGCTGTTAGCATTTCTGTTTTTCACTTTTAATATTAACTATTCTGTTAACGTTATGTTAAACTCTTCAAACAGTTAATATACAGTTAAAATTACAGCCTTCAGTTAACGCTGCTGTTAGGATACAGTTAACATTACTGTTAACATCACTGTTAGTTTGAAAATTTTGTTAACTTAATGTTTGATAGATGTTTGCTGTTAGTCACATTTCACAAACATTGAAAACATCTTCAGATTTTATATAAATGTTGTTAACGATATTGTTAATAGTGTTAAGGTTAAAATCTATAAATCTGTTCAGAATAATTTTGATTGTAATGTTAGCAGTGTTAAGAATCTTTAAAGCAAGATAGACAGTAATATTTACGGTTAAGTTTTTAACCTTAAATTGAAGTTAGTTAATATTTACATTAACTGTATTATCAACATTAAAGCTACAAAAATATGAATACTAATGCATAAGTTTACAGAATCTTTGTAGTTTAGTGCATTGTTAGCATAACATAAGTGAAAAAATTCTAAAAAGGTTTGAACAAAAGAACTATTGGCTTTGACGTTAGCCATTTCACGTTTCCTTTAGCTAAATTTTAAATCTAAACACTGACGTTAACATATACCTATAGGTAACCGCTGTCTTGTCCGTTTTCTTTGACATTTTAGCTCAGGCTGTTTTGTTCTTTTTTTTTTTGTTGTTCCACTCATTGACTAACCCAATTTTGTTTTTAAACCACCGCCCCTCTTCTTGTTTGTCGTTTACATTTTCAGTTTTGGTTTATGTTTCTCCCCAAATCCCCTGTACTTGATAATAAATTTTCATGCTGTAGTTGCGTTTTTTTGAAAAAAAAGTTCAAAAATCGTTCGTTCGATCGTTCGTTCGTTTTGTTTGATTAAAGAAATAACTATAACAATTACAATATTTATCAATAATAACAAACATAGCTTACTGTTTTTCTTTTCTTATCATTATATACTTTTATTCAGTTTTATTATATAATTAATTTAGTTAACCAAATCTTGGTAAAACCCCAAATCACCTTTTTTGAAAGTAACAAACAAAATTAATACTATTATTACTATAAATCTATTGCCACTTAAAAATTTTGTTTGCTTGCACCAAGACTGTATGCCGCAGCCACGCATATTTTCAAAAAAAAAAAAAAAATATAATAATAAACCAAATTTTTAGCAAATATATATCTCTATATATATATATATTAATAACGTTTTAAAGAAAACTCCCTGTCATTGTTTTTTTGTGTGATAACCAAAAAAATATGTATATCTACCTCAATAGGTCGTAAAATTACTCGTAACAGTTATTTATGGTTAAAAAGTAGTTTCCTTGTTATTATTAAATATCTATTATTTTTCAATTAACGTTTTTTGTATCAAATATGCAAAAAGTCCCACAAGTTATTGTTATATTTACATATATAAAATAATTAACCAAAAAATATTAAAAAAATACACACACGTACCAAAATCATATTGACACAAAAAATATTTTTTTTATGTTGTTTGACAAAAACCTATTTGAAATTAATTTTATAGACAGTTTATCTATACACATGTCCCCCAAGAAATCTCAGCCTTTCATTTTGATAAAAATCAACTGATAACAAAATGTTTTATATAAAAATTTATTTTTTTTTCTATTAAAAAAAGCCTTTAGTTAGAAAACTAAAAAAAAACCAGAGAAAAAAAAAATTAAATAAAAAGACTACTGAATTCGCAAGTGATTGTCTACAGGTAATAAAGTTGTCGGATTGAATATTTTATAGCATAAAAAAATATGAATAAAAAAAAACTATATTTCTGTTCTATGTTTACTGCAAGGTATGAACTGCTTTTATAAAGAAGTCAGTACTCATACTTATGGAAATGTAAGATGTATAAAAATTACGTGTATGTTCGTGTGCATGCTCTATGGGCCGTGAGTAGTGTTTCTGTGTAGTTTGAAGTTCGTCCGACAGATGGCGCAATATTTAGTTTTTGTTTTGTGTTTTTGCACCGTAACTGTGGCAAAACATGGTGTGCCCGGGTCAGCTAGTATATATGTAATAAAACATGTCACAAGTTTCCTTTACAGGGCTCATGATAAATCAAAAAACTAATGATGCAAGTCGATCCCTCGTATCAGAATTAGAGTAACAACGTTAATTCCAATCATATAATTTTTACGACTTTGCCGGCTTTTTGCCGACATTTTTCGGCAAACTTCATTAATTGGTGCCAACAAAATGGCGGAGTGCTGTTATTACAACAGATATGTTTTTGAATTGAAATTCACTTTCGACATGTTTGATGTTTTGATATTTATGATAATCATTCAAATCACATATTTTTAAAAGAAGATTGTTAAAAAAATATTTATTTACATTTGAATATTGTTCTCTAACATCTGAGAATAATTTTGGGTTGTAAATAAATATTAAATTGACTTCTACACAAGGTTCGGAAAACGATATTTTTTTTGTTTATAACAAAAATAAATAACTTAGAAGTTGAATAATATTTTTCAACACATGAGTTAAATATGTTTTCTAACAATGTTTGTTCGAAAACATAACTCTCATGGATAAAATATATTAAGAACAATTGCGGAAAACTATAAAATTGTTATTTTCAAATTCAAAGGAATGACCAAAGTTGTGATTATATTAGCTCACCAATTTCATGGCATTTAATGTTTAAAAATAATTGTTAGCCTAAGGCCTCCAAATGGGCCGTTGGCCCCTTAACTACGTAAACCGCACCAAACAGTGATTTTACAAGGTCTCAAGAGTCTCGTGATGATTCTGCTCTCTTCAAAAACGATAATTACGCTTGTTTACATACCCGTTAAGCCAGAAATGAGCAGAAATAAGAAGATGACTTGCAGATAAATATCTACGTGTTAAATAATTTGATTGTATGGAAGGTAGAACTAGTTCACTGTCCTATGGAGAACTGGTACTTCACTAGTTCCGGACTAGCATTTTACACTACTGGGTGGATCAAATTTCAATTGATTCGTAGCGCAGTCACCGTATGTACGATACAAACGATGGCCCGCTGGCTTTAATTCTTGCATAAGTTGGATGTTACGAGTATATATATGTAGGCCAAAATTATTCTTTAAAATTTTCAGGTAGTGGATAGACGAGACCAAGTTGCGTCGGATCGATAAATTTGAGTCATCTATTAACTCATGTCTTCAAAGGCGATGTCTTCTTCTGTTCGCACAGTACGGACGGGCATGATATGGGTGAATCAGAGAGACAATTACACAAAAACTAATGTCGAAATACTTTGGAAAAAATACTGTTTTTCTGGTAGATGCTGCAGATTACAACAAGCATCTGTTTTTAGAATTTCCCAAACACCCCACAATCTTGGATTACGGGTAAAAAATCAGGTTTTCGTACCTTTACGCATTTATATGCCGGCACGTGGTTGAATATGAACCGATTTTATCCGGAAAGAATAGACTGCGGCTTTTCCAACGATATATGTGCCAGTTAGAATGACAGTGGTCTAAGCCATACCTTATTCATTTCGAGATATCTAAGGGTTTGACGTTGAACCTTATGCACAACAATTTTCCACTAAAGACTAGATTGTTTCTTTTAAAATATCGAAATTTTCTGTACGTCTTAGGGAGGTGTGCTTTTCAGAGTATGCAATGACTAAGACCACTTTTATTCTGATAAAATTAGACAAAAACAAAGAAATGAAAACAAGTTTGATTACAAATAAGAACAATTATTTATTTGAATTCGAAAATAGTTTATACGGCCAAAACAAGGAAAATAAACATATCCTAATCCTAAAAATTTTGGTATTTTATATAGAAGATAAAAATTTATTTAGTAAACAATTTTTAATTAATTATTATGAAATATTCTTTATGAAATTAGTTACGTTCTGGCAGCCACATTTTCAGAAGTAGAAGGGACATATTTCAACATTTTCAGAAATCCGGTTCCTTAACCTGGATTTAAGAGACATTTTTATATTTTCACTGTCATTCGCTATCTTACTCTAATGGCAATAGCTAACCAGTTTCAAAAACCCGGTTCCAAAACCCGGGTTTTACAACCGGTTTTATATCTTAATAGTCGTGCGCTATCTTATCCTAATGACAACGGCTAGCCGGTTTCAAAAAACCGATTCCAAAACTAGGGTTTAAGAACCAGTTTTATATCGTTGGCTTCTGTTTCGCTCTTCATAAATTGGATTATGCACAAATTTTTGTAAAAATACCTGTGTTATTTAGCAACGGCTCCCATAAAACAACCAAACTCGAATTCACAATACATACCCAGTAGGAAAAAATACTAGTCCGGAACTAGTATATTACTAGTTTTCCATAGAGCAGTGAACTAGTTCACCTTCCATACAAGCAACTGTCTCATTTAACACGTAGTTGTCCTAGGATTGGGGGGAATTGTCCCTTTTGTACTAGAATAGAACTAGTCCAGAAATTCTAGTCGGGCGGTAGTTGATTGTCTCCTTTGAACTAGTTTGGAACTAATTCAAAAAAGATTAATAAGAACTAGTATTATTCTAGAAAATTTTGAGCTAGTACTGTACTAGTATTTTGTAAATGAAAATACGAAAAAAAAACATAAACGACGTTCAAAATCCCATTTAATGTGGGTGAAAAATACGATATTGTAATTAAATACATACAACAATTGAATATATTTTTTTTATCTAAAAGTCATTTAGAATCATTTGTCTTTTCAAAATATTTCTCTGTTTCAAGTTTTTTGGCTAGAATTAAATCTAAGACCAAAACATTTTCATTACGTTGCATTGGTCCTTAGATGCTACACTCTCTCATACATTTGTATGTTTTCCGCAATTAAGGGATCGGAAAACCTTTTCAGGGGAAGAAGATTCCAAAATTCTCGTTTATCTAGCTCAAAATTCGATAGTTTGGGACTAGTTCAATTCAGGAGTAGTTCACAATTCCATACTTTTGAACTAGTATGTTTTTGAACTAGTTTGACTATTCCCTACTGGGTATTAACAGGGATAACAAAAACACAAAATCTACTAGCAATGAGAGCTATGAGTATTGTGCATTCTCTTAATTCAATCCGGCGTAGGTGAAACACCAGTAGTCAATGGATACATAAAGATGTCCGTCCGTCAGGCTGTCCCCGCGATTACAGTCGTTCTTTTACAGCTCTCAAGCTGTAATTTGGTTATCAACTTTCAACATCTATGCGGAGATTAAATTCTAAGATGAACAAGATCGGACAAAAACTACTCCCACTTTTCATACACTCTTCTCTTTATTGGGGTTGTCTGTCTCTCTATACCCGCGATTACATCCGTAGTTTAAGAGCTATAGAGCTGAAATGCTGAAATATAGAACTGGCATGCAATTTTCTATTTTCTAAATGGAGATGAGATTCTAAGAGCAAGCAAGATCGGACAAAAACTACTCCCACCTCCCATACAAAGTCCTCATTGTTGGGTGTTAAAAAAAATACCAAAATACGTATAATGGAATTTAATGCATTCATGCAGATCTTAAAGTCAAAAGCTTCTTATGGCAGTGCAAGCACCAATACATATACACTTTATTAATTCAAAAACACACCAACAAAATCCACGATCATCGCCAAAGTATAACAACAAAAGCCTACGAAATAAATCTTCTTCTTGTTCTTTAATTTGCTGTGCATATTAAAGTGTTGTTGCTTTGCCCATTGGTATATACAGAATGGTTTGTGTGTGAAGCCTATGCTTAGTGCTTTTACAAAAAGCATACTCAGTGGTTTACATGTGCATAAGCCGTGGCACCTCTGATTTATGTTATCAAATGTGGTGTTAGGTATGAGAAACTCGCTAGGTGACGTAGCGTATACGTTTTAGAGAACATTTCTATAACCAACCATCATATTTGTGTGGAAATATGATATTTTGCACAAGCCATTAACGAAGCTAATATAGTTAATATGTATGTGTTTTACTAATCCTTTGTACTCACATCATTGTAAATACTGTCAAGGATCGATATGGGTTTTTAGTATTTTTCCTATATTCTTGGAAAAATCCTTGTTTGAGTTTTCCAATGACCAACAGAAAAAAATTACTTATAACTATAATGCTTTAATTTTTTATAAAATACGTTACTTATTATTTTTGTATCGTAAATAATAAATGTTAACATTACTCGGTAAGGGAAGTTAAAATGTTTATATAAATTTACGCAAATTTTGAATAAAAAAAAATTGGAACATTTTCTCTTTATAATTATAAATAAACCAGAAAAACATCGACTGCAAACTCTCTACAAAAATATATGTTATATTCATATATACAACGTTAATCCTGTAGACAACCACAACGTGAGCAAAATTCATACATTAACATTTTTTGTTTTCTTTAAATTATAATTTACATTACTTTAAGTTTTCTTTGTATTACGTCACAATAAAAACGTCACCGTTTAAAACGACGCAATTCTTCAAGACAACAACTAAAGGTATTCAACGCAAAATAATCTTCAATTGGCATCACACACAGAGTAATCAGGTTCTCCATATATGTATACAATACAATCTGTTAAGGTTTTCTTTTTCATTAATTTTCGCAATAGGTTATTGGAAAAAGTAGCAGCTTAGAAAGAAAACTATAAGAAAATAGATTATGCATAAGAAATTGTAGAAGAAAAACAAATTCTTCTCATAAATCCAAAACAAAAACAAATAAAATATATTCGGCTTTTTTAAATGTTAACAAAATTGATTTAAAAATTTTATTGCTAATCCCGTATAATTGAAAACAGGCGATATTTGCAAGTTGTATACCAGAGATTATAGACTTGATTGGAACAAGAGCCAAATATGGGGGCACATTAAAAAATGAAAAGGGTCGAAGGTGAGAATCTAAATAAAATTAACACAAAAAATAAAAATTAAATATTGAAAAAAAAAAACAAAATATAACAAAATCAGAACAAAAATAACTTAACTTAACAAAAATCATAAAAAATTTCATACAACAAAATGCTCTCTACAAAGTAACTACAACAAGAAGCAAATAATATATAATTTGCCTTAAATAAAGAAAACAATAAATTTTCTTACAAATTAGCTAAAAGTTTAAGTTAATTATTTTTAAACCTTTTTATAATTTTGTCTAAAAAGAAAACAACAAATTACATATATAAAAAAGGAAAATAAACACCAAATCAAAACTAAATTTTTAATAGAATTACAAACTGAACTACATTTAAATAAAACATAATTTAATGTAAGTTAAAAACAAAAACTGTTTAAAAATTAATTATTTTTGTATTATATTTTAATTTGCCAACTCATACTCGTTTTACAGCGAACAGAAATTACAAAATAGTCCCTTTGAATTCGAAAGCAAAATCTTTAAACTGCATCAACAATTTGAGAGAAATATGAAATTTTATGTTGATTTTTGTTTATTTCTGAGCAATTACCATACAAAAAAATAACAACAGATAATAACACATCATCATAAGACATTCTAACACCGATCTCCCCAAATCCCGGTCGCCCAAAGAAACTAAAAATCAAAAATCATATCAAGATGCTTCCTAACCGGCCCATGCCTCATTAGAAGACCATTGAAATTACTACAACTATTACTACTACAACTAATGCCACTGACATGCATGGGTGGCAAACCAACAACACAACACAACCACACGTCCAACTCATCTCTTTGGTTTGTTAAGTTTGAGCTCCCAACACTGACACACTCTCATAATAACTAAAGTAGATAACCAAATATTACAATTTCTGGCAAGTAAATGACACGAAAGGACCTAAACTACAGTAATGTTTGTTATGCTGTCCTTTCGTTTCGTTTGACCTGCGAGAAAGTAGTAAAACAGAAAAACAAACCTAGAGAGATAGAAACTTAATCTACTATGTACAATTCGTTTATGTTCATTTCCTTCTGTTATTCAACTATGATTTGTACTTTCCTACTTCCTACTTTGTCTAAAACTATCATCTCAGATCCTATTTGGTTTAGTGTCTATACTATACAAATATTAATCAGTTTAATTAATTAATTAATTGAAGCAACGTCTACAAAACAACGCCCTCCCCCTCTCTATTAGTTGATATTTTTTCCATTAACGAAACTAACAACCTAACTAACTAACAACCATATGACTCTATCTCTCTCTCTCTCTCTCTCATGTTGCACGCTTTGTGTTTTTGTATTTGTTTGATGAGTAAGAAATATATTGAAAATGAAATAGAAACCAAGATCCTTAAAAAAAATATGTTGTTTACAACAACAACAACAAAATCTTATATTGGACGTAAAATCTATCTATCTAAAAGTATCTATCAACTTAGTTTTCTTTTTCAAATTTATTATTATTTAGTTAAAGCAATTGGCATTCATGATACAACCAACAACATCTATTCGTATACTTCTATCTCGTATATGATTAAAAAAAAAAACAAAAATTATTTTCATTACCTAGCAAATAATTTGAAACATTCTTCATGCGAATTTAATATAATCTAATGTAATGTAATGTTTCAAACTATTACCACATGACTAAATAATAACAAGATACGTAATATTAATATTGATAACAATAATTTTTAATAATTGAACATAATCAATTTGACGTTTGGTGTTTATTGTGTTTTTAAGTAATACAGTCGTAATGTAAACTATTTCTTCTCTATCTTAATTAGAAAACAGTTTTTGAAAACCAGTTTCCTTTTCCGTCTCAATTTTATAAATTGATAGTGATTTCTATCGCTTTAAATTTTGTGTTCTATCCTATTTTTTTGTTTATGATTAAGTTTCCATTGTATTATTTTATACGTCTTCCCCTCTTTACCTTTGGTTATTAAGTAAGTATAATTTGCTAAAGAAACTAATTCGATATGAAGCTGTTGCAGATAAATTTATGATATCTAGTAGAGAATCTTTGACAATGATCTCTCTCTGTCGAGAGAGAGAGTGAGTATTGTTTACACTCGAATTGCAGAGATTTATTTAATACTGTTAGGACGTTAGCATGATAACTACTTAAACTCGAACGGAAAAGTGAGTTTCGATTGCACATTATTTTTATGAAAGTTAAAATGGAATTGAAAAAAATTTTAAAAATCGTTTTAAACATTGGAAAATCTGTTTAAAAACAGTTTTTTCAACATAATATACAAATATTAAATTTTAATATTAAAAATGGAATTTTTATTTATCATATTTAAAAAAAATTAAATGTGACTTTAAATAATATCTAAAACAATAAATAATTTGAACATCAAATAAAAAAAAATAATAAAAATTTGTTTTTAGTAATACTTAATTTTTTGTGGAATTATATTTTATATTGCAATTTGGTATTTTATTTTGTAAAACAAAAATTAATTAAAAAAAAATGTATAACAAAAAAATTAAAAAATTTTTATTATTTAAAATATTTAATTTTTTTTTTGTTGAATAATAAAATTTTTAAATTTTTTTAAATTAAATATAATTTTTTTTATTTATTTTAGTAACTTTTCATTTTTTTTCTTTAGCAAATATATTCTATTAACAATAGTAACAGTGAAAAAAAGTATTACTAAAAAAAAGATTTATAAATTTATTTTTTAAAAATTTCTAAAACAATAATTAAGAAGTACATTCTGTAACACAAAAAAAATATTTAATATATAAAAATTAGTTTGACAAAAAAAGCAAATAGATGTAATTTTTATTTAAAATTTAAATACACAATTTACCATAATAACTAATAACACTGCTCGGCAAAAGGAAAAATAGTGTGGCTATTCCTGCTCATTGTTATGTAAAATGACTTCCGGGTGGTATTCCTATTAATTTTTCGGGATGCCCCCCGCCCCCCATTTTCTTTGAATGAAAACAAAATATTAAGTAATTAACTGAAACTTAAGGGGCGAGGGGGCCTCCAGAGAAAACAACTGGTTGTTGGGTAAAATAAACTCCTAAACCAGAATATGAACCACATTTTCCCAATCATCTACGATTTTTTTCGGGCGCCTTCCTTTTGAGTGTTATGTAAAAAGATGTCCTGAGTCCGAATATCACCCCCTGATTGATGTCTGATTCAAGACATCATTTTACATAACAATCTTCAGTGACCGATTTTTATGCCGAGCCGAACTTTAAATTTGAAATTATTTTTCCATAATTTTTAATTTTGTTCAATTTTAAAGTTATATACATAACTTAAACTTTTTCACATTCGGTCAAGTTACCAAACGAATTTAAATTTATCAACTTATCATAAACAAAATGATTTTTATTATTCCCAAATGGAAAAACGTAGAGTATACTGTTTACTCAGAATCTCCAAAGCTCCAAATTAAATAAGAAACAAAAAAAAAATTCTAAAATGGTGTTGCATTTCTTTTCCGATCCGCTCGAGGCTAGGAAGTTATCATCAAGTTTTAAAAATGAGTAAATTTTGATGTGTTGCTCAAAATTCAGATTTTCCTTCTTTTTTTCACAAATTGTTTTGCCTTTTTGATATTTTTTAGTATATTTGTTTTATGTACTCTAAACTTTCGAATCATTTGGCTAATTCGGACTTAAGAATTTCCTGAGTTGGCTCCAATTTATTAGAAAACAATAAAAGCACTGCAAAATTGCACAAATTTACATCATCAATGCTGATTCCAACCATTTTGTATCGAAATATTTGATGGCAGATTCAAATCGAGAGAAATTGTTATATTGCAAAATCACATTCAGGTCATTACTGTGAGGAAACTTCTTCTTTTTCTTAATTCCTTTCACTCCCAGAGGAGCATTGCGCCTTAAACTTACTTATCTCGAAACAATTTTTTGTTAGAAAATTTTAGTGCGGAATATACAGTGCTTGTGAGTATATATATTAGCACTAGCTTTCCGGGCTAGCGTTGCTTCGCGATACAATGAATCTTCTTATGAATTTAAGCAACACAGGTAAAATGCAAACGCTTCATAGTTCAAACAAACACCCCATTTATATGTTTGTAGCTCTATCCCATAGTTCTGAGTGATTGTACCGCTTTAGTCCCATTTTATCCTTAAAAGTACGAATTTAAAAAGATACATTCGTATTGCACAACTAAATTGGACTGGTACCCCCTCAAATTCGATAAGAAACATGCCAAAATACGATTACAGTTTTAGGCATTTTGGTCTGGGTGACAGTACCAGTTTTATTTCTTTTACGATATTTTTACAACTAAGAACGTATTACGAAATATTACTTCACAAATCACAACTAAAATATTCATTTAAATTTTTGACACTATAGCTTTAGCCGTTTAGTACCAGTTTTAACCCTTTCGACATTTTTTTACCCCTAACAGGTAAGAATAACGAAAAGCCAACCCTGATCTATTGTATTCGATGTCAATTTTCTAATTAACCCACAGTAATAACAAGTCGGTGGCGAGTATCCAAAGTCGATCCTCTTCTGGCCATTTCATCCGCCTTTTCATTCCCAGAACATCACTGAGCCCGACAAAACATCTCAATCTGATCTTTCGAGACTGAAGTGTATTCAGCGCCGTTTTGCAACAGTTGACAAGTTTTGATTTGCTTTCAAAGAAGCCTATCATTCTAATTACCGTCTGTCTATCATCATATCTGTTAATTAATATTTTATTGCCCATTGGCCAATTGACAGTCAGGACTACCGATTAAAACGCTGCTGTGGTTAATCAATTTATTATTTTCGACCCATCCTTGTATCGATCCAAAACACTCGTTCAGGGATGATACTTTTAGTATTTGAAGAAATATACAGTTTCGGTGTCAAGTAGTCAAATCTTGCGGCAATAACCTCTCCAACAATTTCCGTAAGAATATTAGAATGCCTAGCCGATGACCGCTTCAAACGTCCTTTTTCCCCATGTCAAGTTGTGGAGAGGTAGCAGTTTTTGTAAAGCAAATGCACTCCGTATGTTATGTATGACAGTAAATGATTAAAAATTACAGTAAATGAAGTTTGTACCAAAAAGTACGTACGTTGTATCATATAGTACACCTAATTATACCAAAAAGTACTTTTATTGTATTATATTGTGCAATTTATTGTAGCAAAGTGCAAAAGGACAAGTTATAGTACCAAAAAGTACAATGTACTTTACCAAAAAAACCAAAATATTGTACCAAATAGTACAAAATATTGTACCAAAAAGTACAATTTATGGTACCAAATAGTACAGGTTTTTGTATCTAAAAGTACTTTTACTGCCCCAAATAGAACAATTTACTGTACCAAGTAGTACAATTTATTGTACCTAAAGGTACAAATTATTCTACCATTTAGGACAAGTTATTATACCAAAAAGTAAAATTTTAGTACCAAAATATTAAATGTATAAAATATATAAAAAAAATAGTATAAAATATTGTACGAAAAAGTACATTTATTGCACCAAAAAGAACTATTAATGGTGCCAAATAGTAAAATTTTGTGTACCAACAAGTATAAATGATTGTACCAAAAATTACTTGTAACGTTTATTGTATCAAGTAGTACTATTGAATGTACCAAAAAGTACTTTTATTGTGCCAAATAGGAAAATTTATGTACCAAAAAGTACTTTTATTACACCAAAAAGCGCTAAATCTTAAAGTAGTTTTATTGCAGCAAGAAGTTCTGCTGTTGTACAAAAAAAGAACTACAGTTTACGAATTTTATTTACTTTAAGAAAATTAATGTTTACTTTAAATTAGACTACAGTGTCACTAAACTGTAATATTATTGAAAAGCTGGATATCTGCTGTAGAATTTGGAATGTATTTCGATTAAATTTGGCTATGTACTAATCGTTCCTGCGCGATCTTAAGGATCCCTGATCATTGCATTAGTATCGACCCATGCTTTGCAACACAGCAATCGAAAAAAATCAATTCGTAATTGTCAGCTGTTTAAAAAATATAGCACGACAACGTGCAAAAAGTCTGTAAATAATTATAAAAATTAGCAGGAAGGACATAGAAAAATTGGAGCCAACCCAGAAAAACTAAAATTTGTTTTAAATTTATAATAAATGTTTCATCCGAGCCAAAATTGTTATATTCGTTACAAAACCTTTGTTGTTCAGTTAAATGGAAAACATATAGAATTTTAGGTAAAGTTAGTATCAAATTAAATATGTATAATAGGTATCTTTAATGTATGTAGTTAAATCAATCTGAATTAATTCCCAACCTATTTTCTTTAAAATATTATAATTTAAAAAAAAAAAACATTTTTAATTTAGGCGGTTGATATGACTAAACATTAAACCTCACAGACATCGGCGAGAATATAATATGAAAAATGTTTGGTCTACAATGTTTTCAGCCTATAAATAAAATCTCTTAAAACTCACAAATATCCCTTGACCATCAATGGAGATATTAATAGTTTTTGGTATACAACATCGATTAGATATCCCTCTTTTTACGTATAACTCCAACGAATTAGCGGACAACAGCACATAAAATTTGCTTCTTAATACAAAAAAAAAAAAGAAATTTTGTTAATGATTTCCTTTACATTTACGTTATGTCTTTAAGTCTTTTTCTCTACTATACTCATAAACAACCTAAGTGTCTATAAACTTAAATAAAACCAAAAATCTCTTACCTTAAAATTTTTACTACTATTATACAAAATTTTTATATTACCTTGTGACTGTGTTGTAGATATTGGTATATAATATTATTTAATATACAATAACAAAACAAAAAAATCAAATAGTTTGTGTAAACATATGATAAATAACGAAACAAAACCAAAAGAAAAAAAATCCAGACTATTTTAAAGATTTTTCTTAAGTTTGTGTAAAAGAATTCTTTTGTGTTCCATAGTTTGTACTTTTAAACATCAACGTTTATTTTTCTATTTTTCAAATATTTTAACAAATCTTTTCAACTTATTTTAGTTAACATGAAAATTAAAAGAAAAAACACAAGAAAACTACTACTACTACTACTACTGCTACTTAAGTAAACTCAAACAAGAAAAGTAAGGTAAAATGCCCTACCACCCCAAACATTTTGTATAAACGCGGTACAGTGTTCTACACATTTCTAGAGATCTAAAAGAAAATCCCTTGTTTTCCCGCCCCCCACCTACACAGACACTTTGTCAACGGTAAATCATTAAACAGTTTAGAGTTATGACAACACTTTATTGAAGGAATTACCAACTACTTACCATACAGTTATAAAAATAACAGAGTAAATGATTTCTTAGTTTGTTTTAAATCTTTTATCTAATCTATTTAGGTACTTAGCCTAAATGACAGCTCAACACCATCACCACCACCATCGTGTGTTATGAACAACAGCATTATGTTGATTAACTTGTAGTGTGCATACTATATGTAAACTACATAGGAGAAATTCAAATAAAACAAGAAACTTAATAAAACTTTTGATTAAAATCAGGACCTTTTACAGGATTTCATTTTGGTTCTCCTTAAGTATCGTATCTAACCCCCGACCCCCACCCATCAGCAACCAACCAACCAATCAACCTACTTAACACCTATAAATATATAGATGATTTGTATAATTATTGTAATTTCTCTCATGATTTATGTTGACTTAATGGTAAATTTAATTTGACCAGTGAAAAATTAAGAAAAAACAACAACAACATAATAAGTAAAAAAAGAAATGCGTGGCCAGGCATATTGTAAAATTTTTGTAATTTGCAAAATAATGTTACAATCTGCTTTCAATCAACCTATATTTTGTTTAACTATCAATCAACCTAATTATTAAACAAATATTATGTTTTGCAATGTAAAACAACAACATCAAAAAAAAAACTTAAAATAATAACAACAA
Organism: Muscina levida; assembly: GCA_964034835.1. Taxonomy (NCBI): domain Eukaryota; kingdom Metazoa; phylum Arthropoda; class Insecta; order Diptera; family Muscidae; genus Muscina; species Muscina levida. The sequence continues at coordinate 169,594,377 of OZ035880.1, read as the reverse complement.
TACCAAATAGTTTGTTTCTAGTAGTTTTGTTCATAATAAATTAGCTCATTTCAAAGACATCCTGCTAATAAAACAAAAAGTATTAAAACTAACCATATCTTAGCTAATCAAATTCAAGTAAGTTTTCATTTGAAGCAAAACAAACAATAGAAAAAAAATATACTCGCAATTCGCAATAAAATTCACCTCTTACTCGTGTATAATAAAACAAGGATGTTTTACACCCTCAACTCATTTCATTAGCGCCATCTCTGAGTCGTCCAACACTTAACTCACTCTAGTGTACATAATTACCAACAACATAATCCCTCATCATTGTATCGCTCACACTCACTGGAACCACTCACCCCCAATCACACAAACACACTCTCTCGTAAAATCATTCATTTGTATCGACCATGAAAAAAAAAGAAAACAGATCTCGTTACTTTAGCTTCATCTCTGGACACTCTCTCTCAACTTCTACTTAGTATTAGTACTACATTAGGCTTTTGGAAGTTACATTACCAATTACTTGAATTTGTTTCTCTCTGTTTTTCCGTTGTTTCGGTTTGCACCTTGCATGAGTTGCACGCAACTGCTAGGTTAAGTGTCACAGTTGTTTAAGTATCTGTAGTCGTGGTGTTATCCTTTCGTATGAAAACGTTGAGTATTCACTACCCAACACCTGCGTAATTTTTGCATGTTCGGTTAATCTTAACAAAATATGTTAAAAAAAAATCCACAACAAAATGTTTAAGCAACAAAGAAGAGTAATAATTGGCGTATGCAATACGTTGGGGGAAAACATGTTAGTTAAATTAATATATAAAAAAATTGGAATAAAATTTACTTAAAGCTATATATAATTGGGTACAAACTTTCAGTTAATGCCACAAGGACAGTAAAAATGAGGTCTTGACTCGTCAGTAATTGTTGATGAAAATCTAAAAAAAGGTAGAACAGTTTTGGAATAATTCTGCCTTATTAATTGTTAAAAATTCAGCGCATCTCAATGTTTCCCTAAAGCAATTACAAAATGACCCAGCACAGGCACTTTTCTACAAAAGGGCCTTGATAGACCATTTTTATACAGACCGCTGCTTTTCTTTATATTGATGAAAATTTTTAGATATAGACAAATACTGTCGCACACTACTTCAGAAAATTATGTCTAGCCTATGAACCAATTATTCAATTTCAAAAATATATTATATATTACCTAATGTAAATGTAAGAAATGTTGGGACATGTAAAATTTGGTACTTAATATCGATTTAAAAAACGCATATAGATATTTTCTCAATACTGTAACTTTATTGTTGTGCTTCATTCCTAAATGATAGGGCTATTTGTGAATGAACACACAAAACCGTTTAAATGGCTTTTACACATTGCTATACAGTAGACCGGGTCGGTCCCCATACAAAAATTTTTTTTCTCCAAAGTCGAGGGCAAATATTAAAGATCACCTCGAGACAACTTAAAAAAAAAATTTTTTGTTCCTAACCCACCACCGGAAAAACAGCCAAAACCGTTATTTTATCACTGCTTTTTTGTTTGTGGCTCAATCGTTAAATTAAAGGCATCGGTGTATAGGTTTCGACGAGTACTACATTTGTCCTATAGATGTCGCAGACATACGACATCATCTTGTAATGATGGTCTCATTTAGAGCAATTTCTACCCCTAAAATTTAAAAGTATTTTTACCTAGGATTAAAGCCCTTTAAAAACCAAGAACATTTTGCTTTGGAACTATACAGTTTTATTCAAAAACAAAAAAGTTACGAATGATAAGATGTATTTACAGCATCAACAAAAACATTTTTTTTATGTTGTTTGCATTATTATCACAAATTATTGCATACTTTATAGCGCTGATACAAAATTTTTATAAAAATGATTCTATACTTTCTAGCTCAAATTGTTGCATAAGTCTTAACGACATCGAAAAAAAATTAAAAGTTTTCTCGAGATAATTCATTTTTAATCTAGTTACCGACGAAATATAATTTTTATTACAAATAAAATTCCAAAAAGAGCAAAGATATGTATGTAATTACAGCAAATATTGGCGCAACTCAAGGTCCGTTCACTACTTTCTAGTTTGGCAATAATTTTTCATTTTGATTAGTCATTCCAACCGCTGATCCACTTACATTTCGCACAAATGTTTAGTGATGCAAATTGCATGGGAAGAATTCAAGTGCAAAATTAAGTCTATATTTTATTATTAATACTTCCATTGTGGACCAGGTGTCTTTATAATTTCGTTGCTTGAATATTGGTAACGCTGAATATCTTCATTCGCATGTTTAAAAGCAATGTTTGCGCTAAAAAGTATGCAATAACTTGTATTTAATTTTTTTCGATATCGCTAAGAAGTATGCAATAATTTTCTATAATAATGCAAACAACAGGAAAAAATATTAGTGTTGATGCTGTAAATACACCTTTCATACGTAACTTTTTTGTTTTTGAATAAAACTGTATACTTCCAAAGCAAAAAGTTCTTGGTTTTTAAAGGGCTTTAATCCTAGGAAAAAATATTTTTAAATTTTAGGGGTAGAAATTGCTCTAAATGAGACCATCATTACAAGATGATGTCGTATGTCAGCGACATCTATAGGACAAATGTAGTACTAGTCGAAACCTATACACCGATGTCTTTGATTTAACGATTGAGCCACAAACAAAAAAACAGTGATAAAAAAACGGTTTTGGCTGTTTTTCCGGTGGTGGGTTAGGAACAAAAAATTTGTTTTTTAAGTTGTCTCGAGGTGATCTTTAATATTTGCCCTCGACTTTGGATATTTTTTTTCGCGACCCGGTCTACTATACAGTAACTCATCCGATCTAACCAACTTTTTAATACGTTCACGATTGTTTGATTTCGAGTTTTAAGGCTTCAAGGAACTCGAGATCTTTTGTGTAACACTTATATTTTACGGTGCTCCAGAACTAGTCTAAGGGGATGTGGAATCACAGTCTATTTTTAATCCGAAGCATATTGAATGCACTTTTGATGTTCAATATTATTGCGAACTCGATGTTTCTCTTATATTTCAGTTACATTCTAGAAATAACTTTGGTGTTGATGTCATGTGCCCTGGATCGTATACATTATATAAGAGAGTTAAACGTTGCTCATACGTTCATTATTGATCTGCACCAGAGCTCGCAAAATATGCTCAACCTAATTTTCCCCCGCGGTCTGCTCACTTCAAAGACCGATTAAATAAGACGGAATCGCTCAGTGTCTGAACAGCATTCCTCTTTTTCGTTTCGTTCGTGTTCTTGCTCTCGCGTTTCGGGTAGAACATAACACATGAATCCAGAGTGCGTAGAGCAATCAAAATACGCTCTCGCTCTCTTGAGTTATCTTTACAATGAGTTTATCATTTTCAAAACAAGTGAGCGAAAGCAATCAAGCAATCTTCTCTTCTATAAACTCCTCATTAGTTTCACTCATTCAATACATCGCTTTGATAAGTTAAATGGCGACCGCTTGTTTGAATAGAATTTTTAAATTGAATAACTCATTGTACGCTCATTGAAGCAAACAAGGAGCGCTCATTTCACGAAAATGATCGATTGAATTTTACTTATCAATCATAAATAAGCAAATGTGAACATATGTATAATGTTGATTTTTCAAGTGCCGTCGTTTCGTTGAACACAGAAATGAATTGTGTTGCTTGGAAAATATGCATTGATATTTAGGTAGTATGTAAGAAAATTATTATTATTTTTGAAATAATAATACTGTTAACACATTGAATCATTTATTTTTATTTTTTTTTATATTAAAAATTACATTTAATAAACCTAAATTATTAAGATTGATAATTTGCTTGTTTGACAAATCCAACAATGCTCTGATATGAAAATTGTTTTTTATGCGACAATTCTTTTTTGTCAATGTTGGAAAATCTTCCCATGTTCTTTAACAATTTTAACTTTTTAGCACGAGAAAAAACAAAATAATGTGACTCTAATGCAGTGGTACGCAAAATGTTTATCAAGAACAACTTCGAAAAACGACGCTAGCAGAGCAGATACAAGTATGTAATTCCTGTAAACCAAATCAGTTATGAGCATGTTATTAAACAGGAGCACTCAAAACTTAGCTTTGTTGTTGTAAAGAGTTTATCATCGCAATAACTTTTGAGTGAGTAATATCAAAGCATTGAAAGCAATGAGTACTCTTTTGTTGAGTGCTTTCGAAAGAGTATTCAACGAGGGATGACGTTCTAGAGCATTAACAAACGAGCGCTCATTTCTTTTTACGTCGAAAATGAAAACACAAAATTGAGTCGCTCGCAAATAGAGTTGTATTTGAGGAGAAGAGCAAAATAATACTTCTCAATGATAAGTATTTACGAACTCTGCATGAATCAGTCTCTTACTGACCGCTCGATGCGAACAGAACCGTCCGTCGATCAGCTACTGAGAGTCAGTAAGTGAGCGAATCAAGCGTTTGCCTTATGTTGTTGCCTTAGATATTTCGTCACAGGCAAGACAATAAGCACATAAATGCTCAGAAGATCGTTTTCTGAGTTTTTACGAAGTTAAGGGTTTTGAGTGAACCCAGGAGCAGGGCGAGCGAACAAAAGCTGAAGAAACAACTTGTTAGAGGTTTTTTTCGCAACAGTTTCGCATCGCGTCAGTGGATGAGTGATTTTTTTCTGACAACAATCACGAGAAAGACTAATTATTGCGAGCTGAGATCTACACAAATTAAATTTGTAACTAAACTATCAATCTGCCACTTTATATACATTAGGATGGTTCAAATTATATCAAGTTTTTCAGATCAAATTCTAATAGTGCTGTAAACTTGCCATGGAATAATGCAAGTATTTTGGTTAAAAAAAATTAGAACAGTCAATATCTTTTGTGTGCGCATCATGGTCAAAGTTGATGAGGAAGGGAAAAAAAATCCACACCAAGCCCTGCAATTGCCCCGGAGTCGCCTATAGATGAGTACAATGTATGGCCCCCAGTCAATTGTTCTTCCTAACATTTTCCCCAAACATAACTACCCCCATCTTCTCCCCTAAGGGGACTTCCATACAAAAATCAAAGCTCCCACCGCTCTAACTGCCCCAAACGTGACCATAGAGAAGTCAAATGATTGTTCGACCCCCAATATTTTGGCAACCCCAACAGAGGGATCAATGTATTTACCTTGACCGATTTAATTTTTTTTACCAAAATACTAGTATGAGCAAGTTTTTATAACTATAAGAATTTAATCAGAATAACTTTTTGTAATTCAAACCACAATAATTGTTTAAAAAACGGCTTTCGAAACACCTAGTTCGGCATCAACAAATGCCTTAATAGGGGTTTTCTTATGGTTTCTAGATAGTTTTTTTTTAGAAACCGGTTTATGTCTCAATTTTTCGTGATAAGTCGATTGATCGAATCGATGCAACAAGAACCGGATCCTAAACTTGAAAACCGGTTTTATAAAAAAAAACCGTATATAAAAATATAATTATTAAATCCTGAAGCCGATTCAAAGTCTCAACCGACGCTTAAAAAAACCTTTCGAAAAAACCCAGTTTGGCATAAAGCAATGCCTTAATAGGGTTTATCTTATCGTTTCCAGTTTATGCAGACATCCACTTAGTTCTTTTTTTGTTTTCAAACCCGCATTATGTCTCGGGCGTTCGTGATTTGTCGAAAAATGGTATTTATGTACAAATCGAATCAACAAGAACCTTATCCTAAAATCAAAACCGGTTTTATAAAAAGCCGTAAATAGACGCTCAATAAGGCATCAACAAATGCCTTAATAGGGATTTTCTTATCGTTTCTAGAATGTATGCAAACATCCACATATTTTTTTGTTTTTTTAGAAACCGGTTTTCAGACCCGGTATATTTGTCGGGTTTCCATGGTTGGTCGACTTTTTGGGTGGCAGTAAAAGTGGAATCTATGCACAAATGCATGCAATAAGAACCGAATATGAAAATCGGAAACCGGTTTTATAAAAAATAATCGATAATAAAGCCATTATTATTCAAACCTGAAACCTGGCCAAAGTCCCAACCGACGCTAAACGTTTTTTTTTAATCAGTTCACCAGGTCACCGAGACGTCTGCTTCGTTTATTATGTTTTTCGGAAACCGGTTCTAAAACATAATTTAAGGAACCGGTTTTTTGCAAAATACAGAAATTTTCAGATATTGTGTGTTATAAAATATTTAGGATTTCGAAATACGATCTAGAAGATTCTACATCATAAATAATAGCACATACAGTTTTAAATATGAGTAATGTGCAAAAAACCGGTTACGAAAATAGTTTTCTAATAGTTTTTAGAATTTAAAAGCAAAAACTTCGATTTTTTTGTATTAAAGCCGGGTTTTTAAAACTATGGAAACCGGTTTCCAAAAAAAAAAAAAACAAACACAACCAAACATGATGTTATTGAAAGCTGAAACTGGTACAAAAAACGAACTAACGCATAATGACTTTTATAATCAGTTCCATACAATGAGCAACTGCTTCGCTTCCCGATTTTCTGCTATTGTGCATTATTGTCTGGAATTTCGCAAGGTAGTCTAGATGATAGCACAATAATAGCACATGTAGTTCAAACTATGAGTAATTAATACTCAACTGGCGTTTCTAATCAGTTCTAGGGAAAACTACATTGCTTTCTCTGATGTTAGTTCTATTAGTGGATATCGGTTAATAAATTTGGTTTATAACTCAATTTTTAAAAATTTTTATATTTTGAATACAGTCGGTCCTGTGGCATGGGTTTGAACTCTGTTCATGTTGTCGAAATCAGCATATGAATAATTAATTCAATAGACTCATCTAGTAAAAGCTTCTCAAATAGCGTTTGGGTTCATTATTAAACTAAAGGACCCGTTGTGAGAGTCTGACAGCAAAAATATGTAAAATCACAAGAAAGCAAGAAGTGCTTGCACATCTTAATTTTTTTAATTTTAAATTCACAATTTATTGAGATTTAGGGAGTGATGATAATGCTGTATATAGCGTTGCGTTAAGGATATAGATTAACTGATTAATTAATGATAATGACCCACAAGAAGCTGTGATAAAAGTAAAATTTATGCCTTACACAATCATTAAGTAAATATTATAAATATTAAGACACAATCGAATTGCCATCCTCTACAATATGAGTATGCACTCAAATCAACTTGAACATTTTGTTGTGGATATTTCCCCCCACCCCCCAAACTATATACATTTTTTTTGTCTACAGCTACAATTTATACAACTCATGCTACTTACTTAATTGCCAATAAATGTCTGACTGTTGTTGTTATCTATCTACTTATGTGTGTGTGTTTCATTTGATGTGGTAAACCAAAGCAACAATTTGCTTAATTATCTATGCAAATTAAACAATAATGTGAATTAACTTAATGTTATTTGAAAAACAATAAAAACGGAATATGAAAAAATGCAGATTTCCATCCATGAATGTGTTTTTTTTTTATGGGGTAGCAGACTAAACAAATTCTATGTACTACATACATTTCTGTTGCATCTTGAACGCTTTTCATCAAATTTATTTATATCGTAATCTCTGACATGAATCTTTAACTGCTCCTTTTTATACGCTTTTAATTATTTAGTTTTACTCTTCATTTGTTCTTCATTTCTTTAGTATTTTTATTGTTATTATGGTTATTATTAATTATCTCAATTGTTTGCTTTGTGTATTATTTAAAGTTTCCTTCCTTTTTTTTTGTTTTCCTTTCCAATTCTATTGTATTAAACAAATAAAAATACAAAGTACATGTTGCCGAAAAGTGCTATTAATTATTTATTTGTTTAGATTATCAGTATTTTTGTTTTCTCTATAAATGATTACGATTATTATTATTATTCTCTATTAATGATTTATTTATGCCATTTTCAATTCAAATCTCTATAAAGAAAATACTGTATTCTCAAACACACACACAGACACCTACACACCTACACCGCAATCTACCAAAACCAATCAATCAATCAATGACATGAACAAATACATATACACTCTCTTACACTCACACAAATCAATTCGCTTTTCTCTAATGTAATTAACACATTTTGATATGTACACTCGCTCACAAACACACCAGCTCACTCGCTCACACAGATATTAACACCTTTGATGTGGTTTTCATTAAAAAAAGTGTTTATAATTGCTTTTATAGACAAACAAGTCAATATAAATCTATTAGCGTTTGATTGACATGATCATTTAATGCACGATCGTAATATTAAATTAATTATCAATTAAAAGTGTCAAGAGGTAATATTATGAAGAAAATTCAAATAAACAAAAGATCTTACAAATGAAAAGGATTGACACCAATACTTTTCGGAAATGCACTTATCTTTGTAGGTGGCCAATGGAAAATACTTTAGGGAAAATTCTTTAAATGTCCATTTCTAAAGTGTAATGATCTCCAATGATATATATTCTATGATCATTAGTATAAAATTATAAAAATATAAAAAATATAAAAACATAAAAATATAAAAATATAAAAATATAAAAATATAAAAATATAAAAATATAAAAATATAAAAATATAAAAATATAAAAATATAAAAATATAAAAATATAAAAATATAAAAATTTAAAAATATAAAAATATAAAAATATAAAAATATAAAAATATAAAAATATAAAAATATAAAAATATAAAAATATAAAAATATAAAAATATAAAAATATAAAAATATAACAATATAAAAATATTAAAATATTAAAATATTAAAATATTAAAATATAAAAATATAAAAATATAAAAATATAAAAATATAAAAATATAAAAATATAAAAATATAAAAATATAAAAATATAAAAATATAAAAATATAAAAATATAAAAATATAAAAATATAAAAATATAAAAATATAAAAATATAAAAATATAAAAATATAAAAATATAAAAATATTAAAATATAAAAATATAAAAATATAAAAATATAAAAATATAAAAATATAAAAATATAAAAATATAAAAATATAAAAACATAAAAATATAAAAACATAAAAATAAAAAAATATAAGCTAAAAAAATATAAAAATATAAAAATATAAAAATATAAAAATATAAAAAAATAAAAATATAAAAATATAAAAATATAAAAATATAAAAACATAAAAATAAAAAAATAAAAAAATAAAAATATAAAAATATAAAAATATAAAAATATAAAAATATAAAAATATAAAAATATAAAAATATAAAAATATAAAAATATAAAAATATAAAAATATAAAAATATAAAAATATAAAAATATAAAAATATAAAAATATAAAAATATAAAAATATAAAAATATAAAAATATAAAAATATAAAAATATAAAAATATAAAAATATAAAAATATAAAAATATAAAAATATAAAAATATAAAAATATAAAAATATAAAAATATAAAAATATAAAAATATAAAAATATAAAAATATAAAAATATAAAAATATAAAAATATAAAAATATAAAAATATAAAAATATAAAAATATAAAAATATAAAAATATAAAAATATAAAAATATAAAAATATAAAAATATAAAAATATAAAAATATAAAAATATAAAAATATAAAAATATAAAAATATAAAAATATAAAAATATAAAAATATAAAAATATAAAAATATAAAAATACAAAAATATAAAAATATAAAAATATAAAAATATAAAAATATAAAAATATAAAAATATAAAAATATAAAAATATTAAAATATAAAAATATAAAAATATAAAAATATAAAAATATAAAAATATAAAAATATAAAAATATAAAAATATAAAAATATAAAAATATAAAAATATAAAAATATAAAAATATAAAAATATAAAAATATAAAAATATAAAAATATAAAAATACAAAAATATAAAAATATAAAAATATAAAAATATAAAAATATAAAAATATAAAAATATAAAAATATAAAAATATAAAAATATAAAAATATAAAAATATAAAAATATAAAAATATAAAAATACAAAAATATAAAAATATAAAAATATAAAAATATAAAAATATAAAAATATAAAAATATAAAAATATAAAAATATAAAAATATAAAAATATAAAAATATAAAAATATAAAAATATAAAAATATAAAAATATAAAAATATAAAAATATAAAAATATAAAAATATAAAAATATAAAAATATAAAAATATAAAAATATAAAAATATAAAAATATGAAAATATGAAAATATAAAAATATAAAAATATAAAAATATAAAAATTAAAAATTTATAAAAATATAAAAATATAAAAATATAAAAATATAAAAATATAAAAATATAAAAATATAACAATATAACAATATAAAAATTTAATCAAATTAAAATTTACATGAAATAAAATTTTTTTTAATGCAATTTCTGCAAAAAAGTCTATATGTAAAGATAACTTAAAGTAAGTTAGAATCTCTGAAGCCAACTGATAGAAAAAATTTCGCATACTTAAGTCTTTAATGAAAAAATGTTGCCGTTTACACATCTACTAAATACTAAAATATTAATGACATCTTAACGCTACTAATAATAATTCTTAATGAAAACCATTTCAAAGCCACTTACCACCACTCAATTGACATTTACAACTATACTATAATAAACATAACCAACAAACGCTATGAAATATTCTATATATAAAATTCATATTATGCTCATTTTCGCTTTGACAAACAAAACAAATAAAAACAATTATTTATAACAAGAAAATAACTACACTTTCATTTAGTCCTAAGTTTATGTTTATTGCTATCATCCTATAAAATAATTTGTCATTGCAATATACTAATTCAATTTCTTTTCTCTTACTACTACAACTACTATCACCTCTGAACAAATCTCGACGATTTGTTTATACAACAAAATGAACGCGAAATTATTAATGCTGTTTGTATTGATGACGATGATGCTGTCACTGCTGTCCTTTCCACTTACATCCTGATGACCTATGTTGGGTGTGTGTGTGTAAAATAAAAATGTACTTGTCGACCGTCAACAGACACATTGTGGTATGTGGTCATATAACGTACGAATCGGTGTCACATTTTCTAAAGGATTTTCTACATGAAGATCGAGAAGATGTCGATGTGGAAGTGGTATTTTTACATCGGTAAGTAGAGCAATTCACTTTTGTTGTTTCGTTGCATTTTATTTATTGTTTTAATTTTCGTTTTATTTGTGTTACAATAAAAAGAAAAAAACACACTATTTTTATTGATATTAAACAATTGTGGAACAAATTATGGAAAAGAAATTGCAAAAAAGAGAAGAAAAGGGATATTATGTTTTATAATTAAGCATATTATATTCGTTGAAGTTGCACTTACTTACAACTACGCCAGACGGACTAATGTACAAACCTAGTGATTATTACATTGACCTGTATCATCCATCAACCAAGTGATAGAGCTTCAAGCAATAATTCTGCAGGTATAAGGAAAATACAAATTTTAAAATATAAAAAATATAAAAATATAAAAATATAAAAATATAAAAAAGTAAAAATATAAAAATATAAAAATATAAAAATATAAAAATATAAAAATATAAAAATATAAAAATATAAAAATATAAAAATATAAAAATATAAAAATATAAAAATATAAAAATATAAAAATATAAAAATATAAAAATATAAAAATATAAAAATATAAAAATATAAAAATATAAAAATATAAAAATATAAAAATATAAAAATATAAAAATATAAAAATATAAAATTATAAAAATATAAAAATATAAAAATATAAAAATATAAAAATATAAAAATATAAAAATATAAAAATATAAAAATATAAAAATATAAAAATATAAAAATATAAAAATATAAAAATATAAAAATATAAAAATATAAAAATATAAAAATATAAAAATATAAAAATATAAAAATATAAAAATATAATAATATAAAAATATAAAAATATAAAAATATTAAAATATTAAAATATTAAAATATTAAAATATTAAAATATTAAAATATTAAAATATTAAAATATTAAAATATTAAAATATTAAAATATTAAAATATTAAAATATTAAAATATTAAAATATTAAAATATTAAAATATTAAAATATTAAAATATTAAAATATTAAAATATTAAAATATTAAAATATTAAAATATTAAAATATTAAAATATTAAAATATTAAAATATTAAAATATTAAAATATTAAAATATTAAAATATTAAAATATTAAAATATTAAAATATTAAAATATTAAAATATTAAAATATTAAAATATTAAAATATTAAAATATTAAAATATTAAAATATTAAAATATTAAAATATTAAAATATTAAAATATTAAAATATTAAAATATTAAAATATTAAAATATTAAAATATTAAAATATTAAAATATTAAAATATTAAAATATTAAAATATTAAAATATTAAAATATTAAAATATTAAAATATTAAAATATTAAAATATTAAAATATTAAAATATTAAAATATTAAAATATTAAAATATTAAAATATTAAAATATTAAAATATTAAAATATTAAAATATTAAAATATTAAAATATTAAAATATTAAAATATTAAAATATTAAAATATTAAAATATTAAAATATTTGTTAGGATATTGTGGCATGTAAATGAAAATCAGGTTAAGTACATGAGAACAAACGAACTTTATTGTATAAAGGTTAAACTAGGAGTGAACATAAAACTAGAAACGTGGGTCTAAGCCTCACTTGTAATAGTACTTAAGTTGGTACTATGACAGGTATGTATTTGGGTTGTGAAATACAACAGGGTGATATGATATTCTTACATACCCTACCTCAAACCAAATACATTAGATTTCAAAAAATCGACAACATCAAAAATTCATAAACAACATATTACAAAATTTAACATGTTTTTCTTTTGACAAACATTTTGTAAATATATCTGCTACATTATCATTGGTAGATACATATTCGATATTAATCTCTTTGGATTCAAACTTTTCTCGAATATAATGATACCTTATATCGATATGCTTGCTTCTTTTGTGAGCGGCTGGATTTTGAACCAAGAATTGGGCACTCTGATTGTCGCATCTCACAGTAGTAGGCACACCGATAAATTCAGAAAGTCCAATTTCAGACAACAAGCTCCGCAGGTAAACTATTTCCTTGGTACCTTGGCACATCGATACATATTCAGCTTCCATTGAACTGAGAGACACTATCTTCTGCTTCTTCGATTCCCAAATAATTGGTCCACCAGATAGAAATACGACGAAGCCACTGTACGACTTCCGATCCACCACATCGGAACCCCAATCCGCATCTGTATAGCAAACTAAACCATTAGTACAATTAAAAGATATAATACCTTTTGGCTTTTGTTTGAGATATCTCAAAACATGTTTAGCAGCAACAAAATGCTCTCTCTCGGGATGAGATCTAAACTGCGAGAGTCTGGACACGATATGAGCAATATCTGGGCGGGATATTACAGCAAGATACATCAGCGATCCGACCAACGATTGATATTTCTTGACCTCGAAACCATTACAATTTTCTTCCGTACATTTATCCAACACCGTACCAGCAGCAAAAGGTGTATAAGACGGCTTGCAATTTGTCATGTTCCATTCTTCCAGCATCTCTTTGGTGTATTTGTTTTGGTGAATGGATATGGCTCCACGCAGACCATCTCTCTCCACTTCCATTCCCAAATAAAATTTCACAGGGCCTCTGTCAACAGCATCGATGAATTTGTTCAAATTATTAACGATTTCTTTCATCGTTGACTCCTTGGAACAAGACAACAAAATGTCATCGACGTATACTGCCAACAGAACCATTTCTCCATCTTTGTGCATCACATACAGACAGTTATCGGTTTTGGTACGAACAAATTTAAGATCCGTTAAAATTTGGTTAATTTTACGGTACCAATCTCTGCCAGCCTGCTTAAGTCCGTATATGGATTTCTTCAACTTGCACACACGATCGGGGAATTCTGCATCCTTAAACATCTTTGGCTGTTCCATATAAACGTCCTCTTGAAGATCTCCATTTAGATAAGCAGCAACTATATCTATATGGTTTACCAAAAGCTTCTTCTGCGCTGCGATCGCCAACAACATCCTTATAGCCGCATACCTTACAACGGGCGAATAAGTTTCAGTGTAGTCTATCGCGTATTGTTGAGCAAACCCTTGGGCTACAAGACGAGCCTTGTATTTTTCCACAGCTCCAGTTGAATCCCTTTTCCTGACATATACCCATTTGCTTCCAATTACGTTTTTGTCTTCAGGTCTCTCAACTAGCTCCCAGGTGTTGTTCCGCTCCAACGTATCAAATTCAACTTTCATTGCGCGTTTCCACTCAACAGCTTCTTCGCTCTCCAGCGCCTCTTCGACTGTAGTTGGATCTCTTTCCACGGCCACCAGTTCATTTACGGTTTCTGCCGCTTCTACTACACGAAGTTTTTTCGGTCTGCCCCTTTTTCCAGTTTTGACAATCTTCGGCCTTCCCCTCTTTCGTTTCTCACCAGCTTCAGCAACAATTGATTCTTCTTCGTAATCATCGCTTTCTTCTTCTGCAGCAACGACCTCATCTTCTGGCACAACAACAGGGCTTTTAGCAACAACATCGACGCAAAACCAATCTTCTTCATTTCCATCCAAGCCACTCTCATTCTTTTGATGTTTCTGGCTTTTGAACTCATTTTCAAAGAATGCTACATCTCTGGCTATAATTATGCTCTTTGTTTCAATATCGTATAAACGGTATGCCTTAGTCTGATGTGCATAACCTACAAATGTGTATTGTTTGCCTTTGGGGTTTAGTTTAGAACGACCAGGTTTTTTGTCCAAGGCAACGGCATTACATCCAAATGATCGCAGATGGGCTATAGCGGGTTTCCTATTGAATAAGCATTCATAGGGCGTCTTATTTCCCAATACTTTCGTTGGACAACGATTCCTTAAATAAGTTGCCGTGTTAACAGCTTCAGACCATAACGTATTTCGAAGACCGGATTCCAACAGCATACACCGCACCATTTCAACCAAAGTTCTATTAAGCCTTTCGGCCACGCCGTTCTGTTGGGGGGTGTAGCAGACGGTTGTCTGATGCTCTATGCCTGTGGACGATAAATACTTTTGAAAAGCATTCGACTTATACTCACAACCATTGTCGCTACGCAAGATTTTCAGCTTTCTGCCGGTCTGCCTCTCCGCCATTACTTGAAATTCTTTAAAAACTTGTAGCGCCTCCGACTTCTGCTTTAAGAAGTAAATCGTCGCAAACCGTGAGTAATCGTCCACAAATGATATGAAGTACCGCGATCCGCCTTCACTTGCCACTCGCATTGGGCCGCAAATATCCGAATGTACCAGCTCCAATGGGTTCTTTGTAAATCGCTCACCATATTTCGGAAAGGGTTGCACCGTCATCTTACACATAGCACATGTCACACATGAAAATGTATTCTCCGACTTCAACTCCAAACCACGTACCATTTCACCTTTTTGTAGTTTTATCATGTCGCTGTAGTTCAAATGGCCTAACCTTCTATGCCATTTCACGTTGTCATCTTCGATTATCGACATCACATGCTCATTCGGTTTAAAGTTTGAGACAAATACTCCACTGCTTATACGAGCTTCAAAAATCATATGGCCTTCTCTTGTTTTTGCAGACGCTTTCTCTTTCGAAAATTCTACCATATTTCCATGCTCAATTATTTTATTTACTGATAAAAAGTTGGCATTTAATTTTGGCACGAAGAGAACATTGCATAGAATAATGTCGGTATACTCCGATTTCAAGTTCACATTACCTATACCTTCTGCATATACACAGTCACCAGATGCCATTGTTACTTTCTGCTTGTGCTCTCTTATTGAAGAGAATAAGCTTTTTGAACCGCTCATATGTGATGATGCTCCGCTGTCAACAATCCACTCATTATCATTAGTATCATACGTGTGAGATTCTCGTACACTCATTACACAAGGGAACAAAATTGAACTTTTTGAGTGTTGTTTGGAATTCGATAGCTGTTTTTTACTAATTTGGGGTCGCTGATTTCAAGTCTAATCTCCATTTTTCTTCATCAGCTCGAATTTTTAAGTTACAGGTACTAATCGTTTTTTCGACTTTTTTCCAAAAAATTATAGTTCAAAAAATCATAATTTTTTTTTTCATAAGCCGGATTTTAAAATTTTATTTTTTTATTAAAGATATCGTTGTTACCTTTGAAAAAAATCAAATTTTTTAATATTACAAAAAAAAATGACTGAGTAACGCCTGTTTTATTAACAAAAAAAAAAAAAAATTACACAAAAAATTACACATTTTAATTTTCTTCACGCTGAAAGTTAATCGGTTGGGGGCAAATTGTTATTTTTATTAGCTTTATTGAATATCATATTAAGATAGCTTTCTAAAACATGTATGTACATAATAATCGATTGAAAATTGAATGAGTTATGCTAAATTCGGTGATAACAGATTTTTCGCAATTTTTTGTTTTTACCCAAAAAAAATTAAAATTTTGTATTTTTAAAAATCATGATAAATTTGCAAATTTATTTATAGTTTAATTTTTAGTTTTGCCTCCTATTACAATATTAATTAACAAACCAAATTTAATTAATCGGCAGGTTTCAATTCGGAAGTTAAGGAAGAAATATAAATTTTCCATAAATAGGTAATTTTGTATGGGAGGTACCAGAAGGGGTGATCCGATATAGTGCAAATTCATTCCTGATTTATATTTTCATAACCGTAAAACTTCCGCATAGTTTGACTGAATTCAGTGTACTTACAAAAAAGATATGTATGTAAGACTATTGGGGTGAGTTCGGTCATTTGTATGGGAGGTACCAGAACGGGTATGGCAACGCTTTCGGTTTTTCTAGGGTTTGTCTACTTTTGCAAGATAAATAAACTGACCAAATTTCAATATCCTCCGGTAGTCTGTTTGGCAGCTATCGAAGATATATTAATTATCCAAAAATAGGTAATTTTGTATGGGAGGTACCAGAAGGGGTGGGGCTATTCCGCCCATTTACAATCCCATAAGTTCGTTTCGAAAAATATTAATACTGATAAATTTTCATAACGATTCGTTAAGGTTTGCTCGAGTTACACTTTCACAAACATATTAATAAATGTTATTTTTGTATGGAAATCGTGATTTTTGTAAATTTAGTTATCTCAGTAAATTGTTGACAAAATCAAAAGTTGTGCAGATATTTTAATGAAATAAAGCTCATTTGATTCACACTATATTAAACTAAATGTTTTAAGACAAACACTGTGATTTTTGTTGCAATAATTTTTTTTATGAATTTTTAAAAAACAAAATTTTTTTTTTTTTTGTAAATTTTTTGTTTTATTTTTTAAAACTACAACGATATCTCTGAAACTACTAAGCCAAATTAAAAACAATGTAGGCACGGATTAAAGATAATTTTGTTGACGAGTTTAAGTTTTTTTCTTAATTGAATATGGTGAACCGTTTTCAAGTTATTTAAATATTTGTAGTGGAGGTACCTTAGTTTTGGACATAACGGTATATCGCGAAAAGTCGAGCTGATACAAAAAAACCAAGTGCAGATTTGGATTCAGCGTCCCAAATTACATTTAAAACAATATTCAGTTCTTAAACAACAAATACCTTGTTCCCTTGTGTTATCATTGCTTTAGTATTACAATTCGCTTTAATGTGGCCTCTCTTACCACAAGAGTAACACCGAACGTTTTTATATCTCTGATGTTCATTGCGCTCCTTCTCATCTTGCTTTGGCTTGTTCTTCTCCTTACGCCTCGAATTCGCCGCAAAAACGTGTTCATCACTGGAAGTTGCTCTCTCACCACGACGTTGATGTTCTTCCAATATTTTGACCTTCAATTGATCTAGAGTAGGTAACCTATCTCTACTCTCCATGGCGACTACAAAACTTTCGTAATCGTCTGGAAGACTGCACAACAACAAAATACTTATGAAGTCGTCTGGAACAGAGACGTCGATTTCTTTCAGCGAATCGACCAAACTGCAAAACTCATTGATTTGTTGTTGGTATCCAATTGACTCTTGCATCTTAAAGCGCACCAATCTCTTGAACAAATTTACCTTTCTGGCGGGACTTTTTGCCACATAAATTTCGCTCAATTTTTCCCAGGCCTCCTTAGCGGTCTTACACTTTTTGACATGTATCAACTCTGATGCCTTTATGCTTAGGGTGATAGTAGCCAGTGCCTTCAGGTCCATAGCCTTCCAAACTGCCTTTTCATCGGGTGTTGCAGCTACTGGGCAAAAACTGTCGACAACGTTCCAATAGTCCAAAGTAATCAGCAAGCTCCTCATGTGGACCGACCAACTCGTGTAGTTGTCTCCACTCAGCTTCTCAATTTGGGTAGACGATGCCATAACGTATAACAATTATGTTCGATCACAATTGACAAACAATTAACATTAACTCAACCGACTTAAACTTGACTTAATTTACACAAGCAATGCCTGGGCCCATAACCTTTGTTAGGATATTGTGGCATGTAAATGAAAATCAGGTTAAGTACATGAGAACAAACGAACTTTATTGTATAAAGGTTAAACTAGGAGTGAACATAAAACTAGAAACGTGGGTCTAAGCCTCACTTGTAATAGTACTTAAGTTGGTACTATGACAGGTATGTATTTGGGTTGTGAAATACAACAGGGTGATATGATATTCTTACAATATTAAAATATTAAAATATTAAAATATTAAAATATTAAAATATTAAAATATTAAAATATTAAAATATTAAAATATTAAAATATTAAAATATTAAAATATTAAAATATTAAAATATTAAAATATTAAAATATTAAAATATTAAAATATTAAAATATTAAAATATTAAAATATTAAAATATTAAAATATTAAAATATTAAAATATTAAAATATTAAAATATTAAAATATTAAAATATTAAAATATTAAAATATTAAAATATTAAAATATTAAAATATTAAAATATTAAAATATTAAAATATTAAAATATTAAAATATTAAAATATTAAAATATTAAAATATTAAAATATTAAAATATTAAAATATTAAAATATTAAAATATTAAAATATTAAAATATTAAAATATTAAAATATTAAAATATTAAAATATTAAAATATTAAAATATTAAAATATTAAAATATTAAAATATTAAAATATTAAAATATTAAAATATTAAAATATTAAAATATTAAAATATTAAAATATTAAAATATTAAAATATTAAAATATTAAAATATTAAAATATTAAAATATTAAAATATTAAAATATTAAAATATTAAAATATTAAAATATTAAAATATTAAAATATTAAAATATTAAAATATTAAAATATTAAAATATTAAAATATTAAAATATTAAAATATTAAAATATTAAAATATTAAAATATTAAAATATTAAAATATTAAAATATTAAAATATTAAAATATTAAAATATTAAAATATTAAAATATTAAAATATTAAAATATTAAAATATTAAAATATTAAAATATTAAAATATTAAAATATTAAAATATTAAAATATTAAAATATTAAAATATAAAAATATTAAAATATTAAAATATTAAAATATTAAAATATAAAAAATAAATAAAATGATGCAAGTATGTAAATATGTTATCTATAGAAAGTTTCGAAATTCTTATGAGATTTCCAAATTTATTTGGGTACCATATATAAATCAAGAATCAGTTAGGAATAACAAATTTTTTTTTTGAAATTCTGCACGATATTTTTTTAATATCCCTGGATGTATTTCAAAGCACATAGCTTCCGTTGAAAACAACTCATTTTGAATTTCCATGTTTAATGAATTTTTCAAATTAATTTGTTCCCCAATTGTTTAAATTTATTTTATAAAACAAAATACTTTTTAATGTAAGAGCTTTTGTATTATGTATATCTCTTTTTAATTACAAATAAAATTATTACGCCTAAAATTTAATTATTTCAAAACTTGTATGTATCTAAAAATCCCTTGCAAAGTCTATTAGGTCACAATATAATTTGAAATAATTAATTTTAAAAATTACTATAAGTTATGTAATGTAATGTACAAGTTATAAACTCAATTAGTTATAGCTGATAAGTAAACTTTTATTAGACTGCCTTATATATATCTTTAATTTATGTATAACATATATTGTTTTTCCTAAAATAATCTATATCAAAATAATAATTTTTTTAAATGTAATGTAATGTTACATCAAAAACCAAAAAAAAAAAAATTAAACCAAAAAATATTTAAAAAAAAACGAAACAAATAGCAAGGAGCCTGATCTGGAACTAGAAGGATTATTGAAGCGCCACTATACAACAGTGGCGTTTTTTCAGGGAACCATGATGAATGCCGTCGATTTGGAACGAGTCAAGGTACACAACACCACCAAATTCAGCCTACAATTCAGACTCTCTTTAAACAGACAGAAAAACAAAAATTCAAGAAATTTTACGAAACAAAATAATTTAGTAACAATAATTGAACAACTAAATATCTTGATAACAATAACAAGAACATAATTTCCTCCACCTTTCTGACCACATATATACATACATATGTCTATATATATCAAAAGTGAATGGATGATCGATGAGAGTCCTTTAGCAACTGCAACCACCACAAAAAAAAACCAATTGACCCCCAAAGCCTGTGCAACAACATTACAAAAAAAAAGAGAAAGAAAGTTTCATGTGCAAACATTAATAGTTTTCTTCATTTTATATTATTTTTAATTTAAGTTTTTTTTTTGTTTACGTTATCAAGACACTTGAGAAATACCATTTTATGTTTTGTACTGCACTCTTGAGACGGTTCCAAAAACTATCAACAACAACAATTACATTTTGTCCATGATTATCATATAATCCCGGTCACCTTTTGCAACTGTGAAAATGTTATCGAAATTCTTGGCTTTTGCGTGCAAACTTTACGCAGCATTATGTTAAAAGCATCCGGCTCATGAAGAAGCAAACAATCAACAACTTTCAACTTTTTTCCTCTCCACCCAGCAGCAGCAGCAAAGTTTCGTGTATAATTTGTTGTATTATTATTTTACGATATTTTCCAATGACATGTGTAAATTTTTCTTTAGACGAACGAATTAATTTTTGTTACGTTATTTGTTGCTTTACAGTTTTGCTTAATTTTTTTTTTAATTTTTTTAAATAGGTCATAAACTGAGTTGTAATCATATGATTTTTGTCTCCATATATCTCAATCAATAATTATGTGCTTTGGACTACTACTACTTTATCTCAATGCTTCAATGGAATGAAATTTATTAGTAAACTTCTTTTTGAAAATTTTTTACTAGATTTAGATTGAAATCACTTCCTTTTTTTCTTGTATACCGTATTTTGTATTGTAACCTACTACCAATTATCGTACCTACTCTCTCTCTCTCTCTGTCTCTGTATCTCTCTCTCTGCTCATAGGCATTTAAATATTTTTAAGTTTATCCTGTCATTATCATTTCTTGTTTATCAGTTATCAGTTTGATAAAAAGTATCTAGAAGTTGCTTTCTAAGTACAATATAAGAGAACAATTTTCAATTCTAAGAGAACTTACAAATGATGAATGTTAATTTTAAGTCTTATAATATTATTATTTATTAACTTAATATAAAATTAGTAATTGTAATTAAAGTATATACCTGGTATATTGTAGTAGTATTAAAATTATATAAAAAATAAAAGTAAACAGGTGATTTAGTGTTAAGTTTTATGTATGCGTATATTTTTTTTTAAGAAAAATTCAAAATTCCTACAGCAAAACAACTATATATTTTATAATTTTTTTGTTTTTCAACATCAAATTCTCAACCAACCAAAATATTCTTCAAAATTCCCTGCTTCATCATCACTCAAAAAAACGAAAAATCTAATTGATTAAATTGCCAAATCAAATGAAATTCTCAAATCTGACAAAACAAACCACCACTACCACCACCACCACAAAAACAAACAAACCTTTCCCTATCTGGACAACAATTACGAAAAATTTGTAATCATACAAACGACATCGTATCGTGTCGTAACAAAAATTTCAAAATATTTCACCACTAAACCAAAAGAAAACCACCCGATTTGGAACTAGAGGGTTTATTTAAACGTCATTTTACCACAGTGGAATTTTTTCAAGGCACTATAATGAATCCCATCGATCTGCAAAGGGTTAAGGTAATACAATTTCTGTTCTCTCATTTTGTTTACATTATTGTTTTTTGTGTTTGTTACGTCTCATAACTAAATGTGTTCACGACAACAACAAAGAGAAAAAAAAAAAAGATACGACTAAAACAATAGAGAATTTCATATATATATAAAAGAAAAATAATACATAAATATGAGAAAATAAACTTTGAAACGGAACCAAACTCATCTGTTCATTTATGTTGTCTAAATGTTAACTTTTAATCAAACAATAGCCCTAAACTCTTACAGCCACACCAGCCTCTCTCTAATCACTCCCTAAAATCTACTCTACTCTATCCCTGTTCTACTAAATACTACTACTACTACTATAACTCTCTTAACATAGTACATACACTCTTAACAGTAATATCTAAACTCTTAAACTACCTATCTACCAATCTATCTACCTATCAATCTATTCTATACTTAACAATAGACTAAACATTAACTATAAATTTATAAACAAATCTTAAGTTCAAGTGCAAATGCTAAGATCAAGTAAAACTATAACATGATTAAATAGTACTATATAAGGTTGTGCGATTAATACATTAATAACTCAAAAGAGTTGTAAAAAGAAACAATGAAAAAAATTATGAATACAAAAGATCTATGAAAACTTTTAAAATAAAAAAATGCTTATATTGATTTTAAATAATTTTCCATAGTTTTTATTAACGTTAAAATTTTTTAATACTTATTGATTGCCTTTAAATATTAACAAAACCACACGAAAAGTAATTTAGTAATATGAAATAATTTTTAGTATATTTAAAATTTTTAATAATTAAAACTTATAACTTGGAATTGGAGTAACTTATGATAGAATTAACAGACACCGTTTTAATAAATATCTAAAACAATAATCGAAATTATTGACGATCGGATTATTTAGATAAATTAACACTGTGTCAAATCAATGTAAATATGTATTAATTACATAATACTATTCTATTAAAATCAAATACAGTATTTACATTTATTGCAAAGTAAAATAAATATGTAAAATTTAACAAAATAGATGAAAATAATTTAAAATTGTAAAGATGCTCCTATTCTTCTATTTACTTAACACTATTGATATTATTTTATTAATTATCAAATAACTCTGGTCTTAGAACCTTTAGTATATTTTACAACAATCAGGGACATAACTGGCAAAACTTCACAGGCATTTATAATTTTTGACTAATTAACTTTTAAAGTTGTTTATCAATAGCCTATATTATAAAACTGCATGAAACAAAAAAAAACATTATTGTTTGCCGTTATGTCCTATTCATTTTCTATACTAGTGAAATAACAATTATTTGTTAATACATTATGTTATGTTTTGTAATTACTTTTGGCACAAATATTTCTTATATGCAAATATGTATACGTATGTTAATAATTTGCATAGAATTTGTTTACACATACAGTTTTATATACAAGAGTTAAATCAAAATTAATCACACGACCACTACTGCGATTTGATTAACGTTTGTTAATTGTGCTTAAGTTTTGTTTATAAATAGTTTCATTACATACAAACTATCAAAACATTAACTGCTTATAAATGTTATTTAATCTACATGTACATGTTAATCATAAAAAAACATATTAAAACATAAATGACAAAAACTACAGGTCAAATGTGCTACAAAAAGTATTTGTAAAAAACTATTAATTTTAAAACAAATTATAATATTAACATTATTATTATTATTAAAAAAATATTAGTGTTTAAGGGACAATGAAAGGAATGCCAACAAGTAAAACTTACAGTCAAAACAGAAATCATATTTTGGATCAATCGCTGAGAGTCCTTTTCTCAGCGTCAGTTTAATTATGTCGTCTCAATTTTAAGTAAAAAAAACCGACTGCGTTACGTAAACCAAAAGTCAAAAGTAGTATAATGAAACTTAAGGATTCCTCATATCTTAAATGTTCAATAAAATGTAATGGAATCCATAAAAGTTGTGGAGCTCGAAAAGTTACACTGTGACACAAAATCAAATTTTTTGAAAAACAACCGAACGCTACTATTTACCGCACCTGTTCGACAAAACGAAGATAACTTAAAATTAAAAAAAAATCTAAAAGTGTAACTCTTTGGTTGGGTCTCAAGAAGTTATTCTGCAAACACAAAGAGTGTCATAATGGCCCATTTTTACTTTGGGTAGAGATGGCCACTTTATGTGATTTTTTCTCTATTTATTGCGGAAAATAAAAATATAGAAATTTTCAGTTGTCACCCTTTTTTCGAACAGGTGCGATATGTTCGGTAGTACTACCGAAGCTATGTAAAAACCTAGCTCAGTTCGGCTAGTTTATTTTGATTCTGTGAACAACTAATACGTTTGGAATACTTCACCTCTTTAGTTGTTAACGAAGAGATTTAGGGTGTTCCTTATATGGCAAAACATGTAGCTTCACCTTAGACCGGTATAAATTGCGAGACATGCAAAGAATAGAGTGTATAAAGGATGATTAATGTGCATTTTGTAAGGCGGCTCCCATACAAAAATCTAATTTTTATAAAATTGGCTGTCACCGCTCTAACTGCCCCATAGGTGCGCCTAGAGGCGTCAAATGTACGACCGACCCCTAGTAATTTCTCCTCTTAAAATTTTCTCCAAACTTACCTATCCATTATCTACCTACCCATTATCTTCACCGCCTAAGGAGGCTCCCATACAAAAATCAATTTTTTATACGTTACTTGCGTATCTTACAAATTTTGTGTCCCACATGAGGGAAAATCTCCTCTCTTCCCCGATGTTTGGTACAGAATAAAGGACTTACATCCTAAAATGACCAACTCAACAGGTGGCATGAACACTTTCTTAACTGCTCTCCTCAAGTCCAACTCTCCGAATAAATAACCTGGACGATATAGTTTTTATTTCCTATACACCGATGAGTTCACCCAAAGTCGTAGAACAATTAAAGCAGGGTAAAGCCCCGGGAAATGAATACATCTTCGCCGGAGCTATAACGGCTCACTCTTGAGTAACGGCGTTACACCTTCACACCCTTTTTGAAGCTATCTGGAAGGAAGAAAAATCGCAGAGCACTGGCCGGTTGGAACCCTGATCAAAGTATTGAAAAAGGGTGATCTTTCATAATGTGAGAATTACAAGGACATTACGCTACTAAGCTCTCCTTCTAAAATTTTACCAAAACTGTTACTCAACAGAATTCTAGACAAGCTAGAATTAACTCTCCGCGGACAGCAAGCTGGTTTCCGCACCAATCACTCCTGCACGAATCACATCGGCTCGCTCCTTGTAATCCTCGAGCAAGTCACAGACTGGCAGTCCAATCTTCATGTCTGTTTCGTGGATTTCAGCACAGCCCTACAGACTAGAAACGTACCAGCAAAATTGATAAATCAGGGTTCTACACAATAACCAGTTGTCCCACCAGAGAATAACAAAATGTATAAAATTGTTCTTGACGATGTGCGAAACGCAACCCTAGCTGAAAAAGGAGATTTGCCATGGAACCTAAACAGTCACCTATGCTGATGACATCGCCTTCCTCTGCGTCAAGAAGTCTGATCTACAGACCAAATGCGATCTTCTTAGTCAAAACGCTCAAGCTGTCGACCTGCTTATTAACACCAACAAAACGGAATTCATCTCTACCAGCGATTCTGATATAAACTTAAACGTTTAAGGTAAACAAATCAAACGCATTACCCACTTCTGCTATCTGGGTAAAGTAATTAGCCCTGAAGGCGGTATCACACTCGATGTCACTTCCCGCATCAAGAAACGAAGACAAGCATTCGCCATGCTGAACAAAGTCTGGTCCTCAAATGAGATTTCCCGTAAGGTGTTAATTCAAACCTACTTGTTCTTGTCTTTACTTTTGGGTATAACCAAGATGAAGTATTCGAAAACCAAGATTGTTGACTAATGCAAATTTTGAATAAAACCGAAACAAGGTTTTCGGAAACGTTGGGCATTTGTCTATCCTAGGTGGTTCATAGTATGAGTTTCTTTTAGATGAATCCAAATTTATTAATTAAAATATACTGACGATCTTACTTCAAATTATCGTGTTGTTTTCACTATATTTAAAGATAACTTAGTTATAATAATGCTTAATATATTTCAATTAAATAGGTTTTTTAAATTAATTTTGCTTCAATTTATATCTTATTTACAACTCCAATTTATAAATCAATTCTAACACGAGTTATCAGTTATATATAGTATAAAACTAAGGTATCGTTTTATCTAACGTAAAAACCAGTAAAAATTGAATACTATGCAATTTGAAATTAAACTAAAATTCAATACAAACATTCCTTTCATTATCTTTTAATATATAGAATTAAACTATCACGACAATCAGTTGAAACAACACCACCTCAATATAAATACAAATGCAATATTAGAGAAAAATGTAATTCATTTAAAGATCTCTTAATGCTAGATTTTTATGTATGTATAACTATGTCGAGTAAATGGCACTAATATTGCATATTATGTTAGGTTAATTATTACTAATCGTTAGATGTAAATCTAGTAAAATCTCACATAGGCAATTACAAACAATGTTATGATGATAATTTAGGATAATATTACAACAAACATTACTTACATTGTAATTTTTTTTCAGTTTTTGAATCTCATATGTCATCATATAGAGTTACGAAAATTTTTTTCCCATTTGTTCTGAATTAGAGGAGAAAGCATGTTAAATTCCTAGAAGTAAAGCATGTTAAAAGAAATTTATTTTATAATAATAAAAAAATATTAAAAGTGGACTTGATTTAATTTAAAAATAATATGATTGACAACAGTATTATATTTGTTGAAATGGTGGAAAACCCCTTTGACATATATAGATTTGACCTTTGACGTCTTTGGGGCACTGCATTTTTGGTTGGATCAAAAACTTTGCTGTGAAATGCATCCATACAAATTTTCAAGGCGATTGGAGAAACAGTTCTCCAGTTATAGCGGTTTCAAAAATAGGGTGCAATGGGCGGGGACACGCCCACTTGATATATCAAAAATGAAAGCACCCTATTTTCACCACCGACATCTCGGCTACATTCTGTGACAATATCGGTCAAGCCGTTTTCGAATCTATGCGGAACTAAGAAATGCAAACAAAGAATGACAAACTCATTTTCATATATATAGATTTGACCTTTAACCTCTTTGGGGCACGGCCTGAAGTTGTCCGATTTGCTCAAATTTTGACAGCCGTTGTGTTTTAACTGACACAATATTCCGCGCGGGCATTACCGAAAATCCAAAGTTGAATTTTCGCTGCCACCCAAATATACATACATATATATATTGTCATATCTATAACTCCTCATTATGGGCGTTACAGATAGAAGTACAAAATTTATATACCCTTACTCCGTTCGTGTACCTGGTGTAAGATATAAAAACAAAACAAAGAAAACCGTAAAAAATATCAATTATTAAAATGCATTTTATCTTTTATTTAAACTTAAACCAAAATACCTAAAATGATTACACAGTACAACATTTGGCAGCTCATTGAATGGGGATTCATTATTGAGACTCAAAGTATAATTTATGGTATGATATGGAGTACAGTTTATGCTATCGAAAAGTACATATGGTACCACGATGTGCAATTTATGGTACCAAAAAGTACAATTTATAATACAAAAATGTACAATTTATGGTACCAAAAAGTACAATTTGTTGTAAAATATACCATAAAGTACTTTTATTGTAAAAACTAATCCAATTTATTGTACCAAAAATTACCTTATTGTACCAAAAAGTACCATTTATGGTACCAAAAAGTAGTTTCTTGTATCAAAAAGTACAATATATGTGCAATTATGGCACCAAAAAAGAAAATTTATTATACCAAAAAGTTACAATTTATTGTACTAAAAAGTACAGCTTATTATACCAAACAGTGGAATTTATGGTATCAAAAAGTACAATTTATGGTGCCACAATGTACAATTTATGGCACCAAAATGTAACATTTATTGTACCAAATAGTACAATTTATTGTACCAAAAAGTACAATTTATTATACCAAAATGTACAATTTATGGTACCAAAAAGTACAATTTGTTGTAAAATGTACTAAAAAGTACTTTTATTGTACCAACGAATCCAATTTATTTCTCCAAAAATTGCTTTATTGTACCAAAAAGTAAAGATTCTTGTACCAAAAAGTACAATTTATTGTTCCACAATGTGAAATTTATGGTACCAAAAAGTACAATATATTATACCAAAAAGCTAAATTTATTGTACAAAAAAGTACAATTAAGTACACCAAAATGTACGATTTATGGTACCAAAAAGTACAATTTATTGTACCAAAAAATGCAATTTATGGTATCTATTCAATATCAATAATTTTGCTGCAGACACAAAAGAGATATTCTATACGGTATAACTAGATATAGCCGTGTTAAAACATAGAAATGGAGCTAAAAATCCAACTTGAGCAAAAAAAAAATCGTATGGCCATTAAATTATTAATGCAGCCAACTTGAAAAAACAAATGATGCGGAAGTTCTTATTTTTGGGGCTACTTTCACGAGCAATTCTCAGAATTGAGTCCCGAAATCATGTGTTGTACTGTGTTCCAATGACTTGTAATTCACATGTTGGTTCACAATTTTTATAAAACTGAATAAGTCATAAATATATTTTCGATTTTTGTTAATCAAGTCCATCAGATATCTTAGTAAATATTGCATGCTATTCTCTAGACTCTGTATATTTTATAAAATATAATTTGTAGAATATAATAGAATACAAATACAAAATAATTATGTTAATATTGTAACTATTTTAAATTTAAAAGGCTTTTGACACATTTGTCCTGAATTACTCCGTATGCACCATCACCAACACCACCAGCCACAGCTGATCACAACTCACTTACAACAGCACAGTTAAATTTTCTAAAATTTTCCAAAACTTTCCTTAACACTTTACACATTGGCATTTGCGTAAGCAAAGTCCTCGTTACCGGGAGCTTATGTGGACCTGCATGTTGTGTTCTACTTTATATGTATATAAGTCTATGTAGATAAAAGCCATAATTGCATGCTTTTACACAGTTTGTTTAGTTTTTGTTTTTGTTTACCCAATTAATACCGTTAAAGTTTTCTTAACCTAAAGCACATACACTTGTTGAACCTGATTATATGTTATTGTTTTATATGTTTTTGTTTTTTGTTTGATATTTTTTTCTGATTTTCTTTTGTTATTATTGTTTGATTTAAAATGTTAACCTTTTATTTTGCCTATATATAACTGCTTTTACTTCTCAGTCATACATAAATGGGCTTTCAATTTGTTGACTCTGTGTCACACACGTTGTTAACTATAATACATACACACATGATGTTGCATAAGAACTTTGTCCCAAATAAAAAAAAAACAACAAAAAACCACAAATACAGTATTAAATAACTAACAACATACTTGTAAAACGTAAAACTAAATGTTCAAATGTGTAACATTCAATATTCCTCCAATCAATCATTCCTTAACTGTTCTCGAGATCGACTAAATCAATATCTCATCTCACATCAATTCAACTCAATTCAATTCAGTTCAGTTCAATCAAATTCAATTTACTGCCACTGTCCTCCTATGAACCCATTCTAACTCTGAATGTTTTTTACTATCTAAATCCTACATACTTTGTTTACTGCTACCACACAGAGACGACCTTAAATGTATAATAACTTAATTATATTCTTCTATAATAATCCATAAAGGTCCATGAAGCTGATGCCTGTTTAGTGCTTGCTAATAAGTATTGTCAGGATCCAGACGCCGAAGATGCTGCCAATATAATGCGTGTCATTTCTATCAAAAATTATAGTGACGATATAAGAGTTATTATACAGTTAATGCAATATCACAATAAGGTAATATTGGTTTTAAATTCCTAAAACTAACAATTAACTGCTAACTACTACCACTAACTACTAGTAACTAACCAAAAAAAAAAAAAAAACACTTTGTGTATACATGTATGCATGCTTGTTTGGGGGGCGCGTCAGGGGGTTAGGGCCGATGTCTTATACATACCACCCACTAATACTACTACCACCACTACCACCACCAACTCCAGTAGGAGAGAGGGCGAAAAGTGGATATTAGATAAGGGGCGCGGTTGCGGGAAGGGATGGAACTGTTATGGGGCACCCTATGTAAGCTAAATGTTTGTACCTTTTATGTGTGTGTGTGCGTATTCCCCGTTTTAAACTAACCACCTGTCCGTACTGTCCGAGCTTTATTAGCCCTAGTTCAACCTACCAAGTTGAGCTTATCTTTCACCTCTCTCTCTCTCTCTCTCTGTCTCTGTCTCTGTCTTAACGATTCCCAACAGTTTCAATTCGTTTGCGGTCTTACTCAACCGCACTTAGCGTTGTTGTGCGTGACAACAACAAAAACATCTAATATCCACTTGTGAATACAAAACGCCTCATGCTCGTTACGTCAAATCATTGTACTAATAAAACGCCATTGTCCTACAGTAGCATGACTTCTAAAGAAGTTCGATTTGTTCCGAAACCGGCTTTTCGTTGTTGATGTGTTAATTAATTACAACAAATTGGAATCTGTTTTGTATTATGTGCTTTTGAATTCCATTTATAGGCCTATTTACTAAATATTCCTTCGTGGGATTGGAAGCAGGGAGACGATGTCATCTGTTTGGCTGAATTAAAATTGGGTTTTATCGCACAAAGTTGTTTGGCGCCTGGATTTTCAACGATGATGGCCAATCTGTTTGCTATGCGTTCCTTTAAGACGGTAAGTTAACGTTATGACACTACATTGATAACACATAACATTTATATTGACCATATGAAAAAAAACCCAACAAGTGAAAAATGAGTCTGAAAAAAAGAAAACAAAAGAAAATACATATGTATACAACACAAGTGAGTGAAGAAACTAAAGTCCCTATCCTACGCAAAACTTTCATATTTCCGGCGAATCTAAGGAACTCCGTTAACATAATCATACACTTACACTTACATATATACAAGTAATTCGATGTAAAAAAATTACAGAAATTTTGACTCAATGTCTGGATAATTGATGACACATTGGACTTTCGTTGTGTTTTGGTATTAGGATACAAAAGTGTATTAAGATTAATATACAAATATAAAATTTTAAGGAAATTGGGGACCACTAAATTATAATAGTATAAAATATAATATAAAAAACTAAAAATATATACTTATTTTCCTATACAAGCTTTAACTATTCTCTACATTTCTTCTCAGTGACAACGATAAAAATAATTAGTACAATAAAATTTACTTACATAATAACTTATCTGGAATGGCTGACGCTATTAATTTTATTGATGACGAAGCCTAGGTAGATAAAATTATCTACCACTTCGAAATTATGGTTACCAACGTTCACGCAGCGTTCCAAAAAGTAAATTCTTTGTCCGTTAAGAGACTTTTCTCCTCGTTCACCGTTAGACCCATTTTTGCTGATTACTTTTGCATTCCTTAGAAGTCTGCAGTCACATCCCGCAGTTTTCGGCCGATGACGTCCACGTCACACAGTGGGGCCTATTGAAAAAATCACGGTAATAATATCACAACTTAGTATTATTATGGTTAATTTGAAATGTATGTTCTACAGATTTGTAGAGGTAGTTATTGTACTTTTTGGTACAAAGTGTTTTTTTTTTGTACCTTTTTGTACCAAAAAGTACTTTAATTGGCCCAAAAGCATTTTTCTGTTGCACAAAGTACTTTTATTGTACCGGAGTATTTTTAATGTACTTTTCGTTAAAAAGATCTTTCTTTCGTACCAAAGTACTTTCTTGTAACAAAAAGTACTTTTATTTGCCAAAAGCATTTTTCTGTTGTACAAAGTACTTTTTTTTGTACCGGAGTACTTTTTACGTTCTCTTCGATACAAAGTACTTTATTTTGTACCAAAGTACTATTTTGTACAAAAGTACTTTTTTGGTAAAATGTTTTTTTTTTGTACAGAAGTACTTTTTTGTACCAAAACGTATTTTTATTGGCTCAAAAGCACTTTCTGTTGCACAAAGTACTTTTTTGTACCGGAGTACTTTTAATGTACTTTTCGGTAAAAAGTACTTTCATTCGTACCAAAGTACTTTCTTGTACCAAAAAGTACTTTTATTTGCCCAAAAGAATTTTTCTTTTGCACAAAGTACTTTTTTTGTACCGGAGTTATTTTAACGTTCTCTTCGGTACAAAGTACTTTCTTTGTACCAAAGCACTTTTTTGCACAAAAAGTATTTTTATTGGTACAAAATAACTTTTCTGTTGCACAAAGTACTTTTTTGTACCAGAGTACTTAAGCTTTACTAAATACAGAATTTGGGCACTAAAGCGTTCAGTGTATTAATTTTATTTTGAAGTGGTCGTAATGTTACATTTGTATGATAGGTACCAGAAGGGGCATCACCACGTAGCCCATATGCAATGCAGTTAGTAGCTATGGGTATTGATGGCACGATTAATCGAAAAATTGGTAATAATCGATTATTTTCTTTCAATTTACGATTTAATTGTATCGTGAATTTTCCTTCGATTAATTGAATTAATCAATTAATCCAAATAATAATCGATTGACATCTAGGAACAAAAAAGATTTGTCGCCAGCCGCCAAGTGTATTCATTGAGCTTTGACGGCTTACGACGAAAGACCTAGAACTGCAACCCTGGTTATAACCAGCATTAGGAGCGGCAGTAAAATGTCTTCTGCTGGTGATGCTGAATATGATTTATGGGCGCACTATAAATCTTTAGCCCACACACTAAGAAGGAAAGACAATGACTCAACACTACCTTAATATGAACTACGCTTTTTTGTCAATGCTCCAGTACTAGAATTTAAGCGCAATGTAATAGACGCATGGGAAGAAATGAAATCGGTCTACCGTAAGCTGTACTCTCTTACATTTGTACCATCAGAGCGGCTTTTTTCCAAAGCGGCTGCAATAGTAACGAATAAATGGAACAGATTAACTACGAAACGGGTATCAAAGCTCCTATTTTTAAATTATGTACTAAACAAACAAATTCTTTTTTAATAAATTGAATAAACAGAAAATTTCGTAATTATTTTAATTATTTTTATACCCTTCACCATGCGCATGAACGGAGTGAAGGGTATATTCATTTTGTTCTTCCATTTGTAACGCCCATAAGGAGGCGTGGTAGGTATGACAATATATATATATAAATGATCAGCATCGAAATCTGAGTCGATTTAAATGTGACCGTCTGTCCCCGCGTTACAGCCGCAGTTTAAGAGATATTGAGCTGAAATTTGGAATGCAAGCTTTTATCCAAATAATAATCGGTCAAAAACTACTCCCACCTCCCATACAAACTCCTCTTTTTTCGGGTCTGTCCCTGCGATTACAGCCGTAGTTTATGGGCAATCAAGCTGAAATTTTGTATGTGAGCTTCCCTACACTAAGCGGAGGTTGAGTGGTAAGATGAGACCGATCGGTAAAAAACTACTCCTACCTCCCATACATAATCCCTCTTTTTGGGGGTGTCCGTATGTCAGTCCCCGCGATTACAGCAGCAATTTAAGAGCAATCAAGCTGAAATATTGTACGCAAGTTTTGCTGCCCTAAATGGAGGTTGAATTCTAAGATGAGCCAAAAAACTACTCCCACCTCCCATACAAACTCCCCCTTTTTGTGGTCTGTCCCTGCGATTACAGCAGTAGTTTAAGGGCAATCAAGCTGAAATTTTGTATGTGAGCTTCCCTACACTAAGCGGAGGTTAAGTGGTAAGATGAGACCGATCGGTCAAAAAATACTCCCACCTCCCATACACAATCCCTCTTTTTGGGGGTGTCCGTATGTCAGTCCCGCGATTACAGTAGTAATTTAAGAGCAATCAAGCTGAAATAATGTATGCAAGCTTCCCTACTCTAAGCGGAGGTTGAGTATTAAAATGAGACTGATCGGTCAAAAACTACTCTCACCTCCCATACAAAATCCCTCTTTTTGGGGGTGTCCGTATGACAGTCCCCGCGATTACAGTAGTAATTTAGCAATCAACCTGAAATATTGTACAAAAGCTTTTCTGCTCTAAACGGAGGTTGAGTATTAAAATGAGAACGATCGGTCAAAAACTACTCTCACCTCCCATACAAACTTTCCCTTTTTTGGGTTTGTCCCTGCGATTGCAGCCGTATTTTAAGAGGTATATAGCTGACATTTTGTACGCAAGATTCAATATCTAAGCGGAGGCTACTTTTTAAGATAAGCAATGTCGGTCAAAAACTACTCCCACCTCCCATTCAAACTACCTTTTTGTGGGGTGTCCGCTTAACTGCCCCCGATTATAGCCGTAGGTTAGAAAATATTGAGCTGAAATTGTATATGCAATCCTATAATAGGAGATTACGTTGTAAGATGATTCCATACAAATTCCCCCTTTTTTGGGGGTGTCCGTCTGTATATCCCTATAGTTTATAAACATTCGGTTTGAAATTTGGTATGTAAGCTTGTGTCCAGAAGCAGAGGTTAAGTTCTAAGATAGGCATGATCGGATTTAAACTAATCCCACATCCCACACAACTTCCCATTTTTGGGGAGTTACAAAATTCATAAAATCTATACAAAATTACTGACAAAATGGATGTGTGAAGCTAAAAGTAACGTCCACTTCTCACCAGCTCCCCTGTTTTGTGGTACAAAGTTTTATAAAATATAGTTGTAGTGCAAATAACCAGTTTTACCACCATTTTTACAAATGGTGAAGGGTATCTGAGCTTCGGCATAGCCGAAGATAACCGCCTTACAATTTTTTTTTTATTTATGATAATTTTCAATTTAAGTCGAAAATATCGATTAATTGATTAATTGTTTCCAATTAATCGCGATTAATTATTTGTCGTTTAGATATATCATATGATTAATTAATCGATTATTCTTTTTAATTTGCCATAACTAGCTATGGGAATAAATTAATCCATGCTAAGTTTCAAAGCAATTGGTTACGTCTTTCGAAAGTTATCGTATGTAGCAGACGGGCAGACAGACAGACGCACATGGATCAAAGGACTTTAAAAGTCCTGAATCGAATTTGGTTCAAAGGAACCTTTGCTCTAAAGTGACTCCTTCTATATCTAACACTTTTGGGTCGTAGCATTAGTATGACAGCTAGTTCTTTAAAACTAAAAGAATACCCTATACATCCTCAGCTTTCCCCAAGATATAATGGAAGAAATAATAGTTTTCCAAAAATAGGTTGAGTTGAAAGGGGGGTTCTAGAAAAGGTTCTATGTTCTAAAGTCCCATTTTAGGGAACTTTTCTGGCTTTTCTCGAAGTAAGGACAAAAAGGACACGTAAGGAGTCGAGATAGAGAGTTGAAATGTGCCACAACAAAAATTTAGTTTAAGTTCATTTGATATCGAAATGTTTTAAAACAATAAGAAACATAGAAACACTGACACAGTTCAGTTCACAAGTAAATTTTTCTGAGCATTATTTTAGTTGAACATTTGAATGTTTTTACTTTCTCGAAATAAGGATGAAAAGGACACGTGAGGAATCGAGATGAAAAGTTAAAATGTTCCACAACAAAAATCCTTGCTAAATTTCATTGAAGACATCTGATATCGATAATGCATTAAAACAATAAGAAACATAGTTTTTTAGGAACTATTTTAAACCATGTTTTAGGTTAAACTGAAAACTTCACCACGCCAGTTTGAGCCAGAGGGGATCTGTACTCCCGGAATTTTAATATAAATACCTAAAGCTTTTATTTCATAAAGTAATTATTACTCCGTCAAAAACTTGCCGCACTGTGTAATATGTTTACACTTAAAGAAATAAAAACATATAGCTTATAAAATTCCAATGTTTTTTTTAACAGAAAAACAACAAATGAGAATTATTGTTTTAAATATTAAAAATACAATAAGTGAACCGAATTATTGCCACAGCCCAAAGTCTTATCATAAATCCAAACATTGAGTCAAAAAATGTCTACGACGTCATCACCACTACGAATAAAGTTTATTTTACACATACTTGTAAAAAACACAATACACCTTTTATATATAATTACAAAAAAACCTGCATTAGTAACAAAAACTACAGTTGCTCTATGAAAAATAAAATTTATAACTTGATAATTGATTGTCGTATTACTACTACTACAACAACAACTACTACTACTCCTCCCAACACACAGTCGCCAGACATGCAGTCTTGGACAAATGATTATCTGCGTGGCACAGGCATGGAAATGTACACTGAGACCTTGAGTCCTACATTTATTGGAATACCATTTGCTCAGGCCACTGAGTAAGTTTACAGGGTTGCTGTATCTTTGTTTTTTGCTATACAATTAAGAAAAGAAACAAAAAATAATTTTAAAAACGATATGTAAAACATGAGTTACACTTTTATGTCTAAACCCTAACAACAACTTCTCTATGGACACAGTAAACATTTCTCAAAATTCTACACATTGTATTTTATTTGTTCAAATAAAAAAAATCCCTGTTATATTATTTTTTTGTTATGTTTTGTATTGTCTTTTGTTTAAACAAATCAGTTTGTATTATTTTTATGCGATGTTATATTTTTCACCATGAAATTAAATAAGAATTAAATAAGTGGCAAAGTTTCTTAGCTTCATCTCCAAAATCTTCTGAATAAGATAAGATGAAATCCAAAAATTTTTCTCAAAAATTTACCTTTTTTATGCAAAAAAAAAATTAAAAACAATTGTCGGGATGAAGTAATGTACATAACATTACAACAGCATGTAACATATAAATAATTCAAATATTGTTATTGGAATTTGTTAACATTATTAACTATATTTTCTCTTAATGCTCACATGCATTTAAGTTTGAAGTTGGTTATGTATTTCCTTGAAATTTCTATTTCAAACTAAGTTATTACAACTCAATGCATGAGCAAACTGTAGTAACTTCAAGCACGCAGGACTACCAGCCTAAGTGGTATAAATTTTTCTGTATTGGACTGTCGAAAGCATCTCGATTTAATGCCGATTTAATTTTCATGATCCTCTACATTTATTTTACACATGGTGGAGATTATAACAAATAAGGATCGGTATATTTTTGTATTCAATGCCCTTTGTCCTGTTGAAATTTTTTTACTTAATTACAGTTTTTGGTTTTTTTTTTGTTTATTTTTCCTTTTGTCGTATCATTTTTTTTTAAACAATTCAATTCAATCCAATTACCAATAAAAACAAATTCAACCAACATCAATATATACTACTACTACTACTACTTACTACCAACTAATATTGTTGTATTTACTGTCAGAAAAAAAAAATACAAAATTTTTGTCTACATCAAATACTCGTTTTAGTATATTCAATACTTGTTCCTTCTTAAATGTGTTATAAATATAAAAACCAACAAAACAAAAAAATTAACAAAACAAATTCAAAATTGATTGCCTTCGATGTTGTGAAACAGCTTTTTTGTCTTAAGAAAAAAAAAAAACTACTGCTCCAATTTCAAAAACGAAATATAAATGAAATTATTTTTATGTTCCTATTCGGTCCTTATTGTTATTATAATTCTTGTTTTTGTTTTTTATTTCAATTATTTTTTTTTTCTTTCTATTCATTCTAAACTAACAAACTATCAAACAAAATGTTATATACATGTTACTATATTTTATAAATGTACAAACTACCGTGTTTTATGTTATATCCAACGAGGATGGTAAGATGAGTGAGTGGATGGTCATAAGAGTTAGTTATTTGCTCATGTATTTTGAAATACTAGACTGATTCTATCATCGCACTCATCCGACCATCTTCGTATGTCTATGTGAATGTCTTGGTAATGAAACAATTTGATGTTTTATACGTTATGGGTTGATTTTTGTAAAACAAAGTAAGAGCGCGTGATGTCGACGTAAACGAAGTTAAAGACAAATATAAATGATAACTTTATAAATTATATTAAAATTGCAATGCAATGTAAATGCACAAATCTTAAATTGAAAGCAGCATATGTATTCTAATAACCTATTTCAGTTTATGCATACATACATTGGGACCGGCCGTGGCATAGTGGTTAAAACACGCGACTACCATGCGGGAGATCACAGGTTCAACTACTGGCTCCAGTCATCTTAAAAAGAAAAATTTTCTTTCATTGTCCGCTCCCCTCAAATGTTGTTGACAGCAACTTCGCAGTATAAGTGTCGAGTCAATCGGTCAATTGTGAATCTAAAAATAGAAAGCGTGTTAATTCACATCAGCGCGAGGAGCTATCCCATACCTCATTCATGGGGTGTAAAAGGAAATTACATTTTTTTTGCATACATACATTTTTATGCAATTGAAAAACCAAGTGTCTTTTAGATTTGGATTTTTTTCATTTGAGCTCTACCATGTGATATACTGGCTGTATATACTAAGCCGGGTCGATAAAATGTTGTCTATGTTACCACCTAATATAAATAGTTAAACCAAAACAAAAACGGGGAAACAGAAAAAATGTGTGTGGGCGTGGCAAAAAAACCGGTTTTAGTTTTTTTCATAACATCGTTCTATGGTTTATATGATGTTTAAACTTCAAAAGAATTTAATATCGATCAAAGCGAAAAAATTTAATTAATTTCAAAAATTTAATTAATTTCAAGACAATTCGTTTCTTTAAGTAAATTTTTAGCCTGGTCAAACTAGCAGGGTCTTATTGTGTCAAATATTATTTTCTATGACTATTAATCGATAATAATTAGTTCACCTGGATATTCATACCTGAAGTGCCGAGTACCACTTCTTTATCAATTTTGATCAGTATATATGGTGAAAAACCAATTTATGCACTGATCAAAAGCAAATATAACAGACATATTATTTTTTCTGCCCGCTAACTGAAACTAAAAAATCCGTCTGCAAATTCATAACTATAGTGCCGAGTAATATCTGCCTACAAATAAAAGTGGACCCTCAATGTATGGGAAACCTGAAAACTCATCTGTTAAAAAAAGGATAGTTTTTTGTTAGATTAGGTTAAGAAAATTTTTGACAGAAATATGAGCTTGATCGGTTGAAAATTTACGTACCTCTCGCGGTTTGAAGGTTATGAAACCTAGGGTACATTTTTTTTGATTTGCCAAGAAAACTGGTAAATTTTGTAAAGGGTTTTAGGCTTAATAAAAAATTTACAAAAAAATATGAGCTCTATCGGTTGAAAATTCACGTGTGGCTCGCGGTTTAAAGTGTAAATATAAGGGTAAAATTAAAAAAAAAAAATTAAAATTTTTGAACTTTTTCGAAAAAATTTAAAAAAAATTCAAATTATTTTATTTTAAAATCGAATAAAAAAATTTACCCTAGTTTTCACAAACTTCAAATCTCGAGCGGTACGTCAATGTTCAACCGTTTGAGCCCATAAAACTAACCGATTTTATTAAAAAATCAAAAAAAAAATTGCCCCATAAAAGTTACTGACGTCTTTGTCAGTATTTTCATTCAAAATGTGTCAACATAGGGTAAAATGGTGTTGTTTTCTCAGAATTTTTCCAACATACTTTATTCTGATGAATTATTACTTTATTTCAACAACAAAACTTTTTGATTAAATAAAAGTATTTTTTGATAAAAATAAAGAGTACTTTTTGATACAAAAATATAATTTTTGACACAATGAAAATACTTTCTGATACAACAAATTGTACTTTTTGGTACCATTTAAGTACTATTTTATAACATAAATGTACTTTTTGTACAATAAAATCACTTTTTGATACAATACATAATACCTTTTGTACTTTTTGGTACAATAAATTGTACTTTCTGGTTCCATTAAAGTACTTTTTTATACAATTATTGTAGTTTTTTTAAAATATACAATAAATTTTACTTTTTCCACAACAATTTGTACTTTGTGGTACGACAATTGTACTTTTTGTACAATAAAATTACTTTTTGGTATCATGAATTACATTGCACTTTTTGATACAATAATTGTACCTTTTGGTACAATAATTGTACTTTTTATACAATAAAACTACTTTTTTCTACCATAAATTGTATTCTTTGTACAACAATTTGAACTTTTTGGTACAATAAATTGTAATTTTTGTACAATAATTTGTAGTACTTGGTACAATAAATTGTACTTTTTGGAACAATAAATTTTACTTTTTGGAACATGAATCATTGTGTTTTACATCTAGTATCGTCTTTAAGACCAGGCCATATAGTGGGCTCAACCCCAGTAGAACATACTACAATGCCGCTGTTAAAGCCCGGATCTAATTATACTCAAATTGTGCTCGATTCTTATTGACTGATAAGTACAAGCTCGAGGCTCCCCACCGTCCGATGTGGCTCCCCACTGTTATTATTTGCAACTTGATGTTTTTAATATTCTATTATTGGTTATTTGGACCGAAACCATTCTTTCCTCAACACTCTTGCAAACGACAATTATGTACCACACCGTCATCAGCTAGGAACCGAAGTTCCCCATCCGGCCGGCCCATATCCACCATCAGAAAACCGAAATATTCTGCTGATTTACACGTCGTCACATTCGGCTAGGAATGTGGCTGATTGCAATTACCACCTTCTGATCATCAATATATCCACAGGTTATCACCCAGCAAACCAAAAGTCCCGAAGTCGTTAAGATTTCGTTACGAATTTCGGCAAAATAACACGATTTCGGAACAGATTTCTATAAGATTTTGTGCCGAAAAACGTATGGGAGGGTTGACAAGATGTCTGCAAGATTCGTCGGGGGAAATTCGCTTGTTTTTGCCGACAAATCTTTCAGATATCTTATCGAATTCTGAAGTAAAATCCTTGGGAAATTCTGAAAATTTTACCGACATGTCGAGCCAATATCTGACACAAATCTGTTATAGAATCGCTAAAAATTCTGAGAGTTTTCCCAACATTTCGTTCAGATATCTGACAGACATCTGTTATAAAATCGTAGGAAATTCTGAAAGTTTTCCCGACGTAGCGTGCAGAAATCTGTTATAAAATCCTAGAAAAGTCTGAAGAAGAAGTTGTTTTCCGAACATGAACATTTTCCTCGATTATTTGTGACCCCAGAATATTTTGCAACAACTTTTCAGCTTCTCTGTTTACTTTTTTTCGAAAAGCTTGCCGCGACATTCTATTTTTTGTTCACTGTTTTTTACGTATTGTTTTACCACTTTCACTTTCTTATGTTCACCTTACAAACGTGGTTATTACTTCAATTCACTGTTGACACTGTTGAAAACAAAGAACAGCAAAGAATCATAAATAAATAAATCAAATTACGGTACTTGTGTCACAACGCACAAGCAGAGACAAAATACCTCAGACTATCGGTAAAGCAAAATAAACAAGAATTCGAAACGAAATCTACACGATATGTCGGAAGACATCGGTCAAAGAAGAATAAACAAATAAACTGTACTTGTGTTTTCAGAAATCAAAAAGCAATAACAAAATTCCCTCAGACTTTCGTTAAGAAATCTTACCGATTTCGTGCAGACTTTTCTGCACACAAGAAATTGAAATATCCCCAAGCAAAATAAACAATTCCCAGCCATGTCGATAAAAATTCGAATCGATGTCTGTAAGAATTTTCGAAAGAGATCAGACAATGTGCAGACTTGTCGTATATCAGCCAATGTCGGATCATTTGGTTAGCTGGGCCCGCTTTGGACAATACACAAACATAAGCTGATTGGTTAGGAGCTCAAGATACAATTAAAGTATTTCGCTTTATGAAGGAAAAAGCCCGTAACAACGTTACAGTATTCCTGCAATCGCTGTTACACCCTTGTTAGAGATTTTGTGATATCCATCACTAAGACGCTGAGAGTGCTACGTCACACTGAACTAAGAAGCCGTTCGATGCACAAAGAGAGATGCAAGTATCGTATGGTATCAAGAGATACCCAGCTCCATTTCTCTCGAGCATCAAAATCTTAGTTTACAAGCGTGTCCTTGGGTCTAACCACAGCCACTAGCGGAAGCTGTCCCTTACCCAAGCGATCAGGCAGGCGGTTTGTCTAGGGCAAACTACCCTGGGCATAGCTGACCTCCCGTAGCACCATCTTTAGACTCCTTGGTCGGAGCTCGTAAAGAGGTACGTCTTTACTTCCACTTTTTGCCTTGCAGGGCCAGATAAAGGTCCACTCTCGGGTTCGTGGGGGCGATACTCACCAAACGCCACCCGTAGGTGGGGACTTTTTGTGACAATAAAAGTACTTTGCTTTCAAAATTTGATAGAAATTCAAAAAAATATTGTCAGAAAATAATGACATGATATTGATCTTGGGACCGGCCGTGGCATAGTGGTTAGAACACGCGACTACCATGCGGGAGATCGCAGGTTCAAATCTGGCTCCAGTCATCTTAAAAAAAAATTGTTCTTTCATTGTCGGCTCCCCTCGAATGTTGTTGACAGCAACTTCGCAGTATTAAGTGTCGAGTTAATCGGCGTGTCTAGTAAGAGCTTCTCAAACAGTGACGTTCGCATTCGTCGATAAACAAGTAGGTGCCGTTAGTTGTGAATCTAAAAATAGAAAGCGTGTTAATTCACAACAACGCGAGAAGCTATCCCATACCTCATTCATGGGGTGCAAAGGGAAATTAAGTTTTAAGTAAGATATTGATCTGAACACGCCCAATTGGACTTTCTCCTACAAATTCATACCTACGACTACTGATTTAAATCAAAT
Source organism: Muscina levida (assembly GCA_964034835.1). Classification (NCBI taxonomy): domain Eukaryota; kingdom Metazoa; phylum Arthropoda; class Insecta; order Diptera; family Muscidae; genus Muscina; species Muscina levida. The sequence goes on along the minus strand of OZ035880.1, from coordinate 169,551,452 downwards.
TTCGTCTTCAAATTTGAACTTGAAATGTCGAGTACTATCTGTGGACTAAATTTTACCTCACTAGGGTTAAAATTTTATTAATCCCAGACTAAAATACAGTTTTGACACACCCCCATCGCCCACTGAATACTGTTTGTATACCAAATTTCATCTCCCTAGCTCTAAAAAAGTTTTGTCACGCCTCCTTCGCCCATAGGAACAAAATATTAAAAATATATATCTTACATTGATTTCCATACTGTCTGTGCATCACAATTGAGTTATCTAAGGCTAAACCATGTTTGTGTCACTCCTTTTCGCACACTGATAGAAATCAAAATTTCGTCTGCATATTCACATCTGTAGTGTCGAATACTATATGTAGATCTAGTTTGATCTTCCTAGGGTCAAAAAACTTTTGTCATGCCCACTACGCACATAGGCCAAGAGTTAAAAAACAGATTATTTAATATACATATATTATAAAAATCAGTTACGTGGGTGAGATGCAAACAAGAAAAATACGTAAACTGATTCATATGTGAAACAAATTTGTAAACAAAAAATTTCAGCAAAGTGATTAAAGCTTGTACATACGAATTATCATGAGTCTTAAGAATTATTGGGGTGAATGCCACCAAAAGAAAGTAATTAAACCTACACACAATTACACGCACAATAGTCGCGTATATTAAATAGCCATCGCTAAACAGTAACACAGACAGATCTCTTTTTAGGAAGACCCTTTCACTACCAATACATTCACATTCTAAACAAATGAAAATAAACCTATTATACAGTTGTACAAATATATATACATATTTTGATTTTTTAATCTTCACGGTTTTTGTTATATACATAGACCTACATACATACACACAGACATAAGGAAATACGTTTATCTGCTATAGTATAGTAAATGGCCAAAAACCGAAATAATTTAGTCCCAGCTGCTTTTCAAACTGCCAATTTATGTATGTTAAGTTATTTGCTAGTCTACAACATAGTGATGAGAAACAAAATGCGGTATTTATGTATGTCCGTTCCAACAAACACTGAGAGATACCAACCCAAACCCCCCCATTAAGGTTTAGAGCATGGTGAGCACCATGAATGAGCGCAACAACTGCAAACGCACATGTTTCAAAAAGCACCCAATTTCCACATGGCGACTAACTAATGAAACAAATTTTGTGCGCTTGACACTACGACGACGAAAATTAACGAAATGATGATTTGCCGGTCAGCCAATCAGCCCTGAGTTTGTTAATAATGAGATCAAATGCATTATGCCATCTAAAACACAATTTAAAGTCTAGCGACAACAAAGAAACTTCGAACTCATTTGAAGCCATAAATTGCAGAAGCAATTCAAGCTTGTTGTAACCACCACAATTATCACCCACCAACCACCACCTAACTACCAATCAACCAACCACCAATCAATTTAAATAAAATCAAAACAAAACTTTGTACCACCAACCAACTCTCTCTCTCTAGCTACCTACCTAGAAACCTAAACAATCAAATGCATAATCATACAAACTTTGTATATTTAACTTTCAGTCTCCAGATACTCAGGCCTGGCAAAATGATTATCTTCAAGGTACAGGGTGTGAGATGTATACCGAAACCCTATCGCCTTCATTTACCGGCATGACATTCCCACAAGCCAGCGAGTAAGACCCTAGAGATTGTGATTTGTTCATATACTACTTACTTACTTACTTACTTACATACTTAATTACTTACTTACTTACTTAATTAATCAAATAATTAATTACTTACCTAATAACAACAATATGCATAATTAAACAAACATAATCAACAAAACTTAATCAAGCCAACTAAACAACTTCTCTACCTACTTTGTTCTTCAAAACTCAATTTATAAATGATTTAGTTTTTGTTTAACAAATTAGTGTACATATATTTATCAAAATATATACATACACATATAAGCATATAGGTGTATATATATAAACAAAACACACAAGCAATTAAACAAACAAACAAAAAACATTAAATAAACCACACCGAATTTAAGTTTATACTATTTTTTGTCTCTCTCAACTAACTACGTAGAATTTAATTAACGTAATGTTTGAATGAATGAATTAATTAATAAAAACTGAATAAATCAATACTAATTAATACATTTAAATAATGGAATGCTCATCATCTAAACCACATATTGCGATAAAATATTACACCAGTTTAATTCAAATAATTCTCAATCATTTCGATTCTATAAATAGTTCATCATAAGTTTAAGGTCCTAGGACCTTATTTACACTTGACATCAGTACAATGCATTAAAAATAATACTCGTTTAATCAAGAATCACCCAACTATTAAATGACTTGCATGTTTTCTAACTACTATATAGCCGTTGACACAGACCCACGACCCTCGACCCACCAACACCACTACTACCACCAAAACAAGAATCAATCAAACACCTAACCTGATTCTGTCGTCGTCGTCGAAGTCGTCGTTGTCGTCTCTTGTTTATGTTTCAGAGAATGTGTAAATTACATGTAGATTTGTAAACGCTTGTAAATATGACGCTTAACAATCAATTGTTTTTTTTTTTTTTGTATGTCTTTGGCTTGATGATTTTTCTTATATTTAATTTGCACAACCAATAAAAAGCAAACCTTTCTGTAGATGCGCATGAATTTTTGGTACTCTATATATCTGATTATATAATAATTATTATTATTATATATAATAAATTAACAATACACCAGTTAATACTATATTTAAAAGAAAATTTTATAATTTTGGTCGTGGAATTAATTTTTATTAATATGAGTGTTTTTCTTATTTGGTGTACTTTTCATTGCGCCTCAACTCTAGGCTGTGTTTCTCGAAGCTGAAATTATTGCTGCTGGCCATTGAAATTAAGGGAAATGAAGATGGCGCCGACAGTAAAATCTCCATCAATCCAAGGGGTGCTAAGATACAGGCTAATACTCAAGGATTTTTCATAGCACAAAGTGCAGATGAAGTCAAGAGGTATGTATGCTTTGAGTTAAGATATTCTACATAAAAGTTGAGACTAATTAGAGCTATAGAAATGTTCTATTGAACATGAAACGATGCACAGTAGGCCGGGTTGATTTGTAAGGAAAAACATTTTTGATACTGTGTCATAATTTTTTCTATAGCTTCTAGCATAAGAGAATAAAAATTCCATGCCGAAAGTACTTTTTGATACAAAAAAGAACTCTCGTACAAAAAAGTACTTTGGCCCAAAAAGTACATTAAAAGTACTTTTTAATACAAAAAAGCACTCTGGTACAAAAAAAGTACTTTGAGAAACAGGAAAGTGCTTTTGGGCCAACAAAAGATTTATTTGGCGTAAAAAGTACTTTGGTACAAAAGAAAGTAATTTGTGCCGAAAAGTACATTAAAAGTACTATGGACTAAAACAGTACAATAAAAGTAATTTTTGGCATAAAAAAGTACTCTGGTACTAAAAAAGTACTTTGGAAACAGAAAAGTGCTTTTGGCATAAAAAGTACTTTGGTACAAAAAAAGTACTTTGGAAACAGAAAGTGCTTCTGGACCAATAAAAGTACTTTTTGGCATAAAAAAAAAGTACTTTGGTACAAAAGAAAGTACTTTGTGCAACAAAAAAATGTTTTTGGGCCAATAAAAGTACTTTTTGGTATAAAAAAGTACTTTGGTACAAAAGAAAGTACTTTGTGCAAGAGAAAAGTGCTAATGGGCCAATAAAAGTAATTTTTGGCATAAAAAAGTACTCTGGTACAAAAAAAAGTACTTTGTGCAATAGAAAAGTGTTTTTGGGCCAATAAAAGTACTTTTTGGTTTTAAAAAAGTACTTTGGTACAAAAGAAAGTACTTTGTACCAAAAAGTACAATAAAAGTACTATGAACCAAAAAGTAAAATAAAAGTACATTTTGGTACAAAAATGTACTCTGGTACAAAAAAATGTACTTTGTGCAAGAGAAAAGTCCTATAGGGCCAATAAAAGTAATTTTGGCATAAAAAAGTACTCTGGTACAAATAAAAGTAATTTGTGCAACAGAAAAGTGTTTTTGGACCAATAAAAGTACTTTTTGGCATAAAAAAGTACTTTTAGTACATAACCTTGGTACTTAGCTCGCGAGCCAAGAGCCACAAAATTTTAAATGGGCTCTTGGCATTGGTACAAAAATGTACTCTGGTACAAAAAAATGTACTTTGTGCAAGAGAAAAGTCCTATTGGGCCAATAAAAGTAATTTTTGGCATAAACAAGTACTCTGGTACAAATAAAAGTACTTTGTGCAACAGAAAAGTGTTTTTGGACCAATAAAAGTACTTTTTGGCATAAAAAAGTACTTTTAGTACATAACCTTGGTACTTAGCTCGCGAGCCAAGAGCCACAAAATTTTAAATGGGCTCCTGGCTCGCGTGATTAGAGCTCATTTCAAATTTTGTAGCTTGCGGCTCGCGAACCAGCTCCTTATTTGGACTCTAGGCTCGCGAGCAAAGAGCCAATTTTCCGGAAAGAGCGGCTCGCGAGCGGTCTAATACGAACCCTGGATAACAGTTTTACAAAGAAATGTTTTTGTTGAGTTTTAGATGAGTTTTTGGCCAAAAATCTTTTATTTTCGATTTCTTTTTCTTTGTTTTTTTTCTTTTTTGATATTAATGAGCATTTGCATTATGCTATGTAATGTAATGTAAAGGATGTAATGGAGATGTGAAGATTACGATTTGTAATTAAAATTTATACAATTTTCTAGAATATTTGTCTCCTGGATGAACCCTTTTGATCGTCCAGCCAGCATCCTTGGACACCATCTACCCTGATATCTTGGAAATGTCCTAATAGAATCTATCTCAGGGATGGGAGTCTAGAAAATTAACTTTAATCGACATATTGCAACCCCAACCTATGTCAATAGAAGTTTTTAATCAATTCCCTATGATAATCCAATCTAAAACATGGGCTCTAGGCTCAGTTCATATCATGGGAATAGCAAACCGGATAAGATCTGACATTATTTCACATGCTATGCAGCGAATATGTTGGATCCAAGCTTTGTCTTGATGAGCCATCACAAAATTCAAAATAAAATCAAAAAAATTTCGCCTTTTTTTTTGTTAGTCAGTTCACTTCAATACAATGTTGAAAATCAACTTAATGTTGTCAAAAATAAACTGAAGGAAACCAAATCGGCGATATTGTAATTGAGTCGAAGTTTGCGATTTTGAATATGATACATAAAGCCAAAACCGAAAATTTCGTTGGACTTAGATCAGTAGAATCACGTACTATGACAACTTCATCAAGTTTAATTAAATCTGATGGAATTGGTCAGTTTTTTCACACCTATTTTCAACGAATATGGACATTAGGGGTGTTTAGGGGTGTTTATGAATTCGATTCGTTAAAAATCATGAGCCAATATTTGAGGGAGGCAGGGTAGGGTTAAATGCCAGCGCATCGCGGTCAAAGTTGGTGAGGAAGGAGAAAATAAAATGTATGGCAGTCATTTTTTCCGCCTAACACTTTCCCCAAACATACCTACCCCCCATCTCCCATATAAAAATACAATTTATATTAAATTTGCTCCCAGCGCTGTATCTGTCCCAAAAGTGCCCCTAGAGGTGTCAAATGTATGACCGTTCCCCAATTTTTTTGCAATCCCAAAAGTTTCTTTGAACATATCTACCTTCTGTCTTCAACCGTTAAGGTAGTCATTAGACAATTTTGGCATTCCCTTACCCTACGGTTAGAAGGGTTACAATGGGATGGTCACGCCCCTTCTGATACCTCACATACAAATATATCGCCCACTTTAGAAATCGAGTAATAATATCAAAACTCCCGAAGCGCCCAAATTATGTATTTAGTAAAGCAATATCAGAATAAAGTTTTGGAGAGAATACTGGTAGTCTAGCCACACCCCTTTTGGTACCTTCCATACAAATCGAGTAATAATTGCAATACACCCAACGCGATCGTGACGAAATTCTGTAATTAGTAAATCTAAAACAGGATAAAGTTTTAGACAAAAAATCTGGAGGTATAGCCGCGCCCCTTCTGGTACCTCCCATACAAATGTACCACTCCGCCCAACTTTAGAAATCGATTAATATTATTAATAGAACCAACGCGATCGTGGCCAAATTTTGTATTTAGTAGAGCTAAAGCAGGAGAGCACCATTGCAATATCAGGCATCTGATAGGCAAATGGGATAGATCCATACCGGACTGCTGCCGTGTATGTGAGGACGAGGAGGAGTCCGCAACGATGGAACGTCTTCTTTGTAGCTACCCCGCTCTAGCCCGTAGGATTCTAATACTTAGGAGAAAGTTATATAGAATACTTAGAGTCTCTCTGCTCAGTCCTAGTAGGCGATTTAATATGTTTCATATGGTACATTCCATAGCTAAGTGGGCCAAGATAACAACTGAGCCGTGTATTTAAGGACGAGGAGAAGTCCGAAACGAAGGAAATTCTTTTTTATAGCTGCCCCGCCCTAGCCGGTAGAAAGCTAAGGTACTTAGGAAAAAGTTATATAAAAGACCTAGAGTCTCTCCTCTCAGACCGAGAAGAAGTTTTAATAAGTTAAAAAGTATTAAGTTCCATGTCTAGGTGGGCCATGATAACAATTGGGGTTCCCACGATTTTCTCTCCTTTCTCTATCTCTCCCCTTCCTCCTTCTTTCTCCACCCCTTCCATTTCAGCTTTTTCTAATGGACAATCAATGTGATCTGGCTTTTATCAGATTTCATGTGTTCACATTGGACTCCACAACCTAACCTAACCTACTTGGAAAGTATTTCCAAAGAACATTATATGGATAGTTCTAGACAAATCTGATATACATATATATAGCTCATATGATATACATGAAAATTGACAGTTTCCTCTTATCTTAAAATGGTAAATGGCAGCTAGTCAGTATTCAAACAAATAACTTCAGATTTAGTAGATAAAGTTGCAACCTTATCTTGTAAAAGGTTGGAATGGTTGAACTGGATTGGAAGCCCTTGCTTAAGGGCTTTTTAAGTCCAGATATCTCATAAACCATGTGTCCAATCGCAAAAAAGGAACTTCTTTTATGATGAGAATGCCATAGTTGAGATATCACCAAGATTCAGTTGGGATGTCATCGTGAAATGGGTGGGAAGCTGTTGATGTTCTTATGAAAAACTTTAAGTGTCTTTATCTTTAGGCAAAGCATCCAACTGTAAAAAAGCGGTTATTTGTGATCATAGCAAAACATTAATTCTAAAGTGTAGAATGTAAGTTTACCAGAAAACACGTTCGAAGTTTGTAAATGATGCAGATTCCACTTATTTGTTATAAGTAAAAATTAGGGTCTTCCAACAAAATTCTCACAAAGTACTCTAACATTTTAGCAGTTGTTAATAATTAAATTATTTTCCCCCCTTTTACAGAGCTTGGTTCTATTGCAAGGCCTGCCATGAAGATATCAAAGATGAAACACTAATAAAGAAGTGCAAATGTAAAAACTGTAAGTATACATTTTCCATTGAAATATAATGATGAAAACGATAAAAAAACTCGAACAATTTTAGTACTCTTTTTACGTACGACTTTTCTTTTGACTTGTTAATATTAATTTTTAAGATCTTGTTTTTTTCCTACTCAAGTCATAATGAAATTTTGAACAAAGAAAACAAACTTAATATAAGTACTCAAAAGTTATGACACAAAAAAACAAACCGAATATAATATACATATATATATTTATACATATCATAATATAACAATAATAATAATAACATTAAGGTTCTCTTCTTAAGGTATTAAAATGATGTTTTATAATTTCTTTACAAATTTTTATTATCTTATTATATATTACTTCTACTACTACTACTACTACTCGTAACATGTTGGCGTGGCCTTACCTCCTAACATCAATTGAATCAAATCAAACCACAAAAAAAATCAATTATATCAAAATCAAATTACAACTACTCCGAACGTTCGTTATCTACTACTGCTACTACTATCCTACTACAAAATAAACTGAAATAATTTAAATGAAAAAAAAAAATCAAATTCACCATTACGAAAACACCTAATTGTTATTAATCAATAATGAAATTCAATAAAAAAAAATACTACAACAAACCATAAATAAAATCAATACAAAAATTTCCCTCCCAACAAAAAACTTTACCAAAACAGTGGCAGTACAGCCCAGGAACAAGTTTGATGATTTAGGTAAATCATAATTAGCAATAAACTCAACCTGAAATATTTTTTCTTAAAACCCAAAAAAATACAACTGTTCTGTTTGAAATGACTAACCTTCTTTTTAACCAAAAAAAAAATCAATGTTTAAGTTTGTAACCTCTTTTGAAAAAAAAAAACAAAAACCACCACCTACCAAAATTACCACCACCACTACCCCCCTATTCTTGTGAACAACAAAATGATTTGCAAATTATTTTTTGGAATTTATTCGAATTTCCTTTAAACCCAATAATATCTAAACTAATCTAATCTGTTAATACTCTGCTCCTACTATTACCATTACTACTACTACTACTACTAATGCACTCGAGTGCTTTTATATATATCATTTTGGTTGTGTGTATGTGGTTTTATCTCGTTTACCCCCTCTATCTCTTTTAACTTTTCGTTTTGATTAGTTGGTTCCCTATGATTTATGTTACTTTTGGTTTTCTTCTTTTACTTCTAACTGGAAGCTAATACTAATTATGAAATACACACTCTCACGCACACTCGAGAATTATTTATGATTTTCACACGAAAGACCCAACGCCACCGGCACACACATACTCACACCTAGCTAGCCTTGGTGTAGTGGTGTATTTACATTATTTTTCTATTACCGTTTCCGTTTCTGTTTACTGATTCCTATGATTTCGTTTTGTGGAGACGTCAAAAAATTACAACTATCAAATGATGCGTGAATTGTAAACCAAACCTTGAAAGTTTGTGTAAATAAGTTTGTGCGTTGTGCATCCTTTAATTTCTATACAATATTTTTTCTTCTGACTTTGTTGATTTTGTTTGATGAATTTATTTAGTTACTACAGAGCGAACTGATTTTTAACTATTTTGGGTTAACGTTTAAAGTACAGCAAAGAGTATAAATGCGTTAGATGTCCTCTTTTGATTTTTTTTAATAACTGTGTTAATATTTTTAATTTTTTTTTTACTTTAAGGTTCTATTTTTAATATTTTAATATTTTTTTAAATGTTTATATTTTTAATATTTTTAAATTTTTAATATTTTTAATATTTTTATTTTGAATATTTTTAATATTTTTATTATTTTTAATATTTTTAATATTTTTAATATTTTTAATATTTTTAATATTTTTAATATTTTTAATATTTTTAATATTTTTAATATTTTGAATATTTTTAATATTTTGAATATTTTTAATATTTTGAATATTTTGAATATTTTGAATATTTTGAATATTTTTAATATTTTTAATATTTTTAATATTTTTAATATTTTTAATATTTTGAATATTTTTAATATTTTGAATATTTTGAATATTTTGAATATTTTGAATATTTTGAATATTTTGAATATTTTGAATATTTTGTATATTTTGAATATTTTGAATATTTTGAATATTTTGAATATTTTTAATATTTTTGATATTTTTAAAATTTTAAATATTTTTTTAAATTTTTAATATTTTTAATATTTTTAAATTTTTTATATTTTTAATATTTTTAAATATTTGATTTGTCTTAAATATTTCCAATATATTTTATGGAGTTCGAAACGCGTCATCCTAGTGCGTGACACACTGAATTTGACCAAAATATTTAAACTTACTTAAAAAAAACACTTTTCTGATCGTAAGCCAAATTTGATGTATCATTTGATACACTTAACGTAAATTTAATTTTTAATATTTTTTAAAAATTTTAATATTTTTAAAAGTTTTAATATTTTTAAAAGTTTTAATATTTTTAAAAGTTTTAATATTTTTAATATTTTTAATATTTTTTAAAATTTTTAATATTATTAATATTTTTAATATTTTTAATCTTTTTAAAGTTTTTAATATTTGTAATATTTTTAATATTTTTTAAAGTTTTAATATTTTTAATATTTTAAATATTTTTAATATTTTTAATATTTTTAATATTTTTAATATTTTTAATATTTTTAATATTTTTAATATTTTTATTATATATTTAATATTTTTAATATTTGTAAAATTTTTAATATTTTTATTATTTTTAATATTTTTAAATATTTGATTTGTCTTTAATATTTCCAATATATTTGAAATATATGTTTCCAATTTTTAAATTTCTGATATTTTGAATATTTTTTATATTTTTAATGATTTTTATAATTTTAATATTTTTAATATTTTTAATATTTTTAATATTTTTAAATTTCTGATATTTTTAATATTTTTAATATTTTTAATATTTTTAATATTTTTAATATTTTTAATATTTTTAATATTTTTAATATTTTTAATATTTTTAATATTTTTAATATTTTTAATATTTTTAATATTTTTATTATTTTTAATATTTTAAATATTTTTAATATTTTTAATATTTTTAATATTTTAATATTTGTTATATTTCTAATATTTTTTTTATTTTTTTATTTATTTTAAATATGTAAAAATGTTTTTTTTTGTTCGTCAAAGCCTACATGATTTTATTTCTCAACGTTTATCTTTACTCTTTGCTATACTTTGGTTCTCCCACGTCTATTTTGGAACTCGCATTAGATCCTTGGTTTGGATTTTTGTTATTTCGTCTACTTTTTCTACTCCTTCTTCTTTAGTTATATGCAAATTGTAATGAAGCCTGTAATTTTTTTCTGTACATTCATTTTCTTACCTACTATCTATACGTAACCAAATTCCAAATTCGCAACCATTACCAACTTTTTGCTTTTGAGAGACAAAATTACAATGATAAAAATTACACCTCGTTTACCGAAAATATTACTTTGAGTTGTTAAACGAAATTTTGTTTCTACACACGCTGTAAACGTATATATATCAATTTTCATTTAATTCTCTACTTTTTTAAAATTAGCAAAAAAACACACAACAGTTCCAAATTATTTGAGAACAAGTCAAAGTCTCGAAAATGTTTTGATTTCTTGCACCGAAATGTAACAAAAACAAAAAAATGAATTGAATTGATTTTGTTTTTCTATGATTTTGATTTATATCCATATATATAACTACCTACCTCTCTATCAGTATATATAAATACTCATATATATATATATATATATAACTAAATATATATCTCTCACACTCTGTCTGTTTTCCTATCTCAGTCAATGTCTTTGGAATTTAAATTGTTCCTTTTGAAGCAAAAGGTGTATTATTTGAAAGAGTGCATGGAATCAATTACTGGCACCAAACAAATTAAATATAATCTCTTTTACTTTAAACATATATATAATTAATGATATTTATATATATGTAAAAGAAAGCAATATATGTATGTATAGTTATTTACATCAACAATATACATATAACAAGTTGAGAAAAAAAAAACTGGAAAATACCAAACTAATACTCCTGTAGCTATTTGTGGTCAACGGAATTCTTTGTGCCACAACTATAAACAAACCACCTGTCCCCAGTAGGTAACTCAGTAATGTGACTATCACACCACTGAGCTTAATGCAACGCAAGTTCTCATGAAACAGTCAATAACAATAACAATCGGACTACCAACTTGTTGTGTACATAAACATCTCGTAGAGTTTAAGAGATCTTTTAGATTTGTTGAGTTCTGAATGTACAACATATGCGATGGTATCTTATTAGTCAGTCTGTAATGAACAGGTTAAATTCGTATTTGTACCACGTACTATCGATACGATCCATCCTCTCTACCTCACCTAGTCACCATCCGCCCCAAACCGTAAACCCGATCCCAAGTATAATCCCTATATCATATTTAATCAAAGCACATACAGCAAAATTGTAAATAACAATTGTAAATACATCCATAAACATTTTTCTAAGTTTGTAACTCCAGCCAGCCTGTCACAGGACACGCAGCACTTTTCCATATGTCCACCGATCCGTTGTATCTAACAAATCTTGTAAATAAACATTTTAACAGTTAACAAATGAATTTTAATGTAGTGATAAATTTATGAAATTTTTTATAAAATTAGTGTAGCTAGAATTGTAAAATTACTAAAATCGACATACGAACATAAATAGAATATGAATAATATCGGACAAGTTTAAATCTAAAATATAAATAAAATTCAGCACATGCCCCCTTTGGGGCTGAAATACTAACTTCCTCGATTAATAAGACGTTAGCAAGTGTTATACAGTGGCTTTGAGGATTGGAATGGAAATAATCCAATTTGGCACAATTGCCAGATACTTTCCAAAAGAAATCGAGAAATTTCAGTTATAGTATAAAATAATATAAAAATAATAAAAATATTAAAAGTATTAAAAATATTAAAAGTATTAAAAATATTAAATATATTATACATATTAAGAATATTACACATATTAAAAATATTACAAATATTACAAATATTACAAATATTACAAATATTACAAATATTACAAATATTACAAATATTACAAATATTACAAATATTACAAATATTACAAATATTACAAATATTACAAATATTACAAATATTACAAATATTACAAATATTACAAATATTACAAATATTACAAATATTACAAATATTACAAATATTACAAATATTACAAATATTACAAATATTACAAATATTACAAATATTACAAATATTACAAATATTACAAATATTACAAATATTACAAATATTACAAATATTACAAATATTACAAATATTACAAATACAACAAATACAACAAATATTACAAATATTACAATATTACACATATTACAAATATTACAAATATTACAAATATTACAAATATTACAAATATTACAAATATTACAAATATTACAAATATTACAAATATTACAAATATTACAAATATTACAAATATTACAAATATTACAAATATTACAAATATTACAAATATTACAAATATTACAAATATTACAAATATTACAAATATTACAAATATTACAAATATTACAAATATTACAAATATTACAAATATTACAAATATTACAAATATTACAAATATTACAAATATTACAAATATTACAAATATTACAAATATTACAAATATTACAAATATTACAAATATTACAAATATTACAAATATTACATATATTACAAATATTACAAATATTACAAATATTACAAATATTACAAACATTACAAATATTACAAATATTACAAATATTACAAATATTACAAATATTACAAATATTACAAATATTACAAATATTACAAATATTACAAATATTACAAATATTACAAATATTACAAATATTACAAATATTACAAATATTACAAATATTACAAATATTACAAATATTACAAATATTACAAATATTACAAATATTACAAATATTACAAATATTACAAATATTACAAATATTACAAATATTACAAATATTACAAATATTACAAATATTACAAATATTACAAATATTACAAATATTACAAATATTACAAATATTACAAATATTACAAATATTACAAATATTACAAATATTACAAATATTACAAATATTATAAATATTACAAATATTACAAATATTACAAATATTACAAACATTACAAATATTACAAATATTACAAATATTATAAATATTACAAATATTACAAATATTACAAATATTACAAATATTACAAATATTACAAATATTACAAATATTACAAATATTACAAATATTACAAATATTACAAATATTACAAATATTACAAATATTACAAATATTACAAATATTACAAATATTACAAATATTACAAATATTACATATATTACAAATATTACAAATATTACAAGTATTACAAATATTACAAATATTACAAATATTACAAATATTACAAATATTACAAATATTACAAATATTACAAATATTACAAATATTACAAATATTACAAATATTACAAATTTTACAAATATTACAAATATTACAAATATTACAAATATTACAAATATTCCAAATATTACAAATATTCCAAATATAACAAATCTTAAAAATATGACAAATTTTTCAAAATTTTCAAAATTTTAAAAATATTAAAAATATTAAAAATTTAAAAAATTTGAAAAATTTAAAAAATATTACAAATATTAAAGTATTTAAAATATTAAAAATTTATTTAAAATATTAAAATTATTAAAAATAATTAAAAAATATAAAAAGCAAAAATAAATAAAATATTTTTTTTTTGTATTTCACCAATTTTCTTCCATTATTGTTAACTTCTATTATTATCTAACAAAACAACCCTCGTAAAGCCACTGTGCAACCACAACAGTATTTTCTCGCATATGTCTGTGTATAGATAGCCCTATCAATTTGTAACTGACATTTATAAATTTTGTGTAGCTTAAGTTAACTAACATTTCACTCCCAGCAAGCAGCCGGCAATAAAATTAAAAAAAAAAAAACAAAATAAATAATAATAAATGCAGAAAATCTAATCTAGTATATATATATATAAATAAAAACCATATAAATCGTATAGCAAGCACCCATGTAATTAAGATGTGAGCACTCGTTGAAAATGTTATGTGAATAATTTTGCAGATGTGGGCATGATTATGATGCAGACTGGAATGGTGAATCAAGGCATAACCTCAGCCCTTAACCAAATGGAGGGTACGATTATTAAAATACCATTAAACAAAACAATTCCCCTTCCCATTTTCTTTATTAATAACAAATGGAAATTTATTGCTAATTCTGTTGTTGTTAATACGTTTCCTTAAACTAAACTTCCCGACCCCAACTAAAAACCCGCTAGCTCTCGCCCCCGCCATACCAAAAAACAAAAGCGTTTAAGTTTGAAAGAAAACCAGAAAAAAACAAGTTGAAAAAGTTATAAATGCTAATAACGCTGCTCATACCAACTTTGTTTTGCTGCTGCTAATATAACATTTTTGCTATTAGTTAAACGAAAAACAAAAAATGTAATAAACTAATTAACTAATTTATAAACAAACAAAAAATCGAAGCAAAAGTCTAATAGTAAGTTCTTCCTCGGTACAGTTGCTGAGTTTTGTGTAACACAAGTAGATAAACTAGGGACAAACTGGATTTATGAATGTATTGCATTGTAAGCGAAAAAGAACAACAAAAACAAAAAAAGTACAAATTGAAATTATCTACGCCGCCAGCCAACTAAACCACCAAAAAATCAACAACAAAATTTAAAATACTTTATAAGAAGTTGTATTAAGATGTTTGTGATTTGGATGTAGAATTTTCGATATTTACAACACGAATTTTTCTAGAGTTACTTTGTAACAAATTCTTAAAATACTAAAAATTTTAAAAATATAAAAAATAATACCAATATTAAAAATATTATAAATATTAAAAATATTAAGAATAATAAAATATCAAAAATATTTAAAATATCAAAAATTTTTAAAAATATTATAAATATTAAAAATATCAAAAATATTAAAAATATATTATAAATATTAAAAATGTTAAAATTAATTAAAAATACTTAACATAATGAAAATATTAATTTTTAATATTAAAAATATTACAAATGTTACAAATTTTACAAATATTACAAATATTACAAATACTGGAAATATTACAAATATTACAAATATTACAAATATTACAAATATTACAAATATTACAAATATTACAAATATTACAAATATTACAAATATTACAAATATTACAAATATTACAAATATTACAAATATTACAAATATTACAAATATTACAAATATTACAAATATTACAAATATTACAAATATTACAAATATTACAAATATTACAAATATTACAAATATTACAAATATTACAAATATTACAAATATTACAAATATTACAAATATTACAAATATTACAATTATTACAAATATTACAAATATTACAAATATTACAAATATTACAAATATTACAAATATTACAAATATTACAAATATTACAAATAATACAAATATTGCAAATATTAAAAATATTAAAAATATTAAAGATATTAAAAATATTAAAAATATTAAAAATATTAAAAATATTAAAAATACTAAAAATATTAAAAATATTAAAAATATTAAAAATATTAAATATATTAAAAATATTAAAAATATTAAAAATATTAAAAATATTAAAAATATTAAAAATATTAAAAATATTAAAAATATTAAAAATATTAAAAATATTAAAAATATTAAAAATATTAAAAATATTAAAAATATTAAAAATATTAAAAATATTAAAAATATTAAAAATATTAAAAATATTAAAAATATTAAAAATATTAAAAATATTAAAAATATTAAAAATATTAAAAATATTAAAAATATTAAAAATATTAAAAATATTAAAAATTGTAAAAATATTAAAAATATTAAAAATATTAAAAATATTAAAAATAATAAAAATATTAAAAATATTAAAAATATTAAAAATATTTAAAATATTACAAATATTAAAAATATTCCAAATATTGAAAAAGAAATATTGAATATTTAAAAAAGGAATATTTAATATTTAGAAAACAGTGCATACAAAGTAATTACAATTTTCTGTCGTCAATTCCATCCAGCTCACATACATCCACTACAACAATAACAATAACTACCTTAAATATATATGAGTTACTTTACGTATATACTTTTATACCTAATGTAGGCAAAAACCGATATAAAAACGTAGTAGGATTTAATTCATACGTTATGTTAAACGCTTGTGTTATAGTTTTCTTTTCTGTTGTTATTATTTTTAAACTCGAAATCATACAACGTTTCGTTTGTTATTTCTATTTTTTTCTACATTTGACATTGTTAAAATTAATGATATTTTTATAAACATCATGCTAATGAATTCTCATTTACCTATTCACACAAATCCTATATAACATTTATTTTATTTAATGACCCTACCACCACCACCACCACCTACCTATCAACTACTACTATTACTACTACTACTACTACAAATCGAACTACAGTGGCCACATTCAGGAAAGGCGTCCGAGCCGTACAAATGGTAGGACGTGCAAGTACGTATAAAATCCAACTACAAAATCATTTAAAAAAAAAATTTAAAACAAAAAATAGAAAAAAACACAAAGAATACAACAACAACAAAAGAAGGAAAATATTAAGAATTACGCCTACACTAACACACACACACACTGTTTCTAGCTGTCCTCCCTAAATCTCTGCTGTCATAATAACATCACACACGGGACTATAGATTCTTAGTTTCACTTCTATCACACCAATTGTTTACATCGTTCAGCTGTCAAATTCAAATCAATCAAACCTATCAATTTTTTTTTCCTTTCGATTATACCATAACATGTTAACATGTACATTTTCCCATCTTCCCCTATTCCCTATTTTGAACTCATGTGTCTCTATCGATCTGTCTGTCTATCTGTCAGTATCTCTCTCTCTCTCTCTCTGTTATTCTACCTCTACCCTTGTATTCGTAACGTATCGTCATGTGATATCTTTATTTGATGTGTACTGTTGTAGTCGTCTCTGTCGTCTTTATAACTTCATATTCTAAAAAGTAACAAAAAACAAAACAACCCCCCAACATTCCTCTTTACCCCATTACCATTATCCATTTGTCATTTTATATGTTTTTTGGTTATACATATATATATACACATATATATTATACTACAACGTTTATATTCAAATTTTTAAATTGTTTATTAAATCTCGTAAAATACTATTTACATACTCGTATTTGTAATTGTTAAATATATTCGTAAATATATCGTCTACAAAATTAATATAATATTCGTACCAAAAAATAAACAACTGTTCCATTTTGTACCTAACATATTTTTTATAGTAAAATATTAAAAAAATTTAAAAATTCATTTTTAAAATGTTTGTGTTTTCTTGCCATTTTCCATTATTTTTGTTCTTCGTAATATTACATTAAAATATTTTGAATGTTTTTTGCTGTACAGATGATGTACAAATTAAAAATTTTATTGTATTAATGTTGTGTTTACCTAAGATTTTATTGGAAGAAGAGTTCGACAACATTGGTTAACACTTCAATCAACGACTATGAACTTAATAACAAATTTCTTCAATATATGTGTATATATGTATATGCAGAGTTAATGATATACCTTATATACATATGAATAAACATTAACCATCGTTCATCTAGAGTAGTTAATTCAAGATTCGTACATTTTATAGTGACTTTCACTGCTCGGGTTATAGAAAATCACTATGCGAGAGTTATCCTAGAGCATAGACGTTCGACAGTTGCCCAAGTGTGCTTGCTCTATTCACACATATTGTATTTCTCCTTCACTTACTCCCTTACTTCACTTACTTAGTGCACCTCATTTCATTTTGGACGTACTCGTCCTAGACGTGATAAATAAGTTTCTGTTCACATAGTTTATGCGCCACCTATCGTTGATTTATTGAGTTAATATGTTAAACCATCCAAAAAAAAAGTCCATTGGGGATAAATTTGAGCTACGTGGTGTTTAGCTAATTAAACCTCTTTTGGATATAAATTTTTCCACAAATATTTGCAACTGCACTGAACGAATCGGTGGATGTGAGACATGTTGCCATCTTGCAGAAACAACGATCGTTGATAAAAAGTTATGTAACGTGGCAGTATACCACTTTTTGTTCACTGTAACAATATGTCCTCTTCATAAAAGTATGGACTAATAATGTCTCTTCATAAAATTATGGATCAATAATGACTCTTATTGACAAAACTGCCCATACTGTACTGCCCATACATTGGGATAATCCAAAAGGATTTTAATGCTTCAACTAAGGATTAGTGCTACTTTAGTACCTAAATTTTTACATGTATAAATGTACCTCGACTGATCAAAACAATTTTGATTAAGTCGGTGAACCTCTCTAGTACTTCGTTGGCAAACTGAAGCCGTGAGCATGATCTTAAAGCTTCAAATGTGAACTATTAGCGTTTGCAAATTAGTTAAAAATGCGGCTTCAAGAATTCTCCCCGTTTTCGGCATACCCTAAAGTTCTATGTCGGCCGGAGCGTAGATGATTCTTTGTCGAATCAGTCTCCTTGAACTTCTGCAACCATTTTCTTATCAATTATATCGATGGAGCTTAATATGTATGCCATATGTAATGTAATCAGCTCAAAAGTTTTGTTGCGCTCTAACCGATGAATGGTTGTTTCGATAGTACCCAACCTACATTGTGCCCTGCCGAATGACGCCATGGCCATAAATTCGTATTGGCGGCTCCTGCTAAAATAGTTTAGCAACGCATAGGAAATTGTGGAAAACTTTCGTCGTTATTTTTTATTACATCAGTGTTTTCGATAACTCTCACATTTATAATTCATATTATTATATTTTCATAGAAAATAGTAGATTTAATAGTAATAATATGTTTATGTTATATGTACGATAGTTTTTTTGATATTATCTCAAACAAATAACATGCTAAAAAATATGATTCTTATGGGAACTCTTTAAATGTTTTTGTAAAGTAATTTTTAGTTTTAAATTTATTTTTATGTTTAATTTTTTTCTTTTTGGAAAATTCTTTGTATTATTTCACTGTCACCTTCTTCGGGGTTACAAGCAAGTTTGGGATCGCGAACAGTGCCTCAGTTGAAGTCGTTCTAAGTGCCCCTGTAATCATGTTTGCCACAATTCTCATAATACGCTCGAACTTCAGTCTTTGGTTTGTCTTTTCCAGCGGCCCACAACGAAAATTTTTGGGGCTCATTCGCCTATTGAGGCCGATTGCCCTTTTGAAGTAGTAAAGGGTCGTTGCCCCATTGTCAGTCCTGACTTGAGTGTTAAGATTCCAATATAGTTTACTGACCAATATGAGTCCAAGATAATTGGCATTTTGTATCTCCGGGCGAACAGCACCAGTTCCGTTTTACCCTGGTTTAAACCCAGTCCACAGTTACGACTCCATTTTTGGAGAAGTTTCAGCGCAAATTCCAAAATCTCCGCCAGTAATTCAGAATCCTTGCCGATAATTATTAGTGCTACGTCATCCGCATATACGACAATTGTACTGAATGTCTTGTCTATCGTCTTGATATTGATATTCCATACTAGTAGGAGAGCCTCCTTACAAATATTTAATACGCCCAGACTAGATCCAATGCACCTAAATTTTAGACGTTTATTAACTAGTGAGATAACAGCTGGGCTTATCTCCGAATATTCCATTAAGTCAATTACAGTTTCAGTTTTGACATTATTGAAAGCTCCATATAAATATAGAAATTTTTCTAAATCTTGCTTACAGGGGTATAAAATTAATAAAAGATTGGATATTTTTTAAATTAAATTTTTTTTTTTAATATTCTTTTACATATTGTTCCTATTGATTATATTTAAAAATCAAAACTAAAAAAATACATAAATGTACAAAAATTATAAAATTTACTCAAAAACCCATAAGAATCATTTTTGTGCTGTGGCATAACTTAGTCGTAGAGTTAATATGAATTTCAATTAATCAGCAGTTATATTTTACTCTAAATCATTCAATTAGTATCATAATGCTTCAAGGACAGTTAATGGTAACACTAGGCAACAATACAATTTGATGGAGGTGAAAATTTTTTGGTATTTTTTTTTGAATATATTACGAGCCTAGAAACAAATATGATTTAGATTTTTTGCGGAATTTAAAATTTTATTATTGTATTAAGACCATCCACAGTTAAGGCAACAAGGGTTGTTAAAAAGATAATGGAATATGACGTCATAGTTATTATTATTATTATTACCTGTTCAACGACATATAAAACTAAAACTATATAAACAATGCAATGAACAAAGCATCGAATCCGGCGATTTTGTCACGTCCACAAAAATAAAAATACTGCATCTCGAAATTTTCTTGTTTTTGACTTGTCATTAGGTCGGCACCGAAATGTATGGACGGTCGTTCGTTGATGTAATATTTGATGTAACAAACACATGGCAGAGGAATTTGACGTGCATCAAAGATCTCATAGGTTCGGTTATTAGTAAATCTCATATACATATTTATCAATGTTCGATTAAGGAATTGTATCTTGTAATAGGCAACTATTGATGTGTGTTGCCCGGCCCTTTTTTCCAACTTGTTTCCAAATAGTCTAGTTAGATCACTACTATACTGTGAAATTTTCAAGACGAGCAAACTATTATTATGATTGTTATAACGGTGGCACAGCCCACTTTCAACCCAACTTCAATTCATACTGTATCAACAACACATACTAAATACCATCTTTATATCTCTTATAGTTCATGAGATACAGCCGTTCAAAGTTTCAAGTTTTATACCACACCCACTGATCCGATCCCGCTCATTTTATTGTTGATTCACTAATTTTGCTGCCAAATGCATTCACACAAATTATCAACGCGATTGGAGAAACAGTCCTTCAGATATTGCGGTTTCAAAATAAGGGTCCAATGGGTGATGATACGTCCTCTTGATGTATCAAAGATGTAAGAACTCTATTTTGACCAGCTACATTCTCGCTCATGGGCTATTTTAAGTCGATCATGGCTCTTAAGCTTAAATTCAGTTTTCTGCCACGACCCAAAAATAAAATTTTCGTACTCATATTCTTATCTGTAGTGCCGTACTAACATTCCTTCAAAGTTTACTTCTCTTAGTTTCGCCACGCCCCCTTCGCCCACTGATAGACTGATATAATATACTATTTATATCTGCAGAGCCGAGTATTATCTGAGCATTTTATTTTTCTAACATTTTTATTTTCTATTGCTAAAATATGATTTAGTTACGCCCCTCTGCCCAACCATCGAAAATATTAACAAAAACAAAAAACAATTAATTAACTTTTATACAAATTTGTATATAAATTGGACACATCCTTTAGGAGGATTTAAGTATCAAATACCCTAACACAAGAATTATATATATAAAGATAAGTTATATTTTCGTCTTAATAAGAAATTAAATTTTTTAATGGAATATTTTAAAAATATATCAATTGTTTTTTAATATTTTAGAGTTTAGTTACACAAATTTTACAATTTAAATTTTAATTAACAAAAAAAAATTATTTTTGCTATATTGCTAAAATCAAAAATTGTTGCAAATTTTAACTCTGGATGTATCGTTTACTTGCAAATTGTCTAATGGGAGACGAAGAAATAACTTTTGCACTTCTTTTTAATATAATGCCAATAATTATAGGCTCGAAATAGAATATATAAAATACATTCCTAAAAAAAAATAATTTGTCCTCCACTTTGTTGCCTAGTGTTGTTAGTTAGAAATGATCATTCAACTCCCACTATCTATAACACAACAACAAAAAAACACATGCAGTTGAGACTGAGGTGAAATCTATAAGAAACGACAAATACAATTGGTGTTAATAACAACAAAAATCGATATCGTTACAAAAAAATGCCTATTCTAAATTTTTATGTTTTTAAAATTTCTATCTAATACATCGAATATGTTTACAAGACAATAGGCGTTCTTTAAATTCTATAAAACCCAGTTGATACTTGATTAAAAATATTATAAACATTCTTCAAAACGTATTCGGTGTAAATGATTAACGATTGGCAAATTCCTTTCGATTAAACGAGTTCAAATGTATAGACTTCAGCCAGACCCCAACTCTCACTCTCTCTCCCTCTATCTCTGTCTATCTCTCTATGGCCTATCCCATAACAGTGTAAAATACATGAAATACTTTTCCTTAACAGTATTATTCTTAATGTTTTATCTTATGCAAATACAATTTCTCCTTACCTATAATGTGTATACTAAAATTCATATATATATATTTTCTTTAAATTGTATTTTTGTAACCACCACCATCACTCTACTGTATTATACCTGAACTCTCCTCAACAAAAAAAAAATAAAAACAAAAAAAAATGAATAAATCATTTTCATGTGTACAAAAAAAAAAAACAAAAACCAACACATCTCTAAAAAAAAACAAAAATAAACTAAATATTTACTCTATAAATCACAACAATCTCAATCAATCCCGATGTTGTCGTAAATCGTAACTCTCAACCCTCGTAACTCGTAACTCGTACGTTATTGACAATGACCAATTTAAAAATGTTTAGAAGATGAAGATTTCTACCAGACAAGTAAGTCAGAGTGATTAACTAACTACCTTATATATCGTATATGAACTTTTTCAAACTCATAAAAATTTTACGTATTTTTTTTTTGGATTTCTTAGTTTGCTTTTGGTTTAATCAGTTCTATCCCCCCCGCCCAACGACCTAATCATTACTATTCTCTAATCGTACTTAGTATTTTACGTTTTATCGATTTTCGGTTTCCTCAAACTATCATGTGTCATTTTTCCATAGAGTGTTGAAGAAATGTTTTTCTTAAATTAACTTTTAAAATATATATTTAAAATATACTTAACTTATATAAATTAACGTAAACGTAAATATGGTGTCAAGTTTGGCTTAAAACGAAACAGAAAAGAACAACAACAAAAAAGGAAATGCAAACATAATAATTACAAAAAAAAAAACAATAAAGAAAGAAAAAAAACCCTAAAAACATTAACCCTGAGTATACGAATGAATGTTACTAATCTTTATCACCACTACTTACTTACTCAACTGCTACGTACTAATGAGGTTTTGCCCCCCAGCCCTCTACCACCCACTCAAACTAAACTAATCGTATGTCCTTCAATATTAACATAAAATGTTAGTTAAAACTGCTGCTGTTAGTTAAACGACTGTAAACTAGTAATTGAAAAAAAGCTAAGAAAAAAAAAACAAAAAATGAATGAATAATCAGCTCGTAATGCGATGATTAAAACAGTGTTCTTGATCCGTTCTGTACTCTACTATTTTTTTTTTTCTTATCATCAATGTTAGTTAGTTAACGTAAAGTTAGATCGAAATTGTCCTTAAGTAGCTCTTGTATGTCCACTGCATAAAAATATGAGGAAGATTGAAGAAAACAAAATAATAATAATGAAACTTTTTACTAAAACTTATCAGTAGGTGTATTGAAGATCGACTAATATAAACTATAAAAAATCTTAATAATAACAATAAAAATTAAACAAAAAAACCGTTAAAATTTTAACTGTTAACATTTATGGTTTAACATTATGTTGTTTATGAACTAGCCGTTGTGTAAATGTTAAACGTAACTGTCTTGTAGTCGCACTATGCTTGCTCTTCTTCTACTACTTGTACTTCTATACTTCTAATAATTTTTCTACTGCCCTTCAAGTAGAATTTTTGTGAATGTATCTTGAATGTATCTCGAATTGCATGTTCATTTTTTATCTTTCTCTCTCTCTCTTTCTGTATATTTGTAGTGTTTTTTTGTACAATTTTATGTCTTGTTGTTTGTTTTTGTATTATTAATAATATTACTATTTGAATATATCCTTGACCTTGACATATCCTTATTATAACTCCTACAACTCCCTAAGTCCCTACAAATTATTGTTATAATTTTGTTTGAAATTATATTTAAATTGTTATTTACTGAAGAGACATTTGACCAGAGAAGATTATGAAGATACTTGAAATATTATTTAAAAATATAATTAAGAGTTGATTTAAAATTAAAATAATTACAGAAAACAAAGTTATATATGAAAAAAGATAGTGGCATCCTGTCCTATGTATTTATTTAATTTATATACAAAGATTTTTCATGCGTCTTAGCCGAAATTGTAGAGTTATACATGAAATCTAAATCTATGTTATTGAAATAATTTCATAATGTGAGACGATTATGGAACCCTTTCCTTAATTTCAGAATTAAATTTGTATCTTATCTTATCTTATCTTATCTTATCTTATCTTATCTTATCTTATCTTATCTTATCTTATCTTATCTTATCTTATCTTATCTTATCTTATCTTATCTTATCTTATCTTATCTTATCTTATCTTATCTTATCTTATCTTATCTTATCTTATCTTATCTTATCTTATCTTATCTTATCTTATCTTATCTTATCTTATCTTATCTTATCTTATCTTATCTTATCTTATCTTATCTTATCTTATCTTATCTTATCTTATCTTATCTTATCTTATCTTATCTTATCTTATCTTATCTTATCTTATCTTATCTTATCTTATCTTATCTTATCTTATCTTATCTTATCTTATCTTAACTTATCTTATCTTATCTTATCTTATCTTATCTTATCTTATCTTATCTTATCTTATCTTATCTTATCTTATCTTATCTTATCTTATCTTATCTTATCTTATCTTATCTTATCTTATCTTATCTTATCTTATCTTATCTTATCTTATCTTATCTTATCTTATCTTATCTTATCTTATCTTATCTTATCTTATCTTATCTTATCTTATCTTATCTTATCTTATCTTATCTTATCTTATCTTATCTTATCTTATCTTATCTTATCTTATCTTATCTTATCTTATCTTATCTTATCTTATCTTATCTTATCTTATCTTATCTTATCTTATCTTATCTTATCTTATCTTATCTTATCTTATCTTATCTTATCTTATCTTATCTTATCTTATCTTATCTTATCTTATCTTATCTTATCTTATCTTATCTTATCTTATCTTATCTTATCTTATCTTATCTTATCTTATCTTATCTTATCTTATCTTATCTTATCTTATCTTATCTTATCTTATCTTATCTTATCTTATCTTATCTTATCTTATCTTATCTTATCTTATCTTATCTTATCTTATCTTATCTTATCTTATCTTATCTTATCTTATCTTATCTTATCTTATCTTATCTTATCTTATCTTATCTTATCTTATCTTATCTTATCTTATCTTATCTTATCTTATCTTATCTTATCTTATCTTATCTTATCTTATCTTATCTTATCTTATCTTATCTTATCTTATCTTATCTTATCTTATCTTATCTTATCTTATCTTATCTTATCTTATCTTATCTTATCTTATCTTATCTTATCTTATCTTATCTTATCTTATCTTATCTTATCTTATCTTATCTTATCTTATCTTATCTTATCTTATCTTATCTTATCTTATCTTATCTTATCTTATCTTATCTTATCTTATCTTATCTTATCTTATCTTATCTTATCTTATCTTATCTTATCTTATCTTATCTTATCTTATCTTATCTTATCTTATCTTATCTTATCTTATCTTATCTTATCTTATCTTATCTTATCTTATCTTATCTTATCTTATCTTATCTTATCTTATCTTATCTTATCTTATCTTATCTTATCTTATCTTATCTTATCTTATCTTATCTTATCTTATCTTATCTTATCTTATCTTATCTTATCTTATCTTATCTTATCTTATCTTATCTTATCTTATCTTATCTTATCTTATCTTATCTTATCTTATCTTATCTTATCTTATCTTATCTTATCTTATCTTATCTTATCTTATCTTATCTTATCTTATCTTATCTTATCTTATCTTATCTTATCTTATCTTATCTATTATCTATTATCTATTATCTATTATCTATTATCTATTATCTATTATCTATTATCTATTATCTATTATCTATTATCTATTATCTATTATCTATTATCTATTATCTATTATCTATTATCTATTATCTATTATCTATTATCTATTATCTATTATCTATTATCTATTATCTATTATCTATTATCTATTATCTATTATCTATTATCTATTATCTATTATCTATTATCTATTATCTATTATCTATTATCTATTATCTATTATCTATTATCTATTATCTATTATCTATTATCTATTATCTATTATCTATTATCTATTATCTATTATCTATTATCTATTATCTATTATCTATTATCTATTATCTATTATCTATTATCTATTATCTATTATCTATTATCTATTATCTATTATCTATTATCTATTATCTATTATCTATTATCTATTATCTATTATCTATTATCTATTATCTATTATCTATTATCTATTATCTATTATCTATTATCTATTATCTATTATCTATTATCTATTATCTATTATCTATTATTATCTAGAATATATTATATATTATCTATATATCGTTGGAAATATTATTTCTTTGAAGGCCTTACCTATATATAACCCATCAATTCGTATCTGTTATCCTCTGCGTCAAATGTCTTTACTGGTTTAGTTTTTTTTCCATAATTTCTTTACAACTACTTTCTTAATTCTTTACAAACATCTTACGTTCGTATTTAATTTCAAAAGGAAACCTCCACTTTTTGGGTTTTGTTTTACTCTTTAAAATTTAAATTCTTTTAAGTTTTTAACTAATTCTTAAATTATGTGAAACTATTATAAAATACAACTTTTTTCGAAACAGGGGTAAAAGAAATTACTAAAATAAAAACTATCTATTTACTTTCGATTCTCAAAACAAACAAAAAAAAACACCCAAACAAAATCAAATCACAAAAAACGATATGAAACTGATATTCTTGTGGAAAATGAAATGCAACAGATGATCACCATCCTGCACCCACATTTACACCACCGGAACTACCGAAAAGGGTGCATGTGCGTCGATCTATATCGGGTAATACAAATTAAGTTATAGTTTTGTGTTTTCTTTTTGGAAAGGCTTTTTTTTAGACATTTTGCGTGAGTCATGATGCCGTTAGCAAAAGTGTTAGGATGATGATGAGCTTAAGAAAATTTAATTTTACACCAATAATTTTTATGAATTTTGCTTCGATTTAAATTGAGTTTTTCGACCAGAAATTTTTTTGTTTGCTTTTTATCTAAGATTTTTTTATACAGACTTAAGTTGATCTATGGGTTTGTAGCTTTGTCTTCTTGTCCTCCGAGTTGTTACTTTTTCAGTTGTGTTAAGTTATCATGTTACTCTCTCTCTCTCTCTTTCTTGAAAATTAAATACCAAAAATCCTTAAACTGTCAAAAAAAAAATGATCTACAAAACAAAGCCTTTATACATATATACATATATATATAATATAAACCAAACTATATATATTTTTATATATCAAATGAAAAAAAAAGTTACATTAATTTCTCCGTGTGTATTTTTGGCAAGCATGTTAGTTTTTTTTCTATCATTTTGCAGCAAATGTAAACCAGTTGAAGTAAAATCGAAAAGAAACAATGATGTTACCTTCAATTGCTATCCCTCTGGTTTGCATTTCTAACTTAAGCGAATTTTTTAGTTGTTTTATATTATATCTCTTCTCCCCCCAGTGTTTATAAAATATTTTGCTAATTCTATGTACAAAAGTTGTTAATTTACTTTTAATGAAAAAAAAAGCGCAGTTTATATGTATTTTGAAAATTATTTGCATTTACATGGCTTGATTTTTTGTGAATTTCCTTTCGTTATTATTTTCTTATACTTTTTATAACCAAAATCTATCCTCTCTCTCTCTCTAACTCTCGCTCTATCTATATAATAAAACTTGCCCTTTGAAAAGAAACTCAAAAATTCTAACACTAACTACTCGACTACTACTCCTTTTTTGTGTGTGTAGTGGTGATGGTTGCTTAAAATTTAAAACAATTGAATATCCTTTCTGTAGATATTTTGCTCAGCTCAACAACCATCCCCGCTATAGTAAAAAATTGAAGTGAAAATTGAAGAAACGCAAATAACACTAGTTCCAAATAATAATCAAAAAAAAAGAAAATGTTTAAAAAATCCACCTTTCTATAGCTTAACTTTTTCACTAACTTTATATATATATATATATATAGATATATATTAAATATATCATAAAATTCTATGTATTAATATTTTTTACCATTTCTTAATTCTATTTCATCGCTTCTCTAATACAAAGGTGATATTACGAGGGATCGTGAAGATATGAATCGTAAGTGTCTTAAGAAATTTTTATAAATTTTGCTATATTTTCATTTTACCATCAATAGAAACGATAGAAATTTAAACGAGAGCAGTTTGATCACCTGTACATAGTACATATATTTTGGAAATTTACATTTCAGTCTTCACGGTCAGGAAATTATTCGAATATAATTTCTGGTGACCTGTCTTCATCATCAAATAATTGCAAAATCATTCAACTTGGGGTTAACAACGTTTGCCAAACTATTGTATTACTAATCGTATTAAAGGAAAAATAATAGTGTAAATAATCAAAAGAACAACAAGTACAGGAGAATGTTTTATATGTTATAAATCTCTTGTATTTTTGTTTTTATAACCTCAAGAGAGCTCTGCTAAAATGTACACAGCAAGTTCGTTGGAAACTTAAGGGAACACCAACACTTTAAACATGGCGCGTATATATGTATTTGACCGTACGAATTGTAAGTCTGATATGAGTGTCTGATATATGTGTGAAATCTATTACAGTAAACTACGGATAAGTGCACATCGCATAAATGCAAAAACCGCATAAGTGCACCGGAACTTGAAGCCATTAGCCTTTTTTATACTTTTACATACAAAAATACACGGATAAGTGCACTACGCATAAATGCAAAAACCGGATAAATGCACAACTTTTGCTAACCTGAAAGTACTTTTTTAGTACAACTTTGCATGCATAAATGCAAATCTCTCATAAAACATAAATGTAGATTATGATTTAGAGAAACTGGAGAAAAAAATATATAAGGTTGGAACAGAAAACACGTTTCAAAAAAAGATTTCAGACTTTTTCAGCACACGTGGTTTAGGTGAATCGAATTGAGTGCAATTTAATATGTATTTTGCAAAAAACAATGGTGCAAACAATGATTGCAATGATTCATTAACAGCTCTTATTTTGGCACAGAACTGAATATTTTTAATTTTTTTGCATGAAATATAAAAACACTAAAACAATGAAATATTGTGATTTTTTACCTTAAACTGATCTGATTTGTATAAGTTTTTATTAAAAACCTGTTATGTAATGTAAACCAAATATAAATAAAGACATTAAACAGCTTTATATTTTAATTATTTTTATAAAGTTCCGTCCGAACTGAACTGGTGTTACAGATTAATAAAAATAATCTAATATTTGTATAAATGCAATAATCGTGCACTTATGCAATGTTTGTATATATGCAATAGTTGTGCACTTATACGAGTGTTGTATAAATGCAAAAACCGCATAAGTGCACAAAAAGTCGCGCGAAAACCGGTGTGCACTTATCCGTAGTCTACTGTACTAACAAATTAGCGTATAATCATTTGGTGTTTTAAAAATTGTTTTTAATATCACATTTTAGTATAAATTGAATATAAAATTTTAATTTTATATAAACATTGGTTTGAACTTAATATGACATATCATAAATAAGATTCCGATATAAGTCATATATGACTCCTATAAAAGGAGATATAAGATATGAGTCCGATATGGGTCATGTATAACTCATATTTAGGTATGAGTCCGATAAGGACATCTAATAATTTTTAAAACCTGTTTAATTACAATTTCAAATAAGTAAAGTAATAAATTATACTATGTAGGAAATGTTCAGAAGTAATAATTTTTATTATTTGAGGCATTTTTTTGCTAGTAGAAAAAATATGAAATCTATCAGTGATTTCAAATAAAATTTTATAAAAATCAAAAAGTAGAACTAATTTGTTTGGCAAGTGAAGCATCCACATGTCGACCATCGCAAGAAGTGAAATCTATATATATAAAAGGCTTGGGTGACTGACTGATCACTCCCCAGCCCAAACGGCTAAAGCTAGAACAGTGAAATTTGAAATGTAGGTTTCTTTTATGACGTAGGCGCGCACTAAGAAGGGATTTTTGAAAATTCGGACTGCAAGGGGGTAAAATGGGCGTGGCACCGCCCCATGTAACTGGAATTTTAAAATGGCTGTATCTTTTAAACCATTATAGGAACGAAGTCGAGATTTGGTGAGTTATCGGTCGTATAAGAAAAAATAATTTTTGTTTATAGAAAGTGGGCGGTGCCACGCCCTTATTAAAAAGTTGTTATGCTGGCCAAATAAATGGACCGGTTATAATGAAATTTTCACTGGGAGGTACTGTCCGCAGGGCCTCTATTATAGGCTACATGAAAACAAAATTAGACAAAGGGGCGTGGCACAGCCCACACAAACCGAAATTTCAATCGGTCATATCTCAATAGCCATTAGAGGTATGAAGATGAGATTTGCTACAAATGTTACTGATACAAAGAGAAATATGTCTGGCTGGAAAATTGGCGATGCCACGCCCCTTTGGAAAAATTCGTTATCCCGGTGAAATAAATGGACCGATTGCAACAAAATTTTCACTGTGTAGCACTGTCAGCGGCTACATAAAAAAACATAATTAGACAAAGGGGCGTGGCACCGCCTACACAAACCAAAATTTTAATCGGTCATATTTCAGAGGCCATTTACTGTAAGAAGATAAAATTTTCAATTGGATCATGGCGGATAATGTATCTCTGGGAAATAGGCGGTGCCACGCCCCTTCTGAATAAACTGTTTGTCAGTCATATAAATAGAATAATTGTAATAACACTTTCATTATTTATATATTTCAAATTGCTTACTGGAAGATGAAATTGCTAAATAGGAGGATGAAATTTGGGGTGGTTGTTCCCCTTTTCAAATAATAGTCAGTATTCGTACTTTTAGGGATATCGCAGAAATTGATATGGACATGCTCGCTATCAAAGTGGATTGAAGGTTTTTGTGATATCCGATATTTCTGGGTAAAAAAATCGAAAAAAAGATAAAAAGTTTACTTTCGCCCAGACCAAACGGCTAATACTATAATCATGATAATTTTCATGGGCTTGCTGCCAATGGAATTAGAACGAAGTAAGGGCGGTTTTCGAAATTCTCACCTTTTAGGAGTAAAAATGCCGTAAGTGATAAACTGGTACTAAACGGCTAAAGGCAAAGTCGCAAAAATTGAAGTGAAAATTTTACGTGTGCGATGTGAAATAATTTTTTTAAATTCTGGTACTATGGTCCAGACCAACTGCCTTAAGGTAAAGTTACGAAAATGTAAATAGAATTGTTGCCTATAGAATTAGAGAGCCAACAGAAGAAGTTGTAGAAATTCGAACATTTAGGCGTAAACAGGCAGAAAGGGAATAAAACCGGTACCATCACCCAAATCAAAATGCTAAACCTATAATCGTATATGATGATAATTCCTGTAGAATTAGAGGGAGTACCAGTCCATTTTAGATGTGCATTACGAATGTATCTTTTGAAATTCGTACTTTTAGGTATAATAAGGTACTAAAGCGGTACAATCACTCAGACTAATGGAATAAAGCCACAATCACATAAATGGGGTGTTTGTTCGTCTTATGATGATTTTACCTGTATAAATTCATAAGAAAGTGAAGCAACGCGAGCCGGGAAAGCTAGTATATTCATATAAGCGCTCACACTCTGGATAGGACTGATTATTAAAGACTCTAAATGTTTTTTGGGTTGGTAATAATCATGCAAACGACAGTAATGATTGATCTTAAGAGATATTAAAGATATATATATATAGTTGTCTTATGTCCTTGACAAAATCGGCTGTCCTTGAGAAAAACAAGACTGACAATACCGCCATTCAGAGGATAAAATGGAAGGTGATGCACGCAACATAAAAGTTCGATATCTACTACAGCTGCCATGCCGAAAATTACAAAAATTCGGATGTGGTTTCGGAATTGGATATATTGTTTTGTGATTCAATCCTTTGAACGATCAAATCCGATCAACAATCTGCGTCAAGGAAAATACTTCTACATTAAGCTGATTTGTGCACATGCCCATACGGAATATAAAGACGATGAGTTGAAAGATCACGACATAAAATTGTATATGGGAGATTTTGATGCCAAAAAATAGCAAGAAAATATGTTCTTGCCTCAGCAGTTAGAAAATTTGATATACACAGCAACAGCACAAGACAAGTGAAGATACAAGAAATCGAATGAAGCATTTCTCATGATTCATAGATGTGACTAGGATGACCACCAAGTTTCAGGTAGGCATGATATTAATCAGTGCCACAAACGCTCGTACCCAAACGCCAAGGATGGTAGACACCGCTAAGCTGCATATCCCCAAGATATCCAATGCCTAAATGCCTATTCCAACCAATTCTCTTAATTGCTGCAAACAAACGCCCCCAATTCCGATGATCCCGACACACAGTGGCAGCATACTTGGGTATGGAAAACCCCACCTTGGTACTATAAAGAATGTCGCCTACTGGCTGAGGAAGTATAAGCTGCCGACAAGTAAACACAGCAGCCAATGTAAAAAATTGTTGAGAGTGAACGATATAAGGAGAAAAGGAGAGAGAGGAAACGCCTTTCAAGCGGTAGAGGAGAAAAGGGAGCAAAAATGTCTAAAAGTATAGAGATAGAGGAGTAACGCGACAATTTTCCCCAAAGATAAAATTTAAAAGTTTTAGAGAATATGCTGTAAATATGCAGGGAAAATTTTTGTACTCCGCTCGTTAAGAAAAGCTGCACATGTGGCGTGATCCCTCCAATTATCGATGACGGAGTAGATTGTCAACCACCGAGCCAAAACAAAACCAACCCGGCAATTGTGCCGAGTGCCGATGTACTGCCGCCAGAACTTATTAAGGCCAACTTCGATGAACTCATAAACATGATTTAGCTAAAAGAATGCATGGCTAAAGATTATAACCTGAGTTTCTATGTCCTATGCTCAATGAAGGCGATCAAAGTGTGTGTGTACCAACTGCCTCGGGATCAGCCTTTTACACATCGCATACAACGTCCAGTCGAGTGTGGTATGTAAATGTCGAACATGATTGGATCTTATCAACGTGGCTTTAGATCTGGTAGATACTACGACAAATCCTGGAGAAGACCCAAAAAAAACAGAAGGACATAAATGTCCGACATGACAAAATCTATATTAGATACCAAGGCTGAGTTTGGTATCTCTGCATAGCTATTACAACTTCAGAGGAATAGGCGAAAATCTGGAGAAAACATGTTGTCCCCAGCGCGGCTTTAGATCTCCTACTTACTAACATACTTATTTTCCCTTTTCATCCAAAGGATGGGATATGGCAGAGCTTACCAAATTTGTGTTGTAATCATCACTCTATTTTAAATTACATATCGGGTACCTACAGTTTAACCATGAATCCGAACGTCAGCTGTTTGAGAAGCTTTACTTGACTACTGCGAAGACAAAAAACTTTAGATATATATGACATGAAATAACATGGTTTCTCAAACGACAGTCGCATGTTCCAAAATATACGCTGGTAAACTAAGAGTTTATTGCTCGAGAGTAATGGAGTTGGGTGTCCCTTGATACCATCTTACAACTGCTTGGTTTGCATCTTGGGTTGCATTCTCAATGTATTGGTGATTGATAGCACTAAACCTATACCATGGGGGTTAAAGGGAAAATAAGTTTTTCTTAGGAGGCACCATGGATTTGATTTTATAAAAAAAAAATAAAAAAAAATTGTATGGGGACCACTTTATAGGTTATAAATGTAGATATGATACGAGAAACTGTTGGGGTTGAGAAATTATTATATTATTATATTATGGGAGCCCCCTTAGGGGTTGAAAATGGGGATTAGGTATGTTTGGGAAAAATGTTAGGAGGAAAACAAGACTGGGGGTCGGTAATAAATTTGAACTGTCTAGTAGAAATTCTAGGGCAGTTGTGGCCCTTGTTGTGAATTTTTCTCCAATACGAAAAGTTTCTCGTTAAAAACCGGGGCTCGGTTTTAATTTTTTTAGAATTTCTTCGAATTCATCAAAGATTACGATTTTGATAACCGCTTGGTGCATTTTATTTACTTCATACAAATTGACCCACTCTAATGTACAAATTGAATATTTCGTTGAGTGTCGGAATTACGTCGCGGGTATTAACAGCGGCATTATAGTATGTTCTAGTGGGGTGGAGCCCACCATCTGGTCAGGTCAACATAACGGTACTAGATGTAAAACACAAACGACTTAACCCATTACCGTTGACGGACAATAGCGTCGTCATATGACCCATAAGCTGTATGAGCTGTATAACCACATTGACTAAGTCAAGCGTCCAAATAGAACAAATGCGCTGATTGGCACATGTTGCGCGAATGGAGGAAATGCTCCAGCACTAGTTTTCGCAATAAACTCAATGGACAGGAAGCAGAAACCAAAATTACGTTGAATGAATCTGGTTAAAAAGTTGTAATCCAAGCTTGGTGTGACGAAATCTCTAATTACTATTTATTACGTGTGGATATTGGTGAATGAATATCTGTCGTACTCGCCAACGAAGAAGATGAAGATATATACAATTTTATACAGAAATAAATCTGAGGACCACAGATGTCTATATGCAGATGGTTTAATTAATTTTTGTCAGCCGCCGAAGTTGTAGAATTTCAACCCCACACATACAATATGTATGTGGACCATTGAAAACATCAATATTCAACATATTACTGAAAGTGCTTTTAGATACAACAAAACAACACAAAAAAAAATTCCCCAAAAAATTTACCAGATTCTGAAAATAAAGCTAATATAAAAATATACGTATCTCCCAGTTTTTCTAGATCAGCTCATTTAAGTTTTTTACGAGCAATTAAATTTTTGGAGCAAAGCAACCCATACAACGACTTAAAAGTGACTTCCTCCTGTTCGCAGAACTCAGAGAGTTGTTAACAGATATTGACGAATTTTTTATAATGTATTTCAAATGGCCAGGATGTTGTTCTGACCAATCCCAAATTTAAAATTTGTCACAAACAAATTGTCAACAGATTTTGATGAATTTTTTTTTTTTAAATATGTTTCAGATGGCCAGGAGCGGGTTCTGACAAAGTCCAAATTTATAATTTGTCACAAATTGTCAAAAATTAAAATTGTCACAAATTTTTTTTTAAATGTTTTTCAAATGGCTAGGACCTGGTTCTGACTAGCAAAATATGTTGACAAATTAAATTTGTGACAAATTTATTTTTTGTGACAAATTTAATTTGTGACAAATTTTAAATTTTTCGTCAGAACCCGCTATTGGCCTTTTGAAAAATAATACAAAAAATTCATCAAAATCTGTTAACAACTCGCAGAGTTCTGCGGACAGGAAGAAGCCACTTTCAAGTCGTTGTATGGGAGCTTCGCTCCAAAAATTGATTTGCTCTTAAAAGATTAAACGAGC
Source organism: Muscina levida (assembly GCA_964034835.1). Lineage (NCBI taxonomy): Eukaryota > Metazoa > Arthropoda > Insecta > Diptera > Muscidae > Muscina > Muscina levida. Next base: position 169,515,311 of record OZ035880.1, on the reverse strand, counting down.
TGATCTAGAAAAACTGGGATATACGTAAATTTTTATTTTAGCTATATTTTCAGAATCTGGTCAGTTTGATCATGGGTGAAAAATAGTGTCGCACAGTGTTATAGTCTCACTATTACAATATAGGTCGTAATTTTTTTCTTTGATAAGTTTTACGTATTTGAGCATAACTCAAAAACCATTAGCCCCCTGTTATAAAATTAATCACTTATCTGACTTTACGACCATACTGCTAAACTGAAATCTTTTCGCCGTTTCTTGATTTTTTGTATTTTTTTTGGAAATTCAACAAATAAAATAGATGATAAAAAAAACATTTTTTTTTTATTTTGTGCAATTAATGTTATCTGATATAAAATCTTTGATTGGCAAAAATCAAAAAAAAAATGTTTTCTTAAATTTTTGCTTCTCAAGAAATTGAAGACACCATCATGAGACTTGCTGGAGGGCTCAACGAAAGTATTATCTAATATCGGAAAAAATTAAATTAAAAAAAGAATTACTATTTTATAGCGAATAGTAGAATCCTTCAGCTAGCCTTTACAAAATAAATTTAATTTTCTCCATCCAGACCAAAGTTAGAAAAATTTAAAAATAAATTATTGATTATACCCAAATAAAAAATAAATCTTAAAATATATGTATTAGGTATTATTGCCGATCCTAACACTAAGATACTTGATGAACACCACATAACGAACAAAAACACAACTCACATCTGATAAATAGTTGAATCTGTAAATATTTTAATCAACTATAATTTCCCAACAAATAATTAATTAGATTTTTTGGTCAATATACTTCGATTTAGTTAACAACCTATTTAAAGTATTTAAAAAAATTATACAATTTTATCAAAAGTTATACTCAAACTGCTCTCGTTTATAAATCCAAAAAGTCATATTTACTATAATGCATTAGCAACTACCCTATAATATTAACATACGTTCCACCACCCTCTTTTTCTCTATCTCTCTGCAGTTTTAAATCGTCACACACGACGACCGAATGGTTCAACGGGTATGGGACCCGGCAATGGCACAACGGGTCTCATGTCAGCGGCGACGGTAAAGCAGGTGAACAAAGTGAAGCCAACTGTAAATAGACAACAACTGGAGGGTCAGGTCATGTCACCATCACAGTACAATCGGTGAGTATTGTGCCGGGGTCAGATGAATGTCGTACGGGGGGTACACAGCACTTACTCATAACTGTTGCAATTGTTAACAAGGGTATAACCAACCAACCCATCATAGACAATAAGGCACTGATGATGAGGGGCTTTAGAGGCAACAAATAAGATAATAAATGTAAAAACCTTATTAACCACTTTAAGATGGCAGGGAACAAGCACTACAAATGTATAAAGATCTTAACAACTACAACAACAAATAACGCTTTAATGTTACTATTTTCTTCTTTATTGTTTTCGTACTTATACTGTGATAATTTTACAATTTACAATAGTCCTGTGTTCAAAACAAAACAACAACAAAAAAACAAGCAAACAATATCAGATTGATAATTGGTGAAATTCCATCATTAACCAACCCAACTACAACAACAACAAAAACACATTTTCTCATACCTATAAATAAAGTCATGTTGTTCTCTATTCAAACGATATCAAACCGTACCCGTACTAGGAATGTACCTTTTTCGATAATCAATTAGTTTCCTACCAAACTGAGATGAGAAAAAATAATTTCTAAATGGTTTTTAAGTTGAATTTTTGTGATGATTATTTTATTCTGTTGTTTTTTTTTTTGTTTCATTTAATTTTGACCATTTTACTTTTATGTTAAGCTAACATACTTATGTTAACTGTATGTGTTATGTTCAATGTTAATATGTTTTGTAATTTGTTTTTCTAACATAATAAGAAAAAGAAAAAAGAAAATCATTCAAAATATTACAACAAAATTCTATCTAAAAAATACAAAAAACAAACAAACTCTAACATTGTAAGCAAAGCTTAAAATGGTTCTTTTTTCTCTCTTAATTTAACGGTTTTGTTTCAGGCCTCCCGAAAATGAAGCTAATCCTTATGCGGGCTATCAACTTGCTTACGAAGTTAAAAAGCTCATGTATGCGTCCATTATTAACTAATTTTTTTCTAACTCTTAAAACTCTATTCATACATTAACTAACTACTAACTGTAATACTACTAATACTATTACTACTACTATTACTATTACTATCGTACTATCACTATTACTATCTTACTACTACTTACTTACTTTGTTGATTTTTGTGACTCGTTTTTGAAACAAACAAACAAAATACCAAACAAAACACACCCAACAATAACAGAGTTGCTATAATTACTCTCAGTTAAACTCAGTTTAAATACTCGTATCGTATAATAATCGTATCGTATTACACAACTACTACTACTACTACTGTTACTACTTGTAATTGCGTTTCCACTAATCTCTTCTTGTTTAAAATCTCATCATATCAAACTAACTAAAAAAAGTGGGGCCTGACCTAAACGTAAACGCAACGCATAACGGCATAATAGACACAACAGTGTTGTTAGATGTTTTGCGTGGCGTCTGCGTTTAGCGAGGTCTCCGTCATAATACAAAATTCTTGTTAAATTAAAACACACATTTTGGTTATCATTTCTATTTATTTAATTAATATGTGAATGAGTTGTGTATTATTTTTGTTTTTTTTTTTAATGTAAATTTTTATTTTTTGTTTTACTTTTTATTAACATTATTTCGATTTTGTATTTTTTTCTTGGTTTGTTTCTTGTATTAAACCTTCACTTTTGTGTCTTGTCTTGTCTCTGAAAATCTATGTATGTGTGTGTGTGTAACTATCTGTGTATGTACATTGTATATATGTACTTGTTGTATATTGTATCTGTCAAATAACACATCGTCTTATACAATACACTTGTACATGTACTATCTATATCTTCTAACTATCTACTCTACTAAATGTCTATTTTGATTTTTGCACTCCCTTTTTTTACTAAAACATTTTTCACCAGCCTTATGCTACAGCAACAATATTTCTTCTAGTTTTTAAATAAAACAATATTTTTCTATAGCTATAACTTTTTCACCATCGTCTTGCATTTAATACACCTACCTCTACAGTGACATTTTCTATATTTCGACATTTTCATGTTTACATTTTTTACATCAATAGTATAAGTAAACACTTGTCGCCATCTATCGTCGCTACATTGAACTACACTGTTGCATTACAGAAAACAACATATGTTATATGGAATATATGTGAATATATTTGTGATGGTCAACGTCGTAAACGGCCGCTTAGACTTACTTAAACTTATATTCTCTTTACGTTCTACGATATGAGATATGGAGAACTTTACTATTTTATTTTATTTTAAACTTATACAATGAGACTTACAGTTTAACGACGAATCCGAATGTCAGCTTTATGAGAAGATTTTACTAGATTACATGATTGACTCGACTCTACTGCGATGTCGCTGTCATCAACATCGAGGGGCGCATATGAAATATGAAAGAGATGTAGATATATGACTGAGAAAGGAATCGAACCCTGGTCTCCTGCATGGTAGTCGCATATGCCGCAATCAGCCCCTTACACATTGTATTAAACATTGCTTACATTAAATGTATAGTCACTAGGTGGTGCGAATTCCTTCAATCGAGTTTTAGCGAATAAATTTAAGCTTTGACGAACGTTTGTATAAAATTTTGTTCTAAACACTTCAATTTTCAAGTCGTTTATGTTAATAGTACGGCAAATATTGCATGCTTAATGTGTATGGGGTCGTATAGGTGGGGCCACACCACCTATCAATTCGACCCGCCCAATGTTTCTTAAAATAGGTATACTGACGAATTCATAGCAAATTTCAGGAATGATAGTGTAAAAAATAGTCCTTCAGATATCGCTTTTTAAAAATAGGGTCTTAGGGGTAGTGTTCGTAAAAATTGGCTTTTAGCTCGCGAGCCAAGAGCCACAAATTTTCAAATGAGCTCTCGGCTCGTTGACCAGCTCCCAAATAAAAAGTTGGCTCGCTACAAAGGCTACAAAATTTCAAATGAGCTCTCGGCTCGCAAGCCAAGACCTACAGAGCCAGCTCGAGAGCCCATTTGATATTTTGTTTTTATTTTTTGAATAATAGTGTATGTAGCTAAGCTCTCGGCTCGTTAGCCAGCTCCCAAATAATGAGCTGGCTCGCTACAAGAGCTACAAAATTTCAAATAACCTCTCGGCTCGCGAATCAAAAGCCCATTTGAATCAAGAGCCAATTTGAGCCAAGCTCGCGAGCTAAGAGCCAATTTTTAGGAAAAGAGCAGCTCGCGAGCCAATTCAATAAGTAAAATCCAAATGCAAGCAAATATCAAAAAGTACTTTTACTCCACTTTTTGGTACAAAGTACTTTCTTTTATACTCAAGTACTTTTATTGACTCAAAAGCACTTTTCTTTTGCATACTTTGCGTACTTGCGTACTTTTTTTGTACCAGTGTCCTTTTTTGTACCAAAAACTACCTTTCGTACAAAGTACTTTTTTTGTACAAAAGTACTTTTTTGTACCAAAAAGTACTTTTATTGGTCCAAAAGCACTTTTCTCATTCATAAAGTACATTATTGTACCAGAGTACCTTTAATGTAATTTTAGGTACAAAGTACTTTCTTTTGTACCAAAGTACTTTTTTGTGAGTGGTGGTTACCAGAGTCCTTTTTTGTACCAAAAAATACATTTCGGACAAAGTAATTTTTTTGCACCAAAAAGTACTTTTATTGGCCCAAAAGCACTTTTTTGGTTCACAAAGTACTTTTTTGTACCAGAGTACCTTTAATGTACAAAGTACTTTCTTTTGTACCTGAGTACTTTTTTGTATCAAAAAATACTTTTATAGACCAAAAAATACTTTTATTGCCCCTTAAGTACAATAAAAGTAATTTTTGGTATAAAAAACTACTTTGGTACAATAGAAAGTACTTTGTACCGAAAAGTACATTAAAATTACTTTTTGTTACAAAAAAGTACTCTGTTACGAAAAAAAATACTTTGTGCAACAGAAAGTGTTTTTCGGCCAATAAAATTACTTGTTAGTACAAAAAAATACTTTGGTAATAAGTACTTTGTGGATCAGAAAAGTTCTTTTGGGGCAATAAAAGTACTTTTTAAAAAAAAGGAACTTAGTACAATATTAAGTACTGTGTACCGAAAAGTACATTAAAAGTACAAAAAAGGAAACGATCAGAGAACGGAAGTGTTCCCCCCATATATGCAGCACACTCTTAATAGCAATGACCAGATTTTCGTCTCCGTCCCAACAGGTGGGAATCTAGTCCAAAATGTTAGCTTTTTAGCTTAGGTAGAACTTTCGGGCTTCACCTCTATCGCTGTAATTTTCGATGTCCTGGCGCTCTCTTTTCTTTCATAGACGCTCTATCCGACAGAAGAGGCCTCTGTTGCTCTCATTATGACGCTCCTGCACGCGTTTGCATTGGCTTCATTTTTTCCCTGTTTGCAGTCTCCTTTTCTTCAGACATTTCGCGACATTCCTTATCGTACCAGGGCTTGTCTGAGCGTGGGTTGCGGCAGTGGTTATAGAATTAGCAATATGCTGCCATTGAGTGTAAAGGACATCAGAATTAGGGAGTATGATTCGAAGTAATTGGGAGCGTTGATTCGAGTAAGCATTGGCTATCTCGGTGGTATGCAGCTATGTGATATCTAGCTTCTTTGCCTTCTAGATGGGTAAAATGATATTTCCTTCCTAAAAATTTCCACAATCATACCAACCCCCTCTTCACCCCCAAACGATCAAAACAAAAATTCTCTACAAAGTAAACATTTGATAAATTGTATATTTAGATATTTCGTTACCTTCAAAAGTAGTCAGATTCCATTTAATTTTTTTAAAAAGTTTGAACATGAATTTAACCCATATTTCGCAAATAACAGCAACGAACTTTAAACATATTTGCTCTATTTTGTAGGCTTTAAATAAAATATTGCTGAATATTGTATAACATCAATTGATCGAAGGTATTACAATTTGTAAATAAATATTTTGTAAAGTTTTTTAATTTATAAAAAATTGTAAATTGTTAACAATTTCAAAAATAAATTTTATTGAAAAAATTTACTTTTATAAAAATTTTCTCACTTAAAAGTTGGTAAAAAAATAAAACATTGACGATAAAAAAAAGAGCTTAATTTTTTTCAGACACATTTACAATCATGTTTAACTTTGTCATTTGTGTGACAAAGTCTGGACTTTTTTCCTATTTCAAGGCTCCCAATACTAAGCAAAATTATCTCAAAGTTTTTCGAAAAAAAAAAAAATTAATCATCACTTGTATGACGGATTTTAGGAATATAAACGCCTTTAAAACGTTTGATTTTTTCCCAACATTTCTCATAAATAGATATTAGAGTAAAAATCTTAAATTTATATAGCGGACTAGACTGTTGACTGCTTCTTGTTTAAAAAATGCTAAAAGCAGCAATACAATACTAATCCAATCAAACGTCAGCAACTCCAGATATGACATTATGTTTAAAGAAGTCTCCGAACTAAACAAACAAAACATTTGATAACTTGCTTCTCGGAACCCTATCTATTCAAAATTGTCCACATTTTTCAGCTTATTGAACCAAATATGCTATGAAGTCTACAATCTAACACAACTGTATCTCGTCTTATATTAATATTAAGCATTTTCTATAAAGTTCGTAAGGAAATACTTACAAAACAGTCAGTCTGTCAGTCACATTGCACACAAATCATATGCCACAAATCATTCGATGCATTTTGATATGCCTGAGCAACTGTATAAATAATAGCAATCTATAGTAGAACAGTAAAAAAACATCCTTAATTGTTAGTGTATAGTCCTTCTATGCAATGGCAACAGTCGTCTATCCAACAATACCATTAACCACTACATACTGCATCAGTGCATCAGTCAGTCGTCCTGCATTTAACTCCTGTCACTACCACGCAACTCTACTACTGTAGCAGCAGCAGCAACAACAAACACACATTTTGACTCTTTCTGCATTTCGATTGAAAACTCTATTTCACTCAACTCTTTTTAGCTGTCTCTCTCTATCTCTATGCAAACTTTTTTACTCTACTCTTTTAAATAATTGTTTTTTCACTTAATTAATAAAAACTCAAGTAGCTTTATAAATAAGTTTTGATATAATAAATGTTAGCACCATTTTTGTTTTTTTTGTTTCATCTTCCAATTTCATATTATTTTTTTTTTAAATAAATAAACTATTTAGCTAATGTTGTTTTTTACGACATAAATAAAAACGAAACATCAGTGATCACATTCGTTTTTTTTTTTGGTATATTACTTAATACATTTTTGCATTTTGATGTTTAGCATTCATTTGATAAATACAGCCAGTATTTTACATATCTTTGCATTACTACTACGTATATACATATACAGCTATATATCTGATATATAAACTTAATCGATCGATCGATAGTAACCTTTGTCTTTTTCGCATTCTATCACTAATCGTAGGCCGACAAGCCGTAGCACCGGCACCGGATCCCAAAATCAAAATGGCAGCGTCTCATTGCCAGCGGGCATAGCGGATGATCAGTCGAAAGACTTTGATTTTGAGAAGACCGAAATGAAGTACGATTCGACGGGCATGTTCCACTGGAGTCCCGCCAAGAGTCTAGAAGACTGCATACTGGTAATGTATCTCCCACCCCTTGTCCACTCGATCGCTGGCTGGCGGTGCAACTGTTATATAATATTTTTTATTTCCTTTGTTGTTATTGTCAATCCGCAGGATCGCAATCAAGCGGCCATGACCGTACTGAACGGTCACGTGGTTGTCTGCCTTTTCGCCGATCCAGACTCACCTCTAATTGGTTTGCGTAATTTAGTCATGCCTCTGCGTGCTTCAAATTTTCATTATCATGAATTGAAACATGTGGTCATTGTGGGATCAGTTGATTACATAAGGCGGGAATGGAAGATGTTACAAAATCTGCCGAAGATCTCGGTGCTAAATGGTTCTCCGTTAAGTAGAGCCGATTTAAGGGCCGTAAATGTGAATTTGTGCGACATGTGTTGCATTTTATCGGCTAAAGTTCCTAGCAATGATGATCCTACATTGGCCGACAAAGAGGCTATTTTGGCATCATTGAATATTAAAGCCATGACTTTCGACGATACCATTGGAGTGTTGAGTCAAAGGGGTCCAGAATTCGACAATCTCACGGCTGCGGCGGGCAGCCCCATAGTGTTGCAACGTCGCGGCTCCGTCTATGGCGCCAATGTGCCCATGATAACAGGTAAACTGCATTGCACTAAGTTGGCCATGTTTGCCAGCAAATGACCAAAACCTAAACAAAAAAAAAAAACAAACGCTGCTCAATATAATATGCAAACACTATTAACGCCAGGAGCTATTTGCAATACAATCAAGTTTTTACTATGATAATGATGATGAATGTCTGATCAAAGTTCAGATCCTAAGTCATAACAGTAAAAACTGTTTAAGGCGGGACATGATGACTAGCACACAGCTATCGACAAATCTACTCAATCATTGGCCCTCAACATGATTTAGTAGCTTTGTGGGAGATGGCACCAGCGGTCATTTCTTCTGCATTTAATGCAGCAATGCGGAAGGAATGACAATGGAAATTATATGAAGTATAAATATAAAAAATATTAAAAATATTAAAAATATTACAAATATTACAAATAAAATTTTACAAATATTACAAATATTACAAATATTACAAATATTACAAATATTACAAATATTACAAATATTACAAATATTACAAATATTACAAATATTACAAATATTACAAATATTACAAATATTACAAATATTACAAATATTACAAATATTACAAATATTACAAATATTACAAATATTACAAATATTACAAATATTACAAATATTACAAATATTACAAATATTACAAATATTACAAATATTACAAATATTACAAATATTACAAATATTACAAATATTACAAATATTACAAATATTACAAATATTACAAATATTACAAATATTACAAATATTACAAATATTACAAATATTACAAACATTACAAATATTACAAATATTACAAATATTACAAATTTTACAAATATTACAAATATTACAAATATTACAAATATTACAAATATTACAAATATTACAAATATTACAAATATTACAAATATTACAATATTTACAAATATTACAATATTAAAAATATTACAAATATTACAAATATTACAAATATTACAAATATTACAAATATTACAAATATTACAAATATTACAAATATTACAAATATTACAAATATTACAAATATTACAAATATTACAAATATTACAAATATTACAAATATTACAAATATTACAAATATTACAAATATTACAATATTACACATATTACAAATATTACAAATATTACAATATTTACAAATATTACAATATTAAAAATATTAAAAATATTAATAATATTAAAAATATTAAAAATATTAAATATATTAAAAATATTAAAAATATATTATAAATATTACAAATGTTAAAATTAATTAAAAATATATTATAAATATTACAAATGTTAAAATTAATTAAAAATACTTAACATAATGAAAATATTAAAAATATTAATTTTTAATATTAAAAATATTACAAATATTACAAATATTACAAATATTACAAATATTACAAATATTACAAATATTACAAATATTACAAATATTACAAATATTACAAATATTACAAACATTACAAATATTACAAATATTACAAATATTACAAATATTACAAATATTACAAATATTACAAATATTACAAATATTACAAATATTACAAATATTACAAATAATAAAAATATTACAAATATTACAAATATTAATAATATTACAAATATTAAAAATATTAAAAATATTAAAAATATTAAAAATATTAAAAATATTAAAAATATTAAAAATATTAAAAATATTAAAAATATTAAAAATATTAAAAATATTAAAAATATTAAAAATATTAAAAATATTTGTAATATTTGTAATATTTGTAATATTTGTAATATTTGTAATATTTGTAATATTTGTAATATTTGTAATATTTGTAATATTTGTAATATTTGTAATATTTGTAATATTTTTTAATATTTGTAATATTTTTAATATTTTTAATATTTTTAATATTTTTAATATTTTTAATATTTTTAATATTTTTAATATTTTTAATATTTTTAATATTTTTAATAATTTTAATATTAATATTAATATTAATAATGTTAAAAATATTAAAAAATATTACAAATATTACAAATATTAGAAATAATACAAATATTACAAATATTACAAATATTACAAATATTACAAAGATTACAAATATTACAAATATTACAAATATTACAAATATTACAAATATTACAAATATTACAAATATTACAAATATTACAAATATTACAAATATTACAAATATTACAAATATAACAAATATTACAAATATTACAAATATTACAAATATTACAAATATTACAAATAATAAAAATATTACAAATATTAATAATATTACAAATATTACAAATATTAAAAATATTAAAAATATTAAAAATATTAAAAATATTAAAAATATTAAAAATATTAAAAATATTAAAAATATTAAAAATATTAAAAATATTAAAAATATTTAAAATATTTAAAATATTTAAAATATTGAAAATATTAAAAATATTTAAAATATTTAAAGTATTAAAAATATTAAAAATATTAAAATTATTAAAAATATTAAAAATATTAAAAATATTAAAAATATTAAAAATATTAAAAATATTAAAAATATTAAAAATATTAAAAATATTAAAAATATTAAAAATATTAAAAATATTAAAAATATTAAAAATATTAAAAATATTAAAAATATTAAAAAATATTGCAAATATTACAAATATTACAAATATTACAAAGATTACAAATATTACAAAGATTACAAATATTACAAATATTACAAATATTACAAATATTACAAATATTACAAATATTACAAATATTACAAATATTACAAATATTACAAATATTACAAATATTACAAATATTACAAATATTACAAATATTACAAATATTACAAATATTACAAATATTACAAATATAACAAATATTACAAATATTAAAAATATTAAAAATATTAAAAATATTAATAATATATTATAGCAAATATTAAAAATTCTTATTCATACATTTTAAATTATTACCCTAACGCCGTTCTTAAATATATTCAATCATTTGATTCACTGGATGATTTAGTATATTTACTTACGCAGCCATAATTTTCTTAAATGGAAATTGTCGGCTCTCCCTCCCCCCTCTCTCTCTCTCTCTTTATATGTATTACATATCTAGCAAGTATCATGTCCCCAATTAAACCTTTTTCTAATTCAACGATTGTATTGCAATGGCCCCATAATGCATACTAACGCCAATCATTGCCACTAATTTGTCCTTGCTTAAGGACACATAGCTTCCTTAAGTTGTAAGACATTCTATGGAAAAGGTAATGACAACGTATTAAATCATTTTGGTTGTTGCTTAAAGAACTTGTCAACGATAGTAACGTGCAGTTTCTCGATCAAGACGACGATGATGATCCTGATACCGAACTATATCTAACACAGCCATTTGCCTGCGGCACAGCGTTTGCCGTCAGTGTCTTAGATTCGTTAATGTCAACGGTAATGATGCACGTGAAATTTGTGTAAATCGTACATAATTCAATATATTTCTATTTGATATTTTCTCTGTTTTGTGTGTTGTGCAAATATCTCATGTAGACGTATTTTAATCAAAATGCCTTGACATTGATAAGATCACTAATTACGGGAGGTGCGACACCGGAACTGGAGTTGATATTGGCCGAGGGTGCTGGCCTAAGAGGAGGTTACAGTACGCCTGAAAGTTTAAGTAATCGAGATAGGTTAGTAAAAAAATAGTCAATATCCTGTTGAAATTTTGTTATATTTTTTGCTTTACACCTGTTTCGCCTCTTTTGTATCCTTTCCAGATGCCGAGTGGGTCAAATTTCTTTGTACGATGGTCCCTTAGCACAATTCGGGGAATGTGGCAAATATGGTGATTTATTTGTGGCAGCATTGAAATCGTATGGCATGCTGTGCATAGGCCTGTATAGATTTCGGGACACAAGCTCTAGCTGTGATGCCAGTAGCAAACGTTATGTCATAACAAACCCACCCGATGATTTTTCACTACTGCCAACAGATCAGGTAAGATTCAACTATCACGTCACACCACTCATAGTACAACACCTACAATAAACAAATATCCGTTGCAGGTATTCGTTTTAATGCAGTTCGATCCGGGCCTGGAGTACAAGCCACCTGCGGTACGAGCGCCTACCGGCGGCCGCAATGCCAACACACAAGGCTCCGGGGTCGGCGGGGGCGGTTCTAATAAGGATGATAACTCTTGATTGTTACTGTGTAGCGCCTTAACTGATGGTCCTTACTCGTACATTTGAACGATGGAGATTTCCCACATGCACAAACTGACACAATTTTGGCAGAACGCCCTTAATCGTATATTCCACAAAATTAGGCTAATACTGCGCTACATAAAGCAGAACTAAAAATTTTGTTAGTGATACGTAAAAACGTAAAATAAAATTCAAAGAACCACCCCCCGTCAAAAATGTGTCTTTTTGTGCATTTTATATTTATTCAAACATGACAGCATGAAACCCAAAATACCAAAAAAGACCTTAGGCTTAAAAACAGGAAGATTGTGCCTTCACGTATATCCTCTGGGGTCTACGTGAAGGCCACTCTACCTATCAGTCGGCTGTCATGTTTAAGTAAATATAAAAAAATAAAGAAAATCTCTCATTTAACAACCAACGTTCAATTGTTTAAATTATTGCTTCCCACACCATTCCGTTAGCCCTATTTAGAACCTTGACTAACATGACATTTTGTATAATCTATTACTTAACAACAACAACAACAGCAACAACATTAACATTATTATTACTACTATCGAAACCCTTTCCCCCCTCTTAAAACTTTACTTAACTCAAAAGCTTTCGTATAATTCTAACAATTATATTATTATTATATTTTTCCTTATAATCTAAGTAGTTATCATTATTATTGTAATTATGTATTTGATTAAGAAAGCTAACCACCCACCCCACCAATTATTGTAGCACAAAATATCATGATTTAATTTAAAATGTTATTTTGTAGTAGTTTAATGGATACAAAACAAGTTCAATACTTGTAGTATTTGTACTTTTGTGAAAATGTTCTACAATCATGTGTTTATAAATTTGTTTGATATTGTTTTTGTTTAACGATTTTTATTTCATCAATAAATTTTTAAGTTTTTTTAATGATGATTTTCTAGTATTTTTTATTTTTCTTAGTTGAAATATCATTTGAAATTATTTGTACAACACACACACTCACAGTGGGACGAATTGTGCTCGTCGCAGCTAGTTGCTATGAAATCATGAAGACATCCACCGAAGTAATAGACTGGGTGACAATGGTTCACATGTTTATAACATTTATAAATAAATTGATATGGTTTGTGGGCAGGCAAAATACACTATGTAACAAAGTGGAAAAAACAATCGACATCAACACATACACAGTGGGTCGAATTAGGATCGGCCAGGCTAGTTGCTATAATATCATGACATCCATGAGAAAACTGACTAGGGGACAATGGATTACATGTTCATAACATTTATGAACAATTTTCTATGATTTGTGGGCAGACTAATTACACTGTGCAACAAAGTGAAAAAATCGACATCACCACATACACAGTGGGAAGATATCATGACATGGCTATGATATCATGACATCCAAAAAAGAAACTGACTAGAAGACAATGGGTTACATGTTCATAACATTAACTAATGAATTGTTATGATTAGTGAGCAGGTTAATTACACTATGTAACGAAGTGAAAAAAATCGACACAAGTATATCTATATTTATACATATAAAATGCTTGGGTGACTCACTGATCACTCCCCAGCCCAAACGGCTGAAGCTATAACCGTGAAATTTGCAAATTTATATTGTAGGCGCGCACTAAGCAGTGATTTTTGAAAATTCGGACTGCAAGGGGGTAAAATGAGCATGGCACTGCCACATACAACTCGAATTTTTAAATGGCTAAATCTTTTAAACCATTATAGGTACGAAGTCGAGATTTGGTACATATATCGGTCGTATAAGAAAAAATACTTTGTCTGTGGAAAGTGGGCGATGTCACGCCCCTTTTTAGAAAATCGTTACATGGGCCAAATAAATGAACCGATTGCAATTATATTTTCTTTGTTCGACAATGTCCGTAGGGCCTCAATCATAGGCTACATGTAAACATAATTAGACAATTGAGCGTGACACCGCCCACACAAACCAAAATATCAATCGGTCATATTTTACGAGCCATGTAAGGTAAGAAGATGAGATTTGCTACATATGTAAATGAAACATTGAGGATTACGTCTCCTGGGAAATGGGCGATGTCACGCCCCTTTTTAGAAAATCGTTATATGGGCCAAATAAATGAACCGATTGCAATTATATTTTCTTTGTTCGACACTGTCCGTAGGGCCTCTATCATAGGCTACATGAAAACATAGTTAGACAATGGGACGTGTCTTCTCCCACACAAACCGAAATTTCAATCGGTCATATCTCACGAGCCATTAGAGGTATAAAAATGAGATTTACTACATTTGTTCCTAATACAAGGAGAATATCGTCTCGTTGTGAAATGGGCGGTGCCACACCCCTTTTGATCAAACCGTTATCTCGGCGAAATAAATGGACCGATTGCAACAAAATTTTCACTGTGTAATACTATCCGTTGGACCTCTTTCATAGGCTGCATGATATAATTAGACAAAGGGCGTGACACCGCCCACACAAACCAAAATTTCAATTGATCATATTTTACGAGCCATGTGAGGTGTGAAGATGGAGGTTAATGTTATATGGGGGTTTACATAACGCTGGGAAATGGCCGGTGCCACGCCCCTTTTGGAAAAATTTTTATGTCGGTCATAATAATGGAACGATTGTAATAACATTTTGATAATCTATATATTTACAATTGCTTACTGGCTGTAGATAGGATGAAGAAAAGGCCGAAAAGGGATAAAACTGGTACTATTCACCCAAACCAAACGGCTAAAGTTATAATCGTATATGGGCATGCTTCATATAGAAATGGAGGGGGTACCAATCCATTTTGGTTGTGCGTTACGAATGTATCTTTTGAAAATCGAACTTTTAGGGTTAAAAATGGACTAAAGCGGTTTAATCACGAAGACCATACGGCTAAAGGTAGAATCTCGGAAATTTATAAACCAATTGCACGAAGTGATATTTCGAAATTCGATTCATGAACCCTATGACACACGAAATAGCATCATAAAGAGGTGCAAGCCGACCCATTATCGCAGTGTATATTATATGCTTCAAAGTACTAAGATTAGCCAAGATAAAGGTTCTTAGAGTCCATCAACATGAAGTTAGCGACAGTATACAGTTTTTTGTGAAATAAGTAATTTTTTATGGATGGTACTTAAAGGGGCGTGGCTAGTATGTTGTCTTTACCATGTGATCTTCTGTAGCTCAGTGGAAGCGATGCAGATTAGCAACTCGAAGGTGCCGGGTCCGATTCGCGGCCGATTCCCATCCATCAAGGAAAAAGAAAATGATATATTAGCATCGCACAATAAATCAACAAAGCCAGCTGGCGCCATCTTTGGAGGAATTTGACGGTTAAAAACTCACAACAACATCTAACAATCCCTTGACACAAACCTTGTTATCTACAAAGGAACGGAACAGAGTTGCTAACAATAATCTTATGATTATCGGATTACAGGCCCGATTGAGTGCCGATCCTCCAGCTGTTACAACAGCAACAGATTGACTTGGCTCAATTGTATTAAAAAGCTCCATATATTATATTCACTTAAGATGTCTTAAGGTCTCAGTCATATGCTTTATATTATATTAGGTTGAGAACAAGTAATGACACATGAATGTCGTATTTGAAGTAGAGTAATATGAAAAAAATAGATGCGGTATTACTAAGGCAAAACAAACAAAATGTTTACAAGATTTTAAAAAGAAAGTTCAGACGATGAAATGTTTAAAGAATTCCGGTGTGTTTTCACCTTCAACTTAGTAAGATAACATGTGGACACTATGGCCCTCTGCCCTTAAGCCAACTGAAACCACTAGTGAATTCGATTTGATTTTCCATGTTGCATGACTATAATTCATTAAGACTGTTAATAAAAACTACTTCCCAAGGATTTGCATACTTCCGCTGTGAAGAACTGGACAATGTTTTAGCAAATCCTCAATGGTCTCAATTTCCTCCTCATCGTTACACAGTCTGCAGTAGTTCCACAGTGTCGTCTTCAAATTCGATGTAAAGGTCCTAACCGTACAGTGTCCTGTAATAATGCCAATTAGTCCTTTTTCTGTGAAGAGCTGGGCAATGGCTTAGCAAATCCTCAATGGTCCCAATTTCCTCCCCAGTCTGCAGCAATCATTTTGTGTCATCTCCAAATCCGATGTTAAGGTCCTAATCGCACGGTGTTCTATAATAATGCCGATTAGTCGTCTTACAGATTACCTTTTCAACTTCAAGAGTGATCTGGTTCGTCTACCATCCAGTCTGGGCCAAATATCTCGAAATTTCCGAAATTTCAGAATTAAAACTCCTGTTGATATATAATTTTTCTACATAATCAACAGTTACGCAGTTCTAAATAAGTTTATGGAAAAAAAAAATACAAAATTTTCCTAAAAAATTTAAATTAAATTTTTTGAAATCGAAAACTTTTTTTTCATAATTTTTTTTTATAACTGCTACACTGTTGATTTCGCTACACTGTTGATTTTGATATATGAACAGATTAAAGGAATTTTAATTCTTAATTTTCGGATTTTTAATATTTCAAAATTAGACTAGACTTTTCATTTTTGGGGGTCAGAACGACAAAAATCCAACATCGATATTTGCGGTCACCCTAATAAAGACATTACTTGTCTTTTTGGTCATGTCTACAAACAACTAAAAAAACAATAAAACCTGTCACATTTAGACCAAAAATATCAGTCATCACTATCGCCTTCAAGCAACTTAGTCACTTCATTGTCATATACTCGCGTATGATGGCCAAAAATCATGTCAAGTCCAATAGATAGATTTCAGAAGCGCAACACTGTGATAACGATTTACTTTATACTAGGTTCTTTTAATTTAATGTATATTTGTTTTTTTTACTTTTTTCCTTTAAACTATAGAATGGAGCCTTAGAAAAGGTAGGTGTGGTTATAAGTTTTATTTACATTATGTTTCTAAATACCAACTTCAGTTTTTTTAAAGAAAATTAATTTTTCTTTATTTTATTATATTTATAATTTCTATGTTGTTCTTTCTAATGTTTTTTTATTTGTGTTATTGTATAATAAAAAAATGTTGTGTTATATCATGGAACTAAATTCACTAAACGATGAATTACGAAAACTTTTTTGACCCCCCAACCAACCAAAAAAGATGGTGTGACACAAGCAATTGGGAACCATTAGTAAGGTAAGCTACACATTAAACAAGGATTAAGATGAATATTAATCTAGACAGTGAAAGCTAAATGCATATGTAAATGCAAATGCAAACAAATAAAAAAAAGAAAGAGAAAACCTAAAAGATTACAATGAAATGACAACAAAAGAAATTGTACTAAATGAAGAAGAAGCAAGCAATGTAAAAAGTCTACTACCTATGTAAACTCTCAAACTTTCTCCCTCTCTCTCTCCTCACACTCTCTGTATACCATTTTTTTATGTCAACTGATTGATTTCAAATTCAAAATTTTAAATTTCAACTCATAGGGACTCAGACCCATAGTCCTGGTTTGAGCCACACACGTCACAAATGTGGTAGTTTAGACGAACTATATATTATTTACCAAAAAAAAACCAAAACTAAACAAAAACAAAATAGAATGAAATTAAACAAATGAAGCATTTATTACCAACAACAGAAAAAAAACGAAAAAAAACAAAATGGGAAAAATACCAAATTTTGTTCGTCAAATGGCAAAGACAACAAATAAAGACTAGCTTTTTCTAAAAATCCAACTAAAAACAAACAAATACTAAGTAAAACCTTAAAAACAAAACCCAAAAACATAGCCCAAGAAAACACTAAACCACTTAACAGCAACAACTACAACTAAAACTATCTAATATGTAATATGTTTAAGCTTATGAAATAGCTACTCGTAAATGATAACGCAATGAAAAGCGCGATAGCAAACAAGAACTAAGCCTGCTTTTTTAAAGTAACGCAATAATTCTCAAATACTCGACATTAACTTAAACAGAAAAATAGCGTTGAATGTTAAAGCCAAACAAACGAAGACACAACAGAAGGGCTCACATGAGAATGAGAGACATAATTTAAAGCCCAAAATAAGTAGAAGCTTAACGTTAACTTGTGGTTGAGAAAGACAACAACAAAGTACGCCCACGCAAACATATACTGAGCATCAAAATCAGCTTTACTGAACTTAAGACGAATTAACATAAATTCTAAAATTTTTGCATTAATGCATGTGAAATAATTTTTTTTATTACTATTACTTATATCATTTATTTACATAAAATCTTGGAAACCAAAAAAAAAAAACAAACGCAAAATCGCCACCACTAAAATCTATAAATGCTCTTAACTAACGAAACGTTCGATATCGGCACAAAAAAAAACGATGTAGCGATATCTAAATTCAAGCTGTCAAGAACACAAGATTACACTAACACCACTTACACTTAAGCCAGCAAACATTTATGTGCTCTCAGCCATGAAAAAAGAAAATACATATTTTGATTATTTAAATTTCATTACAACCAGAGCTAAATAAAGAGGATTTTGTTTTTTAGTCGAAGTAATCGTATAGTAAGGATTGGAATGTTTAGATTTTACTCGTCATGGTTTTAAGCTCACTTCGCCAGAAGTTGGTCCGAAACAACTTTTGTTTAGGCAGATTTCAGGAAAAATTTAATGATGGTATTTAACTGAGATATAACAAAAATATTAAATTTATATTAATTAAATTAATATTATTTCAATTTACTCTTATTTTAATTTAAATAAAATATATTTTAAAATTTAATGTCTAAAAAAATTTATATAACTAATGCAACTAACAGAATTATTTTTAATTTGTAAACTAATTTAATTTAAAATGTCAATCTAAAAAAGTTTTCAAACTCAGTTTTGTATGGACTTCAGATTATTTAAATTTGCATTTAATTAAATTAATAAAATTGAAGAAACCTGTAGAAAGGCCAAAATGACTTGGCCAGAATACAACGCGAAACGTGCATCGTACCTGGTAAGTCTGGAGAGGGACCAGATAAGGAAGATTATTGCCTTCCTGACGGGACATGGACCCATAGGCAAGCATGCGAGAAGAATGGGATTCGCAACGAAAAGCGAATGCTACTACTGCGGAAACAGTAGCAGTGAACCATCCACCGACCACATTATTTGTGATTGCCCAGCGCTATACAGAAGGAGACTGGAAACCCTGGGGAAACCCTTCTTAAATGGTGTAGAAGAACTTGCATCGTTGGACATCGGAAGGATTAACAACTTTTGTAAAATTATCAACTGGACGGATTGGATCGAAACTCCGGATTCCCAATCGACAAACTGGCAACGCGATCAGTCAGCACACGCGCTGATAGCATAGGTTGAAGGGATGGCACAAATGCCCAACGGGTGTCACAATGGGTCCATAGGGACCTAAGTGTTCTCCTTTGAAGAAGGAGATGCCTGCATACCAACCAACCAATAAAATTAATTGACCTAGAATTTTAAATAAATTTTTTTTTAAAACCAAATTTAATAATGGAAATAATTTATGAATAATTTAATTAATATAAAATTTAAATAATTGGACTTTTTCAAATTTCATTCATTAATTACTTTAGGAAATATAAAAATACATTACTTAATTTATAATTACTAAAAAAAACCGCATTTAATATATTTAATTAAATTAAATTTATTAAATTAACTAATTTATTTTCAACTAAATTGTAAAATGAAATTAATTTAACACTAAAAATTAATCTAATTCGGCATTTTAAAAAATAATATTTTTAATTATTAATAAAATAATTTTAATGTAATTAAAAAATTGTATTTTATTAATTAATAAAAATAAATTAAACTAATTAAATTAAAATTTAAAAATTAGTTTAATAAATTTCATTTGTTAAATATTTAAAATTTATTTAATCATATTAGTTAAGTGTTACGTTAAAAAATAAATTAAACTAACTAAATTAATAAATTAGTAAAATAAATTTAATACATTTAATTATTAAAAAAAAAAATTTTAATCAAATTAATTGGATTTAACAAGATAATAAATAAAAAAATTCAGGAAACTAATTAAATAAATTAATTTTAATAATTATTAATTAATTTTTATATAATATTTAATTAATCTAATTAAATAAATTTTTTGCTATTTGACTAAATAAATGTATTTAGCTAATTTTTAATTTAATTAGTTTAATGTATTTAAATACATTTATTAAGAAATTAAAATTAATAAGTTAGTAAAATAAATTTAATTAATTCTCTTAATTTAATTATTTAAATTTATTAAACTAATGTATTAATTTTAAATTTAAATTGTTTAAATAATTTTTTTGTAATTAATATTTAACTAATTTAATAAATAAATCAATAAATTAAATTAAATAAATTCTATTTATTTGTAAATTAGTAATTAATATTTAATTTATTTTAATTAACTAATTAAATTATATTAATTACTAAAGAAAGCATTTATTGAAAGACCGATTTTGTTTAATTTGAAGTATTAAATTAATTTAATTTGACAAATTAGTCAAAATTTAATTAAATTAATTAATGTAATTAAGTTAATTTATTTAATTTTATTAATTATTAAACAAAAAATTTTTAAAAAGTCAATTTGATTAGTTTTAATTGTTAATTTAATTTTAATTCACTAAATAGTTAAATCTTAGTTGAATGAAATTTCTTAATTTAAATTAATTTAATTAGTTAAATAAATAAATTTATAAAATTTCTTGTATATAATAAATTGATGCAGTTTTTAAGTAATTACAAATTAAGTAATATAATTATAAATTAATAATTATTAAATTTTTTAAAGTAAAAAATAAATAAAAATTAAAAATATTATATTAAATAAAATATTTCGTTTAATTTTTTAACAATTTAACTTTAATTAAAAAAAAAATTAATTTAAAATAATTAATTTTATTTTATTAAATTAATTTAATAAATAAATAATATTAAATTTAATTAAAATAAATTAGTTAAATTAAATTGTTGTTGTAAAGTTAACAAAAATAAATTAGTTAAATTTTTTAAACTTATCAATTATATTTAATTTTAATTAATTTAATTTAATAAATTTAATTATTTTAATTTTAATTTAATTTAAAATTAATTTAAATAACTAATTTATTTTATTAAAAAACTGAAAAATTAAACTATTTATTTAAATTAATTGAATTAATTAAATAATTTACATTATTTATTTAAATTAATTGAATTAATTAAATAATTTAATTTTTAATTAAATTAATTTTATTTTTTTAATTTAATTTGTTTAAGTTAATTTAATTAAAAATTTAACTAATTTATATTTTTTATATTAACTGAATTTAATCATTTTAATTAATTATTTAAATTACTTAATTTAAATTAATATATTAAATAATTTAATTAATTAATAAAAATATTTTATTCAGTTAATATAAATAATTAAAATAAGTTAGTTAAAACATAAATAAGTTAGTTAATTTACTTAAATTAAACAAATAAACTTAATTTAATTAATTAATTAAAATATTTAGTTAATTTAAAAATAAAAACTAATTTAATTAAATTAATTAATTTCGTTTTCGAGTATTTTTAATAAAATAAATTAGTTGAGTTATTTAAATTGACTAAACTATATTTTATTTTAATTAATTTATTTAATTTAATTAATTAATATAATATTAATAGTAGCTTAATAAAATTAAATTAATTAATTAAAATTAGTTAAATGATTTAATTTAACTTTAAAATTACATTTTATTTGTTAAATTAAATTTAAATTGTTAAAAAATTGCACGAATAAATTAATATTTGAATTAACTTAATTTTTTTAATTATATTTTAATTAAATTAATTAAATAAATATTAATTTATTTATTTATTTAATTAATTTAATTAATTAATTTAATCTAATTAATTACTTTATATTTAATTTAATTTAAAAAAATTGACTGATTTATTTTATTAAAAAACTCAAAAATTTAATTATTTAGTAAAATTTATTTAATTAAATATTTAAATTAATTATATTAATTAAATTAATATATTTATTTATTTAATTAAAAAATTTTAAAATTTTATTATTTAATTAAATTAATTGAATTTAGTAAATAAATAAAATTATTTATATTTAATTAATAAAATTAAAATTTAAATTAATTAAATTAATACAAAATATTTAATTAATTTAATTTTTAATTTTATTAATACAGAATATTTAATTAATTTTATTAATGCAATTAAATAATTGAATTTTTGAGTTTATTAATAAAATAAATTGTAATTATATTAATTTTATTTAAATTTTTTGAAACGTTTGCTATATTTTTCTTAAAAACTATTTTTTTTTTAACTTTATCTTCAGACTTGATTTCTTGACTTACGGTGGCGTGACAACTATAAAATACCAAAATTAATTTCTTATAAATGTTTACCGATTACATGTATTATGTAACATGTGTGTTTGTTCTTTTTTTAATAAAACAATTTAAATACAAGGGCTGGCAAGAGATCAATACTGTTTTAGGTGCCCTTTATTGCAGAAATTCATATATTTGCTTGTGTTCGATTAAAAATCTCTGCCTCTTGACAAAAGTTTTTTGTAAATATTTTGTAAATAAAAAAACAAACAAATATAGACAAACATAACGAAATCTATGAAATAGCAAGAAAAACGTAAATAATTTTATGATATTAACTATTACTACTACTATTATTACTACAACTAATTTCAAGCGAATACAAACACAAACACTTTTATATATGATTTCATTACAAAAAAACAACAACAACAAGCAGAAAAAAAATCCACAAAATGAATGTAAACATTTGAAAATCTGTCAAAAAAAACTTCACCTCTCTACAACAACAACAAACAGAAAAACACATACAACCTATAACAAAAAAATATTTGAAAGACAAAAAGCTTCTATGTTTTTGGATATTTGTTCAATGAAAACACTGCCAACGCGTATAGAAATCACGAACAAGAAGAAAATAAAACAAAATAACAAATAAAAAAAAATTACCAAAAAAATATAAAACTTTTTAAACGTAATTTAACAATATTTATATACATACGTATAGCGAAAAGTAATAAAAAAATGTAAAAAAAAAAAATACAAAAATAAAACCAAATACAGAGCGACAAATGAAATATACATAAAATATATAGTACGACAAATTTTACATAAACTACAACAAAAACCAAAACGCAATAGTTAAATACATTTAGTAATGATTACACACACCTCAAAACACCATCAGTCATGATAAATTCAAATAATAACCAACAAAACCACCACCACCAACCACCACAGATTCTCATAGCCCATAGGCCCACAATAGATCCACAACAATTTATAGGCTATTAACATTTCGAATAAATATAGATTTAATCAAGGATATACTAAACGTAAACATTTTTACCTAAAACGTAAAACAATTCACACACGTCATACATTAATTAGTAATGAGCAAAGCTAAAACGTCAACGCAAATACTAAAACCTCAAGCTTAATTAAATGTACGATCAAGAGAGAAAAACAAAACACATACAAACTAAAGTATAAAACGATTTGCATTAACAGTATATAGAATCAATGGCAACGCAGCCGCAGCATTACCAATAACAAACAAACTAAACAAAAACGAGAAGAAAAAAAACCAAGCTTAACACCAATTTTTAACAAGCAGAAAAGTAAAAGTTCTCAAAAACGGTATAATTCAAACAACACATAACGACAAAAAAGAAAATAAAAACCAGAATTCTTAAACCCCAAAAGCAGGAATATTCATTGAAAGCAATATTCGATTAAGGTGAATTGTCGCCTTCCCTTAATACCAGAGGAGCTCTTTCTTATCTGGACTATGGTAAAAATTTGTAAAGTAAAATCCAAAAATAGCCAACATATTCATAATAAAAAAAAATATAACAAAAAAAGCTAGCTTTCACACACAAACCTACCAAAAAATAAACAAACGACCCTCGTACTACAAAGTATTTCTCCCACATAAATGTTAGTTAATTTAGTTGAAACACTTACACACACACACATACGTACACATTCTAAGCTATATTCTTGGCTTATATTGTAATGTAAGCTGTAACAATGTCTTGCTCCCTCTTTTACACACACATACATTTTGTCACGCTCCGCTATACTCTCCCCCTCTATCTGTTGTAATAATCCTTTATTACTCATTTATCATTTAGTGTATTGAAAATATAGAGTAAATGAAAACAAAAAAACATTAAATGTAAATGTAAATTTAAATTTAAAACAAATTCGAGCTTTTTAAATAAAATAACTTAAACAAAGAAAAAAGAAAAACAGTATATTTAAATTTAAACAAACTAAAACAAAAGACAAACATTTATTCATTATTAGTTTATAATTTTTTGATAAACAATCAATTAATTTTATATATACATCAATATATAAATATATATAGAGCATTTAAAAAAAAAAACAAAAATCGCATCTCTCATTCTTGCATTCATATATCATTAACATACTTTATAGTACCATATATATATATATATATAAATTAATAAGGAGAAATAAAACAAAAACCAAAAAAAAAAACAAAACAATTGTGAATAAAATTCGCATTTAAAATGAACTTCAAATGTTAACAAATCAATTCTCTGATAAAACTACTTATGTATTTATTATAAATAATTATAAACAGAATCTAAAGTACTCGTCGTTTAATTTTTCGTTTTTAAAAAAACGCAAATAAGAAATTTTTTTACTATTATCAATGTTGATAATATTCCTAAATAAGAAGTTGCATTGCAAATGTCACTCGCTTAAAGTATATCTTTAATATTAGGGTACCATTTAAATTTATAGAAAGCAAAACTTAATGTCAGGATTTTTTCAGCAGTCAGGATCGAATATAATAGTATTTAGTCTAGGACTTTGACATGAGGAAATTTTCAGTTATCTGAAATGTGGCGAATTTGGGTTAAAAGTTACATTAACGACTGTTCTATATAAAGTTCTGATAAATTCGCTTTTTAGAAGAAAATGGGATTATCTTTAAAATTGTGTTTGTTACAGTGTTGGAAAGTTCGAAGAAAAATAAATGTCCAATTCAAATGTAGAAAAAAAAATAAATTTTTTAAAAATTTTAAAAATTAAATTGTTCCAAAAAAGTTTAAAACGCGATATCTGGAAGGCTATGGCCATGCAATTTAGTGTAAATTCTATTTACATTATAATACGTGTTCTAAGACAAAATTGGCCGTGTCAAGATCAAGGAGTACAGCCCACAGTGGAATTTTGATATTAAAAACCACTGAATTTCAAAAATCTATATTGCACTTTTTTAGACAATTGTTTAGATATGAAATGTGTACTTTTGGTTTTTTTTTTAAAATTTACTTAAATTTTGAAAAAATAATGTAAAGTTCCTGCTATGTAAAGTTAATGCGCAGTCTGAAAACCGCTAAAAATTAACTTATTTTTGATTTTCGATGGAAACAAACTCATATAGCTTCACTTTCCTTCAAGCTGAAAGGTGGGAATGTTTTTTTTTTTCAATTAAAAATTATCCTCGGACATTTTTGGAGCAGATAGTTGTGTTGGCATACTTTGCCTTTGGGCGTGGCCAATTTTAATGAAACGTTGCATTCGGCTGTTGTTAAAACTAGAAAGTGTATGTCCCAAATTAGAACACTTTTGGTGGGATAGGAGACATATCGGTTTTAAAAAAAAAACTATTTTAGGTTATAAGGGCGGTGATAGGTGGGCTTCGCCCATTTGGATGAAACTTCACATGCATCTTTTTTAATTGTAGAAAGTGTATGTATCAAATTTGCACTCTTCCTTTATGCGAAAAGAACGATTTGGATTGTATGAGCGGTCGGCGATGGGCGGTGGGCGTGGCCGATTTTGATGAAATTCTAGATATTTCTAAATTTAGTCAATCTAATGCTCGGTGCCACCTATCAATGACCACGGACCACTCCTTATAGTTTTTGCACAAATTTATATGAAGCGATCCCACTGTGCAGCCCCGCCCCCTAAAACAAAAGTGCAATATATGACATTCTGGTATTACCCTGAGCGAATAAGGTGTGAATGCATTTAACAGAAATATGCGTCAGGTACTTTTAAGTACAATAAATTTTACTATTTGTTACATCAAATTGTTCCTTTTCATAATTTTTGGAACATTAAATTGTACTTTCTGGTACAATTAAGTGTAGTTTTAGTACAATAAACATTTTGGTACAATAAATTGTACTTTTCGGTACAATAAATTGTACCTCTGGGTATAGTAAATTGTACTATTTGGTACATGAAATTGTAACTTTTGGTACCATAAATTGTACTTTTTTGTAAAATAAATTGTACTTTTTGAAATGATAAATTATACTTTTTAGTACAATAAATTATACTATTTGGTACAATAAATTGTAGTATTTGGTATAATAAATTGTACATTTTGGTACCATAAATTGTACTATAATTGTAGTTTGTGGAAAATAAATTGTACTTTTTGGTACAATAAATTGTAGTGGTACATTAAATTGTACTTTCTGGTGCAATAAAGTGTACATTTAAGTACAATAAATTTTACTTTTTGGTACGAAAAATAGTACCATAAGGTACAATAAAATTACTCCATTGGTGTTGTAAATTGTACTTCTCATTACATTAAATTGTACTTTTTGTTACATTAAATTGTACCTTTTGGTACATTAAATTGTTCTATTTGGTACAATAAATTGTTCTATTTGGTAGAATAAATTGTCCTTTTTATACAATAAATTGTACTTTTCGGTACATAAAATGTACTTTTTGGAAAAAATAGACGAACTTTTAATTTGACTTTTTGCTACAATAAATTGTACTATTTGGTATAAAAAAGTACATTTTGGTACATTTAATTGTTATTTCTAGTAAAATAAATTGTACTTTTTGGTACAATTAAGTATACTTTTTGGTGCAATAAATTGTATTTTTTGATACAAAAAAAGTACTTTTTGGTACAACTAATTTAACTATTTGGTACAACAAATTGTACTTTTGGTACAGTTAAAGTATATTTTCGTAGAATAAATTGTACTTATTGGTACAATAAAAGTTCTTTTTGGAAAAATAAAATGTACTTTTTCGTACAAAATTACTTAATGATAATTCAAATTGTACTTTTTGGTACAATAAATTATATTACAAGGTACCATAAATTGTACTTTGCAGTACATTAAATTGAAATTGCTGGTATAGTAAGCTGTACATTTCAGTACATTAAACTGTACTTTTTGGTACAACAAAATGTACTATTTGGTACAATAAATTTTACTTTTCCGTAAATTAAATTGTACTTTTTGCTACAATAAAGTGTACTTTTTGGTACAATACACATACTATTAATTTAAATTTTTGTTGCAATAAATTGTACTATGTGGTATAAAAATGTACTTTTTGGTACTACAAATTGTAGGGTTATTTTTTGTATAATTCTAAAGTTACTGATTTTTTAGCCAAACGAGTCAATGCGCATTGCCAACAACCCAAATTAAAATAATGACCGTTTTTGTTGACCATTTTAACCTTTTGCTCATTTGCTGAGTCTTACCGCGCGAGCGTCAATCGCATATCCCCAGCGGTAAATGAAACGAAGTACCTATTAAGTAATCCATGACATCAGTATGACATTGTAAGCAAGTGATCTAAGTACTTAAAATATCACGTGTGTGTAATGTAAAATATATCGTTTACTTATTATAGCTCCGATTGAAATGTCACCTACTGACACCGTCACTTTCTTCGTAATCAATTGTGTTATTAAGTTCTCTTAAAACTCCGCTTGTAACGTTATTGCAAATGAAATGGCACTAACTGACATCGTCGCTTACTTTGTAAGCGAAAGCGCTCCGATTAAATGGCCTATGACACTCCTATCCTTAATTTAAGGGGGACTATAAGCGAAAATCATCACTGATTGCTAATAAATGTAGCTGCCATCAGCGATTAAGTAATGTGTATTTTTACAGCTGGGTTCCCAGCGGTAAATGAAACGAAATAACTATTTAGTAATCCATGACGTCAGTATGACATTTTAAGCGAGCGATGTCAAGTGTGTGTAATGTAAAAAGTATCGTTCACTTATTATAGCTCCGATTTAAATGACACCTACTGACATCGTCACTTACTTCGTAATCAAGCGTGTTATTAAGCTCTCTTAAAACTCTGCTTGTTCCGTTATTGCAACTAAAATGACACATACTGACATCGTCGCTTACTTTGTAAGCGAGAGTGCACCGATTAAACGGCCTATGACACTCCTATGCTAAATTTAAGGGGGAATGTAAGTGAAACAATCATCACTGATTGCTGGTGAATATAGTTGACATCAACGAATAAGTAATGGGTATTTTTACCGCTGGGGTTATACAAATAGACTTCATTCTTGAGACGTATACATAAACCAGTTTAGTAAGAGCCAAGTCTAGCGAAAAACATCGGTTCAGTCTGGTCGTACTCTCACTCAGTGAAATTGCAAAAAATCCACTGGACAAATAGTAAAGTTTTCGAATGTTTTGTATCAAAATGCTTATTATGAAATTCTAAATGAACTACTCCGGTCAGGAAACGCGTAGATTTTTTTCTTTAGATTTGATTTGCAAGAGCTTCGGGTCGTTATTAGGACCATTAATTAATTTTTCATTTTTCGTAATGAACACAATGTAAAAGTCACCCTTAATTTTTTCACCTATATCGCAGTTAATGTGGATATATGTAACAATATTTTCTATAACAATGTCATGCTAAACAATATGTACCTACTACGTTTGCAGTTACCCTTAATTGCCATACATTTTCAATTAAAAAACTAAAATATTTCAAAGCACTTTATGAACAGCATACCTAAAGGTTTTAAATTTAGCATTTAGCTATTGTCTTTAGTGACCATTAGGTTAACATGTCCCTACCTAAATTTACATACAAAAGACCTCCACACGTATAAACTGCTTACCGCTGCATCGTAAATTTCGTTTAAAATGCAGCTCCTAATTGTAATACAATTTCGACTTCGACATCAAATACAAATCAAATAATCTGAAAAACGTGAGCATTTTAGACCAATGCAACCAACACCTTATCTTAGGATATTTGAAACTTAACAACACGAGTACAATTTAAAATAATTCATTATTTTATATACTCATTTAGTACAATTCTGCCAAAAAAAATTAAACTTTGATGAATATATAATAGTACATAGCAAATCATACAGACATTTATATTTTAAGAGAATACGTAAGAGTAATGTTTAAGTTTATTCATTAAATCATTTAACAAAACACACCTCACTCACGCCAAATCATAGAACACACAATTTTTAGATGTCATACACTAGAACTCAACAATACATTTTTGTCATTTTAAAAACATAATAATATAAAAAAAAAACTCTGAATGTTGTGAACCTTGATGAAATCATGTTTACTCGTATGTTATTAAAGCAAGAAAAAGGGAAAGAGCATAATGAAACATTGAATTCATTTTGTAAAGAGAAAAAGCATCATTAAGCAAAAAAACAAACTCAAATTAAACACAAAAACACAAGACAAACAAAAAATAAAAAAACACAAGAGAAATAAAAGTGGACAACCTTAAGTGGTTCAGAACGTAGTCTGAAACAAATTATACAAATGAAAGGAGGGAAATGAAAAAAGAAAAAGCCAAAAAAAACAAACTTCATATTAGGCAAAGCGTTTTAACTGTTAGATAGATTAAAAATACATTTTTTTTGTATTCATTAGAATAAGTGAGCTTTTCCTTTATAATTTTGCTGCACTGACACGCCCATGCACTCATCTCACCCATATGGACACAACGCCCACTCTAATAATATTTTTAACACGATTTTCGTTTTTCGCCTTATAGAGTTTTGTAAACGGATTTTAGTTTTCTGTTCACAACAACATTTGTACACAAATGAAAAGCAACAACAAAACTTGTATGTAGCCATTAATTATTAATTTATTATTAAGAAAAAAATCTATTAAAACAAAACTATAGAAGAACAGAAGCTAAATCCACACACTTAAACAACAGTCTCACACACTCCCTTACACTCTCACACACACTCAGATAAAACAAAGAGAAAAAGAACATAACAAAATGTAGTTTAATGTTAATATTAATGAAATTTTTATTAAATATACGAATATAAAAATTAATTAAATTAACACAAAAAAAAACAACAACATATGTAAGAGTAAATTAAAATAATAATAATAGTATTTCAAAATTTGTCTAATACTAAACCAAAAAAATAAATAAAAACACACAAAAAAACTAAAAAAAAAAATTTAACATACAAATGCTGATAAATTAATAATGAAATAATTGTTAATGTTTAAAAAATTTGTTAAAAAGTAACATTTCAAATAAAAGTATGCAAAAAATAAGAAAAAAAAAGATACTAAACATTTTTGGAAGTTTCACTTGCGTTATGTAGTTTGGTTGACATGGTAAGGTGAGTATGGGAAATAAAACTTGAAATTAGCCAAAAATAGTTGTCGATAACATTATACGTACGACACATATTAAAAAGATTTTTATCTGTAATATATAAGATTTGTATTCCAAAATAAAAATATTTCCTAAATTATTGTTTAAAAAAATTCTCCCAAAAGATTATAATTCTCCTATAGACAACAGCAAATCTTTTTTGCCAAAATAGTACGGCAAATAATAAGTTTTGGCCTCAAAACTTTGCACAGTTGGATTTTAAGAATCCAAACACGTTTTTATTGTCCTTTGAAAATAAGAAAACAAATTAACCAAATTCAAGTTTTTAGCATATGTATAAAATATTAAGCATCCCAGCGGTAAATGAAACGAAATACCTATTTAGTAATCCATGACATCAGTACACACATTGTAAGCAAGCGATCTAAGTACTTAGAATACCATACGTGTGTAAAAATATCGTCCACTTATTTTAACTCCGATTGAAATGGCACCTACTGACATAGTCACTTACTTCGTAATCAAGCGTATTATTAATCTCGCTTAAAACTCCACCTATAACATAATTGCAACTGATATGGCACTTACTTTCATCGTCGCTTACTTTGTAAGCGAGAGCGCACCGTTTGAACAGCCTATGACACTTCTATGCTAAATTTAGGCAGAAATATAAGCGAGATAATCATCGCAGATTGCTACTAAATATTTCTGAGAAAACCGATTACGTTATGGGTATTTATACCGCTGGGTAGCTGTTATATGTTATATCAATGAATCCAGAAAATTACACAATGCAACATATTTTTGATCCCGGCTTCTAAATAGTTGATCCTTATGTAAAATTTCAAGCTGAATTTTAATCTGCTCTGAGATATGTAAAAATTAGAACGGTTTTTGGGATATCGCCAAATATTAATTTTTCATGTTTTGAAAAAGGTAGGTCCACTAAAATGTAATTTTCTCAAGTTATAGTTAACCGAATTTGTAAACTGGGACAAAAATACAAGATAATAAAATTAATTCATAAAAAAACGACAGTTGTTTTATATCCAAACATAAATGACAAAGTTATGGCACTTCAAAGATAATTTTTGTGATTTTTCAAATTTTTGCTGTCTTTTATTAAGTTTTTTTTTTCGTCATTCCGTAAAAATTGCACCGATTTCAAACAATTAAATGGTAAAAAAAATTATAAAATCAATTGCTAAATGTCCCGGATACAGACACTTAAAATTTTGTTACTTTGTGTTATTTAAATTTTTAAGTCTGCCTTTTCTGATGTTTCTAGAATAGAGTGGCACAGATAAGAAGTATAGATAGATAACGTATCTCTCTCTCTCTCTCTCTCTCTCGAGTGTGTTCGATTTGCCTTCAGAAAGCATGTGACTTTTTTTAAAGATGACACCATTCCTGTAACTGCAGCCTTCTCCATGATAATCTTTATAACGATGTTAAAGAGATCGCAAGACAGACTATTGCGTTGTCTAAAGCCTCGCTTGGTAGAAAATGTCTCAGTCTGATTTTTGCCAATTTTTAATGAAGACTTCCTGTCAGTTACTGTTATTTCGCAAAGTCGTATTAGCTTCGCAGGGATACCAAACTCAGCCATCGCATCTAACAATTAATGACGTATCGGACTGTCGAATGCAGCTTTGTAGTCGATGAACGAATGGTAGGTGTCTATCTGCATTTTTTGGGTCTTCTCCAGGATTTATCTTAGTGTAAACATCTGGTCGGTCGTGGATTTACCACACTGATAAGGTCCAATCAGGTTCGTCAGAATCGGCTTCAGTCTTTCATATAACACTTTAGACAAGATCTTGTATGCGATGGGTAAAAGACCGATCCACCGATAATTGGTACATACTCGTACACTTGGATCGTCTTTCTTAAGCCCTGGACATAGAACAATCAGATTCCAGTCATAGGCCATGCATTCCTTGAGCCAAATCGTGTTTATGAGAAGGTCCATGCATGTGGCCGGCTCATCGCCACCGGTTTAAAAAAGCTCTGCCCTCAGTCCATCGACTACCGCAGCCTTGCGATCGCCGTGCTGATCTCGTTTTTGCTCTGTGGTGGACAATCTACTTCGTCATCTATGATTGGTGTGATTTCGTCACTTATGCTGCCTTCGGGAAGGAGTAAAGATCGACAAGATTTCAGTCAATGTCCTTACAGGTGGCGATCTCTGTTCCAAAACCTTTGGTTTTACCTTTTGATAGAACTTTCGGGCTTCACCTCTATCCCTGTAGCTATCGATATCCTTTCTTTTCTTCCACAGACTCTTTTCCGCCTGAACAGGCGTTTCATCTCCCTCCTTTTCTCATTACAACGCTCCGTCAATGCACGCGTTGCCATTGGCTGCAGTTTTGCTTTGTATGCAGCATCCATTCCCTCAGACATTTTGCGACATTCTTATATCTATCTCTTCCAGAGACGACCGGCATTGTCGGACATTCCTCGAAGTGGTGTACAAGTTCTCCGCTTTACTATCAGTATGTATATGAATATTACCGTCCAATATCCCATCATACTGAATCTTTTTCACGGCTAATACAATAATTGTACTTTTTTGCAATTAACGTAATGTTTTGGTACAATAGAAGTAGTTTTAAGTACAATAAAAGTACTATTTTGGTACAACCAAATTCCTTTTTGGGTAAATCAAAAGTAATTTTTTGGGACAATAAAAGTACACTTTGGTAAAAGAAATTTCTTTTTGGCACAACAAATGAACTTCTCGTACAACAGAAGTACAACACAGAGCTGTAAACTCAAGTACAAGTAATCATTACCTACCATGTTCGAAAGTATTTAAAAGTTAACTACAATTCTAATTACATGAGGAATTGGAATTGAAACTAAAAGTCTCAACTACACAGGTAATTGTACTTGAAAGTAATGATTCCTAATTACTTTTCAATTAGCTCAATTACTTTTTAATTACAAGGAATTGAAAGGAATTGACGGAATTGGGAGGAATTGGAAGGAATTAAGAAGAATTTCTGCTATCAGCTGTCATCAAATAACATGTGAAGTGTATGTAAACATAGCAGTGTGACGTCACAAAGAGAAAAGGAGAGTGGGATCAATATATTTTAACATAACGGACCTTTCCAAATTGCAACAATTCCTCTAAATTCCTTCCAATTCCTCCCAATTCCGTCAATTCCTTTCAACTCCTTGTAATTAAAAAGTAATTGAGCTAATTGAAAAGTAATTAGGAAACCTGTGTAGTTGAGACTTTTAGTTTCAATTCCAATTCCTCATGTAATTAGAATTGTAGTTAACTTTCAATTCCTTTTTAGATGTACTTGTATTTGTAATTGAGCAGTAATGAGTACAAATTGTAATGATTAGTTTACAGCTCTGGTACAACAGTACTGTTTGGTACAAGAAACGAGCTTTTTGGAAAAACAAAAATACTTTTTCTTACAACAGGAGTACTTTTTGGTATAATAATGGTCCTTTTTTTATAAATATAATAAAATAACTTCTCTTAAATAAAAGTACTTTTAGTTAAAAAAAAAAATATTTATATATATAAAAATGAATTGCTGTGCAGTTGTCTCGCTAAAACTCAAAAACGGCTGGACCGATTTTCAAAATTTTTTTTGTTTTATTCGCTATATCTTCCGGATGGTTTAAAAGCTTTTTTTCAAAAAGTGGGCGGCGCCACGCCCCTTTTTTCAAATATCGCTCTGACGGCTTTTCCAATAGTCCGATTGATACAAAAATTTTACCATGAGGTACTGTTGACCTATCGATACTTCCTGACTACATTTGGTTGTAATTGGATAAAGGGGCGTGGCACCGCCCATACAACTTGACAATTTAAAAGGCTATATTTCATGAACTATCAGAGGTATGAAGATGAGATTTTGTATATATGTTGTTGGAGCAGAATTAATTACAGCTAGATGGAAGTGGGCGGTGCCACGCCCTCTTTTCAAAAATCGCTCTAACGGCTTTTCTAATAGATCGATTGATACAAAAATTTTACCATGAGGTACTGTTGATCTGTAGATAGTCCCAGGCTATATTTGGTTGTGATTGGATAAAGGGGCGTGGCACCGCCCATATAACTTGAAAATTGTTAGGGCTTTATCTTATGAACTATCAGAGGTATGAAGATGAGATTTGGTATATATGTTGTTGGAGCAGTATTAATTACATCCAGGGAGGAAGTGGGGGTGCCACGCCCCCTTTTAAAAAATCGCTCTGACGGCCTTTCCAAAGACAGATTGATACGAAAATTTTAGAAAGTGGTACTGTTGACCTGTTGATAGTCAGTGGCTATATTTGGTTGTGATTGGATAAAGTGGTGTGGCACCGCCACTTTGAGCACAAACCGAAAACTTCAGATATATATTATTTGAGACCTTCGTAAAACTGACTTCGTAACAAACTAAATGAGGTATTACAGAAGCAAATCTATGTATTGGTTAAAAAGTTATGGCCTCTGAGAGTTGGCATACAGAAATTAAGTTTTTAAAAATCATTTTTCAGGCGGGATCCCAATAAAAAATCAAAAATATACTATTTTTTTCGTCTTGGTCTCCAAACATCGGAATGGTAGGTAAAAATTAGAACCGGGGCCCATAGGTCTGAAGTAACTGAATAATTGCTCATTGCTAAAAAAAAATATCTCTACTTGAAATCTTCATGCTTCTCAGCGCGAACTAGGAATTGATTTTAGACATATAGTTTCTTAGTGAAATTTTCTAAGAATTCTTCGTACATTCCAATACTGGTATACGATTAACACGTTTTTTTTGACGCGAACTAATTGATTCGCCCTAATGATCAGGCTATTTCGAACTAAATAAGTTAAAAGTGCCGAGGCGCTGCTCACGCACTTCATTAGTTAACTTTTTAACTGTATCAAATAATGGTCCGTACACCAGGCAGTTGAGGATGCGCAGACTAAAATAGTGTTTTTTTTTTGTTTACTTTACAGGTATGTATTTTTCAATTACTTTTCAGGAGAGCGAATCGGTAATAAATCATATAGATAGAAAAATTAAGCAATATTCATTGTAGTTATACTACAATGGTTAAATTTTTATAGTATATGAGAAGTTGAAGTTGAGGGTGCATATAATGATCCATCTGAGCAGCTAATAGAAGCCATCGACGCTGTAGACGTTAGTGTGACAGGGGACTCGAATTTATCGAACCGACGTCTTTCTCAGCAACTCAGTCTCTGCAAATGCTGAGGAAAGATCTTGGTCTACATTCATATAAAATCCAACTGGTAAAAGAACTAGAGCCAGTGGACGATAAATTGATTTTTTTTATTTATCATGTCATTGCTCATTATTTGAAGTAGAAATGGTTCCAACACGACGGTGTAACATGCTATACAGCGCGTAATATCATCACTTTGTTAAGCCAAACGTTGGTGACCGAATTATATCAAAAACAGGTAATACGAGTTCAATACAAAAATAGTATTCCGAATTATTCATGATCCGTGTGAGAGGAAGACATGACAAAAGAAGTTTTTATGGCTAAAGGCATCAAGCTTCAAACGGAATTTTCATTTGCGGTCAATAGGAGAAGGCATAGATGTTTTTTTTGACCAAAGAGATAGTTAGTATACAGATGGTTCCCGCTACTACGGATCAAAATAAATAATTTTGATCTTTAGAGGAATGTCTGTTTCCGATTTGTGGAAGAAGTCGTTTTTCGCCCTACATACAGAAAAAACTTAATCTACATGTCGGTACTATAGATATGACTTTGCTGATGAACTTTTTATTAGCATTTACAACAATAAAACTTAATTGGTTAACTTTAATGTTAAGGAGTTACTTTAAATAAGTTACATAAGTAAATAAACTCAACATATTCTTGTCGAGCTTAAGTACCATTTTCAAAGTACTTTGTAGATCTAAATGTGAAATATATTACAAGTTAATATGCAATAGCGAAGCATTGCCGGGCCCACTAGTTTTTTTATAAATAGAAGAACTTTTTAGTGCAAAAAAGAGTACTTCTTGGGTACAACAAAATCAAAAGTACTTTTTTGTACATTGACATGACGTAAAATATGCATAGTTCAAATAATTTAATTTTCTACGAGTATGTTATTAAATAAATTTTATAATGACATATTAGAAGCTCTTTAAAAGTACATATTCGATAGTGCTTTTGCTTCGGCCCCATTGCCCACTGATCTGAATTGTCATAATTGTTTTGCAGAGTACTAAAGAGATATCAAATTTTTTCGCCCCAGGACTTATATACAGTTTGACCACGCCCCCTCCGCCCATTGATTGAAAATAAAAATTTCGTCTGTAAATTTCAACTAGTACTATCAGTGCACCGAATTATTTCTCTCTAGAGTTAAATTATAGTTTTGCCACTCCTCCACTGCCCACTGATCGTAAATTAACATTTCGTCTGCATATTCATAATTCTGTTGCAGAGTAACATCAGGATATCAATTTGTTTCCCTCTAGGACTTAAATACAGTTTGGCCACGCATCTTCCACCCACAGAACTAAAATAAAAATACATCTTTTCAGACATTTGAGAAATTGAGATTGCAGTGATTAATAGTACTCTATATATTAATCGACAAAAAAAATTATTTTGAGCAACTAATCTTCAGGTAAATAATTTTGTACATACGATGATTTTGCATGATTTTTGAATTATTATGATGATCGGTATAAAAATGTAGCAGGTGATAAGTAAATAGTTTTAAAATAAATTTGCTTAACAAATTTACGAAAAAGTTTCAGTCGTGTTTATGTATGTATGTCAAATGGATGAGATTTTCATAATATCATCTACATAAGAATTTTCAAGAAAACGAACGAACGTTAGTTGCCGACTTCTGACTGTAGGAGAAGGCCCAAGACTTAAGATAACTTTTGACATATGTTTCGAACTCTTTTTCTCACAGAGACATCTTACTAGTACCTTTTCTTAACCGCAAACAGTTTTCCTTTGTTCTCTTTACATGAGGGTAGCACCAACTTTCCACTTGTTTACTTAATTATGTAGCATACTAGGTCAGTACTCTAAAAAGTTAAATACGTAATCACATAACAATACTAATACTCCTACTTGTGCACGCACATTGATAATTGTTATTACAAGCACGTTTTACTTTTGTTATGAAAATTTCATATTTTGAAATGGTCAACCCCAAAGAGGTACTATATGTAGTATGACGTGACATCAACACAACCTCCCTTGCCAGCCAGTGTGGACTCTACACAATCAACGATCTCTACTGAACATATTAACACTTTAGCTATTTCCTTCAATACGAGTTTGAAATCTTGCAAATTCCTTTGCAATATTTATACCATTTGCCCTAAATAGCCATCAAGTGAAATTGAAATTATGATTTACCATACGAATTAAACGCACACACACACAAATAATTATACAACACCACAATCAAATCAATAAAATGACAGACATTTAATGACAACTTATGCAAATTTCTTTCGACATCAATTGATATTTCATAAGTGCGTAATGTACACAAATTTATAGACATGCAGCGCAATCGATCGATATTACATACATACATACCGTCATACGAGTTAGTTTTACATACCAACGTTTGGACAGGTTGTATAATACATACCAGACAGTAATAATGCTGCATTACCAGTTAGCCCCTTGAAGTGTGACAAATGTAATGGAAACAAACAAACTTATTTCTTTTTTGTTTAAGATTGGTTGGACATAAACATTCTTAACACATTCCTCTTTGCAATGACATTAGGCAGTCTTAAGTCATATTCCGCCCTACCCAAAAATCAACGCAAGTGCTATATATTTAACATAATCACTTACCACCACCAGTACCTAGGCCAGCATGTAATATGTATGACCCACAGTGTTAGGAAGGTGGCAAGGGGGATAATGTAAAACTAGTTATCAACATGTACATCACGTGCAGCACTTTGGGCCTATGATTCCTATGAATCGTCGAAGTTTGTGCCTATGTGTGTACGTATGTATGTGTTCCATGGTAGTGTTGCCTATTGATTGCTCGCTCTTAAGTGACAAGAATGTGCAAATAGTCTCTGGACAGCCGTTTGTCGTTGAAAGTTATTCCTGTACCCAGGCGCCACATGAAAATATGTTTGTGCCATCAGGCGGCGGCAGCGGCAGCACACTAAGCCGCCACACCGATATAGCCACATCTGTTGTCGAACATGTTCGCCTGGTATATATGACTGTATATGGTAAAAGTACTACTTGTTGTTGAGAAGAATTTTGTAAGAAAAAGATCTAACCAAGACCGGCAAAGCAACAGGTGCTTTAGAAAGGAAGGAACTACAGCACACAGTGATGTGAAATGGTGCTGGTTTTTTTAAATTTTTTAGTATGCAAAAAGGTATTGTTGTAGTTATAGTAAAAGGTTACACTCTAACAATTACACTGTTGTAGTCGAAAAAGAAGACAAGGCCCTAATCTAACTGCATCATTAGTTTTTTGAGTTACAATGACAGTTTCAAACAAAATTTGTTTGTACCTCTCCGCCCACTTCAGAAACGAGTAATAATATCAATACATCCAACGCAATCATTTCCAAATTCTATATTTAGTAAAACTATAACATGTTTGAAGAGAAATGTTTTTGAGAGAAAACTAGAAACCTTTTGGTACCTCCCATACAAATGTACCATTCCGCCCCCTTTAGAAATCGAGTAATAATATCAATACAACCAACGCGATCGTGCCTAAATCCTATATTTAGTAAAACTATAGCAGGAAAAAACTTTTGGAGAAAAAACTGTAAGTTTAGCCACGCCTCATCTGGTACCTCCCATACCCATCTATTTATAATATTATAAATAGAACCAAATTCAGTATTTAGTAAAACTCAAGCAGGATAAAGTTTTGGAGAACAAATTGGAAGCCTAGCCACGCCCCTTCTGGTATCTTGGTATCTTCTATACAAATGTGCCATTCCGCCCACTTTAAAGATGGAATAGTAATATCAATACACTCAACGTGATCGTGCCCAAATTCGGTATTTAGTGAAGTTAAATCAGGATAAAATTTTGGAAAAAAAAAACTAAGTCTAGCTACGCCCCTTCTGGTACCTCGCATACAAATGTACCACTCCGCCCAGTTTAGAAATCGAGTAGTAATATCAATATACCAGAAAATTTTACTGATTTCAATATATCTAAATAATTAATATATTCCTAAAATTCCAATATTACCAAAAAAATATAATTTCTTTATAGATTTCGATCTATAATGTTCTATATGAAATTATAGTAATTTTGGATTAAATGGGCCAAGTGGGTGTGGCAGAACATTTTTCAGAGCTAGAGAGACAAAATTTGGTGCACAGATAGTACTCGGCATTTCAGGTTCAAATTTGCAGACGAACATATGTTAAGAGTTAAACTCAGGGAAAAAATAAGACAAACATTTTTTTTTTTGGCTCAACTGCAAGTAAATATATGGAGGCACTATTTTCACACACTTTTTTCATCGACTTTGACAAATTTTAAAAATTAAAAAAATAACGGTAAGAAATTCAGAATAAAAAACGTACATTCTGTGCACAATTTTGTTTCCAATAATACAAAAAAATAATTTTGAAAATCGGTCAAGAATTGCGGCTTAAAATTTCAAAATGTCCAAAAAACTTATTTTTCTCCACAGTGCCGCAGAGCTTTTTAAAGTCGTCGGCGATGAGCTGGTAGCATGCATGCACCAGGTCATAAACACGGTTTAGCTCAGGGAGTGCATGGAGTGTCCTATGTCCCGTGCTTAAGAAAGGCGATCCAAGTGTGTGTGTACCAACTATCGCGGGATTAGCCTTTTACCCATCGCATACAAGTTCATGTCTAGTGTGTTATTTAAAAGACTAAAGCCAATTCTGGCGAACCTAATTGGACCTTATCAGTGTGACTTTAGACCTGGTAAATCCACGACCGACCAGATATTCACACTACGACAAATCCTGGAGAAGACCCAAGAAATGCAGATCGACAACTGCTATGGCTGAGTTTGGTATCCCTGCGAAGCTAATTCGACTTTGCGGGATAACACTGATTGAAACAAAGTCTTCAGTGAAAATTGGCAAAAAAATCTGTGAGAGCCATTTTCTACCAAGCGAGGCTTTAGACAAGGCGATAGTCCGTCCTGCGATCTCTTTAACATCGTAATGGAGATGATCATGCGGAAGGCTGCAGTAAACCGAAATGGTACCATCTTCAACAAAAGTCACATGTTGCTCGCGTTTGCTGATGATACAGATATCATTGGACGTGGATTGCGAGATGTTACTTTCGAGCTTTGACAAGCAGTCGGCTGAATTAGGTCTGGTGATAAACGAGGACAAAACCAAGTTATTTGTTTCAACGAATAAAGAGTCCATTCGTCTGGGACGCTCCGTGAACTTTGACAACTATAACTTTAAAGTGGTATATGATTTTGTCTACCTTGGCACCGCCATAAACAAAAATAATAATGTCAGCCTGAAAATCAAACAACGAGTATTGATCGCAAACCGCTGCGACTATGCACTAAGCAAGCGATTTAACGACAAAGCGCTCTCTCGAAGAACAAAGATCCAGCTCTACCAGACTCTGATCCTACCTGTCTTGCTTTACAGCGCAGAATCCTGGCTAATGACACAAGCGGATCAATCTATACTGGGAGTCTTCGAGAGAAAAATACTTCCCAACTTATTTGAACCCATCATCTTTAACGCCGAGTATTGTCGTTGAATAAATCATGAGCTGTATGAGCTGTACAACGACATCGACGTAGTCAAGCGCGTTTAAATAGACCGAAGGCGCTGGCTTGGACACGTTGTACGAATGGACGAAAACGTTCCGGCTCGAAAAGTCTTCGGCAATAAACTCGATGGGCGGCGCAGGAGGGGGCGACCAAAACTCCGACGAATGGACCAGGCGAAAGAGCTGTTAACTACCTACGGAGCGCAAAAGGCCGTAGCGCTTGGAATACTGTTCTACGTTCGGCTACTGATGGATAAGTTACTGTTGTTGCTGTCATTAAAGAAGAAGAAGAAGAAGAAGCTGCTTGGTTTCACCGATCAAATTGGCTGTGTGGCTATACAAATCAGGCCTTAATTATTGTGGCAGTTGGAGACTCTAAGTTGAAAGTATTTCAAATCAACACCCTTATTATCATCCCTATATTTTCCCATAGCATAGTGTAATTATTTGAATAATACATGTATTTACATCTCTTATTGATATAAAACTAATTAATCCACCCAATAAAAAACAAACTGAAAGCACACCACTGTGCAGAACACAGAACGAATGGTCTTTGCGCTACGCTTTTTATGATCACTATGATGTTTGTGTCTTAAGTCTTTTGTTTTGCTTACTCATTTGTTTGTCAAAACATTGGAGCCCGGCCCCAAGTTTGTTGTGATTTTCTTTGCTACAGCAAAAAGCAGGCAAAATCGCTCGC
This sequence comes from Muscina levida, assembly GCA_964034835.1. Classification (NCBI taxonomy): domain Eukaryota; kingdom Metazoa; phylum Arthropoda; class Insecta; order Diptera; family Muscidae; genus Muscina; species Muscina levida. The sequence continues at coordinate 169,472,945 of OZ035880.1, read as the reverse complement.
TACGGTATTTGGCATATATACGTATTGTAGTATTGTCCAAAAATATATAGACAACAATAAAAACACACAGGCAGACCAGAAAAAACAAGACAAGTGGTTAGTAAGTAATTGTCTACTATATTTTCTTTTTATTTCTTTTGCCAATTATAGGCCACTATCACATCAGCAATTTTGCAATTTTGTTGTCTACATAGTAGATTCAGATACCAGCGTAAACGACGCGACGCTCTGACCGTCTGACTGACAGTCAAAAACACATTCAGCTAGAAAAGTATAATTGAAACTCAAATTCATACGTTTCTGTGTGCATGTTGAGGCACGTTTGCATGCCACAAGAAGAAGCGAACCGAGACTTATTCAAACTCCACGGTTGACCAGCACTTTCATCAAAGCTCCAATACCAGGTACCAGCTAGCTACATATGTATGAATAAACACGGCACTGCTGCGACTACCGCAGCAGTGTGTATGAAGCAGCGTGTGATTGCTGCTCGCTGGTCGCTTCCAAAGAGAGAGTGCGTGCGCGGCCTTAAGAGTTTCCAATGCAATTTCTTTCATTTAGACTTAGCCGGTTTACCAACTAGCAAATTGTAAAATGTTCGCGTAAAATCGAGGTTTTGTTACATTCTGGTGTAAATAAATCAGTCAGTTGACTTTGAATTTTCTAGCTGAGCGGATTGTTAAAGCACGTTTACAATCGCCACCAGGCAGACGTTACATTCAAATTGTACAATCGTGTATTGTGTATTGCCGTTAAAATCGTGCTGGATTACGGATAATATTTAAAAACGTATTATTATAAATCAAAAGTGTTGATAGTAAATTTCATATCAAGTGTCATGAAGTTGATTGATGTGATTATATATTTGATAGCAATTTTGATATTCCTTTATCTGTTGTTGGAATAGTTCAATCGATATTCTGCTATATACATAACACTTTTTAATTGCATTTCTAAAACTCGTTGCGCTTTTCAAACAAATCCTTGGAACTCTCTGTGTGTGTTTTACTAGAAATTCTATTTAAATTCTTGCAACATCATCATGAAGGTAAGTGTAGTGTAGAAGAAAGTGAAAAGCATAGTTTTTGAAATACCTGATCACAGCGCACATGGTGCTTAGTGCTTGGTGCTGGATACGATGAGTCTAGTGCCAAGTTTTCACTGGAAAGTTTTGCAAAGTCTGCTTTTGTAATTCTGTTATAAAAAAATGAAAACCACTTTCAACTAGAGAGTCTCCAGCTGTTCTTGTTGCCACACTAATTAAGGCCTGATTTGTATAGCCACACAGCCAATTTAAACAGTGAAACCAAGCAGCACATGACTAAACATAAATGAGCGATTGGGCTTCTTAACATTAGTAGTGTTGTTTCAAAGTTAACACTATTATTACGTGCACCAGCGGCAATGTTGCAAGTGCAAGTGCAAACAGTTAGTCAGTGAGGCATATGAAGTACCACGTAAGAAAAAAAAACACGCAATTGCAGCAACAATTAATTTCAAACTATGTTTCGAGTACAAAATATCGACTTGTACATAACTATTAACTACATATTACTTACTAAGGTGATTGTATGTGTTTCAATGGCTGTTAATCGTTGTGTTGCGATACTGTTTAAACTGTTGCAGAAAGCCAATATTTGTATAAATTCATAGGGCATGAGCTTAACAATTGTCTTTTGAAGATCAAAACAAATCAACAATTATCTGACCTGATAATTCAGAAGGTGTCAGGACATTACATCCAACTTAATTAACTCCAATACCAATTTTGGACATATTTTTTTTATTGGTGATGCTTTAAACAAATTGAAAAAAAAAATGTTCTATGCAGTGGAATTTAAAAAAAATAAGTAAACAGGACCATTTTCAAAATTAAGTATTTTAGACACATGGATATTTTCAAGAAAAAAAACTCATCCGTTCTAAATATCCGTGATACACTGATACATGTATTGTGGAACAATACGCACATTGTATTCATGAAAATTTTTCGAAAATTTATTGTTTTATTCAAAATTAAGAAGGAAAAAAATTATGCTTTACGCATGAAGCAAAACATTTTCGATTTTAACCTGAGAACATAATTATCAAATCCCGTTATGTTCTTGTTTATTTGAAAATGATGTTATATTTTTCCGGATACCACATATTCCTAAAAAGTTTTGCAAAAAGATTGCAGTGTAGTCTTATATAAATAATAGTTTAGAAGAATGTTTTTATTCACAAAACCACAGGCGGTTAATTATACAACATCTTTTAAGCCTAGAAGTAAAAAAAAAAATATCCTGATAACATTATTATCAAACCTCTATATGTTCTTGTCTTATATTAATAATCTCTTTTCTCTCATAATCTACATTTCAATCTCATTAAATTCTACCTGAATACGAGAACGTACAAAGTAATATTACTCTTCTGGCCAACACATATCTCTGTAAAGTTTGTGTCTTAAGTCTTTTTTTTTGGTAACAAAATAGGTTTAAAGATAAACAATAACACTATGATAGTTTTTTTTCAAAATTTTTAAATTACATGACGGAATCGATCTGCATCATTAGTTTTTTGAGTTATTATGAGCCTTACATTTGAAATTTTACTCATGGGTACGGTGTTAAGATTTTAGATCGTTTTTTGATCTAAAATATTTGGATTTTTGGATAAGCCTTCTTCGACAATGTTGTTCTAAATAAGTCAAGCTTATTCAAAAACCCGGGATCGGCCGCGACTACCATGCGGGAGATAACAGGTTCAACTCCTGGCTCCAGTCATCTTAAAAAAAGAAAAAAAAATCTTTCATTGTCGGCTCCCCTCGAATGTTGCCGACAGTAACTTCGCAGTATTAGTGTCGAGTCAATCGGCATGTCTAGTAAGAGCTTCCAAACATTGACGTTCGCATTCGTCGATAAACAAGTAGGTGCCGTTAGTTGTGAATTTTAAAATAGAAACGTGTTAATTCACAACAACGCGAGAAGCTTTTCCATACCTCATTCATGGGGTTAGTGATGGCAATTAACAAAGAATAATCGATTAATTAATCATATGATTAATCTAAACGACAAAAAATTCGATATTTTCACCTAAAATTGAAAATTATCATAAATAAAAAAAAATAATTTAATTAATTACAAAATTTTCTGTTTATTCAATTTAATAAAAAAGAATTTACTTTTTTTAGTACAGAATTTAAAAATAGGAGGTTTGATAGCCGTTTCGTAGTTGGTCTGTTCCGTTTTTCCGTTACTATTTCATCGGCTTTGGAAAATAGTCGCTCTGATGGTACAAATGTACCAATCACAAAGCAAAAAACTCAGCATAAACTATAGCTCGAGAGCTTCGAAAACCCTCATGATAACTCAAAAAACCTATGATGCAGTTCGATTTCTTGTGCTCGAAATAGGGTAAAACCGTCGAGTCCAATCTTGTAATTTTTTCGACTACTATAGTGTAATAAGAATAGAGCTACTATTTTGTGCAATACCAATTATTTTCTACTTATACCCCTCACTCTGGATACGACCGCTCCTATAGAAAATATAAACAGAAGTTGGGGGAATAGTTGAACGGAAGAGTGCATAATGTCTCTATATAAAAATAATTTTTTATTACTTGAATTTACTGCCTGTTTTAAACTCCGTACATTATTCCAATTATTTTTTTTAATTTATTGTCCTTTATATAAAGTCATTACATTTTGATATGAAGTTTATGCAGTAAATTGCTTATACAAATGTGAAACCCCAAAATATATTAATACCCTCACCCTTAAGAAGACGTTTTAGGCCCCTAAGTATCTTAAGACCAAATACGTTTCAGAATTTTTATGATGGTTGAGACATGTCCGTCGGACTGACTGGCTGGCTGGATGACTGGTGGGCAGGATAATAAAAATAAACCGCAAGGGATCCTTTTAAAAATGTGCCAGTATTAATATTTTTCAAAATTAAGTAATAGGATTGTAAATTGGCAGAATAGCCCCTAGCCTTCTGTTACCTCCCATACAAACCATAACATACCATTTCTTGATATTTAATATTTGTTCCATAACTTCCAAACGGACAACTGGAGGATATTTGAATTTTGTCGGTTTAAATATCTTGGAATGAATATAGTCTATCGGCCTTATTCATAAAAAGTTGTAAGAGGGTTATAAACCATTTTTAAGAAAACAGTATTCATAAACGATTTATATCTTCAATAAGTTAAAATAGGATTGTCCCTACTTTAAGCATGCAATAACTTGACGTTTGTACAATTTATTGTATATTTATGAATTTGAGACCTTTGTTTTGAGTTTTTAGGCATTTTTCATATTGGAAAGAGCCGTTGCATGCATTCGTCGTGTAGGAAATTGTCTTCGTAATCATTGCGCACATAGAAAAGTATCTAAATAGACACTTTTCATTTATGAATTCCATTTAAAAAAATATTTCTCCAAAAATCTTCAAAAATTATTTGTAAATAATGGAATAATATTCGTGATGTATAAACAATCAAAACAAGGAAATAATGTAATTTGTATCGGATTAATAATTTCAACATGAGAAAACAAATTCAATTTTGTATGTCATTTTTTACTTAAACTGTTTCTTACCGTCATGTTAAGCGTAGTCTATGAAAAATCGTGGTACAGTAACGTTCTATAGTTATTATAAGTGCAAATAAATGTTTTGTATCCGATTATAAAGCTTTTGTATCCGAATATAAAGCTACTTTTTATACATCATTAAAGACCAAAATAGTTGACGTTGCCACCGGATCACATAATGCTAAAGGACTGATAACAAACGTTTATGAATACAATTTCTTATTAAAGGTTTTTTAGAGCTAAACAATACAATAGCTAAAGAACGCTTTATATCCACTTTAGAAAATTTTTATGAATAAGGCCGTATATCTGCTGACCCCTTCTGGTATCTCCCATACAAAACTACATATTTCTGGAATTTTAATATTTCTCCGATAACTACCAATTGGACAACTGGAGGATATTTAAATTTGGTCAGTTAATTTATCTTGTAATAGAAGGCAAAACTTCGGAAAACCGAACTGTATGACACACCCCTTTTGGTACCTCCCATACAAATGACCGAAATTGCCTCCCATAGTTCTACATACATATATTTTTTGCTAGTATTCTGAATTTAGTAAAATTTTACACAAAGTAGGCTTTCGATGAACGTAGATTTACAAAAAAAAATACACATTGTATCGGTAATAATAATATTTTCCCAATAATTTCTTAAAAGAAACTCTTCGAAACAGTGAAAATAGTTCACTTTTAATATTTTTTGTTCATAAGTGAGAAAGTAACCGGCAGATTTATGCCACCCATTTAATTTATGATATCTTTTAAGATTTTTGTTCTAATTAATACGAGATGTTTTCCTTAGTTTTTAGTTGGTATCGTATAAGATCCTTTCGGTACTCCCATACAAAATGACCAAATTCCCAGAAAAAGAGAATTTAATTTTCTACCTTTGTTACCGCTTTAACAGTTTTGCTAAATGTCTCTAAACCTCTGGTTTATAACCTATTTTCAACCGTTTACGATACACAAGCAGGCAAATGTTAATACATTAGTAATTTTAATTAAAATTTGATTATTTTGCATAATTCAAGACTTAAAAAATATCTAACATTGTGTGAGGGTATTAATATGTCAGTTAACCTGACTTAAATTTCTGTACTAGTTCTAAATATTAATTGCATATGATAATAATTTCAATTTCATTATACGAGAATATACAATATAGTAGTACTCTTGCCATTACATACCCCTTGTAAAGTTTGTGTCTTAAGTCTTTTGTTTTTATAAATCAGATTGCTTTTGTTAAGGAAAATAGCAGTTTTAGGAATGAAGTTAGAGTTTTGTGTTTAATAATACAAATTGTTTTCTACTTCTATTAAGGGAAGGCAGGTGTAGTGAACTTACAAAATATAAAAAGCAGTTGGGGGAAGTAGAAGGGAAAGAGTGCATAATGTCCTATATATGTCCATACGAGTATCAAGAAAACATTTCTGCGGAATTAGTTTTATGCTAGTAAAGGGTTATATCAATTAAAAATGTCCTATTACACGGTGCTACAGTCATTTGGAATTCGGAGTGTGACCCAGTGCATCTTGTAGGTCTGGTCGAGCATAAAATGAATCTGCATACCAAATTTTCCTAACCCCATCAAAATCTTGACTTATGGTTAAAAGACCTATTTTTCGAATCCATCCTCAATTATAAGTTTATCACTCAGTCAGTTCTGAACCAATTTTTGATATCTTAGCAGTTTTGGAAAAATTATCTCAGACCTCTAAAACCTCTGTTACATCTATCTGCTTTTGACTCAAAATTGCAAACTTTTAGATATATTTCACAATTTTTTTAGTTTGAAGAATTTTGTGTTGTCTTGTGTTGATTTGGTGTTGTTGTTAAATTTGATTTTAGTAATTTAAATTTTACTTAAGTATTTTCTGATCAAACAGTATAAATGTGTCTGATTTTGCCTCTTATTTGCAGAATTAGACTGGGAATAAGAGTTAAAAAGTGAGAATGAGTGGTTTTCGAATTTTTAAGAATTTTTATATAAAGGCAAGTTTATGTTGATTAGAGCACGCGACCACAAAGTGGTGTTGGTCGGCTGCCCTCACGCTGTTGTAGACAGCATCTTCCGAGTAGTCAAGTCAATCTGCATGCCTGGTGAAACCTTTTCAATAAGCTGACGGCCGGAGTCGTCATTAAACCTTTGTGTTGGTATAGAAGTAGATGCATGTTAACACACACATTTTTGCAGAAATATATTAATGCTGGGCCGGAATATTGTGCAAATTGATGTAAAAAATACATGACGGAAATTTCAGTAAGATCAGACAACGTTTTCTCGTGCCCAAAGGACAAGTTCTAAATCCTATTTTTTTTTCTACTAATATTCGTTTAAGAAATTGTTTTTTTTTTTCTTGAAAATATGTCATAGGCATTGACTACTAGGATCTAAATAGCCAGGTTATACCTCTACTATACAGTGAATTTTTCAGGACGACCAAACTACTATTATGGCTGTTATAACGGTTTCTTTTAAAGGGGGCATGGCACAGCCCACTTTCATCCTAGCTGCTACTCATACTGTACGAACAACACACACGAAACATCATCTTTATACCTCTTATAGATCATGACATACAACCGTTTAAAATTTTAAGTTTAATACCACGCCCACTGATCCCATTCTGCGCATTTTTTGTTGGATCACAAACTTTGCTGTCAAATGCATTGACAACATTTGGAGAAACAGTCCTCCAGACACTTGATATATACAAAATACAAGTATCCCATTTTCACCACCGACTACAAAGCTACATTCTGCGAAAATTCGATCAAGCCGGTTTCGTTTTAGTACGGTACATCTTTGGGGTACGGATTAAATTTGTCCGTTCAGCTTAAAACTTTGTCCATAGCCGTTTTATAACAACTGACACAATATTCCGTTCGGGCATTACCGAAAATCAAAAGTTGAATTTTCGCTGCCGCTATGCAAAGGCTAAGTCAAAGATGAGCAGGTTAGATAAGATTAATCCGGCAGCCGCGATCAACATAGCTCACCTTGGTCCTAGTGCAGGTCCCGCGTTGTGTTACCATTTTAAAATTTTCGCAAAAATTATTCCTTCTCTATTCGGCCAACGTCATTTCATTGCTCTGATAAAAGCATGAATGTTCCGCAAATCACCTACTGATAGACAGGTATCGTCTACAAGTGTCCGATGACCAAAATTTTCATATCATCATAAAATATGCTCCATGGTCTCCTCTTCTTCGGTGCTGGCCGTTGCCAATGTATCGGTCCTTTGGTAACCATATATGTCCCCATGTCTTGGAACCCATGTACCCATACCCGTCTTGCTCAAAGATGAGCAAGATCATACAAATTTACACTCATCTCTTACTAGTCTGTTGTATTTTCACATTTGATGAAAATTCCTCATTTGACTCTACTTCAAATTACATTCATGATGATTACCTGGTATTTACCATGGTAGAAAATAAATTTCCCGAAATTATGAAAATTATATATTATTATTTTCAACAACATTCAACAACAGTTGTTAATATGCAAAATATGTTAAGCAACAACATGCGGGCACAAAATTTCACCCATTCGCTAATAACTAAAAGGGCAGCCTTCATTTACGGGTACGCAAAACGTTTAGCGTCAAATGCGATGGATGTCACGTTTTGATTGACCCTAAATGTACATTTCCGAAGGAAGTCAGCGATTTCAATTTCGTTATGTTAATGACCAGGCAGGCACCATGTGCTGCTCAGTTAGTTGATGGCGTTGCAGTAAAGTAAAAGTGTTTTGATGCAACTCAATCGTATGTACGAGTGCGTAAACGTAAGCCGCCACTAATCGGCCGGTGGCCTGTGGTATTTTCTTTTGCGCCAATCGACATTACTATATTTAATTTAAGAAATCTACAGACTTGACAATTGAATTGGACAGACCAAGCTAACCACCAAAGACGACAGTCAACAAGTTGTGCGATGTGAGTAAGTGTGAGTCCTATGCAACGTTTAGACTAAGCGACATCACAATAATACGTGATTTTATGTGGCCCGTAGTAATTTGTTTTACGGTAACAAAGTCTGACCATCGCATGAACAGACGGACGGACATACATATCTGTCTAAACATGATTTGATGAACGAACCAACACATTTACTTGGTTAGATATGTACGAGTACTACGGCGACAAGTATTTGGATTTATGAATGTGGTGTTTGTAATAAAGAAATTTATTGATTTAATTGTATTGCTGCATTGTTATGTTGTTGTTGTATTGTTATGTTTTTTTAGTTTTTGTTTTAAGCAAAAGTGTTATATTTTTTAGAAAGTAGATAATAATTAGAAATTAAGTCGTTAAATTATTAACTTACAATGTTAAGTTTGTTTTTGTGCGTATAGTTGTTGTTGTTGCTGTTGTTACTTCTTGCTTTTTGCCACTACAGATGAAGACGTTTCAGGAATCTGGACGTATAGAAAGCTTTGTAATGTAGAAAATAAAAACCATTGGCCATAAGAAGTTGTCTGTATTAATTACCATTGTCAATTAAGTTGATGGCCAGCAGGAACCGGTAATGTTGCATGAAAGTAAAATTGTTTTGGAATTAAGATGAACTACAAAAAAACACTAGGAAATTGTAGTAATGGTTGTTCAATCTTGATTTGGCATCAGACATCACGTTTTAATTCTCACAGGCAATTAATAGACTAATACAATTGAAGATAATTAAAGTTTTTATTATATTATCCATTTAAGTTACTTGGACTTATTAGTAATGTATATAAAAAAAAATAATCACGTAAAAGATATTTTGAGTACTGATTAAGAGTATTAAAAGCTGTTCATTTAATAAAAGTATTATATCGTTGGATAGAATTTGCCTCAAAGTTATGCACAATTATAACTTTTTATTACATTTTTTTTCACTTCATCGGCGTTAAAATTAAAAAAAGATGATGATGTGCTATAATCTTCGTATTATTTGTTGCATAGATGGATTCTTGTTGATTAAGTACGTGAGAGAAATTTATTATGTAATACAGTTCCACCAACAAAAATTAGGTGTAGACGAAATTTGTTTTAATGTTATTAGTATACGAGGAAAAACCTTATATTTTATTCTTAAAAAAATGTTTTGTGTAAACTCACCAGCTGAAATCATTTCTTTTCGTCATTATTCTCAGCAACAGCAACCACCGTAACACATTTTTACACAGTTCTTATGACATTTTCTTTAACGTAATACATTTATAATATTTATTCTAATTTTTAATTTCAGCCCTTCTACTTAACCCTCCTTTTCTTCACCCTAATGGCTCATGCGCTGGCCGACCTATCAGCAGGCAAACCCTCATCTCCCTATTTCTACAAACTGCCACTGAAAAACAGTAAACAAATGGCATACGCCCGATCTCCGAGTAATAAACAAAAAACTTTAGTCGTCCAAATACGAAGTGATCAACCAGTTCCGTTGGTGCTAAAAGGACGTCCCAATTTGTCCCATACACATGGTCATGCCCATGCCCATGCACACAGTCATCATGGCCATGGTCATACGCATGCACACGCACATGCTCATCCTCACGCACATGTCCATCATCATATAAATGCAGCCAGTAACCATCATCACATAAGAGCACATCCACGACCGATTAAGTTGTCAGCATCGCAAATATATTTGAAAAACCCCTCATCATTAATGAGAAAACCTTTAAAATTAAAATTGACCAATTCGAAGACAAAGCCTTTGGCTATACATAAGCCAGCGACGAGTTATGATGTGCCCTTTAAGTATGAGAAGCCTGTGTCGTCGTATACTAGTGGAGAAGTACTACAACATTTGCCGGTAAGTGGAAGGGATATAGCATTTAAGTGCGAGGGATGTGCTACGGAGTTCCAAACTCATTATTTTATATGGGAGTCTTTTTTTCGGATTTTTCTATGGAAGCGTTTTTTTTATGTCGACTGAAGTAGGTGCCATTTCTTAAATTATGTTCAAAATTGTGGAATTCTCATAAGCATTAATTTTTCCAAAAACAAATTTTATTAAGAATTTTTTAATATTTGATGCCAAAAGTTAAAAATGTTAATAAAAAAACTTATTGAAAATGGTTTTTATGGCAGAATTTTTAAATTTCACAAAAAAAAATCTATTAAAATACAACTGAAAATTCTAAAATAAATTTCTTTAAAAAAAAATCAATTTTTCTTAAAAAAAAATACTGTCTTATTAATTTGGAAAAATGAAAATGTGTTTCAAAAATATATATCTTTTAATATTTTAAAAATGCATTTTAAAAAATAGCAATGTTTATTTAAAAAAATATAAATTGAAATTAACATTTTTGTAGAAATTTAAAATTTTACGAATAAAAACCCATTAAATTTATATGAACTAAGGTTTTTTTTTCAAAGGACATTTAAATGTTCATAATAAAATAAATTTTTGTATTAAGTTTAAATATTTTTCCAAAAATATTATCTTAAAAATTTACTGCCGTATTCATAAACATTTAGAAAAGGTTTATAAGACAAATTTTTATAGAAAAATCGTTCTACAAACTTCTTATAAATTATTATGAATAAGGGCTTAAATTTTGTTGATAAATCAATTAACATACAAAAAATGTGAACTAAAAAAATCACAGATTTTTAATTTTATAAAAAAAAACTATTTGTTACTATAATTATAATAATCTAAAAATTTTTAAATAATTAAATAAAAAAATAATTTATTTTAGAAATAAATATTTTTTTATGAAAAAATTCTTAATAATTATGAAATAAATATTAAATATTTTTTCATAAATATGTTTTTTATTAAAAAATGATTTATTTCAATACTATTAAGAAAGATTATTTTAAAATTAAAACTAGTTTCTAAAATTAGAAAATTTATAAAACAAAATTTCGTATTGAAATAGATATATTGAAATTTTTCAAAATATTTTTCTAAATAAAATAAAATACCGCGTAAATTGCCAAAGAATTGATAAATTAAAACGAAATTAACAAAAAAATTAAAATAAATGTACAAAAAATTCATTTAATGTAATCAGAAAAAGAAGTCAGCTAAAAATATGGATTTTTTCCGAATAATAATTTTTAAAAAAACTATATTCTTTAATATACAATGTCAAGAATAAGAAATGTTATTTAAAGAATAGTTAAAAAAAAATTCGTAAAATTTTGAAATTTAACATAAAATCTGTCGAAAGTAAATAAAATTACGCGTATTTTTCCAAAGTGTTAATTTACCTCATTCATGGGGTGTAAAGGGAAATTACGTTTTTTTTTATTAATTTATATGTATAAAAAACAAACAAAAAAATTACTACATTTTAATTTTTGTTTTTAGAAAATTTTGCATAACTTTAATTTGTGTAAAAAATATAATTTTATTAAACCGAAAAAAAAGTCGGCAATTTTTTTTTTTTTTTAAATATTTTTAATATATAAAATACAGGTTTTTGAATTTTTTTTCAAAAATATCGAATATATTTTAAATAAGTAAAAAAAAATATAAAAATCTTCATCAAAACTTTTAAATAAAAAAAAGAAAAAAATTTAAGTAAATTAAAAAATAAAAAATTCGGCAGAATCTTTTAATTTTTTTAATAAAGTATTATAAAATTTGTATAATTGATTTTGAATTTGAAAAAAAAAAATAATCAAAAATATTAAATATTGTTTTTTTTAAATATTGAAATAATTTTGATGTTACGAAACATAAAATTTGCATAAGATAACAAAACAAAATTCAATATTTTAATAAATTAATAAATATTTTTCGAAAAAAAAAACATTAAACGAATGTGTAAACTAATTTAATTGCAGAATAATATACCTATTTACAGATTATTTTTCCATATTTTGAAAATAAATGAGCCCAAAAATTTTGAATAAGTTTAATTTGATTAAAAAAATTTAATTTTATTACTGTCGGCTAAAAAAAAATAGGTATTTTTGACATAAACAAAATAAAACCAATAAAAGTAAAAAAATGAAAACTTTAAAAATGTAATCCTATCTTTTAAATAAAAATTAAAGTAAATTAAAAAGTATTTTTCTGCAAAATCTTTAAATTTTTTTAAATAAAATATTATAGAACTTGTATAATTCATATTGTAATTTGCTTTAAATTAAAAAAAATAATAAACTATATAAAATATTTTTTTTAATAATATTAAAATAATAACTTTGATGTTAGGAAACATAAATTTTGAAAAAATAACAAAACAAAATTCGATATTTAAATAAAATTTAAAATTAATTTAAATATAAAATTAAATAAATAAAGCATTAAACGAAATTGTTTTTTTGCGGAAAAATATGTGAAATATGTATATTTTGAAAGAAATATGCCATATAGAAAAAATATTTAATAAAACTGAAAAAAAAAATTTTAAACCAAAAATTGCTGGATGATTTCCAATTAAATTACATAATAGGATTTTGATGAAATATAAAACTTTTTAATCGGATAAATAGAGATTAAGTAAAAAAAACCTAATTTAAAAATAAAATTTCCTGTAAACTTTTTTCTTTAATTATTTTAAAATCAAAGAAATTGATATCGATAAAAAATTTTTTAATAAAATCCTCTTTTTTTTTTGTTTTTGTGAATCAATTACACAAGGGAACAAGTTACTTGTTGATTAAAAACAGGTTGTTGTTTTTAAACCTATTAAGGCTGATAAATCTAAATCTGGACTTGGTTTTTTTTAGATCGACTTTTCGTGATATACCATTTAGTTATGACAGAAGGCACTTCCACTACATGTATTGAAATAACATACATATTCAGTTAATAAAATACAAAACTCGCCAACAAAATTATCTTGGTTTTAAATGTGCTACCATTTTCGGAGATAAAAAAGTCGTTCTTAAAAAAATCAAAAAAAAATCCACAAAAATCTCAGTTTTCGTCTGATCTTTTGATTTTGTTCACAATGTTTTGAGAAAACTGAATTGAAAATCGCAATTTCCATACAAAAATAGAATTTTCTAAGTGTGTGTTTGCTGCTAAAAATTTGAGATACGATTTAAAATCAGCGACCTTAAATTAGTGTAAAAAATTCGTATATTTTTCCAGTCAACACACAAAAAGTTAAATTTTGTTTCCTTGTGTTATGATTTACTAAAAATAATTTAAATTATATATTTATATAAATTTTTATTAAAAAAGTATAAATAATTATATAGTTTTAACAGAAGCCGTTGAAAGATTTAAAACTTCATAAAGATATATGTATGGGCACATCAGCTTTCTATATAGTAATTGAATACACTTCCACTTATCTCAGATATGTCATCCTTTGTCAACTTATTTTCGAAATCCTAAAAGACATATCAACTTTTGCCATAACGGTACAGGCATATAATGTCAATTTTAATATAAGTACTCACCAATCTCTAAGGGCAACATTAGTAAGTAATTATCTAAGAAGAAAACGTCTTTAATGTTTTGAAATGTAACCCTACTATTGTCAATAACCAATACATAATACCCAAAAGTATATAGAATAAGAAGAGGTGCCAAGTCGGTAACAGGCCATTAAAATTACCACCAAGCGTACGTAGGCGCAATGTAGCGTATTTGGAAATACAAAGGAAATTGCAATTGTTATGGCTCAAAACTTACAAATTAATTTGATTAGCATTCGTTTTAATAAATTTTGTATCTTTTGGTGCTGAAAACTTTTAAATTTTCATTAAATAAGCCAAAATATTGCACACAAAATGTGTACTAAAACTACTGTTGCCCATGTTCGTTGAACAGCTCTTGTTATCATATATACTTTTTGCATAATACCTCGTTATATGTATATAAAAACTTTAATTCCGTCAAATTTGCTTTCATTCTTATTGATTTTCCCCCTTTGTTTTTTGTTGCAGCTGGAGTCACATGGCACTTTTATCTCCGACCATTTTGCCCCCATTCACACCATACCGGCACCCAATTTGTCGTTGCTAGACAACCATTTGCATCCCGAAGAAACCTATCTGCCTCCTTCGTCACCTAAACCTCAGGTGTACCACCAGAAGAAAAACCACTACCAAGTGATCGAGGACAATACAAATGATCAAACCCTTACCGACCCCTTGTCTGGATCCCAAAAATTGTTTGCACCCGATCCAGATCCTTCACTGCCAGCGGCTCAAGTACGCCCAGCCACCGAACCCTTTAATCAACCCAGCAATGGCAAACCTTTGCCCGCTGACATTCAAAGCAATCAATTGCCGTTGGCTCAACCTTTGGTGCAAATTGTAGGTGCTCAGGCTTCCAAGCAAATTGTGCCCGAAATCTATCCCATACAATTTACACAGCAGGCACATTTGCAGCCATTTGTAGCCGCCAATGTAGCAGCAGTCCAAGCGGCTCCTATACCCATCTATAATCCCACCTATCTGGTTACGCAATCGAATAACCTATACACGCAACATCAGCAACAATTGTTTAAGCCGGCTGCCGCGATTGCCGCCACACCAATTGTGGAAACGGGTTATGTTAATGCGGACTTGACACAGGAAGTAGCCAGCAATGGTCAGATTTTACAAGCCGCCAAAGATGCTCATAATAATATCCATCCTGTTTTGGATGTTGCGCCTCACTTTGCGGCGCTAATAGCCGCTCCCGCTTTGGATGAAGACCATCAATCGCTGGAGGCTGCTTCCTTCCATCTGCCTAATGTTGCCGGTCCACCCTCAGCGATAACGGGAACAACGCAAGCTGGTTTTGTGGTGTCCAACTATTATGGAAACTCACATCAGGATTCGACGCAACTGTTGCAGGCCTATGCCGAAGAGGAACAGGCTGAGGCTCACAGGCAACAGTATGAAGCATTGCAGCAACAGCAGCATCAACAGCAAGAACAATTGCAACAACTGCAACACCAACAACACCAACAGCAGCAATTCCAACAGCAAGAGCAATTGCAACAACTGCAACATCAGCAGCAGCAACAGCATTTGTATCAACAACAGCAGCAACAACAGCAAGATTTACAACAACAACAAATACAGCAACATCAAACATTTTCGCAGTTACCTTCGGCACAACCCCTGCAACGGCATCCCGTAGATCCAGCGGCAGCGGCCTTTGCCGAACACCAGCGTTTGGTCAAACAACAATTGGGAGCAGATACGCCACTACGGATCTTTGTGCCCGATGAGGAAGAGGTAAGGCACTTTCAAAGAGGGTCTCATAGCAATAGTGGTTTGTGAGGTCTATTACCATAACACCTTTATTAAATTAATAATAAACAAATATAAAGAAGTTCACAATTTATAATATAAACATAATATTAAAGATGTTTCCCTTTATATATTTCCACAACTCACTTGCTCCATCTTGTCTTTTCCTTGTCATATTCTTCTAGGCCCGTTTACGAAAACGTTCCGATGTCAAGGGCTCCTTTGAGGATATTGAGAATATCGAAGGCGTTGAAGACGAACAGCCCCAAGATGATGAACTATACGAAGTCACATCTTCGGTAGAAGTTTCCAATGAAAATCAACATGAATCACAAACAGAACAACAACATCAAAACCACAAACAGGAACACCAAGCAACGACGTTGAGTGAGGAGCAACAGTAGTCGAAGCGGAACACAAACCAACAACAAAAATAACAACTTCCACAAATCTATAAACCAAATTTTCCAAACGATATTTTTCGAATTTAATTTATAAGTTATCTAATAAAAAAGAGAAATTGTTATTTATTTATTATTTATTTAAAACATTTGTTTTCATTCGGCACTTTTTAATACATTGGAAGGCTAATATATCAGTTATTTGAACTAAACAACTGTTTTAGTTTATAAGTCATTGCCTTCACGAGGGTTAAATTCGGTTATTTATATGGTGTTGCCAGACATAAAAACAAACTGATGGTCGCTGTTTTTATGCGTTTGATATTGATGCAGTAAAAATTGTTGCCAGACGTGGAATTTAATTATAAAGTCGAATCAGATAATAGCAAATAACGTCAAACTAAAATAAAAGCATTTGCATATTTTGATTATTATAAAACTATATAGTAAGGGAATGGTTTCAAATAAAGTTATGAATAGAAAACAATTCTAAGAAGGAAACGTTACCATACTTGTAAAATTAAGGGTATATAGTTATTTTGGTCATAGACAAATAATTAAATATCGGAACATGACAGAATGTTACTCGATTTTAATGAAACTTTGTACGTTGGTTATAGGATAAAATTGCGCCATGTCCTGGTCCTGGGGAAAAAAATGCCACTGACTCCCAAATACCCGATAAAACATAAAACCAAGCTCAAAGTTAGCACAGTGCACATTGGTCGGAAATCGGAATTTTCTGGCCGAAAATCCAAAAATAAAACTGTCTAATTCTTACTTTTTTGTTTATCGAAATGATCTATTACAAACTGTCACTTTTTGCCATTTTTCCTTATTTTGCCCTTTGAATTTACCCTTCCTTCGATAAAAATTTTGAAAAATGTAGTCAGATAATTAAGAAGAATGGAGGACATTTTTTTCCTGTAAAGCTGGACAAAAAAGCTAAACAAAATGTCCGCCAAATTTTATACGCAATTTTTTTTTTAAATCTGACACTGGATTCGAAATCAGCGAACTCGAAACCCGCTTACGCAAATTATCACTTAAATTCAAGCATTTTATTAAAAAATGGCCGCCATTTTGTTTTATTTTTTTCAAAACTTGACTCCATATTCGAAATCAGCGAACCCCAAAAACCCCTTAGGCACAATATCAGTTAAATGCAAGCATTTTCTGAAAAAAAGTCCGACACTTGTATCCGCCATTTTGTTTTTTTTTAATTTTAGTCCGGATTCGATATCAGCGACGTCGAAAACCACACAATATCACAATATCACTGAAATTCAAGCATTTTTTTAAATGCTTAAATTTTTACGTTAATTATATTGCATGTTATTAAAAACTGTAAAACTGCATTTTTGAGGGATAATATGAAAAATTATTTTTTTGCTATTTTTTTTTTTTGCCGCGAAGTTGTATTTTTATAATTGTAAGTAAGTATTAAAAACAGTAAAATTGCACCACGACCAGGTCCAGGGGAAAATATGTCACAGGCCCTAAAATTCCCCCTAAAATGCAAAACCAAGGTGAAAGTTAGCACAGTTGCCCTGTGGGTTCTATTATAACCCCCTAAGTGTGGATTCTGGACCATGTTATAAATACTTTAAATTTTTTTTTTGTAAAAAAAATGTTTACTTTTTAATTAAGAACATATTTACCAATATGGATTTAAATACACCGTAAAATATATAAAAAAAATAATTTTTGAGGGATAATGTGAAAAATTATTTTTTTGATATTTTATTTTTTTTGCCGCGAAGTTGTATTTGTATAATTGTAAGTAGGTAAAAGAAACTCCAATCGCCGCAGGCTATGGGAACTTCTTCACTTGTTTAATTTAACACTGAAAAATAAGTTTTTGGATAAAACTTAATTGTTGCAACTGTCTATTACTTCGAAATTATAAATTTTTAATATAATAGTATTTTTATAATTCTATAAATTTTTTTTATAAGATGTTCACAATGTATATATCGTAACTTTATTGATTTAAAAATAAAATAAATGAGGTTACTTTAATTTGTTTAGTGTATTGAAATAATACACCAAATTGGCTATCGAGATCAGAATGTTTTTTATGGTTTGAGTTTATTCAGACATTTGTACTTTTATATTTTTATATGTTTATATTTTTATATTTTTATATTTTTATATTTTTATATTTTTATATTTTTATATTTTTATATTTTTATATTTTTATATTTTTATATTTTTATATTTTTATATTTTCATATTTTTATATTTTTATTTTTTTATATTTTTATATTTTTTATATTTAAAAAATTTTAAATGAACTTTACATAAATAAATGGTTTAAAATAAAATTAAGAAACTGAAATTAAACAACAACATAAAAGAGCAGACTTTTTTGGGAAAAAAGGGTTTTTAAAAAATAATTTTGAAATAAATAAATAATGCCGGTGATTACAACTTTTTTTAAAATGAAATGTTTCATATGGTAGAAGGTAAACAATATTAATTATTTGTCTAATTTAATATTCATAAAATAAATAAAATTCAAATTGTTTCGAAAAGTTGGTATGGTAACAATCTTAATATGGCATTCACATTGCTCACGGATCCTTTGGTTTTTAATAAAACAATGTAATATCGAAACATTTATTTTTGAATGTGGCTTTTTAAGTATAAACTATACATCTGGCATCACCGAGTAAAGCATTTGGCCGTTGTTACACAACCATTCGGCCGCTGTTTCTTTGTTTGACAGTT
Source organism: Muscina levida (assembly GCA_964034835.1). NCBI lineage: Eukaryota > Metazoa > Arthropoda > Insecta > Diptera > Muscidae > Muscina > Muscina levida. Next base: position 169,454,067 of record OZ035880.1, on the reverse strand, counting down.
CACTCAGTGTGTTTTTTTTTGTTTTGTGCACGCTTTTACCTTTCGTCGTGTGTTGCTGCGTTTTCTTATAATTTCACAAAATGATTATTCCAATCCGTTGTTTTACTTGCGGCAAAGTTATTGGCAATAAGTGGGAATCCTATTTGGGCCTTCTCCAAGCAGAGTACACTGAAGGGTAAGTTGCAGCGCAATGCTGGGAATTAGGACATCCGACTCATTGATTGCCGTTTTCATATTTCTTGCAGTGATGCTTTGGATGCCCTGGGTTTGAAACGCTACTGTTGCCGTCGTATGCTGTTGGGTCATGTAGACTTAATTGAAAAACTTCTCAATTATGCTCCACTCGAGAAGTAATGCAGTGGCAAACAGACAACTGTGGCGTAGTAGAATAATTAAATATAGGATAAGAGAGTTAAAAATAAATAGACGGTGGCGTATTTTTGAGTAAACAAATTTGTCTTTGTTTTTATTTATTAATTACAAAAAACGATGTTAAATTTACAAAACAAAAATAAAAAAGACTACAAAGTGATTGTATTACATTTTATCCATAAACCATGGTTGTCCATTGTTCTCACGGCGCTTTGTCAAAATGTCACAACCGTTATCCGTGACTAGCAGCGTCTGCTCGAATTGAGCTGAATAAAGGCCATCGGCTGTAACGGCGGTCCAATCATCAGGCCATTGTTCGGCTTTCGCAACACCTTCCGAGATCATGGGCTCAATGGTGAAGCAGTGGCCGGCTTTCATGACACCGACAGCAGAATTCTCTGAAAGTAACAAAAAAAAAAAAGGATATTTTGTTAGCGACAAAGCTGTTTACACAGTAACAATATGGCGATAATAGAGTTTTTAGTATGAACAATATGACGATAATAGAGTTTTTAGTATGAAGTGTGTAGACAGCATAGAAAATTTAACTTGGGAGACACTCTATTTATAAAAGTATGAAAATTATATTTTCATTATAAAAATAGACTGCTGCGTTGAAATATTTTCTATATGAAAAGCACCTCCCAATGATTCCAAATATTTTCTTTACAATCTTATGTTGTGATATTAAAATGCAGTTAATTTTCAGTATAAATTGAATTTCCCTAAGTTTTTATAGTTTTTTACAAAATTATGGATTTGTAGATTGGACTTTACCAAGCAATGTTTTGAGGAAGATGTTTTTTTTTACTCCAGATACCTCTGTCGGACAAATTACTTTGCACAGTTTAACATGATCGCTAGTACTACAAACTTCTTGATCATTTAATGTAAAAACTTAGAACGGTTAACTACGTACACGATGTTTCAACATTAAATAATTTTTTATATTCCCTACAAGACTGGATTAAATAAAAATCGTAAAGCACGTTTTCAGTAAAATCTACCTTTTTGAATAATCTTGTCTTTTAGAAAATAATCGATATATTGTTCGACACCCCGTTGTCAAATTGACCCATTCTTTACTTACTCGCATAATGAGGCACATTTGGGGCAGTGTGGAACAATCTATGGATGCCGTGACCGCAATAGCTCTTCACCACACTGAAACCATGTGGAGCCACATGTTTCTGTATAACATTTCCAATCTCACGGTACTTAACACCTGGTCTCACCAATTCAATGGCTTTGCTTAAGGCCTCGTAGGTAACACGCACCAATTTCTTGTGTTTCTCCGAAACATTACCCACAAAAAAGGTTTCGTTCAAGTCACCATGGAAGCCGTGATGATAGACAGTTACATCGACATTGCAAAGATCACCATCTTGCAGAGGTCTCAAATCGGGAATACCATGACAAATGACCTCATTGACGGAAGTACAACAGGATTTTGGGAAGTTATAGTAGTTCAAGGGTGATGGATAACAGTCCCTTTCGATGGCAGCTTCATGAACCAAACGATCCAATTCATCGGTGGTTACGCCCACGTCCACCGCCTTGGCAGCCTCGTTCAAGCACTCACGGCCCAAACGACCTGCAACTCGCATAGCTTCAATTTCATCATCATCCAACACCTTAATAGAGGTGTTCCCTCTCATGGCTTCCTCTGAAGCGGCTCTACCATCAGGATGGTCAGCATAATCGGGACGTTCGATTTTCTCGGGCACCGGCCGCTTAGATGTCTTTTCGCCCGGCCTCAGTTTGCCGGTGAAACGATATTGAGGCCAAGGGTTATAACCACAATCTTCGTTAAGTTTGGGTTTCGCAGCTCCTTCTGTAAACGCATCGCAATGACTATTATTTTCTAGTTTTATTACGAAATAACAATCGAATCTTACCAGCCAAAGCATGTATCAACTTGTGCTCCTTCCAGAATCCCTTAAAACATGGCTGAGAGCAAAAGTACGAACCAGGTATGCCCATCTTCAGGCATGTGGGACATTGCAAAGTGGCATCTTTGCCACAATTTGGTGTTTCACACTTTTGCACCATTGTTGCAAGAATAGAGTTTATATAAAATGCACTTGGTTTTTACGGGAATATGTGAAAAAATTTCTAAAAATAGTATTTTTCTACCGCATTTGATTTTTTTTCCTACTCTACTTTTTTGATTCGTGCAACGAGAAGAACAAGAGCAAGTAGGACAGTTGTCATAAACATATGGGTGCCAGAGAATGCATCATGGTAGGCAATGTTGCCAGATTCGGTATAAAGTTGCCATATGGCGAATTTGTGTAACACCCGTTGGCACAGTGGAGGTTAATGTTATTGTTACTACTATTTAACAGAAGATTCGCGCAACAATATCATGCTAGAGTTCTAAGCCGCAATATTTATGTTTGATTTGTAAAGCAACACCCACATATGTACTTTGACGTAGTTATTAATACTCATAAAATTAAAAGTATTGCTGCCGGCCGAGGACTTGTTGGAAAAAAGTGAAAATCCCAACCTCTTCAGTTCAAAACCAAGGTATATTATGCCTATTATGTCTTTGGCAGCCGATAATAATGGGTCCTTTGGATCTTCAGATTTCTTCGTATATGTAGATAACCGTGTATCCAAGTGTGCAATTTTTAATTAAGGCAACTCTGGTCCAAGGGATACATATTTTTTGCAACATTTTATATATCTTAGAATTTTGAAATTTGTAAAAAAATATTTTTAAAAATTGTATTTTGTATTTTTTCAATTAAAAACCACTTCAAATATTTTTTTAATTTATTTTGCCTATTTAAAAACCATAATTTTGAATCTTTCTTTATAATTAATATTCTGTAATAATATTTTTTTTAAATGTTGTTGACAGTGTGGTGATATTTTAAATTTTTTTAATTGAGGTTATTTTTTTAATTTTTTTTAAAAACGCGATTTTGTTATAAAATTCTTAATTACGAAAAAACATTATAAAATAAAAATTTTTCCTTTCAAAAATTAAACTTTTTAAATAAAAATGAGCAATAAAAGCTATTTTATTCGACCTTATCAAAAATTGAATAGAAATTTTAGAAAAAAATTGAAATAAATATTTAAAAATTTAATATTTTCCTAAAAATAAATTGCTTTATAAATTTGAATGTTTGCATATAAAAATGCATAAATTTCACATTTTTTATATTAAAATAATTTTTTAAAATTAGTATTTGTTTAAAACTCTTTCATATTTTTTGTAAAATTTTCTATTTTTTATTAAATTTTGTAATTTTGTTTAAAAAAAATATATTTTACTTTTGTTCATAAATCAAAATTCTTTGATAAATTTTTATTTTTGCACACATTACTTCTGTATCTCTTTGAAATTATAAAACTATGAAATAAAAGACTTATTTTGATGTTTCACCATACGAGTAAACGAGGTCTCTTGCAAGGATAAGCAAAAATACTTCTTGCCGTTTTCTCTCGAAATGTAAAACGTCGCTTGGTAGAAAATTACTCAGTCAAATTTTTGACTATTTTCACAAAAGACTTCGTGTCAGTCAGTGTCATCTTGCGGGGGCTACTTAATTCAGCCATTTCTGTCATATCGAGCCGTCGAATGCAGCTTTGTTATCGATAAACAGATGGTAGGTATATCTTGGGTCTTCTCTAGGATTTATCGTACTGTGAATATTTGGTAGATTTACCATGTCTATAGCCACCCTGATAAGGTCCAATCAGGTACGCTGGGATGGGCGTTAGTTTTTCACATAACACACTAGGCAGGCCCTTATATGCGATGGGTCAAAGGCTAATTCCGCGATAGTTGGTGCACACACTGGGATTGCCTTTCTTAAGCACATGACATAGAACAATTAGATTCCAAATATCGGACATGCATTTCTTAAGCTAAGTCGTTTTTATGAGCTGAAGCATGTTGTCAGCTCATCGCCGCCGGCCTTAAAAAGTTCTGCCGGTAGTCCATCAGCTCCCGCAGCTTTATAATTTTTAAACCGTGCAATTGCCGTGCTAATCTCTTTTTGGATCGATGGTGGACAAACTACTCCGCCAGCAGGGCAGCAGTCATATATTTTCTCAAGGCACTTATAAAATGCTCCATTAATGTCCTCGTCTTTGTCTTCTGTCGAGGCGCGTGCACTATGTTGGTCTTAAGTTATATGGGGAAAACAAATTTCAGAATTTTTTCGGTGCCACCGCCAAAAATGATAAGTCTTTGCATATTTTAGGATAGCCAAAGTTTGAGCACGATTGGAGTTTGTTAATCCGTTCCGCTTTTGGCATAAAGCTTTTAAGCTCCTACAGCCAAGTTTGGGGGCATATCTTATAAACGAATAGTAAAGTTTTGATGAAAGAAAAATCCAAAACTTATGAATTAAAATGTATGATTTCTCTGCGTAACCAACAGTTCCGCAGTTAGAAATAAATTTATAAAAAAAAAATTCCTTAAAAAATTCTATTTAAAAAATAATAAAAATATGCAAAACGAAAAAAGTGTAATGACACATTACCTATGAACAAAATGAGATAAAGATCATGAAAATCGATTATCTCATTTCGCTTTTATTCACAATCATTTTGGAAAATATAATTTTTTTCCATTTCAGGATATATGGGAGGTTGGCGTGTCCTTTGAGATAATTTGATAGAATTCAACACAGTTGTCAGTAATATATTAGAGACAAATTGAGCCAAATTTGGTTCAACGCTACCAACAATGTTGAAGAATGTAATTTGCAGGACATATTGGAGGTCACCGTGTCCTTTGATATAATGTGATATAATTCAACACAGTTATCAGTAATATAACACAGACAAAATTTAGTGTAATACCAACAACAATATTGGAAAATATATGTTTTTTTCCATCTCAGGATATATGGGAGGTGGGCGTGTTAAACTTAAACTTTGCATGATGTAAAAATATTTGGACTTGATGCGGATGTTGGCTATTTGCTTACTTACAGGATTAAAACTCGAGACCAGATGTCGAAGTCACATGGCGACTATCAATATTGCTATATAAATATCATTCGTCATATGCATCTTTGTCCGGTCCATCGCATTTTCTTTATGGCGGTGATGTCGGCCATATATTTGTTATTGTTGTAGTTGTAACAGCTGTAGGAAGTAGGTGGAATGATAATTCTTTATACCGATTTTCAATTTTATCGGCACTCGATCGGGCATGTATAATCCGATTATCATACGATCATTATTGGCAACTCTGTTACGTTCCTTTGTAGACAACAAGGTTTGTGTCAAGGATTGCTAGTTGTTGTTGTTTTTGAGTTTTAACTACCATTTTCCTCCATGAGAAATTTTGATAAATTTTTTCCTTTGGTCCTTGGTCCTTGCGCAATCTGGTTTTTTTTTGTAGTGGAAGCTTTTAGGATAAGTTTTGTTGGCTGGAGAACTCGAAAGTATTTGAAAAGTAATTTCTCATCAATGTTGGTGCCAGTGCCCCGGCTGGGAATCGAACCCGACACCTATGGATTGCAAATCTTTGTCGCTCCCAGCTGAGCTATCGAAGGTTATGTATTTGTGAGGACATCCGCCAGTTGGGTAGAGGTAGTGTTCAAATACTTGAATTTTTTAGAAAACCGGTTTCCGGTTTATTCGAAAAATACGTTTTTCCAACAAATTGGTTTTCGAATTTCAGATTTAGTAAAAAAGCGGGTTAACCGGTTTCTTTCGGTTTTTCAGAAGTTGTAAAATAAAACCAAATATGAAATTCAATATCCCAGTAGGAAGTGTCTGCAAGACATCCTCAAGGATAGGTGCATGACCATAGTAAATCGTTGATGACAATTAGGGGACCGTCCATACGAATCGTCGACGAAATTTTCATACAAGTGTCCGCTTTGTCATGCACGACCTGATGAGCGACAATGTCGGTCAAATTTTCGTTGATGCCTATACAAGCGACCTGCCGCCCACACAATCATGTACGACATGATGGGTGACAATGTCGGTCAAATTGTCATTGATTCCTATGTATGTCTTGAATTGTCATTCAAGCCATATTAGTAAAATATGGAATTTTAGCTGTTTTTTTTAGCTTTTTATTAGTATGACGAATTGTTATACGGCATCCACCTTCATTCGAGATTTCAAGTATAAAATTGGTGATGTTTCCTCGTCCGTTTAATAAACTTAAAATTTTTTACGTCAGATTCCATTTTTTTGTTCCCATTATCTTTGATTTTGTTGAATGTGTTTGATGCACGACAACATTAGTATTTTGTCGGTCAGCTTGTCGTCAACCGATTGTTTTGACGACAAGTACAAACATTTTTCACATTTTGTCTTGAGGACAACGTTGACGACAAAGTCGTGTATGACGGAACTTCCGTTTTGAAGTTAGTAAGTATCGTATAGGGGAATTTGTCACGTTTTAGGCTCTTTTGTTATATTGTTATATGGTGGCGTATGATTATCATAAGTAATATTAAACGTAAATCATATGCCTGGGAGTACAACAGTTTTATTGTAACTGCTACAAAATAAACCCAGTTTTGATGAATGGAAAAATGAAACTGTTGCTTATGTGGGGAAACGTTATATGAACAGATTAAAGTCAAACAAAACGTGACAAATTCCCCTATACGATACTTACTAACTTCAAATCGATATTAAATTATTATGGCATGTAACTTGACAAAACGAATGATGCAGAACTTTTTCTTTTAGGGGCTTCTTTCACTTGCAGTTCTTAGAATTGAGTCCTAAATGAGCCGGAAAATGTTGTACTGTGCTATGAACAAAATGAATCAGAGACAAATTGACGCAAATTTGGCTCAATACCAACAACAATTTTGGAAAATATATTTTTTTCTTTTCCAGGATATATGGGAGGTGGGCGTGTCCTTTGAAATAATTTAAGATAATTTAACAAAGTTATCAGCAATATATCAGATACAAATCGAGCTAAACTTGGTTCAATACTAACAACAACTTTGGGAAATATTAGTTTTTTTTTATAAGTTTCTATGGGAGATAGGCGTGTCCTTTGAGATAATTTTATATACATAATTCAAAACAGTTGTCAGTAATATGTCGGACACAAATTGAGTCAAATTTGGTTCAATACCAATAACAGTTTTGGAAGTTATAAGTTTTGTCCATTTCGGGATATATAGGAGGTGGGCGTGTCACGCCTTAAACGTGAAAAATTCCCCTGTACGATACTTGCTAAAATCCATATTAAATTATTATGGCATGTATCATGATATAACAAATGATGCAAAACTTTTTCTTTTTGGGATTACTTTCACGTTCTCAGAATTGAGTCCCAAATCAATGAGCTGAAAAATGTTGTACTGTGTAATCTGATTGTATTTTTAAAAGTTTTGCATACCATCTTTAACCAATCTAATGTGTTATACTTAATAAAGCTGTACAACAGTGATAATTTTAATACAAAACAATAGTATAACGTCTTAATTTTTTTAAATATGTTTTTGAGATGTGCTAAAAATACAGATGTTCTTTGCTATTGTGATTGGGTTTGATTTCTTTTATTTCGTTAGATATTTTGAAATTGTACAAGATGTTCTCATATATGTGCTATAATAAATGTGGTATGTACTTTGTTACCACTTCAACATTAGTATACTTTGTGATTTCTCTACTATTTTAAACTTCACTGTACTCTTATTGCATTAACGCACATGGCCATTATTAACACACAAACGCACACACACACACGCACATATCCTGTTACACAAACAATAATAGTCCTGTTGCAACTGTAGCATCGCCATCAACAGCAACAACATTCCAATGCATTCGAACCAGCAACATATCATTTAGACGGGGCAGCATGTGCACGAACTCTCCTTCGCTCCCCAATTGTTGTGTTTACCATAAGAACAAACGCCAACAAGTAGGTGACAACCGATTCGCAAGTGAATGGATGGATGGTTAGGCTGAATAACGAACGTCTGTTGTTCGTTCGTTCGCACACGTTCGTCGAATCTGGTCCATTCGGCGATGCTGGCTGTTGGCTGCTGGATTCTCGTCGGTAAATGTTTGAAAGTAATCACAGAACTCATTCAGTTGAGTACGAACTGCCAAACGCAGCGGTTGTTTGATAACGAATCTAGAATAATAAAAGCAGTCTTCCGCAGTTGACAAAAGTGTATAAAGATAATTCCATGAAATTGTTTGTTGTGTAGCGCGACCACGACGGCGATGACGACGAAGATAATGACAATTGAATTGTAAACGAGATAATTCACTTTTAATAAATTGTTTTGATACAAAGCAAATAAATTGCAATTTGCTTCGTGCAACATTCTGCAAAGAGAACGCAACAATAGTAAATAGTGTAAGGGGAAACGTAAAAGAAACAAAAAAAAAAACATCAAACAAAGAAAAAGAAGCGCGCGCGAATTTAACAAATACGAAAGAATTCAAGAAGAAAACAAATAGAAGTTGTAGTAAGTGATAAAGTGTAACAAGAAGCATATAACGTATATGTGAATAGCAGCTATTAAACAAACACACACATACTTCAATAAAAAAAATCGAAAAAAAAACAACGAAACCGTAACGGTAACTATTACAACTACATACATATATGCATGCATAACATTGTTAAAACATCAAGCATTGTTATCTAGCATCGTGCATGTGTGTGTGTATGTATATTTGCCACACGAACAGTTTGATGTTAGTGGTAGCTACAGCAGTGGTAGTAACGTGCAACGTAACAAAACGGAAAACGGAAGTGCTTCACTGTTCAGCATTTTGAATGAACGTTTCGCTTGGCGTCGACAGTTGTGCATGAGAGTCTAAGTGTGTGTGTTTGACTACGTGTTGGCGTAAATGTATGTGTGGGCGCGTGCTAGAGTTTGTGTTTGCATTTCACTGATATTTGATTTTGCCGTGTTCGTTGCTCGAAAATTATAACCGTTATTTGATTTATTAACAGTGCACCCGTGTGCCAAATAAAAGAAAAGCAAAGCAGAAAAAACAGCTAAAACTGCGAAAAAAAACACGAAAAACTAAACCGGGAAAATTCCACATCACAGTTTTTTTGTTCTCTGCTTAACGCGCTTTATCCTTTTGCAATCTCTGTTTAAGCGAGAGGTGTAATACAATACCTACATACTTACTTACATACTTACATTGATATTTACTCACTTGTGTGTACATGCAAACTACTCGTTTAAACGCAAATTAAATTAAGTTATGCGCTCGGTTTTAGTTGTTTGATTCGTCGAGTGCATGTAATTAAATTATTCAAAGCCAATTTTTTTCGCTAAAAGTTCCTGGATTTCCATCGAGTTTTTTTTGTCGCACAAGGTAAGTGACACTTTTGTAGTATGTAGTTAAACAGGAGGGGGTAATGTGACAAACAAAAAATAAAAATAAATAAATAAAGAAAAACATTGAATAAATGTTTGCTATTACTGATATGGTCATACAGTGGTGTTTATGAAAATAGCACTGCGTATGTTGATTTTTTTAAATGGTATTACGTTTTAGTGTTGATATTGATTTCTATTTTAATAGTAAATTAATTAGTAATAAAGCATTAATATTTGTCCAATAATCATATCATACTGTCATATCTAAGACCATTCACATTAAATTTTTGTGATTGAAACTAATCGAGCAACATAAGTCTAACTTCAGACAAATTTTGATCAGTAATTTATAAGGTAGTTTAATTAACTTAAAAAAAAACAAAATATATTAAAAAATAATGTTTTTACATTAATGTAGGTCTCCATTTCTCTCACATAATTGCCTTGTGTATTGCTATGATTAATAAGCATAAATAATGCAGTCATGAACAACACGCTGGAAAAATACCAACAAAAATTAATTGTTTAAAACAAAAGCTCTGAATTGGGGAAAAATACTTAAAAAACACAGTACAACATTTTTCAGCTCATTGATTTGGGACTCAATTCTGAGAACTGCACTTGAAAGTAACTCCAAAAAGAAGAAGTGCTGCCTCATTCGTTTTGTCAGGTAACATGCCATAATAATTTAATATCGATTTGATGTTAGTAAGTATCGTATAGGGAAATTTGTCACGTTTCAGGCTCTTTTGTTTGACATAATTTAGAACCACTAGTTCAATTTAGCTGAAACAAATTAAAAAAATTAAGAATTACAATTCCTTTAATTTTTTCATATAACGTTTCCATACATAAGCAACAGATTTTCCATTCATTTGATTTTGAACTGGGTTTATTTTGTGGCAGTTACAATAAAACTGTTATATGTTACTCCGTGGCGTATGATTTACTTGGAACATAACTTGAGATAATCATACGCCACCATATAACAATATAACAAAAGACCCTAAAACGTGGCAAATTTCCCTATACGATGCTTACTAACTTCAAATCGATATTAAATTATTATGGAATGCAACTTGACAAAACGAATAATGCAGAACTTCTTCTTTTTGGGGCTGCTTTCACGCGCACTTCTCACAATTCAGTCCCAAAATCATGTGTTGTACTGTGAAATGGGTTGGATGTGCTCCGACTGTTTCCTTCAAACAATGTCCTTTTAAGTTTTAAAAATCCTGAAATGTAACAAAACCTAAAAGTGACACATTGAAAATAAGGGAAAAGTCTAAAGAAATCAGGATAAATGGATACAATTATAAGGAAAGTTTAGTTGCGAATAAAAAGTATATTTATAATGTGATCAAAAATTTCCATTTACATTGAAAAATAATAAAGATAATTATGTACATTAAAAAAGCGAAATATTTTGTAGTAAATTATTTTACTTTGTTATTTTAAAAAAGACTTCAAACCTTATTTCCCTTTACACGCCATGAATGAGGTATGGTATAGCATCGTGCGTTATTTTAAAAATAATACAGAAAATTAACATTACGACTAAAAATGCCATCTTACTGAAATAGTTTAGCCTGTGAAAGAAAGAAAGGGCAGTATTAAGTCACTAAATTAAAAAATTATGTCATTCTCTTTTATATTGGTCACCAAACATAGGAAAACTGGCTCAAAAGTCGAGGTTAGCTAGAAAGGCCCGAAAATACCCATATGGATCTTATTTAACCCGCCAAGTATAAGTACACAAGTCATCGACAGACTTCACATTTTTTCTACTAAAAAAAATTGTTCCCATGATAAAAATTAACACTTCTGAATATCACTTAATCCGCTAAATTTTTTATTACACTTATATGAATTTTAAACTTAAGAGGGTTTTAAAAAATCCATATCAGAGTTTTTTCATCGGTTGGTTTGGAAAATGAAGCATCAATATAATGGTGCTAATTTTATCTGCTGGTCTCAGATATACTCAGATATACTAAACTTTGCACAGTGGGGCTTAAATGTTCACACACACACTATAGTAACAATGTACCACTTACTTTGACAAATAAGCACACCGACTGGCAATATTTTAAAACAATTCTGACGAACAAAGAATTACCTAGTTGTGAGCCAACTACAATATACCAACTTGAAGAAGAAGTTGAATTAATAACTAAAACAATACAAACGGCTGCATGGGAAAGTACACCCAATCCTCTAAAAAGAAAATACTCCAATTCGTATCCTAAAAACATAATAACCATGATTGCTATGAAACGAAAACTTAATAAAAGATGGCAACAAACTAGATTTCCTAACCATAAAACGGAACTTAACAGAATTACATCTAAAATAAGTTCAGAAATAAAAAAGTTTAGAAACGAATCAAAGTCTAGATATTAAAAAGGACTAAATAACAACAAATATACCGACTATTCACTCTGGAAAGCAACCAAGTTTATTAAACGACCTACAACACACATCTCTCCTATCCGAGATTTTAATGGTCAATGGGCAAAAACAAATAAACAAAAAGCTGAACTATTTGCGTCACACTTGTCGGAAGTATTCGCTCCAGGAAATGTTGAAGATGAGGATATTCTTCCTAACGACAACGAAGAGGATATGGCAGAAGTAACAACGTATGAAGTCTTTTATCATATTAATAAATTAAAAAGGAAGAAAAGCCCGGGATTTGACTTAATTACAGCGGAAGTATTAAGTCAATTACCTATAAACTTTATAATAAAACTCGCTCAAATTTTCAACGCTTCCCTCAAACTTCAGTACGTGCCATTATTTTGGAAAGTTTCTGAGATAATTATGGTAGCAAAACCAGGTAAACCACAGACAGATGTAAAATCATATAGGCCAATATCTCTGCTGCCTATTATTTCCAAATTGTACGAAAAACTAGTTCTGTCCAGAATCACTCCAGTATTACAACGAAATAACACTATCCCGTCGCATCAATTTGGTTTTAGAAACGCACATTCTACCATTGATCAGGAAAAGATGGTCTGCTTAGCATTGTTTTTAGATGTATCGCAGGCATTCGACAAAATTTGCCATGTTAGCTTGGTTAAAACGTTACACACCCTTTTACCAAAAAAGCTTTGCACCTTACTGTCGTCATATCTGGAAAATAGATTGTTTCGCGTGAAAGTTGATGATGAATTCTCTGAACTGAATAAAATTCAGTCAGGGGTGCCTCAAGGGAGTATATTGGGTCCATTACTCTATGTTCTGTATACTAGCGATATACCAGCAACATCAGGTACTTTAATAGCAACCTTTGCTGACGATACGGCAATACTGTCAGTAGAATCGACGGAGGAAGCTGCAAACCAAAAGTTACAAACTGCTCTGAACGCAGTACTTGAATGGACAACTAAATGGCACATTAAATTGAATAGTTCAAAATCCACGCACATAAATTTTACAAATAAAAGCCTTCAACATCTAAGAATATTAATAAATAATCATCAAGTGCCTTATGCAAATACTGCTAAATATCTTGGTATGACACTAGACGCTAAACTTCGATGGAGCGAGCATGTTAAAATCAAAAGTAAAGAACTCCAGCTGAAACTAAGAAAAATTAATTGGCTTATAGGTAGAAAGTCAGAGTTAAGCATTGAAAATAAGCTGTTAATTTACAAACAAATGATTAAACCCATATGGACATACGGAGCCCAACTATGGGGATGTACTGCACCTAACAATATCGCCATCATTCAGCGTATACAGAACAAAATACTTAGATGTATAGTCAATGCTCCTTGGTATATACGAAACGAAGATCTGCAGAGGGATCTTGGAATAAATCCAGTTGAACATGAAATTGGTAACATTGCCACTAGGCACAACAGTCGGCTGCTGATTCATGTTAATCCTGAAGCATCGGCCCTAATAAATCCCAGCGGCGTTGTACGCCGTTTACAAAGAAGGAAGCCTTCAGATCTTATTAATATTTAAATGTCACCTGCTTGAACGTTTCGCATAATAATATTATCTATAAAATAATGTAAAATTTAATTATAAGTCCGAAAAAAATTGCTTGTTAGTTATTAATAACTAGTTGCAGTGAATAAAAAAACAAATAAAGAAAAAAAAAAAACTATAGTAACAAATAACTTTTGTTAAACATGGTACCGGTCATGTCTACTGCATTCCTCCGCATGATCATCTCCATTACGGGGTTAAAGACATCCCATTGCTTTGTCTAAAGGTGGTTGCAAAAATCGATGTTGGATTATCCAAATCTTTGCAGATTTTAGGATAACCAAAGTTTGAGCACGATTGGAGTATGTCGTTCCTATAGCCAAGTTTGGGGGGCATAACTCAAGAATGACTAGTCCAATTTTGCTAAGACAAAAATGCGAAATTTAAAAAACTCCTTTAATATGTTTATATATCATTTCTCTGTGTTCGCAATTATAAATAAATCTATGGAAAAACAAAATATTTATTTTTATTCTATTTAAAAAATAATAAAAAATCCAAAACGGAAAAATGTGTAAAGTCTAACTACTTTTAGGTATGGAAACATAACCTATGAATAAAGTGATCTTTTTTCACAAATATCTCATTTTGAAAAGAATATTGATTTTCTATTTCAATGAATATGGATAATCGTACTGAATGAAATTGAAATTTTTTATTAATGATATGGGCAATTCCATATTCGCATATGTGACAAGTGGCAATTTTTAATGAGATCAGAAACAATTAAAACTTGTTTTTTTTTGTGTAATACTTAAGAAGCTCTGTATTTAGTAAGAGAGACACAACAAAATATTACCAAATAAAAAGCTTCTTTCACAAAAACACAAACTAGTGCGAATTGAGTTGGACTTTTTTGATAAAACCGCTTTGAATATGATTTGGAATTGATACGAACATTTTACAAATTGGTACTGCTGATCTAGCATTTCAAACAATAAGACTAACACAAGAACAACGTTGTGGAAATTTATTTTCAAAATGCGAGATTGGGATTGTACTGAGCAAAAAAGTCCACTAGACCATAGGTCTACGGTGAAAATCGAGCTTCCACATTTTCACTTGAAGTTTTTTCTCCAACTTTATTTTTTTGGAAAAGTTGCAAATTTTCTTGGGCTCATATTTCGTAAACTATTTGAAATTTTGACTTATTTTCAAAAGTAAGGTTATAGCTATTGTCTCGGGCTACAATTTCTCTGAACATATTACTTAGATAAACCTTCGTTTTCATGGTCAAAAAACTATTAAAAACGGGCTTGCTACCACCTTTTCCCTATCTAAACGAAGATCTCCTTGTACCAGTAACATACGTAGCAAATCTGATCTTTACGCCACTAATGGCTCATGAGATAAGGTCGATTAATATTTCGGTTTGTGTGGGCGGTGTCACTCCCCTTTGCCTATTTATGTTTTCATGTAGCCTATGATAGTGACCCTACGGACAGTAGCACACCGTGATAAGTGCATTGCAATCGAAAAATCGGTAATTGGGACTAAAAAACGATTTTTTTTAAAAAGGAGAGTGACACCGCCCACTTTCCACAAAAAAAGTAATTTTTCTTGTACTACCAACTGTTGTACCAAATCTCGACTTCGTACCTATAATAGTTTTTGAGATACAGCCATTTGTAAGACTAACATATGAAAATGGACTACAGTGGGCCAAACCTTGCAATTTTAAGGCAAAAACAGACGGCTATGACATTTTATTTATAATTAAACTTAAAATGGTTTCATACTCAACCACGTTACTGGCTTATAAGTGCGTAAAGGTATTGCCTTAAAAATTAACATATATTAGTTTTTCTCTAAAAGCTGTTTAACTTCGTTGTTATATTTTCGCTGCTGCCCTAATACATAGAATAATTTCAGTTTTCACCAAAATATTAGGCTTCCTCCATTGTGCATTCGTCAAAAGTCGTTTTAAATAAATAATTTCCTTTAACCTAGTGCATGTACGTTAGACCATTTCATTTTACCAATTTTTTCGAAAAGTCATTGGGATAATATATTTTCTAATTCTACTTAAAAAAACAAACATTTTGGTATATAAAACTTGAAAATTGATCGACGTTTAGGGGTCGCGCAAAATCGTTTAAGGTTTTTGGCTGCAAAAAGGCATGTTTCAAAAATACTGATTTACTTATATGATTAAAAGTTGTGATACGCTTGACCGATTTTGATCAGAATAGACTTGTTTTAAAGGTAATAATATTTCACACATTTTCTGTGAAGACATCAAAACATTTCAGATAGTAGTTTGAGTTTAAGAACCCTTCAAACGTAAAAATTTAAAATTTTTAATTCAAAATTTACCTACTTTTGCCCATTAAAAAATTATTTTTTTTAGTTTTGGCTCTAATGTTTGTATATCTTTAAATGCACAATTGACAAACACTTCCTAACGATACTTTTGATGTATAACATAATGAATAGAATTTTTAATTGTTGCTGAAATTTTTACTATTTCGCTGGTGATGAGCTATGGACTCCTATGTGCTGGTGAGTTCTCACGCCTAACGGTTACTATATCACTGCACACAGCTGTGCTAATATTTGTTTGAATGATACGACGACCGACTGCTACTATTATTGTGATGATGGAATATTTATTGTTGTTGTTGCTGTTATTATTTTTTTTTCATTTTCTGCCAATGGATCTCTTATCAGTTGTATGACCATCCAAACGCTTCTCTAGACATAACACTATGTGGCTCAACACAGATACAAGACGATTCACACACACACACACACACACACACACTTACACACAGACACCTATAGTTAATACTTGCACTAGCTATCAACTTTCTCTCTCTGTGTGATATGGATTCTATAGATGACTGCTGGATTTTATTCATCAATAAATTTGTTGACAATACAGAAATATTTTATGGACACATATGAGCAGGAACATCGACCGACCATATATCGACTATTCGTATATGTTTCTTTGTATGTATGTATATACGTATGTAATTTGGACATGGATTTCCCCAGTAGAACTGTGTGTTGTGTTGCATTGTATTGATATGTCGTAGTATTTGCTATAACTGTGTTGTTTATTATGGTGATTTTCAAGCTTATCTTGTCTTTCACTCTGTGTATGTGCAGCCAGCCAGCATTTCATTTGTATCAATGTGCCATTCCTCCCACCCTTGTATCGGGCCCATTTGTGTATAAGCCCAACTGTCTATCTATCCCAAGCTGTCCAGCTGTCCAAGTGCCCGTCCGTCTGTCAATCTCTAGCTATCTGCCAATCTTGTGTCGTCTTTAAGTAATAACGAACGATTCGATTTTTTTTTGTGAATAAGAAGAATTGCTCTCGTATTATGGCAAAGAAAAGAAAAAGCCGACACAAAAATGGGGAAAAAAACAACACTAAACTGAAACTCAATTCAAAATTCTATGATGCGATATTTCGTTGCTGTTTGCCGCCGATTACAGCAACAATCCATCATCATACCCTCTTCGTCTCTCGCGCGCTGGATATTTCTTTGGTCCATCTATAAATAACAAACGACACGTTTTTTCATCACATTTTTGTTGTCGTTGTCGCTGAAATTTCTTTAGTTTTTTTTTCTCATATCGTATCTCTTGTGCCTTTTATTGTATCTTTGATACGATTCTGCACTTCAAATTACTACGAGCACTGGATGCGTTTTATGTTGCCCATTACTACGTTATTTGTTTTGGTTCTGTTTGAGTTTTGTTTTGTGTTTTTTTTGCATTTGTTTCTTTGTTTTCTTTTTTATCAGATTTCATTAAAGAGATCACTCTCGATCTTTTGGGGTCCAACGCAGACACACTGTGTCCCCACAGACAGTTCATTGTTCTTACAATATTTTTGTTAGTGCTGCAGCTTCGTGGGTATACGAGTATGCGTAATAAAAGGCAGAGAATTTTAGTTATAGAGATGTGGTCGAGGTAAATGTAAGTGTGAAAAGAGGCGAATTATATTAATATAGAAAAAGTATCTTAAATGGTGTTTTATATGAAACAACTGTATGAGGCGTATATGTAGGGAAAGGTACTTTCGGGTAACCGTTTTAAATTTGTATAAATACCCAGTAGGAAGTGTCTGCAAGACATCCTCAAGGATAGGTGCATGACCATAGTAAAACGTTGATGACATTTAGAGGACCGTCCATACAAATCGTCGACGAAATTTTCATACAAGTGTCCGCTTTGTCATGCACGACCTGATAAGCGACAATGTCGGTCAAATTTTCGTTGATGCCTTTACAAGGGACCTGTCGCCCACACAATCATGCACGGTCTGATAGGTGACAATGTCGATCAAATTGTCGATGATGTATTGAATTGTCATTCAACCCATATTAATACTTTTGGAAAACTACTGACCAAGAGAGAAGTGAAGGTAATAAACTTTTATACGGCATTCACATTGATTCGAGATTTCAAACTACGAGATTTACTCGTCCGTTTAGTAAACTAAAAAATTTTACGTCATATTCCACTTTTATATTCCATTTTTATTTTCATATTCCATGATTTTGTTGATTGTGTATGATGCACGACAACATTAGTATTTTGTCAGTCAGCTTGTCGTCAACCGAGTGTTTTGACGACAAGTACATAATTTGTTCACATTTTGTCTTGAGGACAGCGTTGACGACTAAGTCGTGTATGACGGAAATTCCTACTGGGTATATATAATTTTAAAGTCAAACTTTGTTAAAATTAATTTTTTTAATGTTGTACAGTAGTTTGAAATCACTTTGTGGAAATGTTTCTGTAATTTGTGGATAGAGCAAAATATATTGATGGATACTCTTGCGGTGTTAACCAGATAATACGCAACATTTTGGGTCTCTAGTAAGTGTGGGAGGAATCTGAGAATGATGGTTAGAATATGCGACTATCATTGCTTATTTATTATTTGCATTTGTTGTAGGAGAACTTATATTTATAAGCATAGAAAACATACATACATGGTATGTCACAGAACCTATGAAAACTATATATTAGAGAGGCAACGAAATGTATCGGCGGAAATTTAAAAATGTTTTTTACTAGAGTGTTCAAATACCTCCTTTTTTTAGAAACCCGGTTTCCGAGTTATTCGAAAAATTGATTTTTTTGAAAAATCGGATTTCTAATACAACATTTGAAAGAAAACCGGTTTAACCGGTTTTTTCGAGTTGTTCCTAAAAAGTTAAAAATATTTATAAAAAAAATAATTTGGTTTAAAAAAATGCATTTATTTAGTATGTAATATCAATACACCCAATGCGATCGTGCCCAAATCCTACATTTAGTAAAACTATAGCAGGACAAAGTTTTGGAGAAAAAACTAGAAGTCTAGCTACGCCCCATGTGGTACCTCCCATACCCATCAGGTACCACCCATTTTAGAAATCGATTAATATTATTAATATATCCAACGCGATCGTGACCATATTCTGTTTTTAGTAGTGCTCAAACAGGATAAAATTTTGGAGAACCAATTTGGAAGCCTAGCCACGTACCTGCTGGTACCTCCCATACAAATGCACCATTCCGCCCACTTCAGAGATGGAGTAGTAATATCAATACACCCAACGTGATCGTGTCCAAATTCTGTATTTAGTAAAGCTAAATCAGGATAAAGTTTTTAAGTCTAGCCACGCCTCATCTGAGACCTTCCATACAAATGTACTATTCCGCCCACTCTAGAGATGGAGTAGTAATATCAATACACCCAACGTGATCAGGCCCAAATTCTGTATTTATTAAAGCTAAATCAGGATAAAGTTTTGAAGAAAAAAACTTTGTCTATCCACGCCCCTTCTGGTACCTCCCATACAAACCTACCACTTCGCCCACTTTAGAAATCGAGTAATGATATCAATTTACTAGAAAATTATATGTTTTACTGAGGGTAAGGGTATATGTAAGTGGGTTTACCCGACTGAAACTTTCTTACTGGTTAAAATAGTGTTTGATACTGAAAACACGCGCTCACTTTTTGTGCAAGTAGGATTTATTTACAAAACAGCGTTTAGAAGGATGTTGAGCTTTTCTGTCCATTTATTAAATCTATCGAAATAGTTGAAATTACCATATAGGCTTGTGTCATTGCAATTTGTTTTCACTGGTGGATTTTGGATGTTATTTATGGTCCTATTTAAATCGTTGCAAAGACTACTATTAGGAGATTCCCCCATCTCACAATCTGAACTGTTACTAGACTCTGCCGTTGTTGGGGAAATTGCAGGATAAAGTTATTTAAAAGCTTGTTAGCAAATTCCATCGTATCCGCCTTTTTAGACTACTTTACACAGGATTAGCTTGTAGGATATTTTCCGGTCCTGATACATATAATTAATTTTGTAAACGAGAATGTTTTTAGAAGCTTTTTAAAGTTTTATATTCAATTTCATATTAATTTAGAAAAACCTTTATACATTTTATAAACAAGAATGTTTTTAGAAGTTTTGTAAAATTTTAAAATTTAATTTCAAATTAATTTATAAAAATCCTTTTACATTTTATAAACCAAAGTGTTTTTAGAAGCTTTGTAAAATTTTAAAATTCTATTTCAAATTAATTTAGAAAAAACTTTTAACGTTTTATAAACGAGATTTTTTTTAGAAGCTTTGGAAAATGTTGAAATAAAATTTCAAATTAATTTAGAAAAATCTTTTTACATTTTATAAACAAGAATGCTTTTAGAAGCTTTGTAAAACTTTAAAATTCAATTTCAAACTAATTTAAAAAAAAACCGAGTACCCGAAGGAAAAAACTCGGTTAAACCGGTTATTCGAAAATCGCATTTTTACAAAAACCGGCATACGGTTTTTCGGTTTCGGTTTTGAACACCCTATTTTTTACATATAAAAAATATATGACGGAAATTTGAGTAAGATCGGACAACTATTTCCCGTCATAAGTCTATGTACCTAATGTCCATGCGCGTTGTGTCATTAGGTCCACAAGTATTGCGACATAAAGTCCATGAACCTTATGACATTCGTCTAAATATAAGCCACGGCCCAAGCTCCATGGATCTTATGACCATGGACCCTATGACACGCCACCAACTTTGGCACATAAAATAGGCACCCAAACGGTATTTCAAATACACAAAAATTTTGATCGGCCACGCCCACCCTTAAAAAAAAAATTTGTTTCCCTTCGCACCCCATGAATGAGGTATGGGATATTTTAGATTCACAACTACGGCACCTACTTGTTTATCGACGAATGCGAACGTCACTGTTTGAGAAGCTCTTGCTAGACACGCCGATTAAATCGACAGTTAATACTGCGAAGTTGCTGTCAACAACATTCGAGGGGAGCCGACAATTAAAGAACAATTTTTTTAAGATGACTGGAGCCTGGTTTGAACCTGCGATCTCCCGCATGGTAGTCGCGTGTTCTAACCGCTATGCCACGGCCGGTCCTACCCTTAGGGGCTGAAAATAGGGAGTAGATATGTTAGGGAAAAAATTTAAGAGGGAAGTACAAGTGGAAGTCGGCCATACATTTCACCCCTCCAAGAGGCACCATCGGAGCAGCAGAAGTTCTTTTCATAAAAATATTATGAAAATACCAAAAAATGTATATGTTCTGAGAAACTGTTAGGGTTGCATAAATATTAGGGGTCGGTCATATATTTGACTTCCCTAGGGGCACCTTTCGGGCAGTTAGAGCGGATTACATTTTACCCCTCTAGTAGGCAAAATGGGATCGGCAGGCGATGATTTCATAAGAAACAATATTAAGGGTTAGATATGAAGGATAGAAATGTTCTGAAACTGTTGGGGTTACAAAAATATTGGGGATCGGTCACACATTTGAACCCTCTAGGTTTACCTTTCGGACAGTTAGAGCGTTGGGAGCAAAATTTATAAAAAATAAATTTTTGTGTGGGATCCCCTTTAGGGGGTGGAGGTGGGGGTAGATATATTTGGGAAAAATGTTAGCAGGTTAAAATGACTGGGGCTCGGTCACACATTTGATCCCACAATGGGAGCGGCAGGAACTGATTTCTCAAACAGTTATTAAAAATAAAGTATGCCGACCACCTTAAAGGTTGAAGATAGAGGGTAGATAGAGTCTGAGAAACTAAAAGGGTTGCAAAAATATTTAGGGATGATCATACATTACACCCCTCTAGGGGCAACTCTGGGACAGATAGAGCAGATGAAACAAATTGTATTAAAAAAAAAAATTCTGTATGGGTGCCCTCATAGGGGGTGAAGATGAGGGAAGGTATGTTTGGAAATAATTTCAGGAGGGAAATGTTACTGGGGGTCGTTCATACATTTTAACTCTCTAGGGGCGATTCCGAGCCAGCTGCGGGGCTTATTGTGGATTTTTTCCACAATACGAAAAGTTTCTCGTCAAAAACCGTGGGCTCGATATTGATTTTAGACCATGGTTTCTTGGGAAAATTTTCTTAGAATTCATCGTAGATTACGATTTTGATAACAGCTTAGTGGATTTTTTTAATCCATACAAATTGACCCACTCTAATACGTATGTTTTCTGTTAGTACACTGAACAGTCAATCTTTGCGTAAAATGTAGGCTAATGGAATGAATATTGACTGTATCGTATCCCCAGGGACACATTTCGGGCAGTTAAGCGGTGGGAGAAAAATTAAAAAATTTGATATTTGTATGGAAGCTTTCTTATGGGGTGAAGATGGGGGAATGTATAATGGTGAAAATGTTAGGAGGGAAAAATTACTGGGGTTCGGTCATACATTTTACCCTTCTAGGGGCGACTCCGGGGCAGTTTCGGGGCTTGATGTGGATTTTCCCCTTCCCATCCAACTTTGATCACAATGTGCTGTCACTAAATACCACCCCACTCCACCAAATTTTGGCTCAGGCATTTGTTTTCCCAACCACACAAAATTAGGGTTCGGTTCTCTAAGTATGGGAATTAACACGTTGTTGCGAATTAACACGCTTTCTATTTTAGATTCACAACAAACGCCACCTACTTGTTTATCGACAAATGCGAACGTCACTGTTTGAGAAGCTTTTACTAGACATGCCGATTATTTCGACACTTATACTGCAATGTTGCTGTCGACAACCTCGAGGGGACTGGCAATTAAAGTAAAATGTAGATGACTGAAGCCGAGAATCGAACCACGGATCCCCCGCTGGTAGTCGCGTGTTCTAACCACTATGACACGGCCGGTCCCAAATGCCTAAATTCATAACTTCCATACAAATGATGGCATAGCTTTAAAATTTCGCACATATAGTCTTTAGGCAGATACGACATTGCAAACCGAATATGGGCGTGGTCCGCCCCCTTTTAGTATATACAGTCGAAACTCTCTATAACGAACTCCTATATAACGAAGTTTTCTTTATTGCGAAGCGATTATAAGAACACTGTGTTTTGGGTCTACTTTAAGTGTATTATAATCTCCATATATCGAATTTCCCTATAGCGAATATTTCCCTATAACGAAGCATTTTTGCGACCGTAACTTCAAAATTTAAGCGATTTCAATCTCCATATAACGAATTTAGGAAAAACCGAACGCACGCACACCAAAGAGAAATCCACCCCGCTTTGTTGTGTGTTATTGTTGTTTTTATTGTTGCTCGGTGTGTACTTTGATGCTTTCACAAAGCACAAACAGAAACTGATGCTTTGAATCGATTATTTACCATAAAATTGAATGTGTATTTTGGGGAACCACCGAACTATGCAAGTGACAACTGGAATCTCTCACATTTCATGCAGTCGCTATCAGTTTGCCTTTGCATAGCGCGAGTGGAAAAATTTACTTCAAACCAAAATAACTGACTACGACAAATAAAAAATTTTAAAAGGAACAAAATTGTTTTTCTTTTCTATATAGCGAATTTTCTTTATAGCGAAGTAAATATCCAGTCCCTTGGAATTCGTTATAGAGAGTTTCGACTGTATTCCATACATCCACCCTTTCTATACAGAAACTATCAGTTGGTTTTTTTGAATTAATATTCGCTATCAACTTTACTTCTATTACATTGAACTATTCATACCCTAACCCATGGGGCTGACCGTAAGATAAATTTGTTTCAGAATTTTTACGACGATTGAGCCATGTCCGTCTGTATGGATGGCTGCTGGGCAGGATAACTCGAGTAAACCTTCACTGATCCCTGTAGAAGTTTAACAGTAATAATATTTTCCAAAACAATATTATGGGATTGGAAATAGGCGGAATAGCCGCACCCCTTCTGGTACCACCCCTACCAAAAATTACATATTTTAAGAAAATACATATATCTGCCATAACTCCCAAGCGGTCAGCTGGAGGTTATTTAAATTCGGTCAGTATACTTATCTCGTAATCTTACACAGTACAACATTTTTCAGCTCATTGACTTGGGTCTCAATTCTGAGAGCTTCACGTGAAAGTAGCCCCTAAAGTTGAAACACATTTAAAAAAAATTAAGATTTACAATTCCTTTAAACTGTTCATATAACGTTTCCCTACATAAGCAACAGATTCACTTTTCCATTCATCAAATGATTTTGAACTAATTTTAATCTTCTCCTAGGTACCCTCCTCTATCCAAATGACCTTAATCCATAAGATAGTTTTAATAACCGAAACTTTTAAAACAACCAAATAGATGCGTTGAAACTTTTCACATTGTTAAGTTTTTCTTAGTATTACGTATGAGTTATATATAAATTAAACGTTAAGTATACGCTCCAAAAGACTTAGATGATGAGTTAAGGCTTTAAAAAAACCATACTATGTAATATTGCATGCAATGCAACAAATATCGACTACATCCAACCCCAACATTTTGAGTAATAAAGTATTCTCTAATTTCAACATCACTAATGTCTTTCTACATCTTTGTCATCACCCACTTGCAGCGATCAACGGAAAGTAAATTGAGATCTTTTTGGCGCTCATTTGTGTGGCAAGTGAAAGGCGAGTGGACGCGCACATACTATGTACGAACAATATAAATGGATCCTCCTCGTAAATATCGCGTAGTGCATACAAACGAATATGTACAATCAAAATGTATCATAATAACAATAATAAATAAATTGTATACGAGAAACGCATGCAAACAAAGTGTGTGTGTGTGGAGTGGGAACGGACATAATTTTTATTGTACTAATAATTAAAGATGTACAAGTATTTCATATACATATTAGGGTGAGTTCATTTTAAAAAGTTATAGAGTCGGGTCCATTTTCGGTTCGGATACGACTTTTGGATTGGGACTAGAAGCGTGTTAATTAACAATAAAGCGAGCAGCTATCCCATACCCCATTTATAAGGTGTGAAGAGAATTTTTATTTTTTTTAAGTACAAATTAAGCCATCCTAATTCATATGTTTATAATCGTTTGTACGTATATGTATCTGCTGTTTTTTTGTATGCTTTTTTTCTTTTCTCTCTTATGATCGTTTTTGTTATAACCACTTCTGGTAGAATAATTGCGGTCGTTTGTTTCTGGAACCGGAATCATTTTTGTACGCATTTTTATATGATTGTATTTGTGTGTGTGTATTTTTTTTTTGTTAAATTAATTGTTCTTTTATAGAAATGTGCACACAAATGTATAGTGTTTATGACAGCTGTGTAGTATTTACGAGAATTTACAAACAAATGTTATTTAAATGGACACAAATTTTAATAATAATGTAAGAGAGAGAAACAGACTATGTACATTCGCACAAACAAAAGACAGTTTTCAAATGTTCAAAGGAACATAACAAATGGTTTTGCACAAAGTTGTTTTAAGTGTGTTTTATTATTTTGAAAATCTGCTAATGGTGACTATATAAACGCCAAAGCAATTGGCTATGATAAGAGACAGCGGTGTTATATTGTAGTTTTTAATATGAATGTAGTTATGTTTGAGGCAAAATCTTGTGAGGGACATGGTAAACTTAGCATTTTAAGATTATACAGTACAATACATGATTTTGGGACTCAATTCTGAGAACTGCACGCGAAAGTAGCCACTAAACCAAGAAGTTCAGCAGCATTCGTTTTGTCAAGTTGCATGCCATAATAATTAAATATCGATTTGAAGTTAGTAAGTTAGGAAATTTGTCACGTTATAGGCTCTTTTGTTGTATTGTTATATGGTGGCGTATGATTATCATAAGTAACATTCCACGTAAATCATACGCCACGGAGTACAACAGTTATACAAAATAAACCCAGTTCAAAATCATATGATGAATGGAAAAGTGAAACTGTTGCTTATATAGGGAAACGTTATATGAACAGATTAAAGGAATTGTAATTCTTAATTTTTTTGTAAATTTGTTTCAGCTAAATCGGACTCGAGTTGTGTCAATCAAAAGTGCCTAAAACATGACAAATTCCCCTTTACGATACTTACTTCAAATCGATATTAAATTATAATGGCATGTAACTTGACAAAACGAATGATGCAGAACTTCTTCTTTTTGGGGCTACTTTCACGTGCAGTTCTCCGAATTGAGTCCCATATCAATGAGCTGAAAATTTTGTATTGTGTTATATTACTCTTTCAACTATGTTAAGTTATTGAGGTATATCTTAATGGAAAATTATGACATTATTTCATTATTTTTAATAAACGACAAGGAAATTTAAAATATGCCCAGCTTTTTTAACCAGCCCTCGTTCTACTATATCACAGGCTCCATCATTGTTAGCGAAATGTTTGTAAACAATATCGTTATGATATGAAGTTTTTAACTCTTTTAATTACAGTATACTATTCCAAAAATTAAAATTGTAATAAATATCACATTCAATAAATTGTATAATATCAGTTTCCACTCAATAGT
This sequence comes from Muscina levida, assembly GCA_964034835.1. Lineage (NCBI taxonomy): Eukaryota > Metazoa > Arthropoda > Insecta > Diptera > Muscidae > Muscina > Muscina levida. The sequence continues at coordinate 169,427,599 of OZ035880.1, read as the reverse complement.
TACAAATATATACATATATACAATTTTTGCGTTGCAACTTTTTCTGTACATTTGTTTGTACATGTCAAATTTATGAAATCATAAAATTTGATATTTAAATAACGTATATAATAGCAGCTTTGACATTTGAACTAATAAATAAACAAATTATTATATTGACAATTTATAATAATACACATAATTAGAAAAACTGTGTACACAGTTTGACAATGCGTGATTTTGTATGTATTTTAAAGGATATTTTGTTTAATACACGAAAATTTATCTTTGGATTTCAAATTTAAATCTAAATTTAAACATTTGGATGCCAATTTTGTGTAATAAATTTATTTTGGTTTTCTTAGAATTCTACACAACGTTGTAAGTTTCTATTGTAATATATTGCAGAAAATGGGGAAAATATCCTAAATCTCTGCGGGTTTAAATGTATAGAAGAATATAAATGTTGATCTTCAGAATTTTTATACCATCAACCTTAGGGATAAGTGTAAATAGCTTTTGATACAAGAAAAATTATGAAGCATTAAAGCAGACGTGTTAAACGCCAAGTATCTCAAGACAAAATTCGTTTCAGAATTTTTAAGACGATTGAGCAACGTTACAGGATAACTCGAGTAATCCTTAACTGATCCCTATGAAAATTTTTCAGTGCTAATATTTCCTAAAGTGTAGCAATGGTATTGTAAATGGGCAGAATACTCTCACCCCTTGTGTTACCTCCCATACCAATTGACCTACACAGTACAAAATATTTCGACTCATTAATTTGGGACTCAATTCTGAGAACTGCACGTGAAAGTAGCCCCAAAAAGAAGAAGTTCTTCATCATTCGTTTCGTCAAGTTACCTGCCATTGCAATCGGTCAAACCCTTTTGGAACCTCCCATATATGATAACCTTTTGTTTCACCCACAACTTCCTAACGGACAACTGGAGGATATTTAAATTTGGTAACTTTAGGTACTAGAAGGGATGCGGCAAAGGTTTTGTGTTTGTGAAAGTTTGTTAACAGACAAATTTGCAATTTGTTAACAGACAAACTTTCACAAACACAAAACCTTTGCCGCATCCCTTCTAGTACCTAAAGTTACCAAATTTAAATATCCTCCAGTTGTCCGTTAGGAAGTTGTGGGTGAAACAAAAGGTTATCATATATGGGAGGTTCCAAAAGGGTTTGACCGATTGCAATGGCAGGTAACTTGACGAAACGAATGATGAAGAACTTCATCTTTTTGGGGTACCTCCTATACAAATGACTGAATTGGCCCTTATAGTTTTACATACATATCTTTTTTGTTAGTACGCCGAATTCGGTCATGTTTCGCGTTAGATTTACGCTTAAGGAAATTTGACTCCTGAATGAATATGGACTATATCGGTCGAACCTTTCTGGTACCTCCCATGCAAAATTACCTATTTGGGGAAAATTTATATTTCTCCCAAAACTTCCAAACGGACAACAGATTTATCAACAGATATTTTAGTAGACAAACACTCAGTAAACCGAAACCTTTGCCACATCCCCTCTGGTACCACCCCTACAAATAACCGAATTGACCCTTATAGTTTTAGATACATATATTTTTTGCAAGTATTGCATAGAATTTAGTCATATTTTGCACAAGATATACGCTTAGGAAGATTTGACTCCTGCATGAATATTCAATTCAATTCAATTTATTCATCCATAGGACAATATCGGTCAAACTCTTCGTGTACCTCCCATGCAAAATTACCTATTTGGGAGAAAATTTATATTTCACCCACAACTTCCAAACGGACAACTGTAGCAGTCAAAATCTCAGAAAAGCGAACTATCAGAAGTGATGTTTCACTTCTGGTACCCCTCATACAAAAGTCCGAAATTGCCCTCATAGTTTTCCATTAGGGTTGGTATAGAGCAGCGACCGGCGAGAGCGCGCACTTGGGCAACATGAGCGAGAGAGCCACACATGTTTTCTCACACATATTGAACGAAAACAAACAAACTCAATCAGTCTCGCTTGAGCATTCGTCCGACGCAGTTGTGCCGACGCCTGTTGTTAGCACGACAATTAAAGAAATTCATTTTTTCGGTAAAAATTAATTCTTATTTGTTAATGTGCATTGCCACGCGCACAACAGTAATATTTCCTAGATTATTATATTATAATTTTGTTCATAGTTATGAAAAAAACTATACAACAATTTCCTTCACTACAGTGAGAGAGCAAAGAAAACAACTCACCAACACAACCTCATATTGTGGTTGTATTGCTGCCGATGACTGGTATAGAGCACGAGTTTGGGTACAAATGTGGTGGTCAATGGTGGTGGGGAAGGAAAAAAATCCACATCAAACCCCGCCGTCGGCCCTTGAGGGGTAAAATGTATGACCGACCCCCAGTTATTTTTGCCTCCTTACATTTTTTCCAAAAATACCTACCCTCCATCTTCAACTACTAAGGGGGCACCAATATAAAAATAAAGTTCTTATAAATTTTGTTTCCACCGCTCTTACTGCCTCAAAGGTGCCGCTAGAGGAGTCAAATGGATAACCGACCCCCAATATTTTTACAACCCCAACAGTTTATCGAAACATATCTACCCTCTATCTTCAAACCTAAAGGTGGTACACAAAAAATTTTTTTAATTTTTTATAATTATTTTTATAAAAATCAGCTCCTGTCGCTCCTATTGTGCCTTCATTTCTCCCTCCTAACATTATTTCCAAATATACCTTCTAGCCCCCCCACTTCACCCCCATACTATCTTTAATTTTAATTTTTTTGCTCCCAGCGCTCTAAGTGAGCCAAAGTGTCCCTAGAGGAGTCAAATGTATAACCAACCCCCAATATTTTTGTAACCCCTACAGTTTTTCAAAACATATCCACCCCCCATCTTGAACCCTAAGATGATCTCCATACAATTTTTTTAATTTTTTATAATTATTTTTATAAAAATCAGCTCCTGTCGCTCCTATTATGCCTCCTAGAGGGGTCAACTGTATGACAATACCCCAATAATTTTTCCCTTCTAACATTTCCCCCAAACTTATCTACCCCCATCTGCACCCATACAAAAAGTTTATAAATTTTACTTTTTTTTATTTCAATTGAAGGATTTCTGAAAACTTTTTCCTGATTTTATGTATAAACTTGAAAACAGAGATGAAATATCAGGTGAATATTTTTATCCACTGAATCGAGTGAATTAGAAAATATAATATCTAATTATAATTATAATTTCTAATTCACTCGATTCAGTGGATAAAAATATTTACCAGATATTTCATCACTGTTTTCAAGTTTAATTAAATTTTAATTTTAAATAAAAAAAAACACGATTTTTAACAGTGCCAAACATGACTCGGGTCTGGCTGCTAAATTGACTATATTTCTTAAACGAAATTAGTTAAAAATATGGTAATAATATTAATGTTTATTATCGTCCTATTTATCTTAACCCATTAGTGACGACTGTTACCATATGGTAACGTCGAAAGCGTTAGATATTGCACGCAATAAAATAAACATAAAAATAAATGTCAAGAATTTTCTTTTTTGATTTCATCAAAGCCTGCTTTGATGTTTCATTCTTGATTTACCGCTATGCGACCAAACGTCAGTAGCGAGCGTGGGGGATCATTAAAAATTGGTGTTTTCCACATGTGCTCAAAACAGCAATATGGAGGGATATAAAAAGTCACTCCATATCAAGAATATTTTTTGGCTGCTTAAAGACTGATATATTAAAGACTTTTAGTTTTTGTCATTTGAGAAGAATATGAAATATAATAAAAACGTACTGCATAAATTATTTTGTACTTGGTTCTTTTTATTTACCTGTTTTAAAGCTGTTACCATATGGTAACAGTCGGCATATTTTTCTAAAATTTTTCGTCTTACTTTTTTATGTAAAATTTGTTTTTTAACTTATTTATATGTAGTACTGACAAAATCTTTAAAAAAATCCCATTATTTCCCTCTCATCATTAAAGGGTTAAAGGTTATTCATATAACTACGCTATCGATTTTTTCAATGGTTGTCATAACATTCATTCTACCCATCACCCTCTTTATTTTTATCTCAGCACATTATGTTTCAGAGCAAAGTCCTCCTCTCTTCCAATAACAATTAATTATATTCTCTTTGCTTAGAAATGATTAACTTTATTTCCATATTTCCACTGCAAGAGTAAATTATAATCATCCATTGCCCCCCCCCCTCCATCCTACCAACTATTCTTCGCATTTTTTAATCCTATTTTACGAAATTTATAAAAACTCAACGTATATAAAAATAGCAACAAAACAAATAAATCTGTATAAAATTAAATAGTAAAAAAGTGCGTGACACTGTTTGATTTTCCTTTTGCCGCTTTCCCCGACTCTTTCTCTGCGTGGCTGCTGCAACAACTTGAATGTCGATAAGGCACGTTTAATGTGTCCTGTTTAGAGAATTATTGCCAGGAGACACTGATGTTTGACTCTAGCATCTGCATCAGCCTCAACCATCGTTCTCGTTCATGTCCACAACAAATAATCGTGAATATCATTTTAATCACACGCTGCTCCACGCTCCCACGCTGTATACAGCCCGAACGATAGAGCGTAACAACCAATAGGGAAATAAACAAAACAAAAGCGAAAACAACCAAAACAGAGCATAACAACAACAACAACAGCTATAGCACAAAATACCCACCAACTGTAGCTCATCGTCATCAATGACGGAGTGTAACAAACAAAGTTGATTGCAAGTCGCTTGAAAATGTTCTTGGCTGAATTTCTACATACATACATATATATTTAGATGTTTGGTAGTGTGTGTGTGTGTTTGCGTATGCGTGCCTGTATCTGTGTATACCCTGTGTTCCTCAATCCAATTGAATTCAATCCCATTTTGCTCGTGGTGGAATCAAAGTCATCAGGTAACAATTTTGTTTTTTGCTTCGATGTGATGTTGCTGCTGCTCTGTTGTCGACGTCGTCGTCGTGGTCGTCGTGAAAAATCAATTGGAATTGAATTTCAATGTAAACTCATTATTTATTGCATGCCACAAATTGTTGATGCTGCTGTTGGCAATGGTTGTTGCTGTTGGTGAGCATGTACACTGGGGTACAAAAGTGGGTGTGCATTTTTATATAATCAAACAGTGAATGTTATTAACAACAACAACAAAACAAAACATTTTATACGATATGAAAATTCCGTCTCTCGAAAGACATGAATAACTTATCCCATTTTTACAAACGAATATGCGTTTTACTTTCTGAACAAAATGGTTAACATTAGGGTGGCCTTACAAACACAATGGCTAGAAAGTGCTTCAAATTTAAAAAAATAGTGAAAAGTTTGCGATTTCTATGCAAATCAGACAGATATGACAATTTATCTATATAACTATATAAGGGCGGGACGATTTAAAAATCGCCCAAGTAACAAGGAAAAAAAATCGTATTCTAGGGATCAAAATAAGAAACTTTGCCCGAGGAACCATACCTCTAAAACGAATTCTGATGTCCCGACTATCGTAGGGTAAAATTTTAAAAAAAGCCCTCTTTGGCCCATTTAAAGTGCCCCAATCGATTCCAAATGTATGACCGACCCCTAATAAATTTGGAGGGCCGGTCCAACTCATCCCTCGAACACATCTCCCCCTGGGGGTTCGGCAGACAAACATTTCAAAAAATCACCATTTCTGGCACTTTTCATGAACAATTCAGCGAAATAGCTATGCTTCTTTCCTATTGATTTTTTCATGTTAAGTGCCCCTGGAAGCTACCAGGGGGGTTCCCCATACAAACATTTCAAAAAATCACAATTTTTTTCACTTTACATGAAACATTCAGCGGTGGCTATGTTTTTCCATTTTTATTTTTTCATGTAAAGTGCCCTTGGAAGACCCCAGGGGGGTTCCCCATACAAATATTTCAAAAAATCACAATTTTGGAACCGTTCTGGAACCCCCCTGAGGGTGTTCTAAGAAAATATTCCGATGAAACCATGGGTCTAGAATCTAAATCGACCCCACGGGTAAAAATTGGTTAAAAATCCACAACAAGCCCTGTAACTGCCCCAGAATCGCCCCTAAAAGTGTTCAAATTTATGAACGAGCCCAGTCGTTTTTCCCACCTAACATTTTTCCCAAACATACCTACCCCCCATCTTTCACCTCTAAGGGGCACCCATACAGAATTTTTTTTATAACATTTGCTCCTTTCCCTCTTTCAGTCCCGAAGTTGCTATAGATGGGTATAGGGTGTTCAAAACCGAAACCGAAAACCGCCTAACCGGATTTTTTCTACGAAACCGTATGCCGGTTTCTTCAAAATGCTAATATCGAATATCCGGTTTAGCCGGTTTTTTGATGTCGGTTAACCGGTTTTTCAAAGAGGAGTATTTCAACATTGATATGTTAGTTTTATGAAAATTCTAGGCAGGGATGTTTATACTTATCTGATGTTCTTTGGGCAAATCTCAAAGGAAGCTTTTTGAAATTTGCTAATGCAATACGAAAATTTAACTGTTTCCTTTCATTTTAAAATTAATGGGAAATAGTCCGTATTCATATAACATAATTTTAATTGTCGATATCTCCTGAACTAAGCATCCAATCTTATAATAATAGGTAATATGTGAAAATTATACAAAATTGTGAAATTAGAAAGATATAGGGTCTCATGCATAAAACGTGAGCTTGAGCTCGGACTCGATTTTTTGAGTAAAAGGTGGTTGTCGTATGCATAATAAAATTTAATGTATTTGCTTTTACTCACTGTTCACGTTTGATCTCGTCTTGCTCAGTTTGAACTATGTTAGATATGCTTGTGCTCATTTTCATATGCATAAAAACAAGCTTTTGCTTTCTTTATTGAGCTCTTGCTCACATTTTGTTGAGCATGCCTTATAGTTGACTCGCATATACTAAAAAGGAATCATAGCCGAATATTTTGTGCCACAAAGAAATATAAAATGTTATCAACAGCGAAAAACAAATTTAGCAAGTGAGGAAAAAAAATTATACAGTTTTGTATTCTTAATTATTAATTTTTTTACCATCACCCTACGGGTAGGAGGGCATATATCATTTGACTCGGCCTAAAAGTGTAACACATAGAAGGAGTCACTTTGGACCCTAGGTTTCTTTGAACCATATTCGATTTATGACTTTTTAAGTCGTTTGAGCCATGTCCGTCTGTCTGTCTGGCTGTCCGGCTGGTGCGTACGATAACTTTCGAAAGACGCAACCAAATGTTTAGGAATTTTGCATGGGTTCATATTTCCCAAAACAACTTACGGGCTACTTGGCCCCGCCCCTTCTGGTACCACGCATACAAATACATCATTCCGCCCACTTAAGAAATCGAGTAATAATATCAATAAATCCAACGTGATCGTACCCAAATTCTGTATTTATTAAAGCTATAACAGGATAAAGTTTTGGAGATAAAATCTGGATGTTTGGACAAGCCCCTTCTGGTACCCCCCATACAAATGTACAACTCCGCCCACTTTGGAAATGGAGTAATAATATCAATACACTCGACACGATCGTGCCCAAATTCTGTATTTTGTGAAGCTATAACAGCTTCAGACTATATAAAACTGATAGTCTAGCCGCGCCCCTTCTTGTACCTCCCATACAAATGTACCACTCCGCCTAATTTAGAAATCGAGTAATAATATTAATATAATAGAAAATTTTATGTTTTACTAAGGGTGAGGGTATATGTATGTCGGGTTGACCGACTAAATCTTTCTCACTGGTTTTTATTACATTTTTCCCCGTTAATTCAATGCCAAATTTTTGCTTATTGGTAATGCTTGGTAATTGACTTTTTTCTAGTAAATATTTTTTTTTTTTACTTTTTGTACTAAAAATTTAGAAATGTCGTCAGTTTCTATTTTATTATTATTATATGATTTTACTTCACTTTCACTTGACGACATGTTTGCACTTCAATAACAATTAGATGTTTGATCTTCCTTTGCTCAAGTAATTGCAATTGGTTTGAACTCATTTTTATGCATACGAAATTGAGCAAAAGCTGTTGCTGTTTGATTGAACTCGACTTACGAGCAATTGCTCACCTGACTCAACTCAGCCCTTTTACTCGTTTTTATGCATGAGACCCATAGTTGGGATCTCATCTTGCAATGGCTTAGAAGTCGACGATATTCATATGAAATGTCCTAACGCAAAAAGAAGCATACTATATGATCGTCATATACAATAGTTGGGAAATCACCGAGATACAGATGAAATCTGATCTTAAAAATGATTGGGAACTCAACTTAAAATGGCTGGGGAACGTGTTGATATTCATATGACAAACTTTAAGTGCAGTTATCTCCATAACTCAGTGTACAATCGCAAAAGATCCTTAATTTAGGAACACCATACAATAGTTCATAAATTACCTAGGTATAGTTGGGATCTGATCATGAGAATTGATTTGGATCTCACATTGAAATGGGTGGGAAGCGGTCGATATTTATAAGAAAATCTTATAGTGCCTTGATCTCCTATACTAAGCGTTAATTTGTAAAAAAGAGTCTTATTTTGGATGTAATCGATACCTTAATTATAAACCATGCTAAATTTAATATGGAAGTTAAGTAAAGGCTTTGAGTTATATATATTCCACTTATATGTTTAGTTTAAATTTCCTTATAACTTTTAGAGATTAAAATTTATTAATTTACGTTAGTGTATCGAAATGATACCACAAATTCGGCTCAAGATCAGAAAAGTATTTTTTATTTATTGTTTGATATTTTTGGTCAAATTCAGTGTGTCACGCACTAGGATGACGCGTTTCGAACTCCATGAGGAGTTCATCTTCAGACCCCTTTGTGACGAACTGATGCACAATGGTACATCATCAGCTGTATACATATATATCTACAATTATGTCAAACATATGCATGTGAAGTAGATATCAGCCGAAAATGTCCAGCATAGTTATGAATTTGACCACTAATAATCAACCATGAGAATGGAGGATATTTTATCCCCACGATTCCCTTTTTACCTCAAAGCTCAAGCTTTACCACAAAGCCCAAGCTTTTTCACCACAAAGCTCAAGCTTCTTACAAGGTATATTGTTTAATTAAGCTTACTACTACTACTAAGCATATAGATTTTGATTACTACTACTACTAAGCATCTATAAAAAAAAACTTTTGTTTCCCAGTGTATTAAATAGTATTAAATTTTTTGCTACGTTTTTTTATCTTTGGCCAAACAGCTTTAAGGCACCTGACACGCTCACACACACACACACACACACTCTCGCACTACGGACTGCTCTAAAGTTTACGACGATGGATGGCAATGATGGAACTTAAGGCCACAAAGAAACCGTTAAGCGATGTCGTCGTCGTCGTTGTTGTCCATCGTTATGTGTGAACGTTGGAACATTTGTTGGTAGTAGCTGTTAACTGACGTCAAACATTGCTTGCCAATCGGGCAATTATTGTCCTTCAAGCAAATTACAATTTATAGGAGTTGCAATCGTGTTGAAATGTTTTATGTGTCTATATAAACGATACGTGCAGTACAGTGTACTGTACTGTAGTGTAGGGTATTTAATGATTTCTATGTGATGACTTTGTAAGGGCACATGTCGAAGCTTATGTCTATACTGTGACTAGTATCTCCAATATGATATCGTACAAAAGCATATCTCTTCCAGCGGTCCACCAACACATCTGGTGCTAATGCTGATGCTGGTGTTGCTGACGATGATGATGACGATGGTGATGAAGATTTTTCTCCTGCTTCTAGTGATGTTGATGTTGACGTTGTTGATATTCCTGTTACTGTTTTATGTGTGATGGGAAGTTAGTACGTGATGAAGTCCCTAATGGACATGATTGTTATGCAATGCATTTAATAATCAATGAAACCAAATCAAGATAAAAACAAAGATTTTTTGACTGCACACTGATGTGGTAAAGGTGGTGGTGGTGGTTGTCCACGTGACTTTTATATGGTAAGGGGGTGCCTTCTTTCGTTGGTCTTATTAAAGGGCGTGACCTGGGGGGTAGCAAAGACCAGAACAATAAATTTGGTTTTGTTTCATAAATTTGGGAATTGGGTTATGAATGGCAAAAGATTAAGTATGATTCATTACAATTATCTCAGATGTACTGTGAAAGACAGTGGGCGGGAGTGATGTTATACGGGTGCCATTGATAAACAAACATACATTAAACGCTTTATGTTATATGTGTATATTACATTCTATATGTATATTGTTAATAGATATGTGGTGAGTTAATAAAATATTACTAAAAAAAAAAACACTATTTTGAATTCAAAACAGAATGTTGTCCAAAAATATGTTTTTAGTGTAAAAATGTTGTAGGTATATTTACTAATTGATGTATTGAAATGTTAACTGTAACATACAACATGTTATAAATTCAATAATTCGTACAGAATATCTATTAAAATCTGCACAAATTAATTATGTTTTGATACAACAACAATACAAAACTACTTTAAAAAGACTTGTGATTTTTTACAGGATATAGGCTACGACCTTTAGAACACTTTTGCAAAAATGTCTCAAGTTCACTTTTTGTGTTTCTTAGTTTGATACAATAACTACAAAACTATTTTATATACAAATGGGATTTTTTTAAATGGTAAAGAGTATGACTTTTGGTGCACTTTTGCATCGTTAAGTCCATTTCATAAAAAAGTGGACTTGAGACATTTTTGCAGGATACAGACGATGTATAAAAATGGGTTTGTTGGTTTGTTTGTTTGCATTTTTTTATGTGTTATAAAGACACGAAAACGGCGGGTCCGTTCTTTGTGAAATTTTTAAAAATGTAGAAAATGTAGGGTACATGCATTTTTGATATATCAAATGGGCGTGGCCCGTCCGTTTGATCCTATTTTTAAAAACGCAAAATTTGTAGGACTGTTTTGCAAATCGCCTTTTTGTGTGGATGCATTTGGCAGTAAAATTCGTGATGCAACAAAAAATAAGAGGGACCGGATCAGTGGGCGTGGCATCCAACTTGAAACTTGAAGGGCTGTATCTCATGAACTATCCAAGGTATGAAGATGATATCTATATATATAAAAATGGTGGCAAAAATGTATAGTAATTCATCAATTGAGAACGGCTGGGCCGATTTTGCTCAAACTTTTTTTAAGTTGTTCGTTATTGGCAGGAGCAGGTTTATGTGAAAGAAAATTTAGGGAAAATCTTCCAGAAAAGTCGGAAACTTGGAAAAATTGAAAATTGCCTTTTTGTATGGAATTTTTTGTGCAATTGTTACAGAATGGCTTTTCGAGTAGAAAAATGGAAAATTTTTGTTGAAAAATGCGGAAAATTCCGGAAAAATTCAAAAAGTTTGATTTTGTTGTTCGACGAAATTTTGCATATTATCGTATGATTTGATAATTTTGGACGATGTAACAGTGAACAATTTTGGATAATTATTCCGAAATGACTTTCCGAATGAAAACATAGAAAAATTCTCGGTGGAAAACTCGGAAAATTCCGGAAAAATTCGAAAAATTTGGATTTTTCAGAAACATTTTGCATCGCAAATTGAGTTTTTGTATAACTTTTTGTGTGCAATTGTTCCGTAGTGGCTTTTCGTTTGAAAAAACAGAAAATTTTGGTCGGAAAATTATGGAATAAGTCCAAAAATTTGAATTTTTTCGACGAAATTTTACATTTTTTTGTGTTTTGATAATTTTGAATGATGTATATGTGAAAATTTCGGATAATTATTCCAAAATAACGTTTCGAATGGAAAAATAGAAAAATTCTTGGTGGAAAACTCGGAAAATTCTTGAAATAACTCGAAAATTTTGAATTTTTTCATGGAAATTTTTCATTGTATCGCTTGATTTGATGATTTTAGACGACGTAATGGTGGAAAATTCGTTGTGCTGCTTGGAAAAATTCGGTTTATTGTGAAACCTATATGTATAAAAACGGTTTAAAACGTGTGTAGTAATTCATCAAGGGAGAACGACTGGCCCATTTTGTTTTCAATTTTTATTCAATTGTTCGTAATTGGTATGAGGGTTTTATGCAAAATAATTTTGGGAAAATCCTTTGAAAAAGTCGGGAAATTGGAAAAATCGAAAATTGGTTTTTTGTATGGAATTTTGTGTGCAGTTGTTACGGAATGGCTTTTCGAATGGAAAAATAGAAAATTCTTAGGGAAAAACTCGGAAAAATCCAAAAAATTTGTTTTTTTTTTATTGAGAAAATTTTGCAATTTTCGCATGATATGATGGTTTTGAACGATGTCTAGGTGGAAAATTTTTGGTTAAATGTTGGTTAGTAACGAGAAAAATAATATTTAAATAAAAAATCCGTCGAACCCGACATTGGGAGTGCCAGCGTCAAATCGTTCGATGCAAAATGCATTCGATCGCGAATTTTAACGGGAGCAAGACTATAATCAAGATGAGCTGATCGGAAGAGTTCGAACTAATGTGCCGCTGTTAAATACCGAGTACAAGAACGTGTACTATTCACGATGAAACTGGAGGCATTTACTTTCTCGATGCTCCGAGTGGGACAGCTAAGACATTTTTTGTTGATTCCGGCAACAATTTGGTCAAGATCTCAAATAACGTTAGCCGCTGCATCCACTGGCATACCTGTCACATTGTTGGAAGGCATTTGAACTGCAAATTCCTCTTTAAAACTGTCGATGAATCTTCTCACGGTTGAAAAGCCAAAGTATACAATGACCAAGAATTTCGCAACGGCGAAGTAGAGCGGAAATGCCAAATCAACATTTCGGATGAATGCTCGATAACGACTAAATGAGCTTTGGAAGTAGTTGTCCGAACGATAAAGGATTTACGAGGGAATTTAAAACGATTTGGTGGGGCTATGATTTTGCTCAAAATGTCTAATGCTGCTGATTTACTAAAACCATGCTTGAAAACGTCAAGAAGTTGTAATTGACCAAAAAATTAGGGGCTCATTCCATTCGATAAGCGACCAACAATCCGACCGAATTTTCCCTGTTTTATGTCCGGTCAGTTGAACGTTGCGTTTTCGAGTTTTGGAGAACCGCCTTCGTTGTTTGTTTTTGAGGCGGAAAACTAATCGAAAAACATTGTTTATCAAACATTCTCTACTGATTTTATCTAAAGGCATAAAATTGGGGCGAGACGAAGTTCGCCGGGTCCGCTAGTTTGGTATATATGTTGTTCGGACAGTTCGAATAAAAGCCTCGGTGGAAGATGGCGTTGTCACGCCCCCATTTCAAAAACGCTCTGACAGCTTTTCTTATAGACCGATTGTTATGAAAGTTTTACTATGTGGCACCGCCTATACAACTTGCAATTTAAAATGGTTATATATCATGAACTATTAGATGTATGAAGTTGTGATTTTGTATATATGTTGTTGATACAGTATGAATTGCAGCCTGGGTGGAAGAGGGAGGTGCCAGGCCCCTTTTAAAAAAAACCGTTATAACGGCCATAATTGTAATTAAGTATGCAAGCTTTCCTACTCTAAGTGGAGGTTGACTCATAATATTTGCCCGATCGCTCAAAAACTACTTCTGCCCCCCGTACAAAGTCCCTTTTTTTAGGGAGTATCCGTCTGTCTGTCCTCATGATGAAAATCGTATTTTAAGAGCTCTCGAGAGTAAATTTAGAAAGCAAGCTTCAATCCTCTAAGCGGAAGTAAATTTCTTAGCTGAGCTCGATCGGTCAAAAATTACTCCCACTTCCCATACAAAATCCCCTTTTTTGGGTCTGTCCCTGCGTAAGCTTTTCTACTCTGTATGCAAGATTTCCTACTCTAAGTAAGGGGTGAGTTTAAAGATTAGCTTGATCGGTCAAAAACTACTCCCACCTTTTATACAAAGTACCTCTACACTACACTACAATACACTAAGCGGAGGTTTAGCTTTAAGATTAACTTGATCGATCAAAAACTACTTCCGCCTCCCGTACAAAATCCCTTTTTTTAGGGGTGTCCGTCTGTCTGTCTCCACGATGACAATCGTATTTTAAGAGCTCTCGAGCTGAAATTTTTTTACAAGATTCTATCCCCCAAGGGGATGTTAATTTCTAAGCTCAGCCCGTTGGGTCAAAAGCTACTCCCACCTTTTATACAAACTCCCCCCTTTTTGGGATCTGTCCCTGCGATTGCAGCCGTAGTTTAAGAGCAATCGAGTTCCCCTACTCTAAGTAGAGGCTTAGTTTTAAGATGAGCCCGAATGGTCAAAAGCTGCTCTCACCTCCCATACAAAGTCCAACTTTTTGGGGTTTTTTTTTTTTTTTTTTTTTTATTTATATTAATTTAACATTATATACACGTGTATTTTTTTAAGCCCCAGCGCCTTATTGGCCTTAAAGGAGCTAACTGGCAACTAATATTAACAAAATATTAACAATGAGAAAATATTAACAAATAAAGAAGTTTTCAAAATTAAAAAAAGAAAAAAAAATTTTTTTAAAGTAAATAAAAATTAATTAAATATTTTGATTTTAATATATAAGAAGTATTTCAACGTTATCCAAAAGATATTTTTTTATATGTTCTTTGAAAACTGAAATTGAAATGATATTTTTCAAATACGCAGGCAAGTTGTTGTATTCGTTTGGTCCAGCAAAACCAATACGTTGCTTTGTAACATCTAATCGACATCTAGAAGTTGTGATATTGTCCGCTTGTCTCGTATTTCGACCTGTCCTTGTTCGATTTCGAACAAACTCAACTGATGCCCCTGATGTACCTAAAGTGGACTTATGCATATATATTAACAGTTGCCGTTTATACAGACCTTGTATTGGCAAAACTGTCTTTGCTTTATGTTTGTACAGATTAATCGAAGAATATGTTATCGGTAGATTAAAAACTATCTTAAGTGCCTTATTTTGTGCAGATTGTAAAGTTCTCATTGAACTGCATTTTTTATGAGCATATATAATAGGAAGATACGTTAGATGTGAATGTATAAGGGTTTCATAAATCATCATTTTTATTTCTCTGCTCAGCTTATTTTTGAATTTATATAATACCCCAGTGGCCGACGAAATCTTTGATTTTATCTCGTTAATATGGGCATCCCATGAAAGATTATGAGCAAGGGTCATTCCCAAATATTTTACACTCTTTGACTCAGATATAAGCGACCCATCAACATGTACCGACATATTTCCATCGCTCGCACACACATACGGTTTAAATCTTATAAATTTTGTCTTACTGGTGTTTAAGACTAATTTGTTTAAACGTGCGAACTCAGCGAATATCGCTGCGTCATATTCAATTTGAGTTCTAAGGACCTGCTCATGTTTATAATCATAGAGAAGGCAAACGTCATCTGCAAACAAGAAGAGTTTGCTAAAGAATTTAATATTTTTCAAATCGTTAATATAAATTTTAAAAAATAGTGGACCCAAAACACTTCCCTGAGGAACACCATACTTTACGGGCAACATATTGCTTTTCGATTCTCCAATTTGAACATATTGAAATCTATTATTAAAATAATCCTCGAAAAGTTTTAACGTGGCATCACATATACCAATATTTTTTAATTTTTTTAACATGATGTCATGTTGAACCAAGTCAAAAGCCTTTGAAAAATCGTAGAATACACCGGCTACCCCTTTATTACCAACATCAATTCCTCCACATATACACTCCATAACATTCACCAAAGCCTCTTCCGTACCAGAACCTTTCTTAAATCCTTATTGACGTTTATACAATATGTTATTGTCATCGATATATTTGGAAAGCTGTTCGAATATTAACTATTATTATTAACTTTTCAAAAATCTTATCAATTACAGATAACACCGATATTGGTCTAAAATCGGTTAACATTCTGGAAGATGGCTTCTTTGGAATTGGAATTACCTTGTGGATTTTCAATACATTAGGATAATTCTTTTCCAAAATCATCTTGTTAAAAATGGTTGCAAGAATTTTTACAACAACAGGTTTCTTTATCAGTAACATCCTTGATGTTATACTGTCATGCCCCGAACTTTTTGTAACATCAAGCCCACATAAAACGTTTTCAACTTGAATATTCTGGACCGCTTGTAAGGTAAAACAACTTTGATTTGGTACTAGTGTACCAAACAAATTAATATCATCATCAAGGTTTTGAGATATACTATTCTTTAAAGAGTTTACAGATTCAACAAAATGATTATTAAATGCAGTGGATTTAGAACTTTCTGTAGTTATTATGTCCCCACCTTCTAAAATAATATCATTAAAAGATTTTATATTGCGTCCAAATTGTTTGTTTAAAAAATTCCACGTCTTTCTTTTATCGCCTTTGCATGAATTTAATTTACTTTTATAGAATTCTTCCATTAAAACTGAATTACTGTATTTGACAACTTTGCTTATTCGTTTTAAGCATTCAGAAATCGCCTTGTTTTCCCTATTCTTTCGCCTAGCCTTTAAAAGCCTTTTTTTATATCGAAGAAGTGATATCATATTGTCGGTCATCCATGGGGTCAACTCTGCACGAATATCAATGGAAGTTGTACTTGTCGTTGTACATTCTAACGATGCTTCAGACAAGGTTTGTACAAGCTTTTCACATATCTCAGACGAGTTTGAATTTGTATTAAGAATTGCGGGCAAATTATTATCCAAAATTCTCGTAAGCTTCTTAAAATCACATTTTACAATCTTATGAGCTATATAATTATTTGGTGTAATTACAGACGTAGTTGAAGAACAATCGAGCTGAAATTTTGTAAGCAAGCTTTTATACACCAAGCGGAAGTTAATTTTCAAGATGAGCCCGATCGGTCAAAAACTACTCCCACCTCCTATACGAAATCCCTCTTTAGGGGGGTATCCGCCTGTCTGTCCCCTCGATTACAGCCGTAGTTTAAGAGATATCGAGCTGAAATTTGGAATGCAAACTTCTATTCTCAAAAAACGGAGGATAAGTTCTAAGATTAACAATATCGGACAAAAACTACTTCCACCCCCAATCTCGTTGCAAATAACCAGTTTTTTTGTAATTTTACAAAATTTACATCTTACATTTACATCTGAGATTCGGCATAAAAGCTAAAAAAAAGAAACTTAATTTCGCTTTAAACCCCATGAGTGAGGCATGGGATGATTTAGACTATTTTAGATTCACAACAAACGGCACCTACTGTTTATCGACGAATTGATTGCCGATTAACTCGACACTCTACTGCGAAATTACTGTCGACAACATCGAGGAGGCCGGAGATAAAAGAAACAAGGTTGTTAAACGTATATCAAGATTTTGAGGGTGTTAGGGATTTATATTCACTCTCTTAGTTTGGATTGACGGAGCACTGTATGTTTAAATGTTTGAAATATTTTATTAGCGAGCCACGTGATGTTTTCGATTTTTAACATGTTCTCTTATTGATAAAATTTTATTCTCTTTATTAAATTATTTTGGCACAATGTACACAAATTTGTAGAAAATGTCTTAGGAGGAGAATATGTGTAACATATTTGTTTGACCGGCCGTGGCATAGTGGTTAGAACACGCGACTACCATGCGGGAGATCGCAGGTTCAAACCTGGCTCCAGTCATCTTAAAAAGAAAAAAAAGAAAAATTTTCTTTCATTGTCGGCTCCCCTCGAATGTTGTTTGACAGCAACTTCGCAGTATTAAGCGTCGATTCAATCGTCGTGTCTAGTAAGAGCTTCTCAAACAGTGACGTTCGCATTCGTCGATAAACAAGTAGGTGCCGTTAGTTGTGAATCTAAAAATAGAAAGCGTGTTAATTCACAACAACGCGAGAAGCTATCCCATACCTCATTCATGGGGTGCAAAGGGAAATTAAGTTTTTTTAAGTTTTTATTTGTTTGAAATCAGAATTTCAGAAAAAATTTGTTTTTTTTTTCGACGATATTTTGTGAAAAATTTTTGTTGTTTGAACTTTTTTGCTTAAGAGATTTTGTTCACTTAAAATATTTCTACACCAAAACTAGTTATAAATTTAATACCTTCTTTTACTTAACTTAACTATGTGTTTTCTACATGCCTGGCAGATATGCTAACTTTGAGCATTTTCATTACCATTGACGACTGGCAACTTGCGTTAGTCTGACCATTTTAATAACACTCTTAAAGACTCCACAACGACTTGTGATTATCCTCTAAAGCACTGCATCTTCTTAACTAATCTTGCTGCCGTTTAAATTTACATTTATTATTACCTTTAATAAAAGCAACTTCTTTTTCAGCTCTATTACAAAAAAAAACTGCGCTGTCTGCCTCTCTCTCTCTCTGTCTCTCTTCGACCGCCCCCTCGCTTAGCTTTAAGTGAAACTTGCTCGTGTTGCCGTCTTGAAATTGCAAAATTATGCAATATTCTTCATTTGAGTTTCTTTTGTACATTTGTCCTTTTGTCCGATTCCGTTTTGTATGATTTAAATTTGAGTTGTTGCTTGTACTGTCGTACTGTGCGTCGTACTTTGATTTCACTTTAAATAGTTTCGCAATGAAACCACTAAATGCATATTTTAAGAACCACAACTAGTGACCACATTCATCACGGCGACTATGCCACCCTAAAATTTTTTGTTAACAATAGCATTGTGGCTGTGAGAGGAAGGGATGCGGGGAGGGAGGGTAAAGCGGTGGGAACTATGAAGTTACAGAAGAAGATTCAATAAAGCATTTTCACAACAGCAGCAGCCGTAGCAACAACGGAAACAGTCAGAATCTCTTACATTTTTCAATCTGTGCTGTGATGAGCTTTACATTCGGTTTATTAGATTATGAGTGGCGACATTGACCGTGGTAAGGTTTTTATCTTTAGCCGGGTAAGCTAGTTATGTTTGTGCAAAGATATTTCACTAAATTTTCTATTTTAAATCAAGTATATGAAGCAGTGTCAGTCAGCCCATAGCCTCGCGAGGCCTCGTCGTATTTTGCCACACAACCAGGATTGACAGTTAACCCGTACAAGAATCTATATTTGATTCAAAGCAGTTAGTCTCTGCTTGAGTTTAGTGAAACCAATATCACACAACAATACACATAATAGTTGTTTGTTCGTGCGTTCGGTTTTAATACTTCAGTATTACACTGGAGACCAATTTTTTATAAAATTGCCAACATAGACACTACACTTTAAAATACGACTTAATGATTTTTTACATATTTGGTATTCAAGAATTAGTGTAACATATCAAAATCTAATTACCACAACATTTAGTAGCATTCCCCCATTGGCGACTTATGCCATCTTTAACGTGCACTTAGTTTGCTGTGCTCGCTCGACAATTCCCCGAGTCCAGTGTATTGTTTCGCTTTGACAAACGTAAAAAAACAGGACACCAAAGGGGCTGAAGATGTTGTGATTCTTATGTGAATATTCCTCCTCTATCGCCTTCTCCTTTTCCTGCTCCTGCTCCTCTTCCTTCATCTTGTCTGTTATTGTATAATTTGTGTGCAGTTTTGACTAAAGAGTCCTTGATTTCTTTTCACGTCCCGTCCGTTTGTCTGTCCACGCCTTGTTTGTGCGTTCGTTCGTTTGTTCGTTTGTATTTGTATGACATTTTTCTCCCAGTTTTTGTTGTTGCTGCCATTTCTAGAGAATAATAATTCTTTTTTAGTATTTTGAAAATGTTGAATTGTTTTTAATTGCGGCAAAAACCGCACACAGATACGTGGACACACACACACACACACACATACACTTACAGATATTAACAACTAATGGGACTTAGTAGGTCTGTGTGTATGTAAGTATGTGCGTGGGAGTGAATTATTTATATGAGAACAAGTAAAACGACAGACAGACAAGCAAACAAATACATACATACATACTCGTATATAATACAATACACCGCATATTAGATGCAGGACTTTCTTCGTTGTTCCTGCTCAGTGATTTCACTTAGTGTCTTCATTTATTTTAGTAATACAAAACATACACATACAAACACACATACACCTCTTTCAAGACTGTCACACAATCACTATTACAGTGTGTGGCAGTTTTTTCTTGTGCGTTACGTTTTCAATGAATAGCAGGATATTTTTTTTGGGGGGATTTTTTTTCTCTCTTAATATAAAAGTGCAAAAATTACGGGCAACTGAATAAAATGTGTGTCCTTTCATCGGGAGGAAAATAAGAAACTAATTTGAAAATAATTACTTTTGTTGTTGTTTTCTTTGGGTCCTCGACATTTGAATGTAATTTTTCAAAACTGCAGCTGTATGAATGACAATAATAACAAGTTGCAATTTTGTGTGTCTGCTAGTGCACAGTGTTGCGAAAAAGGGAGACAAGTTGCCTATATAAATAATTTAGTTGCGGCTTTATATCGAACCTCTTTAAGCAAATGATCAAAAACATATTAGAAAAAATCAAGTACATGTTGGTACAATTTTACCAAATACCAAATTTTAGATGTGGACTTTTTTGTAGAATACTTTGTGGTACAATGGAATTAATTTATGATAGAATAAAAATACTTTGTGGTACAATAAAAATACTTTTTTGTAAAATTAAGTAATTTGTGGTACACCAAAAGTTCTTCTTAGAAGTATAAAAGTACTCTTTGGTGCAATTAATGTACTATTAGGTACAATTGAAGTACTTGTTGGTACAATTTAAGTACTTTTTAGTAAAATAAAAGTATTTGTTGGTATAATTTAATTAATTTATAGTTAAACTAGTGGGCCCGGCAATGCTTCGCTATTGCATGGGCCCCGGCTCAATTTTTAGCTACTATTCCGATGCTTGGATACCAAGACGAAGAGAATGGTATATTTTTGACATTGTTTTCTGTATGCCACCACTCAGGCCATAACTTTTTAAACAATACATAGATTTGCTTCTGTAATATTTCATTTAGTTGGTTGGGAAGCCAGTTTTACTAAGAAGTTTTCGGTTTGTGCTCATTTTAAAACAAAAAAATCTCTATCTGAAATCTTCCTACTTCCCAGCGCGAGCTAGGAATTGATTTAAGACACAAATTTTATTGGTGAAATTTTCTAACAATTCATCGTAGATTCCGATTTTGGTTACGATTTTTGCGAATAAAAAAATTGGCCCACATTACTATTCATATCTCTGGGCGGACTGCAATATACTGTGGAATTTTGACAGTTATAACTACTTATTTTAAAAGGGGTGTAGCACAGCCCACTTCCACCCTTGCTGTAATTCATACTGCAACAATAACATATGTAACAAATTACATCTTCATACCTCTGATAGTTCATGAGATACAGCCTTTTTTACTTTCAAATTGTAAGGGCGGTGCCACGCTCTTTTATCCAATCACAACTAAGTACTGCCAGAGACTAACAACAGGTCATCAGTACCACTTTCTAAAATTATCTTATAAATCAGTCTATTATAAAAGCAGTCAGAGAGATTTTTGAAAAAGGGGCGTGACTCCGCCCACTTCCACCTTGGCTGTAATTAATACAGCTCCAACAACATATATACCAAATCTAATCTTCATATCTCTGATAGTTCATGAGATATAGCCCATTTTATTTTCAAGTTGTATGGGCGGTGCCGCGCCCCTTTATCCAATCAAAACCAAATATAGCCAGGGACTATCTATAGGTCAGCAGTACTACTTGGTAAAATTTTCGTATCAATCTGTCTATTGGAAAAGCCCGCAAAGCGATTTTTAAAAAGGGGGCGTGGCACCGCCCACTTCCACCCTAGTTGAAATTAATACGGCTCCAACAACATATATACCAAATCTCATCTTCATACCTCTGATAGTTCATGAGATATAGCCCTTTTGATTTTCAAGTTGTATGGGCGGTGCCACGCCCCTTTATTCAATCACAGCCTATTATAGCCAGGGACTATTAATAGGTCAGATAAAAGTACATAAAGATAAAAGTACAATTTGGTATAACTAAAGTACATTTCGGTAGAATAAAAAGTACTTTTGGTACAATAAAAATACTTTTTGGTACGATTTAAGTACATGATGGTACAATAAAACAACTTCTGGTACTATTATAGTATTTTTGATACAACAAAAGTAAATTTTTACAAAATAAAAGTAATTTCAGAATGTTTTTTGGTACAATAAAAGTACAATTAAAGTACTTTTTAGCGAAATAAAAGTACATGTTGGTAGAATAAAAGTATGATAAAAGTACTTTGTGGTACAAGCAAGGTACTTTTTTATTAAAGTACTGTCCGGCACAAGTAAATTATGATTTAGCATAATTAAAATAATAAAAGTAATTTTTGGTAAAATAAACAATTGTTCTTGGTACATTTATAGTAGTTTTGAGGACAATGAAAGTACTTTTTAGTCGAATAAAAACTTATAGCGTATTTAAAGTACTTTGTGGGAGAAAAAAAATACTTTGTGGTACAATGAAAGTACATGCTGGTACAATTAAAGTACTGTTTAGAAGAATAAAAGTGCTTTGTGGTTCAATTTAAGTACTATTAGGTACTTTTTCGTACAAATAAAGTACTTTTTTTTATAAATAAAATAGAAAATATTAATTTTGGTACAATAAAAGTACTTGTTGGTGCAATTACTTTAATTTTGCAATAAAAGTAAATTTAGGTGGGAAAAATATTTCTTTGTACAATTAATGTGCTTCCTGAGATAATATCAGAACTTTTATGTCAAATATAATTAAAGTACTTTTTTGTAAAATAAAAAACTTTTTGGTATAACTTAAATACACTTCGGTAGAATAAAAGTACTTTTTTGTGGAACAAAAGTACTTTTTGGTATAATAAAAGTACTTTTTTATTAGAATTAAAGTAATTTCTGGTACAAGTAAAGTACGATTTGGTACAATTAAAGTAATAAAAGTAATTTTCAGTAGAATAAATAGAGTTTTCGTTAGAATAGAAATACTTTTCGTGAGAATAAAAGTAATATTTGTAACAGAAAACGTAATTCTTGGTACAATTTTTGATACAAAAAAGTACTTGGTGGAACAATGGAAGTACTTTATCGTAAAATAAAAGCACGTTTTGGAAGTAAAAAATACTTCTTTGTTCTATTGATGTACTATCAGGGAGAATGCAAAAGTTGTTGTACAATAAAACTACTTGCTGGTACAATTAAGATACTTTGTTGTATAATAAAAGTACTTTTTAGAAAAATATAAGCACTATTAGGTACATTTAAAGTACTTTTTGGTACAATCATAGTACCATTATATATAATTAAAGTAGAAAATTGGAAATTATTGGTACATTAAAGTACATTTATGTGCACTAAAAGTACTTTTGAGTCGAAAAAATTATTTCTTTGAAATACTTTTTAGAATTTACTTTTTAGTAAAATTAAAGAACTTTTTGGGAAAACAAAAGTACTTGTTGGTATAATTAAAGAACTTTTTGTTAAAATAAAAGTACTTTTTGTCATAACTATAATACTTTTTGGTGTAATAAAAGTCCTTTTTTGTAGAAAAAGTATATTTTTTGGTACAATAAAGGTACTCTTTATTAGTATTAAAGTACGATTTAGAACAAGTAAAGTAATAAAAGTACTTTTCAGTAGAATAAAAGTACTTTTCGTGAGAATAAAAGTAATATTTGGTACAAAAATATTTAATTCTTGGTACAATTATAGTACATTTTGATACAA
This sequence comes from Muscina levida, assembly GCA_964034835.1. Lineage (NCBI taxonomy): Eukaryota > Metazoa > Arthropoda > Insecta > Diptera > Muscidae > Muscina > Muscina levida. The sequence continues at coordinate 169,404,028 of OZ035880.1, read as the reverse complement.
TAAAAGTACTTGGTTGAACAATTAAACTACTTTTTAGTAAAATAAAAGAACTTTTTAATAAACCAAAAGTACCTGTCGGTATAATAAAAGTAATTTTTAGAAGAAAAAAAGTACTATTAGGTACAATTATAGTACTTTTTGGTAAAATCACAGTACTATTATATATAATAAAAGTAGAAAATTGTATTTGTTGGTACAATTAAAGTACATATTATGTGAACTAAAAGTACTTTTGAGTCGAAAAATACGTTTTTGTACAAATTATGTACTTTCTGGTGAAAATAAAATACTTTTTAGTTAAATACAAGTGTAACTATAATACTTTTTGGTAGATTAAATCCTTTTTTTGTAGAAAAGAAATATACTTTGGTACAATAAAGGTACTCTTTATTAGAATTAAAGTACTTACTGGTACAAGTAAAGTACGATTTAGTACAAGTATAGTAATACAAGTACTTTTCGTTAGAAAAAAGTATTCTTCGTTAGAATAAAAGTAATTTTTGTAGAAAAAAACGTAATCCTTGGTGCAATTGTAGTACTTTTTGATTATAAAAAGTACTTGGTGGAACAATGAAAGTACTTTTTCGTGAAATAAAAGTACTTTTTGGATGAAAAAAATACTTCTTTGTGCTATTAATGTATTTTCTAGGAAAGTGAAAGTACTTTTTAGTTGAATAAAAGTTATTTTTAGTTTAGTTAAAGTACTTTTTTTGTAGAATAAAAGTACTTGGTGTTACAATTGCAGTACTTTTTGTACAAGAATATGTACTTTTTATTAGAATTAAAGTACTTTCTGGTGCTCGTATAGTACGATTTGGTAAAATTGAAGTACTTTTTGATAAAAACTAAAGTACGTTTAGTAAAATAAATGTACTTTTCGATAGAATAAAGGTACTTTTTGGTAGAACAAAGCATTTTTTGGTACAATTATTGTTATTTTTGGTATAATTGGTTCAGTAGATCAATAGTACTTAGTGGTACAATTGCAGTACTTTTGGTACAAAAAGGATAATTTTTGTTAAAATTAAAGTACTTTCCGGTGCCAGTAAACTACGATTTAATACAATTAAAGTACTTTTTGATAGAATTAATGTACTTTTTGGTACAATAAAAGTACTTTGTGGTACTAATTTTATGAGGTTGGAAAAAAATGTAATAACCCATAAAATGGTGGAGGTTAGTTGGGGGCAAATGAACGCGCATCTTGGTTCAAATGGGTGGGGACGGTGAAAAATCCACAACATGCGGGGCTTGCCCCGAAGTAGGGGTAAAATGTATGACAGACCCCCACCAAGTTTTCCTTCCTTAAATTTTTTCCGAACATGCCTACCCTACATCTTGTCCCCTATAGGTGCTCCCATACAATTTTTTTGTAATTTGCTCCCACTGCTCCAAAGGTGCCCCTAGAGGAGTTTGTTTCTTTTATCTGGTCTATATTTAAAAAAGATTTTCTTCTAAAGCATAAGTTTATTCTGGTTTCTTGGCTTTCTTGACTTGACACGACGCCAAGCTGCTTGGGTCAAGTTCTTGCGGTATTTGTTGTCGGTCAGAAGATTTCTCAATTTCTTCAATGACCTCCTGGGACCAGCCTTCTTGGTGACTTTAACGGTGCTCTTGGCGGGGCGTTGAGCCAACTTGCCTTTCTTCATAGCAACGGTGAAGCCCTTTTTGTCGGCAGCGGAGACAATGCCAAGGGTCTTCTTGTGCACGAGACCACTGTAGCGGTATGAACCGACACTGGTCAAGTTGTTGGCTTCAGTGCTGAACGGTTTTTTGATATCACGCTTCTTCCACAAAGAAAAGTTGTTGTTGCGGATGATCAACCAGTTAAGGTGCGACGAAGAGGCCATTTCGAGTCTTTTTTCGGGGACTGCGATGACAGAAAAGAGAAAATGTATGACCGACCTCCAATATTTTAGCAAACCTAACAGTTTGTCAGAACATATCTAACCTTTATCATTAACCCTTAAGGTGGTCCCTATACAATTTTTTATTATTAATATTTTTTGTTCTTGATTTTGTTTTTTGTTGATCTTTAATGAATTATGATATTGTCATAGTTCGGTTTGAGATCATTTCTATTGGCAATTATTTATTATTGCCAATAGTTTTTTATTCAAGAGTGTGAAATGTATTATGTTGACAGCAGGTTAGGCGTATAACGTTATTTCGGCATTCACCACAATGCCTCGTCAGCGCCCTTTGCTGTGCCTTCTCCTCTATCATCACAAACCTTAAGGGAAGAAAGCATCTCAAAGTTAATGAGAACTTTTCCCTCCGGTGCGAAGAAAGCATCCTCGAAGCGCACAACATGCCAACATAATACACACACAAGCACTTGCCTATGCATATGTCCATCGGACACAATTGCACAGGAGTTTTGTTGTTGACAAAGTGCCAACCCCGTTCTGCGAAATGATCTCAAACCGAACTATGACAATATCATAATTCATTAAAGATCAACAAAAAACAAAATCAAGAACAACAAAACACTGACGGTACGCAGAACGGGGTTGGCACTTTGTCAACAACAAAACTCCTGTGCAATTGTGTCCGATGGACATATGCATAGGCAAGTGCTTGTGTGTGTATTATGTTGGCATGTTGTGCGCTTCGAGGATGCTTTCTTCGCACCGGAGGGAAAAGTTCTCATTAACTTTGAGATGCTTTCTTCCCTTAAGGTTTGTGATGATAGAGGAGAAGGCACAGCAAAGGGCGCTGACGAGGCATTGTGGTGAATGCCGAAATAACGTTATACGCCTAACCTGCTGTCAACATAATACATTTCACACTCTTGAATAAAAAACTATTGGCAATAATAAATAATTGCCAATAGAAATGATCTCAAACCGAACTATGACAATATCATAATTAATATTTTTTTTGCAAACTATATAAGTATTTTTGTCAATATATATCAATATGACGATATATGTTAATATATATATCGAGAGTCAGTGATTTGTAACCAACAAAAGCACAACAATCGAGTGAAAAGGGGTTTAATCCAACAAATAATTAAAAATCGTTAAAAACCCTAATGTTTAGTCTCTCGCCAAAAAATTCATAACGCTTAAAACTGTTTATGGAATTTTACGGTTGCAATGATTTTTTCTTTGGAAAAAGGTCAACTATTTATAAAAAATGCTAAATTAGAGTTTGCATTACTATTTTTCCTACGACAATAAAAAAATTGTACACGCCAAATTCTTCAGAAAAATTTCCGTTTTTTAAGTTATTTGAATCGCTATCATCGAAACGACATTACTTATTTGAAAACTTTCAAGGAAGATCTTATGGAGGGTGTAGTTATCTTTAACTCAAGTGGTTACATATGAAGATCGGGTGAGGGAGACCCAAAATATACTCAAAACAGTAAGAGATTTTTTTGAAAAAACTGCACCTAAGAAAATTCTTTTAAAATCATTTTCGTATTTAAGAGGTCAAAATCTATAGAAAAGGTGTAAAGTCTGATTTGCAAAAAATCGTTGACCTGTGTAATTTGCCAGCTGATGAATAAGTACTTCTACATCAAAATTGCACCAAAACACATTCAAAGAAACAGATAAATTTGATATGAGTGCCTCAAATAAAGCCAGAAAAGTCTTTTATTGTAAATATCACTAAAATTCTGCTTCCGCATGCTGTGGTAGACTTTATTGCTTTGTATTGGGTCTCTTACGAATTATTTTGAACGATTAACTTCTCAATCACAAATGTCTATAACATTGTAAACATATCCTACCAATATTTTAAAAGTTCTAATACTACTACAAAGTTGCCTAAGTCTCAGCCATTTGCATATATTTAAATTTCTCTCACTGTGATTAGTTAATATGTAATTTCCAACAGTATGATGAAATACTGACACGTAGATAACACAGTTCCATGTTGTTGTGTTCCAAGTATTATCAAATATTTTGTTGTCATACTAACTCTCTCGCATACGAATTTGAATCATGATTTCTTTCATAATCTTCATACTCATCATCATCATCATTGCCATCCCTATCGTTATCATCACCAAGTTCATTATGATCCACAATTATACCGAATTACAAAATCATCTCGGTACTAAATCTCTGCAGAATTGAAAACTTATACCTCTTATCCATAGACTGCAGGCTTTTGAAGGAATCCCCTGTGAAAGCACAAAGTAAAGTACTACAAACATAAACGTTCGTCCTTCTTTCTGTCAGAGCAAACACATTACTACAAAAGGAAGAGAACCCACCAAGAAGTGCTTGCAAACTTCACTGCGAAAGGATAAGCAAAAAGAAGCAAATACATGCAGCTAACGACTGTCCTGAGTAATGTGAATACATGCTGGCTGGTGGGCTGGCTGGATGACTGACTGCATGGCGGCTGTCTTGGTCCCTCCTGTCGTGCTGTCACCAGATGCTACAAAATACTCCAAAATATTGTCATTCTCTTCAATGTTGGCCGCGTGTGGCACTTGTTCTTTTGAATCGTTGGTGGTATTTTTATAAATATTAAGTATTTAGCGTACGATTATGACGGTGACGGTGATGATGTTACTCTCTTTTGGCTTCACCATCTTTAGCTGCCGTCCCGTCTTGATTGTGTGTCTTCTTTGACGTAGTATTTATGCAAAAAGGAATTTTAAATTAAGCCATTGGAATGGTATGAAGAGGGGGAAAAGGCTTAACACTTTTCTTGGTGGTACTGGCTGGAATTCGGAAGTGTAACCGCTGCTCGAACGGACAAATCGGAAAATGAAAATTGAAAAGGAAAAGGATTTGTCATAAGACCGGATGTAAATGTGATTTCACTTTTTTTTCTCAATTAAAGAATTTAAATGCTCCACTAGGGTTTACCCTAACCCCTTCCCACAGCTTTCAAACAATACTTGAGTTATTTTCCTAGGGGAAATATTAAGATTCTCATTGTTGCTTCTTAAGGATTAAGGTGTGCTGAAAAAGGATTTATATTTTGAAGGGATACAAATGAAATAGAATTATAAATATCTTCTTTTATTTACGAGATATTCGCATAGCTTTTAAGTAGTGGACTTAAGGGATTGTAAGGAATATTTCAAATATCAATGGAATTTAAGCTAAGTAAATCTATGGACAAGAAGGGGGAATGTAACTAATTCATAGTCGAATATATTTTCTGAAAAAATATTTCTATATTTTTGTATTGTCTATATTTAGCAGATGCTATATTTATACCGCAATATAAAAATATAAAAATATATAATTATAAAAATAAAAAAATACAAAAATATAAAAATATAAAAATATAAATATATAAAAATATAAAAATATAAAAATATAAAAATATAAAAATATAAAAATATAAAAATATATATTGTTATATTGTTATATTTCTATATTTTTGTATTGTCTATATTTAGCAGATGCTATATTTATACCGCAATATAAAAATATTAAAATATAAAAATATAAAAATATAAAAATATAAAAATATAAAAATATAAAAATATAAAAATATAAAAATATAAAAATATAAAAATATAAAAATATAAAAATATAAAAATATAAAAATATAAAAATATAAAAATATAAAAATATAAAAATATAAAAATATAAAAATATAAAAATATAAAAATATAAAAATATAAAAATATAAAAATATAAAAATATAAAAATATAAAAATATAAAAATATAAAAATATAAAAATATAAAAATATAAAAATATAAAAATATAAAAATATAAAAATATAAAAATATAAAAATATAAAAATGTAAAAATATAAAAATATAAAAATATAAAAATATAAAAATATAAAAATATAAAAATATAAAAATATAAAAATATAAAAATATAAAAATATAAAAATATAAAAATATAAAAATATAAAAATATAAAAATATAAAAATATAAAAATATAAAAATATAAAAATATAAAAATATAAAAATATAAAAATATAAAAATATAAAAATATAAAAATATAAAAATATAAAAATATAAAAATATAAAAATATAAAAATATAAAAATATAAAAATATAAAAATATAAAAATATAAAAATATAAAAATATAAAAATATAAAAATATAAAAATATAAAAATATAAAAATATAAAAATATAAAAATATAAAAATATAAAAATATAAAAATATAAAAATATAAAAATATAAAAATATAAAAATATAAAAATATAAAAATATAAAAATATAAAAATATAAAAATATAAAAAAATTTAAAAAATATAAAAAATATAAGAATATAAAAATTTAAAAATATAAAAACATAAAATATATAAATATAAAAATACAAAAATATAAAAATTTTAAAATTATTAAAAATATGAGGAATAGTAAATATATTACAAATAGTTAAAATATTAAAAATATTATGAATATAAAAAATATTGAAAGTATTAAAAATAATTAGAAAATTAAAAACATTAAAAAGAATAAAAATTTTACAAATATTAATAATATTAAAAATATTAAAAATATTAAAAATATTAAAAATAATAAAAATATTACAAATATAAAAAATATTACAAATATTACAAATATTACAAATGCTTAAAATTTTAGGTATGTAGAACATAATAAAAATATTAATAATATTAAAAAATTTAAAAACACTAAAAAATATAAAAAATATGAAAATATATTGAGAAATTTAAAAGTACTAAACATTTCAAAAATATTGAAAATATTATAAATATTAAAATTATTGAAAATATTAAAAATATTGAAAGAATTAAAAACATTTAAAATATATAAAAAAAATATTAAAATTATTTTTAATATTAATATTATTTTAAAAATATTATAAACCTTTAAAATATGAAAAATATTTAAAACATTGTGTGAAAGTAAAGTTATTTTTGCATACTCGTAGTATGAGAAGAATGTATTTTATATTCTTTCAATCTATGTGCTGTTTATATTACACTGATAGTAAAATTGATAAAGGTCATCAAAACATACTTATCGGAGTTAAATATACAAAACCAAAGTGTAACAGCTAGTAATGGATATGTTGAAGTTTTCAATGTCTAGCATCCCAATTTATAAAGTATAACAGAAATATAAGATGTAAATACATTGATTTTTTACAAACATTAACTTATTTAACTAAATGTCCCCCATAAAGACATCAGTGCTTATGTAAACTTATGTCGCACTCATTTATTTATTTAACATTAAAAGCTTTTTAATACATTCGAAACAGTTGTCACAGTTGGTAGGAAATTGAGTCACAGATTAGGTGATAAAACTATTAAAGAACACTTTATTTAATTGATTTTTTATCAAAGTATTTACCTCCATAAGGTCCTTGGAGGGTTAACGTGATTTCAAAGTAAAAAGTGGTGGCAAAAGTGGCTTTAAGCTAAATCACAATAACCTAAACACACACACACTCGCGCACACAGCTTAACATATATCAATAAACCAACACACACACTCGCATACTACCAACCAAAAGCAAGCCGACAACGCATCACAGCTGTTTTTGAAACTGTGGCTGGTACAAGTGTAACATCACGCTTACAGACACTTGTATGAATGAATGAAAATTGTTTTCATCTTCTGCTTTGTGTCTTATGCCGTCTTACAATTGACATCATCATCTTCTATGTCTGTTTCTACTGTGAGCTCTTAGCAACGTTTTGTTTTCTTTCACACACATAAAAAGGAGACCTGGCAAGGGGAAGCATAGAGGGTGCTACACAAAGCCACGCATATGTAAGTGAAAATCTGAGGAAAGTGATGGAGACGAGTTGAATTTTAACAAAAAAGAAGGTGAAGGACTTATTTTGACAATCAACTACTATTACTATAGTGTTGTCATTGCTGTTGTTTGCATACTGTTTTTTTTGCTATGTTTGCCCTATTTCTTTCCTCCCGAACAATCATAAAGACAACGATTCAACATTTAAAACTACAACAACAACAACAATAAGAGTAACGACAACGATAGCAACAATAATAAAAACAATATCAACACCCCCAAAAGAGGCAATAATAATCCTTGTGCATATGTGTCGTAAAAGTCAAACTAATCACAACACCCCAGCGGCGGAATTCATGAGAAGGAAGGCCTTCGTTCATGAGTTTGAAGGCCTTCTTTTGGATCCGGTATGTCTTCCTTGGCCTTCTTTCTTCCTTTCTTTTTTTACATTGCGTGAAATTGGAAAATAAGGCCTTCCGTCGCCGGTTTCCATAAGAAGGCCTTATGGATGCTTTCTATAAGAACGCCTCATGAAAACTATCTATAAAGGGGCCGTATGGAAGCTTTCTATAAGAAGGCATTATGGAAGGCCAGCATACACATGAAAAAATAATGACTTGCAAATTAAATAAAAACTATACAGTGCACCCTCAAATTATTTAGTTTTTTTGAGAGCGCACCGGTTATTTTTAGATATTTCTCACTTATATATATTTTTCTTTATACTTACATTTTTTTCCAACGACAGTAAACATTGCTGGAGTTTGAACCCACTACCTCGTGATTGTTAGTCAGCCATGCTACTGTCTAGCCTATGAAGATGCATTCGAATTGTGTGGTTGAAACTAATGATACACTGTTTAAAAAAACCCCTTCCTCGGAAATTAACAATTTTTTCCATTTGGAAGACATCCAATACCCCTTATATTTGGAAGCGAGAGGGTATGTGTATGAAATCCCTCTGCCTTCTTTTCTGAGTCATCTGGCAGGCCTTCATACAAGTTGAAAAAAAACGTACTAACAATTCTTTCCATTTAGAAGGCATACAATACCCCAGTTATTTGTAAGCGAGAGGGGATGTGTATGAAATCCCTCTGCCTTCTTTTTACATGTCTTTGGCACGTCAGTCCATAAAATGCCTAAATCTGATGAAAAATCATGCGTTCTGTATTCCTTATTTGAAATGTTATTCCCAAATAATGACTACTGCATTCATTATATGAGGAAGGCCTCTCAAATTCTGCCGCTGGGACATTAAGCAAATACACTAACACACACATGTGGTACACGTGCGTATGTACATGTGACATGCCCACACGTAGGCACGTACGTTCGCACAAAACACTTGTGAGAGTGTGTGGGTTAATTTCTTGTTTTTGTTGAAGTTGACACAAAAAAAAAACAAAATATGAAGGATATAAAATCCCAGTTGGTCTCGTGACGAAAAGGTGGAGGAGGTTTTAATCTTTTTTAAACGTAGGTGGAAAATATAGAATTTGGTACATTTTAGGGGTCTTTTGGTAAATGTACGTTCACCGGAAATTAGTACTTTATTCATTATGGGGTAGGAAATATGCTGAGGTTCAGAGGAAACATATCAAAAAATTTAAAAATTTTAAAAATATTAAAAATATTAGAATTTTAAAAATATTAAAAATATTAAAAAATATTTAATATATTAAAATTATTAAAAATATTAAAAATATTAAAAATATTAAAAATATTAAAAATATTAAAAATATTAAAAATACTAAAAATATATAAAATATTAAAAATATTAAAAATATTAAAAATATTAAAAAATATTAAAAATATTAAAAATATTAAAAATAATAAAAGTTTTAAAAATATTAAAATTATTAAAAATATTAAAAAAACTAAAAATCTTAAGAATATTAAAAATATTAAAAATATTAAAAATATTAGAAATATTAAAAATATTAAAAATATTAAAAATATTAAAAATATTAAAAATATTAAAAATATTAAAAATATTAAAAATATTAAAAATATTAAAAATATTAAAAATATTAAAAATATTAAAAATATTAAAAATATTAAAAATATTAAAAATATTAAAAATATTAAAAATATTAAAAATATTAAAAATATTAAAAATATTAAAAATATTAAAAATATTAAAAATATTAAAAATATTAAAAATATTAAAAATATTAAAAATATTAAAAATATTAAAAATATTAAAAATATTAAAAATATTGAAAATATTAAAAATATTAAAAATATTAAAAATATTAAAAATATTAAAAATATCAAAAATATTAAAAATATTAAAACTATGAAAAGTATTAAAAATATTAAAAAAATTAAAAATATTAAAAATATTAAAAATATGAAAAATATTAAATATATTAAAAATATTAAAAATATTAAAAATATTAAAAATATTAAAAATATTAAAAATATTAAAAATATTAATAATACTAATAATACTAAAAATATTAAAAAAAATTAAAAATATTAAAAATATTAAAATTATTAAAAATATTAAATATATTAAATATATTAAAAATATTAAAAATATTAAAAATATTAAAAATATTAAAAATATTAAAAATATTAAAAATATTAAAAATATTAAAAATTTTAAAAATATTAAAAATATTAAATAATATTAAAAAATATTAAAAATAATAAAAGTTTTAAAAATATTAAAATTATTAAAAATATTAAAAAAACTAAAAATCTTAAGAATATTAAAAATATTAAAAATATTAAAAATATTAAAAATATTAAAAATATTAAAAATATTAAAAATATTAAAAATATTAAAAATATTAAAAATATTAAAAATATTAAAAATATTAGAAATATTAAAAATTAAAAATATTAAAAATATTAGAAATAATAAAAATACTAAAAATATTAAAAATATTAAAAATATTAAAAATATTAAAAATATTAAAAATATTAAAAATATTAAAATTATTAAAAATATTAAAAATATTAAAATTATTAAAAATATTAAAAATATTAAAAATATTAAAAATATTAAAAATATTAAAAATATTAAAAATATTAAAAATATTAAAAATATTAAAAATATTAAAAATATTAAAAATATTAAAAATATTAAAAATATTAAAAATATTAAAAATATTAAAAATATTAAAAATATTAAAAATATTAGAAATATTAAAAATTAAAAATATTAAAAATATTAGAAATAATAAAAATACTAAAAATATTAAAAATATTAGAAATAATAAAAATACTAAAAATATTAAAAATATTAAAATTATTAAAAATATTAAAAATATTAAAAATATTAAAAATATTAAAAATATTAAAAATATTAAAAATATTAAAAATATTAAAAATATTAAAAATATTAAAAATATTAAAAATATTCAAAATATTCAAAATATTAAAAATATTAAAAATATTAGAAATATTAAAAATTAAAAATATTAAAAATATTAGAAATAATAAAAATACTAAAAATATTAAAAATATTAAAATTATTAAAAATATTAAAAATATTAAAAATATTAAAAATATTAAAAATATTAAAAATATTAAAAATATTAAAAATATTAAAAATAATAAAAATATTAAAAATATTAAAAATATTAAAAATATTAAAAATATTTTTTTTTTTTTTTTTTTTTTTTTGCGGGTAAGGTAGGGGAAATGCATTACGCATTCGTGGCAGAAGTCACGTTGTGTCGGACTCTCCAATATGGCATACCGACTAAAACCCCTCCCTCTCTCCTCTCCGGGAAGAAATCCACCTCGGAACCGCTTACGCATTACTTCAAGGTGGTTCCCATGTGGCCATATACGCCAACCTTCTCGATTGACCTGCTTACAGGCCCCCGCTTGCTCTCCGCTGCACCTCAGGAAACTGCGGCGTCAAGGTCTAACTTTTTGCACTTAAGGATCCGCTCCGCGTATTTTGCTACCGCGATCCAATTTCCTCCACTGGTTGTCATAATATTTATAATATTATCGGCTGTTATTCTTCCCACCTCGTCTGCCAGTTGCTGACGATGAGCCAGCCAGCGTGTGCACACGAAAAAAGTATGTTCTGCGTCATCTACAACCTCATCTGTTTCGTACAGACAGTATGGATTGTCACATTTTCCTATTTTATTCAGGTACTTCCTAAAGTATCCGTGTCCGGTTAACATCTGGGTTAGGTAGTAGTTTACCTCTCCACATCGTCGATCCAGCCAAATTTTGATGCTTGGTATAAGCTTTGCTGTCCACCTTCCGTGTCTTTCGGTATTCCACCGTTCTTGCCACAACGTTATAGTCTGGTCTCTTATTGACGTCCCAGGGTTGCCGGATACCTTCATTAGGTATAATGTGCGTCGTTCTCTTGCTAACAAGTCAATTGGAATCGTGCCTGCTATTACCAGTACAGCGGCTGCTGATACTGTGCGATACGCCGAACAGATTCGTAAAGCAGCTGTCCTCTGCACAGCTAAAATAGACTGTGCCCTCTTTTTTATTTTAACGCCTTCGGCCCATATTTCACATCCGTAGAGCATGATGCTGTTTGCGGCCTCCATCAGTAATTTGCGCCTGTGCTGCAGCGGTCCTCCTATGTTTGCCATTAGGCGGCTTAGCTGCGCAGTTGTTTTTCCGGCTCTGTTAGCCGCATGTTGTATCTGGACTGCGTATGTGAGTTTTGAATCCAGTCTTAATCCCAGATATTTCACCGATTTCTGGGTCGTGATTGTGACATCTCCAATATTCACATCCAACTCTATGGGAATGTGACGCCGCGTAAGTAGAAGTATTTCAGTTTTCTGCATTGCCAATTGTAAACCATGAGTATCAAGCCAAGATTTCGCTCTCATCATAACTTGTCTCAGCTTACGTTGTGCGTCGTCCGTGTTTCGAGCCGTGATAACGGCTGCAATGTCGTCGGCATATCCTACTAAGAAAGTGCCCTCAGGCATTTCCATCTTCAGGATTCCGTCGTAGCTGACGTTCCACAGGTCTGGTCCCAGTATTGATCCCTGAGCCGCTCCGGAAGTGACTTGTTTCCTTTTTGGTCCGCTGCTCGTATTGTACAAAAGCTCCCTGTCTCTTAGGTAGCTTCCTATTATCCTCATAATGTACTGTGGCATAGAGAAGTTTTCCTCTAACGCGTCCAGTACGTCCTTCCATCTTAAGCTATTAAAAGCATTCTTCACATCCAGCGTGGCGAGGAGTACAACAGGTCTACTTTAGTGGTTTACTCGTTGTACGGCATCTACTACCTCCGTCACTTCTCTTAGGGCTCCAATTGTTGATCTACCCGGTCTGAAGCCGTATTGTCTACTGGATAAGCCACCTCTAGCATCTATCGCGTTTGTAAGCCGTGGCTTTATCAACCTCTCAAACAGTTTCCCCGCAGTATCCAGCATACAAAGTGGCCTGTATGATGACGGGGCTTCTGGGTCTCCTTTTCCTTTGCTAATAAGCACTAGCTGTTGCCTTTTCCAAACTTCTGGGAATACACCTTCCCCCAGGCAGGCGTTATACATGTCCAGCAAAAGGTCAGGCTTTTTATTGACAATCTCCTTGATTACCTCTGCGGGTATACCATCGGGGCCAGGTGCCTTGTTAGGTCGTAAACCGTGCGCAGCTGCACTGAGTTCATTTACCGTGAACGGGGTGAACTCAATAGTGTTCGCGGTATCCAAATTTTCCTCCCTGATTTCATGTGTCGGAAACAGGGCTGTTACAATTCTCTCCATTGTCACCTCATCCATCAGTCCCACAGATTTCTTTGCACTCAGCTTCTCTGTGACAATTTTATAGCCAAGGCCGTAGGGGTCGTTGTTAATATCTTCGCGAAGTTCCTCGAAAATTTTCCGCTTGCTTGAGAATATGGCTTTCCGTAGAGATTTTCTCGCTTCTTTGTATGCCGTCTGTTCAGCTTCCGCTGACCTTCTGCGTCTTGCCCTTGTAGACCTTCGCCTGCATCGGAGACAGTCCCGCCTGATAATATTAAAAATATTAGAAATATTAAAAATTAAAAATATTAAAAATATTAGAAATAATAAAAATACTAAAAATATTAAAAATATTAAAAATATTAAAATTATTAAAAATATTAAAAATATTAAAAATATTAAAAATATTAAAAATATTAAAAATATTAAAAATATTAAAAATATTAAAAATATTAAAAATATTAAAAATATTAAAAATATTAAAAATATTAAAAATATTAAAAATATTAAAAATATTAAAAATATTAAAAATATTAGAAATATTAAAAATTAAAAATATTAAAAATATTAGAAATATTAAAAATACTAAAAATATTAAAAATATTAAAAATATTAAAAATATTAAAAATATTAAAAATATTAAAAATATTAAAAATATTAAAAATATTAAAAATATTAAAAATATTAAAAATATTAAAAATATTAAAAATATTAAAAATATTAAAAATATTAAAAATATTAAAAATATTAAAAATATTAAAAATATTAAAAATATTAGAAATATTAAAAATTAAAAATATTAAAAATATTAGAAATAATAAAAATACTAAAAATATTAAAAATATTAAAATTATTAAAAATATTAAAAATATTAAAAATATTAAAAATATTAAAAATATTAATAATATTAAAATACTAAAAATATTCAAAATAATTAAAATTAATAATATTAAAAGAAGTTCTAAATCTTTTGAAGTGAAAAACTCTTACCTTTTTCACCTTCAAACCCTCCAAAAGTACTCTTTTAAACACTCTTTCACTTATTTATCATCTCTGCTGACACAAAGAGTCATAGAGGCTGACGATGTTCACCATCACACCCCACCAATCAACCCCTGTTCCTATCAAGCAAGTGAGAAAAGGGCTAATTAGGCAATTTGCTGTTGGGCTTTAATAATAAAAGAAAAGAAAACACAAACAAATACAATAGCAATTGGAGTAAACCCTACCCTATTGTTGACTAACGTATTTGTGTTGATTTGCCTGGGATTAATGATGAAAATAAAAAAAGATTAAAAATTCTACCCAAAAATAGCGTAAATAAACACTTAAGGCAGCCCAGCCCGCTTTGGTTTATTTAAGTTGGACGTGAGTTCTAAGCTCACCAGATGTAACAGAATAATTTGTGCATTTTAGTTAAAGAGTAATTACACTTAGAATAAGGTTCACTGCCATCACCATCATTACCACCCTAGCCGCAGTGGCAGCAGCAGCAGCTGTCTCTGATGATAATAAGAATAATTAGAAAAAGTACAAAAGGCATTTGCAGGCTTATCATAACAGTTTAACTAAAGGTGCTTTGCTTAACTACTTTGGTAATTAGAATCAATGTAAACAGTTTCTCAAGCTCAACTCGACCTAAGTTGCTAGCAGACAGTCGACACTTTGACTTATTATTGAATTTTTTTTCTTTATAATAAAAAAAGTATTATCTGACTAATCTCGAGGAACTGTCACAGTGTTTATGTCAAAAAGTTTAACTCTTATTTCAGTTGGAAGTTGTTATTGCATTCTTGGCTTTTGTTGGTGTTGGCATTTTAATTAAGGACCCTCTTCATCGTCATAAACCCCTTAAAGATAGAGAATTATTATTATGAGTTTTTGTAATGAATGATTGAATGAAAAAAAAAACTTCGTTAAGTAAAATTAAAAAGTTTTGTTTGGATTTCTAGATTTGAAATAGGCAGCGAACTAATAAGAAAAACAAGCAGATTGTAGGCTATGATTGTTGACTTTTATTGAGATTGATGCTCTTGCATCGGGGGGTGGTCGTAATATGAATGTTTAACTTTTGCTTTCAAAAATGAGTAGAAATTTCTAAGAAACATATTGTTTATGATGTGTTTTTATTTGCAATTTTTAAAATTTTTTTTAAGAGGCTCTCACTTAGGGAATATGTTTCCTTAGGTTCACACAGCTTTATATAAGGATAAAAATTTCATTTCATTTCAAACTGTTATTGACAACATAAATACCCACAAAATATTTATACATTTAAACTACATATATCTAATACACAAATTCCTTTAAATCCACTTAATAATGCAAACAAGTTTTAAAAACATTTCACAAAAATTCTACTTGTTCCTGTAAATATGTAAGAATTGATCTTAACTTGTTTACATATACCCTATACCAATTATTCTCTGATGCCAAATCGATACTTCGTTGTAAATTGTTCATGTTTACAGTTAATCGAAAATGCCGCAGTTAGATTGGTGTAATTGCAAATAAATCCGACCTACCACTACCACCACCTATCAAACCTTTTTTTTCAAACCCCTCTGGCATTTTGGGTACCACACGGCGTATGATGAATATTAATAATAAAATGGTTCAACACAAATGTTTGCACACACACAATAAACATTTACCGTAAACCCAAACAAGCCTACTCTACGCTCACACTCTCTATTCATCCTCCTACACACCACTGCCAACGAGTTCATACATATATATTATTCATAATTATCATTACTTTTTAAAAAGTGATACACTCTGCAAATGACTTTTTCTTTCTCTGCGCACTCTTTGTTATTAATAATAATAATACCAACAAAAAACGCAACAACAGAAATATGTTAACAAGGCTTCTTTTTGTAGTTGTTTCGTTGTGCTTGTTTTGTTTTTGTTTTTTTTTGTTGTTGTTATAAATTTTAAGAGATTTAATTTGGGGCGGGTTCGGATCGTTCGTAGCACGTATTTAACACAAAAGTGGGGTCTCAATCTTGAAGCCAAAGTGTTTTTGGTTCAATGGCTGGTCGGTCTGTCGCTTGGCTCGACTTGCCTTGGCTGAGCTGGTTTGGTTTTGTTGCTCTGTTCGTTTTTATTCAAAGTTTGAAATTTACAATTCGCATTGTTGTTTCGTTTGTTGTAGCAATTGCTGTTTCATTAAAAAGTAACAGCAATGAGCAACGACAACGACAGCAACATCGTCAGCAACAGCATCAGCAGAAGAAGAAGAAGATTAACACTACAATAGCTATAAGATAAAAAGAGGGAGGGTGTACAAATTGCGAGAATGGGAGATATTCTAAATTGATCAAAAGAAGACCGTTATTCACTTGGTAATAACTAGAATCTGTCTTTAAATGTCCCCAAGCAGCTCACAACATACGAGAGATCACGTATTCCCCGGGCAAAATCCAAAGAAAAGGAAAAACGAATATCTCCCCAAATGTTGACGACCCCCGCAAACGTTTGGCGGACCATGATTTCAAGATATGCACCTGATATATCCGAACCCTCTACAGAGATTGTGTCTCTATCCAATTGGCGAATGTCCTAGACATATACAAGGCTGACATAACCGTCAAGCAGGAAATGCGTAAGACGGGACAGGGATGCCCACCACGAAAGAACTAAGACATCTTTAACATCTGCCGTGCAGAAAGACACAAAACTAAATGTGGGTTCATAATCGGCCGGACTTCGATATTTGTTCTCGCGGTTTTACCCTGTAAATGACCGAATTGCCACTTTTCGTATCAAGGCGAACTAGTTTTACATCACTATGATTTGTGTACACGCGCGACAAAAGATAAAGACGAAGACATACGAAATACATTTTATAAGCTCCTGGAGGAAATATGTGACCACTGTTCTGCACTTGACATTACAATTGTTCTGGGAGATTTTTATGCTAAAATCTCTGAAGGGAAGCTGTTCTTGGTTCAGCAGTCGGAAAATTCAGTCTACACAACACCTCCGATAACGAATTCAGATTGGTTAGCTTCGTGTCGGCAAGAAAAATGTTAGTGAGTGGAACAAGATTCCCGCATAAAGATATCCACTAGACAACCTGGATATCCCCCCAATCAAAAGACAAGAAACCAGATTGATAACGAGGTAATCAATGGAAGGCATGTCTCAAGAGTTATGGATGTGCGTGTACCCTAGTTTCAGCCAACGTGAAATTCCTAAAATTGCTCGTAACCAATCGTAGAGTAAGATATCGCAAAGCTACATACCACCGAGATAGCCAAAGACTACTCCAGCCAACTCTCTCTATTACTTCAAACAAACCGCCCTAATTTAGATGTTCCTGGCACATAGTGGCAGCATATTGTGAATTATAAGACCACTGCCGCAACAACCGTACTGTATTATGACAAACCATACTCAGACAAGCCCTGGTACGATGATGAAGTTCGCGCAATTTCTGAGGAAAAGTATCTTGTATACACGGCAAAACTGCAGCCAATGGCGACGCGTGCGGTGACGGTAGGATATAATGAAAAGAGAAGGGAGATGAAACGCCTCTTCAGTCGGAAAAAGCTTCTGTGGAAGAAAACTGAGAGCAAGGATATCAAAAAATAGGGATAAAGCCCAAAAGTTCAACCAAAATTTAAAAATTAAATGTTTTAAAACAGGAATCGTCACCTGTAAGGACAGAGATGGAAATCTGCTGACGGCCAAGCAGAGTTAGCTGTAAACATCGAAGGAACACTTTTTTACTCTCTGCACGTTTCCGAAGGTAGCATAACTGACAAAATCACGCGTATCATCGACGAAGGAGTATATTGTGCACCACCGAGTCAAAGCGAGATCAGCACGGCAATTGCACGTCTTAGAAACAATAAAGCAGCGGGAGCCGATGGACTGCTGGAAGAGATTTTTAAAGCCAGCGGCGATGAGCTGGCAATGTGCATGCATCATGTCATAAACACGATTTGGCTATAGGAATGCATGCCCGATGATTGAAATCTGAGTGTTTTATGTCCCAGACACTAAGAAATGCAGATCGACACATACCATACTGTTCACTTATCACAGAGCTGAATTCTACAGTCCGATACGACCGAAATTAATATTAGCAATTTGGCAGAGGACTTGAATATGTTACTGCGGCCTTTTCGAGCATTGAGAAGCAGTCGGCACAAGTGGGTCTAGTTACAAATGAGGACTTGTTTCAACGAACAAAGAATCTACTCGTTTGGGACGCCGCTTGAACGTTGACGTTGCTTGACCATTTTTCTCCGTTGGCTCAGCCATAAACAAAAATAATAATGTCTGCTCAGAAATCACCAGTTGACGAACTATCTACGGAGCGCAAAAGACCGAATTGCTTGTTATTCTTTTCTACGTGCGGATACTGATGGATGAATTTCTGTTATTGCTGCCATATAAAAAGAATAAAAAGTAATTATTGCGGTGTTATAAATAGGCTCCACGAAAAGCCCCCCAATGAAATAACGCCCAAACGAGAAATGAAATATTCCCCAAATTTTTTTCATACATTTTTGGGTGTAATTTCATATGAAATAACTCCCAATTTTTTTGGACCGTTTTTCATTTATCTTTAGGAATTATTTCATTTCTCATTTTGGGTTTTCAAATTATGAAATAATCTCCAATGAATTAACACCCAACCAATTTTTTAAATTTAGGGCTTCTTTCATATCATGAATAATTTGGGTGTAATTTCATTTTTTATTCAGGGGTTATTTCATTTTTAAAACTGTTGCTTTTTGGGGTTATAATTATATAATTATATAAAAACAGGCCTTTTACAAGAAAACTTTTAGCCTGTGAATATAATACAATATATTTTGAAAGTGGGACCGGCCGTGGCATAGTGGTTAGAACACGCGACTAACATGCGGGAGATCGCAGGTTCAAACCTGGCTCCAGTCATCTTAAAAGAAAAAAATAAATAAAAATTTTCTTTCATTGTCGGCTCCCCTCGAATGTTGTTTGACAGCAACTTCGCGGTATTAAGCGTCGATTCAATCGTCGTGTCTAGTAAGAGCTTCTCAAAACAGTGACGTTCGCATTCGTCGATAAATAAGTAGGTGCCGTTAGTTGTGAATCTAAAAATAGAAAGCGTGTTAATTCACAACAACGCGAGAAGCTATCCCATACCGCATTCATGGGGTGCAAAGGGAAATTAAGTTTTTTTTTTTTATATTTTGAAGGTTTGCAGATATTTCCATTTGTGTTCATATTGACGGATAGAAAATCAACAAAATGCACCGAGCATTTTTTCATTTTGAGAATTCGATTAGCTCACACTAAGAATCGATTTTTTTTTAAATTTGATAGAGTTCTTCAAAAGTAAGAATTCAATAAGGCAGAGAGTTTGATTTGCTTGTGAACATTGAAGGTGGTTGTGTAAAGGCCAAACGCAAATAGCAAATTGTCTTCCGAACTGCAAAAATAGAGCAGGGCTACAACGATATACGATCCACACGATTCATTTCAATAATTTTGCGACTTTGCTGTTGGGCCATATTGTTTCATGAAATCCTTTTTTGAATTTTGGGCATAATTTCATTTTTGTTGCTGATGGGGTTTATTTCATTGGGGGTTATTTCATTCTCATCATTGGGTGTTATTTCATATGAAATAACTCCCAAATATTGGGGGTTGTTTCGTTTTCGCTTTGGGGTTAATTTCATTTATTTTTTGATGTTATTTCATTCACTGTTTTTGGGTGTTATTTTCAATTTTTTGGGGTTTATTTCATTGGGGGTTATTTCCTGGGCGTTATTTCATTGGGGGGCTTTTCGTGGAGCCTTATAAATACACTGTGAAAGTTCTTTTTTATAAATTTCAAAATACTTGACTGGTCGCTTAGTTCTGCCCTAATTCGGATAAAAGCTGCATCGATAGTATTTTGAGTAGTCAATAAATACATTTTTATTGTTAATTTAATTTATTATTTTTATTTTTTTATTATTTATATATTTATTTTTACATTCATTTTTATGTATACATTTTACAAATTGACTTTGTATAATAAATTATAATATATAAGTAAGTGAATAAATATTTAGTTTAATTTTTTTTTGTTTATATTTTGTTTCTATTTTTTGTTAATTTTATTTCTATATATTTTATTATTATTTATTATTTCATTTTTATTTTTATTGTTATTTTGTTTTTTTTATTTTATTTTTAATTATAATTTGTTTTTTATATTTATTTTTTTTTTAGTTTTTTTGATTGTTTTTTTTACTTTTACATTTATTTTTTTGTATTTATTTTACAAAACTACTTTGTATAATATATTTTAAGTAAATTTATTTTTATATTTTTTGTATATTTTTTTTGTTTTTTTTTATTTTATTAATTTCAATTTTTATTTATTTTATTTTATTATTTTATTTTATTATTTTATCTTTATCTTTATCTTTATCTTTAAATTTATCTTTATCTTTATCTTTATCTTTATCTTTATCTTTATCTTTATCTTTATCTTTATCTTTATCTTTATCTTTATCTTTATCTTTATCTTTATCTTTATCTTTATCTTTATCTTTATCTTTATCTTTATCTTTATCTTTATCTTTATCTTTATCTTTATCTTTATCTTTATCTTTATCTTTATCTTTATCTTTATCTTTATCTTTATCTTTATCTTTATCTTTATCTTTATCTTTATCTTTATCTTTATCTTTATCTTTATCTTTATCTTTATCTTTATCTTTATCTTTATCTTTATCTTTATCTTTATCTTTATCTTTATCTTTATCTTTATCTTTATCTTTATCTTTATCTTTATCTTTATCTTTATCTTTATCTTTATCTTTATCTTTATCTTTATCTTTATCTTTATCTTTATCTTTATCTTTATCTTTATCTTTATCTTTATCTTTATCTTTATCTTTATCTTTATCTTTATCTTTATCTTTATCTTTATCTTTATCTTTATCTTTATCTTTATCTTTATCTTTATCTTTATCTTTATCTTTATCTTTATCTTTATCTTTATCTTTATCTTTATCTTTATCTTTATCTTTATCTTTATCTTTATCTTTATCTTTATCTTTATCTTTATCTTTATCTTTATCTTTATCTTTATCTTTATCTTTATCTTTATCTTTATCTTTATCTTTATCTTTATCTTTATCTTTATCTTTATCTTTATCTTTATCTTTATCTTTATCTTTATCTTTATCTTTATCTTTATCTTTATCTTTATCTTTATCTTTATCTTTATCTTTATCTTTATCTTTATCTTTATCTTTATCTTTATCTTTATCTTTATCTTTATCTTTATCTTTATCTTTATCTTTATCTTTATCTTTATCTTTATCTTTATCTTTATCTTTATCTTTATCTTTATCTTTATCTTTATCTTTATCTTTATCTTTATCTTTATCTTTATCTTTATCTTTATCTTTTTACCCACGCCTCTTTCCCCCCCAGATACCGCACGAGCTGGGGTCCATTTAAGCTGAACATGACGGTGGTCTCGGCCACAAGTCACTTCAGCACTTCATGTTAAAGTGTTTATTATTTTTTTTTTTTAATTGAATTGAATTAAATTGAATTGATTTGATTTGAATTAAATTAAAGTGAATTATATTGAATAGTATTGAATTTATAATATAAAAGTTATAATTGATCATTTCCACATATCACTGTTTTACGACGTGGGGCGTAACATCAGCCTAAAAACATCCTCATAATCCGGCATGTTCCCAAGGCAATGGCTTTCGACATTTCATGTAAATGCGATGAAAGCCCCAATTCGTCGAGATGTTGCGAAACAGAGTTTACCACAATTCCAGTACTCGATATCACAATTGGGATAGTTTGCACAGTTGTTAGATGTTCCCTTTGCTTTACTTCAAACGCTAAGTCTGCATATTTAGATATTTTTTCACTAATGGTTCGATTCACGTTATCCGAAAGTGGAACTGCGACATCTATAACGTATCCAACCTTTCTGCATTTGTCTATCCAAATTATGTCTGGTCTGTTGGCGTTAATTGTCCGATCTGTTGACATTGATCGGTCCCAATACAGTTTAAAGTTTCTGCTCATTAGCACTACCTCCGGTTCATATCTGAAATATGGAAGTTTTTCCTCCAAGAAACCACTTCTAATCGCAAGGTTTTGATGGATTATTTTCGCCACGTCATTGTGCCTTTTAAGGTAGGCCGTACTCGCCATTATCGAACAACCATTGATGATGTGTTCTGTAGTTTCCGCAGCCTGGCCACATCGCCGGCAGTGATTATCAATGTCTTCATGCAGGATAACTCGGCGGAAATGCTTGGTGTGCATTATCCCATCCTGTATGGCCATTAAAAATCCTTCTGTTTCCGGAAACAGTTGTCCGTATTGGAAACATATTGTGGAGGCATGTTTATCCACATTTTCGAGTTCCAGTTGGTGTGGAAATTTGCCATGTATGGCTTTATGCTTCCATTGTTCCACTATATCGGCATCACTAGTAACATTATCCAGCGGTGTAAAACTAGGTGTTGATAGTTTTAGTGGGGTGTGGTTTGCGTCCAGATTTACCAGGATGGAATATCGGTCTATCTCCGATGCAGTTTCAAAGAAAAATTCCCGGAGACTGTGAATCTGGTTGTAATGTTGGTTTTTAATGTTTACCACACCCTGTCCGCCCAGATAACGTGGCAACATTACTCTTTCAATAGAAGCCTGTGGGTGGTGTTGTCTGTACCTTGTTAATGTCGTTCTTATTTTTCTTTGTGCTGAATTCAATTCCGTATCACTCCACGTTATTATCCCGAATGAGTATGTAAGTATTGGGATGGCATAGGTGTTAATTGCCCTAATCATGTTCATTGAATTCAGCTTAGTTGCACACAGTCTTCTTAATCTTGCCTCGCAGCGTTTTTTCAGAGCTTCCCTTATACTTGTGTGGTGGATTCCTTTCATTTCCTCCACTCCTAGATACTTATAGGATTGATCAGATTCCAACATTTCTATAGTACCATCATGGAGGGTAAACCCCTGCGAATGAACTACTTGTCCTCGTATCATTTCTATAGATTTACACTTGTCGAATCCAAATTCCATGCATATATCTCTGCTGAATGATTCTACAATATGTATTAGATTTGAGAGGTGGTATTTCGACCGAGCAAACAATTTTAGATCATCCATATACAGAAGGTGGGTGACTGCGGACTGTCGCTGTTGATATTTTATGCGATATCCATTAGGGGAGTTGTTCAATGCTGTGCTCAGAGGTGAAAGGCTTAGACAAAACCAAAGCGGGCTAAATGTATCTCCCTGAAAAATCCCTCTTCTAATTTGAATTTCCCTGGTAGTAATCCCGTTAAGTATAATTTTCGTCCTCCATGTGGGCATAATCCTTTCGAAAAAAGAAACTATTTTTTCGTCCACTCCGTTGTTCTTCAGTGTTTGGATTAGGTATGGGTGGGGTACGCTATCGAATGCCTTTTTATAATCAATATAAGCAACACTTAGGTTTCTTTGGTGGCAAATAGAATTTCTCGTGATTATAGCATCGATAGTAACCAATTCCTTGCAGCCTCTTGAATTTCTTGCACATCCCCTTTGCTCTAATGGTAGTAATTGGTTTCTAGTACAATGGTCGTAAATTTTTTCAGATATGATACTAGTGAGCAGTTTATATACAGTTGGTAAACAAGTAATAGGGCGATAGTTTTCAGGGTTATCTGTATCACCGTTTTTATGCAGAAGATAAGTTCTCCCAGACGTTAAAAAGGATGGCATTATCGATTCCCCACTCAGTATCTTATTCAGATGTAATATCAGATATGAGTGAGTGCTATTAAGATGTTTCAGCCAAAAATTTTGTACTCCGTCAACTCCTGGTGCTTTCCAATTTTTCGTTTTGTTTAAAGCCGTTCGCAGGTCCGATTCAGTGATGGAACTAGATTGCATACGTTCTGTACTCATCATTTCATTCCATATTGGGTTTTCGGTATATGTAGGAGCTGATTCCCACAATCCTCCCCAAAATGATTCTAAATCGTTCTGACCTGGAGTCCGTAAGTTATTGACCTGATCTTGGTCTCGTTTCTCGAGTTCCCGATAAAATTTTCGCTGGTTGAACTTAAAAAGCCGATTCTCATCTCGTCTAATCTTGCTAGTCAGGTATCGTCGTAGTCTACTACTGACTGCCTGCAATATCTGCGTTTTACGGTCTATTACATCATCAAGGGTTCTGGGTGTTAATACCTCCATAGCTTCTGATCCTAAAATACGACTGACCTTTCGAATTAGATGTTGTGAACGGACCCCTCGTTTATATTGTGTCAGTCGTCCAATTTCCGCTCGCAGTCTGGTCTTTCTGCTTTCAAGGCGTCTTTGCCAAGGCGGTTTGATGCATCTGCTCCGATTGCGATTATGGGCCACTTCGATTCTCACGCCACACATTTTGCACATAGTCAATGCTGCACAATATATTGCGCTGTGAACAGATTCTAAGGTATCATGCTCGTTTAGGAGACTTTCCAGGATGTTATTAATATGCACCAAGTAGTTTTTTACCTTTCCATTAATCTGGATTTTCGGTATTTGGGGTCTACAAATGGGATCCAGCATTCCGTATTCTAAAATGGTTTCCTCGAATTTATCTAGAATTGTTTGGAATTGTATGTCTTCCTGACGATTTAAGGATCCCGTAACTTGGACATCGTTGCCTACTGCTTGGTCCTGAATTTCTGCTTGGTGGGACAATGTTGCACTATTTTGGGCACTTCTCTCTGCATCACTATTAGGAGCTTGGTTTAACCCCAAAATGTTTCCACTCATTGAAGACCTCATCAAGCTTATACGATTGGATGATCGTATTTCCTCCTGTACCTCTCTTGATATTTCCATAAGTTCAACCTGAGATATCATTTGGTTGATTGTGATGTTTCTGACCCTGGTTGCTATGCTTTGCTCATTTAGCCGATCTTGTAGGTGTTCATATAGGGAAATGAAATACATATATTGTCTATTTCGGTAGCCTATTAGATTGTTTCCACATCTAGTGGCTTTATAATGACAACGCATAATATCCTTATTCATTTCATTAGTCCATCTTATGCGCTGTCTAGGTAGGCCTGCTCTTGTGGTCGAAGGCAATGAAACCCTCGAAACAGTAGGAGCGGGTTCGGGTCTCGCTGACGTTAGGTCATTGTAAACTTGCAGACTATGGTTGGTTCGGGTTACCCCGGTGGGCAATGTCTGCTGAACTGCTCCACCACTACCGGCTCGTATGCTGCTCCCTCCAGCGGTAGCTCCAGAGTTCGCCCGGGCGCCCCCGGATGGCGACAGTTGAACAATTCTATTTCTAAGTCTTCTCTCCATTTATGGGTTGGTTTATAGTTTTCCTTCTAGGTTGTGAATTGATCCTGGTTTCGCTGCTCATTTTGGGCCTTACCAGTATGGGTGTCCCTGCCGATACAAAAAGTATCACTGGCATCGCCCCAAAACTCCTTGCAGTTACTCAGCCCCCCCACCACATCAAGGTGTCAATTCCCGGGGGGGAATTATCTTTATTTATCTTTATCTTTATCTTTATCTTTATCTTTATCTTTATCTTTATCTTTATCTTTATCTTTATCTTTATCTTTATCTTTATCTTTATCTTTATCTTTATCTTTATCTTTATCTTTATCTTTATCTTTATCTTTATCTTTATCTTTATCTTTATCTTTATCTTTATCTTTATCTTTATCTTTATCTTTATCTTTATCTTTATCTTTATCTTTATCTTTATCTTTATCTTTATCTTTATCTTTATCTTTATCTTTATCTTTATCTTTATCTTTATCTTTATCTTTATCTTTATCTTTATCTTTATCTTTATCTTTATCTTTATCTTTATCTTTATCTTTATCTTTATCTTTATCTTTATCTTTATCTTTATCTTTATCTTTATCTTTATCTTTATCTTTATCTTTATCTTTATCTTTATCTTTATCTTTATCTTTATCTTTATCTTTATCTTTATCTTTATCTTTATCTTTATCTTTATCTTTATCTTTATCTTTATCTTTATCTTTATCTTTATCTTTATCTTTATCTTTATCTTTATCTTTATCTTTATCTTTATCTTTATCTTTATCTTTATCTTTATCTTTATCTTTATCTTTATCTTTATCTTTATCTTTATCTTTATCTTTATCTTTATCTTTATCTTTATCTTTATCTTTATCTTTATCTTTATCTTTATCTTTATCTTTATCTTTATCTTTATCTTTATCTTTATCTTTATCTTTATCTTTATCTTTATCTTTATCTTTATCTTTATCTTTATCTTTATCTTTATCTTTATCTTTATCTTTATCTTTATCTTTATCTTTATCTTTATCTTTATCTTTATCTTTATCTTTATCTTTATCTTTATCTTTATCTTTATCTTTATCTTTATCTTTATCTTTATCTTTATCTTTATCTTTATCTTTATCTTTATCTTTATCTTTATCTTTATCTTTATCTTTATCTTTATCTTTATCTTTATCTTTATCTTTATCTTTATCTTTATCTTTATCTTTATCTTTATCTTTATCTTTATCTTTATCTAATATAAGTTGTCAAAAATTTAAACTTCCGACTATATGGACTTATGTAACTGCCCTCCGTTCTTACAAAGCTCTCTCACTCTCTCTCCACTTCGCCCCTCCCTCTGGCCCATTTCACTTCGACCTGGAACATTGGAATTAAACCTCATTTGGTTTAAATGCCATTTTTTGTTGTTGTTTTTGGCCACAGGTGGTGTATGTGCCTGGTTTAATTTCATTTAACATTGTTCTGAAATGTTTTGCGTCGTTTGTTATGCTCGTTGGTGTTGTCGATGTTGTTGCAGTCCGTGTGGATACGGCTATGATCCCTACCAGCCGCCTCTTTGACTGGCTGGCTGTCTTCGTTCCACTTGGCCCAAATATGCCGGTGTTGTTTAAAAAGCTGTTCTGGGATGGTTAGGGGGATTGGATGCTGGTGTTGTATGCCTGGCTGGTAGTGCCACCGTTGTTGGGTAGCATTTAAAATCAGGATAGTGAATGAATTACCATGAATGAATGTCTGAATGTATGAATGGACGACGATGGGATAATGCACAAAACACAGCGTATTCAAATGGCTTCGCATAACTGCCTTGAATGGTGGCAGTAGAAATCGCTTGGTAGGTTGGATTGGTTGATTACATTGCCATTGCTGTTGTGTGCGGGTGTATGTGTGTGGGTGTGTTTCACGTTTTTTCAGCTGTTGTATCCTTTTTTCGTCCTGTGCAACTGTTCGTCTGCCTGTGTGCGTGTCTGTCTGTCTGTCGGGCTCCTTTGTGTGCGCTGTATCATTTTAATGAAACAATTAGAGTTATTTTAAAATAAATAATTGTTATGCATTTTATGCTATTTAAATAGCCTGTTAGTATAAATACGATGATTTATATTGTTTAATATAATTGTGCAAATGAATTTCTCGAATGTGCTAAACAAATAAGGCTAAATGAAATAATGTAATGCTAAAATAAGCCGAGCCATTAAGCGAATATAATTATAAGCAAATCTGTATCACGGCGCATAGCCCGTGGATAATGGAAAATCTGTTTGTGTGTCTGTAGCAATGTTTGATTTGAGAGTCTGGTATTAATTACACTGCGATAGCACCGTGGGGGATTTTAAAACCATAATTAGAAATTATATAGTCATGATTATTGTCGTTAGAGATGACAAAAGCTATATTGGTAAGCTTTAAAGATATGAATGTACAATATTAGAGGTAAATGGTAGCATTTTCATTTACACCAGGGTCATATGATGCATAAAAACGTCGATTTCGGTCATGTAAGTTTTCCGAATACCAAAGTGTTATCGGTAGGGTTTTTTTTTCATGTGCTGTACTTGAATGGCGTATGTATGGTATTTCCCTTTTAGAGTACAGTAAGTCAGAACTAAGAAAAAATTAATAGTGTATCGGTTTTCATAGATTTCGTACACAATTCACAAAAATTATCATCGTCACTTTGCCATATATATGTTATTATTGTCGGGCTACTTGCGTCTGTTATGAAATTGAAATTGAGTGATTACAGCAGTAGCTAAAGAGCTATTGAGATGAACTTTGGTATGCAAGCTTTTATGCTTTAGGTAGAGGTTAGTTTGAAGACAAGAAATCACTCAGTCGTGAGACTTTGTAATTACATCTCTTGGATACAATTACGCACCATTGTAATTGTCTTATTTGAAAAAGAAATAAGAAAGTATAGAGTATAAGAAAATTAGTCGAGATTAATAGAATTATTCGAAAAAAAAAAAAAAAACAGTTCAACACACTTAAACTCTAATTTGCTCCTCTACGTCACAATTTTTTTAAAGTGGTTTGAGGTTTGGCTTTTTTTGTCAAAAGTCGAATCTAAGAATATGAAAAATAATATGTAAAAAAAAACATTTCAGACAAAAACTATGTCTTCCGAGACCTATAGTAACATTTTCTCACGTGTATGGTACATTTTTTTTAAAAGTCAACTTTGGAGGGATGTTCCATACGGGTAGGAGCTAGAGGGTTAAAATATTCCGAGGAAATATTCCTCTGGAAATTTTAATATAGGTCTATTAAAATACATGAAGTATTCCAAATGTATTTTTACACATGCTTTTTGATATTCTTTTATTCGACTTTTGACCAATAAACTCAAACATAAAACCACTGTAAAAAAAATGTGACGTAGTTGATCAAAATTGAGTTTATGGTTTTGTTACTGAGGTCAAGTGCTATCGTTTGGTATTGGTTTCATTCATCCCCGAGACAATAACCCTCAAATTGTTGCATAGTGTAAGTCAGAGTGAAAGTTTGAAATATTCGTTCAACTTATATACGCTGGCATTAGAGAATTTCATTGGATTCCCACGTTGCATGACGATAGTTCATTGAGACTATCAAAATACCACTTTTCTTTAATTTGCATCTTTTTTCTATGATGAACTGGGCAATGGCAGAGCTAAAGCTCAATAGTTTAAATTTTCTTCTCATCGTCACACAGCCTACAGTAATTCTTCATCTGCTGTCTTCCAGTACGATGTAGTGTCCTGTAAAAATGCCAATTTGTCATCAGACAGCCTTCCTATCCAACTTTAAAAGTGATCTGGTTCGCCTTCCGGTCTTGGCCATATATCCCGTGATACTGCGCAGTCGGTGGTGATAGCACTGATCCGTCATCTTGTTCCCTAGTATGCCACTATGTCCGGGGACCCAGCAGAGTTGAACACTATTACCTGAAAGTGAGAGCGACATTCTGCAGCTGTGGACCAGTCTTGACATTATAACCTTTGATGCCAAAGCCTTTCAAGCCGCTTGACTATCCACATAGGTTGTTATAGTTTCCTCTAAATTCATTGCCAATACAGATTCCGCAGATTTTATAATGACGAAGATCTCCACCTGAAAAACACTGCAATCGTCATCCAGTTGGCTGTAATTGAGATGCTCTCTGATCATGTCCCAATGTCCATTTTTCAGTCATCAGTGAGGTATAGAGATGAGATTTGCTACAAATGTTACTGATACAAAGAGGAATACGTCTGGCTGGAAAATGGGCCCCTTTTGAAAAAATCGTTTTCTGGTAAAATAAATGGACCGATTTCAATGAAATTTTAACTGTGTATTACTATCCGTAGGGCCTCTACCATAGAAGGATTAGGTCTTGCTGGAAAATGGGCGGTGCCACGCCCCTTATTGAAAAGTTGTTATACTGGCCAAATAAATAGACCGGTTGTAATGAAATTTTCACTAGGAGGTTCTGCCCGCAGGGCCTCTATCATAGGCTACATGAAAACAAAATTAGACAAAGGGGCGTGGCACCGCCCACACAAGCCATTAGAGGTATGAAGATGAGATTTGCTACAAATGTTTCTGATACAAAGAGGAATACGTCTGGCTGATAAATTGGCGGTGCCACGCCCCTTTGGAAAAATCGTTATTCCGGTGAAATAAATGGACCGATCGCAACAAAATTTTCACTGTGTAGCACTGTCAGCGGCTACATAAAAAACATAATATATATATATATAATAATTTTGTGATATCCGATATTTCAGGGTAAATCGAAAAAAAACATTTTACTTTCGCCCAGACCAAACGGCTAATGCTATAATCATGATAATTTTTTTGGGGTTGCTGCCTATGGAATTAGAATGAAGTAAGGACGATTTTCGAAATTCTTACTTTTTAGGAGTAAAAATGCCGAAAGTGTTAAACTGGTACTAAACGGCTAAAGGCATAGTCGCAAAAATGTAAGTGAATATTTTAGTTGTGCGAAGTGAAATAATTTTTTGAATTTCTGGTACTATGGTCCAGGCCAACTGCCTAAAGGTAAAGTTACGAAAATGTAAATAGAATTGCTGCCTATAGAGTTAGAGAGCCAACAGAAGAAGTTGTAGAAATTCGAACATTTAGGCGAAAAAAAAAAAATTACGACGAATGAATTGTCATATTAAATACCATTTCGTCAATACAATTAAATATTTAATTAAAAAGGCGCCAACAACCGAAATTGTAAAAACAATAAACAGTGTTGTCACATTTACAATTTTTTTATTTTTGTTGAATTTAAACAGTGTTTGAAAATTTGTAAATATGACAATTTACAACCACTCTCAAATGGTAAAATTTTTATAAATCAAAATTGAATGCTAACAATTTTATTTAATAACTTAACAACAATTGTGTTTTTTTTTCTGTGTAAACAGGCAGAAAGGGGATAAAACTGGTACCATCACCCATATCAAAAGGCTAAATCTATAAATGTCCGTGAAGATAGATTCGGAATCTAACTAGCGGAGACAACAACCATTTCGGTTAACATAATTCTGTTAACTAGTTAACAGAGCTCTGTTAACCTTTAAAATCAACACTCTTTAAATAAAAACGCTTTTTTTTTAATTTTTATAAGCAAAAGAAATGTTTTTATAAATTAATTATATAAACAACATATCAAATATGACATATTCCACGCAAAAGAATAACAATTGTAAATCACAATAGAGTTACTTATGCTGCAACAGTCACGACTTTTCGAAATATAAGTCTTAATAAAACAAAAGCAGAGAATTCTCCCGGTAGCTCACCTATACCATGACATTGTACTTAGGAAAAGCTATCAGAAAAAAGTGTCCCCAAATTTCAGAACAGCTCCAGAGCTCCAGATTCGTCACTTTTATATGGCCCCTATGAATAACAGAATCTCCCACTGTGCGAAAACGAAGAATTCTCCCGGTATCTCACCTATACCATGACATTGTACTTAGGAAAAGCCATTAGAAAAATATGTCCCCAAAATTCAAAACAGCTCCAGAGCTCCACATTCGTCACTTTTATATGGCCCATATGAAATTTAGAATCTCCCACTGTGCGAAAACGAAGAATTCTCCCGGTATCTCACCTATACCATGATATTGTACTTACGAAAAGCTATCAAAAAAATGTATCCCCAAATTTCAAAACAGCTCCAGAGCTCCACATTCGTCACTTTAATATGGCCCATATGAAATTCAGAATCTCCCACTGTGCGAAAACGAAGAATTCTCCCGGTATCTCACCTATACCATGATATTGTACTTAGGAAAAGCCATTAGAAAAATATGTCGCCATAATTCAAAACAGCTCCAGAGCTCCACATTCGTCACTTTAATATGGCCCATATGAAATTCAGAATCTCCCACTGTGCGAAAACGAAGAATTCTCCCGGTATCTCACCTATACCATGATATTGTACTTACGAAAAGCTATCAGAAAAATGTATCCCCAAATTTCAAAACAGCTCCAGAGCTCCACATTCGTCACTTTTATATGGCCCATATGAAATTCAGAATCTCCCACTGTGCGAAAACGAAGAATTCTCCCGGTATCTCACCTATACCATGATATTGTATTTAGGAAAAGCCATTAGAAAAATATGTCGCCATAATTTAAAACAGCTCCAGAGCTCCACATTCGTCACTTTCATATGGCCCATATGAAATTCAGAATCTCCCACTGTGCGAAAACGAAGAATTCTCCCGGTATCTCACCTATACCATGATATTGTACTTAGGAAAAGCCTTTAGAAAAATATGTCGCCATAATTCAAAAGAGCTCCAGAGCTCCACATTCGTCACTTTTATATGGCCAATATGAAATTCAGAATCTCCCACTGTGCGAAAACGAAGAATTCTCCCGGTATCTCACCTATACCATGATATTGTACTTACGAAGAGCTATCAGAAAAATATATCCCCAAATTTCAAAAGAGCTCCAGAGCTCCACATTCGTCACTTTAATATGGCCCATATGAAATTCAGAATCTCCCACTGTGCGAAAACGAAGAATTCTCCCGGTATCTCACCTATACCATGATATTGTACTTAGGAAAAGCCATTAGAAAAAAATGTCGCCATAATTCAAAAGAGCTCCAGAGCTCCACATTCGTCACTTTTATATGGCCCATATGAAATTCAGAATCTCCCACTGTGCGAAAACGAAGAATTCTCCCGGTATCTCACCTATACCATGATATTGTACTTACGAAAAGCTATCAGAAAAATGTATCCCCAAATTTCAAAATAGCTCCAGAGCTCCACATTCGTCACTTTAATATGGCCCATATGAAATTCAGAATCTCCCACTGTGCGAAAACGAAGAATTCTCCCGGTATCTCACCTATACCATGATATTGTACTTAGGAAAAGCCATTAGAAAAATATGTCGCCATAATTCAAAACAGCTCCAGAGCTCCACATTCGCCACTTTTATATGGCCCATATGAAATTCAGAATCTCCCACTGTGCGAAAACGAAGAATTCTCCCGGTATCTCACCTATACCATGATATTGTACTTACGAAAAGCTATCAGAAAAATGTATCCCCAAATTGCAAAACAGCTCCAGAGCTCCACATTCGTCACTTTAATATGGCCCATATGAAATTCAGAATCTCCCACTGTGCGAAAACGAAGAATTCTCCCGGTATCTCACCTATACCATGATATTGTACTTAGGAAAAGCCATTAAAAAAATATGTCGCCATAATTCAAAAGAGCTCCAGAGCTCCACATTCGTCACTTTTATATGGCCCATATGAAATTCAGAATCTCCCACTGTGCGAAAACGAAGAATTCTCCCGGTATCTCACCTATACCATGATATTGTACTTAGGAAAAGCCATTAGAAAAATATGTCCCCATAATTCAAAACAGCTCCAGAGCTCCACATTCGTCACTTTTATATGGCCCATAGGAAATTCAGAATCTCCCACTGTGCGAAAACGAAGAATTCTCCCGGTATCTCACCTATACCATTATATTGTACTTAGGAAAAGCCATTAGAAAAATATGTCGCCATAATTCAAAAGAGCTCCAGAGCTCCACATTCGTCACTTTAATATGGCCCATATGAAATTCAGAATCTCCCACTGTGCGAAAACGAAGAATTCTCCCGGTATCTCACCTATACCATTATATTGTACTTAGGAAAAGCCATTAGAAAAATATGTCGCCATAATTCAAAAGAGCTCCAGAGCTCCACATTCGTCACTTTAATATGGCCCATATGAAATTCAGAATCTCCCACTGTGCGAAAACGAAGAATTCTCCCGGTATCTCACCTATACCATGATATTGTATTTAGGAAAAGCCATTAGAAAAATATGTCGCCATAATTCAAAACAGCTCCAGAGCTCCACATTCGTCACTTTAATATGGCCCATATGAAATTCAGAATCTCCCACTGTGCGAAAACGAAGAATTCTCCCGGTATCTCACCTATACCATGACATTGTACTTACGAAAAGCTATCAGAAAAATGTATCCCCAAATTTCAAAAGAGCTCCAGAGCTCCACATTCGTCACTTTAATATGGCCCATATGAAATTCAGAATCTCCCACTGTGCGAAAACGAAGAATTCTCCCGGTATCTCACCTATACCATGATATTGTACTTAGGAAAAGCCATTAGAAAAATATGTCGCCATAATTCAAAACAGCTCCAGAGCTCCACATTCGTCACTTTAATATGGCCCATATGAAATTCAGAATCTCCCACTGTGCGAAAACGAAGAATTCTCCCGGTATCTCACCTATACCATGATATTGTATTTACGAAAAGCCATTAGAAAAATGTATCCCCAAATTTCAAAAGAGCTCCAGAGCTCCACATTCGTCACTTTTATATGGCCCATAGGAAATTCAGAATCTCCCACTGTGCGAATACGAAGAATTCTCCCGGTATCTCACCTATACCATGATATTGTACTTAGGAAAAGCCATTAAAAAAATATGTCGCCATAATTCAAAAGAGCTCCAGAGCTCCACATTCGTCACTTTAATATGGCCCATATGAAATTCAGAATCTCCCACTGTGCGAAAACGAAGAATTCTCCCGGTATCTCACCTATACCATGATATTGTACTTAGGAAAAGCCATTAGAAAAATATGTCGCCATAATTCAAAAGAGCTCCAGAGCTCCACATTCGTCACTTTTATATGGCCCATATGAAATTCAGAATCTCCCACTGTGCGAAAACGAAGAATTCTCCCGGTATCTCACCTATACCATGATATTGTACTTAGGAAAAGCCATTAGAAAAATATGTCGCCATAATTCAAAAGAGCTCCAGAGCTCCACATTCGTCACTTTTATATGGCCCATATGAAATTCAGAATCTCCCACTGTGCGAAAACGAAGAATTCTCCCGGTATCTCACCTATACCATGATATTGTACTTACGAAAAGCCATTAGAAAAATGTATCCCCAAATTTCAAAAGAGCTCCAGAGCTCCACATTCGTCACTTTTATATGGCCCATAGGAAATTCAGAATCTCCCACTGTGCGAAAACGAAGAATTCTCCCGGTATCTCACCTATACCATGATATTGTACTTACGAAAAGCCATTAGAAAAATGTATCCCCAAATTTCAAAAGAGCTCCAGAGCTCCACATTCGTCACTTTTATATGGCCCATATGAAATTCAGAATCTCCCACTGTGCGAAAACGAAGAATTCTCCCGGTATCTCACCTATACCATGATATTGTACTTAGGAAAAGCCATTAGAAAAATATGTCGCCATAATTCAAAAGAGCTCCAGAGCTCCACATTCGTCACTTTTATATGGCCCATATGAAATTCAGAATCTCCCACTGTGCGAAAACGAAGAATTCTCCCGGTATCTCACCTATACCATGATATTGTACTTACGAAAAGCTATCAGAAAAATGTATCCCCAAATTTCAAAAGAGCTCCAGAGCTCCACATTCGTCACTTTTATATGGCCCATATGAAATTCAGAATCTCCCACTGTGCGAAAACGAAGAATTCTCCCGGTATCTCACCTATACCATGATATTGTACTTAGGAAAAGCCATTAGAAAAATATGTCCCCAAAATTCAAAACAGCTCCAGAGCTCCACATTCGTCACTTTTATATGGCCCATATGAAATTCAGAATCTCCCACTGTGCGAATACGAAGAATTCTCCCGGTATCTCACCTATACCATGATATTGTACTTACGAAAAGCCATTAGAAAAATGTATCCCCAAATTTCAAAAGAGCTCCAGAGCTCCACATTCGTCACTTTTATATGGCCCATAGGAAATTCAGAATCTCCCACTGTGCGAAAACGAAGAATTCTCCCGGTATCTCACCTATACCATGACATTGTGCTTAGGAAAAGCCATTAGAAAAATATGTCCCCAAAATTCAAAACAGCTCCAGAGCTCCACATTCGTCACTTTTATATGGCCCATATGAAATTTAGAATCTCCCACTGTGCGAAAACGAAGAATTCTCCCGGTATCTCACCTATACCATGATATTGTACTTACGAAAAGCCATTAGAAAAATGTATCCCCAAATTTCAAAAGAGCTCCAGAGCTCCACATTCGTCACTTTTATATGGCCCATATGAAATTCAGAATCTCCCACTGTGCGAAAACGAAGAATTCTCCCGGTATCTCACCTATACCATGATATTGTACATAGGAAAAGCCATTAGAAAAATATGTCGCCATAATTCAAAAGAGCTCCAGAGCTCCACATTCGTCACTTTTATATGGCCCATATGAAATTCAGAATCTCCCACTGTGCGAAAACGAAGAATTCTCCCGGTATCTCACCTATACCATGATATTGTACTTACGAAAAGCCATTAGAAAAATGTATCCCCAAATTTCAAAAGAGCTCCAGAGCTCCACATTCGTCACTTTAATATGGCCCATATGAAATTCAGAATCTCCCACTGTGCGAAAACGAAGAATTCTCCCGGTATCTCACCTATACCATTATATTGTACTTAGGAAAAGCCATTAGAAAAATATGTCGCCATAATTCAAAAGAGCTCCAGAGCTCCACATTCGTCACTTTAATATGGCCCATATGAAATTCAGAATCTCCCACTGTGCGAAAACGAAGAATTCTCCCGGTATCTCACCTATACCATGATATTGTACTTACGAAAAGCCATTAGAAAAATGTATCCCCAAATTTCAAAAGAGATCCAGAGCTCCACATTCGTCACTTTAATATGGCCCATATGAAATTCAGAATCTCCCACTGTGCGAAAACGAAGAATTCTGCAGATATGACACTTATGCCAGGATATTATACATAGGAAGAGCTTTTAGAAATATGTGTCCTTAAATTTCAGAACAGCTTCAGATCACCAAATTCTTCACTTTTATATGGCCTTCAGAAGTAACAGAATCGCCCACTGTACGAAAACTAAGAATTCTGCAGATATGACACTTATGCCAGGATATTATACATAGAAAGAGCTTTCAGAAAAATGTGTTCTTAAATTTCAGAACAGCTTCAGAACACCAAATTCTTCACTTTTATATGGCCTTCAGATGACCTTCAGAAGTAACAGAATTGCCCACTGTGCGAAAACTAAGAATTCTGCAGATATGACACTTATGCCAGGATATTATACATAGAAAGAGCTTTCAGAAAAATGTGTTCTTAAATTTCAGAACAGCTTCAGAACACCAAATTCTTCACTTTTATATGGCCTTCAGAAGTAACAGAATCGCCCACTGTGCGAAAACTAAGAATTCTGCAGATATGACACTTATGCCAGGATATTATACATGCGAAGAGCTTTCAGAAAAATGTGACCGTTAATTTCAGAACAACTTCAGAACATGAGATTCTTAACTTTATAATTTGCCCCAAGAAATATTTTTTGCCCATTGTGCAAAAATTCTAACGCCTGCGTCATTACCGTTGTTCCAGTTTGATATCTCTTTTCTAGTAGTTAATGCTTCTATAAACTTATTTAATTTAACAAACTTTAAGTTTGAAGAAAATCCTTTTTTTCATACAAACATAATGGAAAAATAATAATTATAAATATTATAATAAATATAAAATAAAACAAAGGAATGACCTTAAGCCTAACCATATCAAACAAATAATATTAAAATAATTTATTTGAAAAATTCCAAATATGATATATTACTATCCAATCAATCAATTATTAACAAAAACCAAACATTTTGAAAAAATAAAAATGCTGCTTAAGAAGCATAAATTAACATAAAATTCTTAAAGTCCCATCCAGGTATCGAACTGCCGACCTCACGGCTCCTACGCGGACATGCTAGCACCTACACCACAACGGCCGGTGTTCATTCGCAGAAAATTTGTGTAATGTAGATCGTAAGGGTTGAATAACTGCATAACAAGCGAAAATTTTGAAGATGTCAAGAGCAATGTAATAAAACTTTATGATCTTGTTGTGTGTGCGCGTAGGTGAATATGTTTGCAAAATGTTCACACTACATACGTACATACACAGTACCACAACGGTGGTAGCATCAGCAAAACAACTGCATATTGTATTTGTTTTTAAGTAGTTATAAGGAAACTAAAACTTCTGTTGCGAACATAGGTATTTTATGATATACAATTAAATGACATAAATTTACTTTTATTTTATGTCTGCTGTTGTCATCTTAAAAATGTTAGCTTGTTATTAATGATTAACCTTTCGGTTTACAATTCTAGAATATTCTGATGGTGTGGAGAAGTCTGAGTTCGAATCCTGAATAGGTTGAGATAATTTTTTGTTTTACACACAAATAATTTTTCTCAACAACCAACAAGAAACAATGACAGTTAACATTTTTTTAAATAAAAATTGTTAATTTTCGAGTTATTGTTATTTTATTCGAACTTTTTTAATTTTCATCAAAAATTGTTTATCTACATATACAAATAACCTTTGAAATTTCTTAAAAATCTCAAAAAAAACTTTAACTTATGTTGAGTAGTCACACTTTATTTTGTTAATAAAAAAATTTATTATGGACACATTAATTCTTTTTGACAACAAAGACATAATGGGATTAAGACTCTGTTAAATACATTTTTCTATTTAGCAACAGATGGCCTACTTCTGTTAACGCACCATCTCAATTTCCAGCCTTATTCCTATATTGAGATGGTATCACAGGAATAAATAAGAAACATAAGAAAACATTCAAATACTACAAGAATTAAATGAAAAATATTTCAAAGTCGAAAATGTTTTGTTTACAAATCACAATTTCTTCCGTTCCCATGATATGGAATTCTGTTAAATCACAATATAGCTCTGTTAAAACACCATCTCATTCTACCGCGCCCACATGTGTTTTGTATACTCAACATAAGTTAAAGTTTTTTTTGAGATTTTTAAGAAATTTCAAAGGTTATTTGTATATGTAGATAAACAATTTTTGATGAAAATTAAAAAAGTTCGAATAAAATAACAATAACTCGAAAATTAACAATTTTTATTTAAAAAAATGTTAACTGTCATTGTTTCTTGTTGGTTGTTGAGAAAAATTATTTGTGTGTAAAACAAAAAATTATCTCAACCTATTCAGGATTCGAACTCAGACTTCTCCACACCATCAGAATATTCTAGAATTGTAAACCGAAAGGTTAATCATTAATAACAAGCTAACATTTTTAAGATGACAACAGCAGACATAAAATAAAAGTAAATTTATGTCATTTAATTGTATATCATAAAATACCTATGTTCGCAACAGAAGTTTTAGTTTCCTTATAACTACTTAAAAACAAATACAATATGCAGTTGTTTTGCTGATGCTACCACCGTTGTGGTACTGTGTATGTACGTATGTAGTGTGAACATTTTGCAAACATATTCACCTACGCGCACACACAACAAGATCATAAAGTTTTATTACATTGCTCTTGACATCTTCAAAATTTTCGCTTGTTATGCAGTTATTCAACCCTTACGATCTACATTACACAAATTTTCTGCGAATGAACACCGGCCGTTGTGGTGTAGGTGCTAGCATGTCCGCGTAGGAGCCGTGAGGTCGGCAGTTCGATACCTGGATGGGACTTTAAGAATTTTATGTTAATTTATGCTTCTTAAGCAGCATTTTTATTTTTTCAAAATGTTTGGTTTTTGTTAATAATTGATTGATTGGATAGTAATATATCATATTTGGAATTTTTCAAATAAATTATTTTAATATTATTTGTTTGATATGGTTAGGCTTAAGGTCATTCCTTTGTTTTATTTTATATTTATTATAATATTTATAATTATTATTTTTCCATTATGTTTGTATGAAAAAAAGGATTTTCTTCAAACTTAAAGTTTGTTAAATTAAATAAGTTTATAGAAGCATTAACTACTAGAAAAGAGATATCAAACTGGAACAACGGTAATGACGCAGGCGTTAGAATTTTTGCACAATGGGCAAAAAATATTTCTTGGGGCAAATTATAAAGTTAAGAATCTCATGTTCTGAAGTTGTTCTGAAATTAACGGTCACATTTTTCTGAAAGCTCTTCGCATGTATAATATCCTGGCATAAGTGTCATATCTGCAGAATTCTTAGTTTTCGCACAGTGGGCGATTCTGTTACTTCTGAAGGCCATATAAAAGTGAAGAATTTGGTGTTCTGAAGCTGTTCTGAAATTTAAGAACACATTTTTCTGAAAGCTCTTTCTATGTATAATATCCTGGCATAAGTGTCATATCTGCAGAATTCTTAGTTTTCGCACAGTGGGCAATTCTGTTACTTCTGAAGGTCATCTGAAGGCCATATAAAAGTGAAGAATTTGGTGTTCTGAAGCTGTTCTGAAATTTAAGAACACATTTTTCTGAAAGCTCTTTCTATGTATAATATCCTGGCATAAGTGTCATATCTGCAGAATTCTTAGTTTTCGTACAGTGGGCGATTCTGTTACTTCTGAAGGCCATATAAAAGTGAAGAATTTGGTGATCTGAAGCTGTTCTGAAATTTAAGGACACATATTTCTAAAAGCTCTTCCTATGTATAATATCCTGGCATAAGTGTCATATCTGCAGAATTCTTCGTTTTCGCACAGTGGGAGATTCTGAATTTCATATGGGCCATATTAAAGTGACGAATGTGGAGCTCTGGAGCTCTTTTGAAATTTGGGGATACATTTTTCTGATAGCTTTTCGTAAGTGCAATATCATGGTATAGGTGAGATACCGGGAGAATTCTTCGTTTTCGCACAGTGGGAGATTCTAAATTTCATATGGGCCATATAAAAGTGACGAATGTGGAGCTCTGGAGCTGTTTTGAATTTTGGGGACATATTTTTCTAATGGCTTTTCCTATGTACAATGTCATGGTATAGGTGAGATACCGGGAGAATTCTTCGTTTTCGCACAGTGGGAGATTCTGTTATTCATAGGGGCCATATAAAAGTGACGAATCTGGAGCTCTGGAGCTGTTCTGAAATTTGGGGACACATTTTTCTGATAGCTTTTCGTAAGTACAATGTCATGGTATAGGTGAGCTACCGGGAGAATTCTCTGCTTTTGTTTTATTAAGACTTATATTCCGAAAAGTCGTGACTGTTGCAGCATAAGTAACTCTATTGTGATTTACAATTGTTATTCTTTTGCGTGGAATATGTCATATTTGATATGTTGTTTATATAATTAATTTATAAAAACATTTCTTTTGCTTATCAAAATTAAAAAAAAAGCGTTTTTATTTAAAGAGTGTTGATTTTAATGGTTAACAGAGCTCTGTTAACCAGTTAACATAATTATGTTAACCGAACTGGTTGTTGTCTCCGCTAGTTAGATTCCGAATCTATCTTCACGGACATAATCTATAATCGTATATGATGATGATTCCTATAGAATTAGAGGGAGTACAAGTCCAATTTAGATGTGCGTTACGAATGTATCTTTCGAAATTCGTATTTTTAGGTATAATAAGGTACTAAAGCGGTACAATCACTCCGACTAATGGGATAAAGCTACAATCACATAAATGCGGTGTTTGTTCGTCTTATGATGATTTTACCTGTGTAAAATGTTTGTAAGTCAGTAACGCGGATAAATATGAACCGATTTTAAGTTTCTCAGCGGATTTGGAAAGAAGAGACTTTCCAACGATATATCGTCCCCTTAGTATAACAATAGCCTATGTGCTCATAGGCTATTATTTTTTTATGGCATATTTAGAATCTCCACCATAGATTCTATGCCTGGTCAATTTCGTCAAAATCTACTTCCACAAAGTGCGTCAAAAGGTCATTGAAAAAAATAGTGTAAAATTGCTTCTTCGAAAATTTCATAGACATCCGATTTGACGAAAACTTTAAACTCGATTTTCTCAAAACATCAAAAAATTTATAGGCTACTAGCGGACCCGGCAAACTTCGTCTCGCCCCAAGTTAATGTCAGATAAACCCTATTGAGGGTGGTATGAATTGAAATAATCGGAATTCGTAAGATATATATTGACGGACAACCGCGTACCGTTGCACAATTTCGGTTGATTCAGATACTGCAATATGATTATGATCGATCCCATCTTCATTATTCACTATGCGGCACAAAGCGAGTTGGAAAATTCGGTCGGATTGTTGGTCGCTTTATCCTCGTCGGTCACGGTGTAAATAGATTTCTGCGAATACAGTTCTCCAGCGATTTGACATTCTGAAATGAAATTCATTCTATCGATTTCCTTATTCTTTGCTGCTAGTACTGCCAGTAGATTAACCCAATCGAGAATTTTATAATTTTGGGCAATGCCAGGGAACACTTTAGTGATAGTTGCTTTTTCGACGATGTGAACTCGCAAAAATTTGCAGGGAACGATAACAATTCTGGCGAGACATCAACTGCGCCAGCAGTTGTCTCGAGACGATGGGAGGTTCTGTAAAGTGAGCTTCATGTTCGTGGTCAATATTAAATTCCTTGGGTCGGGTTCAACGGATGACATGTGACTCCGAGGTACACAAACAAAGTACAAATTTGAATCGCTGTCGTAGAATGGGTCGCATCGGCGAGC
Organism: Muscina levida; assembly: GCA_964034835.1. NCBI lineage: Eukaryota > Metazoa > Arthropoda > Insecta > Diptera > Muscidae > Muscina > Muscina levida. Next base: position 169,361,344 of record OZ035880.1, on the reverse strand, counting down.
ACTGAGGTCAAGCAAATTTAAATTTTGGCAAGCTTCTCAAAATTTGTGCACAGCACACCATCCACAGTACGCAGGGAATTGAAGGATAGCTAAGATAGAAGCATACACACTGGCGTGGTGATCTGTGTACTAATTAATTGTACGACGTTTACGTCATCTAAGGTTTGATCGTCTAATTGGAGGCATAAGTCAAATAAATAACTCTCCCTAAAAATCTACAAAGTCATTTCGGAATGAATGCCCGCAATTCAATTGGTTAACCTCATTTTTCATACGTAAACTCATTTTCTGAAAAATCATCAAATTGATAAATATTGCATAGGATATTAATATATATTTTTTATCTAAATAATATTTATCTCCTTGAATTTTCCAACCCAAATCAAAATTATCAAATTATGCGATAACTGCAAAATTTCATTGATAAAAACAAAGCAAATTTTTTAAAATTTTCCGGAATTTTCCGAGTTTTTCTCTAATAATTTTCTATTTTTCCACTCGAAAAGCCATTTCGTAACAATTGCACTCAAATTTCCTGAATTTTTCGAAGGATTTTCCCAAAAATTACTATACATTTTTCACACCAATTTTCCACCTTTATGTCATCTGAAATCATCAAATCAAGCGAAACAATAGAAAATTTCGTCGAAAACATTCAAATCTTTAGATTTTTTCTGGAATTTTCCAAGTTTTCCCCCAAGAATTTTTATATTTTTCCATTCGAAAAGTCATTTCTGAATAATTATTCGAAATTTTTCACATTTACATCGTCCAAAATTAACAAAACATTATAAAATGCAAAATTTTTTCGAAAAAAAATTTAATTTGTGGCATTTTTTCATAATTTTCCAACCAAAATTTTCTATTTTTCCACTCGAAAAGCCACAAAAATTTATTTTTCGATTTTCGTCAAAGGGATGCAATGCATGAAAGCAAATTCAAATTTTTCGATTTTTTCGAAATTTTCCGAGTTTTCCACCGATAATTTCTCTATTTTTTCATTCGGAAAGTCATTTCGGAATATTTATCCGAAATTTTTCGCAGTTACATTGTCCAAAACTATCAAATCATACAACAAAAAACTAAATTTCGTCGAAAAAAAAAATAAAAATTTTTCGAACTTTTCCGGAATTTTCCGAATTTCCAAAAAAAAAATTATTTTTCCATTCGAAAAGTCATTCGTAACAATTGCACACAAAATTTCATACAAAAACGCAATTTTCGGTTTATCCAATTTCCCGGCTTTTTTGGAGGATTTTCCCAAAATTTTCTTTTACATAAACCTTTTCCTGGCAATTACGAACAACTGAAAAAAAATTTCAACAAAATCGGTCCAGCCGTTCTCAATTGATGAATTACTATACATTTTTGCCACCATTTTTATATATATAAATTTTAATACTAAGGGGACGATATAAAGTTTGTTTTGTTAAAGTTCAACAAATTCATTATATGATTACAAAAACCAAATGTTAAAAGTATAGCAATTTTTTACTATGAAATCGTCCGTCCTTCCGCTGGAAATACCCATATGGTTAAGGGTATCTTAGCCAAAGGACATAGTCGAAGTTTTATTTTTTTTACTTTTATCTTAACAAGAATAAGTTTTATGGTACTGCCAAGGATTTTTACTGTACCAAAAAGTACAATTCATTGTAGCACAAAGTATTTTTATTGGGCGAAAGAGCCAAATTTATTATTGCAAAAATTATATTTATTGTACCAAGTAGTACTTTTATTGTACCAAAAATTATCTTTTTTGTACCAAAAAGTACTTTCATTGTACCAGAAGGTGCATTTATTGTCCCAAAAATTTCTGTTGTTGTACCAAAGGTTCTTCCGTTGTTTTTTGGAAATTTTTATTCAATTAATAAAAAAAATATTGAATCAAAATAATCATTCTATTCTATTCCACAAATGTTTATAATACGATGATTTTATTCCCAGGAAAAATTAATATCCAGGGAACTCATATCCCTGAGAATACTTAGAATTGGATTGTATGTATTGTCATTAAAGACAAAGACAAATTAGGCCCTTTATAATCTTATTTCCAATAAATATTACTACACATTGGGATTTTCCAAATTCCTTCACTTTACATGACCCACCTCCCTCCACCCCGTAGTGGCAAGCAAATTCCATCAAGTCTAATAATGAAATCGCCTTAGAAATGTATGAACCTTTCAAATCCAACAACTCATGTCTTATAAATGTGCACAAAACTGCACCCTTGTGCGCTGATAACAATTCAAGTTCTAATAATAGATTAAAACTGTCGGGGTATGCAACAAAATTTCGCATTGAAATTATTGTGTTTCATCTAACGAATGTTTTTTCACTTCCCTTAAAAAACTTATTTACTTTTTCTATTTTTTCTTTTGCTTTGTCGCTACTGCGTAATGTTGATTACTGTGTTTTTTTGTCTTTTGTAATTTAAAATTTCATTTCAAATTTCATTCAACAATCGCAGATGATGTGAGAGTTGAGAGATTTCTATATTTGCCACTGTTTCCTATTGATTGTCGCTGTTTTTTTATTTATGACATATTTTTAATAAACCAAACGATAGGATGAAGCAAAAAACACAGCAAAAAAAAAAAAACAAATGATCGCCCGAACAAAACAAAATTAATAATACAAAATCAACAATAAAGTTTTATTTATATTCATTTATTGTACATCCATGGAAAACAGTGACCCAGACCTTTTTGCTAGCGATAACAGAGATAGCTTTTGAATTGAATACAAATTTGTATATAGTAACTCTCTCCCGAGTGTGTGTGTGTGCGATAGTACGAGTTGCACAGTGACACTTTGCTTTGTGGGTATGGTTGTGTGATTGATGGACTTATAAGTTGCCTTCTATGTAAACACTTGTGCATATGTAGGTCCTGTACACACAGACAGACCCTCCCGGGGGGTTTTGCGTGTGCTTGTATATATATGTGTGTGTGTGACTGTGTTGGCATGCTGTCTATTTGTGTGGGTTTGTTTATATTTAAGAGGCAAATGAATAAGTCTGAGCATAAATCCCAAATGGTTTTCAGCTAATGCGGAGATGCCAGAATATTTGAACTAATTTAAAGTATTGGTGAATATAAGATTTATATTTAAAAACTTTTTACAGCAAATGGTTTACAGAAAAAAATATGTTTAGAGTTAAGATAAGTGGACGTGGTGGAGATGAATTATACATTCTGCAAAAATATTTCTAAAGTTTTGTGACGCATTTAGCGGATGTAATAGACTGCAATTGTCAAAGGATTTTAGGATGCACGCAACTGTTGAAATTATGGGGTTAACTAGAAATTCTCGCCGGAAATTGTCAAAAGATTTAAGTGACGTCCAAGAAACCACGTATCCCTTGATAATGTCGTAGGACATCAGTCTGATGATGGCAAATGTTCCAATGCTCCAATGCGCAATGTTAGTTATGTTGAGGCATTCTATCAACATCAAATTTTAGACAATTAACTGGCTGTTTGTTTCATTATAATAAAATATAAAACTAAATTGTACTTTGGTTAGTATGCAAGCATCTCCTCTGCAGATGAGACCACTTAGGTCCATATGGAACCATTGAGACACGCGTTGGGTAAATGGTACTTTACATTTAAAAAAAATCAGAGTAGCAGTGGGAAAACTGAATAGCTTATATAAACCATTATTATATTGCCTGTCATAAAATGCAAAAACAATCAGTATCCCATAATTTAAGAGCATCTTTAGCAGCTGTGTGAATTTATATAGTTGCATTCCTAAAAAGCAGGTAGTCTAGCATATGGGGAAATACGGGAAACATGGGATATTTTGCATATGAATACATGTATTTTTATTGACTCACATTTTCTTACCTGTATCAGTTTTTATGTTTAACTGTTACTAGAACATTGCAGTCGATATTTATCATTTACGCAGATCAGACATATCCTTCCGTGCGAAATATTTGAAAAAATAATTTAGTGTGAACGGGAAATATGTGTAGTGTATAACGTAATGTATATAAATCAAACATCGTTTGGATGGAAAATATATAACACTGTAAGACAAATTTAAACTTTTGGCCTCACCCATGATCAAACTGACCAGATTCTGAAAATAGAGCTCAAAATAAAATATACGTATCTCCCAGTTTTTCTAGATCAGCTCATTTAAGTTTTTTACGAACAATTCAATTTTTGGAGCGAAGCTCTCATACAGCGACTCGAAAGTGACTTCTTTCTGTTCGGAGAACTCTGCGAGTTGTTAACAGATTTTGATAAATTTTTTTAAAATGTTTTTCCCAATGGCCAAGAGCGAGTTCTGACGAAGCTCAAATTTAAAATTTGTCACAAATTCTTTTGAGCTCTATTTTAAGAATCTGGTCAGTTTGATCATGGGTGAAAAATCGTGTCGTACAGTGTAATATATTCAAAATTTCTCCAGACAAATTCCATAGTCGATATAAACTATTCCCGCAAACAGTAGGTTTCTGGTTGAAATTGACATTTGGTGATATTTGTTTACAGGTAAATACAAAAATACTCAAGCATACTACATTGGATATAATTTTGCATGGCATTTCCTCGACGATGCATATATTTGAAGGTTGATGTGGACTTGCTCAAAGTTAATTTAAAGTAATCACTTAACTCATCAATCACTACGAGTACCTGTTAATAAACTACTACTATTAAATTTAGAATAAGCTTTGTTTTTAAATTTTTGGAATGGCAGCTATTTAAAGCCTTCAACTTTAAGACTTTTTTTCTTTCAATTGTGAAGTTCAAAATCCCATATAGTATATTTTTTCTTTATATATAAAGTCACACAGGTCACATATATGTGACCTGGACTGTGAAAAGGGGGATAACTTGTCACTTTTTTTTTGCCGATTCTGATAGATTTGAGATGCTCCATCACACTAAAACTGAAGCTAAAGAATTTTAAATTTTTAACAATCTGTTAGTAGATTCATAATCAACGACCCCGAAAACCCCCGAGAAGCCAGTTTTAAACACATCCGATAAGCTTTTAATTTTCCTGTGAGCCTATTGGATACGCCATTTTGAATTTTTAAAAAATAAAACCGGATTCGTAATCAGAAACCACCAAAACCTCCGAGTAAGAAGTTTGAAGACATAAAAACGTAAAGAAGAAGTGCCAATATTAAATTGTAACGTAAGCCTTTAGGTCACATTTATAGGTTTGACCTTTACGACGCGATAGTGTGAAAACTTAATTCACAATTTTAAATTTTTTTAAAAGGAATATTCACAACAAATGTGATGTTTTTAGTATGACGCGTTTAGTCCAAATCGCAATTTCGATTCCGAGGTAGTTGCGGGGCTTGTTGTGAATTTTCCCCTTCTCCAACACTGTTGAGCACAATGCGTAGCCACCTCCCCCATTTTTTGGCACGTGAATTTTTTCCCGACCACACGAAATTAAGTTGTAATACAACACTTCTTCTTCATAATTCCTTTCACTCCCAGTGAAGCATAGGGCCTCAACGTAGTTTCGTCAATCTCTTCTGTCTCGTGCGATTTATTCGGTTGAAATTGTATCTCTTTTGTTTCATGTCTCTTCAAACATGTTCGTCGCCATGTTTGTTTTGGTTTTCCACGTCGCCTGCTTGTTCCACTCTAAGGTTTGTCCACAGATTTCTGTTGGTGGCTTTTGCTAGGTATGTCCAATCCAGTTCCATCGTCTCTTCTTGGTTTCGTATTGTATTGGAACTTGGTTACAGTTATCCTGAAGTTTTTTATTGGATATGGTATTTGGCCACCAGATCTGTAAGATTTTTCTTAGCCATTTATTAACGAAAGTTTGATATTTCTTCATAAGTGCATTCGTCATCAGCCAGGAGCACCGATTTCACATTGGTATTGAAAATACTTAGTTTCGTGCTGGTGTAGATCGAAGAGGATCTTAAAATTTCCCATAGCTGTGCAAAGGCACCTTGAGCCTTAGATATTCTACTAAGAATGTCGTTTGCTACTCCGCCAATCGGAGGAAATTACACTCCCAATATAAGTGAATGAGTTGACATTCTCAATGGCTTCACCTCCAGCTGTAAAAGTTACGGAAGGGTTGATCGCGTCTATTTTTATTGCTTTGGTCTTCGATGAACTAAGCTTCAGTCCAGCACTACTAGACTCCGAGATAAGGGTGTTGATTTTATCTTGCATATCAGTATGTCTTGTTGGTATAAGACATATGTCATTAGCATTTGCAGTTAAAACGTCGTGCAATACTATGAGGAATAAAAAAGGTGACATAAGACAGCCTTGTCGTACTCCGGAGATGGTATTGAAGTCCTCTGATAAGCGACCTCTATATAGCACCATGTACTTGAAGCCATCGTACTAAGCCTTGAAAAGACTTACTAATTTAGGTGAAATCCATCGCTGTGCCAAACCATTCCATATACAGTTTCTGTTGCTGTCGTATTGCTGTCGAATGCTGTGTAGGTGTGTACTATTATTCGCAACGTTTTTACGTGGTCGATACAAGAACGATTGGGTCGGAAACCAGCCTGTTATCTGCGAATTGTTGAGTCCAGTTTATCGTTAGTTAGCTCCTTTGATGGGATCGGCAGCAAGATAATATCTCTGTAGTTTTGGCATAGACTTAGATTGCCTTTTTTGAGATGGTGACCAAGATCCCTCCAACCATTCTTCTGTAAACCTTTCTGTCTCCCATATTTTCTTAAACAGAGAGGCTTTTATCATTTCTGCTGATATGTTACACTGTGCTTGAATCGGAAGCTATTTTAGTAACAAGCGGGGCACCCAGCTAGTAAACCCTGAATCCAGTGGTGCTAATCATTTTTTTAGGTTAGCTCTTGTCAACGAAATAATTAAGATTGAAAAGTTTTGTTAAAAGTATATAAAAATAATAAAAATCGAACAAAATATGCGTATTTCAAAAACCAATTATATCCGATCAGACATATGGGAGCAAGTGTGGGTACTTAAACGAAAGGTATTCGTCTCACAAATTCAGCGCTGCCATTATTTTTGTTCGTTCCGGACCTATATGGTCCGAAAAAGGTTCCACTTAAGGACCGTTGGGTATGGGGGCAAGTGTGGGTACTTAAACTAAAGGTATTCGTCTCACGAATTCAGCGCTGCCATTATTTTTTCGTTCCACGTGTGAAAGTTGGGTTAAACTAATCCAAAAAAGGCATTCGTACACTCAAAATTCTGGTCCCCGGACGAGTCCAAAAAGAAAAAGGGACCAAAAAGGACCTAGATAGAACTTAAAAGTTACTCAAAAAGACAAAAAAATTTTGTTTGAAAACTCGAAAATGACCCTATGGGTCCCATATGTTCGAGCGGAATTTTTTTTAAACGTCAATATTTTGCTCGATTTTGGTTTTTATATTTTTTAGACCCGACCATAGAATTATGCATTTTACGCGATATATGTTTTTTTATATATTATTAACCAAAATTTTCAATCTTAATTATTTCTTAAAAAAGAGCTAACCTAAATAAATGGTATGCACCACTGGGTTCAGCATACTCGAATTAGGTTTACTAGCTGGGTGCCCCGCTGTTACGTTTTTGAATCAGTACAGTGTTATCAATACCCGGGGATTTGTTTTTCTTCATTGACACTATTGCTTTTATAATTTTATCATTTTGGGCGGTTGTGAAATTAGTGTCGTATTTCGAGTGATCCTCTTTTGGAGCCTCTTGCGTTGGCGGCGTTGGCAGAGCCGAATTGTTTAAAATCTTCAAGAATTGTTCTTTGAATCGCTCTATTTGATCTGCAATAGATGTCAAGAGGTTCCCATTCTTATCCCGGATAGGTCGGGACTGACATTCCGTTTTTCAACATATTTCCTTGGTTATGTCACATAAAAGTTTCATGTTCTTCTTTTCAACGGCTACTTCCCCCCTTTCCGCAAGGTTATGTAACCATTTAGACTAAGACTTTCTTACCAAGTCATCGTAGTGTTCGGAAACTTGGCTTTTTCTGGTTCTTAACTAGGCTTAACTTTGTTTTTCTGTTTTTCGAATATTGTCCACGTTTCGTCACTCATCCATGCGTTTTCTTATTCGTTGGCAGGCCAAGAACTTTCTCCCTGGCATTAAGAATTGTGGATTTGAAATTTGACCACAGTGACTCGACTCCTTGACCTTTAGGATTGTTGTTGATGATTTTGATCTGGAGGTGTCAGTTCTGTTATGAATGACAACTTGGTTTGGGGCGATAGGAGTTTGTTAAGGTTGTACTTTTTTCTTGTTGTTTGCTGGTTTGGCCGTTGTATGGTTGTAATTTTGAGACGTAACGATGCGACAAGTAGGTGGTAATCAGATCCGATGTCAGTACTTCTTTTTTCTCGGACACCCAACAGGCTCTTTTTCCAAAGTCTGCTTATGCAAAAATGGTCTTTCTGGTTTTCGGTGATTCCATCTGGTGCCGAAGACAGAAGACGAAGTTGGATTTATTAAAAAGTTTTAGAGGTTTCATTTGTAGGTATGTTAATTTCTAAACATATGTTCAGATGTGCATGCTACCTGTGATAAATCAGAGTTAGGTGGATTAACCACATTAATGCGGCGACCACTTGGAACTTCAATATTTTGCTGGTTTAAACTCATATTTTGGAAACTAGTTTTTGGGTATGACTATGTTTCAACGATGTGTTACAAGCATAAAGTTGGGTCATCAGCAGCAGTAGATTTTGGGATGATGGGAAGCGTTTGGAAAAAATCGCATAGCCCCACCAAATCGTCAACTGCCTCCAAAGCTCGTTTATGCGTAATCGTGCATGTGGCAGCAATACCAGAGGATGCCACAGCTAACACAATTTGCCATCTTGACCGAATTTTTGCCAGAATCGAATCGTACACGTTCGTTTGCTCAGCATTCAACAGCGGCACATTTGTTCGCACTTTTTCAGTCAGCTCATCTCGATCAGAGCCCTGCTCTTTAGCAATTCGCGATTGAATTCATCGTGCATTGAACGATTTGGCGCTGGTATTCCCAATTTCGACAATAGATTGTAGTGCGAACTCTGTGCAAAACATCGTGAGCCATCTCGTCCTTGTATTAGCTGATCGCAAACAATGTACGAATTTGAGTCGGTGGAGCAGAAACCGTAGCCTCGGCGAGCGTTGAATCCCAATGCGTATCGTTTTGGAGCAAATGCAAACGTTGGCAAGCTTCTAGAAATGTGGCGACTGATTGAAACGAATATAATTGAGACGCTCCGTTTCTGATTAAAACGAATAAAATTGAGACGCTCCGTTTCGACCGACGATATCTTAACAGATGATTATCAACATCTTGCCGAGTCATCAATCGATACGCATAAAAATTTATTGAGCTAACCATTTTACTCGTTTCTTCTCCTGAAATATCGAGAATGAAAAAAAAGTGATGACTTGGTTAACAAACCTTTCGCTCTACTGACCGTCTTTAAATTGAGGTGATAGCCATCCTCTCCACGACAGAACATCAATGGGTATTGAAGTGCATCATATGACCGTTGAGTCTCTTTTATGTGCTGCAGTTGTCCACAATCCCGACGCTTGCGAACAATATCGCGTGATTCCACATTCTCCCCAACAATCACCACTGCGACTTCATTTATAGTGGGTGCATTAAATTGTCTTGCATTGCCCCCAGAGGGTCTTTTGTCTGCTCTGATAATGATCTTCTGGTCGTCAGAATGCATTGTATCCAGTGTGGGTTTGAACAATGCTCATGCCGATAATTTTTCAATTGTTCATTAAATCAAGCGATACAAATTTTTCCACCAAGAATTTTTCTATTTGTCCACTCTAAAAGTCATTTCGAAATAATTATCCGAAAGTTTTCACATTAACATCGTTTAAAATTATTTAATCATAAGACAAATGCAAAATATCGTCGAAAAAAAATAGAATTTTTTTTTGAATTTTCCCGAAATTTTCCGAATTTTTCAAAAAAAAATCTATTTTTCCATTCGAAAAGCCATTCGTAACACTTGTACACAAAATTCCATTCAAAAAAACAATTTTAGGTTTTTTCCAATTTTCCGGCTTTTCCGGAGGATTTTCTTTTACATAAACGTTCTCTGAAACAACTGAAAAAAATTTCAGCAAAATCGGTGCAGCCGTTCTCAGTTGATGAATAACTATACATTTTTGCCACCATTTTTATATATATAGAAAATGGAACTGACGAAATTCAAATATCCTTTGGTTGTCCATTTGGAGGATATGGAAAAAATATTAATTACCACCAAGTAGGTAATTTTTTATGTGTATAACCAGACAAGGAGGGTTATTTTGCCCATTTGCGATGCCATTACTTAATTTTGGATAATATTAATACTGTTAAATTTTCATAAGGATCAGTTAAGGTTTATTCGAGTTATCCTGCCCATCGATGGATCAAAAGTCGTTAAAATTCCTAAAACGAATTTGGACTTCAGATGCTTAGGGTCTAACACATCTCCTATAAAGCATTACTTTTAAAACGTATCTAATGATATATACCCTCATCCCTAAGGGTGATGAGGAGTTTGTATGGGAGGTGAACGGTACTTTTAGCCGATCACATTCATTTTGTGTCAGTAATTGTTAATTACTACTGAAATGTCAAATACTGAGCTTGAGTTGTTTATATGAGCTGAAAGTATTGTTATATTTTACTCCAAAAAAAATATGGGAGGTTGAAGAAGTCTTTGACCGATTTTTTTTTACCTCAGAACATAACCTCCGCTTTAAGGTTAGAAGCTTTCAGCTCGATAGCTCTTACCCTACGGCTGTAAACGTGGGGACAGACGGAGGGACACCTTAAATCGGTTCGGAAGTCGACACTTATCATTTAAATATATACATATTGTCAAACCTACCACGTCTCCTTATGGGCATTACAAATAGAAGAACAAACTGAAAATAACCTCCGGTACGTGCGTGTGGGGGGTGAACGGTATAAATATATGTAGAAGGATTACTGATGTTTTTTGGTGTTGCATAGTATCATTATTATGTTTACAACACTTCATTTGTTTACTTCCATTTTGAGCCGGTTACCGGTTTACTGGGAAACTCCATTTTTATGATGTGCATCAGAATTATTCCACACACACTCAAACACATTGACAACTACTCCACACAATCTCGCCTCATAATTATCTTCCATCTGGCATCCTTGTGCACCGCAAATATTTGACCGTAACATATTTGTTTTTGGTATTTACAATTGTCACACAGACAGTTGCACATACACACTCGCACACTAATATACACACGCACTTTAGGTATATGAACTTTTAAATTTATTTTAATAACATTTTAAAGAAATATTTTTATGGAAATTGTTCATTTAGGAATTCAGCAACAGAAAATATTTTTACCGAAATAAAAATCGATTTAAGTACAATCAATTACAGCAAATGATGATTATATTTTTCTTTCTGTTCCAGATAATCTAAAGGAGTTTTATGGAATGTCAGCATAAAAATTGCTGGGACAAAGCAACCGCAAGGATATTACAAGGATACAACTATTAACCGGAAAAAATCAAATTTACTGTGAAAATATTTTGCTGTTTCATTTCATTCCCCCATCTTTTTTTGTTGCTGTTGCAAAATTTTTAATTAAAAACTCTTATGTGAGAAAAGTCAGTGAGAGAGCTAGCGAATGTGTGTGTAAAGGCGTACAAAGTTATACAAATATTTGTATTGAAATTACAACAACCCACACAGTTGTTCTTCTTCATAATAGATTGAATAACCAACGTCAAGTACTTAGGGAAACTATGTGGCAGCCCCTGTGAATGTATTGGGCATAGGAGAAGGACTGGCAGCATACTTGTTACAGGAGGAACTTAAAACGACGTAGAAGATTTCCAGCAGAAGCAAAGAAGGACAAGTGCGGCGGCAGCAGGACTTTAGTGGGACACAACAATGGAGAAGTTAAAATTTCACAAATACCAGCTGAGAAGAGCATCGGGGGCTTTGCATCATCGTCGTCAACGTCATACAAACTTGAAGAATTATGCCGCATTCATTATAACAACAATATTTGTTGTCATTACGGCATGTGTGAAAAGTGCACACTTGAATGTCAATACTTTGTCACCAGCACCACAGCCAGCAGTAGCAGCAGCAGTATCAGCGGCTGTTGTCGATGCAATGCCATCCGCCATGGCGGAGAGTAGAGGAAACGAGCTGGAAGCTGCAACAGCATCGTCGGCCTCATCATCGATGCCATTATCAGAATTCCAGCAAATACCATTAAGACTCATAGAATTACAGGATGAATCGCCACAGCAACGGCAACAGCAACGCGTGCCATCATCGGTGGTTGACACTGCTGCAGCAACACCCACACGAAATGCCTTAAATACTGCCGCCATAGATGATATGAATATTGTTCTTATGCCTCCTACGCCCAACTCGTCGGAAGAGCAGTCTGAAGAATACTTTTCATTACAAAATATTCAACGTTCCATAAAAGAACAGCAACAGCAACAACACCATCAACATTCTGGTCATCACCTACACCATACACATCAGCATCACGAGCACCAGCAGCAGCAGCAGCATCCGTATAATGAAAACCAACAACAGCAACAACATCAACAACACTATAAACATAGCCAACAACACGACCAATATCACAATCACCATCACCGTAATCACCATAGCCATCACCAGCATCAACACCATCACCACCAACAACAACAACAACAACAACAACAACAAGAACAAGAACAACAACTACAGCAGCAACGTAATCATCAACGCCACCAACATCATCATCATCATCATCATGCGGCCCAACATCTGGAAGAGCAACAGCCACAGCCAAATGAGCAGCAACAGCAAACACAAGATTTGCAAGATAATAATGCTTTTATTGAAGGTGTTGCCACTGACCACTTACAGCATCGTCAACAGCAGCAGCAGCAGCATCTGTTGTTGCTACCATCATTGGGGTCGCCACGGGGCCAGCAACACGAAATCTCCATCATTACCGAACATTTGCAAAACGATGCTGCTTCCACTGATGATGATGATGATGAGGAAATATCTTCTAATCAGGCGCAACTTCTCAATGGCCACTCGCATCGTAGCAAATATTCCATTGAGGATTTGTTGCATAATAAATTTGAGAAGAAATTATCCAATGACATCTACATGGATCCCTGCAAAGCGGGTAAGTGCACAACGCGCGCAATATGATGAGTATTGCATTTTTGCATTCATTATGATGCTGATTGCTTATTTAGAATAGTGAGGGGAAAGGGGGAGAAGGGATTCTTTAGGGCTGCGTAAAATTCATTCGTGTAATGAAAAATTCCTATGATGGCATAACACAGGGGGGAAGGCAAATAGGAATGGAATTTATGAGTTTTAATGAGTTGCCCAAAATTTGTTAAAAAGGCATTTGGCATTTAGCGCAATTGTTGTAATTTGATCAAATGATGGCAGCGTTAATATTGACGATATCAAACAAGCCAAGGCTTTTATAATGCATTGCACACAAAGGCGTTTTGTTATTATTAGTTGTAATTAAAATGAAACAGATAAATGTTGTTCTTAACGTGTTTTCTTGCTAAACTTTTGAAAATGTGCATCAACTGCCAAACAGAGAAAGGGATGCAATAATATAGTTTTTTTATTTGAAGTAAACCAAAAAATTGTTATTATAAACAAAATGCAAAGGCAATGCAACGATGTTGCGACTTTTTTTACACTTAGAGCCAAACAGTCGACAAATGTCTGAGGGTTAATATAAAATCGATGAGAATTTTCAAAAATGATAACAATTTGTGAAAAGCAAATACTAATGTACAGTTTCATAACACAGTACAACATATGATTTTGGGACTCAATTCTGAGAACTGCACGTGAAAGAAGCCCCAAAAAGAAGAAGTTCTACATCATTCGTTTTGTCAAGTTACATGCCATAATAATTTAATATCGATTTGAAGTTAATAAGTATCGTATGGTGGAATTTGTCACGTTCTACGCTCTTTCGTTTGTAATAAATAGAGAACCAATAGTCCGGTTTAGCTGAAACAAATTTAAAAAAATTAAGAATTACAATTCCTTTAATCTGTTCATATAACGTTCGATATTTAATTATTATGGCATGTAACTTGATAAAATAAATGATGCAGAACTTCTTCTTTTTGGTGCTACTTTCACAGGCAGTTTTCAGAATTGAGTCCTAAATCAATGAGCTGAAAAATATTGTACTGTGTAATATGTACTTTTGAACAGTTCCTTGATATGTGGCGAAAGAACTTACATTTCATGGTATAATAACACTATAGGAGGAGTCTGCATGAGAGGGGGGCGTTACTTTTAGCAGATCACATTAATTTTTTTTCAGTAAATATAAATGCTACGGAAATGTCAAATACTGAGCTTGAATTATTTTTATCAGCTGAGAATATTTTTGTGAATTTTTTTATCCCCAAAAAGGGAAAGTTTGTATGGGAGGTGGGATTAGTTTTTCTTCGATCTTGCTCATCTTAGAACCGCTTATAAAATACAAGTTTACATACCAATTTTCAGCTTGAAACCTTTTAAACTACTACGGCTGCAATAGCGGTTACAGGTAGGCGGCCACCCCAAAAAAGGAGGAGTTTGTATAGGAGGTGGGAGAAGTTTTTGACCGATCTTAGAACTCAACCTCCGCTTAGAGGATACCAGCTTGCTTAGCTCTTAATCTACGGCTGCAATCGCGGGCACTTGGACGGATATCATTAAGTCGCCTCAGATTTCGACCCTTATCATTTATATATATAAACTAGTAGACCCGGCAATGTGTTATCTGCATATCAAATGTTATAGCTGTACCCCTAAGGTAGCTCCCATACAAAAATCAATTTTTTTTTATAAAATTTGCTCCTATTCCTCTAACTGCCTCAAAGGTGCCCCAAGAGAAGTCAAATATATGACCGACCCCCAATATTTTTGCTACCCCAACTGTTTCTAGGAACATATCTACCCTGTTTTTTTCAAACCTTAAGTTCGTCCCCATACAAATTTTTTAAATGTATGACCGTATTTCTCGTAACAATATTTTCCAAACATAACTACTCTCTATCATCACCCCCTAAGGTTACTCCCATACAATATTAAAATTTTTATAAAAATTGCTCCTATCGCTCTAACTGCTCCCATCGTGCCCATAGAGGGCCTAATATTTTTGCAATTCTAACATTTTTCTCACAACATATCTATACTTCATCTCTAATACTTAATGTGGTCCCTAGAGGGAGTATTTTTACGGTCCTATGTTCCTCCTATATATTTATATATTTGCTATGTACCAAATTTCATCCCTCTAGGGATAAACATCATTATTGCCACGCTCTACCTGCCTATATCTCTCTAGGGCTAAAATACAGTTTGACGACGCCCAATGATTGAAGTGCCAAGTACTGTCTATATAAATATATTAAATTGTAACTCACTAGGGCGTAAACACCGCTTTGCCACGACCCCTCCTCCTTAAAAAAACTTACTTAACTTAATTTCCCTTTACACCCCATGAATGAGGTATGGGATAGCTTCTCGCGTTGTTGTTGTATTAACACGCTTTCTTTAGATTCACAACTAACGGCACCTACTTGTTTATCGACGAATGCGAACGTCACTGTTTGAGTAGCTTTTACTAGACATGCCGATTGACGCGACACTTATACTGCGAAGTTGCCGTCGACACAACATCGAGGGGACCGGCAATGAAAGAAAAAATTATTTTCATTTTTTTTAGATGACTGGAGCCAGGAGTTTAACCTGCTATCTCCCGCATGGTAGTCGCGTGTTCTAACCATCATGCCACTGCCGGTCCCTCCTCCTACTGATTGAAAATACAAATGACGTCTGCAAATTTGAAACTATAGTGCCGTGTACTAAATTATATCTCTCCAAGTCTAAAATACAGTTTTGCCATGCGCCTTCTGCTTACTGATCCAAAATTTAAATTTAGTCTACATATTAATATCCGTATTGTCGAGTACTATCTGTGTACTTAGTTATAACTCTCAAGGGATAAATTACAGCTTAGCCATGCCGCCTCCGCCCACTTATCCAAAATTCAAATTTCGTCTGCAAATTCATATCCGTGTTGCCGAGTACTTTCTGTATACTGAATTATATTTCTCTAGGGATCCACTGATCCAAAAAAAAAATTTCTTCTGCATATTAATATCCGTGTTGCCGAATACTATCTGGTTGGGCTCTATGAAAAATGCCCCAAATGCAAAATGCCCCAAAAAAAAAAACGAAAAATTACCCAAAATAAAATTGGGCGAAAAAAAATGAAAAATGACCCAAAACTCAAGAACGAAATTTTCTCCAAAAATTATGAAAAATACCCCACAAAATTTATGAAAAATATCCCAAAAAAATATTCTTCTAAACAAATCTAGCATTTTTAAAAGACGAATGCGGTGGGGGGCACGCCCCCCCCCATTTCATTATCATCTACACTATCCTTTTTTTATTTTTTATTATATGGAAAAAATTGGGGTATTTTTCATACCTGCAAATTTGGGTCATTTTGCATATGAAAAATGACCCAAAATTAAAAAACGAAAATTTACCTAAAATAAATGAAAAGTTCCCCAAAATTTATGGGGGATTTTTCATATGAAAAATTCCCCAATTTTGTATGGAAATTTTTTTGGGTAATTTTTCGTTTTTTTTTTGGGACATTTTGCATTTGGGGCATTTTTCATAGAGCCATCTGGATGTCAAATTTAATCTCTCTAGGGCTAAAATACAGTAATGCCAAATCCTCTCCGCCCTCTGATCCAAAATAAAAATTTCGTCTACATATTCATACAAATTCGTGTTGTCGAGTACTATCTGGGTGTCAAATTTTATCTCTATAGGGCTAAAATATAGTACTGCCACGCCCACTCCGCCCACTGATCCAAAATTCAGATTTCGTCTGCATATTTATATTTGAGTTGTCTAGTACTATCTGGGTATCGAATTTTATCTATCTAGCTCTAAAACAGTTTTTACCACGCCCACTCCGCACATTGGGTCAACTATTTTAATAATATATTGCCTACGGTAATTTGCATATGGTAAACTAACTGTCCAACAAATTTCATTAAAATCAGTTCAGCCGTTTAGACGTAATTGAGCCACAATTTAATAGACAAACTAACTTACCTACCTACTTACTTACTCAAGTGGCCCATTACAACTTACGAACATGGTTCATAAATTCATAGAGGCCTGAAGTATTTAAGAATTCCACACGCTTCGGTCTGTTGCGTGCGTTCTCCAGTTAGTCCTACCAGATGGTGGCACGTCTCCAACCACTTGATCCTTCTAACGATATTTGGATCTTCCTGCTCTGCGCTGTTCTTCAGGTTCGCATTCAAACACCTTTCTCGCTGGTGCATTTGCATCCATCCTCGCAACATGTCTCAGCCACCGAAGTCGTTGAATTCTGACTTTTTTTTTAGTTACGTCGATGTCGTGGTAAAGCTCATACAGCTCATGGTTCATCCGATGGCGAAACTCGCCGTCGACATAGATATCGGAGTACTTTTCTCTCTAATTCTCCCAGGTTTTGTATGTCCATTGTCGTAAGCACCCACGATTCGGCAGCATACAACAGAACGGGTAAAATTAACACCTGGTATATTGGTTTCTTAGTATCTCGGGATAAGGTGGTATTACTAAAGTGCTGTCGAAGTCCGTAAAAACATATTTTTCTTACTCCTTTCTTACTCCTTTTCTACCGATGAGGAAACTGCAGTAACATCCTGCAGATTTCAGCCAATAATGTCTATATCAATGGCATATGGCTCTTGTAGAATATGCCTTTCTCATCACCTTCTCCATAACTAAATTGAATCCTTATCAATCTTAATAGAGGATTTGGTGTTTTGCAAGGTACATCTGCAAAGTCGAATTAGTTTTGCAGGAATACCAAAGTCAGTCATGGCCTCATATACTTAAGCATTCTCCTATAATCATATATACTGTATATATATATTTCATAAAATCTCATATAATTTAATTTCATTGCGCCCGCCCGCTTTCGCGTGCATCTTAATTACACAAAGAGTTTCATTGCATCAGCTTCACAACTTCCGTTAAAAAGGATATACATTATACAAAATCGTCGTCGCTTCCGTTAATACATATTTGATTATCTAGTACAACAGTTTGAGCAGCATAACTTAATATAAACTTATGCAATAACTATAATAACAGTTTTGATAAGTTATCTTATTGCTAAGAAATTCCACATCTCACTGTCTACTCCTTTGGCATCTCAACTCTCTGCAAGATTGTCCCTAAATGCTAAATATTAATTAACATAAAGAGTAAATCAAAAAATGGTGAAACAAAAACAAAAAACATAATTGTCTTTATGTCAAAGTTTATCTGTGTCTCTGCACTATGGTATGTGTATACAAAACGCAGGGGAATAGTTAATACTAGTATTTGTAACCTCTCGCCTGCCAGCCATTTAAAACTATTCCCACTTGCATTGTAGACTGTTGTAGATTGTTTCTCTTCTCATTTCTTTGCTGTGCGTTCGTTTTTTTTTGCCCCTCTGTGGCTATGGTTGGATGAATCGGCTTTTGTCCCAAAGTTTCAAAAGTAAAGTTTTGTTATGAAAGTCTACGTCGTCGCAGTCTCTGTCTCTCCATTTTAGTCTGTGTCCCAGGCGTTGACCTAAATGTTTTTAAGTTTTTCATGTTTAAACAATATGCTCCATGGAAAAATCATTAACAATATAACCACATTTTAAGATATTAAAGGATTATGTGTTTATGTGCAAAAGGATTCAAAAGATTTTTGTATTTGATCTTCTCTCTGTTGTCCACACAGAGTAACAGACGGAGGAAGAGAGAGAGAGGGGAGGAGGAGGCTAAAAGTGTGTGTGCATGTGTTGTATTAGTGCCATGCAGACCACTTCAATGATATACATATGAGTGTCCTTACAACATGCCTAGGACATATGAATTTTAATTAGCTTTTGAGTTTTAGCCGGCCCAAAGCTCTTGTTTTAAACATGAAGCAATGCTACGCACCACCATAGAGTATTTAGAATTTATGTTTTTAGTTTTCTTATAAATCACAGAGTATCGTTATATATAGTGTCATAAAAGTTTAGGGGAACACAAGCTTTGAACTTTGGATACGTTAATGGGGATTTTAAAAAGCTGTGGATAATGTAAATTCAATGAGGCTGATGTTTTTGTAAGATGGAAAGATGGACTAATATTGATACAAAAAATGTTATTAATGTTTATTTAGGTCCATAGACAGTCTGAATTCCTAATTGGACCCTGTAGGTGGCACTGCAATCAATCTGTCTTTATGTTTTGTTTGATTGTGTCTCCATCCTAATTTCTATTGGCTGTACCTGTATTTCGTAACCTCGCCGGCCCTCTTTCACCGAGACAGACTTCCCCGATAATAGTTCCTACCCATTTTAATATTATAAATGTGAATGTTTGTGTGTTTGTTTGTGGCTCAATCACGTATAAACGGCTAAACCGATTTCAATGAAATTTGGTCGGCAGTAAGAATACTGTATGGAAATTACCATAGTCTATGTTTATTTTTAAATTTTTTGACCCTATGGGTGGAGTGGGCGTGGCAAAACCTTTTTTAGAGCTAGAGAGATAAAATTTGACACGCAGATAGTACTCGGCAACACGAATATGAGTATGCAGATGAAATTTTATGTTTGCATCAGTGGGCGGAGGGGGCAAGGTTAAACTGTATTTTAGTTCTAAAGAGATCAAATATGACACCTAGATAGTACTCGGCAACACGAATGTAAATATGTAGACGAAATTTAAGTTTACATCAGTGGGCGTGGCCAAACTGTATTTTAGGTCTAGAGAGATAAAATTTGGTACACAGATGGTACTCGAAAACACGAATATGAATATGCAGACACAATTTGAAGTTTGCATCAGTGGGCGAAGGGGCGTGGCAAAAATGTGTTTTAGCCCTAGAGAAATAAAATTTGGTACACAGATGGTACTCGGAAACACGAATATATAATAATGGGGGCGTGGCAAAGTTGTATTTTAGCCCTACAGAAACAAAATTTGGTACACAAATAGTACTCGACAACACGAATATGGATACGCAGACGAAATTTTAATTTCGGTGGGGCGTGACCAAACTGTATTTGAGCACTAGGGAGATAAAATTTGACACCAAGATAGTACTCGGCAACACGAATATAAATATGCAGACGAAATTTTAACTGTATTTTAGTTCTAGAGAGATAAAATTTCGTACACAGACAGTACTCGAGAACACGGATATGAATATGTAGATGAAATTATACGTGCATAAGGAGGCGGAGGGGAGTGGTAGAACTTTTTTCGGAGCTGTAAAGAAATAATTTTATACACAGAAATGAATATGCAGACGAAATGTTAGTTTGCACCAGTGAGCGGAGGGGGCAGGGTCAAATTGTTTTTAAGGTCTAGAGAGATGGAATTTTATATATGGCACCTAAGGTTAAAATTTGCAGACGAGATTTGTATTTTCAATCAGTAAGCGCTGGGGATCGGGAGATTCCGGGTTCGATTCCCGCCTCCAGTCATCTACATTTTTCTTTCATTGCCGGCCCCCTCGATGTTGTCGACAGCAACTTCGCAGTATAAGTGTCGAGTCAATCGGCATGTCTAGTAAAAAGCTTCTCAAACAGTGACGTTCGCATTCGCCGTTTGTTGTGAGTGTAAAATGGAAAGCGTGTTAATTCACAACAACGCGAGAAGCTATCCCATACCTTATTCATGGGGTGTAAAGGGAAAATAAGTAGTAGACGCTGGGGATCTAGAATATAATAACCCTAGAGAGATACAATTTGAAGTATAGGTAGTATTCGGTACTATAATTACAAATTTTGTAGCAATGGGCGTGGCCAAGTTGAATTGTAGCCCTAGAGGGATACAACTTGACACACAGGTAGTACTGGGCACTGCAGGTTAAAATTTTATGATGAAATTTTTAATTCCGATCGGTAGGCGTGGCAAAAAAGTGTTTTAGCCTTAGACAGATATAATTTGATACACGGATATTACTCATTACAACAATTACAAATTTCTAGACGGAATTTTTATTTTCGGACAGTGGGCCATGGAGTCATGCAACAGTATTTTGAGCCCCGTATATATCAAAGCATAGAAAAGTAAATATTGCAGCAACGGATTCCGATACGGAAAGTACTTCTATTGTACCAAAAAGTAAAATTTACTGTACCAAAAAGTACATTTATTGTTCCAAAGAGTGAAATTTATTGAACCATAAAGTACATTTATTGTCCAAAAAGTACATATATTGTTCCAAAAGTTAATTTGTCCTAAAAAGTACAATATATTGTACCCAAAAATTACTTTATCGTACCAAAAAGTACAATTAATTGTACCCAAAAGTAAATTTAATGTCCCAAAAATACATTCATAATATCAAATAATATCGTACCAAAAAGTACAATTTATTGTACCCAAAAATAGATTTAATGTCTCAAAAATACATTCATTGCATCAAAAAGTACTTTTAGTGTACTAAAAAGTACAAATTTCTGTACCAAAAAGTTGTCAAAACTGACGGTCGTCAAAGTTTGTCTGTAAAGAGTGAAGATTGCATACACATACAAGTAAATTTTTACTAAAAAGTACAATTTTTTGTACCCAAAAATAAATTTAATGTCCCACAAGCACATTTATTGTATCCAAAAGTATTGTATCAAAAAGTACTTTTATAGTACCAAAAAGCTGGCAAAACTGACGGTCGTCTGTAAAGTTTGAAGACTGTATACTCAGCGTTGGTTGTTTCATAAAAAAAGGTTGGCAAAAATTGGTCAGAAATAAGAATGTCGGTAAATTCTGACAAAACAACATTAAATTGACATATTTTGAAGGGAAATCAGTGCGCAAGAGGGGTGGAATAAAAAGTATAAACAGGTATAAAAGGTACAATTTGCTGTACCAAAAACTTCATTAATTGTTTAAAATAGTGAAATTTATTGTACTTAAAAGTACATTTGTATCAAAATATACATTTGTTCTAAAAAGTACAATTTATTGTACTCAAAAGTAAATTTATCGTACCAAAAAGTACAATTTATTGTACCAAAAAGTAAATTAAATGTCCCAAAAACACATTTATTGTATCAAAAAGTACTATTATTGTGCCAAAAAATACAAATTACTTACTTACTTACTTAAGTGGCCAATTACAACATACTAACGTGGTTCATAAATTACTGGGTTAATATTTCGCCAAAACTACTTTCGGTATTGCAAATGGACTACATGGCCACGCCCCATACAAATGTAACATTCCGCCCACTTTAGACATCGGGTAATAATATCAATACACCCAAAGGGAGAAGGTAAGTCAGTTTACTTGACTGAAATTTCTGTACTGGTTTTTGTTTTGTTCTCGTTGATCTATAAACCCAGCCTTTCTCAACATCTTCTATTACTATGTTATGTAGAGTGCAGGACGAACTTTCGCCTTGCCTGAGACTTCTTTCCGTACTGAAAAGAGAACCTTATCAATATTTACTGAGGATTTTGTGTTCTCTAGGGTACATCTGCAAAGGCGTATTAACTTTGCCGGAATATCAAACTCAAACATGGCTTCATATAGCCTATTCCTTATGGGAGGGTCGAAGGCAGGTTTGTAGTCACCAAAGAAATGGTAGGTGTCGATCTGCTTTTCATGAGCTTACTCCAGGATTTGTCAATATATGATCCGTCGTAGATTGACGCAGGCTATGTATGTTAATATGTACTTGTATGCAGATTGTACTAGGCACTATATATATGAATTTGTAAACGGAGTTTTGTAATTTTTAAGTTTGGCCAAGTTAAGGAGTTATTTTGAGTAACGAAATGTTCTCAGAGTGCGTTGAAAAGTGACATACATACAACACTTATAAGTGTGAGAAAATTCCGGGAGATATGTTATAAATATTTAAGTTATTTTTAATATTCGTCAACTATGCAGTAGCCAAGCATTGCCGGGTCCACTAGTAGTTAAAATACATAGTAATTCACACCACAATCGCATTGCAATTAAACCTGTTGTTAAACCTGTTGATTACAAAAGTTCTCAATATACCTCCCCCTACAACCCTCACTACGATTTATCCTACACTCATGTGTTTTACATCTCTGATAAAAACTTTAACCAACAGTTCACAACAAAGTTAGTCCTTATAATCCTTTGCCCTGCTCATGCCATCATAAATGCACAAAGTTGCCCAACAGACACAGATAAACACTTGCACATCAGTGAATCCTTTAAAAATAAATATTAATTTGTATCCAAATTTAAACAAGTGTTAATTAAAACAAAACATTTAACAACTGCAACAACAACAACAACAGCAACTACAACAATAACAGAAACAATAACAACATTAACAAGGATTTATGTTGAGTGCACCGCCGATTATCAAATCAGGTTATTTAAATGTGTTGCTAGTTGTTTTTGTATGTATTTCTGTATCACCCACATTGCTGCCACTGAGAAGGTGTTAAGTATTTTTGTTAAACAAATTGAAAGATTTATTGAATTGCATATTAAATGCACACAAAATGTTGACATTTTCAAGCGGAGAATGTTTTCGTCCCATAGTTTATTGAAATTAATTTTAATTTTAATTTTTTTTTCTCATTCATATCACAGCGATTGAAATGAATTGAATGAATGCAGCGATTGGATGTGATGCTATGTGTTGTGATACGTTACGATACGATAGGATATGAATAAAATAAACCAAACAACCAACCAACTAACCATCGAATGTTGGCTACACATGAATGAACAAGTAGTGAACGTAGGAACGAACGAACAAACCATCGAACAAATAAATGAACGACATGAATGGTGGCATACAGGTGAATGAATAATGATGATAGATACGAGCGTTAATGTGGTTGTGTGTCTGTGTATGACAGTGTGTGCGTATGGAACGACACAGATATCTTGAGTTGTTCTGTGTGCGATATCGACACAAATGCCAAGCGCAAGCAACACACAACGACAGATTGGACAGGGACTTTGGATTGAGTATTGGCATTAGACCGGGTCGGGGATTGTAAAAGGAAAAAATAGAAATATAGTTGACAAGATTTCCTTGAAAATTCGCAATGTTATTGCGATTTCTAACATTGAAATGCATTTTAGTAACATCACAATAATTCTGATTAATAAATATAAAGACTATTCAGAAACATGTATATAAATAAAAGCTATTTACCTCATACACAATATTGGTTCAACATTGAAATAACATAACACAGTACAGCACATGATTTTGTAATAAAACTGTTGTACTCCGTGGCGTATGATTTACGTGGAATATTACTTAAGATAATCATACCCCACCATATTACAAAATAACAAAAGAGCCTAAAATGTGACAAATTCCCCTATACGATACTTACTAACTTCAAATCGATATTAAATTATTATGGCATGTGACTTGACAAACGGAGGGATGCAGAACTTCTTCTATTTGGGGCTACTTTCACGTGGAATTCTCAGAAGTAAGTCCGATACTGACTAACTTCAAATCGATATTAAATTTTTACGGCATGTAACTAGACAAAACGAGGGATGCAGAACTTCTTCTATTTGGGGCTACTTTCACGTGCAGTTTTCTGAAGTAAGTCCCTAATCAATGAGATGAAAAAAGTTTTACTGTGCAATGAACCTTCAATCATTGTTGTTAATATCCTCTTTTGAGGTCTCAAGTCAATAGGCTTTTGTATAGTAAAAGCTTCTCTAAAATCTGAAGTTTAGATTCAGATTCAGTTCACTTGGCCTGTGAACTAACACAAATGCAAGAAGCTCTCCGTTATCAACTCTTTCCTCTAATGTACAGAATGTTTTGTAATGTTTGTTGTAGTTATTTCATTTGAAGATTATTTCTAATAATTCTACAACGTTCAAGAATATTTATCACTGAACCATTTTATTTAGTGATGGCATCATGTTATATGACGAGTCGTCCTAATAATTGTCCCCTTAAAGGAACATAAGCTATTGCTCCATTTATATTGCACCGTCGTATCTAGATGTTCCATTCATATCAGGGACTATGTTTACGTATGCGAGCGGGTGTCGTAGTTGTTCTATTGCTGCATCTGCCAGTCACAGGAAATGGAAAAGAAGTTATTCGTTCGTTCGTTGGTTCGTTCACTAGCTGCCAGCAAAACTGACTGATTGGATGTTTGACATACAAACAAATAGGCATTATTTTCTATTGTCGCATGGGGAAAAAACACTGTTATCGAGACAAAGGGTGTCGTGGCCAGGTTTGATGAATATCGGTTATAGATGTTAAAGAAAGGAGAAAATTTGAAAAAATTTATTTTTTTGACACTGCTGCAATATGGAGCGTAGATGTTCAATGACGACTTGAACATACGGAAATCGTATTATAGGTATCAAAATAAGAATACGTCATTCCGTTCACTTTAGAAATGGGGTAATAATATTAATACACCCAACGCGATCTTGTCCAAGCTTTGTATTTAGTGAAGCTATGCACAGTGGTTGCCGTTTCATACAGAGAGCGGCCAAAAATAGAAAGAGTTATCATAGGTGAATAATATTTGGCACATCTCACAGTCACTTTTAATGACACCAATTTCTAAAATTTGGTTAAAATCTGTAAAACGATTCAATGACCTCTCTTAGATCCTTAAATTTCATAGTAGGCACACCAAAGTCGGCATATCCATTGGTTCCATCAATCTATGACTTAATCTAAAATTTGGTCAACGTCAGACAAAGGATTCAAGAACTTTTCTTAGGTCCTGAAAATTTAAATTCCATAGTAGGCACACCAAAGTCGGCATATCCATTGATTCCATCAGTCTATGACTAAATCTAAATTTGGTCAATGTCGGACAAAGGATTCAAGGACCTCTCTTAGATCCTGAAAATTTAAATTTCATAGTAGGCACACCAAAGTCGGCATATCCATTGATTTAATCAATCTATGACTACTTCTACAGTTTGGTCAATGTCGGACAAAGGATTCAAGGACCTCTCTTAGAGAACACAATCAAAAAAAAAAAAAAAAAATAAGACACCGAAAACGGAGAGGCCGCTTTTTTCTATTGAAGATAACTCAACAATCCGCAAATTTCAGCAGCTGAAATTTACATCATATTATCTGTAAATATTGGTAAACATTTTACAACAAATTTGGTTGTCAACTTCGATCGACTTCGCAACAAAAACTCCAAGTGAAATTTAAGTCTACACACGAGTAGGTACTGAAATAGGCTCAAATAATAAATTAATTTAATAAAATAGACACAACATGCTGAGAAGATTTTAATTATTTTAAATAATAGTTAATACCTTCCTTTGCAAAATGTAATTCTTCCATTGTTTAAGCAATCTTTTTTAAAGAGGTTTTTACGTTTTATATTGGATCTTCACTTGACAGTCACTCACGCTGCGAACAAAATTATTTCATGGTCGGCCTTTTGCAGCTATTCTTAAAGAGGACAGGTGGAATAAGGCAAAAACAAAAGTAATTTGAAAGGGCAAAATTAATTGTGAGAATGTGTTAGCACAGTTTTACCCAGATTTTAGACTTAATTTTTTTATTTTTGGCCAAAGGGGACGACCACTGTGCAACAGATGAGAAGACAGCTGTTACCTCTCGCATCGTCCGACCGATAATATCGATATCATCGGCATGTCGCTCTTAATAAATATGGTGTCAGACATGTTTACCGTTGCTTTCCTTTACACCTTCCCTATCACTATGTTGAACAGTATGCATGACAAATCCACACCCTAAGATCTTTCATCGTATCGAATGACGCATATAGATCTTTGCCAATCCGAACTGAAGATTTGGTATTCGTAAGGGCACACCGACAAAAACGAATTATCTTCGAAGGGATACCGGACTCAGACATGGCTTCGTAAAGTCGAAGCCTGATGGGACTATCGAATTCAGCTTAAGTAAAGAAGTCGTAAATGTCGATTTGCTGGAGAAAACCCACGAAAAAAGAATTTGCCAAGCCCATTTCTACGCCCACCTCTTTCAATGTATCCAAAATTGCATTTAACACTAAAACGATCTTAAACACTGTATGGAAATTTCTGTGTGCTATGTACCTACAAATGAACTTTGAAAAAAAAGTTTTTATATGGGGACCGACACGATCTACTCGACATGACTGATTTAAATTTGCAGACGTAATATTTATTTTCAATCAGTGGCCGAAGGGAGCATACAGGGTTTTGTCTCATAGACATTGTCTGAAAATGTTATGAAAGTTATACTGATCGATAGATAACAGCACAATTCATATACATTTTAAGGAATAGGTTACGTATGACTCTCCTAAACTGCCAAAAGGACGCTAAAGTCAATGAAATTCAAGGAAAAGTCAATAAACTTAAAACTGAATTTTATTACTTCATGAAAATAATTTCCAAAAATTATTTTTTTCAAAAAGAAATTCAAATTTCGATTTTTGTGTTCTTCAGTATGATCAGAACTCGAAAAAAAAATAAAAATTATATAGAATTATTTTTAAGCGCTTGCAAAAAAATTTATATTTTTTAAAAATTACAAAAATTACTAATGTTCGATAAAAACGTAAAAAAAATTTATTACTTTTTTTGCTACAACTTTAAAAAATGGGATTTAAAAAAGTTTTTAAATTTTTTACTAAAATATTTATTAATTATAAGTAATTTTGAATGGAAGGTACCAGAAGGGTCCGCCGAAAAGGTCCATATTTATACCTGAATCGAATTGTCTGAAGCGCACACCGTACGCAAAACGTGACCGTATTCAACTTACTTACAAAAAAGATATGTATATAAAACTATGAGGATAATTTTAGTCATTTGTATGGGAGCTACCAGAAAAGGGAGGCAAAGGTTAGTTAATTTAATATTTTGCAGTTAATTTCCAATTTTTGGAAGCAGTGGACATGACCAAACTGTATTTCAACCCCAGAGTGATACTGGAAATTAATCACGTTAGTAAGCAAGTCCAAGATGTGTATTATGATAGTATTATGTTAGGAAGTGTTCGCAAGGTGCCTTTAAAAGTGACATATATACAAAATATAAAAAAATGTTTAATAATTTTTTTTAAAATGCCTCAACTTCTGCATAAGAGATATGTTAGAAGCAAACACATACTTTTGTAGGTCTTCACTTTAGCTTTTGAACGACTTGTTACTATTTACTCTGTATATAAAAGAAAAGTACTCAGCGGCAAAAAACTGATTTGAGAACAAATTCTTTACGGCACACTCTAATGTTTAGCTATCAATACGAAATTTCAAAAAATATATTTGTAATTTTCACATAAAAAAACCTAAGGTGAAGCTAGATGACCAACGTCGCTAATATTACCTATTATTAACGAAATTCGAAAAAAATTCCATATAAGGAGAACCCTAATGCTCTTTGTGAATAATTAAAGGGGTGAAGTGTTCCGATCATGTTGGTTGTTTACAGACGTTGTTCAGGTATGCAAAAAGTACGTTTTTGGTAAAGATTGTAAATAAAACGTTGAATATTAGCTACAACTTTGCCTAAAGATAGAAAGCGCTATATTCAAAACTGTAGTAACTGTTGGCCAAAAACTGGCGTCACCTTTTTTCGATGAATCCAAGGGTATTCAACATGTTTAGGGGGCCAAAAAATAAAGTTGGTAGCCAATCTAGTCGAACTGAGCTAGGTTTTACTAAACTTCGATAGTACTTTCGAACCATATAGTCACGTACGGGTGTTTTGTTCACTGTTGTACTGTGTAATTTAATGACCATGCGAATTTTTGTCAAGGTGGATTTTTAGCACTTTTTCTAATTTTAACACGGTTATACCTCGGTATATCGTACGGAATAACTCTTTAGTGTCTAAAGCAAATTTTTGGATATTAAATAGGTACCATAAATTTTACTTTTTTGTACCATAAATGGCTCTTTTTGGTTCAATTAACTGTACGTTTTGTTACCATAAATTGTACTTTTTGGTAACATAAATTGTACTTTTTGTTACCATAAATTGTACTTTTTGGTACAACAAATACTTCTTCTTGGTACAATTAATTGTACTTTTCGTAACCATAAATTTTACTTTTTGGCACAATTAATTGTACTATTTAGTACAATAGGTTTTGTAGCAATAAATTAATCTTTTTGGATTTGTAATCCAGTTTTTGAAAAAAAAAAACTAAAAATGGGGAAAAGATGTAATTTTTAATGCAGGGTATGTTTGTTCCGCATTTGTTATCTCCTATTCAATGTCTACAACTTTGGTTCAGACACAAAAGAGACTATAGAAAAAGTGCTAAAAATCCACCTTGAGCAAAAAACATTCGTATGGCTATCAAAATATTATGGCAGCCAACTTGATAAAGTGAATGACGCAAAAGTTTTTTTTTTTAGGCTAATTTCACGTGCAATTCCCAGAATTGAGTCCCAAATGAATGAGCTGAAAAATGTTGTACAGTGTCAGTAGCCGCGCGTAGAAAAAAATGCCAAGCACTTCGGTGTTTTGTGCTCCTTAGATAGTTCGTCACACTAAGCTAAGATTACAGCTCTTTCACCAGGTCCATCCAATGAAGTTTTGCTCGCCCCGCCTGCGCCGCTCATTGAGTTTATTGCCGAAGACTTTTCTAACTGGAGCATTTTCATCAACGTGTCCAAGCCAGAGCATGTGCTCTATTTGAACGCGCTTGACTACGTCCGTACTGTTAAACAGCTCATGGTTCATTCAACGACGGTTTATTTTGCATTTTTTTCGCAAGTATTGTTCTCTCGAAGACTCCCATAATAGATTGATCTGATTGTTTCATTACCCAGGATTCTGCGCTGTAGGGCAAGAAAGGCAGCATCAGAGTCTGGCATTTTTTAACAGTTTTCAGTTTGATTAGATGCAATGCCATCTAGTCTTATTAATATGTTGTGTTTTATGTGAAACACATTTTTATCTTATTGAAAACTGTTAAAAAATGTTAACTATCATTAAAACTTCATAACGGCAAGCTTTCTTATAAAGCGCATGTATTTGTATTGCTGTACATGTTCATATAATATAAAGGCTATGATATGATTATGATATCGCCTTTGTGTGCCACTGGAGATTTATTTGTTTCCTCCCTCCCTCCCCAAGACAACAGGATAATAATGGTCATGGTGTTAAGTGAAACAATTGGACATCAGCCAAGAAATGTCACGTTTCACTGTAAAAGTGTTCGAAACAAAGGACAACTGATGCGACTGATTGGACATATATCAGAGATTTTTTTATTTTTAATTGGCATATATATATTTAATGCTTTTTTATTTGTTCTTTACATGTCAAAAATGTCTCAGTCATTTTATTGTAGTACAACCGCATTCAGAATATATTAAAAAAAAGAAGATTAACCAGATTGGGGGTCAGGCAAAGAAAGAATTTAAGACAAGAACAGTTTATTGGCATATAAACGATGCTGGATCAGTCAGGGTCAGAATAAGTAGTCAGTGCATGATGTGTAGGGTTATTTAAAGAAATGGCTTAAAACGTGACAAATTCCCCTATACGACACTTACATACTTCAAATCGATATTAAATTATTATGGCATGTAACTTGACAAAACAAAAGATGCAGAACTTCTTCGTTTTGGGGCTACTTTCACGTGTAGTTCCCAGAATTGAAATGTATTTAAAAAAAAAAACAACTTTTTACTACTAAAACTTCAAATATCAATAAGCCGTATTGAATTTCAAATACAATTTTTCAATACAACAACTTGGTAAACATTATCACTCCAAAAAGGCTCATAGCCCCCCTAACCTGTGCAGGGATAAAATTAAAGAATTTCATATACATACATATATACAATATATTAACTGCCAGACATGTATTGCATGGCTCGTCGTCGAGTATCGTCGCATCTTATCGTGTCGTATCGCAAAAGAGTATTTGTAGTTTCATATTGTTAAAAAGATGTCATGCATTTTATAAATAGACTTTGGCAAAACAAAAAAAAAAAAAACACAGCTTCTGTGAAACTGTAGGTACAGTGTCTGGCACTACATATGCCTCTGTATGTCGCTATCGCTGTATCATCATCAGCATCCTATATACACGATGTTAGCAAAGATTCCGCCGATATCGGTTCATGTTAAAGTATTTCCCTCCATATACCACCAACAGTAATATCGGCAGACCAAAAAAAACAAAACAAAGCTGCCATACAACATACGCAGCTATCTGATGCTGATGATGTCGTGGTGCATGAAGCAAAAAGTAGAAGCAGAAGCAGACAAAAATTAGGCTTATAATCACAATCCGAACATGCATCATCAAATGTCTGACTCACTACTGGCAGCTACCAAAGTGCTTAACTGACTGACGGTGCATTTCCAATGTACTCGTACAAGTGAATGTTGGCGCCCGTGCCCCAGAGGCCAAACACTTTGTATTCACAGCCACTCACATTCACGCTCACGCTTCCTTTACGCCGAGTGGCTGGGTGAGCAGCCGTCATCGAGCACGCAGCCAGCGGTTAGTCGTCGTCGTACGTACGTATTATCTGAAAGTTTATTGAACCTCCGAAACGCTTAGTCGCTTTTGCTTTTCTTTGGGGATTTCTAGTGAAATTGCAAGGTGCATGTACTGCATATTTCGTACGCTATTTCATTTGCTATTTCACAACAACAACAACAACTACTCTAAAGTCAGGGAAAAACGCAATAAACACACTGGGCACAGATAAACAGACGTATGCACATACATAAATACACATTCATACAGACGTCGTCTCATCTTTTAGCAGAAATCATTTCGGGGAGTAAAAAAAAAATTCCTTTACTTGTCATCGCAGCGATGCGATTGAACGAGCAAGCGAACAAGTGTACGGAGCGAAGCATATGAATGTTTTGTCAGCTCAGTTCGCAGTTGGTGCAGTCAGTGGGAATACCACAGGATCATATGTTTTAATACAGTACCAAACCGCTAAAGGTGCAAAGGGGTGGTAAGGGTTGTATATGAACTTTAAGTTTTTCATTTCGTTTGTGAATTACTACATACACATAAATTTATATTGTTGGACTGGGGTTGTCGGATAGGGGATAGGTTTAATTTATGGTTCACTGTGCAATGGCTTTTGGGTATATTCATGGGAGTTCCTATAAAATATTTACAAGTGTAGGGAAAAATTAAATATGAAATGTTAAACTTTTTTTGTATTAAATACTAGCTGCTAGGTGCTTTGTAAGTATTTTTTAGATGATGCGATGAACAGCAAAAGCGTTTATCATATGCATCCTTTAGTATGCATCCTACATTACAACGTACAACACATGATTTTGGGACTCAAATGTGAGAACTGCACGTGAAAGTAGCCCCAAAAAGAAGAAGTTCTGCATCATTCTGTCAATCAAAAGAGCCTTAAACGTGACAAATTCCCCTATACGATACTTACTAACATCAAATCGATATTAAATTATTATGGCTTGTAACTTGACAAAACGAATGATGCAGAATTTCTTCTTTTTGGGGCTACTTTCACGTGCAGTTTTCAGAATTGAGTCCCAAATCAATGAGTTGAAAAATGTTGTACTGTGTTAGATACGAAAACAAATCAGATTCGGATGCAGTGGAAGCGATGTTCTCTTGTCCGGTAATTTGTACTCAGGTCGATTTTAGATGATCGAGAACTTTTTGTATACGAGCGGCGAGTATTGATGTAGCCTATGACTGCAATGACAGGTTTCAAGACTCGGATCGATTAAAGATATTGGGAAAGTTTACGAATCGGTCTATTTGAGGTGATCGTGAACTTAATAATATACTCCCAAAACTGTAAAGGTCAGATAAGTCGGAATCGTTTCGGTTCTCTGGAACGTGGTAATTCGGGTGCTTTCGATAATTCAGGTTCTTACCAGCAACTCGGCAACGTACCGATGTTTCGGGTTCGTCAGTAGTTACGATTAATATCAGTGGTACGTTGTCAGCTTGGTGATTTGGGCTTTGTCGGGGTTTCAAGTGATGATTGATGACTCGGGTTTGTCGGTGGTTTAGGTTTATATCAGGAATATGTGGCCGTCTAGGTGATTCGGGTTTTGTCGGTTTAATTTCAGCAATTTGGGAATATGTCGGTGTTTCGGCTATCTTGATAACCGCAACTCAGGATTGTGTTGATGACTCGCGTTCTTAAGCAAATCGACTTTTCCAGCTCGTAGTTGTATCTATTCCGAATTCGCGACCGAACTAATAATTGTACCTGACAGATTGTTAGTATCAATATGCTACGGTGCTATTTTCTAATACAAAGCTACAGGCACGAAGAGTATCTTCGTGACCTAGACCGAAATCTATGCAAACGACGAGTCGGTATAACCAACTGGAGTTAGATTCAACAAACCAAGGTAAGATTAAACTGATCGAAGTCCGATTTAACAGACCGAAGTAAGATTTAACAGATCGAAGTTCGATTCAACAGACCGAAGTCCGATTAAGCAGGCCGAAGTCTTATTTAACAGAACGAAGTCCGATTCAACAGACCAAAGTAAGACTTTACATATTGAAGTCCGATTCAAACGACCGAAGTCCAATTTAACCGACTGAAGACCGATTCAACAGAACGAAGTAAGATTTAACAGATCGAAGTCCAATTCAACAGACCGAAGAACGATTCAACAGACCGAAGTCCGAGTCAACAGACCTAAGTCCGATTCAACAGACCTAAGTCCGATGTAAGAGACCGAAGTCCGATTCAACAGACCGAAGTTCGATTAAGCAGACTGAAGTCCTATTTGACAGACCGAAGGCCGATTCAACAGACCAAAGTAAGACTTTACATATTGAAGTCCGATTCAAACGACCGAAGTCCAATTTAACCGACTGAAGACCGATTCAACAGACCGAAGTAAGATTTAACAGATCGAAGTCCAATTCAACAGACCGAAGTCCGATTCAACAGACCAAAGTAAGACTTTACATATTGAAGTACGATTCAAACGACCGAAGTCCAATTTAACCGACTGAAGACCGATTCAACAGACCGAAGTAAGATTTAACAGATCGAAGTCCAATTCAACAGACCGAAGAACGATTCAACAGACCGAAGTCCGAGTCAACAGGCCTAAGTCCGATTCAACAGACCTAAGTCCGATGTAAGAGACCGAAGTCCGATTTAACAGACCGAAGTAAGATTTAACAGATCGAAGTTCGATTCAACAGACCGAAGTTCGATTAAGCAGACCGAAGTCCTATTTAACAGACCGAAGTCCGATTCAACAGACCAAAGTAAGACTTTACATATTGAAGTCCGATTCAAACGACCGAAGTCCAATTTAACCGACTGAAGACCGATTCAACAGAACGAAGTAAGATTTAACAGATCGAAGTCCGATTTAACAGGCCGAAGTCTGATTTAACAGACCGAAGTCTGATTTAACATATCGAAATCTTTCAAAAGACCAAAGTCCTATTCAACAGACCAAAGTCCGATTCGACAGACCGAAGTCCGATTCAACAGACCAAAGTCCGATTCAACAGACCAAAGTTCGATTTAACAGACCCAAGTCCGATTCAACAGACCGAAGTCCGATTTAAAAGACCGAAGTCCGATTTAAAAGACCGAAGTAAGACTTAACAGATTGAAGTCCGATATAACAGACCGAAGTCCGATTTAACAGATCGAAGTAAGATTTAACAGATCGTAGTCCGAGTCAACAGACCGGAGTCTGATTTAACAGACCTTAGTCCGATTCAACAGACCGAAGTCCGATTTAACCGACCCAAGTCCAATTGAGCAGACCGAAATCCGATTAAACAAAAAGAAGGCCGATTCAAAAGACCGAGGTCCGATTTAACAGACCGAAGTCCGATTTAACAGACCGAAATTCGATTCAACAGACGAAAGTCCATTTTAACAGCCCAAAGTCCGATTCAACAAACAGAAGTCAGATTTAACAGACTGGAGTCCGATTCAAGAGACTGAAGTCCGATTCAATGATTTACAGGTCAAAGTCCGATTCAACAGACCGAAGTCCGATTTAACAGACCGAAGTCCGAACTAATAATCGTACCTGATGGAGTGTTAGTATCAAAATGCTACGGTGCTAGTTTCAAATACAATGCTTCAGGAACGAAGAGTATCTTCGTGTACCACAACGAAATCTGTGCAAACGACGAGACGATATGACCAACAGGAATTGGATTCAATAAAACGAAGTCCGGTAAGACAGACCGATTCAACAGAACTAAGTAAGATTTAACAGACCGAAGTTCGATTTAACAGACCGAAGTTAGATTCAACAGACCGAAGTCCGATTTAACAGACCGAAGTCCGATTTAACAGACCGAAGGCCGATTCAACAGATCAAAGTCCGATTCAACTGACCGTATTCCTATTTAACAGACGGAAGTCCGATTCAACACAACGAAGTCCGATTCAACAAACTGAAGTCCGATTCAACAGACCGAAGTCCGATTAAACAGACCAAAGTCCGATTTAACAGACCGAAGTCTGATTTAACAGACTGAAGTTCGATTCAATTTCACAGACCGAAGTAAGATTCAACAGACCGAAGTCCGATTAAACAAAAGAATATTTCTTTCTGAGATCGGTTATAGAACAACATAGCAATAAACTTCGTGCAGTAGCAATCGAAGACTTTACCAAGCAAAATACTCGATCACTTAAGTAATTGGAACTGCATCGATTAACACTTTCCCTTGTGATGTCGTTTCTTGAATGTGTTTGGTTGGATGATGGTCGTCGTGCTCATTCGTCGTTCGTGGCGATTGCAGGATGTGTCGTTGGTGGCAGTAGCTTGCATTGCCGAGCGCGTCTTTTGCGGTGGTCTTGTGATCAATGGTATTGTTGTTTGCCCTTGAATTAATTGAAACAGTGTACACAGATTGGGTTGGTTGGTGATATTCAAGAGTAAATGAAGGGAGAGTTTATTATTGGTGGTTAGGGGTTAAAAGGTCATTATTGTGTTGTTAGCGCTAGAACTGTATGTGTAGGAGTCATATACGTACGGACGACTTTGGTCACATCAAGATTGCCAATTGGGTAGGTTCTTATGTAAAACCTAAGAACTCGGGAAGATTACCCCACCCATTAGAAATTATGGATTCTTTTGAGATTTTTGTGCGAATTATTAGAGACTTTTTCGTTGATTCTCAGTGGGTACCGGCAAAGACCCCATCGGTACCTCCATAAAAAAGTTACCATATGCCCAGAAATATTGAATTTAAACATTATACATTTGTTGGCTGTAATCTTTTATACAGTTTTACTATACATCTCGTCTGAGTAAAGGTAAAGGTTCCCCTGACTGAAATTTTTATACTAAGGACGAGGGTATAAAAGGTGGACATTGTAAATATATTTATTAACTTTATTTTTTAGATAGTTCGCGTAATTAAGTTCCATAGGGGCTAGATACCTTAATGCAGGGGTTTTGTTGATAATTATTTTTTATTATTATCAACATTTTCCCAGAGTTTTGTTTACACAAATTCCTACAAAAGCATGCAACCGAGTCGACTGCATCCAGTCATATGATGAGCAAAATATCTATATTTCACCCCAACTCTCTCACACACACCCATACACCAATTATATCTACGGGACTTTATGTGTTCATCAACAGCGCGGAAACCTGATGTTCTTCTTTTTTTTTGTTCTATTTGACATGACTTTTTTTGACTTCATGATGGGCATGTACACTCACACAGTCAAACACAGATACTATACCGCATCCACATTTATACTTATTTTTGTGTATTTTTTGGCTTTGTGAAACCAGAAAAATAATCTCGAAATAAAATGGTTGTGAGTGTTTTATTTTTTTGTTTTTTGTATTTTTCATTCGACATATACTATATGTAGTATATATACATATGTACACTAGTATCTTGATGTCTGTATGACAATTAAAAATGGAATCTACTCACTAAAAACCTACACAACAGCAGCAACGGTATTTGCCATGGAATACTCACAGCACTTTAGAGTTCATGCGGTGCCATTATTTTTCGTTTAGTTTTCGTGGAATTAAACTGAAATCTGTGATGTTCATTCCATCACCATCACCACCGCCAACGAAACAAAACCAACCAAAAACATTTCAAACATACATCCATCTATCCATCCATTCATCACTATGGGCCAACATAAAGTGGTGCAAAACATTCTAATTCTCTGTGCGTATGATTCTATTAACTACTGTTGCCTAACTGCTGCTAGTTGGTGGTGGGGCCCATTCTCATAGCAATATATATGGACTAATAGAATTCCTAGTAGTCATTACTATGGATTTTCTCACTAAAAAC
Organism: Muscina levida; assembly: GCA_964034835.1. NCBI lineage: Eukaryota > Metazoa > Arthropoda > Insecta > Diptera > Muscidae > Muscina > Muscina levida. Next base: position 169,324,037 of record OZ035880.1, on the reverse strand, counting down.
TCTAATAAATAAATAGGAGTTAACTTCTTTTGTATTGGTACAATTAAGCTAATTGTGATAAGTCAAAAGCGTTCATATTGTATCGGATCTTAAGAGGGATCAAATTGGGGGCAAGATAGTGGAGAATTTGTGTAGGCAAGATTTCGGCCGGGAGAGAAAAACAACTTCATATCAATAACATATTGATTATGACATGGTTGTGTATATTTTGTTGCGCTAAAGAGCCACAGCAGCAGTAAATCATGAAGTAGTAATGCTTTCATTGAGATTTAAATTGTTATGGGGATGTATAAAGGACATCGCGCGAGTGACATTGCCGTATGTATGGGCATTTCACTCGCTATCTATTTCCTAACTGGCAATGACAATTCGAACAATGAGAATAAAATGGAAAGTTTTAAGGGTGACGACAAAAGAATAACACTTAACAAATACAATATATTACGGATGGTCAATTTAAAATAATTTCCATATGAAAAAAGTCCTATGAATAGTCCCACAAAAAATTAAATAAGTCCTAAAAGGAGAAAAATTTAATAAATCCCATTTAATAAAGCCCTCTCTCGATGAACATAGATCCTATTCTACCAGAATTAGAAGAACCGTCGTCGAATGAACCATGAGCTGTAACAGCTGTACAACAACGTCGACGTAGTCAAGCGCGTTCAAATAGACTGAATGCGCTAGCTTGTACACTTTGTACGAATGCTCGGACTCGAAAAATCTTCGGCAATAAACTCGATGGGCGGTGCGGGACGGGGCGGCCAAAACTTCATTGGATGAACCAGGTGAAAGAGCTGTTATCCAAGTTTGCTGTGACGAACTATCTAAGGGGCGCAAAAGACCGAATCGCTTGGAATTCGTTTCAACGTGTGCCTACTGATAGATCAATGTCTAGGTGCCGTGTCATATGTCCATGGACATAAGGTACATGGAACTCATGACACAAAAAAAGTGTCGTAAATTTCATGGACCTTATGTCTCATTCCATTTTGTCCTAACGTCCATGGACGTTGTGACACTTCCCCAACAATTTTAAAAAATTAAAACAACGAAACATTCTACCAAAAATAAGCCGGTGCTTCATTTTAAGAACTATTTGATGGATCATGGTATCAGGACATGTAAAATGGTGGCGGGGCCCATGGCCCATAGAATTTATAAGGTCTATGAACCGTATGACACATAAAAAGTGTCATAAAGTTCATGGACCTTATGTCTCTTGGTCGCCGCTACCATTTAAATTCGTATGTGGGGGCCGTGCATTAGGACTGACGGCCTATTTTTGCACGCCCCCAAAATTCGCGTTAAAATGAAGCCGGAGCCCTTGTGCCCGACTTATATTTAGAGAATTTGATAAGGTTCAATGACTTTATGTATGTCGCAATACTTGTGGACCTTATGACACAACGCTCATGTATGTAAGGTCCATAGACTTTATGATACTTTTCCTTGTGACATAAAGTCCATGAACCTGCCACTGAATTTCGGTTGTTGCTGGCATATTAGACGAAAGAGAAGAAAACTATGGGAATTGTTTACAATAAAAGTATTTTGTACAATAAAAGTACTTTATGGTACATTGAAATTTACAATACGGTACAATAAGTATAGTTGTTGGTACAATTAATTATACTTTTTCGTACAATAAATGTACTTTTGGGTACATCAAATAAATGTACTTTGAGGGACAATAAATGTTCTTTTTAATTAAAATTTCGTTTACGTCTTCATATCAGTTGCGCCAAGTATCTTCTGTGTACAAAACTGCATCTCTCTGGGGATTAAAAACATTTTCGCCACGTCCTACTGTGTCGTGATGGCGGTTACAAATTAAAAATATCACCGTACTTGTTTTTGAAAAGTGTTGGTGTAGTTTAGCAACACTTTACCAACACTTAATTTTATGTTATTAATGATTCTAGTTCGAGGTCTTAACTATAATTCCCGCGACTAGTTTAAGTAATGAAAAAAACATCCCACTTGACATTTATTCCGCTTGCTTGCGGAGGTCCGCGCTGGCGGGTTAAAATTGGATATTTTATGCTCATTCTCTTTGGTTTTTTTTATTTTTTTTTGTGTAAATAAAAATGTAAACAAATTGAAAACGAAAGAGAATAAGAATTTTATTTCTCATAGGAACATTTGAATATGAAACACGAAAAACCTCCGACTAGCTTCCGAAGGTGGATCCAAAAATGGAAGATTTTCGGATCCAAAAACGGATAATTTTGCTGCCACAAACAAGGCGAAGATGTGTCTTTTTTGGTATCCCTTTCGGATCCTAAAACGGACATTTCATCCGCCAACAATCCGTTTTTTATTCCCTTTGGGCACGTTTCCGGACTTCTATGTCAAGTGGGATATATTTTCCAAAATTTTTATTAGTATTGAAACAAATTTTTCTCCATTTGTACCTAAAATTTGTGTTGAATTATATGAAATCATCTCGAAGGACGCTAACATCTCCTATATGTCCTGGAATGGAAAATTCTCTGATATATTATTGATAACTGTGTTGAATGAAATTAAGTTATCTCAAAGGACTCGCCCACCTCCCATATATCCTAAAATAGAAATAACTTAAATTTTCCAAAATTTTTGTTGTTATTGGCTGTATTTATCTCTGATATATTGATGGTAAATGTGTTGAATTGTATAAAATTACCTCTAAGAACACGCCAACCTTCCATAAAAATGCAATTTTGAAATTTTTCTATATCAGGATAAATGGGAGGTCGGCGAGTCCTTTGAGTGAATTACATATTATTCAACACAGGTATAAATAAAATATCAGAGACAAATTGTGTAAAATTTGGTTCAATTATTGCAACAACAATTTTGAAAAATATACGTTTTTTCCATTTCAGGATATATAAAAGTTGGGCGTGTCCTTGGGCCGATTTTCACAAAACTTCTTTTTTTTCTTTTTCCACTTATGAAAACGAAATGTACCAATTTTCATTCATTTAGGAATTCTGCTTCTTTTTTATGAAATCACGACACTGTGCGCTCCATTTGCCTCCTGATCGAAAATAAAAATTTCCTCTGAAAATTTGAACATAAGGTCTCTAGTACTATCTGTATATCAAATTAAATAACGTAAAAAAAATTAATTTCCGTTTACAGCCCATGAATGAGATAGCTTCTCGCGTTGTTGTAACGGCACCTACTTGTTTATCGACGAATGCGAACGTCACTGTATGAGAAGATTTTACTAGACATGCCGATTGACTCGACACTATACTGCATAGTGGCTGACATCGAGGGGGCCGGCAATGATAGAGAAATGTAGATGATTGGACCCAGGATTGTATATATCTAGGGCTAAAATACAGATTGACCACGCCCACTGATCGGAAATGTTTAATTGTAGTGCCGAGTACTATGTATGTATTATTATGGACGTTTTTCTTTGCTCTTAGTAAATCCTATGTTTTATTAAGGAATTGTAATTTTTTTTCAAATTTGTAATATTCAAATATTGACATGTGTGGGCGGCGACTCGACCCTTTTTGATGACTTGGTTCCTAATAACCTGGTTGTATCTCTATTACTTTTATGATTTATTTTATATGGGGCGTTACACAGCCCACTTCCACCCAGACTGTTATTCATACTGTACAAACAACACATACCAAATGTCATTTTTATACCTCTTATAGTTCATGAGATACATACTCTATTATACTGTGCAATTTTTAGGACGATCTTACTATTTGTTGGCTGTTATAACTGTTTATTTTAAATGCGGCGTGGCACTGCCCACTTCCACCCTGGCTGTTATTTATACTGTACCAATATCACATACCAAATATCATCTTTATACCTCTTTAAGTTCATGAGATACAACCTTTTAAAGTTCAAAATTGTATACCACGCCTACTGATCCGATCCCGACCATTTGTTGGATCACGAACTTTGCTGCCTAATGCATCCAGACAAATTTTCAAGGCGATTGAAGAAACATTTTCTAGGTATTGCGGTTACAAAAATAGGGTCCAAGGTGCGGAGCCACGCCCACTTGCTATATCAAAAATGAAAGTACCCTATTTTCACCACCGACATCTTGCTACATTCTGTGAAAATTTCACAATCGAATCGGTCAAGCCGTTTTTTTGTCTATACAGTACAAATGTGTTCTTTGAGTGAAAATTCAAATATCGTCTGAAATTTGATCCTAAAGTTCCGAGTACTATCTGTGAACGAAATTTTATCTCCCTGGAACTAAAATATTGGTTTGCCACGCATCCTCTGCCCGCTGAGCTAAAATTAAAATTTCGTCTACGTTGCACGAGATTTTGTTTTGTTCGCTATATAAAAACAGCTTTTACTTTCTCATATTTTTTTACCCTCACCTACAGGGATGATAAAGTATTGTAGTATGTCTGAAGACATTTTGAGGGAATCAGAATATTTTGTTGTCCGTGCACCCTCCTTATCCCATCGAAACGAGACGTATATTGGTTTTCATGTTTATTTACATGCTACATTTTGCCTTTAGGACATTTGTGGCTAGGACATCAATTTAAGCTTTTGATTGTTTTAAATTGATTGTTAAGTGCGTAAAAAGAAGGTTTTGACACTTTCTCTTAACTAAAATTATTATGTGCTTCTGATAAAACAGATTAAGCTATATTTTTTGGAAAATGAGCAAGCTGACTGCGTGACCATGCAGTTCTCAGCAATCCTATATTTATCAGGTTCAAGTAATTTCTTCAAATGTAATAAACTTACAACAACGCTAGAAGCTATTCCATACCTCATTCATGGGATGTAAAGGGAAATTAAGTTTTATTTTAAGTAAGTAATAAACGTATGAGTAACATTTAATTCCCTTACATAAAGTATACGCTCCACCACTAATACCAAGGATTTTTGGAGTAAAAATACATATATATTAGGATTAATTGAACAAAATATATATCACATTAACACACGAAAGTGTATAAATAAAGCAGTGCTTTTTTAAATTAGTCAAGCTTTTTATAGTTACGTGTAAGAAACTTTTATTTTAGCATATGATTTGTTTATGTTTCGTAATAAATTAGAGCCTAAGCAACTGCGGCACACTTGAATCTACCAATTGTTTTCACATTCGAATATTCAGACACTTTAAAACCGAAATATAAAACCTCCTCGAGGGGGCTAACCGTTCGTCTGGAATTCAAATTGAAATTCTTGTACTGCAGCAGCAATAGCTGCAACAACAACAACAACAACACAGGGCCGAATAGTTGAGTGTCTGAGTACCTAAATATTTATGGGGGGAAACAACTCGTTTTAAGTCCTTTTATTCCAACTGACCGAATTTGTTGATCCTGAACCAATACCAACAATGGTCCCACAACTATAAATGCTATGCACCACATCCGCCCTCGCTTCCTTGGCACTGTGTCAATCATTACAGCTGCTGTAGCGGTGTGAATGGAGGAGCATACAACGCAACGTGTAACATGGGGCACATACCCACATAGCAATACCCAGACGGAACGAAGCAGACCAAACAAATGTGGGTGAATGTGCAACCTATTAAAAATACATGAGGCACAAATGTATCTGCAGATGGAACAAAAACGAATGGCTACGAATGTACCTATTTGCATTGCAATTCACACACATTCGCACGCACACGCACACACACTTGCATATGCATTTATATTATCCCGATTTACAAAAACACACACTAGCACACAACTATGCCAGCACTATCTGGTTGTTTTTGTGGTTGTGCAATGGCGAATGTTTTACAATTTTTCTGATCTTAATACCTCATGCGATATGTGAATGTTGTTTCCTCGCAAGTAAAAGAAACACACCGAGTCGAGTGTATAGTTTTAAGTCGTTAAATTTTATTTATAGTTTTCCCTTCAACATGAACAGCTCACACACACACACACACTGGCACACGCACACTAAAGTAAATGCTGTGCCAGACACTTGTGTATTTTTACGCATGCACACACACACAAACACACATTCTTGCAATTAACGCATCGCAAAAGAGCACTTACTGCACGCACACACACACACTCATACACAAACAGCACAGTACTGCAACGTATGTTTAGAAATGGAAAATCTTCTTCATACACTTTGAAACAGCGGTAAGTGAGCGTATGTATGGTACATTCTACATTTCGAAAACGCTTTGTTGATTATTCCGGCCAGTTATTGCAGTTGTTAGAAAGTTAGTTGTTGTTGTTGTTGCTGTTACTATGAGCATTGGCCACCAAGCATCAGGGGTAAGTTAAAGAAAGCGAAGACACTTTTGTGTATAGAAAAAGTGTGTCTATGCAAATACATAATTTCTGTGGGCAAAAAAAAACTCTTTTTGAAATCTTTTTGCTATATGCAAAGGTTTGTTTGTTAATCACAGTTGGAGAGATCTAATTAAGAACAGTCTTCGCTGTAGGACAGATGTCAGTGGAGATTGTTTTCTGTGTTTAAGAATAAAGTAAATGGATGGGGTTGTATGTCTTAAGTACAAGTAAACGCAAAAGTTTTGCTTTTAAACCGGACAAGTGCATACATTTGTAGACTGTCAAAGGAAGATGAGAGGTAAAACAAAATTTCTTGAAAATTATTTTGTTCTGGATTTAACAGTGTCAAATATGGTGTCTAATGAGATTCCAGTTATTGAGAACGCATTCGAGTGTTTCAAGTGGTTATTGGCGATTGTTAAGAATAATGCGTAGCCGGGTTAATTCGAAGAAGCAGCAACATTTTACGATATAGTTTGTGGAGCGATTTACTTTTTGTTGATTTTGAGTAAATTTCATTATTTTTGACAGTTTAAAAGATTCTAAATATTTTTCCAAGGTAATGTACCGTTACGGAATTTTTAGTGCTAAAAACAATATAACTTCAACGTTTTATAAAAATGTTTTTACAATATTCTGCTACCGAATGGGAAAATTTTAAGGAATTTGGGGAGGGAGCAAGTGCTGTTGTAGGTCTGGTCGAGTACAACATGCATTTTTATAACAAAGTTCTCTAACACCCTCAAAATCTTGACTTACGGTTAATAAATCGATCTTTCGTTATTTTTCTCACTTGAAGGCTTACGACTCAGTCAATGTAAAGCCGAGTTTAGATGTCTGACAGTTTGGGAAGAAAGAATTTAAGATGTTTCCAATGATATATCTTCTATATATATAAATATAAGTTTGTGTTTGATTGTTTGTATGCATTTTTTATGTACCGTATAGACTTGAGAACGCCTGGACCGATCTTTAAAATTTTTAATATTTTGATACAAAAAAGGGGACGTGGCCCCGCCCATTTGGCACCAAAATTCGTGATCCAACAAAAAATGGGCGAGATCGGATCAAAGGGCGTGGCTTACATCTTGAAACTTTAAACGTCTGTATCTCACGATCAGAGGTATGAAGATGAGATTTGGTATATATGATGTTCGTCCAGTTAAAATTAAATCTAGAGTGGAAGTGGGCGGTGCCACGCCCCTCTTTAAAGATCGCTCTGCTGGCTTTTGTAATACATCGATTGATACGAAAATTGTACACAGTGGTGCTGATGATCTGTTGATAGTCCCTGGCTGTCCTAGGTTGTGATTGGATAAAGGGGCGTGGTTTTGCCAATACAACTTAAAAATTAAAAAGACTAAACTCATGAACTATCAGAGGTATGAAGATAAGATCTGGTGTATATGTTGCTGGTGCAGTATCAATTACAGCCAGGGTGGAAGTGGGCGGTGCCAAGCCCCTCTTCAAAGATCGCTCTGACGGCTTTTCTAATAGGCCGATTGATACGAAAATTGTACAAAGTGATGCTGATGACCATACTTGGTTATACAAATTAAAATGGATATATCTCTTGAACTACCGGAGGTATGAATATGAGATTTTTTATATAAGTAGTTGGTACAGTATGAATTATAGCCAGGGTGGAAGTGGGATATGCCACGCCTCCTTAAAAATAAACCGTTATAACAGCGATAATAACAGTTTGTTACAGTTGGCCTAGAGATATGAACAGGCTATTTGGAACCATGTTGGTAATAAGAGCTTAGGCGTTGACCTCGTACGTCAATATTTCACTGTTAAACTGTATCAAAGTCAAGTTTATGGTGCACATAATCATCCATCTGAGCAGCTCATATGCAATACTGAGGATCGACCACAATTACCGCCATCGCTGTTGTAGACAGGGGACTCGAATTTATCGAACCGTCGCTTATTCAGCAACTCAGTCTCTGCAAATGTTGAGGAAAGATCTTGGCCTACATTCATATAAGATCCAAATGGTGGAAGAATTACAGTCAGAGGACGATGAATTGATTTTTTTTATTCGGAAAAAAGAAGACATGGTAAAAGTGTTTTTTTTTATGGCTAAAGACTTAAAGTTTGGTACACATATAGCATTCGGCCACACAGGTACATTCTATGAAAATTTTTAAAAAGATCGGTGAAGCTGCTTTCGATTCTATACGATGCAAATAAACAAACAAAAACTCATTTTCATATATGTATATAGATTTGACCTTTGACCTCTTTGGGGGCACATCTTAAAGTTGTCCGATTTTACTAAAATATTGATCACATCTGACACAATATTCCGCTCAAACATTACCGAAAATCCAAATTTAATGTGTACATATATTTGTCACCCTAATGTACATATGTTTAAATGATCGGCGTCGAATTCTGATTTGAAGATGTCCGGATAGATGAAATTTGGAATTTCGGTAATAAACTGATCTCACCTCACATACAAATTGCCCCTTTTTGGAGGCCTGTCCCTTCTATTGTAGTCGTAGTCGTAAGAGGTATCGAGTCAAAATTTGATATGCAAGCATCTTTGCGGAGCGGAGGTTAAGATCTAACATGAGCAGATCGGATAAAAACTATTCCTACCTTCCATACAAACTCCCCTTTTTGGGGGTGTCTGTCCCTGCGGTTAAAGCACCAGTCTAAGACCTATCGAAATGAAATTAGCTATGCAAGCTTCTATTCCCTAAGCAGAGGGTAAGTTAAAAGATGAGAAAGATCGTGCAAAAGCTACCTCCACCTCTTATACAAACACCCCCTTTTTAGGCTGGCCTTCTGTCTCACCCCTGTCTGGACCGGCCGTGGCATAGTGGTGAGAACACGCGACTACCAGGCGGGAGATCGCGTGTGCGATTCCCGCATCCAGTCGTCTACATTTTTCTTTCAATGCCGGGCCCGTCGATGTTGTCGACAGCAACGTCGCAGTATAAGTGTCGAGATAATCGGCATGTCTAGTAAAAGTTTTTTAAACAGTGACGTTCGCATTCGTCGATAAACAAGTAGATGCCGCTAGCTGTGAATCTAAAAAAAACGTGTTAATTAAGGCGAGAAGCTGTCCCATACCTCATTCATGTGGTGTTAAGGGAAATTAAATTTTTTATGTAAGTCTGTCTCAGCCCGCTGTTACAACCGTAGTTAAAGAGCCATCGAGCTGAAATTTGGTATGCGAGCTTCTGTCCCTTAAGCAAATGTAAAGTTCTAAGGTGAGCTGATCGTTCAAAAACTACTCCCAGCTCTCATGGAAACTCCCTCTTCTTGGGGGTGTTCGTCTGTCCATCCCCGCAGTAACAGCAGTAGACTAAGACCTATCGAGCTTAAATTTGGTATTCGAGCTTCTGTCCCTCAAGCACAGGTAAATTTTAACATGAGCAAGATCGGACAAAAACTACCTCCACCTCTCGTACAAACACCCCCGTTTTGAGGATGTCCGTCTGTCTCACCCCGCTAATACAACCATACTTTAAGAGCTATCGAGCTTATATTTGATATGCAAGCTTCTATCCCTCGAGAAGAGGTTAAGCTGTAAGATGATGAAGATCGGATAAAAGCTACTCATACTTTTTTTACAAACTCCCTCATTTGGGGGGTCAGTTGCTCAAACAACAAGTGAAGTTCTACGAAGAGCAAGATCAGACAAACACTCCCTTTTTGAGGTGTCCGATTGTCTCTGCTCACTTAAAAGACGGAAAGAATGAGGCGGAATCGCTTAGTATCTCTCCTTGTGAAAACAACATATTTGTCGAGAACATTAGCATATAAGAGGGAGGCACTATCTCTGAAGAGAGTTTGGAGATGCCAGGTGAATATGATTAAACTGTGACACTTTTCCTATCCTATTTTCTCTGTCAACGCCACTAAGAGATCAGTTGTGATGATAAAGCACTTCCGAACAAGTACTTTAAATGAAATTCAATAAAATCAGAAAAGAACCCCCGTGTTGATAAATAGAGAATCAAGATATAGTGTTAATAGATTTAGATATCTATAATAATACAAATATGCGGTTCTATCTTATAATCTGGCTAAAAACTGCAACTCTTATTCAACTGAGCTATTAATAACGCATGACAACTATAAGAGTTACTTCTTTATAGCGAATTTGTATCACATTTCAATACTATTTCGGATTTTGGTAAAAAGTATTCAAAAATATGACAAGACAATTTTAAAATCTTTTCTTAGTATGTCCTTTTTATGTTGGGAAGTATCAGTTAGTTTTTTTACATATTTCGTAAGATGCATCGGTGGTAGTATAATATGTATGTTGCTTACCATTCCGCCTACTCTTATTTGCTACTATTCAATGGATGTCCGGGGAATACGTGATCTATCAGATGTCACAAGCTGCTTGAGGACTGTCGCAGTTTGTTCATATTCCACAAGTAAATGACAATTCCAAAATCCTACCGGTCTTACTCAGTAAGTCTAAAAATAGAAGAATAAGAGTTCAGTTACAGATAAAAATGTTGTGATATTGTGTATTGATAACCAACGATAGTTCCCATTTGTCAGATCCTTTGTAATCAGTTGATACATCTAAATTGCTTGTTATGCGGCTACACAAATTCATTTATATAAATAGCAATCGCTGCAGCTATATGTTCCAATACCGATCCGATCATTGACTGTCTCTGACAGCATATGTGATTATATCACAAAAAAAACTTTATTAAACAATTAGTGGCTTTTCATCTGCACCCTGTTGCTATGGGCCCAATCTATAATGACCTACTGCAGTTTATTGTACAGCTATAGCGTCCAGCGTCCACAATTAACCACAATGATCACACCATCTACCTTACTTAGCTGCTATAATATATCGCTGATAAACATTGTTGTATGTGCAGTCATACGTACGATAACGTATAGTGTTTTGCAATACCCATGCGATTGCAGACAAGTGGCAGGGTGTGTGTGAGTGTGCATGTCAATGTATGCATGTCAGTGTATGCGTGTGAAGGTATGATGTTGTGCCACAATATCCTCGCTTAAGCTTCAACCCATTTCCGTTTTGTTGTGAAAATGTAGTTCACTTCCGTCTTGGCAGCTGTGAGAGATTGTGTAAGTGTGGTGGTAAAAACACACATATACACACACGTAAACACTAAACCTGGTATTTACAAATACTCGCTCACTTAAAAGCATAAACACGCACATACATTTACACACACACACGCTCACACACTGCTGCGTTGCACATAGTTAATACTCCTGCTGACTGTTGGTGGTGGGGTTGTTGTTGTTACTAATGCTACAACTTTGTAGGTAAAAGTTGTTGAGGAACTATGCCTTAATAGCATTGAATTGTTTGTACTACATATTCATAGTGTGCGAATGTGTGTGTGTGTTAAACTTTATAAGTATTTGTATTAAGTTGTCTGTAAAACAACAGCATACACACACCAACACATTTACACACGCATAGCTAGAATACATGCAATCTACACATCAACATCCTTACAATCATTTGCATATATTCATGATGCATTCATTCATTCATTCACGTGATAACTTAAATCTATGGATAACGTATACACGTAGTCGATTGCTTCCTACGCTACGCCCTTCCTTCCGTCAATTCGCAGCAACTTTTACTTATTAATGTGCTTGTTGTTGAGTTTAAATTTTAATATGATTAAAAATATGATATTAAACCGCAGAGCTCACACACAGTAACACATGCACACAGTCACACACACACCCTCGCCATCTCACACAGCCACACACTCAAACACACCGCCACAACGGCTGCACACAAATGCTCTTATGTGAGGGACACAACACATATATGTTCATAATTTCCGCAAGTCTTTAAACAGTATGATTTACATATTGTTAATGCAAATATTTAAGATTAATTAACAACAATATTTGTATTAATTATGAAATAATGACACAGAACCTTAATGTGATAAACACACATGGAAACTGCAATCGGAAACGTTAAGGGTATGTTAATAGACAATTGACAATGAAATATCAATGACACCAAAAAGGCGTTGACATTTATAGCTTTCCATTTGCTAGAACGCCTGTGCTGGATGACAAATCGACACGTTGCACGATGAGGGTTTACAGGTCAGCAGGTTGACTATGGTTGACAAGTTAATATCTGCAATTGTAATATTGAGTTTACATTGATCGCTGTTTAAGATTTTTTAGCTGATATAGTTGACATCTGATACTTTTACTTTTATGACCGTTTAAAGTGTAGTAAGATTAAGCAGTCAATACACGATGACCGATGAGAGTTAGAGTGGCTAAGCTACTGTTGATCACTGATATCTTCATGATGCATGATTTCGTACTCACGAATGCACAGTTCATTTTGATCAAATCATATTGGTGCCGCAAACAAATGTATTTAAAAGATTTACAGTGCAGACCCCTTTAAGTTCTGAAATGTGATTAAAATAATTTGCCGCTTAAATGAATTTACTATTAATTACAATTCAATCCCTAAGTGATGCAATAACATATATTTACTGACAGAGCATAAAGTATAAATTTTGTGTACATTAAATTAAGAAATGCGAATTTAATCACTTCCTGTTTAAAATAATAAATTTTAACACGTCTTTACATATCTAGACACACACATACACATACATAGGTTTGTTAGAACTTTCTGCACATACATAAACATATGTGTGGATGCATGTAAACTTTTAGGAAAAAAATGTAGCAAAGTGTTCATAAACTCTCGCAACAATACACATTAGGGGGAGTCGGTTTGTAAAGGTATGTTGCCTGGGCGATTTTCGTTTCAAATAAGAACATTTATTGACAAAAAACAAAAACAGTAGAGTTGTGGTACTTTAAATTTTGTCGCACCTTTAGTGTATAAATTTTTTTCTTTAGAAATTTTTTTTCGGTACATTTTTCTATAAAACATTATATAAAAGTACACAGCTGCTGTAAAACTAATGCCAATAACGAAATCTTCACACCAGATGTACCTCAAAAACCGGTCTAACTTTTATACATTTTTGTACAAATTTCGTGATCTGGGATAGAACCAATACAGAGATTTCATTTAGGTTTACTGACTGATAACTACCCTCACCCTATGTCTGATTTTGTTTAAGACTACAGTTATTGAACTTCACCGATTTCCAAAGTAAATTTCTTATGTATTACTATTTACTTGTTTGTGAAACGTAAACGGTTGAAGATAGGACTTTTGGACTTAAGACCAGAGGTTTACAGACATGAAGTAAAACCGCATAAAAGGTTACAGTGTAAAAAGTGTTTAGAAATTTGACAAAAAAAATTCAAAAAGTTCAATATACTTGAAAAGAAAAACTTAATATCCCTTTACTTCCCATGAATGATTCTATTTTAGACTGACAATAACGGCACCTATATGTTTATAGACTAGACTACAAAGTTGCTGTCGACAATCGAGATATTTCAATTTGAATTTAGTAAGTATCATATATGAATAAAGCCACAATTTTAGCATGATCAGCTCAGGGCAGCTGAACTTAGACAATTATCACATAGAACGAATCAATTTTTCACATAATTACATTATTTTTTACCGGCCAATGCGTGCCTCACAAAGTTTTACTCTACTGAAGATAGAACATTCTCACTAATATGGTATTAGAAAGAATGTTAGTTTCTAACTAAAATTATTATTACAAAATATATTCACAGGTCACAAAATATATATTTTCTTTTAATAATAATTTAAAAAAAGCTGTAATAAAATATGTTGTATTCAATGATATGGTTTTTAAAGTTATCGATATATTAAAAGAAAATTTGGCTATCGATGGGAGATAAAATTTCAATGGATTTTAACTTTTCCAAATTTGTTGTTATTGTAACAGCTGATGGAATTAGTGGGGATGAAGAGAATACATCTTTAAGAGAATACATCTTGCGATGATCCCCTAAAAATGTTAGCAAGAAAGTTTCACAATTGGTTACGTTAACTACTATCCAAGGAACAAGATCGGAAAATCTCTATTTACCCAGAACGAGTACATATACCATGTTATTGTTTCCCAATCAAGCTCTACTATCTCAATCTTCAGAGCCAATCCTTATCCCGAAGTTACGGATCTAATTTGCCGACTTCCCTTACCTACATTATTCTATCGACTAGAGACTCTTCAACTTGGAGACCAGCTGCGGATATTGGTACGGCCTGTTGAGAAGTTTGCGTGACCCCACCATAAATTTTCAAGGTCCGAGGAGAAAATATCGACACAACAGTAAATGTCATGCTCTTCCAGATCCATCTACCATATCTCTATTCGAAAGACTTCCATGGTAGTACGACTGTTGAACAGAAAAGAAAACTTTTCCGATATCTCTCAACGACTTCTTTATGGTCGTTCCTGTTGCCAGGATGAGCACAAGGCCCATATTTAATAACAAACGGATACTCAACAGGTTACGGAATTGGAACCTTATTATCTTTCGTTCAAAAAAATTCAAGTGTTTAATTACAAGTGTATAATAAAATACATTGTTATATAATAACTTGAAAATGTTCGGCTTTCGCCTTGAACTTAGGACCGACTAACTCGTGCTCAACCACTGTTCACACGAAACCCTTCTCCACTTCAGACCTCCAAGGTCTCATTCGATTATTTGCTACTACCACCAAGATCTGTACCAATGGCGGCTCCATGCAGGCTTACGCCAAACACTTCCATGCACACCATTGTACCCTCCTACTCACTAAAGTTTCAAAGTTTATAATCCAACTGAATATGAACATAAACCATTTACTTTAGCGGTAATGTATAGGTATACAACTTAAGCGCCATCCATTTTAAGAGCTAGTTGCTTCGGCAGGTGAGTTGTTACACACTCCTTAGCGGATTACGACTTCCATGTCCACCGTCCTGCTGTTTTAAGCAACCAACGCCTATCATGGTATCTGCATGAGTTGTCAATTTGGGCACCGTAACATTACGTTTGATTCATCCCGATTATACCGATTTTTAATTTATCGGCACTCGATCGGGCATATAATCCGATTATCATACGATCATTGTTGGCAACTCTGTTTCGATCCTTTGTAGACAACAAAGTTTGTGTCAAGGATTGCTAGGTGTTGTTGTTGTGAGTTTTAATCGCCAAATTCCAACAAAGATGGCACCAGCTGGTTTTGTTGATTTATTTGCGATGTTGATAAATCATTTTTTTTTTCTTGGTCGTTGCGCAATCTGGATTTTTGTAGTGGAAGCATCTAGGATGAGTTTTGTTGGCTAGAGAACTCGAAAGTATTTGAAAAGTAATTTTTCTTCGATGTTGATTTTGCCAGTGCCCCGACCGGAAATCGAATCCGGCACTTTCGGGTTGCTAATCTACGTCGCTTCCACTGAGCCCCTCTCAAACAGAAGAGCCTAAAACGAGACAAATTTCCCTATACTATACTTACTAACTTCAAATCGATATTAAATTATTATGGCATGTAACTTGACAAAACGAATGATGCAGAACCTTTTGGGGCGCTACTTTCAAATGCAGTTCTCAGAATTGAGAATCAATGAGCTGAAAAATGTTGTACTGTGATAGTTAAGGTTTACAACGAGTTGTCCTGCACACCAGCCATCCAGATAGAGAGACGGACATGACTCAATCGAATATTAATCAAAGCTCATGGAAAACGTCAGAATTTGGTCAAGTCTCCTTAAATGTGTAACACTTTATCCCGTATCAAATGATATACCATCATTCTCTAAGGGAAAGCGTATAAAAAGGGCATAACAGCCCCAACCGTTCTGGTTTCTCTCATAAAAAATGTCATAATTTGGTTGACTTATGTACTTATTTTCCAACTACATCTCATTCAGGAAGTTTTTACTTTACATACTGATTGACTCGGCTATTATGAGTTTGCTGTCAGCAAGAGGGCCGCCATATTAATGTTAGACAGCTTTGAATATAATCGACACGGAAATTCCAAACCCGGCATTAGTTTTGCTTTAAATAAATACATCGCAAAATATTTTTTTAAAGAATTATTAAAACTGAAGTTGCGGTAGGATCAAGAGCGCCACCACTCAAATTTATACCCTTCAACACGTGCACGCACTTCCATTTGTAAGGCCCATAAGGAGGCGCGGTATATTCTATAAATAAATAAAAATTAATTGTTGTGCATTGACAAAGCCATCACTTAAAAATATATGGAATGATTTGACAATTTTTTTGTGTAAATGCCCATAAAGAGCGAGAATGGTTTTTTTTTAAATAAAAATTGACCACGCCCATTTTCTTAATATTTCTAAGATACCTATAAAACGCTCTAAAAATTAATTTTTTGGCAGATTTCGCTCTATAATGTTCTATATGGAATATACACTGTAGTGCAAAAATTAGCCAATGGCTTGAACATAGTTTTTAATAAAAAAATTTTATTGTTATTATTATCTGTGTAATATTTAAAGCAATAACAAAAATATAACTTATATAACTGTAAGTACATAAAAACAAACATTTTCAAAATCAGACCATTGGCGCACTTTTGCTCCAATGTCTTGCTCATCTAAATTTAATAATTTATCCAGTATACTTTTGCTTTCTTCAACTGATCCATCCTATTTGACGTTTATTGAAAAAATTTAGCAACATAATATATAGGAATTTTAGTTAAGCTGAACCCACTCCCACAGCTCATTAATATTTTTAGGGGCTTCTTCGTATTCTGCCAGCTCGCTCTTTGGAAAAGCCTAAGGTTTTCGATCGGGTTCAGATCTTGACTCTGCAGTGGCCACTCCCTGACCCGAAACTCCTGAGAACTAAGCCATTCCTTGTCAATTTTTACAGAATGTTTTGGGTCGTTGTCACAGTGGAAGATGAAATTTTTTGGTCTTTCTGGCCAGAGCTATGATGCAAATTATCTTGCAAAATGCGAAGATAGTCTTTCTTTCGCAATATGCCTTCGATTCGTATAAGTGGACCCACACCATCTGTGGTTACACATCCCCATACGAAAGCGTATAATACATTATAGATATTTTAAATTTTGGATTAATTGTTTGGAGTGGGAGTGGTAAATAAAACATTTTTTTGAGCAAGAGAGATAACATTTGGTACATAGATAGAACTCGATACTTCAGGTTCAAATTCGCATTCGAAATTTTTATTTTCGATCTGTGGGCGCGCCAAAATGTATTTGAGTTCTAAGAGATATAAAATTTGATATCCAGATAGTAATCGCAACACAATTATGTACATGCGGACGAAATACATATATTTGCGATCAGTGGGCGTTTCGGGCCCTAGATATATACAATTTGGTACACAGCTAGTACTCGGCAGGACTGCTGACAATTGAGAGACATAAAGTACTTCTCACAACAGATGTGAATTTGTAGACGAAATTTTAATTTTCAGATGAAGGCGTGATAAATAGTTTTTAGGGATACAGCGATAAATTTGATAAGCAGTAGCACAACTGATATAAAAATGTAGACGAAATGTTTTTTTCTAATCAATGAGCGGGTTTTATGTGCCAAGGACGTTTTTTAAACCATAGAGAAATAAAATTTAATACACCGATACAAAAACTATTCATATGAAGATTAACATTTTATTTTCGAATAGCGGGCGGGTTGGATAGTATTTAATACTCATATATACTCGGCAATATAGACAGGAATATACAGACAAAATATGGGCGTGCTATATGTGTTTAAGTGCTAGAACAATTTTTTTAACAAATTCGATATACAGCATATGAAGGCGAAAATTTTATTCTCACTCGGTAGACGAAAGGGGACATGCGAAAACTTTTTTTAAGGGCTATATAAGGTAATATTTGTATACAAATAGTACTCGATAGAATATATATTTGCAGACAGAAGCATTGCGAAGCATTGCCGGACCCATTTGAATATATATAAAAATGATCAGCGTGGAATTCGGAATCGATTTAAAGATTTCTTTCCGTTCGTCTATCCCTGAGATAATATCTAAGCGGTGGTTAAGTTCTTACATGAGTAAGATCGGAAAAAGATTACTCTCACCTCTCACACAAACTTCCCATTTTTGGGGGTAAAAAATTCATATAAATATTCTCAGCTCATATAAACTCAAGCTCATTCGACATTTCAATAGCAATAAAAAATTGTGGAAAAAATGTATGTATTTGATTGGGTAAAAGTAACGTTCACCCCTCATACAAACTCCCCTTTTTTGCGGTACCAAATTTAATGAAATATAGTTGAAGTGCAAAAAAACTAGTTTTACCACCATTTTTAAAATGGTTATCGACCCAGCCTAATACGTTATGCAGTAGAAATCTCTTATTATTCGACTTTACACGAAATTGAATCCTGCTAACGCATTCACTTTTTCACGCACGTATAGCGCGAGCTTTCTTTATAGTTGTTTGATTTATCATAATAACGATAACGACAGCAAGAACAGCAACAATAACAAAAACAGCAACAACAACAACACTAATACCAACAACAGATACAATAATAATAATAACAACGCCTTTATTGACTCCCAAATATCGCCATCAAACATTCATTAAGTCAGTCAGTCAAGTAAGAGTCAGAGTCATTCAGTCATATCCCATGTGTCGTGTCGTTGTCGTTCGATGTCTTTTAAATACGGGACAAGCCATTCCATTATATGTATATGTATGTAAGGCTACGCACACACGCACTTACGTAAAAGGACATCATTCGTTGTTTGCTGATGCTGGGTTGATTATTTGCTGACGTTCGCGTTGTAACAAACAGTGGGACGGAAACGAAACCAAAAACCGAAATTAAGAAATAAATGAAGTGAAAATTATAATAAAGAAAATAGTTTAAAATGACAAATGTTTAACTAAGCTCACATTTAAGTTTTGGAAAGAAGGACGTAAGTCGTATATACTAGTTCATTGTTGATTAAACAGTTGATAGTAAATAGTATAGTATAAAAGTATAATCAGTTACATTTGATGGAATTAAGGTAAAATTAAATTTCATAAGCGGCCCAAGTATTCCGTCCCACTGTCACCTTCAACCACCCCTTTGGGTACATGTCCCTCGTTATCCCTTTTTTTTTTTATCATATTACACTATATGAAGACCATTATGCGTGTCATTTTGGTGATTTTTTTTGTCATGTTCGTCATCACAGACATTTCGTAAATGTGTCACACAAAAACTGTTATTTTCGATTCAGTTTTTTTTTCATTCATTCAGGTTTTCCGCTGTCGTATTTTTTTTTTGTTCTCATCTTCTTGGGTCTCTTGTGTCTTGATGATTCTGTAAGAACATTTACAAGGAAATTAAAGGCCATTATTATCTCTATTAAAGGGAAATATTCTTAATGATCATTGTGCTGTCTTTGCCTCACGCGAGATAAATAAAATGGGAAAATATGCAGGAAAATATGACATTTTCTTGTGGTGTTGGTCTTTGTTGTATTTACTGGTAGCGTAGAAAGAAAGTCATGTAAAGCATAGAGAGACAAATTAAAAATTTACCATAGATTTCTTTTGTTTTTTTTTTTTTCGTTGGTAAAATTTTCTTAATTGAAAATTGTAGGCATAATTATGAAATTAATGAGTAAAGAAATATGATAAAACTCATGAATGAAATCACAAATTTCCATTAAAGGACATTTCTTGACAAATTTCAGCTTTTGGAGTTTTGTGGTTAATTTGATGAATTTTACTAAAAAAATAACAGTTGCCGTGGTTAAGAGACTCGAGTGTTTTGTCATTTGTTTGTGTTCGCTGAAAATTATTTTATATACATTGTTAGACATCGTAATGTTAAAGAAAGCACACTAATTTCAGGGGAATTTAACGAATTCGTCAATGTAATGAATGCGCGTGTGTGTGTGCCTGTATGTTTAAAAGTAGGCACATAATGAACTTGCAAATATGTTTATATTTATATTTTAGTTTGTAAGTTTAACATGAGTAATCGAGACAATTGATATAGCTGGAGGTTAAACAAGTTCAAAGGTGGAAGGTCGTTTAATTACAGTTGTTCAAGGATACTATGTTTAAATGAGCAAAATAATTTAAAATACATATGAAAATGCTGTGTAATATACTTGTAGCATTACATTAACTTTTTCGTACCAGTATTATTTTGCAGCAATATGGCATCAAACGTTTAATAATAATCCCTCTTAAAATTAAAAATGTGAATGTTTGTCTGTTTGTTTATTGGTTTGTGGGGCAACCACGTCTAGACAGCTGTATCGATTGCAATAACATTTGGTAGAAATTTTTTGACTCTATTGGCGGAGTGGGCGTGGCGAAACATTTTTAAGAGCTAGTAGGATAAAATATC
The DNA here is from genome assembly GCA_964034835.1 of Muscina levida. Taxonomy (NCBI): domain Eukaryota; kingdom Metazoa; phylum Arthropoda; class Insecta; order Diptera; family Muscidae; genus Muscina; species Muscina levida. The sequence continues at coordinate 169,303,468 of OZ035880.1, read as the reverse complement.
GACTTTGCAGATGTACCTTAGAAAACACCAAATCCTCGATTAAGATTGGTAAAGATCTGTCTGAACCATTCAACACGGAAAGAGGTCTCAGGCAGGGCGATAGCCTGTCCTGTACACTATTTAATATAGTTATGGAGAAGGTGATGAGAAAGGCTGGTGTCAACATGTCTGGCACCATATTCCACAAAAGCCAAATGCCACTAGCCTACGCCGATGATATAGATATCATTTGCCGAAATCTGCGGGACGTTACTGCAGTCTTCTCATCACTAGAAAAGGAGCCGGCAAAAATGGGTTTAGCGGTCAACGAGGACAAAACAAAAATAATGATTCGAGTCCTCTCATTGGGGACGCAGCGTCAACGTTGAAAATTATTGTTTTGAGGCAGTAGATGAGTTTACCTACCTCGGATCTTCCGTCAATAAGAAAAATAATGTCAGCCAAGAAATTAAGCGGAGAATAGTGCTAGCCAATAGATGTTTTTACGGACTTCGGCAGCACTTTAGTAATACCACCTTATCTCGGAATACTAAGAAACAGCTTTACCAGGTGCTAATCTTACCCGTTTTTTTGAATGCTGCCCAATCATGGGTGCTTACGACAACGGATATACAAAACCTGGGAGTATTCGATAGGAAAGTACTCCGAAAAATTTATGGACCTATCTGTGTCGACGGCGAGTTTCGCCATCGGATGAACCATGAGCTGTATGAGCTTTACCACGACATCGACGTAGCTAAAAGAGTCTGAATGCAACGACTACGATGGCTGGGTCATTTTGCCAGGATGGATGTAAATGCTCCAGCGAAAAAATTGTTTGAAGGCGAACCTGAATGACGGCGGAGAGCAGGGAGTCCCAAACTCCGTTGGAAGGACCAAGTGGTAGGCGACGTGCCACCATCTGGTAGGACTAACTGGAAAACACACGCAGGCCTCAAACTTATGAACCACGTTTGTAAGTTGTAATGGGACACATTTAGCTTATTGGATATTTTTGACAAAAACCTCAATTCAGTTATTACTTTTTTGTTTATGAATATAGATACATAGTTAAAAAATCAAAAACTAATATTGATGTCGGAGTCAAAAATTACAAAAAGACAAAATGTAGCTTTTGATTAACCATGAATACAACAGATGATTTTGGGACTCAATTCTGAGAACTGCACGTAGAAGTAGCTCCAAAAAGAAGAAGTTCTTCATCATTTGTTTTGTCAAGGTACATACTTATTAACTTCAAATCGATATTAAATTGTTATGGCATGTAACTTGACAAAACGAATGATGCAGAACTTCTTTGATTTTTGTATAGGAGCCCTCTTAGGGGATGAAGATGGGGGTAGGTATGTTTCGGGAAAATGTAAGGAGCGAAAAATGACTGCGGTCGGTCATTAATTTTACGTCTCTAGGAGGCACCATGGGAGGAGTTGATTTCATAAAAAAATTATAAAAAATAAAAAAAAAAATTTTTGGCGAACACCCTAATGGTTGAAGGTAGATATGTTCTAAGAAACTATTTACGTTGCATAAATATTGGGGTTCGGTCATACATTCGACCTCTCTAGCGTCACTTTTGTGTCAGTTAATGTACTGTATGCGGGTAGGTATCTTTGAGAAAAAATGTTAGGAGGAACAAATTACTGGGGGTCAGTCATACATTTAACCTTTCTAGGGGCGACACCGAGGCTGTTGTGGGGCTTGATAGTGATTTTTTTTTCTAGGGCCTCCATGGAGGAGCAAAAAGGGCAAGAATATGAAAAAGTACAGGGATAGAGATTAAGCTGGAAAAAAAGCTAAAGGTAAAATGCAAAGATTTTAAAACAGGGATCCTCACTTCTGAGGACAGAGATAAAAATCTGGTTATGAACACGCAGAGTATGTGGCAATTATGGAACGAACATTTGTGAACTCTGAAGGCAGCGCAAACGATGAATTTACGCCATCGTTGCAGCAGAAGATTTTGTTCACCAGCGGACCAAAACGAAGTCAGTACGGCAACGGTTCTGTGCCCTTTACAAGTGTGTCCTCCACCTAATGCGGGATGAACAAATTCCTGTCAAGTGCGTTAATTGAAGAACTAAAACCGATCTTAACGGATATATTTAGATCTTGTCAGTGTTGCTTTAGATCTGGTAAATTCACTATAGTCCAGTTACATACACACTATGACAAGCCCTGGAGAATATCCGAGAAATGCAGATCGAGACACTTACCATTTTTGTATCGACTATAGCTGTGTTCGAGAACTTTTCCAGCAGAAAATATCAAGTAAAAAATATCCGGAGAGTAAAAGTGATTTTACTCTCTCAGTAAAAAATATCGCAAAAAGTACGCGAACGACATCCAGTAAAAACTATCAAGCAATCAACATCGAACCACAAAAAAACCAATATGTTCACTGCTTCTGGTAGCCTTTTGTCGTAGCGTAGCTTTTGGTAATCGCTCCATTCCAACAGTCGATGGCTAAGATTGCTGCCACATTGCTGCCGTTGTTCATCGACGCACTTCACATTGTTGGAGATCTATTTAATTTACAAATTTCATTAAACTGCTTAAAAAAACAATTTTCATTGTTAAATTTTTTCTTTTATTTTTGCTAATTTTTTAATTTGGTTTATTGACATACAACAGCTGATCAAAAACAGCTGTTCGTACTTGCAAATTCTTACTGGGACAAATTTCTCCAGTAAAAACTTGCAAGTTCTCTATCATCGAACTGTAAAAATAATCGCTCTCTGGCTCTCTCGTTACTGGCTTTTTGGAGTAAACGAACACTATCAAGTAAGAAATAGTAATCATTTGTACAAATTTGTACAAATTATCATGTTCTCGAACACACCTTATAAAGCTGCAATCGGAAGTCCGATTCGATAAAAGCTATAGAAGGCATAGAATAGTTTTTTGTTAAGCTGATATGACTTTGCGGGATGACACTGATCGACTATTCTCTATGTAGAGGTTACATTATAAGATAAGAAAAATCGGATAAAAAGTACTTCCAACTCCGACATAACACGCCCTCTCTCTAGGGGTTGAGAAATGCATAACAATATTCTCAGCACCCTACGGGAAATGTCTAAAAGTACCTGCCTATTGTCTAAAAGTACCTGTTCAAAGATTGGTGAAAAGGGTATGTGTTACCAAACTGGTTCCAAAATGGTAGAAAGTGTCAATTTGACTAATGTATAATATTTTTCCGTCGTTTCTTTAGAAAGTGTTCTGAGTCATGTTCCTCGATGTCAGTCCTAAGACAGATGCTGTAGTACAGACACAGGAATGATTCACGTTATGGCTTAGATTGTTAATTAACACCTACAATAACAAAAGCCATGTTAAATTTAACCCTTTATATACAGCTGAACTTCTCTATAACGTAGTCACTAGATATCGCCGATTTCTACATTATAGAGAAAATTCGTTATAGAGAGGTAAAAATATGCGAAAAAAGTTAGGAAAATACTGTTTTTTTTTTTAATAAAATCTTTAAAGAGAGAAATTTGCTATAGAGAAGTAAGGACCGGTCCCTACCCACCAGGGACCAGTCTCTGGACTAGTTCTGTGTTTGTTTGTTTTCCCGTAGGTTTCGTAAAATTAATTCAGGCTCAGTATTTGTCCATCAGCGGAAAATAGACCTACGAACATGCTTCCAAAGGCAGTTTGTTGAAATTCAAGTACGCCTTCTTTTACCAGCAATGTCTCATAGAAGGCCCTTGTTTTTAGGACTTCAAACAGTCAAACAGTCTGAAACGTCACATAAATGTCTACTAAAAAAGTATTTTGATTTCTACATAATTTATTTAATGTCGCATATTAAAATTCTCAGATTTAATAAACAAAACTACCAACAAAACTACCAACAAAACTACTACTAAAGCATATCACGTTTCTGGGCATATGTTTTCTTTGTGTCGTTTCATATGTGCCTTTTTTCAATCAATCTGTGCTACTCGCCAATTATTTGTTTGTTTACAATAACTGTATTAATTATTTTCACGAATAGAATTATATTACATGGCAACAGCAACAAAGCTCCACTTAAGTTGTAAATTAAAATGATTAGAAACATATACACACACACGTACACACACACACACAGATTAGTTTTTTTACACAAATATTGTAATTGTAATTATCAAATGTAATCACTTTAAAAACAAACCAATTGCCAACACTATGGTCAGTGATACATCGTCTCGTACATATATAGTAATGTCTGGCCAGACCAACAGATGTTTACCACACATATTGTGGTTATCTTCCAATCTATCGGCGGTGTCTGTTTATTTAATGACATTTTTGTATATTAACGATTTATTATATCATTATGTATTTTAATTGAATTTTCCTTCTTACTTCGCCATATCAATTAATATGTGAAGGACTATGGGACCAGTGACACTATAAATATAATTATATCGTAATTTAGTAAGTGTGAGAGTCACTTATTATGTTTGCAGGGTATGCCAAAGGGTGTCTATGAAAAAATGAATAATTTATTGGTTATAAATATAACACAGCACTACACATGAATTCGGGACTCAATTCTGAGAACTGCACATGAAAGTAGCCCCAAAAAGAAGAAGTTCTGCATCATTCGTTTTGTCAAGTTACATGCCATAATAAAGTAATATCGATTTGAAGTTAGTAAGTATAGTATAGGGAAAATTGTCACGTTTAGGCTCTTTTGTTTGACCTAACTCGAGAACCACTTAGTCCGATTTAGCTGAAACAAATAAAAAAAAATAAGAATTGCAATTGCTTTAATCTGTTCATATAACATTTCCCTGCATAAACAACAGTTTCACTTTTCCATTCATCAGATGATTTTGGAATGGGTTTATTTTGTATCAGTTACAATAAAACTGTTTTACTCTGTGGCGTATGATTTACGTGGAATATTACTTATGATACTCATTCGCCACCATATAACAATATAACAAAAGAGCCTTAAACGTGACAAATTCCCCTATACAATACTTACTAACTTCAATTCGATATTAATTTATTATGGCATGTAACTTGACAAAATAAATGATGCAGAACTTCTTCTTTTTGGTACTACTTTCACGTGCAGTTCTCAGAATTGAGTCCCATGTGTTGTACTGTGTAATGATAGACGTTTAGTGAGTCATGGGAAATGTTCAATGCCTTCTTGTAGGCATAATGTTAGGCTGCACATCTGCAATGTTCAGCTATTATATGACTATAGTTTATGCCTTCTTGTGGTGGCGATGTAAGTCCGTCTGTCACCCCTACCAAAGTCCTTTCCCATTGTCTGTCATCCCAAACAAAACAAAACTTTCGAATATGTACCCACATAAACACATACATACGTGTGTTCAATTTACATTTTTATTAAATTCCATATTTAATTAAAAAATGTTTTCCACTGTTTGCGAACAAACAATAAATAGCCAATTATTATTAACATTTTCATAGGCCAGACTAAGGGCTGCTATATTAAAAACATATTGTTATAATATCATGCAAATATTAATAGCAATTTAATATTTTATGTTTCGTTTAAAGGTGGTTTCATGGGTGACATAGCTTTACCCGATGTCCAATACGATGATGACTATCCACTGGTGGCCTATACCCAGATGTGGGAGGACGAGGAACAGCCACAGGCTGATGCACCCGCCAAAGAAACGTCCAGCATGTACAATGAAACATTTCAAAAGGAAATGGAAATACTAAAACAAGAGGTCTACAATGAAGGTTTACAGGTGGAGGAAGAAGGTCTAACCGATATTATAAGAAGAAAAACGAAATTGCCCAGCAGTAAATTGGATATGAACAATGATCCTTTGCAGGTGAGCACAAGTTTAGGATAAACTTTATCTTTTATATTTAATAAATTCCATTCAATTTCATGTCATCTATTTTAGTCCGCCAATGAATTAATCAAACCCAAACATATACAAAACTATATACCCAATACATTTAAAAACGATGTCATCAGTTCCGAAGATCAAGAACCTCGTAAATATTCTATAAACCTCCCTACCAAAGTCACCATAGGCAATGAAGATCTAATGACCGATAAAGGACCTTTGGATAAGACATTTAATACCTCAGTGGAGAAATTCGATAGTCCTGCCGAGAAACCTTTGACCGAAGAGGAGAAATATAATAAATCATCTACGGGTTTGGGTAATCGAAATGTCGATCAACGTAAAATACAATCGAATACTAAAGATATTGAATTGGATACGGGTAATAATTTCGTTTCGGAACGAAAGGTGGTCATTTTGCCCACAGCACTGCCCGCTCTGCGTTCTACGTTGCCGAATGTTTATAGCAATGCTGGCGGTAATGGCATGAAATTAGATGACATTCAGGAATTGAAGGGTAGCGGCACTATAATTAAGAGGCGCAATAGAAGGGGTAGAAAGAATCGGTAAGTTGATTTGTTATAAAATTTGCAGAAATTATGGGAACTAGCGATCGATGAGTAATGCAAGAGTATGTTTAAAAGATTTATTTCATATCTAGAGGCATTTGACAAAACAACTTATTTTGAAAATACAAATTTTACAGGAGATCGATAAAACGGTGCCAAGGCATAACACCCAGGGGCATAACATCCAAAGTCGTTTTGGGGATTATGTCCGAAAATCTCGCGGTCATAATCCCCAAATCGATTTTGGGGATTATATCCTTTGGTGTTGTGTACCGGCACCGTTTTGTCGCTCTCCTGTACAATTTTTATTTTGACTTTCATTAACGATTTTACAAGACATGTTTACTACAGCTTTCCGCTTGATCATCTCCCCTTTTCGTATTGGGTAAAGAAAACCACTACAAACCCCAAAACTGCCCCAGTATCGCCCCTAGAGGGTTCAAATGTATGACCGACGCCCAGTTATTTTTATCTCCTAACTTTGTCCCCAAGCATACCTATTCTCCATATTCACCCCTTGATGGGGTTAAATTTTTTTAATAAAATTTACTCCCATCGCTCTAACTGCCCTGGAGCCATTTTCCCTCCTAATATATCCCCATACATGCCTACTCCCCAACTTCACCCCCTGCTATAACCGCCGCGGAGTCGCCACTAGAGGGGTAAAATGTATGACCGACCTCCAGTCATTTTTCCCCCCCAACATTTTCGCAAAAAAATCATATTTTTATAAAATTTGATACTAACTGCCCTAAAGGTGCCCCTAGAGGAGTTAAATGTATGACCGACCCCCAATATTTTTGCAACCCATACAGTTTCTTAAAACTTCAACCCTTAAGGTGGTCTCCATACATTTTTTTTTATTTTTAAATTTTTTTAAATTAGCTCCTGTGGCTCCAAGGGAGATACCAAGGGAGAGTTCGGGGTTTAGAATTCATCGTAGATTACGATTTTGGTAACCGCTTGGTGGAGAAAAAAATTTATACATTACTGATTATATCTCTACTATACTGTGCAATTTTCAGGACGATCAAACTATTATTATGGCTGTTATAACATTTTCTTTTAAAGCGGGCGTGGCACATCCCACTTTCACTCCGGCTGTAATTCGTACAGTACCAACAACACATATCAAATAGCATCTTTATACCTCTTATAGATCATGAGGTACAGCCTTTTAAAGTTTAAAGTTTAATACCACGCCCGCTAATCCGATCCCATCATCAACCTTGCAGCCAAATACATCCAGACAAATTTTCAACGCAATTGGAGAAACAGCCCTATAGATATTGCTGTTTCAAAAATAGGGTCCAATGGGGGCGGCATAGCCCACTTCCACCCTGGATGTAATTCATACTGTACCAACAACAAATACCAAATATCATATTTATATCTCTTAAAGTTCATGAGATACAGCCGTTTAAAGTTTCAAGTTTAATACGCCCACTGATTCGATCCCGCCCATTTTTTTTATATTTTCACGAGCATTGCTGCCAAATGCATCCACACGAATTGTAAAGGAGATTAGAGAAACAGTCCTCCTGCTATTGCGATTTCAAAAATAGGGTCCAATGGGCGTGGCACAGCTCACTTTCACCCTGATTGTACTTCCTACTATACCAACAACACATACCAAATGTCAGCTTAATACCTCTTACAGTTTGTGAGATACAGCCGTTTAAAGTAGTATATCACGCCCATGATACGATCCTGCCCATTTTTTTATTAAAGCATGAACTTTGCTGCCATATGCATCCATAGCAATTGAAGTGACAGCCGTCCTGGTATTGCGCTTTCAAAAATCGGGTCCATGGCGTGACACAGTCCACTTCCATCCTGGCTGTAATTCATACTATACCAACAACATATACCAAATATCATCGTTATACCTCTTATAGTTCATGAGATACAACTGTCTAAAGTTTCAAGTTTTATACCACGCCCACTGATCCGACCCCGCCCATTTTTTGGTGGATTATGAACTTTGCTGTCAAATGTATTCTCATAAAGAATCCTCCAGACATTGCTGTCTCAAAATTGAATTTTTTGGCTCTTCTAGAAAATTTGTTGTAGTGTGAATATGTCGTCGGTATTGGATTTGCCAGATCTAAAGCCGAATTGATAACGACCAATCTGGTTTGTTAGAATAGGCCTAAGTCTTGATCATAACACTCTCTACAGGCCCTGGTATGCGAGGGGTAAAAGGTATTTGGTGCAACACTTGGATCATCTATCATAAGCACTTCACAAAGTACACTCAGATTCTACTCATCGGGCATTCGTGCCTTTAGCCAAGTTGTGTTAATGGGCTTGCGCATGTACGTTATCAACTCATCGCCGTCGATCATTAAAAGCTGTATTGTCAGTCTTACGGCACCCCCGGCTTTGTAATTGTTTAGCCATGCAATTGCTGTATTGTTTTCGTTTTGAACCGTTGGTCTACATCATAGTCCGTTATCGATGATTGGTGTGATTTCGTCAGAACTGAGTACAAGAAAGGTCCCCCCCCATATTTACAGGTGCAGACCCCTGCTTCATAATCTTTACTTATTAGCTTATGGTAGAACTTTCCGGATTTACCTTTATCACTGTACTTTTCAACATCTTATCTGTCTCTTTTTTTCTACAAAGACACTTCTAGTCCATATTCTAAGATAAACAAGATCGGTCAATAACTACGTCCACCTCACACACAAATTGCCCCTTTTTGGGGGTCTGTCCCTGAAATGACAGTGGTAGTTTAAGAGATATGAAGCTGATATTTGAAATGTCAGCTTCTATTCTCAAAGCGGAGTCTCGTGATAAGATGGACAAGTTCGGTCATAAACTACTCGATCCTCTTATGCAAACTGACCCTTTCGGGATATCTTTCCCCGCGATTCCAGCCGTAGTTTAAGAAATTTTGAGCTAAAATTTGATAAACAGACTTATATTCCTTAAGGGGAGGTTAATTTCTAAGATGAGCCTGATCAGTTAAAAACTACCCCCACCTCTCATACAATCTGCCCTTTTTTGGGGGGTCTGTCCCTGAAATGACTGTGGTAGTTTAAAAGATATGAAGCTGACATGTGGAATGTAAGTTTCCATCCTCTAAGGGGAAGTAATGTTCTAAAATGATCAAGATCGGTCAAAAACTACTCTAAAAACTACTACCTATGCAAACCGACCCCTCTTGGGTAGTCTTTCCACTCGATTATAGCCGTAGTTTAAAAAATATCGAGCTGAAATTTGATAAACAAACTTATGTGCCTTAAGGGGAATTTAGGTTCAAATATGAGTAAGATGGCGCAATAATTAGTCCCATCTCCTTTACCAACCCCCCGTTTTTGGGGGTGTCCGTCTACCTGTCCCTTTTATTAATGTAGTTTAAGAGCTGTCGAGCCGAAATTTGGTATGCAAGCTTGTATTTCTCAAGCGGAGGTTAAATTCTAAAAAGAGCTAGATCGGATTACAACTTCTCTCACCTCCCTTACAAATTTCCTCTTTTTGGGGGTGTCCGTCTGTCTGTTCACGCGATTACAGCGGTTGTTTAAGAAATATCGAGCTGAAATTTGATTAGCCATCTTATATCGTCTAAGGGGAGGTTAAGTTCCAAGATGAGCAAGTTCGGACAAAACTATTCACATTTCCCATACAAACTTACCCATTTTTTAAGTTGTTTAAGAAATTTCGAGCTGAAATTTGATAAGCCATCTCTAAGGGGAGGTTAAGATTTAAGATGAGCAAGATCGGACTACTCCCATCTCCCATACAAACTCCTCCTTTTTGGGTGTGTCCGTCTGTCTGTCCCCGCGGTTACAGCCTTAGTTTAAGATATATCGAGCTGAAATTTGATAAGCAAGCTTATATTCTCTAAGGGAAGGTTAAGTTCAAAGATGAGCATGTTCGGTCAAAAACTACGCCCACTTGCCATACAAATTGCCCCTTTTTAAAACTCGACATATTACAAAGATATTCAATGTGTTGTTATATTCCAAAATTTTCAACACGATTTTATTGTTATATTACTTCCACACTAATAAATTCACGTTCATAAACCATTTTTCATTTGCAGCCGCAGTTTTAATCTTAATAACCGCGCAGAGTACAGCATGAGGTTGCAACAACTAAAAGATGAACTAAATCGTCCTATTGGTCATACAAAAACTACAAAAAATCAACATCATCATCATCAGCACCAACAACAGCAACACAACAAACCCGATCCAGGAGCATATCTGCAAGAACGCCAACAAGCCACAACCACCAAATACAATGACAAATTCTCTTCGAATGCTACCGATAATGATACTCTCAACGAAGACATGAGATATTCCAAATTTAAAGATATTTTCAATGAATACGAAATGGACGATGAGGCAAGACAGGCAGATCTGGTGCCAGCTTATGAGGCGGAAGATAATGAGTGAGTAGAAAAAGATATTTAAGGGATACTATCGTTTACATTGGCATTTTGTCTTTTTCAGTGATTTTAGTTTTGTACGCGAACACAGACGTCTACCCCGTGCCGTCACGGCCAAAAAAGAACGCGTCTGGGACTATGGTGTGATACCGTACGAAATCGATGGCAACTTTAGTGGCCTACACAAGGCCCTCTTCAAGCAGGCCATGCGCCACTGGGAAAACTCCACGTGCATTAAGTTTGTGGAACGTGAACCAGAACATCATTCCAATTACATTGTGTTCACCATACGTGGTTGCGGGTGAGTACAACATGCCATTGGCAGCAAGTGGCATTGCCGATGCCACTGCCACAACCATTATTGTTATCAAATTTACACTCCATTTACAAGGGGAGGATGCTGTGAATCACATCGTATCAATACTCACATTATTATTATTATTTTCAAATTTATTTCTTTTCTATCTGTCGTTTCGCTGCCATTTCCACATCCACTGCCACTGCCACTTTTTCTCGGTATTGCTACGCATAGCTGCTGCTCCTTTGTTGGCAAACGAGGCAATGGACCACAGGCCATTTCCATTGGCCGCAATTGTGATAAATTTGGCATTGTCGTTCATGAACTGGGCCATGTTGTGGGCTTTTGGCACGAGCATACCCGGCCAGATCGCGAGAAGCACGTTATCATCGAGCACAACAACATCATGAAGGGCCAGGACTACAATTTCAATAAGCTGACACCGGACGAAGTCGACTCGCTGGGCATGGCCTACGACTATGACTCGATAATGCACTATGCGCGCAATACCTTTTCCAAGGGGACCTATTTGGACACGATACTGCCAATTGAAGTGAAGGGCAAAAAGAGGCCCGAGATAGGGCAACGACTGCGTTTGAGTATGGGCGATATAGCACAAGCGAATTTATTGTACAAATGTCCCAAATGTGGTCGGACATTCCAGGAGAACACGGGCATATTTGCCAGTCCATCCTACTATACGGGTGGGGCGCTAACCAATGAAACGGAACACTGCGAGTGGCGTATAACGGCCACACATGGCGAGCGAGTTATTTTGAAATTGGAAAACTTGGTAAGTAACAAAATTAAGGCTAATGCGGCTAATGGATACATATGCAATGGAAACTTAGTTATGTACATCAATCATTTTAATCATAGGAGTATAGTACAACTACATATAACAATACTTGGTAGTTTATTATGCTTTCCCACCATCAACGCAGAACGCACAGTCTATGTGTGGGTGGGTAATGTGCGTCAAATGTATGTGTGTGTGTTTGTGATGTAAAGTTTCCTTTGCATATTGCAGTATAGAATGTATCATCGTCGTAGCCCATTTCAAAATGTAAATGTTTTCAATACGATTTTTTTTGTTCTCTTTACAAATCCTCTCCCCCCTCTATAGAACATATTCAAATCGGAAAATTGCCAATCGGATTATCTGGAAGTTCGTGATGGTTACTGGCATCAATCACCTTTAATAGCTCGTTTCTGTGGCAAAGTCAATAGTGAGATTTTAACGACCGTTTCCAGTCGCATGCTCCTGACCTATGTAAATACACATCGCACTGAGGGTTATCGTGGATTTAAGGCTGAGTTTGATGGTGAGTATTGCAAAGCGAAAAGGGGAAATGAAGTGAGGAAAGTCAACTGTTATGTTGGAAAGAAAATATTAGAGACTTTAGCCAAAATTAAGTGCCAATTGCCGTCGACAATAATATTGGCTATTGGATTTGAGTAGGAAGTGGTGTAATGCCCAGTATTTGAGGTGTATGTTGATATTGGTTTTGGAGAATGGGGAAAGAGCGAAAGAGATCGAAGTTGTGATAAGAAAAGAGGAAATGATTTGCAGTAATACTTAAGACTAATAATTATAAGGCAATACCTTTGAGAATATCCATAAAGTGTCAGCTTTCTCCAGAGGAATGCCGCGATTGCTTACAGTCGACAACAAATACAATAGACTAACCTTCAATAACTTATAACAGTTTGACAATATTCAACCACACTAAGCATCGTAATCACACTGCTGTAGTCAAAAAATTCGAAAAATTCATCAACGTTCACGTTTTGTTGTAGCATCATCAACGTTCTAATTAATTTGATGGCTTAGTTCGTCGAGAGAGATATTATAATTTTTGTTTATGGCGGATCCGAGGTAGACCAAATCTTCTACCACTTCAAAGTTATAGTTGTCAACGTTCACGCAGCGTCCCAGATTAGTAGACTCTTTGTTCGTCGAAACAAATAACTTGGTTTTGTCCACGTTAATTACCAGATCCACCTCTGCCAAGTGGTTCTCAATGCTCGAAAATGTCGCAGTAACATCCCGCAGTCCTCGGTCAATGATATCTATCATCTATAATGATATCTATATCATCGGCATACGCGACAAACATGTGGCTTTTGTTAAATATGGTGCCAGTCGTGTTTCCTGCTGCCTTCCGCATGATCATCTCCATTATGATGTTAAAGAGATAGCAAGACAGACTATCGCCTTGTCTAAAGCCTCGCCTTGTAGGAAATGGCTCTGTTAGATTTTTGCCTATTTTCACTAAAGACTTGGTGTCAGTCAGTGTCATCCTGCAAAGTCGTATCTGCTTCGCGGGGCTACCAAACTCAACAATAGCTTTCAACAATTCTGTCGTACCGGAATGTCTACAGCTTTGTAGTCGATAAACAGATGGCATGTATTAATCAGCAGAGCCATCTCCAGGATTTGTCGTAGTGTGAATATTTGGTCGATTCTGGATTTATCAGGTCTAAAGTCACACTGATAAGGTCTAACCAGGTTCGCTGAAATGGGCTTTAGTCTTTCACATAACACACTAGCCTGGACCCTGCATGCAATAGGTAAAAGGCTGATTGCGCTATAATTGGTACACACACTTGGATCGCCTTTCTTAAGCACGGACTTAGGACACTCAGATTCTAATCATCGGGCATGCATTCCTTGAGCCAAATCGTGTTTATGAGCCGTTGCATGCATGATGCCGGCGGCTTTAAAATGCTCTGTAGGCAGTCCATCGGCTCCAGCAGCTTTATTGTTTTTAAACCGTGCAATTGCCGTGCTGATCTCGTTTTTTCTCGGTGGTGTAAAATCTACTCCGTAGTCGATGATTGGCGTGATATCGTCACCTAAGCTGCTTTCGGGAACAAGTAGAGATCGAAAGTATTCCCTCCATATTTCCAGCACACTCTGAGTGTCCGGATGAGATTTCCATCTCTGTCCTTACAGGTGGGGAGCCCTATTCCAAAACCTTTGCTTTTTACCTTGTGGTGGAACTTTTGGGGTTCATCTCTGTTCCTGTAATTTTAGATATCCTGGCTCTCTCTTATTCCGCTCGTTACCGCACGCGTTGCTATTGGCTACAGTTTTGCATTGTACGCAGCTTACATTTCCTCAGATATTTCGCGGTATTCATGGTTTTTCATAACCCAGTACGGTCGTTGCGGCAGTGGCCATAAAATTTGCAATATGCTGCCATTGGGTGTGGGGTCTATCAGAATTAGGGGGGGTTTTTTTCCATGAAATTGAGAGAGTTGGTTGGAGTAGGCATTGGCTATCTTGGTAGTATGCAGCTTTGTGATATTTCGCCTTGATGCGAGTAGTGGCTAATCAGTCACTTACAGGGTAAAACCGCATATCGGATATCGAAGTCTCTTGCCGCCTATGAATCCACATCAAAATTCGTGTCTTTCTGCTTGGCAGCTGTAAAGCACGTCACAGTTTTTTCGACGTGTGTATCCATGTCCCGTCCATCGCATTTCCTGTATGGCGGTGTTGTCATTGTCGATGTATTTGTCGAGGACATTCATCAGTTGATTAAAGACACCATCTCTGTATAGAGTTCAAACATTTCATGCGCGGGGGTCTTGTACATTTGGGGGGAAGTTCTTGTTTTTTTTCTTTCCTTCGTGTTTTCATCACAATTGTTTTAGGCCACCGCGCCCGATTACTAAATGTATACCAAATGGTATCTCTCTAACGTTAGATATAGTTTTGGAAGCGGTAAGATTTCCTGGGATTTCGAAATTGAAGAAAACGCTGCAATATTTGAAAGAAAAAACAAATTTATTACCATGATTGTTTAATACAGAATCTCATGTTACATTTCATTACTTCTTTATTTTTTCCCTATTTTCAGTTATATGTGGCGGTGAACTCACCGTGGAGGACAACGAGGGCCGTTTGGAATCTCCCAACTATCCTTTAGAATATCTGCCAAACAAGGAGTGCATCTGGAAAATTACTGTGCCCAAAGGTTATCAAGTAGCACTGAAATTTCAATCATTTGAAGTGGAGAACCATGACAGCTGTGTTTATGACTTTGTGGAAGTAAGAGATGGTCCCAGTCAGGATTCACCATTAATTGGAGTATTTTGTGGCTATAAACCACCGCCAAATATGAAGTGAGTTAAAAAAAATTAATTTAGATTGATTTTCTTATGTATGTATGCTGAGAGAATAGGACAAAACAAAGTTTAGCATGGGTTATATAAATCCTTAAGCAAAACATGCCGACCGCGTGTTTTAAGGATGCACAAAGTTGTCTTCATTCTGACCAATGAATATACTGTCAAACTTCTTTATAACTTAGTCACGTAGTTATAGAGAGAAATTCTCTGTAGAAAAGTTCGTTATAGAGAAGTTAATAGGTTTTTTTCATCGTCATCAGTTCTAACTGCTAACTTCATCTCCCCACTCCTCCCCTTTTCATTTCAGATCCACCGGTGACACAATGTTTGTGAAATTCTTCTCCGACACATCGGTACAGAAACCCGGTTTCTCAGCCACTTTCATGAAGGAAGTCGATGAGTGTGAAACACAAAATCATGGCTGTGAGCATGAGTGCATCAATACGCTGGGAGGTTACGAGTGCAGCTGCCACATCGGTTACGAACTACACAGTGATAAGAAACATTGCGAAGATGCATGCGGTGGCGTTATTGAATATCCCAATGGCACCATAACCTCACCCTCATTTCCCGATATGTATCCGTTCCTTAAAGATTGTATATGGGAAATTATTGCTCCACCCAAACATAAAATATCACTTAATTTCACCCATTTCGAGTTGGAAGGAGCTACGCATCACCAGTCGGAATGTGGCTACGATAAGGTGACCATCTATTCGAAGTTAAGTGAGAATCGTCTTAAGAAAATTGGTAGCTATTGTGGTAGTTCTATACCACCTACAGCCACCTCAGAGGGTAATGCTTTGCGTGTGGAATTCCATTCGGATAAATCGATACAAAGATCTGGATTTGCGGCCGTATTTTTTACCGACATCGATGAGTGTGCCATAAATAATGGTGGGTGTCAACATGAGTGCCGCAACACTATTGGCTCGTATATGTGTTCGTGTCACAATGGCTATTCGTTGCATGAAAATGGTCACGATTGTAAGGAGGGTGAGTGCAAACATGAGATATCGGCTCCGTTTGGTACTATCTATAGTCCAAATTATCCGGATTTGTATCCGCCGAATGCCGATTGTGTTTGGCACTTTTCGACCACACCGGGACATCGCATTAAGTTGATATTCAACGAATTTAAAGTGGAATCACATCAGGTATGGTTTGATTATGATATACGCATTGGGAATATATTACAATCGACAATAATGATCTTTGCAAACATTTTTCTTGGCAAACATAGGAAAATGTTTACGGCATCCAACTATTGTTACATACATATATCCCATTATATTTGTCATGATCATCGAGTGTAATGTCTTTTCTCTGTGTATAGAGAAGAAACATTTTGGTGAAACATATATTGCAATTTTTAATTTCATTTAATTTGATTTTTAGGAATGCGCCTATGATAATGTGGCTGTTTACGATGGTGACTCGGAGAGTAGTTCGATTTTGGGTCGCTTCTGCGGTGAAAAGATTCCCTATCCCATATCCTCATCAACCAATCAACTGTATATGGTGCTAAAGACGGATAAGAACAAACAACACAGTGGTTTCACAGCCGTACACTCGACGTGTAAGTAAAAGTTGTAATGATCTTGTTATGTTAAGAAAAGTGTTAATTTGGGCACAAAGAATGTTGCTAAGGGAATATAAATACTCTTCAACATGAGAAGACAGGGAGTATATTGTATATATTGTCTATTGTAAAAACTATAATTGATGAACAGGAATTTCATCAAGTGCGCACTTTGAAGTTTTTAACGGTAGGGAATAGGTTATAGAGACTTTACCTATAACGCACCGTGTGAATTCGAATGCGAAAACACTACAATTTGACCAGTGAAATTTAAAACTCTAAGGATGCAGCTTTGTAAGAAAATGTATAAGTAGGAAGAATTGAAGACCTCTGGTGCAAGAACAGGGTATTTGTTTTACCAAAATTTTGTCTGCAAATCCATTACAGAAAGTTCAGTCAGGTATACTGGCACACAATATGTCTAATATTGCTTAAGACTTGAGTAATTCAATTTAATAACTTACTTAGCTGGTATAAGGGCAATCATATGGGATTAAATGCCGAATAACCAACCACACCAAGTTCTGAGAGGTTCTTAGTAAGCTGGTGTTTCCAACGGAGTTTTGGTCAACCTCTTCTGTGCCGTCCATGCGTACAACATGACCTATGCAACTGCTGCTCCTTAATGCGTCTGAGCACGTCAATGTCAGTGTAAAGCTCGTAAAGCTCATGATTCATACGACGTCGATACTCAACGTCAACGGCGATGAGTCAAAATATATTTTAGGGAGTCTTTTTCTCTCAAATACTACCAGAGCCGTTTAATCCGTTGTGTCATAACCAGAGCTGTAAACTAATCATTACAATTTGTACTCATTACAGCTCAATTACAAATACAAGTACATCTAAAAAGGAATTGAAAGTTAACTACAATTCTAATTACATGAGGAATTGGAATTGAAACTAAAAGTCTTAACTACACAGGTAATTGTACTTGAAAGTAATGATTCCTAATTACTTTTCAATTAGCTCAAATACTTTTTAATTACAAGGAATTGAAAGGAATTGACGGAATTGGGAGGAATTGGAAGGAATTAAGAGGAATTGCTGCAATTTGGAAAGGTCCGTTATGTTAAAATATATTGCTCCCACTCTCCTTTTCTCTTTGTGACGACACACTGTGGAACTTACAATTTCTACCCCTTATTTCAAAATTATTTCAATACCTTTCCAAATTGCAGCAATTCCTCTTAATTCCTTCCAATTCCTCCCAATTCCGTCAATTCCTTTCAATTCATTGTAATTAAAAAGTAATTGAGCTAATTGAAAAGTAATTAGGAATCATTACTTTCAAGTACAATTACCTGTGTAGTTGAGACTTTTAGTTTCAATTCCAATTCCTCATGTAATTAGAATTGTAGTTAACTTTTAAATACTTTCGAACATGGTAGGTAATGATTACTTGTACTTGAGTTTACAGCTCTGGTCATAACCCAGGATACTGAACCATACATCAAAACAGGTAGAATCAGTATCTTGTATAGCTGAATTTTTGTTCGTCGAGCGATGGCTCTGTCATTAAATCGCTATCTTAGTCCGCAGTAGTATTTCGAGACTGACATCATTTGTTTTGTTGATGGCGGAGCCTAGTTAGATTAAATCGTCTACCACTTTGAAATTATAGTGATCAACGTTTACATAGTTTCCCAAACGAGTATATTCTTTGTTCGTTGAAACTAATAACTTCGTTTTGTCCTCGTTCACCGTTAGACCCACTTTCGCTGATACCTTCTGTATACCTGAGAAGGCGAAGTCACATCCCGCAATTTTCGACCGATTATGTCTACGTAATCAGCGTACGCGAGTAGCATGTGGCTTTTGTTAAATATCGTGCCACTCGTGTTTACTGCAGCTTGCCAATCTTCATTGAAAACTTTGTGTCAGTCAGCGTTATTCCCCTTCATACCAAACTCAGCCATGGCTTCGAGTAATTTCTGCCGCATCGTCCTGTCGAAGGCAGCTTTATAGTCGGCGAAAAAATGGTAGGTGTCGATCTGTTTGTCTTGGACTTGTTCCAGGAATTGCCGAAGTGTGAATATCTGGTCAGTTTTTGATTTACCAGGTCTAAAGCCTCACTGATAAGGCCCGATCAGGTTGGTTAATACTGGCTTTAGTCTTTCACATAACACACTCGATGGGTGAAAGGCTGATCCTGCGGTAGTTGGAGCACACACTTGGATCACCCATTTTTTTTTAGCACAGGACATAATACGCTTGGATTCCAATTATCGGACATGGACTTACTAAGCCAAACCATGCGTAGAAGCAGGTGCATGCTCGTTATCAGCTCCTCGCCACCGGACTTGAAGAGCTCTGCCGGAAGTCCGTCGGCAACGGCTGCTTTATTATTTTTTAGCCGCGATATTGCTCTCCTTACCTCGGTTTGACTAGGTGGTGGGCAATCTAAGCCGTCGTCGACAATTGGCGTGATAACTTCACGTGCGCTGCCTTCTGGAACCAGCTGTTGCTGGAATGTTCTCTCCATATATGCAGCACACTCTGCTTATCTGTAACCAGATTTCCATCATTGTCATTATAGAAGGGGAGCCCATAACCGTAGCCTTTTGCTTTTCCTTCTTGGTAATATTTTCGGGCTTTACTTCTATCCCTGTATCGCTCTATATCCTCTATATTCTCCAGTTCCTTCATCCGACGCTTTATTTGCCTCGCCCTTCCCTAACAGCCCGGCTTTCTTAGACGCTATGCGAGATTCTTCATCGTACCAGGATTAGTCTGCGCTTCGTTTTCATGTTGTCATGGAATGCTTAATATGCTGCCACCGAATATAGGGAACGTTAGAAGTAGAGGCGTTGTGTCGTAGAAGTTGGGAGAGTTGGTTGGAGTTAAGCTCTTCTCAATCTTGTGCGCACTTTGGCTGCAACCAGATAATGACCCGAGCCAATATTAGCACCACTGATCAATGATCAGATTTATGAATTTATCGAAAGATGGACCAAGAATATGTTCCCTCCATATTTTTGCATTAAAGTCTCCCAGAACAAGTATAATGTCGTGGTCAGGCCAGCGGTAGTATGTTTCCTCTAGGCGATCGTAAAATACATCTTTTATCTCATTGTCTTTACCATCCGACGGGGCATGAGCACAAATCAGCGTGATGTAAAAATATTTCGACTTGATGCGGATTGTAGCTATTCGAACAGGATTGAACCGCGAGACAAGATGTCTGAGTCTCTCGCTAACTACAAATCCACATCCAAAAACGTGATTTTCCGCATGGTAGCTGTAATATATGTCGCAATTTTTAAGTCTCGACCATCCTTGTCCTGTCCATCTCATCTACTGGATGGCGGTGATGTCAGCCTTATATTTTTTGAGGTCATCCGCCAGTCGAATAGTGGCACCTTCTCTATAGAGAGTCCGGACATACTAGGTGCATATCCTGAAAACATGGTCCTTATTACGTTTGCAGGGGTCGTCAATATTTGGATGGTTCCGTTTATTACTTTTTTCTTTTCATTGCCAGTAAAGGACCTGAAGGCGGTTGGCTAGGCTAGCCCAATCATCATGGTTCGTCGCTTACTATATGCTGCTATATATGGTAAAAAAAATATCAAACAATAAAAAACACTTTTCTGATCGTAAGCCGAATTAGATGTATCATTTGATACACTTTAACGTAAATTAAATATGTAAAAAATACCACGAGATATCAGCTTGAGATGCAAAATTCACTTTACATAAACGGCTTAGCCCTGTACTCAGCATCACATACCAGAAAAATATTATAACACAGTACAAAATCAGATCATTGATTTGGGACTCAATTCTGAGAACTGCACGTGAAAGTAGCCTCAAACAGAAGAAATTCTGCATCATTCGTTTTGTCAAGTTACATGCCATAATAATTTAATATCGATTTGAATTTTTCCCCGTTGAACCATCTTGGTCGCCTCAAAAATGTCCTGAGTCGCTCAATATTAATATCGGCCAGGTCACCTAGGTCTCTAATGAAATAAGAGTCCAATATTGATCTCCGCCTGTTCGCCGGTTTTGGTTATTCGGGTAGTTGTTAAAAAGATATGGCAACAAGTTGTTATCCATTGCCTCTAGGGCTTCATAATTCGAAAAGTTGATAAAAAATATCGCAATCACTATAAATTTTATCACAATTTTAATATTAATTTTGTTTTATTTTACCTTCCAGCTTGTGGCGGTTATTTGCGAGCTACCAATCAAATACAACAATTCTATTCGCACTCGCGTTTTGGCAATCTCAACTATGACACCAACATGGACTGTGAATGGACAATACAGGCACCCCTGAACAGTTATGTGCAACTCACATTCCTAACGTTTGATCTGGAGAGTAGTGAGAATTGTACCTACGACTATGTGCAGGTATTCTCAGGTATGGAAGACACTAGTGGACCCATGTATGGACAATTTTGTGGCAATACGGTAAGTCAACCCCATTTGGTCTATTAAGTTTGACAAACATTTAATTTCTCTTGTTGTTTTCTCTCTCTTATCTTAGCTACCCCAAGATATTATCTCTCTAACGGATTCTTTGCTGGTACGTTTCAAAACGGATGGCAGTGTTATCATGAAAGGTTTCTCTGCTTCCTATGTGGCCGTTAATCCTTTTGAGAATAGCGAAGAAGAAGATCCCTCCTCATACAGTTCAGAGTTGGCCACACCGTTTCCGGGCTCCTTGAAATCAATATACAAAGAAGATGATTCACAAGAAACCGATGATTATAATGATTTCAATGAAAACCAATTGATTATAAATAGTCCCTACTATTCACGCAATCGATATCAAAATAGATTTTAAAACATATCCTTAGAAATTCTGCTCAAATGAAAGAGGAAACAAAAATGAAACTCTAAAAATTACAAACAATTTGACAATATTAAACAACAAATAATATGACTTTCTTTTCAAAAACACAAAACAAATAATTTACATACTCATTGATTTATACATTAAAAAAAAACACAAAAACACAAAACTAAGTCTAACATTAAGCATATCACACGTTTGAGATTAGCAGCTAGACCGTTCCGTCCGCCCCTCAACCCTGACCAAGACAGTGGGCATGGGATGGAGCGACAGATGACAGCCACAAGGCAACGGTAACTTTTGAACTGAACCATTTAAGGATCTGTTTCTTATACATGTGTACGTACATATACATTTACATACTAATTAATTATATAGGCATATACATACATACGTATCGAATATATAAACATATATTATACATAGTATATATTTTAATTCGAATTACTTAAACCAAACAACATTTATTTTTAAACAATTTTTAGTCGATAATGAAATTAGTTGAGTTGAGTGTTTTTTTTTATTATTCTTATTATAAAATAATTTTAAGAATGTAATTATATTTTGATAGTGTGTGTCACCGAATAGTCGTAGACTGAGAAAAATATTTGTAAGAGCAAAACATTTTGCTTATAACATTATGTAATTTTGCTAGATGAGATGAAAAGTGATGTAAATTTTCTTAAACATTTTATATGAAATAAATTGTAAACTTTTTGTTTTAATATACGATATAAATTACACAGGCCCACATATCAGTTGTTGATTGCTTACTTACTTATTTTCGCTTTACCTCATAGGAATGAGATATGGTAAAGTTTCTCATATTCGATTGGTTAACGCGCTTCTATTTTCCGTCTCACAGAACATTAGCTGTTTGGGAACACACCATGTTTGGATAATAACTCCTTAACATGATCTAACCAGCGAAGTTTATGTCGCCCCAATCTGCGGAACTATGCCACCGGCCGTGGCATAGTGGTTAGAACACGCGACTACCATGCGGGAGATCGCAGGTTCAAACCTGGCTCCAGTCATCTTAAAAGAAAAAAATAAATAAAAATTTTCTTTCATTGTCGGCTCCCCTCGAATGTTGTTGACAGCAACTTCGCAGTATTAAGCGTCGATTCAATCGTCGTGTCTAGTAAGAGCTTCTCAAACAGTGACGTTCGCATTCGTCGATAAACAAGTAGGTGCCGTTAGTTGTGAATGTAAAAATAGAAAGCGTGTTAATTCACAACAACGCGAGAAGCTATCCCATACCTCATTCATGGGGTGCAAAGGGAAATTAAGTTTTTTTAAGTTTTAATCTGTGGCATTCATCGACTTTATTGCCGATGAGTTGTTTAGCGGCAGCAGCGTTGTCATTCGCATTTGATTAGAGAGAATGCGATTGACCAAGCTGCTCTAAGCAACGCTGCGCTAAACAACTTGTGGATTGTATGGCTACAGTACTCTCCCTTATCGATGATGGATCTAACTTTTTGGCGAAATATTTTATCTGCTGCTGGCCTTACCGAGGATTTTACGCCCTAAAGCAAGACAAACAGAACCAGTCGAGATAGGGCAGGCTTAGTGCGTACTAGCAAAGTAGTATGTGATCAATACTCCTTTTATGTAAACTTTATATTTATTTTTGTCTATTTTACGGTTCTATTCAAATTTGTCACACTAACAACGGAATCTTGGTCGACTTTTTCTGCATCACGTCGGGAGTGTGATGCAAGGTAAAAGCTTCTGATCGGTTTAACTTGGTGAAATCAGAGTGATCTTTGTCAATTACACTTCAAGTCTACTCACAGAGCTCCAAATTCGTGGTACCACTGTGGTCGGAATACCTCAACGTGGTGACGGCTGGAAACGTGCCTTTGACACCCATCAGAGCACGGCTAACTGTGAGGGGCGACACCTAAACTTACCCTGGTCAGCGTCTGACCCAGAATGCGCGGCTGTAATAAAATCCTGGCAGGAGAAGAAAACGACGACATGGTGCACTGCGCTTACAACCGTTTGAACTATTGCAATAAAAGAAGTAAGAAAATAATAAAATGGACCACCCAAAATGTTGACGACCACCGCAAGCGAATTAAGGACCATGATTTGAGGATACGTACCTGGAATATTAGAACACTGTATAGACCAATTGGCGGAAGTACTCGAAGAATACAAGGCTGGCCGTGTTACAGGAAACCCGGTGGACGGGACACGGATGCTCGCGCATGAAGACGTGCGGCATCAACTATAGTGGCCATGGGGATAAACACGAGTTTGGATGTGGATTTGTGGTTGTCAAGAGATTGCGACATCTAATAGCCACCATAAGAGTCAAGACAAAGTTTTTCCACATAACACTTATGTGCCTCGAAGGACAAAAAAAAAAACGCGTTGAGGACAAAGACAAGGTCTACGAGAACCTAGAAAATTTATATGACCTTAGCCCAAGCCATGACGCGTTAAAAGAGACAGGGAGACCGCACTTAAGCCTACTATCGGAAAATTCTGTCTGCACACCGAAACTTCGAACAATGGCATCAGACTGATTGCTTTCTCTGCGGCAAGAAATATGATAGTTAGCAGCACTAGATTTGACCATAAAATTTACATAAGGCAACATGGTTACCTCCAGATCAATTGACGAGGAATCAGACAGATCACGTGGTAATCGATGGAAATCATGCATCAAGTGTTCCGGACGTACGACTGATCAAGGGTGCGGACATTGACTCCGATCACTACCTTATCGCAATTAAGGTACGCACAAGGCTAAGCTTGGCAAAAAACGTACGTAACCAGGCACAACGAAAGCTTGACACCGGTAAACTGCGGATCACAGAGTTAGCGGACGGCTACTCCAACTCCTGATAATATTACCTCGCAGTGGCAATATATGGCCGACTCCATAGAACGGACTACGAGAAGCGTACTTGGGTACTCAAAGCCGTCTCAAGATGATGCCTGATGCGATGATAAAAGTCGCAATGACATAAATAAGACGGATGCTGCGTACAGGGCGAAACTGCAGCTGATGGCAACGCGAGCTGTTCGTGGCACAGGAAGAAGAGACCAGAGGCAACTCATCTTTATAGGCGGAAAGAGAAGGAGCTGAAAAAGAGACAGGATGAGTGCACAGAGTTGCTCCGAAGTAGATGGGAAGCCCGAAAATTCTACCAGAGAGTAAAGGCAAGAATGCATGCCCTCCTGCAAGGACAGCTATGGAAAGGTAGTGACGAACCCGGATAACGTTCTGAAGATATGGAGAGAACATTTCAGAAATCTACTGGAGACGAACACCACTCCTGAAGACTCAGCTCCAATCTATGGCGATGGTAATAACTGTCCACCTCCAAACCAGAGCGAGATACGTGTGGCAATATCCCGCCTAAAAAAATAACAAAGCGGCTGGAGCCGATAGTCTCCCGGCTGAATTGTTTAAAACTGGTGGGGAGGAGCTGATTCGGAGAATGCATCAGCTCATGATAAACATCTGGCTAGAGGAGAGCATGCCCGGGGATTGGAGTCTCTGTCTGTTATGTCCCATATACAAGAAAGTGAGTGTAAGAACTACCGTGGTATAATCCTATTATCAATTGCGTACAAGCTCCTTTCGAGTATGTTGTGAGAACGTCTAAAGGCAATTGTAGAAAACCTAATAGGAAGTCATCAGTGCGGCTTAAGACCTGGTAAATCTACGACGGATCAAAAATTCATTTTACAACAAATCCTGAAAAAAAAAACTCATGAAAAGCAGATCGACACCTACCAACCCTTTGTCGACTTCAACGCTGACTTTGACTCTCCGATAAGGAATAAGTTACATGAACCCATGTCTGAGATTGGTATTCCTGCAAAGCTAATTCGACTTTGCAGATGTACTTTGGAAAAAAACAGATCCTCTTTTAAGATTGGTAAGGATCAGGCAGAGTAATAGCTTATCACGTACACTATTAAATATATTTATGGAGAATGAGATGAGAAAGGCTCGTGTCAACCTGTCTGGCACCAGATTCCACAAGAGCCACATGCCACTAGCCTATGTCGACGATATAGACATCATTGGCCGAAATCTGCGGGATGTTACTGCAGTTTTCTCATCACAAGAAAAGGAGTCAGCAGAAATGGGTTTAGCGGTCAACGAGGGCAAAACTAAAGTAATGATTTCGACGAACAAAGAGTCCTCTCGATGGAGATGCACCGTGAACGCTGACAATTATTGTTATGAGGTAGTAGAAGAATTTACCTACCTCTGATCTTCCGTCAACAAGAAAAATAATCTAAGCCAAGAAATCAAACGGAGAATAGTGCTTGCCAATAAATGTTTTTACAGACTTCGACAGAACTTAAGAAACACCACTATATCTCGGGATACGAAGAAACAGCTGTACCAGGTGTCAATTTTAATCGTTCTGTTGTACTGTATCATGGGTGCTTACGAGAACGGACTTACAAAACCTGGGAGTATATTAGAGGAAGGTACTCCGAAAAATATATGGACCCTATCTGTCTCGACGACGAGTTTCGACATCGGATGAACCATGAGCTGTATGAGCGACGACATCGACGTAACTAAAAAAAGTCCCCAACGACAACGATGGCTGGGACATTTCGCCAGAATGGATGTAGTAGCTCCAGCGAGAAAGGTGTTTGAGGGCGAACCTGAAGATGGCGCAGAGCAGGGAGACTCAAACTTCATTGAAAGGACCAATTGGTAGTCGACGTGGCACCATCTGGTAGAACTAACTGGAAATTGCACGCAGAAGACCGAAGCTTGTGGAATTCTTTAATAACTCAGGCCTCTAATTTATGAACCACGTTCGTAAGTTGAAATGGGCCACTTCAGTAAGAAAAGGTACATCACGTTGATATGCCTGTGTAAGTCTAGCCATGATTCTACACTAGTTAAAACGTCAAGATAAATATTTCTTATCATGATAAGTCTACAATCTGCAAAATCTAAGTTTAATTTCTTTGTTGATTTTTCCAAATCCAAATTACAAATATTTTTCTTAGTCTCACATATAGTTGCTCACATCAGAAAACCTATATGTGTGTGTGCAATAGTAGAATATAACAAATCAATATATACATACAAGTACACGTTCAAAACTATAGGCAGAGCATATTATATAAAAGAAAACGAAAAAAAACAAAAAAAAAAATTAAATTGAAATTGAAAACAATAACTAGTTAATAAGTCGAAACAAAACCAAAAAATTTTAATATTAATATAAAGAAACAAAAAAACAAGTAATGCTCTGTATGTAGAATAAATTTTGAAACAATAAAAAACAGTAACATTTATGAAAAAACGGACAAAATCGATTTTGCATTTAAAAACTAATAATAAAAAAAATATATTCTCAAAAAAAAATAAACAACCATACATCATAATAAATAGTACCAACAGCAACAAATAACATGTTTCAATAAACTAAACTGTTAAATTAGACTTTAAAAATATTTTTAACTCAATAGCAAGCAAGAGTCAAAGAATTGATTTGAAATGTAGAGAAACACACAATACGTATTTATACAAATATTTTACTCTTTTAGTTGGTAAATATATGTTATTAATACAAATTAGTTTTAATAAAAAGTAAGAGATGACAAAATCCAAAATGTAAACACACAATAATAATTAGAAAGAAATTTTTCCAATTAACCAAAAACCAATAAACAAAAATTACTTCGAAAATGTTTAAAGTGTTTTTATTGCAGCAATTGAAAGGAAGGGGGGTAAATGAATGTCGACTGTTGCCTTACATACGACAATATTTTTCAGCTCATTGATTGGGGATTCAATTTTGAGAATTGCACATAAAAGTAGCCCCAAAAGAAAGAACTTCCTTTGTTTGGTCTTGTTGGCTGCATTAATAAGTATTAATGCAGCTAACTAAACGCAACGAATGATGCAGAAGTTGTTATTTTTGGGTCTATTTTAACGTGCAATTCTCAATATTGAGTCCCAAAATAAGGCGTTGTACTGTGTTATCGAAGCGTCTTAGGAGGTAAGTATGTGATCACAGTATTATATTAAGGAATACAATGGAACTAAACATTAAAATCGCGATTAAATTGATGATAAATCATTTTAGTTTTTAACGGCTCTCTTTTAATGTGTATACCTCCTAAACTACGTTTTGGATCGCACAACGAACAGTACAGTACTTTACAACATCTATGTATACAAAGAAGTTACAGCAACTTTGCAGTAGTTGAAAAGCTTCTCAAACAGCGAACAGCTTTAAACTGTATCTCCCATTGTTGGTTAAACCCTCTCATATCTAATTCATGGTATTTTAAGTGAATATTAAATTTTTGTATACTTACTTAATTAAAATTCCACACGCTTCGGTCTTCTGCGTGCGTTCTCCAAAGAGGTTGAAGGTGTCGATATGCTTTTCATGAGTTTTTTTCCAGGATTTGTCGTAAAGTGAATATTTGATCCGTCGTAAATTTACCAGGTCTAAAGCCGCCCTGATAAGATCCAATTAGTTTTTCTACAACTGCCTTTAGACATTCACACAATATGCTCGAAAGGACCTTGTACGCAATTGGTAATAGGCTTATTCCACGATAGTTCTTACCCTCACTACGATCTCCTTTCTTGTATAAGGTACATGACATACTGAGACTCCAATCCACGGGCATGCTCACCTCCAGCCTTATTTTCTCCATGAGATGATGCATTCTCCTAATTAGCTCCTCGCCATCAGCCTTAAACAATTCAGCAAGGTGTCCTTATTTAGTAGATTTCTGAAATGTTATCTACATATCTTCAGCAGAACGTTATCTAGGTCCATCACTAGCTGGCCATCGCTGTCCTTGCCGAAGGGGAAACCCTGTTCCACGCATTCTGGCCTTAACCCTCCGGTAGAATTTTTGGGCTTCCCCTCTACTTCGGAGCAACTCTGTGCACTCATTCTGTCTCTTTTTCAGCCCTTTCTTTTCCGTCTAAAAAGACTAGTTACCTTTCCCAGTACCCTTAACGAATAGCACGCGTTGCCATTGGCTGCAGTTGCGCCCTGTATGCAGAATCCGTCTCTCTCGTGACATTGCGACATTCATCATCGTACTAGGCATCTTCTTGAGACCCAAGGACGCTTCTCGCTTCTTCTATATATTGCCACTGCGAGGTAATATTATCAGGGGTTGGAGCATTCCGTAGTAGTTGAGTTAAGTGATTGGAGTAGGCGACCGCTACCTCTTTGGTCCGCAGTTTACCGATGTCCAGTTTTCGTTGTACCTGGTTACGTACGTTTCTCGCCAAGCTTAGCCTTGTGCGTACCTTAACTGCGGTAAGGTAGTGATCGGAGTCAATGTTCGCACCGCTGATCACTCGTATGTCAAGAACACTCGATGCGTGGCTTCCATCGACTACCGCGTGATCTGTCTGACTCCTCGTCAATTGATCTGAAGATAACCATCTTGCCTTATGAATGTTTCTATGGTCAAATCTTGTGCTGTTAACTAAAATATTTCTTGCCGCAGAGAAATTAATCAGTCTGATGCCATTGTTCAATGTTTCGATGTGCAGACTGAATTTTCCAATAGTAGACTCAAATGCGGTCTTTCCAGCTATTTTAGCTTTAAAATCGCCTGGTACAGTTTTGATGTCATGGCTCGGGCTACGGTCATATACATTTTCTAGGCTCTCGCAGAACTCGTCTTTGTCCTCATCTCTTTTCTCTTCTGTCAAAGCATGGGTACATATAAGTGTTATGTAGAAAATCTTTGTCTTGACTGTTATGGTGGCTTTTCGTTCACACACTGGGTTGAACCGTAAGACTTGCTATCGCAATCTCTGCCAACCACAAAATTCAAATCCAAACTCGTGCTTGTCCGCATGGCCACTAGAGTAGATGTCGCACGTCTTCATGCACGAGCACCCGTGTCCCGTCCACCGGATTTCCTGTTAAGCGGTTATGTCAGCCTTGTATTCTTCGAGGACTTCCGACAGTTGGATGGAGGCATCTGGTCTATACAGTGTTCTAACATTCCAGACGCATATCCTCAAATCATGGTCCTTAATTCGTTTGCGGTGGTCGTCAACTTTTTGGAGGGTCCGTTATATTCTATTCTTACTTCTTTCCATTGCAATAGTTCAAACGTCGCATCACCTCGCAGTTCTCACCTCCTGCCAGGATTTAATTACAGCCACTCATTCTGGGTCAGACGCTGACCAAGGTACCGCTCACTCTGAGCCGACGTGCCTGGGTTTTAGGTTTCGCCCCTTACAGTTAGCCGTACTCTGACGGGTGTCAAAGGCACGTTTTCGTGCGTCGCCACGTGGAGGTACTCCGTCAGCAGTAGTACCACGAATACGGAGCTGTGTGAGGAGACTTGAGGTGGAATTGACAAGGATCACACTTGATTTAACAAGTTAAACCGATCTATCATACATGATGTAATTCAAAGTTGGTGAGGAACTGTAAGAAGAATTTGGGTGGGCTAAAGTCTCTGTTTTGTCCCGAGCCATTGCAATATCTCTGGCAGCAGTCTTATTGATAAGAGTGGGCTGTACTATGACTGGTTATTAATTTCTGATAAATGGTTACCAACCCATTTGTTACCTTTTAGGCCTAGTGGAGGATTGGATGAGGAAAGATTTAAGAACTTGTCAAAACACCACTTTTTTCAACTGTATAGCCCAGTGTAATGCTCATTTGTCGCTTATCATTGTACCATTGAAAAAAACTCCGTTAGCTCTAATTTCGATACATTAAAGCGTTATAAAGTCATTACAATACACATGAATAGGCCATCATTAACAAGTCACTATGAATTAATTTATATCCCAACCTCTAATGTCGTCTCGATGCAGCATCACTTAGAATGTCATTACAAGAATCCACTTCAAAAATTTTATGGGAGGTGTCAAGTGGTAAATAACAACAGTCAAGCAGCCAGCCACAATAGGGAAGAGTACAACATCCTGTTTAATGGTAAATTAATTATGTTTTATTACCATCATTCTCTACTCTGAACGGACACACACATACACACACGCTCATACCCTTACCCACTCAAACACATAATATGTGCCGGCCGGCCGTCCGCGTTCTTGCTTTATGTTGGCCAACTGCAATAACATTTAAGCGGCAATGGATATCGTGATATTAACCACCTCTTGGCAGATCGTTTAAAGCGCCTTTAACGCGCTAATTAGCCAAAGTATTATGCTTAACGAGCCTATAAGATACGATGCGATACCGGGGCACGGGCTTATGAGACCCTTTTCGGTGTTATCATTTACCTGTTGGCTACCTGTTGATGGTGATGCAGTTGGTAAGCAACACATACACACACACAAACACACGGCAAAGAGCTTCTCTTACTTACTTTGGGTGCGTGTGTCCGTTTGCATTGCACTGCTGCAAGCACATATGATGATCGGCTGTTGAGTTGCGAGTAAGTTTCCGTTGATGATGTTGATGCTGTTGCTGTTGCTCCTTCATCTTCTTCTTCGTCTGCTTCTTGATCGTTTTTAATGTGTTTCTTTGAACGAGCCTCTTTTTGTGCTCACCTCTGATGTTGTTGTTGTTATTGTTGACATCATCGTCTTGATTGTTTTTCTTACTCTGTCGAAGGCACGTGTTCGCTTTAAGAGAACCAACTCAAAAAAAGCCCATCTAGAAAAAAATGTAAATCTAATAAGTTACGATCTTATTGAAAGACAATCGAAAACATTCCACAATGCAATGTGTAGGTAGACTGTACACTGAGAGAAATACTGGGGGAAGTACATTTAACTGGAGTAGGAAGAAGGGGAAACTCTTTAATGGGCCTATAATAAAAATAATAAGATATAAATTGTAATGATTAGTTAAAAATATCAAAATCCATGCTCCTTTTTACATCGTTGGTATATTAAATATGGTTGTAGTTCGGGACCGGCCATGGCATAGTGTTTAGTATACACGACTACAATGCGGGAGATCCGTGGTTCGATTTCAAGCTCCAGTCAGCTACATTTTTCTTTCATTACCGGCCCCCTCGATATTGTCGGTGGCAACTTCGCAGTATAAGTGTCGAAATAATCGGCGTGGCATAGTAAAAGCTTCTCAAACAGTGATGTTCGCATTCGTCAATAAACAATTAGGTGCCGTTTGTTGTGAATCTAAAATAGAAAGCGTGTTAGTTCACAACAACGCGAGAATCTATCCCAAACCTCATTAATGGGGTGCATAGGGAAATTAGAATAAGCAGTTCCGACAAAAATGCGTTTGACAAATCTTTCAAGTCAATGACGACCTATATTGTACATTAGCAGTGGCGTACTCTTTGCCCACGGAGCCCAATCTAGCTGGAAGTACGATCCTTGAATAAAACCATAGAAATTATGTGGCATTGGAGCAAAAAATTATGTACCACATCAAAATACCGTCGGGAGAGTGATGCAAGGTATAAATTGGTAAACCCAGAGTGATCCTTGCCAATTACACCTCAAGTCTACTCACAGAGCTCCGCGTGGTGACGCCTGGAAACGTGCTTTTGACACCCGTCAGATCACGGCTAACTGTGAGAGGCAAAATTAAAACCCAGGCACTTCGGCTCAGAGTGAGCGAAAGCCTAATCGGCGTCTGACCCAAAATGGGCGTCTGTAATAAAATCTTGGGAGGAGGAGAAAACTGCGAGGTGGTGCGCTGGTCAATGAAAAGAAGACAGAAAATAATAAAACGGACTCCTCAAAATGTTTACGACTACCGCAAACGAATTAAGGACCATGATTGGAGGATATGCACCTGGAATGTTAGAACACTGTATAGATCAGGTACCTCCACCCAACTGGCGGAAGTCCTCGAAGAAAAAAAGGCTGACATAACCGCTTTACAAGAAATCTGGAGGACGGGACAAGGGTGCTCGCGCATGAAGACGTGGGACATCTACTACAGTGGCCATGCGGACAAGCACGAGTTTGGATGTGGATTTGAGGTTGGCAAGAGATTGCCACACCTAGTCTCACGGTTCAACACAGCGTGTGAACGAATAACCACCATAAGAGTCAAGACAAAGTTTTTCTACATAACACTAATATGTGACCATGCTCCGACAGAAGAGAAAAGCGATGAGGACAAAGACGAGTTCTACGAGAGCCTAGAAAATTTATATGACCGTAGCCCGAGCCATGACAAAAAAATTGTACTAGGCGATTTTAATGATAAAATAGGCAGGGAGACCGCATTTAAGCCTACCATCAGAAAATTCAGTCTGCACATCGAAACGTCGAACAACGGCATCAGACTGATTGATTTCTCTGCGTCAAGAAATATGGCAGTTAGCAGCATTACATTTGACCATCTACAGTTCAATTGACTGATTTGAATTGATTGAGGAATCAGATAAATCACGTGGTATTCGATGGAAGGCACACATCGAATGTTCTGGACATTGACACCCAACACTACCTTACCGCATCTAAGGTACGCACAAGGCTAAGCATGGCGAAGAAAGTAAGTAACCAGGCACAACGAAAGCTGGACATTGGAAAACTGCGGACCACAAAGGTAGCGGACGCCAACTCCAACCACCTAACTCAACTGCTGCGGAATGCTCCAACCCCTGATAATATAACCTCCCAGTGGCAAAATATAGCCGACTCCTTAGAACGGGCTGCGAGAAGCATACTTGGGCACTCAAAGCCGTCTCAAGAAGATGCCTAGTACGATGATGAATGTCGCAATGCCTCGAGAGAGACGGATGCTGCATACAAGGGCGAAACTGCAGTCAATGGCAACGCGAGCTGTTCGCGAACGGCACAGGGAGAAGAGACGAGAGGCAAATCGTCTCTTTAGACGAAAAAAGAAGGAGCTAAAGAAGAGACAGGATGAGTTGCACAGAGTTGCTTTAAAGTAGAGCGGAAGCCCAAATTTCTACCAGAGAGTTAAGGCGAAAATGCGTGGAACAGGGTTGCCCTCCTGCAAGGCCAGCGATGTCCAGCTAGAGACGGACCCGGATAACGTACTAAAGATATGGAGAGCTCATTTCTGAAATTTACTGGGTACGGACACCACTCCAGTAAGAAGACCCTGTTCTAATTCATGACGATTTTATTAAATGTCCACCTCCAGAGAGATACGTGTGGCACGCATTCCGTCTTAAAAGTAACAAAGCGGCTGGAGCCGTTGGTTTCCCTGCTCAATTGTCTAAGGCAGATGGGGAGGAGCTGATTAGGAGCATGCATCAGTTCATGAAGAACATCTGGCTAGAGGAGAGCATGACCGAGGATTGGAGTCTCAGTCTGTTATGTCCCATATACAATAAAGGTGATCGTAGTGAGTGTAAGAACTACAGTGGAATAAGCCTATTGCCAATTGCGTACAAGGTCCTTTCGAGAATATTGTGTGAACGTCTAAAGCCAATTGTAGAAAAACTAATTGGACCTTACCAGTGCGGCTGGTAAATCTACGACGGCTCAAATATGCTCTTTACGACAAATCCTGGAAAAATCATGAAAAGCAGATCGACACCTACCTTCTCTTTGTCGACTACAAAGCTGCACAGCTAATTAGAATTTGCAGTTGTACTTTCGAAAACGCAAAATCCTCAGTTAAGATTGGTAAGGATCACTCTGATCCATTCAGCACGGAAAGAGGTCTCAGGTAGGGTGATATCTTATCCTGTACACTATTTAATATAGTTATGGAGAAGGAAATGAGAAAGGCTGATGTCAACATATTTGGCACCATATTCCATAAGAGCCACATGCCACTAGCCTATGCCGATGATATAGGCATCATGTTACTGAAGTTTTCTAATCGCTAGAAATGGAGTGAGAAAAAATTGGTCTTGCGGTTAACGAGGACAAAACAAAAATAATAATTTCGACGATCAAAGAGTCCTCTCGATGAGGAGGTAGTAGATGAGTTTACCTACCTCGGATCTTCCGTCAACAAGAAAAATAATTCCAATTAAGAAATTAAGTGGAGAATAGTGGTAACCAATAGATGTTTTTACGGACTTCGGCAGCACTTGAGTAACACCACGTTATTTTGGGATACTAAGAATGTCGCCGAATCGTGGGTGCTTACGACAACGGACATACAAAACCTGGGAGTATTCGAGAAAAAAGTACTCCGAAAATTATATGGACTTATCTGCGAGAAAGGTGTTTGGAAGGATCAAGTTGTTGGCGACGTGCCACCATCTGGTAAGACTAACTGGAGAATGCACGTAGAAGACCGAAGCTCGTGGAATTTTTTAATACTTCATGCCTCTATGTTCGTAAGTTGCAATAAGCCACTTAATTAAGTAAGTTAGGTGTATCGTAGACATGTGAATTCGGATAGTCCATAGTCATTTTATAGTTGACCAGTCCCTAATTGTAATTGTTACAAGTGGTTATCTACATGAACATTTTTCCACAGCTACTACCAAGCTTCACGTGAATACCGTGCAATTCTCTTACGTAGTCATCCTTCCTTTATTTTGATTGATATTTAAATGGAACCATCAATGTGGTCCATTTTCACGGACACCGATATAAGTCATGCGCACATTCCTTACCATAGATTTCTCCACGTGTAATATTCAAGCGCAATAAGCGCAAACTTAACAATGAAACGTCTTCTGAGAAACCTGTGGCGCTTACAACTTCAAACCTAACCTCACTGTCTCCTCCCCTGGGCATCAATATGCAACCACGGGGATAGCATGTGCGCACGCGTATTATAAGATACGAGCGGAGGAATCTTACGAGGAATACGAATACAATTGAAAAGGTGAAAACAATTATTATTGGTTTGTTTACGATTTCATACGAGCTGTAAATATCGTTCATACATATCTTAAGCTCAAGAATGAACGAATTATATTACCTCTTCGGCTTTTGTTGTTGTTGCATCTTTTCATTCGTTTACTTTTTTTTGGTTTTTATGGAGAATGATGCTGCAGACATAGGAGTAGGACTATCACTGCTACAATATCTCGAGACACAGATTCAACAAATATATTTTTTGGGCTTCAAAAGCTTTAGGGAGTTTAATACGAACAGAGAACAGCAACAAAAACAACAACAATATGTTTGTTTTCTTTCGTTTTTTTCTGGGATAAATTCAAAAGGCTTAATCGTGTTTAGAACCAAAAAAGAGAAAAACAAAAGTAGAAAACAGTGAATTTCTTATGGGTCTTCAGCTCAGACTACAATAAAAACAACAACAGCAACAATAAGACCAATAACAACAACACAACCACCGGTGATCCTCTTTGGCATTCATATGAGAAGGTGTGTGGTGTTTTTTGTTCAAGATACTACCAGACAGACAGACAGAGTATCATCGTTGCTGTGGCTGTGCGATGAGCTCTAGCGATCTTTTGGAGTAGATTATATTAACAAGATACCCTTAACGTATCTGGTGGGCACATAATTCTGGTTGTATTTTATGAGCCGCTGTTGTTGTTTCAGATGCCGTTGTTTGTGTATGTTTCGATCAGGGATGGCACAAAAAGGTGAATAAGACGGTAGGGATAAAGAATTTACAATAGTTGTTTGTGGCAGCTAAAAATGATAGTAACTAAACGCAAAGGAAGTTAGACAACGCATGGCTGCATACCTCCGTGGTAACCAATGCCTGTTCCAACCCACTCTCTAATTAAGCCCTTAATTCCGATATTTGTGACATACAGTGGCAACATATTGCGCATTATATGAAACACACCAAACCTCTGTACTTGGGCATTGAAAACCACGTCAGACAAGTCCTAATACGAAGAATGTCACGTATTGTCTAATGTGTAAAGCATCCTCACAGGGCAACACTGCAGAACATGGTAAGGCTTGCGTATTTTGGAGAAGAAGAGATACCAAAAATATCGAAAAGACCGAAAATTCTACTAAAGTTTAAAAGTAAAGGTTATGGAACATAGATAGATCAGTCTAATAGTTTGACAATGTTGACAGCTATAACTGTGAAGTGGTAGATGAGTTCGTTATAATGTAAAGGACTTCAAAGCGTCGAAATTGAATGGGGTGGAAATCAAGATCTCAACGGAACGAGGAAAGGTTAAAGAGGGGTGTCAATTTCTTTTATACGTGCCGGAACTGTGTAGGTAAAAATTGGGGTCTCAGTCCGATGGTCACACTGTGGCTTTACACTGCGGTAGTCCGGTCAATTATCACCTATGGATGTCTGGTTTGGTGGGAGGGCATAGACCTGCAGCTTAGCCTCTAACTCAAAAAAATCGATTCCGAGATAAACGCGTTTAAAGTTTTTAATTTACACCCAACGTGTACGAAATGGAGGAATTCAAATAGCTCTCAGGCGGAGTGAATAAAAGATATTAACATTAATTTTTTACATAACATGGAGTATGATGAAATGAACAATTCTACATCATTAACTCAAAAATCATGTTTTTTGCGTTATGCCGGTCTTGCAGCAAATGAGCGATATAATGAATTCAGTATTTATTAGGGTTGAATGCCCCGGAGGCTATTATGGAATATGGAATTGATCTAGCTGAGGCTGTACTAAACCTGACCATGACTGTCTGAAAGATGTTATTAAATGATTGAATGTGCAAAACCAGCCATCAGACGTTGGATCCGCTATTGCAGGTCATTGCAATATCAGGCACCTGATAGGCAAATGCTACAAATCCTTACCGGATTACTGCTGTGTGTGTGAGGCAAGAGAGGAATAGAGGAATCGAACATCTTCTTTGTAGCTGCCCCACTCTAGCACATAAGGATGCTAAGGCACATAGGAAAAAAATTATATGGAAGTCCTAGTCCTAGTCTCCCTCCTCAGTCCGAGTAGGCAATTTAATATGTTTCATGCGGTGCCTTCTATGGCTAACTGGGCCAAGATGACGATTGGGGGTCCTACGATTTACTTTTCTTTCTCTATACCTTCGCTCTTTCCTTCTAAAGACCCCCCATCGCTTACTCATTTCTCTAATAAACCATTACAACGGATCAGCAGATCTCGGTGTGTAATGTCATCTGGTTTTCACCACAACTTTACCAAAGTGACGAACATGGAGAAGGGTTCCATCAAAAATTTGAAAAATGGAGAATGTTGAATGACTATTGCTGGATCAAAGGGACCAACCAGATACCAAATATTTCAGAAAATCTTAGACATCTTAATTTGAAAACATCTTTAAACTATTTAACCCATTAAGGCCTAGCGATGCGAAAACGCATCGCATTTTCTAGGAAACCTCAAGAAAAAACGGCTAGGGCTATAGCGATTACAAACATGTTTCCAAAAACTTTAGATTTTGTACTACAATATTGCTCATAGGTGCCACTTTTTAACTCGATTGTATCTCGGAGAAAAATTTTTGGGAAAATTTTGCCAATGCGATTTTGTTTTTCGTTTTGGTAAAATTTCTGTAGCTTCTGGAAAAACGTAAATAAATCGTATATTTTTCGACATAAATAAAATATAATTTTTTCTTGCTTTCATAATGTATTTCCTATTTTCTTATAATTTCTGTAATTATTTCAACGATCCTTTCTATAAGGCCAAGTGATGCGTTTTCGCATAACCCCCCCTCTGGCTCTCCTACGAGCCTGGAAGTTTAAGGTACAATTATGGTCGGGCCTTAATGGGTTAATATTTTATGTACAATTTATGTTTCTTAACCAAATAACATTTGGTTTCCTTTCTCGCTGCATCATTCACATCCATCCCGGCAACATGTCCCAGCCATCGTAGTCGTTGCGTTCTGACTCTTTTAGCTACGTCGAAGTCGTGTTAAAGCTCATACAGTACGGTACAATTGGCTTTAGACGTTCACACAATATGCTCGAAAAGAACCTTGTACGCAATTGGTAATAGACTTATTCCACGGCAGTTCTTACACTCACTACGATCTCCTTTCTTGTATATGGGACATTACAGACTAAGACTCCAATGCTCTCCTCTAGCCATATGTTCTCCATGAGCTGATGCATGCTCCTAACCAGTTCCTCCCCACCTGCCTTAAACAATTCAGAAGGAAGACCATCGGCTCCAGCTGCTTTGTGGGGGTCTTCAGGAGTGGTGTCCGTATCCAGAAAGTTTCTAAAGTGATCTCTGCATATCTTCAAAACGTTATCCGGGTCCGTCACTAGCTGACCATCGCTGTCCTTGCAGGAGGGCAACACTGTTCCACGTATTCTTGCCTTATCTCCCTGTTAGAATTTTCGGGCTTCCCCTCTACTTCGGAACTACTCTGTGCACTCATCCTGTCGCTTATTCAGCTCCTCCCTTTTTGTCTAAAGAGACGAGTTGCCTCTCATCTCTTCTCCCTGTGCCGTTCACAAACAGCTCTTTTTGCCATTGGCTGCAGTTTCGCCCTGTATGTAGCATCCGTCTCTCTCGTGGCATTGCGACATTCATCTTCATATCAGGCATCTTCTTAAGATGGCTTTGAGTACCCAAGTACGCTTCTCGCAGTCCGTTCTATAGAGTCGGCTATATATTGCCACAGCGAGGTAATATTATCAGGGGTTGGAGCATTCCGTAGCAGTTGAGTTAGATGGTTGGATTAGGCGTTTGCTACCTCTGTGGTCCGCAGTTTACCAATGTCCAGCTTTCGTTGTGCCTGGTTACGTACTTTGTTCACCATGCATAGCCTTGTGCGTATCTTAACTGTGGTAAGGTAGTGATCGGAGTCAATGTTCGCACTCCAGATTACTCGCACGTCCAGAACACTCGATGCGTGCCTTCAATTGACTACCACTTGATTAATCTGATTCATAGATCTAGAGATAACTATGTTGCCTTATAAATATTTCTATGGTCAAATCTAGTGCTGCTAACTACCATATTTCTTGCCGCAGAAAAATCAATCAGTCTGATGCCATTGTTCGACGTTTCAGTGTGCAGACTGAATATTCCGATGGTAGGCTCAAATGCGGTCTTTCTGCCTGTTTTAGCATTAAAATCGCCTGGTACAATTTTGATGTCTTGGCTGGGGCTACAGTCATATACATTTTCTAGGTTCTCGTAGAACTCATCGTTGTTTATCGCTTTTCTTTTCTGTCGGATCATGGGCACATACAGGTGTTATGTGGAAAAACTTTGTTTTGACTCTTATGGTGGCTATACGTCCACACACCGGGATGAACCTTGAGACTAGGTGTCGCAGTCTCTTGCCAACCACAAATCCACATCCAAACTCGTTCTTGTCCGCATGGCCACTATAGTAGATGTCACACGTCTTCATTCCCGAGCACCCGTGTCTCGTCCACTGAATTTCCTGTAAAGCGGTTATGTCAGCCTTGTATTCTTCGAGGACTTCCGCTATTTGGAAGGAGGCACCTGGTCTATACAGTGTTCTAACATTCCAGGTGCATATCCTTAAATCATGATCCTTAATTC
Source organism: Muscina levida (assembly GCA_964034835.1). Classification (NCBI taxonomy): domain Eukaryota; kingdom Metazoa; phylum Arthropoda; class Insecta; order Diptera; family Muscidae; genus Muscina; species Muscina levida. The sequence continues at coordinate 169,263,525 of OZ035880.1, read as the reverse complement.
GATTGCGGTGGTTGTCAACATTTTGGGGGGTCCATTTTATTCTTTTCTTACTTCTTTTCATTGCAATAGTTCAAACGTCGGTGGCGGGTTGAAAGCCCAACGCACCACGTCGCGGTTTTCTCTTCCTGCCAGAATTTTATTACAGCCGCCCATTCTGGGTCAGAGGCTGACCAGGGTACCGCACACTCTGAGCAGACGTGCCTGAATTTTCGGTTTCTCGGGCGTCAAAGGCACGTTTCCAGGCGTCACCACATGGAGGTACTCCGTCAACAGTAGTACCATGAACACAGAGCTCTGTGAGTAGACTTGAAGTGTATTTGACAAGGATCACCCTGGATTTAACAAGTTAAACTGATCAGAAGCTTTACCTTGCATCACACCCTCGACGCCCAACAACAGCATTAGTTTGATATAAAGTCTATTAGTTTTTTGTTGTAAAGTGAAATAAAATTCCAAATTTTTAATTGCCTATCCTATGTACATTTTCTGGTGTCGAGACTGAATTCAATATGGTCATTATTTATGAAAGACGAAAAGCTATTGTCAATCACTCCACACAAAATGATGCAGTGTTTTTAAGTAGAAGCCTGCTTCTACTGCTGCAAAGTGGATCCCCTATATCAATTAAAACTGAATCAATAAAGGCGGCACTGACCCTTTATGAAAAAATAATGACATAGTGAACAAATCTATCTTTAATTTTAAGTTAATGATTCGTCGAAAAAGAAAGCTAAGCCTCTAATAAAGCCACATCTCTCTTTATGATACACAATACATTTCTTATGAATTTCTAAAGAACCGTAATATTTCAAGTACGAATGCGAGAAATTGTACAAAACTGCCAATTGGATCATCCCTGATTAAGGCTTATCCCAAAAACGAACCTTCTTACTTTTATTAGTCTACCCTTTGGGTGTGTGTGTGTTTGTCGGTGTACGGTGCTCCGTCCATTCGTTCTCTGTAGCATGAATGCTACAGAAAATGTGTGCCTTTCTGTTTCTATGTGCATGAGTGTGTGTGTGTATAGGTGAGATTTGATCCGTAGCGCCTTGTGGGATGCCTTTAAGTGGCTACGCTCGATCGTTCTGATTTGTTTTTGGTGTTTGTGCGCCTGCGCTCAATTCTTTTACCTTCATTATTGATGCTTCTTCTTCTTCTTCTTGCTGTTGTTCACGTCGTGGTCTTCTGGTCAGATACAAATATATTTACGAGCGTTGCGTGTGTTATGCGATCAGTAAGAGATTTGTTTTCAAACAGTGCACAGTTCAAAATACAAAACAATCAAAAAGAAAAACCGAAAATTCAAAAATTTAAATAATTGTGTAGAAAGAAAAAATTCCATCTAATGCTTATTAATATCCAAAATTGAGAAATGTTCTAAAACATTAAAGATAAAGTGCAAACTAAATTTCGAAATTCAACAACAAACAAAAAATTTAAACATTTACGAAAATGTTAAAAAATAAGTTGGTAGTGTTAACAATAGTGTGTTGTATTAGTGTAATACCCTGTGCGAGGACATATAATTTAGGCTTTTCATCAAGAAGCCTTATTACGAGACCTGCTCATATCAGAGAAGGCCTACAAATAGATCCCGATGGCTATTTTGATATAGTCGAAAAGCCCGAACAATTTATACAAATAGATAAACAAATTGTAAGTTTGCGAAAAACAATTTAAATAATAAATTAAATATAATTTAACACGTTATGTTGAATTTTTGCCAACAGGCTCCCAATACCAAAGGCAACAATGCTGGCAAATCTCCTGCCCATGTGCAACATTTACTGGAACTGGCGGCGGCAGAAGCCGACAAAGAATCATCGGCCAACTCTAAGAAAGGACGCAAAAAACTACAAACTAATATGCCCGCCTTTTTGTTTAGCGGCGGAGAGGCCAAAATACAATCAAATGGCAAGAATATCGAACATGATAGGCATCATAATTTTTTCTATGAGCGCAATATCATTGTCCAGCCAAGTATACCGCCAGAGATACTGTTGGCCGACAAAAAAGATAAAGGCGATGATTCTCAGGGTATACCCAAAGAGAAGCTAAGACAAATGTCATTGAAAAGGTAAGTGGAGAAGAGCGTTTGTTCGCATGTTCGCAAACAATACAGCAGCAACAACAACAACAAGAATCAGGCAGGTGATTTGTTAAGATCGAACAGAAAAAAAAAACAAAAAAAGTCCTTCAGAACACACAAAACACACAGACAGCCTTAAGTCTACATATATGCTCTCTTAAAATGCCAACACTTCTCTTTCATGCTGAGAGTTGAAAGTAAATGTGACGACGACACCTTCGGCTTAACAGCAACTCGTGCTAAAGGAGATTTTCAAGTGCCTTTGCTACCTGAGTGATCCTGTCCGTCCGTCTTTGCGACTCCTCTCTGATCTCAAGTGTTTTATGGCATGTCATTAAGTACCTTTTTTCGCAACATCCCTTAGCATAAGTACTACCACTTATGCGTTGAGGATCAATTCAATTCCTTGTTGGGTTTCCCTAACCCATAAATACAAGGCTCATTAAGAATTGTCTTCATGGTAATTTTATGGTACGAATATTCCCTGGAAAATCCCGTAGCGTTTTCAATTAAGCTGTGTTCTGCTTTGAAACTACCTGGTTTACAGGGTTTAGAGTACCTGCCCAGCAATTTGAGTATCTGCAGCCAGGATCAGTATCTATTAACGTAAATCTATGTTATTTATATGAGATTAAAGATTTGTCTAGTATAGATAATATCCCTTTTTGTTCGATTATCATTTAGTAAAAACACTTGTGCAATATATTCTTTTGTATTTTTATTCTGTTACAGACGAATGTTTAAGCAACTCAAGGGTAAGAAAGTGAAAGGTGGCTCAAAGAGACAACATCATAAACGCAGTAACAAACCGCATCGCAAATCCTTGAAGCATCATGGGATTGAACAACAGCAGCAGAAGAATAAAACCGAGATGTCCAAAGAAATGAACAGGTAATTAAATAACAAATTTTAAGTATTATATTATTTAAATGAAACTGATAACAAATTTTAAATTTAATACGAAACTAGTAGATTATATCACTTATATAAGAAACGTACAAATTTAGACAGAAATTCAGAATATGTCAGAGTTCATGTGTTGAAGTCATTGGGGAAGTCAAAGTATTTCGGTTAGTAGTTTTGTTAACTGATTGTAATTTATTGGAACTTGATTTGCCTTTAAATTGTACACAAGATAGGGTCGAAAAAAAGTTTGTGTCCCCCCCCCCCCACAACTTTTGTTGTTTTTCTGAAGACTATTTGGGGCTATTTTTTCGGTATCGTGCACCCTACGACCCCCCGAAATTGTATTCATTATGTTATATTTTTATTCGATATCCGATCTAAATGTGGCATCCAACGAAACCTTGGTCGCCCACTCCTGCGCCGCCAATCGAGTTTATTGACGAAAACCTTTCGAGCTGGGACATTTTCATTCATTTCAACCCGCTTGACTACGTCGATATCGTTGTACAGCTCATACAGCTCGTGGTTCATTCGCCGACGATACTCGCACTTAACGATGATGGGTCCAAATATTTTGCGAAGTATGTTATTTTTCTCTCAAAGACTCCCAGAATAAATTGATCCGCTTGTGTCATTACCCAGGATTTTGCGCTGTAGAGCAAGACAGGTAGGATCAGAGTCCGGTAGAGTTGGATCTTTGTTATTCGAGAGAGCGCTTTGTAATTAAAACGCCTGCTTTGCGCATAGTAGCAGCGGTTTGCGATCAACACTTGTCTTTTGATTTCCAAGCTGACATTATTTTTGTTGTTTATGACGCAGCTAAGGTAAACAAAATCATCTACCACTTCAAAGTTATAGTTGTCAATGTTCACGCAGCGTCCCAGACGAGTGGACTCTTTGTTCGTCGAAACAAATAACTTGGTGCTATCCTCATTTATCACCAGACCGCAGTAACATCTCGCAATCCACGTTCGTATTAGCTTCCGGGGATACCAAATTTAGCCATAGCATCTAATATTTTTGTTCTTTCGGACTGTCGAATGCAGCTTTTCAGTCGATCAATAGATGGTAGGTGTCGATCTGTATTTCTTGGGTATTCTCCAGGTTTTTGTCTGGACGGTCGTGCATTTTCCAGGTCTTAAGCCACACTGATAAGGTCGAATCAGGTTCGCCAAAATGGGCTTTTGTCTTTTACATAACACACTAGAAAGGACCTTGAATGCGATGGGGAAAAGGATGATCAGCGATAGTTGGCACACACTTGGATCGCTTTTCTTAAGCACAGGACATAGAACACCCAGATTCCAATCATCGGGCATGCATACTTTGAGCCAAATCGTGTTTATGAGCTGTTGCATGCATGTTACCAGCACATCGCCGCCGGCTTTAAAAAGCTCTGCCGGCAGTTCATCGGCTCCCACAGCTTTATTATTTTTAAGCCTTGCGATTGCTATGCTGATCTTGTTTTGGCTCGGTGGTGGACAGTCTACTCCGTCGTCTATGAATGGTGTGATTTCGTCACTTATGCTGCCTTTGGGAACGAGTAGATACTGAAAGTGTTCCCTCCATATTTGCAGCATACTCTGAGTGTCCGTGACCAGATTTCCAAAATTTGCCCAAGAAACCATGGGCCTAAAATCAAAATCAAGCCTCCGGTTTTTAACTTTAACTTTTCGTACTGTCCCGGAAACGCCCCTAGTGGGTTCAAGTGTAGGACCGATCTCCAGTCATTTTCCCCTTCTAAGACTTTCGCAAACATACCTACTCCCCATCTTCATATCCTAAGGATAGAACATTTTTTTTATTAAATTTGCTCCCACCTTTCTAACTGCCTCAGAGTCACCTCTAGAGGGGTAAAATGTATGACCGACCCCCAATTCCTTCCTAAAATTTTTCCCAAACATACCCTAGGGAATAAAATTTTTAAAAGGTTTGCTGATAACTGCCCATAAGGTGCCCCTAGAGGAGTCAAATGTATGACCAATATTTTTTACCCCAACATCTCAAAACATATCTAGCCTCTATATTCAACCTTTAAGGTGGTCCCCATACATTTTTTTTATTATACCCTCACCCTACGGGTTAGAGGGAATCTATCATTTGATACGACCCAAAAGTGTAACACATAGAACGAGTCACTTTAGACCCTAAGTTTCTTTGAACCAATTTCGATTCATGACTTTTTAAGTCGTTTGAGCCATATCCGTTTGTCTGTCTGGCTGGTACGCATGATAACTTTCGAAAGACGAAACCGAATGTTTTGTAAACTGTGCAGAAGCTAATATTTTTATAAAACTACTTACGCTATTGAAAATGGGCTACATGGCCACGCGCCTTCTGGTACCTCCCATACAAATGTACCATTCCGCCCTCTTTAGTAATCGAGTAATAACATCAAAATACCAAACGCGATCGTGCCCTAATTCTGTATTTAGTTAAACTAAATGAGGATAAAGTTTTGGAGAAAAACTTGTAGTCTAGCCACGCCTCTTCTGGTACCTCCCATACAAATACATCCCATACACACTTAAGAAATCGAGTAATAATATCAATACATCCGACGCGATCGTTCTCCAATTCTATATACAGCAAAACTATTGCAGGATAATGTTTTGCAGCAAGAACTGGAAGTCTAGCCACGCCCCACCTGGTACCTCCCATACCCAGCAGATACCGCCCACTTTAGAAATCGATTAATATTATAAATAGATTTAGATCGTGACCAAATTCTGAATTCAAGCAGCATAAAGTTTTGGCAAACAAATTGGAATCTAGTATCCCCCATACAAAAGTAAATGTGATCGTGCCCAAATTCTGTATGTAGTAAAGCTAAATCAGAATAAAATGTTGGGGGAAAACGGAGAGTCTATCCACGCCCCTCATGGAACCTCGCATACAAATGTACCACTCCGCCTACTTTAGAAATCGTGTAATAATATCAATATACTAGAAAATTTCATGTTTTACTGAGGGTGGAGGTATATGTTAGTCGGTTTACCCGACATAAACTTTCTTACTCGTTTTTATAAATCACCTCCAGCCGCTCCCATGGTGCCCTCTAGGGGGATAACATGTATAACCGACCCCCACGCATTTTTTAGACCAATTACATACGTTAGTGAAATAAAAATGAACTTAAAATTTCAGTGCTCTCACTTTTATATAAAGCTAGATGTTGAACTTTTGTTAGTAGTGCCGTATGCGCAGGTCCACACCTCTTGACACGATTCCGCCCACATTTTCTCTTTAAAATATGTACACTAGGGATATAACTTTTTTTATAATACAAAACCCCACTCCTGTACCATGTAGGGAATATTGTTGATATTATTTATTGATACAAAAAAACCGGATTTTAAGTCGATTTGGTTAAACAAGTTTCCGCATCAATAGAGATTTCCAAAGTGGTTTTCCTTAAAAAAACAATTGGAAAAAGTTAAAGAAAGTAAATTTTTCTGCGGGACCGGCCGTGGCATAGTAGTTAGAACACGCGACTACCATGCCGGAGATCGCAGGTTCAAACCTGGCTCCAGTCATCTTAAAAGAAAAAAAATAAATAAAATGTTCTTTCATTGTCGGCTCCCCTCGAATGTTGTTGACTTCGCAGTATTAAGCGTCGATTCAATCGTCGTGTCTAGTAAGAGCTTCTCAAACAGTGACGTTCGCATTCGTCGATAAACAAGTAGGTGCTGTTAGCTGTGAATCTAAAAATAGAAAGCGTGTTAATTCACAACAACGCGAGAAGCTATCCATACCTCATTCATGGGGTGCAAAGGGAAATTAATTATGTACTTACTGTAAGTAAATTTTTCTGCATAAAATATCGCACTTTGAACAAACAAAAAACTTATTTGATACAAGAGTAGTAGTCGAAATACAAAAAAAAAGAAAAAATAGCATCAAAACAATCGTCGCGGAAACTTTTTTCATGATAGAGAAAAAGTGACACCATATTTCTTAATATTTTTTCAAGCCCTACGCTGCTATGTCGTGTAATTTTTGATATGTGCAAAATTTGCAAAATGTTATATCCCTAATGTACACAAAGCTCAAATAAATCCATACCAATCGTTAAGGTGAATGGCGCTATAGTCCTTCAGCTATTGCGTTTTTAAAGATACAGGGATATGGGCCGGACCATGTCTACACATCTAATCCCGTACATTTTTGGCCTAATAGCGCAAATTGCAGATAAATGCATCAAAACTTAATCTCAAGTCTCTCAGGGTAATAGTAATCCAGAAATTGCATGTTTGTTTTTGGGGTAGTATAGGCGGGGCCACTCACCTTGATTCGATTACGCCCAATTTTCCTTAGAATACGTATACCGACCTCAAATGAATCCATACTAAATTTCAAAAATAATAGTGTAATAGTTAGTCATCCTGATATTGGGTTTTTAAAAAAGGTTCCTTGATATATCAAAATTACTATTAGGCTCTTGTTTAAACAGATCAATTGAATGGCGAAGCTTCCTATAAACTTCAAATATACACAATTTAAATTTTTTATACATTAGGGCCAAAATTTGGCCCTAGCGCCAAATCAAAGGATTTGTATGCAAATATTTTGGCATCATATTTTTTCAGATAAACTTATTTCCCAACTTTCAAAAATTCAGCATGAGAAGCACATAGCCAATTTTTTAATCACAATTTGTACTACTTCACACAATTTGCGATAGTAAATTTCAGTAGCATTTGTTCTACTCTTCTACCAATTCTTGTTTATTACAAACTTTACTAACCTTGGCCTTGTACGTACTTCTCTTTCAGGGTTTAAAACAAAACTTGAAACCATTATAGCCAATGTTGGGATGCCTGAAACGAAAGAAGTACGACCATGACCCTCTGATACTCGCAGTTAATATATTAAAGATATAGAATAGATTTTAGATAATATTTGTATGGATATGGATAGAATATTACCCAAATGATATTTATATGTAATATAGAATTTATAGCAAATAAAATATAAAAACCAAAAATAAAACAACAAATTTCTAACAAAAGAAACAACAAACAAATGTCTTTTTATTCCCCCCCCCCCACAACCTAGTGTGTTCCTACCTAGCCCCCAACACCATTTAAGAGTGGATCACGATGCCATCCATCGTTCTAGACGAGCAGTGACGGCTAAAAAAGAGCGTATTTGGGATTATGGTGTAATACCCTATGAGATTGATCACATATTCAGTGGGGCGCACAAGGCTCTATTCAAACAGGCCATGAGACATTGGGAGAATTTTACCTGCATCAAGTTTGTGGAGAGAGATCCCAAAGTACATCCGAATTATATATATTTTACCATAAAAAACTGCGGGTAAGTTAACAGTTAATCAAATTGAAAATAAAATGTGTGAAAACTGATTTGAAACATTTTTCCTAGATGCTGCTCCTTTGTGGGTAAACGCGGCAACGGCCGCCAAGCCATCTCTATTGGCCGCAACTGTGAGAAATTCGGCATTGTGGTGCATGAACTCGGTCACGTTGTGGGCTTTTGGCACGAACACACCCGCACCGATCGCGACAACCATATTATAATCAATAAAGCTAATATCATGAAAGGCCAAGAGTATAATTTTGATGTGTTATCCCCCGAAGATGTAGATTCTCTGGGTCTACCTTATGATTACAATTCAATAATGCATTATGCCCGCAATACATTCTCCAAAAGTGTATATTTGGATACGATACAACCGATTGGTGTGAGAGAACGTGAACATGAGAAAATCGAAATTGGTCAAAGAATACGCTTGAGCCGAGGTGACATAGCTCAGGCAAATCTATTGTATAAATGTGCCACCTGCGGTCAAACATTTCAACAAAACGCTGGACATATTGTTGCGCCCCATTACAGTTACAAGGCCAGAGATCGTGCCAATGAATTGGATGTCGAGGGAAGTGGCAATGGTATTTTTGATATGGACGAAGATATGGATACGGATTTTGACAAGTCCTTGGAGTCTTGCGAATGGCGCATAACGGCAACGAATGGGGAAAGGATTATATTGCAATTGCATCAAGTGGTAAGTGTGGTAAGGTATATGATTTTTATGTAAATGGGATGTGGGCAATAGGTTGGGCTCAAATCCTTTGCAGATTTTAGGATAGCCATAGTTTGAGCAAGATTGGAGTAAGTTTTCAAGCTCTTGTAGCCACGATCGGGGGGCATAACTCAAGAGCGACTAGTCCAATTTTGCTAGAACAAAAAACCGAAATTTAAGAATTACAATTACTGTGTTCTTTTTATGTATCAGTAGAAGTTTTTATTTATGATCAATAGACGAAGGTGGCGTGGCAAAAGCATGTTTGATATAGCACTCTACAACACAAATATGAATATTCAGATAAAATGAAATTTTTGATCGAGAGGAGGACGGGAAGTGACACATATTTTTAGTCCTAAAGAGACCATAATTGATCCACAAATAGTATTCTGCACTATAACTACAAATTCGCTGACGAAATTATTCTTTTCAATCAGAGGGTAGAGTGTATTTTAGCCATACAAGGACAACATTTGTCATACAGATAATATTTGACACAACAATCACATATTTATTTTTGATCAAGGACGAAGAGGACTTGGCAAAATTTATTTTAGTCCTAAAGAGATAAAATCGTCCACACAGATAGGACTCGGCATAAAAGATATACATTTGGAGTTACTATCCAAACTTTATTAGAAATGTTTAGGAAGCGAATTATTAAGTTTAGGAACTATTATAATATAAAAGTATTTTTAAACCTACAAAAATTTAAATTGACTTATAAATGAATGGCCCAAAATCCAAATTAATTTTGATCCCTTCATAAATTATAATTTTTTCATCAATTTTATACCCTCTCCCTTAAGTGTAACATATTAAATGATACGTTTTAGATCCCATGTATCTTAATACCAAGTGCGTTTTATGATTTTTAAGACGATTAAGCTACATCCGTTTGTCCGGCAGGTGGGAAGGATCACTTGAGTAAACCTTAGTCGATCCTTATTAAAATTTATTGGTGTTAATATTATCCAAAATTAAGTAATTGTAAATTGTCAAAATATACCCACCCTTTCTGATCCCCCCATACGAAATTTCCTATTTTTGGAAATTAATATTTCTTTCATTACTTCTACACGGACAACTGGGAGATATTTGAGTTTAGCCAGTTTAATACCTTGTAATAGCAGAAAATCGAATATGGATTAGGCCGACCTATTCTGGTACCTCCCATATTATTTTTGAATTACATTTCAGTTATATTTTGGATAATTAATATTTCTCCCATAACTTCCAAACGGACAAGTAGAGGATATTTCAATATGGTCAGTTTAATTATCTTGCAATAGAAGACAAACCCTCATACATATCTTTTTTGTAAGTGCAATTAATTCAGTCATATTACTTATGGAAATTTGACTCAAGTGTGAATATGAACTATTTCGGCCCACCCCATACTGCTACCACAAATACAGTTTTGGAAAATTAATATATCTACCACAACTTCTAAATGAACAACTGGAGGATATTCATATTTATATACTTACTTACTTACCTGGCACTTCTTTGCAATCCTGTTGGACTATATACAGCACGTAGAAAATATTATCAGCGCTTTGATCTTCTGCGCTTCTTCTCCAGTTAGTCATACCAAATTCTGCAAGGTTTTCAGTAACCTGGCCTTTCCAACGGAGTTTTGGTAGCCCTCTTCTGCCCCGTCCATCGAGTTCATTGTCGAAGACTTTTCGAGCTGGAGCATTTTCGTCCACCTTCGTGCACCTTAATGCGTCTAACCACGTCAATGTCTGTGTACAGCTCGTACAGCTCATGATTCATAAGACGTCGATACTCTCCGTTAACGATGATGGGCCCACTTATTTTACGAAATATTGTTCTCTCAAATAGTCCGTTTCCCAAACAAGCAGACTAATTGTTTGTTTAAACTTATAACTTCGTTTTGGCCTCGTTCACCATTAGACCCATTTTCGCTGTTTCGATGATGTTGAAAATCGTGCCACTAGTGTTTAATGCAGCTTTCCTCATTATCATCTCCATCACAAAGCCGTCACCTTGTTTTGGGCCTCGTCTGGTATAGAATGGCTCCTTGCCAATCTTCACTAAAGACTTCGTATCAGTCAGCGTCATTCCGCAAAGGCTTCGCTGGAATACCAATCTTAGTCATGGCTTCGAGTAATTTCGAGTAAAAGGCTGATCCCGCGGTAGTTGGAGCACACACTTGGATCACATTTTTCAGCACAGGACACAGTACGCTTAGATTCCAATCATCGGGCATGCACTTGATAAGACAAAAAGAAGAGCTCTGCCGGAAGTCCGTAGGCTCCGGCTGCTTTATAATTTTTCAGCCACGATATTGCTCTTCTTACCACAGCCTGACTTGGTGGCAGGCAATCTAAGCCGTCGTCGACAATTGGCGTGATACTTTCACGTGCGCTGCCTTCTCTCCATATGTGCAGCACACTCTGCGTATCTGTAAACAGATTTCCATCCTTGTATTTACAGGAGGGAAGCCCGTTACCGTAGCCTTTTGCTTTTACTTTATGGTAAATTTTTCGGTTCTCACCTTTATCTCTGTATCGCTATATATCCTCGTTCTCCCGTTCCGTCATCAGACGTTGTGCCGTAGTAGTTGGGAGAGCTGGTTGGAGTAGACAGTGGATATTTCTTGTGTTTGCAGCTTCGCGATGTCCAGCTTTCTTTGTGTTTGGCTACGTGCGTTTTTCGCTCTGCTCAATTTTGTGCGCACCTTGGCTGCAACCAGGTAATGACGTCAGGTCGTACGTCCATGACACTAGATGTCATCAATTACCACATGATCAATTTGATTATTGGTGTTTTGATCGGGGGTTAGCCAAGTTGCCTTGTGGATATCTTTGTGCTGGAATCTGGTTTCACTCACTACCAAGTTCCTTCCCGCTGCGAAGCTAACCGGCCTTAACCCGATGTCTGACATGTCGGTATGCAGGCTGAATTTACCGATCGATGGACCAAGAACATCAAATTTGGTCAGTTGAATTATCTTGTTATAGTGCGCAAAACCTCAGAAAATCTAAACATTTGACATATCCCAACTGGTACTGCCAACACAAATGACCTCATGGTTCTACATGCATATCTTGTTTACACTGTAACCTTTTTGCAGTTTTACTACATGTCTGTAAACTTCTGACCTGACGACCCAAAGTTCTATCTATCTATACTGGTTTTTTATCATTTATCTATTTTGACTATAAAACCACTTATTATTTATAAATTTTCAAATTAAAAATTGTCATCTAAAATTTTATTTAGGTTGAAGGTCCACTTTTCTCAGCATTGCCACTGGTATTTCGCGAATAACTCTAGTAATGTTGTTTTTTAAGTCTTTAATATAGTTGGCTTATCGACAAAGACTTTTGACTTCACATAATTCCAATAAACTAAATTCAAAATATGATACGGTTGATGCGGCACTATTTAGCAATGACTTTCCAAATAATGAATGCCAAACGCATGATTTTTTCGTCAGATTCCATGGGCAGGTTTGCCAGATTTCATAACATACGCTCTCGCTTCCACAAAACAGGGGTATTGCATGTTCCAATAGAAAGTACTGTTAACATCCGTGGAAGGGGGTGACCTGGGTCCGAACCCGGTCACAGTCATAGGCATTTCTTTGATAGGCGCCCCCTTTATATTGTCTACAGTAACTTCTAAGCAGGCGAGTAAATCGTCATGCCTAGTAAAAGCTTTTCGATGAGATCACTCTTAGATTTTATTGTTAAACTGTATTTCCCTTTGCTCGGGTCTAAATCTAGAAGTGTATAAACTTACATTAATGCGTGAAGCTTCCCCATATCTAATTTATGTAATACAAAGGAAAGTTAGTTTAAGTTTTTTGCAGTAGTTGGCTCGGAAGGTCAAAGGACCTATTTGGCGCCGATTACACTGTTATACAAAAAAAAAATATTTTTGATATTTATGGATGTCTGAATTGTGATTCCTATGGATATTAATATCATGATTTCAAATATATTTTCAGATTTTTTTCATCAGGCACAGTTTTTTAGTTATTTGGATTTAAATTTTTTCAACTTTCTTTATGTTGCATTAAAATACATTTTGCATAAATGTAATGAAAACTTTAATTGATCTAACAGAATTTTTTCTAAATACAATAACCGATACTAGAAGAGGATAAAATATAAAAAAATGAGAAGAACAAATATGTATTTTTTATTAGTTAACAAAGTTTTTTTTTTTTATTTTAAGCTGAATATCCTAACAGTCTCCTAAAATGTTCCATTAGCAGTAAGCGAATATAGTAGTCATATATTTTCCTTCGTAACGCTTTCTAAAGTCAGAATTTCTTTGTAAAACCTTTTACCAAATTTTACCAAAGAAATCCAAATAAGAGGGCAAAAATGGACTTTCAAGGAAATGTTGCATCTCAATTTTACGTAGAATATTAAAAAGAGAATAAGGTGATTATAAAATAGAATAGGGCGATAATTGCAGCCGAAAAGGCATGTTGCTGCCGCCTGTTTCTAAAAATTTTTTTAACAATCGCCTCCATACAAATTTTTATTGGAAAACAAAACTTATTTGCAAATAGCCACAAAACTATGCCGAATAACAAAATTCTGATTACGTATTTGAATTTCCCATTTCAAAAACTCTTAGAAACACATAATGAACACAAGAAAATAATCTTGTCGAACAGGGTTATTGTTATACAAATGAATAACTTTGAAATGTTGTTGCGTTGAGTCTTTCCATAAAAAATTGCCAAACAATACTGAATGAAAATAACATAACAACTTGATATCAATCAGGCGTGATTTGCAAAAAATTATCAAATAAAAAAACACCTCAAAATGAATCACTATCTTAATTTTAAAAACAACTATAAAAAGGTTTTCTTTTATTATATTTAACTTGTATCTAACTTTGTAATAACGTATATATTTTTTTCTCTATTTTTAGAATTTACTCTCCTCCCACGATTGTTCCGAGGATTACATTGAAATACGCGACGGTTATTGGCATAAATCACCGGTTATCCAGCGTCTATGTGGAAATCACACAGCTGTTACGATAAAAAGCGATTCCAGTCGAATGCTTATTAGTTATGTCAATCGTCATGGTGCCACTAAAGGGTTTCGCGGTTTTATCGCTGATTTCAAAGGTAAGTCGTAAATTATTTCTCTTGTTTTTTTCACCCACACACAAAGTGTATGCAACAAACAAATTATGGAATGCCTATAGTGTATAATGTAGGCACAAAGCTAATGTACTCGACTTGACGGCGGTCGTCGTTGTTGTTGTTATATTAACAGTTAAGGAAATGAGGCAAACAGGTGTCTTTAATAGACCAGAGCATAAGCAAAGGCACAGTGGGGGATATGGTATAAAAAATAACCATCCCCCCATTACGTTATCTCTTATACATTAATTATAGCCTTACCATACGGGTAAGAGGGTATATATCATTTGATACGACCCAAAAGTGTAACACATAGAAGGAATCACTTAAGACCCTAAGTTTCTTTGAAACAAATTCGATTCATGACTTTTTAAGTCGTTTGAGCCATGTCCGTATGTCTGTCTGGCTGTCCGGGTGGTACGCTCGATAACTTTCGAAAGACGCAACCAATTGATTTAAAACTTTGCACGAATATATATTTTCCCTAAACTACTTGCGGTATTGCATATGGGCTACATGGTCACGACCCTTCTGGTACCTCCCATACAAATGTACCACTAAGTCCACTTTAGAAATGCTTTAATAATATCAATACAGCTAAAACGCGATCGTGCCCAAATTGTGTATTTAGTAAAGCTTAGTTAGGATAAAGTATTGGAGAAAAAACTGGAAGTCTAGCCACGCCCCTCCTGATACCTCCCATACAAGTGTACCACTCCGCCCACTTTAGAAATACATCAATATACTAGAAAATTTTATGTATTACTGAGGGTGAGGGTATATGTAAGTCGGGTTTCCCGTCTGAAACTTTCTTACTGGTTTATGTAGCCTATGATGGGCGGTGCCACGCCCTTTTTACCACCTTACAGGCAGAGTTTCCTAAAATTCCTTCTTAATCGTCCTTATACCTCTAATGGCTCGTGAAATATGACCGACTGAAATTTTAGTTTGTGTGGGCGGTGCCACGCCTCCCATTGTCTAACTATGTTTTTATGTGGCCTATGATACGTTGTACAAATGGTTGCAAATGCTCCAGTGCGAAAAGTCTTCGCCAATAAACTCGATGGACGGCGCAGAAGGGGTCGACAAAAACTTCGTTGGATGGACCAGGTGAAAGAGTTGTTATCTAACCTTGGCATAACCAACTATCTACGGAGCCCTACGAATTTCTGTAACAAACAGTAAAAATTTCATTGCAATCGGTCCATTTATTTGGCCGATACAACGATTTTTTAAAAAGGGGCGTGGCACCACCCTCTTTCCACAAATAAGTAATTCTCTTGTACGACCTACGTATGTACCAGTTCTCAACTTATAATGGTTTATAAGATGCAGCCATTTCAAAATTCGAGCTGTATGGGGCTGTGCCACGCCCATTTTACAATCTACAGTCCGAATATCCAAAAATTCCTAATGGCTCGTGAGATATGACCGATTCAAATTTTGATTTGTTGTGAGGTTCCCAATTCACTAGTCCCCAAATGCCTCCTAATACTGATACCTTTAACACCTATAGCTTTTGTACAATTCACTCAATATTTTTCTCATAGCCACCCACTGTGCAATAGTCTGAGGCTTCTCCTACACTACGGCTGTTATTAAATTTGGCGACAGAATTTGTTGAGTTTTTGTTGTTTCTCCCGCCAACATTATTAACAACAACTGTAGTCTATGTATATGAATATAAACAATTTTCGCACTTACATACACACATACATACATACACTACGCACTAATACACACATTGTATAAAATATAGATTCCTATACTTAGGTTCCTCCAAGGGGCCAATAACAATTTTTGCAGATCCTTTCAACACGGATGTTAATAATGGCGAATTTTCGACAGTTTATTGCTTCCCTAGGGGAGTTTGAACATTTAAGTGTGGGTGCTCATTTGTGGGTATGTGTGAAAGTGTGTGCGTTTGAATAGGAAGTAATTTTTGGAACAAAATCGCTTTGCTCGACACAACACAACATTAGAAATTAGTTTCAGGCTATTAAACAATAATGCTCATAATTATGATTTATAAATGTTGTTTATGTTCAGTGATGAACTCAACAAATTGTTTATTTATGACATTGCAGCAGCTAATGGCAAAAAAGGATTCCATGGCGAGCACTTAATAGACTTTTAGTGTTAAGGGATACTAGCTAGACAGAGTGAGGTGAGGGAGGCTGAGTATTTTTAAGAGTGAGAAATGTGTTTTAAATGACCAGTTGGTTTTGTAACTGAAACTATAAATAATTTTTGAAATAAAACTAATAGGCTTAGCGGTCATTGCTTTAATAGGAATAATTTAACATACTGAGTTTCAAATATGATTTAATTCAAATTTGTCTAAAATTTAATTTTAAGTATTAATATTCAAATTTATACGATGTTTAGCCTTATATATCACGTACGGTACTCAGATATCAGTTTGAATGGAAACAAAATCCAGTTACAAAATTTTTAGGATAGTTAAAGTGTCACATTTTCAAAACAACAAGATTCTGTTAAATGTTTTCTTCTTTGAATTTTTACAGTGGAATATTTTCTAAAATGTGTCTATATCTTTGACTTAACTTTACAACTAGCGGCACCTACTTGTTTATCGACGAATGCGAACGTCACTTTTAGAGAATGCCGATTGACACTATACTGCTAAGTTACTGCCATCGAACATTTTTGTATATTAGTTACAGTATTTTTGGTGCAACTTCTTTAGAATTATCCATCAGTAGCCGCCTGCAGAAGGAAACCCAAACGTTTCGATCTTTTGCGCTCCGTAGATAGTTCGTCACACCAAGTTTTGATAACATACCTTTCACCTGGACCATTCAAAGAAGTTATAGTCGCCCCCTCCTGCGGCATCCATCGAGTTTATTACCCAAGAATTTTCGAGCTGCAGCATTTTCATACATTTGTACAACGTGTCTAAGATAGCGCATTCGGTCTATTTGAATTCGCTTGACTACATCGATTTCGTTGTACAGCTTATGGTTCATTCGACGACGGTACTCGCCGTTAATAATGATGGGCTCAAATATTTTGCGAAGTATTTTTCTCTCGAAAACTCCCAGAATAGATTAATCCGCCTGCGTCATTAGGATCAGTGTCTGGTAGAGTTGGATCTTTGTTCATCGAGACAGGGTTTTGTCATTAAATTACTTGCTTAGCGCATAGTAGCAGCGGTTTTCGCTCAATACTCGTCTCCTGATTTCCATGCTAACATTATTATTTTTGTTTACGGCAAAGCCAAGATAGACAAAATCGTTTACCAGTTCAAGGTTATAGGTGTCAACCTTCACGCAACGTCCCAGAAGAGTATACTTTTTCTTCGTTGAAACAAATAACTTGGTTTTGTCCTCATTTATCACTTGATCCACTTCCACCGACTGCTTTTAAAGCTCGAAGAGGTCGCAGTAACATCCTTCAATCCACGGCCATTGATTATGATATCATACGCATACGCGAGCAGCATGTGACTTTTGTTAAAAATGGTGCGAGTCGTGTTTACAGCTGTCTTCCGCATGATCATCTCCATTATGATGTTAAAAAGAGATCGCATGACAGGCTATCGCCTTGTCTGAAGCCTCGCTTGGTACGAAACGAATCTGCTAGATTTGTGCCCTCATTTATTTATCCCTTAAAGACGTATCAGCTTCGCGGGGATACCATACTCAGCCATAGCATATAATAGTTTCTGACGTATCGGACTGTCGAATGCAGCTTTGAAGTCGATAAACAGATAGTAGGTGTCGATCTGCATTTATTGGGTCTTCTCCAGGATTTATCGTAGTCGATCGTGGATTTACCAGTTCTAAACCCACACTGATAACGTCCAATCAGCTTAAAAAGCTCTGCCGGCAGTCCGACGGCTCCCACAGCTTTGATTTAATTAAGCCGTGCAATTGCTGTGGTCATAGAATTCGCTATATGCTGCCACAGCGTGTCGAGGGTGTTGGTTCGCAGTTTTTGAGAGAGTTGTAGTAGGCATTGGCTATCTCGGTGATATGCAGCTTAGTAATGCATAGCTTCCTTTGCTACCGCGTGCGTACCTTGGCTACAACTAGGTGGAGATTCAAGTCAATATGTGTATGCACACCCGTCCGCTTGAGACATGTCATCAGGTTGCGGGACTCTGGTTCCACTCACTGCCATGTGTTTCTTGCTGACGAAAGTCCCAATCCGTTATCGGAGATGCTGTGTGTAGACTGAATTTTCGTAATGTAAAAAATATTTCGCCTTTATGCGAATATTGAATATTCGGTCATTTATTGCGTTTAATCGCGAGAAGAGAAGTCGAAGTCTCTTACCGACTATGAATCCACTTCCAAATTCGAGTCTTTCTGCATGGCAGCTATAAGAGTTGTTACACTTCATTCGTCGTGTACATCCCTGTCCCATCTATCGCATGTCCTACGGCGGTGATGTCAGCCTTGTATTTGTCAAGGATATCCGCCAGTTGGATAAAGTCACCATCTCTGTAGTGAGTTCGGACATTCCAGGTACATATCCTTTACTCGAGGTTCTATAATGTTTGCGGGAGTCTTCATCATTTTGGCGGTTTTTATTTTTTCTTTTTGCTTCCAAAATAGTTATTTTTTTAAGGAGAGTGGCTTTTTAGACTACTGATCCTAGTTTCTTGTGGCTGCCAAGGCAACTAAACAAAAAAGGTTTATGAATGATTAATATTCAATAAAATTTCAAAAAATGATATTAATCAATAAATGATGAAGAGATATTGAATATTTAATATATTACCTTGAAACCGCAAAGTTTTTGGATTTTTTCACCATTTTTTTAAACTTAAAGAAGTTTGTTTTAAATAATTAATTAGGATACCCTAAAGTTAATGTAATTTTATACAGAAAGTGCACGTTTACATGAGTAAAACGCATATGTGTTTGTAAAAAATTTTTACACAGTGGATAAGTTATTCTAGTTTTACGATGAATTAAATTTTATTTCCTTTTAATTTAGTTTTTGTTCTTCTGAAAAAAGGGATTTGGGGAGATAAGCCGTTGCTTGTGAAAACCACAGATATAAGAATAAATCGATTTTTGCATGACACTCAACAACGAATATATTTTCCTGCTATGTCCTTCGAATAACCAGTTTGACGATGAGACGATGAAAATCACCCATCATGTATTTGGATTCCGTATTCATCACTGGATTAGATTTATTTAGTTGCAAAGCATATTCCATATATGTTTTTTATTTAACGACTTTTACAGGAAGTCTCCTATTCCTATTGCTATTCCTATTCCTATTCGTGTTCTTATTCCTATTCTTGTTTCTGGTCCAGTTCCTTGCCGATCCCGTTTTCTGTTCCTATTCCTATTCCTAAACCTATTCGTCTACCTATACCTATTCATTTTTCCATTCCTATTCCAAACCCTATTCTTCTTCCTATTTCTATTTAGTTATACTTATTACATTTCTATTCCTAAAATTGAGTTCAAATTTGTTCTCCCATATTTTCAATCAATCTAAATTTTAAAAACAAACTTTTAATCTTAATAATATTCTCTTCTCTTTTTCAGTTGTCTGTGGCGGTGAAATCTTTCTAACCGACGATCGTCGCATAGACTCGCCCAACTATCCCTTGGAGTACTTTCCCGATATGGAATGTGTGTGGCGCATCACAGTGCCAGATAATCATCAGGTTGCTTTAAAGTTCCAGTCGTTTGAATTGGAAAATCATGATAATTGTATCTATGACTATGTTGAGATACGAGATGGCAACAGTACCGACTCGGAATTAATAGGCATATTTTGCGGATATAAATTGCCACCGAATATAAAGTAAGTACTTTTATAGATAGTTTAAGAAGAAATGAAAAAAACAGTGTGTGGACAAAAAATAGACAAAATAAAAATTATCGTTAGGTTTACATTGAACATGGCTATTTTCGGTTGACATCCATCTGTTTGATGTCATAACAATAAGTAATAGCCTATTATTTAATATAAGGATTATTGAGACATATATGAACCAATTGAAATTGAATGCGCGAAGTGTGATTAATTTTAAAGAATAAATTCTGACATTTACTTTTTACAAATAATTTCATCCAAATGTTGCTCATTGTCTTACGACATTTATCCGTTACAATTGAGCCTAATTTGTATCAGATAACAAAAAGTCCCTTACCTTAGTGCGGTAGCTTTCACCATTGACCTACAACATTTTACTATCCGACATCATATTAAAAGAAATAGGGACCGATGACTCTAACGACCCATTAATCTCAGCGAACAGTGCATGGGATTAAACGATAGTCCGAGAATTTCTTCGGGTTCCTCATCAGCTCAAAAAAGGCGGATCTTCATTGAGCTGACTTAAATGTAAAACAAGGTTCATGCACGACAAATTGTCGAATGGTACTGAAGAAACCAATGATGACACCAATGATGAAGATTTTCTATATCTGGGCCACCAGCAGGAGATAAAAGAGAAAATTGTATTAGGCAGTAGTAGTTGGGAAGGTGTAATTCTGAGACGATTTAAAGAGTCCATCTTTCCGCCTGTCCCTGAGATTTTGTATGCATGCTTTCGGGATGACATTTTGTATGCAATCTTCTATTCTTTAAGTGGAGGTTTAAACTACTCCCACCTCCCATACAAACTCCCCCTATTTGGGGGTGTCCTGCTGTCGGTCCCCTTGGTTACAACAGTAGTTTAAGAGCTTTAGAACTGAAATTTAGTATACAGTTTACTATCCTCTTAACTAATAGATTTCTAAGGAGAGCAAGATCAGGCAAAAACTACTCCCATCTCCCATACAAACACTTATATTTTGGGGGTGTCCGTCTGTCTGTTCCCGCAATTACATTCAAAGTTTATGAGCTATCAAGATGAAATTCTAAACGGAGGTTAAGTTCTAACATGATCAAGTTTGGACAAGCTACCACCACCTTTCATACAAACTACCCCATTTTGGGGGTAATCGTCTGCCTTTCCCCCCGATTACAGCCGTTTTTTGAGAAAGGTTAAATTACACAGTGCAACACACTTTTTCGGGGGTGAACCAAACCAATACCAAACGATAGCATTTGACCACAGTAACAAATCCCTAAACTCCATTTTGCTCCACTACGTCACAAATTTTTGTATACGGTGGGTTAAAGTTGGATTTTTTTGGTCAAAAGTCGAATCAAAGAATATGAAAAATCATCTGTAAAAATATGTTTGGGGTATTTCATGTCTTCGGAGACCTATATTAAAACAATCAGGGGAATATTTTCTCGGAACATTTCAACCCTCTAGCTCCCACCCGAACGGGTCATTTTAGGCCCAATTTTGAAAAACTGTTTCAAAGTCAACTTTGGACGGAGGTCAAGGATTAGAAATATTCTCCGGAAAATTTCACTAAGAGTCACCGAAGACATATAACCTCTACGAGTCAAAGGTTCCAAAATAAAATCAAAATGAAATGTTAAAAAGTCTATTTTTGAGCAAACAGTGCAACGCACTTTTTCGGGAGTGAACTAAACCAATATCAAACGATAGCATTTGACCTGAGTAATAAAACCGTAAACTCCATTTTGATAAACTACGTCACAATTTTTGTATACAGTGGGTTAAAGTTGGATTTTTTAAAAAAAAAAGTCAAATAAAAGATAATGAAAAATCATGTGTAAAAATAGATTTGGGATAGTTCACGTCTTCGGAGACCTACATTAAAATTTTCCGGGGAATATTTCCTCAAAACATTTTAACCCTCTATCTGCAACCCATTTTGAACATTTTGAGAAATTTGACTTTTGACTTAAAATCATTGTTAGGGTAGGAGCTGGAGGGTTCAAATGTACTGATGAAATGTTGCTCTGAAAATTTTAATGTGTTTCCTCAGACATGAACTATCCCAAACCTATTTTTAAACATGATTTTTAATTTTCTTTTATTTGACTTTTGTCTAAAAATATCCAACTTTAACCCACTGTATACAAAAATTGTGACGTAGTTTATCAAAATGGAGTTTAGGGTTTTATTACTGAGGTCAAATGCTATCGTTTGATATTAGTTTAGTTCAATCCCGAAAAAATGGGTTGAACTGTTTGCTCAAAAATAGACTTTTTAACATTTCATTAACATTTCATTTTGATTTTATTTTGGAACCTTTGACTCGTAGAGGTTATTTGTCTTCGGTGACTCTTAGTGAAATTTTGCGGAGAGTATTGCTATCGAAGATTCTAATCCTTGACCTCCGTCCAAAGTTGATTTTAAAACAGTTTTTCAAAATTGGGCCTAAAATGTCCCGTTCGGGTGGGAGCTAGAGGGTTAAAATGTTCCGAGAAAATATTCCCCTGATTGTTTTAATATAGGTCTCCGAAGACATGAAATACCCCAAACGTACTTTTACAGAAGATTTTTCATATTCATTGATTCAACTTTTGACGAAAAAATCAAACTTCAAAAAAAAATCTGTGACGTAGTGGAGCAAAATTGAGTTTAGGGTTTTGTTACTGATATCGTTTGATATTGGTTTGGTTCACCCCCGAGACAATGATCATCAAATTGTGTCATAGTGTTATAAGATAAGCAACATCGGACAAATACTGCTCTCACCTGCCTTACAAACTCCCTCTTTTTGGGGGTGTCCCTCTGTCTGTCTGTATTTTAAAAGCTATGGAACTGACATGTGGAATACAAGCTTCTTTCCTCTGAGCGAAAGTTACGTTTCAAGAATAATAAGTTCAAACAATAAGTTCTTCCACCTCCTATACAAACCCCCTTTTGGGAGCTTCCGTCTGTTTGACCCCGCTATCTCAGTCGTAGTTTAAGAGTTCTCGAGCTGGAATTTTGTACGCAATCTTCTTTTCTCTAAGTGAAAGATAAGTTTTAAAATGAGCAAGATCGGACAAAAAGTACTCCCACTTTTTGAAAGTATTCGTATATTAGCGCTGAAATTTTGTATGCGAGCTTCTATCCTCTAAACGGAGGTCAGGTTTCAAGGTAAGCAAGATCGGACAGAAATTACTTCCACCTCCCATACAAACACCCCTTTTTGGAAGAGTCCATATGTCTGTCCCCCCCACTTCCAGCCGTAGTTCAAGGGTTAACGAGCTGAAATTTGATATATGTACAACCTTCTATTCTCTAAGCGGAGGTCAAATTCCAAAATGAGTAATATCAGATAAAAATAACTTCCACCTCATATACAAACTCTATCTTCTAAGCAGAGATAAAGTTCCAAGTTGATCAAATTAAGATAAAAACTACTTCTACCTCACATACATACTCCTTTTTTTTTGGGGTTGTCCGTATGTTTGTCCTCGCGATTACAGCCGTAGTTTAAGAGATATCGAGCTAAAACTTGGTATGCGTACTTCTATCTTTCTAGTGCAGGTTAAATTATAAGACGAGCTAGATCAGACAAAACTACTCCCACCTTACATACAAGCTCCCTCGTTCTGGTTGTTAAAATATGCATTAAAAATTCTCAGGTCATATAAACAATACTAGCTCAGTATTTGACATTTTAGTAGTAATAATAATAAAATGAATGTGATCGGCTAAAATTAACATCCACTTCTCATACAAAATCTCCATTACGCAAGGGGAAGGTGCAAGTTGTAGCGCATATAACTAGTTTTTTCTCACCATTTATACTTTTAACCACTCAACAAAATAAAAAATATGTCAAAATTATAA
This sequence comes from Muscina levida, assembly GCA_964034835.1. Lineage (NCBI taxonomy): Eukaryota > Metazoa > Arthropoda > Insecta > Diptera > Muscidae > Muscina > Muscina levida. Next base: position 169,239,686 of record OZ035880.1, on the reverse strand, counting down.
TGTCCAATATTATTCGAATCATCTTTTTAAATTTTTTAAAATTTTGTCATCCAAATCATATTGTAGTGCCTTAACAGTTTCAAAACTATACATCAAATTCACAACTTATTTTAAGCATAACAACTCTTACATACATTTATATCATTATCTGCTTCTTTCTTTTCTTTACATTTCTCTTCATCTTTTTAATATAAAAAAATGACTAGATTCTAACCCCTTTTAAACTCTCTCTTCCTTGCAGGACGAATACCAATCAAATGTTTTTGAAATTTGTATCCGATGGTACTGTACAAAAAGTTGGCTTTTCCGCTGTCTTCATGCAGGAAGTCGATGAATGCAAATTTGCCAATCATGGCTGTGAACACGAGTGCATCAATACACTGGGTAGCTATCAATGTGGCTGCCATGCGGGCTATGAATTACAGGCGAATGGCAGAACATGCGAAGGTTTGTACACATATGGCTGTCATTGTAGTGCTGTGATATGGTTTAACAATTTAACTATTTCCGTTATCTACTTTTTCAGATGCTTGTGGCGGTGTTATCGATGCTAGTAACGGTACCGGTTTAGTGAATTCCCCCTCTTGGCCCGATGTTTATCCCATTTCGAAGGAATGTGTATGGGAAGTTGTGGCACCACCAAATCATGCTGTGTTCTTAAATTTTACCCATTTCGATTTAGAGGGCACCAAGTTTCAATACACGGAATGTAATTATGATTACTTGGTAATCTATTCGAAACTGCGAGATAATCGTCTAAAGAAAATTGGCGTATATTGTGGCCGTGAGATACCGCCTTTGATTAATTCCGAACAGAGTATTTTACGTTTGGAATTTTATTCGGACAAATCTGTACAACATACAGGATTTTCAGCGAGATTTGAATTAGGTAAGTTTGGTAAAGAAATATATTTGTACATTTCATAATAAATTTGTTGTTGTTAAAATATTTATTTTTATATACATATTTATGTATAAGCTTGCACTGATTGTTAATGGCACACGAACGGAAATCTACAAAATCTAAGTCGATTTAAAGATGACCGTCTGTTTTCGCGATTACAGCCGTTGTTTATGATATAGAGCTGAAATTTAGAATGCAAACTTTTGTCTTCAAAGCGGAGGATAAGTTCCAGGATAAGATGGATTTGTCAAAAATTTCTTACACCTCCATACAAATTGCCCCTTTTTTGTGTCTGTCCCTGCAATAACAGCCGTAGTTTAAGAGCAATCGTGCTAAATGTATCCAAGCTTCTCAACCCAAAGCGGATGTTGATTTCTAAGCTGAGCCTGATCGGTCAAAAACCACAAAATTGCTCTTTCGGGGGTGTCCGTCTGCCTGTCCCCGCAATTACAGCAGTATTTTAAGATATATCGAACTGAAATTTAGAATGGAAACTTCTGTCCTCACCGCGAAGATTAAGTTTTAGGATGAGTAAGACCAATCGGAAATTACTCCTACCTCCCATACAAATTTCCCCTTTTTGGGAATGTCCGACTGTCTGTCCCCGCGGTTATAGCAATAGTTTAAGAGCTATCGATCTGAAATTCGGTAGCAAAATTCTATTTTCTTAGCAAAGGTTAAGTTCTAAGATGTGCAAGATCAGACAAAAATCTTTCCCACCTACCATACAAACTCCCCCTTTTTGGGGATTTCCGTCTGTCTGTCCTCGCGGTTACAGAAGTAATTTAAGAACTATCGATCTTAAATTTGTTCTGCAAGCTTATAGCTTCTAAGTGGAGGTTAAGTTCTAAGATGAGCAACATCAGACCAAAACCACGCCCTCCTCTAATACAAACACCCCCTTTTAGGGATGTCCGTCTGTCTGTCGCCGCAAGTTTAATAAATATTTAGCTGAAATTTTATATGCAAGCTAATATCGTCTAAACGGAGGTTAAGTTCTAAGATGAGCAAGATCAGTCAAAAACTTCTCATACCTCCCTTACAAAATCCATCTTTTTGGGTGTGTCCGATTACAGCAGCAGTTTAAGAGCTATCGTTCTGAAATTTGGTATGCAAGCTTATACCTTCTAAGCGGATGTTAAGTTCTAAGATGAGCAAGATCGGGCAAAACTATTTCCACCTCCATTTCCGTGGATATTTCCCCGCAATTACAGCCGTAGTTTATAAAATATTCAGCTAAAAATTGATATGCAAGCTTATATCTTCTAAGGGGAGGTTAAGTTCTAAGACGAGTAAGATCGGAGAAAAACCACTCCCACCTCCAATACAACAAACCCGTTTTGGGGAATGTCCGTCTGTCTGTCCCAGCGATTACAGCAGTAGTTTAAGAGCTATTGATCTGAAATTTGATATGCAATCTTATATCTTCTAAGTGAAGGTTAAGTCCTAAGATGAGCAACATCAGAGAAAACCCATTCCCATTTCCAATACAAATATCCCTTTTTGGGGAATGTCCGTCTGTATGTCCTTGCGGTTACAGCTGAAGTTTAATAGCTATCGATCTGAAATTTTGTATACAAGCATCTATCCTCTATGTGGAGGTTAAGTTCTAAGATGAGCAACATCGGTTAAGATCAACCTTCCATACAAACTCCACCTTTTTGGGGGTTAAAACATTCATAAAAATATTCCCAGCTCATATAAACAAACTGCGGAACATTAAAATTTAATTACCTTGTAGTGTTAGGCAAAGCTTCAAAAAACAGAAACACAGGCCACACCCCTTCTGGTACCACCCATATATAATACCGATTTCACTTATATACATTTACATTAGGGCGGCAGCGAAATGTATCAACGATTTTTTTCGGAAATTTAAAAATGAGCTACTGGAATAGTGCCACGATGTAAAAAATACATGACGGAAATTTAAGTAAGATCGTACCCTAAAGAGGTCAAAGGTCAGATACATAGTAAAACCGTAGTTAAACCTATGTTTTTTTTTCTAATATTCTAAAAAGGAATTGCATTTATTTCTTGCAAATATGTAATAGTCAAATATTGATATTTGTAGGCGGCGCCTCGGCTCTTTTTGCTAACTTGGTTGCAAATAGTCTGCCGTATCTCTACTATACTGTGAAATTTTGAAGACGATCAAACTATTATTATAGCTGTTATAACGGTTTTTTTAAATGGGGCGTGGCACAGCCCACTTCCAATCTGGCTGTAATTCATACTGTACCAACAACATACACCAAATATCATCTTAATAACTCTTATAGTTCATCATATACAGCCGTTTAACGTTTTTATACCATGCCCACTAATCCCACTACGCCCATTTTTTGTTGGATCACGAACTTTGCTGCCCAATGCATCCACACGAAATTTTCAAGGCACTTGGAGAAACAGTCCTTTAGATATTACGGTTTCAAAAAATAGGGTCCAAAGGGCGGGGCCACGCCCATTTGATACATCAAAAAAGCAAGTACCATATTTTCATCACCGCAAACAGACAAACACAAACTCATTGTCATATATATAGATTTCAACTTTAACCTTTTTGGGGCACGGCTTAAAGTTGCCCGATTTTGCTCAAATTTTGACCAGAGCCGTTTTATATCAACTGACACAATATTCGGCTCGCCATTACCGAAAATCCAAAGTTGAATCTTCGCTGTCATCCTTATTTACATACATACCTTTTGAACAAAGTGAAGTTTAGCATAAGGTAATCACCTGTGACATCTGCCTCAAACAAGAACATGGGCTCTATCTTCCAGCCCCTATCTAGTACCCCCTATACAAACTGACATATGAATCCCCACAACTTACAAAACAGAAAGTTGCAGGCTAATATGAGTTTATCAGTGTTATTATCCTGTACTAGTACTAGTGCGGCAATACCTCAGAAAACCGAAACACATACCACACCCTTTCTGATGCCTCTCATACAAATTAACGAATTCAACATCAGTGATAGGCATCCCATAGCCTCGCGGTGCCGGCAATACTCGTTTTTTTCACACACAGACGATCGGCAATCCACACGTACTCGAAAGTTTTGTTTCATTTTGTTGATACATAACAAATTTGCTGCTTTGCAACAGTACGAAATCTTAAGCACAATATGCCCTATAATCGGGAATAAGTCTTAGAGTGAGGTTAGGCGTAAGTCTGTGTTGGTTTGTACTTCGTTAAACCCAATATTTAACAACATATATATCTTTTTTATTTTAACATTCTCATCACCCTTTTAATTTCCCATTTTTGTTTTACTTTCAGACACCGACGAATGCAGCATTAACAATGGCGGCTGTCAGCATCATTGTCGCAATACCTATGGCTCGTACATTTGCAGTTGTCGCAATGGTTATACATTGCACGAAAACCGTCATAACTGTACTGAAACCAAGTGTAAATTTGAGATAACCAATCCGTATGGCGTCATCACCAGTCCCAACTACCCAGAGGAGTATCCGCGCAATGTCTATTGTTATTGGCACTTCAAGACGACTCTGGGTCATCGGCTGCAATTGACATTCTTTGATTTTGAAATGGAAAATCATCAAGAATGCATATACGATTCGGTGGCCGTGCATGATGGCAAATCTGAGAATAGTTCTACACTGGGTATATATTGTGGTGGCCGTGAACCGTATGCAGTGGTAGCGTCATCGAATGAAATGTTTATGGTTATGAAAACGGATGCAGGATTGCAGAGGAAAGGCTTTAAAGCTATATACTCGACAGGTAATGTTGTTTTGTTTAAAACCCTAAAAACAATTAACTTATGTGTGTTTCTTACTTTCTTTTTTCGTTTCAGAATGTGGCGGTTATTTAAGAGCCACTAACCGCACCCAAACATTTTTCTCCCATCCTCGTTTTGGCTCCCGGAATTATAAACGCAATATGTACTGCAATTGGCGCATACAGTCCGATGCCGAGAGTAGTGTTCGAATTAAATTTACACATTTCGAAATTGAACACTCGGATAGATGTGACTATGATTCGGTGGAGATCTCGGAAGAGCAAAGTTTTCAGCGCAATACCCATCATGGCACCTACTGTGGCAATAGAGTAAGTTTTAAAGATTTCTTTCATACTCCAATATGTGTTTTTAATAATTTTTGTTTTTCTTTTCCTTCTTCCAGAAACCCCCTGTGATCGTCTCCTACACTGACACTCTACTCATACGCTTCCAAACGGATGAAACCAATTCCTTTAAAGGCTTCTCTATACAATTTGTAGCCGTTGAACCACCTGAAGATGATATGGATTATGATTTTATGTCTGTTACACCCTTTCCCGGGTACATGAAATCTGTCTACTATTCTAATTAGATATCTTAATGTTTGGGGGGAGGTTAAATTGTTCCCCCTTAAGGGTGGTTTAGTCTGTCAAGGCCCGAGTTAAGTGTCCAGTTGCTGCCGCTTATTGTTTTGTTCATTAATTAATTTGATATTTGAATTATTACTTATAATAGTTGTTGTTTATTATTATTTTGTGTATAATTGAAATATAATGTAAATATTTATTAGATTGCCTGAAAATACTATTGTACAAAAAATAACCCAATCACCGATCCGTAAATTTTTGTGATTTATGTTTTGCGAGTGTAGATATGTAAATGAGATTGTTGAAATCCATAAATAAAAGTAATTGAAAAAAAGAATATGTTTGGTATTTAGTTTTAATTAAATATTGAGTGGAAGCGATTTTCAATTCAATTTAATTTTCAAAACAGCGATTAACACCGTTAGCAAAACTGTCTTGAGTGTACTAAGGGTTGATAGGATTTAAATATTTTTTGTGGATATAATAACATTACTTTATTGTTAACATGAGAACTTAATGTCAGTGTAACATTCTTAGCCAACTACTTGGTTTTTTTTTATATAAGGCTTCACACCATCACCACCACTTCGTTTTAAAATTTCAAGGCCTGATGTTATTTGATACGACAGAAAATTTACCACCCAGAACGAAGCGATTCAAGTACCAAGTATGGATATTATGTATGTCTGTTCGGCTGGCAGGTAGTCACGACAACTCTAGTATATATTAAATGTTCAACAATTTGTCCTCAGACTTGTTGGGTGATGAAAAATTGTCTGGTTAAATCTTAATAGGGAAAATCTACTGTTTGAAATGCTTTGTAGCATTTAGCCAGGCCACGAACCTTAAAAAGTTGCGACTACTCGCCGCTATATGCCGGCAATGTACTCTTCGGTACAAAGTACTTTCTTTTCTACAAAGTAATTTTTGTGCTAGAAATAAAATTACTTTTTGGTACAAAAAGAGTCCTTTGGTACAAAAGGTACTTCGGTACTTTGTACCGAAATGTTCAATAAAATAACTCTGGTGCAAAAAAAAGTACTTTGTGCAACAAAAAAAGTGCTTTTGAGCTAATAAAAGTACTTTTTGGTACAAAAAGTACTTTGTACTTACATTTTATGTACTTTTCGATACAAAAAAGTACTCTGGTACAAAAAAGGGAATTTGTGCAACAGTGAAAGTGCTTTTGGGCCATTAAAAGTACTTTTCGGTACAAAAAAGTACTTTAATACAAAAGAAGGTACTTTGTACCAAAAAGTACATTAAAAGCACATTTTGGTATTTTCTTGCATTTCGATTTTATTATTATTATATTGCCACAAATTTTCAAATTTCAGGAAAAGAGCAGCCCGAGAGCTCATTTAAAATTTTGTGTTTCCAATTTTGAGGAAAAGAGCAGCTCGCGAGCAAGCCGATACAAACCCTGGTTTTGATTTTTCAAATCAAACTAAGAAACACTCGTGCTAACAACCCGCTAAAACATTGCAATAGTTCGTAAGTGGTGAAATCACTACTTACTAGAGGACCACCTGTACTTTCCTTACAAACCCTAAGCAATGCATTTCATCAGTTCGTTTTTCGTATAAAATACGAGTCAATCGCCACCACATCATTCCCCTTGATAACGGTGTTTACACAGGTACCCATGCTAGGGGTGGTGATATGAATACCAAGAAAAACTTAATTTCCCTTTCCCTGAGTTGTAAAAGAGAATTTTCTATTTTTAGTTTCACCTACTTGTTTACTTTTCCTAGACATTTTTCACTCGGTGGTTCGGCGTTCGTTTACAATAGGGTCATTCAAGTAAGTACCCATGTAGGAGTAGTCGGTAGTTCAAGCTTGGCCAATCGATACCTCCAGAACTGTAGGGAATAAACTATCCTCTCTAAATTAGAGCTTGAAATAATTGTCTTTCTCCTGCGTGTTGTTAAAAAAAAAACCACTCATCCATTGATAAGATGCGAAACTGTCGCGAAAAAACTATGGATCGATATAATAGATAGAGACACCAACTCACTCGCGAAAATTAGGTTCCATAGGCTCGAGCAAATTGTAGGGGAAATGTTTTAAAGGACGGACAATGTTGATCGTATTTTGCGCGCGGAAGTAGGAGATTTAAAAGAAAATCCTGGGAATGGGGTATTTTATAATTTGAGTCTTTCTGATTGTTATTTATTTGGGAATAACCAGAAGCTTTCTTTGTAGGTTCCCGAGCAGCTCACAACGTTCGAGAGATCACTTATTCCCCGAGAAATGCCACTGAAGATCCGTTTAGTGGTAGCACATGTGAGAAGGTGCAATATAGAGTAACCTAATGACAAGCTACCATCGATGCGTCTTTGGCAGCCCCAAGAAACTAGGATCGGGCGCGGTGGCCTAATAAGCCACTCTCCGAACATTTTACAGAGATGGTGCCTCTATCCAACTGGCGGAAGTCCTCGACAAATACAAGGCTGAAAACACCGCCATACAGGAAATGCGATGGACGGGACAGGGATGCACACGTCGAAATTCGAAATAACTGTGACATTTTTTACAGCTGCCAATCAGAAAGACACGAATTTGGACGTGAATTCATAGTCGTCAAGAGACTTCGACACCGGGTCTCGCGCTTTAACCCTGTAAGTGACCGAATAGCTACTATTCACATCAAGGCGAAATATTTTTATATTACGCTGATTTGTGTAAACGCCCCAACGGAAGACATAGGCGAAGATATTAAAGAATCTGCACATGACATTAAAATTGTTCTGGGAAATTTTAATGCTAAAGTAGGAAGGGTAGATGCTCTTAGTTCAACTGTCGGAAAATTCAGTCTGCACAACAACACCTCCGAAAACGGATTAACACTGGTTAGTTTCGCGTCGGCAAGAAACATGGTTGTGAGTGTAACCAGATTCCCGCATAATGATATCCACAAGGCAACCTGGGTAACTCCCGATCAAAAAAAAGAAGAAATCAGATTGATCACGGGGTAATTGATGGAAGGCATGTCTCAAGCGTTATGAACATGCGTGTGATACGCGGTGCATATATTGACTCGTATCACCATCTAGTTGCAGCCAACGATTCATCAGTGATAAAAACGCTCGTAACCAAATGCAAAGGTGGCTAGACATCACAAAGCCAATGCCTATTCCAACCAAGTCTCTCAATTATTTCAAACAAATCCTCCTAGTTCTGATATTCCCGCCACCCAGTGGGGGCATATTGCGAATTCTATGACCACTGCCGCAATGATTGTAAGGGGTTATAAAAACTACGTTCACACAAGCCCTGGTACGATAAGGTGTTGCGAAATCTCTAAGGAAATAAATGCTGCATACAAGGCAAAACTGCAGCCAATGGCAGCGCGTGCGTTGACGCAGCGTTATAATAAGAAAAGGAGAGAGATGATACGCCTATTCAGGCGGAAAAAGCGTCTATGGAATTAGAGAGAGAGCCATGATATCGAAAACTATAGGGATGGGGGTAAGGACCGAAAGTTCTACAAAAGGTAAAAAGCAAAGAATTTGAAATAGGGAACCCATCTGTAAGGACAGAGACGGAAATCTGGTCACCGACACTCTGTGCTGCAAATATGGAGGAAACACTTTCCTACTCTGCTCGTTCCCTAAGGCAGCATAAGTGACGAAATCTCGCTAATCATGGACGATGGAGTCTACTCCACCATCGTGCCATGACGAGATTAGCACGGCAATTGCACAGCTTAAAAATAACAAAGCTGCAGAAGCTGATGAACTGCCGGCAGAGCATTTTGAAACCAGCGGTGATACGCTGGCATAATGGTTAGAATACCCGACTATCATGCGGAAGATCCCGGGCTCGATTCCCGCCTCTAGTCAAATGAGAATTGGAATCTGAGTGTTCTGTTTCCTTTGCTTAAGAAAGGCGATCCAAGTGTATGTACCAACTTTCGCGGGTTCAGCTTTTTACCTATTGCATACAAGTTCCTGTCAAGTGTGTTATGTGAAAGACTAAAGGCCATTCTTCCGAACCTTATTTTACCTTATCAGTGTGGTTTTAGACCTGTAAAATCCACGACCGACCAGATACTCACTGACTGACACGAAGTCTTTAGGCAAGGCGATAGTCTGTCCTGCGATCTCTTTAACATCGTAATGGAGATGATCATGCGGAAGGCTACAGTAAATACGACTGGTACTATCTTTAACAAAAGCAACATGCTGCTCGCGTTTGCCGATGATATTAATATCATTGACCGAGGACTGCGGGATGTTACTGTGACCTTTTCGAGCATGAAAAGCAGTCGGCAGAAGTGGGTTTATTCGTTCAAGACGCTTCGTGGACGTTTCCGGACAGTTCCGCCATAACCAAAAATAATAATGTCAGCCTGGAAATCAAAAAACGAGTTTTGATCGCAAACCGCTGCTACTGAGCAAGCGTTTTAATTACAATGCCTTCTCTCGACAAACGAAGATCATGCTCTATTCTGTGTGTTTTCGAGAGAAAAATATTTCACAAAATATTTGGACCCATCATTGTTAACTGCGAGTATCATCTTCGAATGGATCATGAGCAGTACAATGACATCGACGTAGTCAAGCGCGTTGAAATAGACCGAATGCGATGGCTTGGATAAGCTCCGGCTTGAAAAGTCATCGGTAATAAACTCGACGGGCGGCCAGGAGGGGGCGACGAAAACTTCAATGGATGGATAAGGTAAAAGAGCTGTTAGCTACACCTGGTGCGACTAACTATCTTAACTTTAAAACTTTATTTCCCCATTACACCCCATTAATAAGGTATGGGATGCTTCTCGCGATGTTGTGAATTAACACGCTTTCTATTTTAAATTCACAACAAACGGAACCTACATGTTTATCGACGAATGCGAACGTCAATGTTTGAGAAGCATTTACTAGACATGCCGATTGACTGGACACTTATACTGCGAAGTTGCTGTCGACAACATCGAGGGGGCCGGCAATGAAAGAACAATGTAGATGACTGGAGCCGGGAATCGAACCACGCATTTGCCGCATGTTCTAACCACTATGCCACAGCCGGTCAACTAACTATATACAGAGCACAAAAGAACGAAGCGCTTGGAATTCTTATATATGTGCGGCTACTAATAGATAAATTTCTGTTGCTGCTGTCAATTAAGAAGAAGAAGAATTAATTTCCCACAACTTACCTATTGTTACAAACTCCCCAAGTCCCTACTGGCTTGTAGTCGCAATATGTAAGTATTTATTTAAAATATATGATTTTTTATATACTTTTTATTATTTTTGTTTTATTTAAAGTTTATTTATTTACGTTTTTTTGTTTTGCATATTATTGATATCATTTTAAACATGAATATATATGTTTTTCTTGTTATACGTTATTTACAAAGTTGTCTTAAATGTTCAGGAAGAGGAAGTTCAGAAAATGAAAGGTCGGTAGTGAGTCAGTGAGAAGAGGGCGGGGGCTGTTTGTAAATGTTGTTGAAATACATTAAGTTGTTGTGGTGTTTGTTTGTTTTTTTTCGGTTTTTGCATAATTCTGATAGTTTTTATTTTGCACAGTGGCATCTAAGCCATTAAACAACGAATGCTCTTGGTAATTTGATGTCAATATCTGTTGCTTTAAATTTCCTCCGGATATGTCTTAACACTAGAGTAGCTGCTGTTGCTTTTTTGTTTCGAATGACACTGATAACATTTATTAAAACTTGGCTAATAGTAATAAGTGACTCTTGATAACTGGGCCTTAAAACTAATTGTTGTTGTTGTTATTAAATTGTGTGGTTACATTTTGGGGTTTTTTATTTTATTTAATAATGTTAGTATTTTGTTTATGTCATTTTTGTTTTATAACATCGACTTGTGTGTAGGTTTTTGTTAATTAGTACATATGTTTTATTAATTATTTATGTATAATTATTCATCATTTATTAGGAAATGGCACTCATTCTTGAAACTTGAAACTAAGGTCTCCACATACATAATTCACATGATTTTGAAACTTAAACTCTAATTTAGAAATAACTAAATGTTAATGTTTTAGTTTGTTGTTTTGTTTGTTATCCCTTCAAATGAAACTTTGGTAGGTTTTGCGCGTACATTTTGTCTTCTCGTCCTTTGTCTCTTCAGCTATTGAAAGCGTATTAAGTAGCATGGAATCCAGGCTGGAAGGTTTTCAGTAGATATTTTTACACAAACAGTTGGGAGCTGTGAAAAGAATTCCACCTCAAAGCGTTTTCAGTAGAAGAAGAGTCAAATTTACTGTGAGGGGGCGGGGTCGAAAATTGAGCAGTATCATGAGCTTAACGACGTCCCAAACCGAAACCGTAAGGCCTTGAATAGCTTTGGCCGCCATCCATGGTGGCACGCTTGCCCAGACCAAAACTGTAGGGACGATTGCGTTTGTCATCTAGAATAGAGAAAAGATATCAATTATAGTTTAATATTTTACACTCCTTGCCCCATTTTCATGTACATACCATTGCCACCCATGCCATTCATCATACCTCGTGCCGCCATCATGTTAGCATTATCGGCCATTTGTTCATAGTCTTCATAATCGAAACGTTTGCCCAAACCAAAGGAATAGGGTCTTGCCCGCTTGCCCAAACCGAAATTGTATACAGGCAGACGTTTGATGCCATTACCGCCATTAGTATAGGTGTAAGCTCGACGCCCTAGACCAAAAGCATAACGTTCCACCCGTTTATCCAAATTATCCTTAGCCACCTCACTATCTGCACTGCTGCCATCCACATTTGTGTTGAATAGCGAATTTACATTGTCCGAGTTGGCGCCTGATGTGGGGTCTTCATTGTAGTTGGGTTCACTGTAGGCCACACTCAACCAACAGGCCAACAACAAAAGGCTGACAAAACGTTTGTTCATGGCTGCTACTACTGCTTTCAGGGTGTGCACTTAGGAGTTAAAGCTGCAAGAGATGGGGTAAGGGGGACTAAAATTTATTGAAAATCTCTGTATAAATATAAATGTTTGGGTTATGCGGTTTACGTGTAATGATGCCTGACGGTCACTTAAAACGTGTTAATGTTGGTTGGTTGCTATTTTTTTCAGTTTCGTTGTGTTTTGTTTCGAAATGAACTTGTTAGGTGTTAAGAGATGAAATCACTGAGTTCTATATGGGGCAACATCGCAACGGTATAAGACAATTTATTGATTATTTTACGTTACCCCTCATTAGATTGCAATGAATACCAAATGGTTATGTGGCCAAATCTTTGAATTGTTCAACAAAAAACCACGCACAAATAATAATAATATGTTCACCTAATCCATCACTTTAAATCTCACAGTATACCACTTGCAAAACTTAATAAAAAAAATTAAAATATTGAAATTTTAAAAGATTTCGGTGGGCCAAAAATTCGTAGCAGCGCTGAGGAGCCGTGACGGGTGGGGTGGAAGGGTTACGAAATGCAAGATTGACTAATAAGAATTTAGCGAAATAGCCTTATCCAGCGCAGCTCAAAATGAGTTTTGTGTACGCCATTTCTACCGAAATAATCATTCTTGAACTATAGCGCAACGAAAATTTTTCTCTCAAATCAATATAAGGCTTAGAAATTAAGCTCCATCTATTTAGTTGATAAGAAGAATATTAAAGGATCCGACTAACCTAAAACTTGAAGGGCGTGCAAAAGCCTCTGTTCGTCAGCAACATAGACCCTCTATCGAAAGCGTTGTTGTGTCTTATATGTGCTCAGAATATATTTAAATCGAATGGTACAATCAACAATTGTGGTTTCAGCAAGATGAGCCCACCTAAAACGAAGCTTTGAGTGCAGTTCGCAAAAATGTTGGGCAGAAAGTGATATCCAAATGAGGTGACATTAACAAGTTACCTCATAACCTAGACTTATCCTCAATGGATTTGTTTCATTGTGAATACCTTAAAAGAAAAGTTGTTTCTAGTAACCCAATGTCCCCTGAGGAATTAATAGAATGTATTTGTGATGAAAGTGCAGAATATTTCATGAAACACCTGGTAATCTCAGATATCCTTCACCATTTATAAAACTAATGATAAAATAGTTATTTGCACTAAAACTATAGTTTATTACACTTTGTACCGCAAAAAAGGGAGTTTGTATGAGAGGTGGACATTACTCTCAGCCCATCTCTCTTTCATTTTTATCAATAAGTTTTTACTGAAATGTCAAATACTGAGCGTGAATTGTGTAATTTCGCTTGATAGATCTTAAATTAAGCTTGTAATCGCAGGGATAGACAGACGGCAACCCCCTAAAAGGGGGAGTTTGTATATAAGTTTGGAAAAGTTTTTGCTGATATTACCCAATTTAGAATATAACCTCAACTTAGAGCATAGTGCGGCAAATCTCGCTTTACGAAAGGTATTCTCATTTTTATCTCTCGTTTTGTTACTTACGCTAAGAAACAAAAAAAAAAAATAATTCTCGTGAAAGTAATTTTTATTTACGAAAGTTATATCTTTATCTTTCATGAGTGATCAATACATGCTTTAAAAGTATTGCTCTCTCTAACGAAAAAGAAGAAAAGATAACTCTCACTCATAAAAATAACTTACACGAAAGATTTGTTTTGCTTTTTGAGTGTGAAAGTTAAAAATAAAGTTAAATATGAGAGAGGGCGCGGGGGAGAAAACAATATAAAAATACTTCTCTTTGGAAATTGACAAAGGTCAGTTTCTTTTAATGTGTTGTTTGAAAGAGTTGTAAGCAGTGGAAACAGTTGATATGAACAAAGGTATATTTCATTCTCGCACACACGCTTACGATGGACGACACTTTTTAGCAGAGAATTCCTCCCCCTTAACATCATTTCATGATTAAACTCGGAGTGAGAATTAATTTGTAACGAGTAGATATAATTCTCGTATAAGTGCTCGGTAGATAAATCTCGTGAGAGTGATAAAATAATTGTTCTCTTCATATTTAAAATTACTTTCCCGAGAAAAAATATTTATCTTGAGAAAAAATAATATTTATCCTTAAAGATAACAATTTCTTTATCCTTAGGTATTTTTATCTTTTCAGGAGAAAAAAAAATAGTACTCTCTGTACTATGACTTAGAGTATAGAAGCTTACATACCAAACTTTAGCTCGACAGCTTCAAACTACCGCTGTTATCGCGGGGGCAGGTAATGGGAGATGAGAATAGTATTTGTCCGACCTTGCTCATCTTAGAATTTAACCTATGTTTAGATGATAGAAACTTGTATACAAAATTTCAGCTCGATATGTCTTAATCTACGGCTTTAATTGGGGGAACACACAAAACTAAATTTGTGATCGCATGGACAGTCCCCAAAAAAGAGGCAATTTGTATGGGAGGTGGGAGCAGTTTTTTTGCCCAATATTGCTTAATTCTGAACATAAAATCGGCTTAGAGAAAATAAGCTAGCATACCAATCTTAAGCTCGATAGCTCCTAGAGCTGTAATCGCGGGGACAGACAGACGGACACCCCAAAAAGGGGATGTTTGTATGGGAGGTGGCAAAAGTGTTTGTCCAACCTTGCTCATCTTAGAATGTAACCTGTGGTTGGAGGATAGAAGCTTGCATAACAAACTTCAGCTCTATCCCTCTTAAACTACAATTGTGATCGCAGGGACAGACCTAGAGTGTTCAAATACCTCCTTTTTTTAGAAACCCGGTTTCCGAGTTATTCGAAAAATTGATTTTTTTGAAAAATCGGATTCCGAATATAGCAATTTAAAGAAAACCGGTTTAACCGGTTTTTTTCAGTTTTTTTCCTAAAAAGTTAAAAATACTTATAAAAAAAAAATTTGGTTTAAAAAAATGCATTAATTTAGTATGTTATATCAAGCGGATTGGGTGATCGTGCCAAAATCCTACATTTAGTAAAACTATAGCAGGACAAAGTTTTGGAGAAAAAACTGGTAGTCTAGCCACGCCCCATGTGGTACCTCCCATAGACATCAGGTACCACCCACTTTAGAAATCGATTAATATTATGAATAGATCCAACGCGATCGTGACCAAATTCTGTTTTTAGTATTACTCAAACAGAATAAAAATTTGGAGAACCAATTTGGAAGCCTAGCCACGTACCTGCTGGAACCTCCCATACAAATGCACCATTCCGCCCACTTCAGAGATGGAGTAGTAATATCAATACACCCAACGTGATCGTGTACAAATTCTGTTTTTAGTAAAGCTAAAGCAGGATAAAGTTTTTAAGTCTTGCCACACCCCATTTGAGACCTCCGATACAAATGTACCACTTCGCCCACTTTAGAAATCGGGTAATGATATCAATATACTAAAAAATTATATATTTTACTGAGGATAAGGGTATATGTAAGTCGGCTTACCCGACTGAAATGTTCTAACTGGTTAAAATAGTATTTAAGAAATACTATTATATATATTATTATATATATGCAATTTAAGTGTTCAATTTTGAGTCAATTCTTGTTTCGTTTTTATAAAGCTTGATACAGAAAACACGCGCTCACTTATTGTGGAAGTAGGATTTATTGGCAAAAGAGCGTTTAGAAGGATGTTGAGCTTTTCTGTCCTTTTATTAAATCTATCGAAATAGTTGAAATCATCATATAGGCTTGTGTCATTGCAATTTGTTTTCACTGGTGGATTTTGGATGTTATTTATTGTCATGCTTAAATCGTTGCAAATACTACCATTAGGAGAATCCCCCGTCTCACAATCTGAACTGTTAATAGACTCTGCCGTTATTGGGAAATTGCAGGATAAAGTCTTTTAAAAAGCTCGTTAGCAAATTCCATCGTTTCCGCCTTTTTAGACTTCTTTACACAGGATTAGCTTGTAGGATATTTTCCGGTCCTAATACATATTATTAGTGTGTTAAATGTTTGTAAACGAGAATGTTTTTAGAAGCTTTTTAAAGTTTTAAAATTCAATTTCAAATCAATTTAGAAAAAACTTTTTACATTTTATAAACAAAAATGTCATTAGAAGCTTTGTAAATTTTTAAAATTCAATTTCAAATTAACTTAGAAAAACTTTTTACATTTTATTAACAAAAATGTTTTTAGAAGCTTTGGAAAATTTAAAAAAAAAATTTAAAATTAATTTAAAAAAATCTTTTTACATTTTATAAACAAAAATGTTTTTAGAAGCTTTGTAAATTTTTTAAATTCAATTTCAAACTAATTTTAAAAAAACCGAGTACCCGAAGGAAAAAACTCGGTTAAACCAGTTATTCGAAAATATAATTTTTGCAAAAACCGGCATACGGTTTTTCGGTTTCGGGTTTGAACACCCTAGACAGACCCCATAAAAATATGCAGGTTTTTAGGGAAGAGGAAGTAGTTTTCGACCGATCTTGCTCATCTTAAAACCCAACCTCCGCTTTGGAAATATAAGTTTGGATAAAAAATTTCGTCTGTTATTGCAGGGTAATTAAACTTATAAAGCTCAAAGGTCCGCAAGGTGTCCGTTAGGAAGTTATGTGAGATATATACATTTTCCAAAATAAGGTAATTTTGTATAGGAGGTACCAGAAGGGGTCAGCCGATATAGGCTATATTTATCCTTGAACCAGATTTTCATGTGCGTACATCTTACCCAAAATTTGAATTCAGTGTACTTATGAAGATACACATATATGTATGTAAAAATATTAGGGTCAATTCGGTTGGAATGTACCAGAAGAGGCAAAGGTGTTGATTTTTTGAGCCTTTGATTGAATTTAATGTCTTCCAGTTGTCCGTCTGGAGGTTATGGAAAAATATTAATTATGTAAAAATAGATTATTTTATATGAGAGGTACTGGAAAGGGTGGGGGGGGGTCTATTTTACCCGTTTATCGCATTACTTCATTTTGGAAAATATAAATACTGATTAATTTTCATAAGGATTAGTAAAGGTTTACTCGAATTATCCTAACCACCAGCCATTCAGCCAGCCAGCCAGCCAGCCAGACAGATGAATATGGCTAAAACGTCTTAAAAAGTCCTTAAACGAATTTGGTCTTTAAATACTTGGGATCTAACATGTCTCCTTAAAAGCGTTACACTTTTCTCGTATCTAATGATATATGTCATCAGGGTATAAAAACTTCTTATTAATTTTGAAATAAAAAACAATGTTTTTATTTATTTTCAAAGTTTTTCTTCTTCTTCTCTTTGGTGGGAGCAACAGATATTTATCCATCAAATATCACAGGTACAAAAGAATTCTTTTACGATCCGTAGATAGTTCGTCACACCTTTGTTTGTTTGGAAAATAACTTTTCAATATGTCTCATCCAATTAAAGTTTGTTACTGCGCCTCAGAAATTGAGCCTATTGCGGAAGAAGAAGCGTTTGACTACGTCGATGTCAATATACAGTTCATTACTTATGCCTCATTTGGTAGAAAATGGCTATAAGATGTTGCCAATGTATTTTGCACCGAAGTACTGACACTACGACAGTGACAGTATAATGTGCTATATGCTGCCACTGTGTGTTAGGAACGTTAGAACTAGGGGTGTTTGTTTGCGGGAATTACCAGAATTGGGTTGGAATAGACATTGGATATCTCAGTTGTATGTATCCTTGCAATGTCTAGCTTTCTTTGCGTTTGTTTACGAGCTTTTGGGACACTACTTAGTCTCTTCCTCTACCTCGACTGCAAGTAGGGTATGCTCCGAGTCTATATATGCACCACACACACACACTTCCATGACGCTTGAGACTTACATTACATCGGTAACAACGTGATCAGTATGGTTTCTTGCCTTTTGATCAAGGGATATCCATGTTCTCCTGTGGACATCTTTGACCGGAAATCTGGTTCCATTCCCTAACATATTTCTTGCCGACGCGAAACTAACCAGTGTGATTCCGTTATCGGAGGTATTGCTTAATGGACTCAATTTTTAACGGCTGAACCAAGAGCTAATTTTTAGTCGATTTTAGCATTCTATCGAATCTACAGAAACAATTTTAATGTCATGAGCAGGACAATGTTCATATATTTCTTCAGGCGCTTATAGATTCCCTGTTAAGTGTCCTAGTCGTGATACTAAAATATTTCGCCTTGATGTGGATAGCTAGATAAACCGAGGGAGCAAAGTCCCGTGCATCTAAATTCGCGTCTTTCTGTAAAATATGTCACAGTATTGTCCCTCCTTTCAAACATTTCCCCTCCAGTTTGCTCGAGCCTATGGAACCTTATTTTCGCGAGACAGTTGGTGATTGATCCCCTTACAGAATGCATCTTTTGGAATTCTTCTGTTAAATACCAAACTGTGCAATACATTATACAAATACATATGTATGACTCAAATGAAATTCCCAGATTGTTTGGTATAAAACCAATTCAAAACCACATAATCGTATAAGCTGTCGATTTTATGTTTTAAATGTCAACAAGTTTACATTTCTGTGAAATTTTATGGAGTTTAATCAACTCCGGCGGGCAAAAGGTCTCATCAAGTGTTATAACAGGAACCAAATATTTAAGATAAATGAGAAGACTTGAAACGTCGCCGCTACATCACTCAATGTCACATGTAAAGTTATTTGCTAATTCTTGTAACGTAACGTATGAGTGATATAGAAAACATATGGGTAAATTGTCATAAAGTATACGGCGACCGCAAGTAATAAAATTGTAGCCACAGAAGTCAGAATGTAACGAGTTTTTATTAGATTTCCGGCATAATTGAATATCGATGTGACACCACCATCAGTAGCAAATGAAAAGACGACAGAATAAGGGGAGAAAACAATAAATGTTTTAAAACAACTTTTATTATATATATACATACAAACATATGTAGACATAAGGAATTTGCAGACATGTTAACATCTTGTATGCACAAGTATTTATCTAACCCACATACAATACATCTCAAAGCGCTGGTGAGTATGTTATAATGACATTTGGAAATCAATCACATAGACAATATTGAAAATACTTCTGCAACAACGCGAATCGTCTAACTAAACCACTCAAAGTTGTAAGAAAACACAACAACAACAACACATATACACCCTGTTAATGTTCTCAAACCCTCACACAGTTACTTTATGTCTAAATATGTCAAGAGGGTTTTTCCAACGCCCCAAAAAAGGCTATATTGACAACAACAAGAACAAAAACTCTTATGGTCTTTAAAAACAACAACCAGCTACTAATCTTATTTAAAATGTCCTTGTCCTCCAGGCTCCAAAGGCTAGATTATTTTCTTTTTGTTAACTTTGTATACGCTTTAGCTTGTTTTTTTTTCGGTCAGCAAATTAATTGTCAATTTAAAAATAAGAATACAACAAAATAGATAGTATCCTCTTTTAGTCATGGAGCTTTCTGGTCGGATCAGTTGAGCCAAAAATCCCAAAAAAACATAGCAACTTTTGTCGCATTTATTTGTATTAAAGATGATTTAATGTATTCGCAGCAGCAGCAAGGAGTATTTGATCTCATATCTCATGATGATGGCATCTTAAGCTCTTTAACCAGAAGTATTTCGGTTATTTTGTTGTTGTTTTGCTTTTTGGGGTGGTATTGAATGTTATTTTGCAGTTTTTTGTGAGTGTGTGAGCGAACGCTATTATGAACAGAAATGTTTTATGTTATTTTTTATGTTTGAGTCCGTGCACAGTGGTAGCATAAAAATGCAACTTGTGGGTCTGTATAAAAAAAGAGTGCACTATCTCCTCAGCTATGGCTGCTAGTGGTGAAGCAAATTCTTATGGACGAGAAGGGAGCAGTAACTGCAGTGGCTGAAGACATTGGCATAAACCTATTAGCTACAGTACTGATCTTGTTTTTAAAATTGGGCCTTTATATGCAGTATCGATATTAACCCAAGGAAACGAGTTCCCCCCGAATGAGTTCCATGAAGCATTAGAAGTCAGCAGTTGTGCTTCGGCTGATTCGTTTTGGATATAACTTAACAAACCAGTACAGAAATTTCAGTTAGGCAAACTGTTTCATCTATGAATACAAAATATTAAATGTTAACTTTTTCCAATGTTTTACTGGTTTTTTTTTAAAGAAATTATTGGAAAATTAATAATTTAAGAAATGGACTAATTTGTATAGGAAGTACCAATAGGGCAGCACAACGCACAGTGGGATCGCTTCAAACATTTTTATGCAAAAACTAAAAGGAGTGGTCTGAAAGTTTGCACCGAGCATTTTATTGGTTAAATTAAGAAAAATTTGGAATTCGTGAGTGTTCGTCGATCGTATTGATTAGTTATCAATTTGTGTTAGTGTATGAAATGATACCCCAAATTGGCTTAACGATCAAAAACGTTTTGAACTCCATGAAGAGTTCATCTTCAGACCCCTTTGTGACGAATTGATGCACTATGGCACATTATCAGCTGTTTATATATCTACTATTATGCTAAGTAGATGCTAAGTAGATATCAGACGAAAATGAGTTTGATCGTTAAAATTCAACATGGAATGGAATTTTACCAAATCGAATTATACCACCGTTCATACATTCCAAATCGATTTTATCTCATATAACTTTTCCAATCTAAACAAAAGTTTTAAAAATATGCGTGCCAAGTTTCATCAAAATCGGCCACGGCCACCTTCCAAATGGAAGTTCTTGGAGAAACATTATCTTTCCTATGGAACGTCATATTGTGTAGGAGGTACCAGAAGAGGTCTTTCGAATCAAATTCCTGAGTCAAACTCCTATCTTATGCAAAATATGTCTGACCTTAGTGTATTTACCACAAATGTATGTATGAGGGCGAGTTCGGTCATTTGTAGGGGAGGTACTAGTAGGGGTGTGACAAAGGTTTCGGTTCTGAGAGTTTATCTGCTATTACAACATAATTAAACTGACCAAATTAAAATATCCTCCAGATGTCCGTTTGAAAGTTATGAAAGTTATAGGTGGGAGGTACCAGAAGAGGTCCTGTCCACTTGCAACTACATTACTAAATTTTGGAAAATATGAAAATAATGGTAAAATTTCATAAGCATCGGTTAAGGTTTACTCGAGTTTTCCTGTACACCAGCCACTCAGCGGACATAGCTATTCCATCGAAAAACGTACTGAAACGAATTTGTTCTTAAGATACTTGGGGTCGAACACGTTTCCTTTAGTGCGTATCATTTTTTTCTCATGAGGTTGAGGGTAAAAAATTTTAAAAATATCAACAAGTTAAGAAAAAACCATTGTAGTCTTGCTTTTAAGTATAAAAAAGTTCTTTAGGGTACAATTAATGTTCTTTTTGGTACAATAAAACTACTTTTCGGTGGATTGAAAGTACTTTTTGGTACAATAAATGTACTTATTGGTACAATAAAAGTACTTTTTAGTACAATATTTGAGTCTTTCTGATTGTTAACCATTTGGGAAGCTTGCAATGTCCGAGAGATCACATATTCCCCGGGCGGGGGAAGATGCTCATGGTTCAGCATCACACAATAACACATCCGATAGCGGATTCAGACTGGTAAGTTTCGTGTCGACAAGAAACATGGTAAAAAAAGCAATTTGGATATCTCAGAATCAAAATACAAGAAACCAGATTGATCCCGTGCTAATTGATGGAAGGCATGTCTCAAGCGTTATGGACGTGCCTGTGATGCGCGGTGCAAATATTGACTCGAATCACAACCTAGTTGCAGCCAAGGTATGCACACGATTAAGTAGTGCTAAAACCACTCGTAATCAAATGTAAAGGAGGCTAGACACATCACAAAGCTGCATACCACCGAGATAGCCAATGCCTCCAACCAACTCTGTCAATTACTTTAAACCAACATCCCCCTAATTCTGATAATCCCGACACCCAGTGGCACCATATTGCGAATTCCATGACCACTGCCGCAACGACCGTACTGGGTTATACAAAACCACGCTAAGACAAGCCCTGGTATGATGAAGAATCTAGCGAAATATCTAAGGAAATGGATGCTGCATACAAGGCTAAACTGCAGCCAATATCAACGCGTTCAGTGACGGAGCGTTATAATAAGAAGAGGAGGGAGATGACACGCCTCTTCAGGCGGAAAAAGCGTCTATGGAAGAAAAGAGAGAGCCACGATAACAAAAATTGCAGGGATAGAGGTGAAGCGCGATAGTTCTACCAAAAGCTAAAAAGTAAAGGTTTTGGACCTGGGATCCCCACATGTAAGGACTGAGACGGAAATCTGGTCGCTGACATTCTGAGTGTGCCTCAAATATGGAGGGAACACTTTCGATCTCTACTTGTTACCGAAGGTAGCATAAGTGACGAAATCACACCAATCATCGACGATGGAGTAGACTGTCCACCATCAAGCCAAAACGAGATCAGCACGGCTTAAAAACAATAAGTCAGCTGGACCTGATGGACTACCGGCAAAGCTTTTTAAAGCCGGCGGCGATGAGCTTGCAACATGCATGCACCAGTTCATAAACACGATTTGGTTCAAGGAATGCATGCCAGATGATTGGAAAAGGCGATACGAGTGTGTGTACCAATTATCGGGGTATCAGCCTTTTACCCATCGCACACAAGGCCCTGTCTAGTGTGTTATGTGAAAGACTAAAGCCCATTTTGGCGAACCTGATTGGACCTTAAAAGTGTGGCTTTGGCAAATCCACGACTGACCAGATATTCACACTACGACAAATCCTGGAGAAGACCCAAGAAATGCAGATCGACACCTACCATCGGTTTATCGACTGCAAAGCTGCATTCGACAGTCCGATACGGCAGAAATTGTTAGATGCTATGGCTGAGTTTGGTATCCCAGCGAAGCTAAAGCGACTTTGCAGGATGACACTGACTGACCCGAAGTCTTAAATGAATATAAGCACAAATCTAACAGAGCCATTTTCTACCAAGCGAGGCCTTGTTTGAAGGCGATAGTATGTCATGGGATTTCTTTAACATCATAATGAAGATGATCATGCGGAATACAGTAGTAGGTTCGACTGGTACAATCTTTAACAGAGGCTCATATTGCTGGCGTATGCCGATGATATAGATATCATTGGCCGTGGATTGCGGGACGTTACTGCGGCCTTTTCGAGCAATGAGAAGCAGTCGGCTGAAGTGGGTCTGGTGAATAATGAGGAAAAACCAAGTTATTTGTTTGAACGAACAAAGAGTTTACTCGTTTGGGACGCTGCGACAACTATAACTTTAAAAAATAAATGCCATAAAAAAATATAATAATGTTAAGCTTGAAATTAAGAGACGAGTATTGTTCGCAAACCGCTGCTATTATGCGCTGAGCAAGCGTTTTAATCATAGGGCCTCTCTCCACGGACGAAGATCCAACTCTACCAGAAACTGATTCCACCTATCTTGCTCTACAGCGCAAAATCCGTGGTAATGACGCAAGCGGATGAATCGGTTCTGGCAGTATTCGAGAGAAAAATACTTCGCAAAATATTTCTTCCAATCATCGATAACGGCGAGCGTTCTCGGCGAATGAATCATGCGCTATATGAGAAGTACAACGACAGCGATGTGGTCATGCGCGTTCAAATATACCGTTTGCGCTGGCTTGGACTCGTTGTACAAATGGTCGAAAATGCTCAGGCTCGAAAAGTCTTCGGCAATAAACTCCATGGACGGCGCAGGACGGAGCGACCAAAACTTAGATGGATGGTACAGGTGAAGGAGCTGTTATCTAAGCTTGGTTTGACGATCTATCTACGGAGCGCAAAAGACCGATGTTCTTGGAATACTTTTATATGTGCGGCTGCTGATAAATAAATTTCTGCTGTTGCTGCCATCAAAAAGAAGAAGAAGAACTGTCTGTACTGTTAGTACATATCGATCAACATTTTTTAAAATTGATTCAATTACGTTGTAAAACATTTTAGGAGTCATTGTCCGGGTTGTAAGAAATTTCACATCAGGGCGTAGGGTTTTGCGTTATCTAAAATCTTTTTTACGACCTTTCATGTGTTTCCTTATCTTGATGTTTGTTCGCAAAGTTTTTCAGCTACAACTCAAGAATCATCGATGATTTCTCAATTCAAATTCAAATTTCTCAAATTCAGCAGAATTGTAGTTAAGGTTTAAATAAATAATTTATGTTAATATATCCATGTAAAAAAATGAAGTTTGAAAATTTTTTGGAATGAAATCTTTATAAAGTTGTCCTGTATCGCCTTTTTTCGTAATTTTTTCCCCAATATCTTCAAATTTATGGCAATATATGGATTGTCTTATGTGTGATAAGTAGAAAACTGGTTGCTGATTATATTGAATGATGACCCTGACCCAAGTACTGTACTGCGCTATGTAGCGAGTTTGCATATGGTACTTGCTACATAACAACTTACAACTTATGATTTATATTAATTTCAAACGTATTTTATATTAATCATTCGCACAGTGTTCCAATATTGTGGATTTATAGTTTAAAAACACAGTGCAAAAGCCAATTCGGTGGGGGTTTGAGGAATTACAAGGAATGATGAATGTGCTTGGTTGGTATAGTAAAACCTCCAAATGGTGTGGCATTCAATACAATTCAACTGAAGAATAAAATGAGAAATCTTCAATGGTTATTAAGTTACAGCTAATTTTTCCCAAAAACTCTTAATTTCTGGAAATATATGGTTTGTCCCATCTGTGATAAGTAGAAAACTGGTCATTGATTATGATATTGAATGACGATCCTGATCCAAGTACTGTACTGTATATATGTAGCGAGTTTGCATATGGTACTTGCTACATATCAACTTACTACGTATGATTAATATTTCAAACGTATTTTCTATTAATCATACGCACAGTGTTCCAATATTGTGGAATTATGGTTTACTAGCACAGTGCAACAACCAATCTAGTGGGGGGTTGAGGAATAAAAAGGATGAATGTGCTAGGTCGGTATAGTAAAACCACTAAAGGGCTTGGCATTCTATATAATTCCGCTAAGGAATGAAATGAAAAATCATAAATGGTACTTGATTTACAGCTGAATAAGTAAGCGAACAAAAATCAAGATAAGGTTATAATATGAAAGGTCATAAAAAGATCATCCAAATTTAATGTTGTAGTGTATTACACAAGATGTTTTATTTGGGCTTATACTAATACTCGTATATTTAATAAAAGTTATAAGAAAATGTCATAAGGTTAACTAAACAAACATTAATATATAATTCAACACTAAAATCTGTAAAGCAAATTTTGTTAGATCAGCATGTCACACCGCACCACTGTGGCAGTGACCCAAAAAGACACATTAACTATGTAAGCTTCCATTGCTATTTTTTTTTTTTGTATCAGTTATTTCGTTCGATTCCCTATAGCTGGCGTCAGTTACATCATATTGTTTTATTTTTCTTTCACAAAATGCGAAGGGTATTTAAGTCTATAGCAGGGACATGTAAAGGGCACGCGAAGAACACTGTTGCTGATGCTGCAGATACCAGCGAATGTGTCACTATTAACAAATTTCTTTGTATTTGCTGTCGCTTTGTGTGTTGTATTTTTTTGCCTTTTGGTTTATCGCTATTTTCAAATTGCTGTTTATGTAGATATCCCTGACTCTTTTTTTTTGTGTCCCAATACATATCTATTTGTTGCAATACATTTAAGGACCAAATCCACTCCACTTGTTATGTAGGATTTTGCCATCGTCTTCGGGTGGGGGGGGTAACAAATATTTGTTGCTCGAGTAAAGGATACAATAATGCTAACTAAACTGACGGTCCTGACAAGTTAAAGTATTTGTACGCGCATTGGAATTTATGCTATTTCCACCGCATACGTTAGCACAGCTCGTCGTCGTTGGAGGACATGCCCCTTCCTTTCGTTTCGTTTAGTTGATGCTGCTTTAGCAAAACGAAGCTGCGCTGGTGGCTGGTGTTGTCTTGCCTAATTTACGTGCCACCAGTTGATACATGCAAGAATTGTAAAGCATGCCACACGAGACACAAGTGGCAAATATTAAAATGGCATTTATTTTAAAGAAAACGAAGTTGTGATGCTGCCACACAGTAAAATATTTAATAATTTTGCTATTGTATAGAAATGAGGGGAAGTGGGGGAGGTGAATGTGAACAGTCGTGGGAGGATTTAGATTTTTTGTTATAAGGAAAAACTTCACTTTTTTTTAACCCTTAAACATACAAAGTACAACATATGATTTTGGGACTCAATTCTGAGAACTGCACGTGGAAGTAGCCGCAAAAAGAAGAAGTCCTGCGTCATTCGTTTTATCAAGTTACATGCCATAATAATTTAATATTGTTTTGAAGTTAGTAAGTATCGTATAAGGGAATTTGTCATGTTTTACGCTCTTTTGTTATATTGTTATATGGTGGCGTATGATTATCATAAGTAATATTCCACGTAAATCATACACCACGGAGTACAACAGTTTTAATGTAACTGCTACAAAATAAACCCAGTTTAAAATAATTTGCTAAATGGAACAGTGAAACTGTTGCTTATGTAGGGAAACGTTACACATATGAACAGAGTAAGGTAATAATAATTCTTAATTTTTTTGGACTCGGACTAGTGGTTTTTGACTTATGTCAAACAAAAGAGCCTAAAACGTGACGAACTTCCCTATACGATACTTACTAACTTCAAATAGATATTAAATTGTTATGGCATGTAACTTGACAAAACAAATGATGCAGAACTTCTTCTTTTTGGAGCTACTTTCAAGTGCAGTTCTCAGAATTGAGTCCCAAATCAATGAGCTGAAAAATGTGGTACTGTGATATTATAAGTAAATCGAAATATAGCATTAAACCCTTTTTATTACATTAGATGAATAATATGTTATTTTATTATTATTATCTCTTGTTTCCGACGCAACAACAAATTAAGCTATTTAGTTAAATATTATTTCTAACTTTAATGTCTTTAACAGAACCAAACTCACTGCTGTCCTTATAAAATATTCATGTACCATGTACAAAAACAGACTATGTTGCAGACTTCTTTCGACAAGCAGTTTTTTTCCGTCCATAATCAGTATCAGACGCACTTAACAAACTCCTTTGCAACACGACGAAGATTTTTCTTATCCACCTCACCAAAAAAAACCAACGTTAAACAAATTTATAGCTTTTTCTACAGCTTGGCATAGACCAGTCACCAAGCGCTAAAGTCCTGTTGCTTTTTTGCGTTTCGTCTATTATCTGTTCTCGGTTTTTGGCAGCAGACTAATTTCAATTGATTGGTTATTGCTGTTTGGTCTTGCAAAGATAAACCTAAACATTTAATAGGCTGTTGCTGTCTCCTCTCACGATATGGCGGAACTTTTCTTTGGTGTTAACTTGTGCCGAATTTGGTTACGCATAAAAATCAATTAGTTTACCATTTACCTTTTAAATGAAAAATATATAAATTTGAACTTGGGGTTATCAAGGTCATAGACAATGTGAACAAAAAAAATTATCTCCAACATGGGAAATGCAGTTAAGGAAGCAGAGTAGTTTTGTTTCTTGTCAAACAAATGAAAATTTATTGCGGACGGAAGTCATAAAATTAAGACCGAATACTAAGTTAAGAAGCCAGACTAATTGCTTGGATTTATCAACAGCTATGTTTATTTAATACAAAAAAACAAACTTCTTTAAAAATCTATAAAAGGTTAGTACTTAGGTTCATTAATTGTATTGTATTTACATATATAAAATTATGTTCATGTTTTTGTTCTAATTAATTAGTTTATAACGACTTAATCAAAATTTATCATCTAGAGATTGGTTTGGGATAATACTAGAGGACCAACGTGGATTTTTATTTTAGCCCTGTTGTTTATTTAGTAGCTAACAATATAACAAAAGAGCCTAAAACATGGCAAATTCCCCTACTTACTAACTTACTTAAGTGGCCAATTACAACTACGAAACGTAGTTCATAAATTTGAGGCCTGAAGTAATAAAGAATTCCACACGCTTCGGTCTTCTGCGTGTGTTCTCCAGTTAGTTCTACCAGATGATGGCACATCGCCTACCACTTCGTCCTTCCAACAGAGTTTGGGTCTCCCTGCTCTGCGCCGTCCTTCAGGTTCGCCTTCAAACACCTTTCTTGCTGGAGCATTTACATCCATCCTGGCAACATGTCCCAGCCATCGAAGTCGTTGGATTCTGACTCTTTTAGCTACGTCGATGTGTTGGTAAAGCTCATACAGCTCATGGTTCATCCGATGGCGAAACTGGCCTTCGACACAGATAGGTCCATATATTTTTCGGAGTACTTTTCTCTCGAATACTCCCAGGTTTTGTATGTCCGTTGTAGTAAGCACCCATGATTCGGCAGCATACAACAGAACAGGTAAGATAAGCACCTGGTATAGCTGTTTCTTAGTATTCCGAGAGAAGGTGGTGTTACTAAAGTGCTGCCGAAGTCCGTAGAAACATCTATTGGCTAGCACTATTCTCCGTTTAATTTCTTGGCTGACATTATTTTTCTTGTCGACGGAAGATCCGAGGTAGGTAAATTCGTCGACTACCTCAAAACAATAATTGTCAACGTTCACGGTGCGTCCCCATCGAGAGGACTCTTTGTTCGTCGAAATCATTATTTTTGTTTTGTCCTCGTTGACCGCTAAACCCAATTTTGCTGACTTCTTTTCTAGTGATGAGAAAACTGCAGTAACATCCCGCAGATTTCGGCCAATGATGTCTATATCATCGGCATAGGCTAGTGGCATGTGGCTCTTGTGGAATATGGTGCCAGACATGTTGACACCAGCCTTTCACATCACCTTCTCCATAACTATATTAAATAGTGTACAGGACAGGCTATCGCCCTGCCTGAGACCTCTCTCCGTGTTAAATGTTTCAGACTGATCCTTACCAATCTTAACCGAGGATTTGGTGTTGTCTAAGGTACATTTGCAAAGTCGAATCTGCTTTGCAGGAATACCAAACTCAGACATGGCCTCATAAAGCCTATTCCTTCTCGGAGAGTCGAAGGCAGCTTTGTAGTCGACAAAGAGGTGGTAGGTGTCGATCTGCTTTTCATGGGTTTTTTCCAGGATTTTTCGTAAGGTGAATATTTGATCCATCGTAGATTTGCCAGGTCTAAAGCCGCACTGATATGGTCCAATTTGTTTTTCCACAATTGGCTTTAGGCGTTCACACAATATGCTTGAAAGGACCTTGTACGCAATTGGTAATAGGCTTATTCGACGATAGTTCTTACATTCACTACGATCTCCTTTCTTGTATATGGGACATAACAGACTGAGACTCCAATCCCCGGGCATGCTCTCCTCTTGCCAGATGTTCTCCATGAGTTGATGCATGCTCCTAATCAGCTCCTCCCCGCCAGCCTTAAACAATTCAGCAGGGAGACCATCGGCTCCAGCAGCTTTGTTGTTTTTAAGGCGGGAGATGGCCATACGTATCTCGCTCTGGCTCGGATGTGGACAGTTAATACCATCGTCATGGATTGGAGCGGTGTCTTCTGGAGTGGTGTCAGTATCCAGTAAATTTCTAAAGTGATATCTTCAGAACGTTATCCGGGTCCGTGACTAGCTGACCATCGCTGTCCATGTTGCCTTATGAATATTTTTATGGTCAAATCTAGTGCTGGTAACTACCATATTTCTTGCCGCAGAGAAATCAATCAGTCTGATGCCATTGTTCGACGTTTCGGTGTGCAGACTGAATTTTTCGATGTTAGGCTCAAATGCGGTTTCCCTGCCTATTTTAGCATTAAAATCGCCTAGTACAATTTTAATGTCATGGCTCGGGCTAAGGTCATATACATTTTCTAGGCTCTCGTAGAACTCATCTTTGTCCTCATCGCTTTTCTCTTCTGTCGGAGCATGGGCACATATAAGTGTTATGTGGAAAAACTTTGTTTTGATTCTTATGGTGGCTATACGTTCATACACCGGGTTGAACCTTGAGACTAGGTGTCGCAGTCTCTTGCCAACCAAAAATCCACATCCAAACTCGTGCTTGTCCGCATAGCCACTATCGGCTATAATAGAAAAATGTAGATGACTGGAGGCGAGAAACGGAATAAATTTTGAGTTTACATAAAATCGGAAAATTAATATAAATTTTCGTAATAAGTCCACTCTAGCGCCACCTACCGGGTCCATTTGTACATAGACATTATTCGCAAGATAAAACAAACATACCTTCTGAATTTCAGTTAAATTAGTCGAACCATTAAAATTTTCAATATGAATCCACCCCAGCGCCATTTAGCGATATGGAAATACATTGAAATCTATTATCATTCACCTTCTTCTTCTTATTTGGCAACAGAAATAGAAATTAAACCATTTGTAGCCGCACATAAAAAAGAATCCCAAGCGCTCCGTAGATAGTTCGTGACCTCAAGCTTAGATAACAGCTCTTTTACCTGGCCCATTGGAGGAAAATTTTCGAGCTGTAGCATTTTCATTCGTACAACTTGTCTAAGCCAGCGCATTCGGTTTATTTGAACGCGCTTGACCACGTCGATGTCGTTGTACAGCTCATACAGCTCATGATACATTCGACGACGGTACTTGCCGTTCACGATAATGGGTTCAAATATTTTGCGAAGTATTTTTCTCTCGAAAACTCTCAGAATAGATTGATCCGCCTGCGTCATTACCCAGGATTCTGCGTTGTAAAGTAAGACGGTTAGGATCAGTACCTAGTAGAGTTGGGTCTTTCTTCGCCAAGAAAGGGCTTTGTCATTAAATCGCTTGCTTAGCGCATAGTAGCAGTAGTTTGCGATCAACATTTGTCTTTTGAATTTCAGGCTGACATTATTATATTTGTGTACGGAGGATCCAAGGTAGACAAAATCGTCTACCACTTTAAAGTTTTAGTGCTCAAGGTTCACGCAGCGTCCCAGAAGAGTAGAGTCTTTTTTAGTTGGAACTTGGAACTTGGTTTCGTCCTTATTTATCACCAGACCTACTTCTACCGACTGCTTCTCCATGCTTAAAAAGGTCGCAGTAACATCTCGCAGTAATTGGTCAATGACATCTATATCATTGGCATACGCCAGCAGCATGTGACTATTTTTCATCATCCCTATTATGATGTTAAAGGATTCGCATGACAGACTATAGCCTTGTCTAAAGCCTTGCTTAATAAAAAAAAAGCTCAGTCAGATTGTTGCCCATTTTCACTGAAGACTTGTTAAATAATCGTGTTTACTGCAGCCTTCCATGATCATTATGATCATCACTATTGTGATGCTGAAGAGAGATGTGCAAATCGTTGTCTATTTTCTTGAAGACTTCGTGTCAGTCAGTGTCATCCCCCAAATCGTATCAGCTTCGCGGGGATACCAAACTCAGCTTTTGAACTTTGTAATCGATAAAGAGATGGTAAGTGTCGATCTGCATTTCTTGGGTCTTCTCCAGGCTGATCCCGCGATATTTGGTACATACACTTGGATCGCCTTTCTTAAGCACAGGACATAGAACACGCAGATTCCAATCATTTGGCATGTATTACTTTAGCCAAATCATGTTTAGGAGCTGGTGCGTGCACGTTGCCAGCTCATCGCAGCGGGCCTCAAAAAACATTTCCATCACTCCATCAGCTCCCGCAGCTTTATTATTGAACAATCTTCCTCGTCGTTCATGATTGGAGTGACACACTTTGGATGTACGTGTCCAGATTACAATCCTTACCATCCTGTCCTTAAAGGTGGGCATACCTGTTCCAAAACCTTTGTTCCGTTTAAGTGTTTACGTTTTCATTATATTTGTTTTATTTAAAGAAAGTGGTTTATTAGGCCACCGCGCCCGCTCCGCGGTTCTTGGGGCTGCCAAAGTCACTAAGATAACCTTTTTGATAAGCTTCAGCAACTTCTGTTAACTACTTCCTAACACGCATCGTTGGCATCATGCCATTTACCCAACATTTCGCCTTCTCACATTTTTTACCACTGAACGGCAGTTCCACGGGATCTACGTGATCCCTCAGACGTTGTGAGCTGCTTGTAGACCTCCAAAGACAATTCTCGTTATTTCCAAATGATTAACGATCAGAAAACTCAGCTTAGAAAATCCCTCATCCCCCATATCTGTTCTCATACCTTCCAAATATACATACATAAAAAATTTGAAGCCGTTTGGAAGGATTGCTATTAAAAACATCGTGAAACAAGATTTTTAATATATGAGAATTATTAGAACTATATAAGTCGCTCAAATGTTTAACTATTCATTTAAAACAGGTTATCTCTAAAGGCAATATTTTGCATATCTTACTACTTCACTTCAAAGGCCATCCGTATTAACAGCTTACAAGTTATGGTGTTTTTTCCTTTTTCTTAACATTTGGTCGAATAAATAATGCCAACAAGTTGTCAGTAAAGGAAATATCATTACCTGCAGGTTTTCACTCAAAGTTATTACTTATTCATTTAAAACAAAAAACAAAATGTTGACATTTTGTCTAGTCAAATGACCTTCATATAGAAAACCTATTCAAAAAACTACACTCATTGTCCCTCACTGCCATTTAATCCCCCTAACACGATGTTGCATATTTGCTTCAACTACATACTAGTTAGCTTAACTCTTTATGTTGAGCAAGTAACAAACTCAAACGGTGATTTCGAAAAATTACTTCACGTTGTATCATAAATACGCTTCACTTGGTTCGCACGGTACTACGTGACGTATAAGTAACATTTAATAAATTCATATTGGGGAGAGAGTAATGGTAAAGGATAACCGGTAGGATGCCACTTGAGCTCTACAATGAATGTGTGTTAAGAAGCAGCATTTTTTATACCATATAAAGGATATCAAAATAATACAAACACAGACAGACTCCAGAACAAAAAAATACACACCAACATTGACACAGAATCTCACACTCACAGACACATACACCCGCACATTCCTCTCAGCAGCATTCTTTATGACCAAAATGCGACTTAAAATTACTACAAAGCGAGAGAGGTAAGAGCCACACAGTTCACATTTGTAGCATAGTTTCTTTGACGAAATTAACTTGAGAAAACTAAACGTCAAGAGTTTTAATTTCAAGTTAGTTATAATTTTAGTTGTATCAATGTTTACAATACTACAAGGAGTAACAAATTAACCAAATATCATGTGGCTGCTTTTTGAAGGTGCTGGCTGCTCAACAGCTTGCCAGTTTTATAGCTGTGAACTCGTTAAGTTTACGATGCTTAAGCGAAATGTTGCCAAGTCAGCTGTTTACGCTTCACGTTTGTCATTTCTTCTAAATCAACTCATTACAAGTTCTGCAAACTTAAGTTAATTTTATGTTCGCCACTGGTGCTGAGATTTAAATATTTTCGTAAACCACCACAGGAGAAGTGCTGTTATCGTTCTACAGCAAGACTAACTCGGCAATGCAATAAAGAAGAAATTAGAGTGTCTTATTTGTGGAACGTGTTGTAGAGAGGTTCATTGTCACAGGACACGAAGGCGATATGGGTGACAGTATTCTAATTTTAATTGGTTCAGCAGTCGGAAAATTCAGCCTGTACATAAATAGCTCCGATAACGGATTCAGACTGGTTAGATACTCTTCGACACGAAATTCGGTAGTGAGTGGAACCAGATTTTCGTATAAAGGTAACATCAAGGCAACCTGGATATCACCTAATCAAAAGACAAGAAACCATATTGATCACGTGGTTATCGGCATGCCTCAAGTGTAATCGACATTAGTGTGATACGCGGTGCAAATATTGGTGCAAATGTCGAGCGGTGTCTGAGGAAAATAAAGCTGCATACAAGGCAAAGTCTGCAGCCAATGGCAACGAGTGTGCTGACGGAACAATATAATGAGAAGAGGAGGGGTGATGAAACGCCTCTTCAGGGAGAAAAATCGTCTATGGAAGAATAGAGAGAGCCAGGATATCGAAAATTACAGGAATAGAGGTGAAGCCCAAAAGTTCTACCACAAGGTAAAAAAGCTAAGGTTTTGGAACAGGGACCCCAGAGATGGAAATCTTCTCACGGCCAAGCAGTGTGTGCTGCAAACATTGAAGGAACACTTTTGTACTCTCTTCTCATTTCCGAAGGCAGCATAAGTGATGATATCACTCCCATCATCGACGACGCAGTAGATTGTCCATCACCAAGCTAGATAAAGATCAGCTAGGCAATTACATGGCTTAAACCCAATAAAGCTGCGAAAGCCGATGAATTGGCAACAGAGTTTTTAAGTCCGACTGCGATGAGGTGGCAAAGTGCATGCCTCAGTTTATAAACACGATTTGGCTAAAGGAATGCAAAAAAATATGCTCATAATATAGGGACTGCGGATGTTACTGCGGTGTCCATGACGTGTTTGGTTTAACAAGACGCAACCTAAATTCAGGTGACTTCATTTCAGCTGCCTTCCAGGATATAGAAGAGGCCTTCATTAAAGTGACGTTATACGCTATAAGGAACTCTTTGGAGAACATTAATATTAACATGCTGGGAAACTGTGTCGTCTACTCAGAACATGCTGGAAACAGATCATGAAAAATATAAATCGACGAAATGGTCACCTTGATATGTAGGAGATTTTGTACTAACCATGTGTGACCTTATCCAAACTGGCCTTGGAAACTTACAACGATGGGCCAATATCAGTGGTCTGGGTGTGAACCCTCAGAAAACTGAATTTGTTCTCTTCACTCGTATATATAAGGTAAAGGAGTATCAGGGCACTGAGACTTAACAAGGTGCAACTGAAGCTCTCAGCGGAGGCCAAGTACCTAGGTGTTGTCCTTGATCAGAAGCTAAGTTGATCATGGAATGTCGAAGAAATGTTAAAGAAGGGTGACAAAACCTTTCATGCATAACGGTATTCTATAGGTACAAGTTGGGGACTCAGTTCGAAGGTCACAATGTTGCTGAATACCACGGTAGTCCTGCCAATTATCACCTATGGATGTCTGGTTTGGTGGGATGGCCTAAATAAAAGTAATTTATTAAAAATGCTCGACAAAGTTCAAAGTATGGCCGCAATGGAGATTACTGGGGCTGAAAGAATCACACCACCAACGGAATTGGCTTTGTATACCTGGGCCTTCCGTCCCTAGACTTGTACGTCAAGGATATTGCAGCCCGAGGTACTGACAGACTGAGGGAAAACAAAAGAGCCTAAAATGTGACAAATTCCCCTATACGATACTTACTATCTTCAAATTGATATTAAATTATTATGGTATGTAACTTGACAAAACGAATGATGCAGAACTTCTTTTGTTTTTGGAGCTACTTTCACGTGCAGTTCTCAGAATTGAGTCCCAAAATCATGTGTTGTATTATGTTATGAAAGCCGCGGAGGCTAATATGGGGTGTGCAATTGATACTAGCATCTGGATAACTGCAATAAAAGTGACCAATTCTACATTGTGTAAATCAAAGTTGGTGAAAGAGCAACTACAGAGAGCAAACTATGTATAGAGAGCAAAAGACCGAAGCGATTGGCATTCTTTGCTACGTGCGGCTACTGATAGATGAATTTCTGTTGCTGCAGTCAAATAATAAGAAGAACAACATTTAATGTGTTCATACAAATATTTTTAATCGGAGATTATAGATTTTAAAAATAGAAGCTTAACACAACAAAAGCGAAAAGCTCTTCCATTTCTCAATGTAAAACCAATTTGTCATATTAAATAATTGTCATATTCATATTTATTTTAAGAAATGAGACGAAAATAACATAATTTAATATGTGAATATATGTATGTCAAGAGCCTTAAACACAAAAATGCTGAGAAAAACAATAACTTCCTTAAAGAATACAAAATGCCATAAACTGACTACCATTCTACAACAAGGCGCATAACTTCCACCCTTGGTTCATTGTCCTCACCCTAACTCATGGAAATATTTAGACTTAGCAATGGCAAACAATATATATTTATGTTTTAAAGAAAAATTTCAAGGTGAAGTTTATATTCATACATATAAGCAACAGCAAAAATTTCTGGCCATAGTTTAACAACTTTTGTGTACTTTACACCTGACGTCCCTTTATAGGCATTTAGAGGATTGTAGATAACATTCTCTAGTAAAGAAAGCAAAACAGACAAACGAAAATAATTTTAGCAGAAATTTGAACTACAAATTAAATTATAACACATACAACAAATTGTTACTCAAAATATAACATTCAGTATCACATGAATTTCAAATGTCAGTCAATTTCTAAGGATTTAATTTTAGTTGACTTTATGATGGTACACCCATAAAATCACTATGATTTACTATGTGTGACATATTCTGACTAAACACACACATACACACATGTTCTGTTTCGCATTGTAAAATGTCATGACATGCTGCTTGCTTTGCCACCTTTTGTTATCATCAAAAAACGATTATTCACAAACGATTTTCCGCATATTATATCGATGACAATTAAACCGCAAAAAAAGCGCGTGAAATGTTGCACCTGCACACAAAAACAGCCGGCGTGCCACCATTAAACATCTACTGATAGGCAGCCAGAGATTAGACTCGCAGCTTTGGGTGTATTCAGTGTTTACAAGTCATAAAACTTACAACGGAGTCAACAATAATAAATTTCATAGTGTTGACTGCACATTCACACACGCACACACACACATGCTGCAAGCAACAAACAATGCATGCCACATGCGTCCAAACATCACACCGACAATATGTTGCACAAAGTGTATGTATGTGCTTCATGCACCCGGTGTCATTTGACGCGAGGGGACATAAAAAGTGTACGCTTGAAAGCTTTTCATGGGTTTCCGTTGTGGCTATGGGGCGTTGACAGCTCTACATACACACACACACGTACAATTGTACACTCCATTATCTGGTCTTGTGATTTGTGACCTGTTGCATGAGTGAATTTTATAACTCTCTTTATCCTGAGAGCAAGGAAAACTGCACACTACCTTGGTCTCAGGATAAGAGAACAAAGGATAAGAAATTGTTGACC
Organism: Muscina levida; assembly: GCA_964034835.1. Taxonomy (NCBI): domain Eukaryota; kingdom Metazoa; phylum Arthropoda; class Insecta; order Diptera; family Muscidae; genus Muscina; species Muscina levida. The sequence continues at coordinate 169,202,657 of OZ035880.1, read as the reverse complement.
TAAGGCGAAGGGCAAATACAGTGAAACATCTACCGCCCCAGCAAAACAATTAAAATACTCAAATTAATCAAAGGTTCACAAAAATTCAAAGATTCAAATAATCAAAGAATCAAAGAATCTAAGAATCAAAGAATCAAAGAATCAAAGAATCAAAGAATCAAAGAATCAAAGAATCAAAGAATCAAAGAATCAAAGAATCAAAGAAACAAAGAAACAAAGAATCAAAGAATCAAAGAATCAAAGAATCAAAGAATCAAAGAATCAAAGAATCAAAGAATCAAAGAATCAAAGAATCAAAGAATCAAAGAATCAAAGAATCAAAGAATCAAAGAATCAAAGAATCAAAGAATCAAAGAATCAAAGAATCAAAGAATCAAAGAATCAAAGAATCAAAGAATCAAAGAATCAAAGAATCAAAGAATCAAAGAATCAAAGAATCAAAGAATCAAAGAATCAAAGAATCAAAGAATCAAAGAATCAAAGAATCAAAGAATCAAAGAATCAAAGAATCAAAGAATCAAAGAATCAAAGAATCAAAGAATCAAAGAATCAAAGAATCAAAGAATCAAAGAATCAAAGAATCAAAGAATCAAAGAATCAAAGAATCAAAGAATCAAAGAATCAAAGAATCAAAGAATCAAAGAATCAAAGAATCAAAGAATCAAAGAATCAAAGAATCAAAGAATCAAAGAATCAAAGAATCAAAGAATCAAAGAATCAAAGAATCAAAGAATCAAAGAATCAAAGAATCAAAGAATCAAAGAATCAAAGAATCAAAGAATCAAAGAATCAAAGAATCAAAGATTCAAAAAATCAAAAAATCAAAAAATCAAAAAATCAAAAAATCAAAGAATCAAAGAATCAAAGAATCAAAGAATCAAAGAATCAAAGAATCAAAGAAATTACACTAATCAAGGATACACTAATCATAGATAAAAAGTTGTTCTCTTTAAGTTTCCCTTTTCTCATAGATGTTCAATATCCAGTACACTTTATGGTTTAAATAAGTAATATGACCACCATGCTAATGAACTTTGTGTAATAAAGCAAAAACAACTATGCGCCGCTCGCAGGACACGACTCGGTGCTTATTGTTATTATAAATCCTGGCACACTCAGCCTCATAAACATAATTAGGACAAAACAACAAATCTAGATCGAAATACAATATAATAAAGTAAAACGATGAGAGCGTTGCGAGAATACAATAGGATAAAGGCATATGAAAGTATTTAAAATTTAGTTCTTTTTGCTACCTGACATCTTTTGGACACCGTCAAACACACTGCACACTTTAAAGTCTAACGAAAAATGTTAATTTGTCTTTAGTGATTTCTCATATCCGTTTAAAACAATGAGTTCTCCACTCTTATTTCAAGTATTTGTGTTAGGGTGTGTGTGTGAGAGAGACAATATTATTTTACCAATGTCCTTTAAAGCGCTCACCCCATCCACGGTGGATAGAAGGATTATGTTGCATGTCCCAAGGACCAATGCTGCTATACAGCTCACAAATGGTCTTTGGTGTGGCGTTACTTGTTTACACTCAACACCCACCAGGAACGCAACGGATGAACGGATGCTAAGGAAAACATACACACACACACTTTTAAATACGCCAATTGATAGACATGCAGCTAAGCTGGCATTGTGCTGTACTATCACTGTAAAATATTTACGTAATTGTTTAAGAAATGCTTGTAAAAACTTTTGGCAATAAATAAGAAAAGTGTCAAAATAGCCAAAACGAAACGTGTAGGTTGATCTTGTATAAAAAGATGCTGACACATTTGTGTATCTTCTGATTTGCATGTAATGTAAATTTTTACCTTAAATAAAACAACTGTTATGAAAACATGAAGAAAATCTAATACAAGATTGTTATGTGACAGAGTAAAGCCCATACCTACGAACCTGATTGGACCTAATCAATGTGGCTTTAGACCTGGTAAATCCACTACCGACCAGGGAAGGCCATGTGTCATTTCCAATGTAAGACTGTGGAAACAATTAATAAAGGTCGAAAATGGCATTGGATCGCGCACACTCCCCAAAGACCACGAGATGATATCACAAGATATGCTATAGAATGGAGTTCTCAAGGAAACCGAGAATACGCCCAGCCTATGTTTGGTAGAGACAAATTGAATTGAAAATTAAAAAAATCAATTGAAGAACCCAATGTCGAACGACTACACACGACTTGTTGAAACATTATGCTCCTTATGAGATCGACGAAAATTTATACGTAAAAAATATATATCTACTACCACTACTGGCTCGGCTGTACCTCATCCTTACTTACATACTTACCTGACACATGTTTGCAATCCTATTGGATTATATACCGCACGTAGAAAAATATTATAAGCGCCGCGATCTTCTGCGCTTCTTCTCCAGTTAATCACACCAAGTTCTGCAAGGTTCTCAGCAACATGGTCTTTCCAACGGAGTTTTGTTCGCCCCCTTCTGCGCCGTCCATCGAGTTCATTGTCAAAGACTTTTCGAGCTTGAGCATTTTCGTCCATGCGTACAACATGACTTAGCCAACGCAACCGCTGCACCTTAATGCGTCTGATCACGTCAATGTCAGTGTACAGCTCGTACAGCATATGATTCATTCTCTGATATTCTCCGTTAACGATGATGAACCCATATATTTATAACCCAGGATTTTGAACCATACATCAGGTAAAACCAGTATCTGATATAGATAGATTTTTGTTCGTCGAGAGAGGGCTATGCCATTAAATTTCTGGCTTAGTCCGTACTAGCATTTATTAGCTAGCAGGATTCTTCTCCGGATTTTGAGGCTGACATTATTTGTTTTGTTGATGGCGGAGACTAAGAAGAAAACATTATCTACCACCTCGAAATTATAGTTGTCAACGTTCACGCAGTTTCCTAAACGAAACTAATAACTTTGTTCTGTCCTCGTTCAACATTAGACTCACTTTCGCTGATTCCTTCTGTCTACTTGAGATAGCTGCAGTCACATACCGTTTTCGTCATCAGAGTATGCGAGTAGCATGTGGCTTTTGTTTAATATCACACCACTCGTGTTTACTGTAGCTTTTCTCATTATCATCTCCTTTACTCTGTTGAAGAGGTCACACGATAGGTCTTGTTTTAGGCCCCGTCTAGTATAGAATTACCTGTTTCCGCCGAAGTTGGAGCTTACACTTGGATCACCTTTTTGTGCACAGGATATAATACGCTTAGATTCCAATCATCGGGCATGCACTCATTAAGCCAAACAGTGCGTTGGAGCTGGTGCATGCTCATTATCACCTCCTCGCAATCGGACTTGAAGAGCTCTCCCGGAAGTACGTCGGCACCGGTAGCTTTATTATTTCTCAGCCACGATATTGCTCTTCTTACCTTGGCTTGACTTGGTGGTGGGCAATCTAAGCCGTCGTTGACAATTGACATGCTGGAATTATTCTCTTTACATATGCAGCACACTTTGCGTATCTGTAACCAGATTTTCATCCTTGCCCTTACAGAAGGGGAGCCCGTTACCTTATCCTTTTGCTTTTACATTCTGGTAAAATTTTACGGGTCTCACCTATATATCTGTATCGCTCTATATCCTCGTTCTCCCGTTCCTTCATCTGACGTTTTTTCGCTTAAATAGCTGTCTCGCCTGTTTTACTGTCTTCTTGTGCCATTCTCTAACAATTGGGTTACAATTGGTTGTAGCTTTGCCCAATAAGCAGCATCCTGTTCCTCAGACGCTGTGCGACATTCTTCATCGTACCAAGATTCGTCTGAGCACCCTTTTTCATATTCTATCACGTTTGTTGCTGCGGTTGCCATGTAATGCGAAATATGCTGCCACTGTCTATCGGGAACGTCTGTAGTAGAGGCATTGTGTCGTAGTAGTTGCGAGAGTTGGTTGCAGTAGGCAGTGGCTACCTTTGGGGTTTGCAGCTTCGCGATGTCCATCTTTCTATATGTTTGGTTACGTGCATGCGCACATCCATGATACTGCAAGCCTTCCATCAATTACCACATGACCAATTTGAGTTTTGGTGTTTTCATAGGAATCTGAAATCTCAGTATCATGTTTCTTTTCACTGCTAAGCTAACCAACCTAAGTCCGTTGCCTGGCGGTATGTATGCTGAATCTACCGATCGATGGACCAAAAAAACCTTATCTTCCTATTTTTGCAAAAAAAATTTCCAGACCGATTTTAACGTCGTGGCTAGGGCAGCGGTCATATATCTTTTAGGCGCTTCCTTCGGGGCATGAGCACAATTCAGCGTGCTGTAGAAAGATTTCGCCTTGATGCAGATTGTGGGTATCCATCACTAACGGGATTGAACCACGAGACAAGATGTCTGAGTTTTCACCAACTACAAATCCTTATTCAAATTCGTGCTTATCCGCATGGTAGCTGTAATAGATGTCGTATTTTTTACGTCGCTAGCTCCCTTGTCCAGTCCATTTCATCTCCTGGCAGGCGGTGATGTTAGCGTTATATTTTTTAAGAACATCCGCCAGTCGGATAGTGCTGCCTTCTCTATAGATAGTCCATACGTTCTAGGTACATATCCTTAAATCATGGTCCTTATTACGTTTGTGGGGGTCATCAACATTTGGGAGGTTTCGTTTGTTACTATTTTTATGTTATGTCAAAGAAAAGAGCCTAAAACGTGACAAATTCCCCTATACGATACTTACTAACGTTAAATCGATATTAAATTATTATGGCATGTAACTTGACAAAACGAATGATGCAGAACTTCTACTTTTTGGGGCTACTTTCACGTGCAGTTCTCAGAATTGAGTCCCAAATCAATGAGATGAAAAATGTTGTACTGTGTTAATGTATTTGATATTTTTCGCACAGAGCAAAGTTTAGTTATATTAATAAACAAAAAATTTACTTAAAAAAAAACTTAATTTCCCTTTACACTCCATGAATGAAGTATGCGCGCTTCTATTTTTAGATTCACAACTAACGGCACCTACTTGTTTATCGATGAATACCAACGTGACTGTTTGAGAAGATTTTACTAGACATGCTGATTGACTCGACACTTATACTGCGAAGTTACTGACGACAATATCGAGGAGGTCGGCAATGCAAGCAATTTTTTTTATTTTTTAGATGACTGGAGCCGGTAGGATAAAGAATTTACAGACTTCAAAAAACAGCCCTAGCTGACAAATAACGTACAAAATAGTTTCGATTTTATTCAGTTTTTTTCCTACTCCTGTAAAGTATAGAAAATTAAGATACGCCTTTTCTATATTAAGCCATCGATATAGAGTCCGACAAAGTTAAGATTGTGTTATCCTGGTCAACTTTAGGACAATTTCTTCGAATTAATTTTTTTAGTAGGACAATCGATCAATAGCTATTGTTTAATAATTCTTCTATCCTTAACTATTCGCTGAAATTAAAAAAATTAAAACACCCCTTCTCCCGTTCTTCACTACATACATCCTAAGGTGTTTCGAAAACAGATTAAAAATAATTTCACCGGGCTATTTAAAACAATCAACCATGAATAACGTGGCTAACATGAAAAACATGCCAAAGGACACAAAAGCGCAATAGACCAAAAACATCAATCTAAAATATGATGGCAATTACACTCGACGCACTGACACACGGATGGAAAAGACCAAAAGAAGAGCAGGAAAACAAAACAATAAGGCAAACTTTCGCACAGGAAAGATGCGAAAATTGTTTTTACAATTTAGCAAGACCGCAAGGCGGTTGATTAGCCACGCTGCTAACAATTAACCAGTTAAAACTAGAGAGAGAGAAGATGAAACAATAAGATTCAAGGTTACTTAAGAAGGAATATGCAAACAACAATGTAAGTTAAGTAGTGATTTTTGATTAACACAAGGATGAACTTTACGGCTGTTATTCTTTCATTTCCGCTTTCATAATAGTTACATTTCTGCATTGCTGCATCTTTTGAAATTAAACATAAATTGTTGAGGCATGTGCGGCTTTAAACATTATGAAGATGATGATAAAAAAATAAGAAGCTAATGGAAATAAGGAGTGCAGCTATCAATGAAGACGAAATAATGAATATTTTACACGTAATTTTCTATATTGTATTTCATTTCATTTATTAACTATCTTGTAATTATTTACAATCTTGTAGTTGTGGTTTTTTATTTACACAGTACAACATTTTTTCAGCTCATTGACTTGGGACTCAATTTTGGGAACTGCACGTGAAAGTAGCCTCAAAAAGAAGAAGTTCTGCATCATTCGTTTTGTCAAGTTACATGGCATAATAATTTAATATCGATTTGAAGTTAGTAAGTATCGTATAGGGGAATTTATCACGTTTTAGGCTCTTTTGTTTCTATAGTATCAATATGTATAGTAGACCTGGTCGCGAAAAAAAATTTGCAAAGTCGAGGGCAAATATTAAAGATCACCTCGAGACAACTTTAAAAAAAAAATTTTTTCCTCCCCCACCCCCCGGAAAAACAGCCAAAATCGTTTTTTTATCACTGCTTTTTTGTTTGTGGCTCAATCGTACCAAACAAGACATCGGTGTATAGGTCTCGACGAGTACTACATTTGTCCTATAGATGTCGCTGACATACGACATCATCTTGTAATGACGGACCTTGAGTCGCGCCAATATTTTCTGTAATTACATACATATCTTTGCTCGTTTTGGGATTTTATTTGTAATAAAATTATATTTCGTTGGTATTATTATATTATTGGTTATATTATATTATTATTATATTAAAAATGAATTAACTCGAGAAAATTTTTAATTTTTTTTCGATGTCGTTCAGACTTATGCAACAATTTGAGCTACAAAGTATAGAACCATTTTTATAAAAATTTTGTATCAGCGCTATAAAGTATGCAATAATTTGCGATAATAATGCAAACAACATAAAAAAATGTTTTTGTTAATGCTGAAAAAATATCTTATCACTCGTAACTTTTTTGTTTTTGAATAAAACTGTGTACTTCCAAAGCAAAATGTTCTTGGTTTTTAAAGGGCTTTAATCCTAGGAAAAAATATTTTTGAATTTTAGGGGTAGAAATTGCTCTAAATGGGACCATCATTACAAGATGATACCGTATGTCAGCGACATCTATAGGACAAATTTAGTACTCGTCGAAACCTATCTACTGATGCCTTTGATTTAACGATTGAGCCACAAACAAAAAAGCAGTGATAAAAAAACGATTTTGGCTGTTTTTCCGGGGGTGGGGGAGGAAAAAAAATTTGTTTTTGAAGTTGTCTCGAGGTGATCTTTAATATTTGCCCTCGACTTTGGACAAAAAAAATTTTTGTATGGGGACCGACCCGGTCTAATGTATAGTATCAATATGTTATACAAAAACCTTCAAAAATATTACACATGTATAAGCGCTCTTTACAAAATGACCTCTAGTATAAAGTACAACTTTTGCTTACAAAACAATTACACACGCGTAGTCTTCCCTTCGTATTAATAAAATATGTTGTTGGCCGATGAAACACACTATCCTCCTAAAAGAGATTTTCTCTCTTAGCTTACAGGGACATTTTGGAATTATTAAAATTGCACAAGCTATGACATTCATTTCACTTAGTTGGTATTCATATTTGGTGTTATTATTTCATTTATTTGACTTGGTCCTTGGTCACTTGGTCCTTACATTCTTCATATTAATTTGTTACATACAATGTTGCAGGAGGCAGAAGGCAAGTGATGATGATGGTTCAACGGTTCAGTGTTATTGTTCTATTTAGTTTATAACTTTAGGGCTTTTTCATATGTTGCGCATTTTCGCATATTTTCTTATTATTTTCATAGCCTACATTTTTTTGGTTTTTGCTTTCCGTTAGCTTTTTTGTTCTTTTAGGGTTTTATACTTTTGGTGGCCTTTTTTGTATATCTTGGTTAGGAACAACCAAGGAGTTGCGATTAATTGCAGGACATAGCTTGAGGACACTTAGAATTCAATTAATATCAAAAAGATGTCATTAGATCCTTGTGAGTAAATAGTCCGGGTTGGTGAGGGGGCGGGCTAACATGTGTGTAGCGGTTATTATTATTATTTCTAAATTTGTGTTAAGCATTTGATGACAGATGAGATCAATATTTATATTTTCCTTAATTATTATTTAAGCAAATATGGATGGTTTGGAAGACTCATTTGATATTACAGTATAACATATGGGACTCAATTATGAGAATATCACGTGAAAGTAGCCCCCACACGAATAAAATCTGCATCATTCGTTTTGTCAAGTTACATGCCATAATAATTTAATATCGATTTGAAGTTAGGAGAATTTGTCACGTTTTAGGCTCTTGTGTTATATTGTTGTACGGTGGAGTATGATTATCATAAGTAATATTCCACGTAAATCATACGGCACGGAGTACAACAGTTTTATTGTAACTGCTTCAAAATAAACCTAGTTCGTAATCATTTGATGAATGGAAAAGTGGTTCTCGAGTTATGCCAAACAAAAGAGCCTAAAACGTGACAAATTCTCCTATACGATACTTACTAACTTCAAATGGATATTAATGTAATTAATTTGGAATGTAACTTGACAAAACGAATGATAATTGAGTCCCAAATCAAATCAATACTGTGTTATGTCCTCAACTCGTCCCTGGCCACTCTAATAGTACCCGAAGCCTGGAAAATGGTCAGAGTGGTCCCGCTACCAAAACCTGGCAAAAACGAGTATGGGAAAATTTTAGTTCTATTCTCTCGCCAGTAACAAAGACACTTGAGGCTTCAATCCTCCCCAGCCTGACAGAACATTTTGCAATTGCGGATCATGAGCATGGATTTCGTAAGCAGAACAGTCTTACTACTGCTTTACACGCCATTACTACACACACAAGTCGCCGTCTCAACCAGAACAAGCCAAGTGACAGGACGGTTTTCGAGGCGCTTGACTTATTGAAGGCTATCGATACTGTCAACCATGCAACGCTTTTCGAAGAAACATCGCCAACACTTCCCTGCCGAATCGTTTGAAACGTTGGATCGTCAACAACATGTCTGGACGCCAGTCGTATGTGGAATTCCCCATGATAGGGTGATTGGTGGGGGTGATATCTCCGGCAGTGTTTAACCCCTACCTTTCTGCAATTCCACCACCACCTGACGGAGATGATTGTACGATTCTGTCGTCGGGCTCCTTGATTAATGACTTAACACTTCTTTCAATAATGTGTGTGACTAATTAATTAAAACACATTTTTTTGCCAAAATTAGTTTTTATCCCTCAACATAGTCCCCTTTTAGGGAGATACAATCATTCCAACGCTTTTCCAATCTTTCGATGCAGCCTTTGTAAAATTTTTCTCGATTTTTCTTTGCCGTTAGGCGTTAGTTTCGGCGATTACTTTATCATTTGAGCGAAATCTCTTACCACGGAGCATCTTTTTGAGCTCTGCGAAGAGCTAATAGTCGCTGGGGGCCAAATCTGGAGAATACGGTGGATGGGGAAGCAATTCGAAGCCCAAGTCGTTCAATTTCGCCATCGTTTTCATTGATTTGTGACATGGTGCATTGTCTTGGTGGAACAACACTTTTTTCTTCGCCATATGAGGCCGTTTCTAGGTGATTTGGTCTTTCAAACGCTCCAATAACGCTATATAATAGTCGCTGTTGATGGTCTGCACCTTCTGGAAATATTCGATGAATATTATTCCATGCGCATCCCAAAATACAGACGCCATAACCTTGCCAGCCAACTGCTGCGTCTTTGGTCGCTTTGGGCGGCTTTCACCGGATGCATGCCACTCAGCAGACTGCCGATTTGACTCTGGAGTGAAATGGTGGATCCATGTTTCATCCATTGTGATGTACCGACGCAAAAACTCCGACTTATTGCGCGTAAACATGTCCAAACAGCTCTTTGATTCATCGATTCGTTGTTTTTTTTGCTCCGGTGTGAGCAAACCCGGCACCCATATGGAAAACACCTTTTTCATACCCAAATGTTCGTGTATTAAGGTGTGTACACTGCCTGCTGATATCTTTAGAATGTCAGCAATCTCCCTCACTTTCACTTTACGGTCGGACATAATGATTTTCAGTGTTTTTTCAACGTTTTCCGGAGTAACAGCGTCATTTGGCCTTCCAGTAGATGGAATGTCATCGGTGTCTGTACGACCACGTTTGAATTCGGCATACCAATAACAAATACTTCTTTTTGATGGAGCAGAGTCCGAATAATGTTTTTCAAGCCATTCCTGGCATTGAACAGTATTTCTTTTCATTAAAAAACAATGATAAATCAGCACACGGAATTGCTTTGAATTCATTTTTTTTTTTAAACTCAAAAGTAGCGTCACTTAAAGCACTGTAACTTGTAAACAAATGGTCGGATTAACATATGACAGTAAGCCTAAAAAGGTTGCCACTTTCGAAAAAAAATTGATTTAGTACTAGTGCCGCCATCTATATGTCAGTCACACACATTATTGAACGAAGTTTTATCAATTTCTTCGCTGCGAGAAAAATAAATATTTCCGCCATCAAATCATCGGCTACACATGTCACTGCATGATCAGGCAGCTCAACGTGATAGTCGATGCCATAACAATTCCGACCACCAATTACCCCTAGGTCCTTGGTGTCATATTTGACAGCCTCATCAGATTCAACGCGCACGCCACAGCTATCTGCAATAAGATGTGAAGTAGGAACAAAGTACCCAAGTCGCTGGTCGGCAACACTTGAAGAACAGACAAAGAAACCTTGTTGACCTCTTACAAAGCGATAGTTTGATCTGTGGTAAACTATGCAGCTCCAGTGTTGTTATTGAATGTTGGCGAGACAGTGGAATAACATGTCAAAATACCGCTCTGAGAACTGCGACAGGATGCCTACTCATGTCTTCATCTACATGAAGAAACGAAGTTTATACCCATGTGCCGACATAATTTTCTTCTGTCGAAGCAGTATCTGATTGGCTGTTACCTCTCCAGCCATCCCAACCATCACCTTGTGGATAGGCTCCCAAACCAGGCAGGTTAGGAAAGACCTTCATGATCTAGAGCGCGAGATCCATAGTTACAAGAGAGAGCGTCTATATCAAAGAGCATTTCTGGCAGGCTTAGCGGACATAAAATCGGACGCAGTCGTCGAAGCCATAAACAATTTTAAAGTGAATGTCGTGCTCGGGTAACAACCTCTATTAGTGGCTTCTGAGGGAGAGAAATAACCGCGGCAGACAAGAGTTGTTTTGGCCCAACCAAGATCTGGTTTATGTAACCGCCTCACTTCATACTTGGGCAAAAATTGATGGTAATACGTCAAATACCTGTTCCGCTTGCAATCAGGGACCACACGACACACTACACCTGTTCAACTGCCCTGCCAAACCAACTCAGCTTGTTCCCAGGTCTCTTTCGATACTCCCACCCAGTGGAAGTAACAACCTTCCTGGGCCTGGAAACAAACACAGCAGGAAATACTACACAAGGCGAATCAAATAACACCTAATGGACAACAAGACACATATACTGTTGCAACAACAACTATTATAAGATAAAAAAGGTAATTTTGTATGGGAGGTACTAGAAGGGTTGAAGCTACTCTGCCCATTTGTAATTAAATTACTTAATTTTTTGGAAATTATTAATACTGGTTAACTTTCATACGAATCAGTTATGATTTACTCGAGTGACCCTGCTCACCAGACAGTCGGACATGGCTCAATTGTTTTTAAAAATTTTGAAGCGAGTTAAGTTTTAAGATACTTTTAGGTTCTAAGATGTATCCTTTAATGCGTTACATTGTTTCCCGTATCAAATGATATATACCCTTATCCTAGGACCGAGGCTACGTAATGGGCGGCAAAGTGGCGAGCTGCAGAACTGTTAGCGGCAGAGCGATGAGCGGCTACAAGTTAAAACATTTGAAATGACGCTCGGAATTGCCGCTCACATGTCGCTCATTGTGTGGCCATTTCAACAGACATTTGAACCAAAGGGAAAGGAAATTTGTGGTATCTTTGCATCAAACTACATTACAATATCCTCACTAGCCAATAATTTTCTTTTCATCACCGATTTTAGTTAAGTTTCTGGGAAAACCTAATAGCTACTATGAAATTCCAATTATTTAACATATTAATCAATTGAATCATTTCCCACCCACCACCGCAGTATGTGAAGATGAATTCGTTGTGAAAACCACAGAGTCGTCAGAGATTTTATGGCCTTTTTTACACACACACTGCCATAATTTACGACTTCCCACACTTTGACGTAGTTTTGTTACAAGTAAACTATGTACAGGTGGGCCTCGATTATTCGTGATTTGATTTACCGGCAAACTCAATCATCCGGGTAGAAAAATACAAGATTTTAATTTTCTTTTGCATAGTTTAACCGTGATTACCTCTATAATCCGGGAATACAAGCACAAATTGCGAAATTTGCATACGATGAGTCAGACAATCATGGATAATCGAGGCCTCACTGTATTTAAATTTCAAACACAAAACTTTAATTCCATGTTCATTTTCATTCTACGAAATATTTCTAGTTAACAATTACAACTACAAACAAACATATGGCTAAGATTTTACAAACAATTTCAAGGTAAATAGACAATCACCCAAAAAGGATTTTTATCGCTACACACACACATATGCAAATAGGCAATACTACATCTACTCATGTATGAGGGTGTAAGTGAGAGAAATGTAATCAACCACCTACACTAAACACTTGGAATACCAATTGCCACGAATCGATACAAATCCCTTAAGAAGACCGCAGGTGGGGAGACAATTTCTAATTCGAAGAACGTAATTACGTATTAACTAGGGTTAATATTTGTAAGTGCCTTGAGAAATATGTAACCCATGCAATAATAATAATAAATTAATTATTATATAAATTATGAACTAGTTTATCTTTCACCTATTGCCTGCTTAAAGTTGGACAATGATTAATAATTTATACTAGCTGATACTAGAGATGCAGTTGATACCAATTTATTGCTTAAATAATTTAATTTCACATAATTGAATTTCATTGAGATCTTTGTAAAACTACCTACTTATGTAGTGCCAGTTAGTTTACAATGGCAATTACCGACAATTGCATAGCAGTGGCAATTGTTATAGTTGGTGTTGCCCTTTTGTCTTTTGCTAAAATTAAGGTTGTCAGGACATCACAGGACTTTGTAAGTGGGATATATGTATGTGGTGTATATTGTATTGTCTTTAGGTTATAACACACACACATGCAAGTCCTAGTTTTTGTTGTGTGTCGAAGTATAACACTAATGAAAAGTACCAAGAAATTGTCGTTATATGTTGTGTTCTACCAATTTGTGGTCAAATTGGTTATTCACTTATAATTGAGTGTGATTTCAAGTGATGATTTTCCAATGAAATTGTTTCAATGGTCTTTAAATGTACAACACTATGACAACATTGTAATATCTACTAGGAAGCAAATAATTATGGTTTTCAACACAACATCTATGTATAAAGAAATAATCCAAGCATCCTTATTTGTGGTCAAACAGATAGACTATAAATTTAAGGATGTTTTCGTATTTAGTGAGTATTGTTTTCAAAATATATATTAAATATATTTAACTATTGACGTCCGGTGGCGAGGAGCTGATAACGAGCATGCACCAGCTCCTGCGCACGGTTTGGCTTAAAGAGTGCATGCCCGACGATTGGAATGTAAGCGTATTATGTCCTGTGCTGAAAAAAGGTGATCCAAGTGTGTGCTCCAACTACCGCGGGATCAGCCTTTTACCCATCGCATATAAGGTCCTGTCGAGTGTGCTATGTGAAAGACTAAAGCCAGTGTTATCCAACCTGATCGGGCCTTATCAGTGTGGCTTTAGACCTGGAAAATCAACAACTGACCAGATTTTCACACTTCGGCAAATCCTGGAAAAGACCCAAGAGAAACAGATCGACACGTACCATCTTTTTGTCGACTATAAAGCTGCCTTCGACAGCCCGATACGGCAGAAATTACTTGAAGCCATGGCTGAGTTTGGTATTCCAGCGAAGCTGATACGTCTTTGCGGAATGACGCTGACTGACACGAAGTCTTCAGTCTTCGGCCTATCGTGCGATCTCTTCAACATTGTGATGGAGATGATAATGAGAAAAGCTGCAGTAAACACGAGTGGCACTATATTCAACAAAAGCCACATGCTACTCGCGTACGCTGATGACGTAGACATCATCGGTCGAAAACTGCGGGATGTGACTGCAGCCTTCTCAGGTATTCAGAAGGAATCAGCGAAAATGGGCCTAACGGTGAACGAGGACAAAACGAAGTTATTGGTTTCAACGAACAAAGAATCTACTCGTTTGGGAAACTGCGTGAACGTTGACAACTATAATTTCGAGGTGGTAGATAATTTTGTCTACCTAGGCTCCGCCATCAACAAAGAAAATAATGTCAGCCTAGAAATCCGGAGAAGAATCCTGCTTGCAAATAAATGCTACTACGGACTAAGCAAGCGATTCAATGACAGAGCCCTCTCTCGACGAACAAAACTCCAGCTATACCAGATACTGGTTCTACCTGTCTTAATGTATGGCTCAGAATCCTGGGTTATGACACAAGCGGATGAATCGGTTCTGGCGGTATTCGAGAGAAAAATACTCCGTAAAATATATGGGCCCATCATCGTTAACGGAGAGTATCGGCGTCGTATGAATCATGAGCTGTACAAGCTGTACACTGGCATTGACGTGGTCAAACGCATTAAGGTGCAACGGTTGCGTTGGCTAGGTCATGTTGTACGCATGGACGAAAATGCTCCAGCTCGAAAAGTCTTCGACAATGAACTCGATGGACGGCGCAGAAGAGGGCGACCAAAACTCCGTTGGAAAGACCAGGTTACTGAGAACCTTACAGAACTCGGTGTGACTTACTGGAGAAGAAGCGCAGAAGATCGAGGCGCTTATAATATTTTTCTACGTGCGGTATATAATCCACTGGGATTGCATAGAAGTACCAGCTAAGTAAGTAAGTAAGTAACTATTGACCGGCCGTGGCATAGTGGTTAGAACACGCGACTACCATGCGGGAGATCACAGGTTCTACTCCTGGCTCCAGCCATCTTAACAGAAAAAAAATAAATAAATTTTTCTTTCATTGTCGGCTCCCCTCGAATGTTGTCGACAGCAACTTCACAGTATTAGTGTCGAGTCAATCGGCGTGTCTAGTGAGAGGTTCTCAAACAGTGACGTTTGCATTCGTCGATAAACAAGTAGATGCCGTTAGTTGTGAATCTAAAAATAGAAAGCGTGTTAATTCACAACAACGCGAGAAGTTATCCCATACCTCATTCATGGGGTGTAAAGGGAAATTAAGTTAAGTTAAGTAATTCCATGAGAAGCGATGACACAAATTTCGGGTTTTTCTCTCCGAATTTGATGAAAATTTGGTAACATATACCTTAAAATATATATTTTTTTTAAATAGATTGGGCCGCATGAAAATTTTGGGATTTTTTTTTTTAAATTCTCCCCAGTAAGTTTATACTGGACATTGCTTATGATATTACATGACGACCCTGACCCAAGAACTGTACTGTACAACGTATGAGTAATATTATTGTCATACGGATTTTATATTAGTCATACGCACATGTTTAAAATATCGTTCCAATCTAGGGGTGAGAAATTCCAAGTCATTGTCAGTATAGTAAAACTCGCAATTGGGTTAGACATTCTCTACAATTCTGCTGAAGAATGAAATGAGAAAATCATCAATGGTTCTTGAGTTATAGCTGTAAGACTAAGGGAACATACATTAATATAAGATAAACAGTATGATAAGGTCATACAAAAAGTATGGCCTGAGAACACCAAACCCTGGGGGGAGGGTCAATTCCTACATTTGTATGGAGGTACCAGAAAGGTTGTGGCAAAGGAGACGGTTTTCTGAGGGTTTGTTTTCTATAACAAGATAACTTTACTACCCAAACTCGAAAATCCTCCATTTGTTCGTTTGGAAGTTATGGAAGAAATATTAATTATGCAAAAATTGATGACCTTGTATGTAAAATATTAATACTGGTAAATTTTCATAAGGATCAGTGAAGGTTTACTCAAGTTATCCTGCCCCCCAGCCAGCCAGTCAGACGGACATGTCTCAGTCATCTAAAAAAGTCCTTAAACGAATTTGGTCTTAAGAAACTTGGGATAAAAACATGTGTCCTTTAATGCGTTACACTTTTAATCGTATCACATGATATATTCCCTTATCCCTAAGGGTGAAGGTATAAAATTAGAGGTTAACTTTTTCTTATCATATTTGAAGTTTAACTGCGAGTACTTTAGTTTTAAGGTAACTCATCAAGACAAAGCTCGAACCTAAAATATGTGTTGCAATACATGTGTTAAAAATTTAACTGAATGAAACTACGCCCTATGTCAATAACTATTACCTATCGCCATGATTTTGGATTGAGACTGGAGGACATGTTTCAGACTGTTATTTTATTCTTGCTCCAATAAAAGACGTAAATCTTCAGCAACCTGTCCCTTATAAATCAAATTTAATTAGGTCAACCTAATAAGGGTGGGGGATATTCTATTTCGGGTTCTTTGATCGTTATTCACTTGGGAATATCCAAAATTCTCGCTTTGGAGGTTTCCAAGCAGCTCACAACGTCCGAGAGATCACGTTCACCCCGGGCAATGTCATTGAACATCCGTTTAGTGGTCGCAAATGTGAGAAGACGCAATGTAAAGTAACCGACCATAAATGACACGCTACCACCGATGCGTCTTAGGGAGTAGCTAACAAAAGTTACTAAAGCTCAAGTCAAAGGCCCCCTTACTAGCTTTGGCAGCCCCAAGAAACTATGATCGGGCACGGTGGCCTAATAACACACTCACACTCCTTTAATAAAGTAAACTGTTATGAAAACACGAAGAAAGGAACAAAACAAAAACCGTCGCAAACGTTATAACTGCCATGATTTAAGGATATGCTCCTGAAATATACGAAATATCTACAGAAATGGTGCCTCTATCCAATTGGCGGATGTCCTCGACGAGTCTGACATCACTGCCATAGAGGAAATGCGATAGAAGGGAGAGGTATAAACACGACGAAAGAACTGTGACATCTTTTACAGCTGCCATGCAGAAAGACTCGAATTTGGATGTAGATTCATAGTCAACAAGAGACTTCCACATCTGGTCCCGCGGTTTATCCTGTAAACTAGCGAATAGTCACTATTCATATTAAAGCAAAATATATTTACATCGCGTTGATGTGTGTACACACCCCGGCGGAAGGCAAAGTTGAGGGCATCAAAGATATAGTTTATAAGCGTCTGGAGGTAATATATGCCCCATGACATTAAAATTGTTTTGGGAGATTTCAATTAAAAATCGTTTATAGAAGAAAAGAGAGGGCCAGGATATCGAAAACAAAAGGGATTGAGATAAGGCCTGAAAGTTCTACCAAAGGGTTAAAAGCAAAGGTTTTGGAACAGGTATTCCCACCTGTAAGAACATAGACGGAAATCTGGTCAAGAACACTCAGAGTGTGCTGCAAGGGAACACTTTCAATCTCTACTCGTTCCGAAGGCAGCATAAGTGACGAAATCACACCAGTCATAGACTACGGGGTAGGTTGTCCACCTACGAGCTTAAAAATAATAAATCTGCGGAAGCCGATGGACTGTCGACAGAGCTTTTTTATGCCGGCGGCGATGAGCTGGTAACATGCATGCACCAGCTCACAAACACGATTTGGCTCAAGAAGTGCATACCCGATGATTGGAATCTGAGTGTCCTATGTTTCGTGCTTAAGAAAGGCGATCAAAGTGTGTGTACCAAATATCGGGAGATTAGCCTTTAACCCATCACATACAAAGTCCTGTCTAGTGTGTTAGGTGAAAGACTAAAGCCCATTCTGGCGAACCTTATTGGATGTTATCAGTGTGACTTTAGGCCAGGTAAATCCACGACCGACCAGATATTCACACTACGACAAATCCTGGAGAAGATCCAAGAAATGCAGATCGACACCTAGCATCTATTCATCGACTACAAAGCTGCATTCGGCAGTCTGATACGACAGATATTGTTCGATGCTATGACTGAGTTTGTTATCCCCGCGACCGATACGAAGTCTGCAGTGAAAATTGGCAAAAATCTGACAGCCATTTTCTACCAAGCGAGGCTCTTTAACACCGTAATGGAGATGATCATGCGGAAGGCTGCAGTAAACAAGAATGGTACCATCTTCAACAAAAGTCACATGTTGCTCGCGTAAACCGATGATATAGATATCATTGGCCGAGGATAACGGGATGTTACCATTGCTTTTTAGAGCATTGAAAAGCAGTCGGAGGAAGTGGGTCTGGTAATAAATGAGGACAAAGTTATTTGTTTTAACGAACAAAGATTCCACTCATCTGGTACGCTACGTGAACATTGACAACTATAACTTTGAAGTGATAGATTATTTTGTCTATTGTGTCTATAAAAATAATAATGTCAGCCAAAAGATGAGTATTGATCGCAAACCGCTGATACTAAAGAAAAAAAATCCAACTCTACTGGACTCTGATCCTACCTGTCTTGCTCTTTGGCGGAAAATCGTGAATAATGGGAGTCTTCGAAAGAAAAATACTTCACAAAATATTTGGACCCATCACCGTTAACGGCGAGTATCATCGTCGAATTGTCTAGAGAATCGAAAGTATGTGGACAGAAGAATGTGAAGCGTAAATGAGATGTTTAACAACTCTTGCACAATTCCTTTTATATTTTAAATTTAAAAATTGTACCTTCAACGATACATCACACAAGGGACACTCATATGGAACTTATGACTATTTGTAAAAAAAAATATTATTTATAAAAATAAATTTCCATAAACTATTATATTCCAAGTTTTTGTAAAATACATTGTATGTAACGGGTAATCTCCAAACATTCTGAACCGATTTTGTTTATTATTTGAGTAAAACATTAAAAATTCGCTAAAAAATAAAATAGTATACTTCATTTTTTGTACTTTCAAGTGATGACATTCTTTATTTTTGCCCTAAAATGTTTATATAATTGTTTTTGATTTTTTATGTTAATTTCCTTTATTTTTGTCTTAAAATGTTTCTAAATTTATTGATGAAGTTTTGTCCCACATTGGTGACAGGAGCAAATTTTACGGAAACACGGAAAAAAACTTAATTAAAGGCAGCGTCATTTATGATTGGATTTTAATCAGCTATCGTTTTTTTAATAAATAATTTTATTATCTTTTATTTTCGTCACAGTTCGGTGACATCGGTGAACAAAAACCAGAGAAAATTACCTTTTTTTCAAAACACTAAAAATGGAAATTTGACCATATCTCAAAAACTGTTCTACTTTCCACATATCTGAGAGCAGATTTGAATTCAGCGGATTTGAATGTCCCGGATACAGAAACTTTTGAAAGTTTGTGACATAGTGTTATTAAGACCCTTTATTGACAATAGGGTTATATATTTAATTTAATAATTTGCGATTATTATTTATTCAAATATTTAACTTCCAACAAATTTTAAAGCGCATCATATAATGGATATGGAACTACTGACGATTTGTAAGATCCTACCCTATTTTAGTTTTTAAGAATCATCTATTTAACTAATTATAATTTTGTTGGTTATATGAAGAATGTATGTAACGGGTAAACTTCTAAAGTGCCGACTTGATTCTAATAATATTTTTTTTAAAACATTACAATTTGGCTGTAGAGTAGGATTGAATAATTTTTTCATCTCTTAGCGAAATAAATTTTTGTATTAAATTAGAAAATTGGCGTCGGGAGAAGTGCTCTAAGCACGGATTTGAATTAAGAATCTATTCCAAATATGGGGTCCTAACTCATTACCCTATATTGTTAACCAAAGTGAGAAGCTGAAGGAAAAAACGTTATAAATTTTTGATTCCCTTCAAGGGAATAAGCTGTATCAGGTCCTATTTTTACATAACTATCAATGTAGTTTACAAGGTACATTGAGAACAATTACATCTAAACTTTTGACAATTAAACGTAGATAAGCAGTTCTCTTCAAATTATCTGCTGCCACATCAACGAGCGCAAAAAAAATCAAAAAAAAAATCCATTTTCATTAATTTTTAAATTTTCTTTTATCCTTCACATATTATTCTTATTTTATTTTTGTATATTTCCGAAAAGGATTTTATCAAATAAGGTTATCACTGTTTTTATCCAAATAAAACAAATTTTTAATAAAACCATACACTCTTTCTGAATTTCACAACCCCATAACCGTTAGAAGACCGTCGGCAATATATATTTGTTTTTTATTTTTTTTTGTTTTCATAGTCTAAATCAAACTTAAAAGTTTTACTCAACTTACATTATTTCTTCAAAAAATACAATTCGTTTATCGAATTGTTCCTTAACGTTGACTCCACCAAAGGATAATCGTTAACGTTGTCAAAACAAAAAGATGCTTAGCGCAACAGTTCCTGTTCGCTAACACTATGCACTTAGTTTCATTTATGATTTGAATCAAACCAAATTTTGTAACAGTTTCTTGTACACCAAAGGATTCACTTTGCTGGATTTGGTTGAGCTGCCAAAAGAGGATGTGCTCTTGTTGGTACTGGAGTACTTTCTTACTTTCTAGTTGTGTGTTTCTATTTTTTCTCTTTTTTGGCCGATTGTGTTGTATTATGTTTCTTATTGTGCTGGCTGTGTTGTTCACAGGTCAAATGTCGGTTAACTTTTGCAGAATATCTGTTGACATCCGTTGCTCTTATATGGAGAAGGACGTTAAGCTGCTGCTTTGCTGGGGCTGTATTGAAATGCTTCGCTGACTGTTGCTGTTTAATGGCGTTGCTGTATGGCCGTGATTGTGTGTGCGTGTGTGTGTGTGCGTGCGTTGTTTGTAACACTGTTGCTTTTTTCTAACATAAACACCACAAACCTCTGCCCTCAACCCACTGCCGCTCAATGGAGATTTCTCCCTTAGTGCAGAATATCCACATGAAGAATGCTAATGGCTATCACCACACCAACGTTGTTATCATCATTACGCACACAGTTTTTGTCCGTTTGTGTTTTGGTGTTGTTGTTGCTGTTGCTGTTGTTTTGTTTTATGCAACAAGTAGGAACAGTATTTGAACAACTTGTTGTGTTCACACCCCATAGGGATGGAAGAAGTGATTGTGCGTGGTACTTTGCTATGAATAAGAGATGGAACTTTTGGGAATTAAAAGAAAGTGGATATTAATTTTCTATTTTCATGGTGAAGATAAGATTTATATTACAAGTCAGTCGTTGATTTATTTGTACATTACATATTGGGAATAAACGTAGAACTTTGGAGGATTTGAAAAATCTGACACCAAAAAAAAATCTTCTATCCCTAATCCTTCTATACTAATAATAACATGTGTTGTATGAGAAATGTTTGTCACGGGTAAACTCAAAAAATACTGATCCGATTTTAAATATTATTTCTGTTATACATCACAATATGGCTGCAGAATACAGAAGGATATTTGATGTTTTTTTATATTTTTCTATTTATTTTGTTTTATTTTTTTTGCCACATCGAGAATCATTATAAATTTTGCAAGACTAGTTTTCATACTAGTTCCATATTTTATAGTACAATTTGTTGTATGAGAAATGTTTGTCACGGGTACACTCAAAAAATACTGATTCGATTTTAAATATTATTACTGTTATACATCACAATATGACTGAAGAATACACAAGGATATTTTATGTTTTTTATATTTTTCTATTGTTTTTTTTTCTTTTTTTTTGGCAGAATTTTCACTTCTAGGAAGTCCACTAATTAAGAAAATTATCATTATTAATTTTGCAAGACTATTCGGTATATAAGTTCCATATTTGGAATTTTATATCTAAAATTTGTTGTATGTAAAATGTTTGTCACGGGTAAACTCAAAAAAATACTGATCCAATTTTAATAATTTTTTATGTTAATTATCACAGTATGGCTGCAGATTACAAAAGGATATTTTATGTTTCTACTTGTCATCCTAACAATTCTTGAGTTTGCGATTTTCTAAAGTGGAACATACACTACAATATTAATTCTAATAATTTCTTATATGAGTTTTATGTTCTTTATTCATTTGAGAATAATCAGAATGTCTCTTTGGAAGTTCCCAAGCAGCTTACCACGTAAGATGGATCTTGTGTTCCCCGGGCGAATCGTTCAGAGGTAGCAAATGTGGGAAGGAGCAGTGTTGAGTAACTAAATGGCATTCTATCACCGATTCGTCTTAGAAAGTAGGTAACAGAAGTTACAGAAGCTCAACACAAAGGCTCTCTTAGTGGCTTTGGTAGCCCCAAGAAACTAGGATCAAGCGTGGTGGCCTAATAAGCCACTTTCCTTAAACGAAGAAAAGAAAAAACAAGAACCCCCCAAGTGTCGACGACATCCGCAAATGTTATAAGGACCATGATTTACGGACATGCACCAAAAATGTCTGAACTCTCTACAGAGATAGTGTCTCTATCCAACTGGCGTAAGTCATCGACAAATACGAGGCTGACATCACCTTAAAAAGAAAAGACTTAATTTCCGTTTACACCCCATGAATGAGATATGGGATAGCTTCTCACGTTGTTGTGAATTAACACGCTCTCTATTTTTGATTCACAACAAACGGCACCTACTGGTTTACCGAAGAATGCGAACGTCACACCTACCAAGCAGCTTCAGTGATTCCTCCACCTGGTCGTTTCAACGTAGTCGGGCTCTCCCACTTTTGCGCCGTTCTTCGAGGTCTTGATATAATACCTTTCCCGCTGGAGTCAGCGTAATCGTTGAACTTTTAGTTGATGACCACATCAATATCGTGGTATAACTTGCATAGCTCATGGTTCATCGTCATGTCCTCTTTCACTGCCAAAATCATTTTCGCTGACTCCATTTTCACAGATGAGAAGATAGCTGTTACATGCATACCACCGAGATAGCCAATGCTTATTCCTTATTTGCTTATCTCTCAATTACTTTAAACATACCCCCCTAATACGGATGTTCCCAACAAACAGTGCCAGCATATTATGAATTCAGTGACCACTGCCACAATGACTGTACGGTGTTATTAAAAACCATACTCAGAATACAGGGAAAAACTGCAACTAATGACAGCGCGTGCTGTGACGGAGCATTATAATGAGAAGAGGAGGGAGATGACACGCCTCTTCAGGCGAAAAAAACGTCTATGAAAGAAGAGAGAGTCAAAGTATCGAAAACGAGATGGATGTGAAGATGCTCGAAAGTTCTACAAAAAGGTAAATAGTTAAGGTTTTGAACAAGGATCCCTACCTGTAAGGACAAATATGAAAATTTGGATACTGGCATATTGCACAGATTAAAAATAATACAGCTGCGGAAGCCGATGTACTGATGGCACAGCTTTTTAAGGCCGGTGATGACGAGCTGTCAAGGTGCATGCACCAGCCCATAACCACAATTTGGCTCAAGAAATCTGAGTGTCCTACGTCCTGTGCTTAACAAAGGCAATCCAAGTATGTGTACCAATTATCGCAGGTGCAGCCTTTTACCCATCGCACACAGGGTCCTATATAGTGTTTTATGTGACAAACTAATGCTAACCCTAGCGAACCTGATTGCACCTTATCAGCGTGGCTTTTGACCTAGCAAATCCAGGATTGTACAGATATTCGCACTACGACAATTCCTGGGTAAGACCCAACAAATATAGATCGACAAAAATTTGCATCTCTTTATCGATTACAAAGCGGCATTTGACAGTCCAATACAACAGAAATTGTTAGATGCTATGGCTGAGTTTAGTATCCCCTAATATGACTTTGTGGGATGACACTGACTGGCACGAAGTCGTTTGGGAAAATTGTCAAAAAATTGCAGATCTCTTTAACATCATAATGGAGATGATCATGATAATCATGAAATGCTGCCTAAACAAGACTCTGTAACAAGTCTTCAGTGAAAAGAGGCAAAAATCTGACTGAGCTATTTTCTACATGCTGCACGCGTATGCTCCGAGATGTTACTGCGGCCTTATCGAACATAGAAAAGCAGTCGGCAGAAGTGAGTCTCATGATAAATGAGGACAAAATCAAGTTATTTGTTTCAACGAACAAAGAGTTTACTCGTTTGGGACGTTGGAAAAACGTTGACAACTATAACTTTGAAGTGGTGGATGATTTTGCCTTCCTTATCATTGTCGTAAACAAAAACAATAATGTCAGCCTGGAATGAGATGATAAGAGAAGAGTTTCGATCGCAAACCGTTGCTACTATGACAAAGTTCTCTCCCGACGAACAAAGATCTAAGTCTACCAGACATTGATTCTACCTGTCTTGCTTTACAGTGCAGAATCCTAGGTAATGACGCAGGCGACTCAATCTATTCTTGGAGGTTTCGAGAGAAAAATACTTCACAAAAAATTTGGTCCAATCATCGTTAATGGCGAGTACCGCCGTCGAATGAATCATGAGCTTTATGAGCTGTACAATGACATCGATGTAGTCAATCGTGTTCGAATAGACCGAATGCGCTGCGTAAGAATAAAAGAAATAAAAAGAAAGAATTGTAATTCTTAATTTTTTTTTAAATTTGTTAACGCTAAATCGGACTAGTAGTTCTCGAGTTATGTCAGAGAAAAGAACCTAAAATGTGACAAGTTCCCCTATACTATACTTACTAACTTCAAATCGATATTAAATTTTTATGGCATGTAACTTTACAAAACGAATGATTCAGAACTTCTATTCTTATGTACAACTAGCGGACCCGGCGAACTTCGCCTCGCCCCTAATATAATACCTTCAGATAAACTCAGTAGAAAGTGGTATGATAAATATTGTTTTTCGATTAGTTTTCCGCCGAAAAAACAAACAATGAAGGCGGATCTCCATGATCGTCGGTTAAATCACATTGTTTATCAGATTCTTGACAGACAACCGCGTGCACAATTTCGGTTGATTCAGATTCCGGAAAATGATTATGATCGATCCCACCTTTATCAGTAAATTATGCGGCACATTAAGCGAGTTGAAAAATTCGGTCGGATTGTTGGTCGCTTCATCCTCGTCAGTCACGCTGTAAACAGATTTGTACAAATGCAGTTCTCCATCGATTTAACTTTCTAAATTGAAATTCTAGTTATCGATGCCTTTATTCTTCGCTGCTTGTAACATACTGCGCGTAAATTAATATCCAATCGAATTTTTTATAATTTTGTGCAATGTCATGAGTCGTTTTTTAAACGATGTGAACTCGCAAAAATTTGCAGGGAACGATATCAATTCAGTCGAAACATCAACACGAATTTGGCCATTGCCAAGCGCCAGCAGTTGTTTCGAGAATTCAGCAGAAGATGGGAGGCTCTGGAATGAGCCCCTAATTTTTTGGTCAATTACAACTTCTTGACATTGACGACGTTTTGAAACATGGTTTAAGTAAATCAGCAGCATTAGACATTGTGAGCAACGTCATAGCCCCACTAAATCGTTTTAAATCCCCTCGTAAATCCTTTATCATTCGGTCAATTACTTCCAAAGCTCGTTTATTCGTTACCGCACATTCAACCGAAATGTTGATTTGACATTCCCGCATCTACTTCGCTGTTGCGAAATTCTTTGTCAATGTGTACTTTGGCTTTTCAACCGTGAGAAGATTCGTCAACAGTTTCAAAGCGGAATTTGCAGTTTGACTGCCTTCCAACAATGTGTCAGCTATGCCAGACGATTCAGCGGCTTAAGTTGTTTGAGATCGTTACCGAATTGTTGCCGAAATCATCAAAAAATGTCTTGGCTGTCCCACCCGGAGCATCGAGAAAATAAATGCCTTCCGTTTCATCGTGAATCGTACACGTTCTTGTACTCGGCAAATAACAGTGGCACATTTGTTCGAACTCTTCCGGTCAGCTCATCTAGATTATAGTCTCGCTCCCGTTAATATTCGCGATCGAAAGCATCTTGCATCGAACGATTTGGGGTTGGCATTCCTAATGTGGATAGCAGATTGCTGCTCATGAGCACGCGCATGCCATCCCGTCGAGTTCGACGGATGACATGTGACTCCAATGATCGCAAACAATGTACGAATTTGAATCGCTGACGCAGAAACGGTCGCATCGGTGATTATTGATTCCGTTTTCGATAAAATTTAAATTTTGGCAAGCCTCCCGAAATGCGAATTGGAGCGAATTGAAGGGAAGTTAAGATATAAGCATACAGCTTGGCGTGGATGAACTGTGTATAGTCTGACTAATTATTGCATGATGTTTACGTCATTTACGGTTTGATCTTCTAATAGGAGGCATTACGTATCCAGGCAAATAACTCTCCCTAAAAAACTACAAAGTCGTTACGGAATAAATGCCCGCAATCGCATTGGATAACTTAATTTTTCACACGTAAACTCATTTTTTCAAAATATGATAAATTTGATAAATATTGCATAGGATATCAATATATTTTTTATCTAAATATTTTTTATCTAAATATTTTTTATCTCGTTGCCAACCAACATTTAACCGAAATTTTCCACCTAAACATCGTTCAAAGCCATGCGAAAATTTGCAAAATGGTGTCGATAAAAAATCTAATTTTTTGCGTATTTTTTTTCTATTTTTCCATTCGAAAAGCCATTCCGCAACAATTGCACACAAAATTCCATACAAAAAACCAATTTTCGATTTTTCCAGTTTCCCGACTTTTCTAAAGGATTTTCCCAATATGTTCTTGCATAAAAATCTCATACTAATTACGAACAACTGAAAAAATAAGTTGAGCAAATAGGGCTAGCCGTTCTCTCTTAATGAATTACTACACATTTTTCACACCCATTTATACATATAGATTTCACAATAAACCGAATTTTTTCAAGCATCACAACGAATTTTCCACCTCTAAGTCGTCTAAAATCATCAAATCAAGCGAAACAATGAAAATTTTCGTAGCAAAAATCCAAAATTTTCGAGATTTTTCTGAAATTTTCCGAGTCGAAAAAAATTAAATTTTAGGAATTTTTCTATAATTTTCAACCAAAATTTTCTATTTTTCCAATCGAAAATCCACTATGGAACAATTACACACAAAATGTTATACAAAAATTCAAATTGCGATGCACAATGTTTCCGAAAAAATCAAAATTTTTCGAGTTTTTCCGGAATTTTCCGAGTTTTCTACCGAGAATTTTTGGATTTTTCCATTCGGAAAGTCATTCGGAATAATTATCCGAAATTTTTCACTGTTACATAGTCCAAAAATATCAATATGCAAAATTTCGTAAAAAAAAATATAGAATTTTTCGAATTTTTCCGAATTTTAAAAGAAATTTGTAACCATTAATTAATTAATAAATAAAAAATAAATAAAAAATTTATCTTTTTTTCTATTCGAAACAATTGCATACAAAATTCCATACATAAACACAATTTTCGATTTAAAAGTAATAACAATTTTCGAATTTTTCCGGAATTTTCCGAGTTTTTCACCAATTTTTTTTTTTTCCATTCGAAAATCTATTCGTAACAATTGCACACATAATTCCATACAAAACAGCAATTTCCGGTT
Organism: Muscina levida; assembly: GCA_964034835.1. Lineage (NCBI taxonomy): Eukaryota > Metazoa > Arthropoda > Insecta > Diptera > Muscidae > Muscina > Muscina levida. The sequence continues at coordinate 169,175,094 of OZ035880.1, read as the reverse complement.
TTTCGAATTTTCCGGCTTTTCCGGAGGATTTTCCCAAAATTTTCTTTTACATAAACCTGCTCCTGGCAATTACGAACAAATGAAAAAAAATTTCAGCAAAATCGGCCCAGCCGTTCTCAATTGATGAATTACTATACATTTTTGCCACCATTTTTATATATATAGATGTATGAATAATATTAATGTTATGACTTTTTTATATTAATCATACGCACTTCGTTCAAATATTTTGGATTTATGGTTTTATAATAATTAAATTTTTTTGGAAGATTCATTTGATTAAACTAAACTAGTGGAGATCTCGAATAAGGTGAGTTTAATTATCTTCTAATAGTAGATACATCCTCAGAAAACCCAAACCTTTGTCATACCCTTTTCTGGTGCCTCTCATACAATGATCAAAATTGCCCCCATAGTTCTTTTTTGTAAGTATACTGAATTTAGACAAATCTTTTTCAAAAAAAATGGGACATGTACACTAGACTGGCCATAGCGTTATATGGAAAAAATTAAAAATGTGAAATCCAAAAGTTTTCGCACTGAAAAATATGAGGTTGGGGATAAAAATAATTATGCATTTTTTTTTTTTTTTTTTTTTGATTCCGAGTACCTCCGGGTTAAGCCCAAACTTTTATTATATTACCCATTTAGGCTGAAGTGCAGAATATGGGGCGGGAGCCCGATTAAAAACCAAAAATATGCCATTGTCTTCATCTTGGCCCCCAAACATCGGAATGGTAGGTCAAAGTTGGCGCTCAGGCCCATGGGGCCCGGGGGGTCAAAAAGGGGCCCCTTTTGGTTCTATGATGACCCCCCAGGTGCGGGTACTCAAGTGAAAGATATTTTCGAGACGAATCCAACGATGTTATTTTTAGGTTCCTACGGGTCTCCTGGACCGAGTTAGAGCCATTTCCGGGATATACCAAGAAAAAAAAAATATTTTTAACTAAATTTAAAAAATTTTAAAAAAATTTTTGCGTGCGGCGCTACTAAACCCAACATAGGTGTACCGTCATTTCGCCCAATGTCATTTCGCCCAAAAACAACCATGACATATCGCCCAAAACATGTCATTTCGACCAAAAACCTAACTACAAAATGACATATCGCCCAAATGCTATGACATAAGACCCAACTCAATTTTTTTGGGCGAAATGTCAGACTTATGACGACGGCACGCTCTGCTGCATACGTCGCAGTCAGTCTTGTACTCTTGCCCCCGCCTTAGGGGGGCGTGCCCCCCACCGCATTCGTGTTTTAATAATGCCAGAGAAAGAGAGAGAGTAGCGAGTCTGACTACGACGTATGCGGCGAGGGCGTGCCCCCCACCGAGAGAGAGAGTACAAGACTGACTGCGACGTATGCAGCAGGGCGTGCCGTCGTCATGAGTCTGACATTTCGCCCAAAAAAATTGAGTTGGGTCTTCTGTCATAGCATTTGGGCGATATGTCATGTTGTAGTTAGGTTTGTGGTCGAAATGACATGTTTTGGGCGATATGTCATGGTTGTTTTTGGGCCAAATGACATTGGGCGAAATGACGGTACACCTATGTTGGGTTTAGTAGCGCCGCACGCAAAATTTTTTTTAAAATTTTTTAAATTTAGTTAAAAATAATTTTTTTTTCTTGGTATATCCCGGAAATGGCTCTAACTCGGTCCAGAAGACCCGTAGGAACCTAAAAATAACATCGTTGGATTCGTCTCGAAAGTATCTTTCACTTGAGTACCCGCACCTGGGGGGTCATCATAGAACCGAAAGGGGCCCCTTTTTTGACCCCCCGGTCCCCATAGGCCTGAGCGCCAACTTTGACCTACCATTCCGATGTTTGGGGGCCAAGATGAAGACAATGGCATATTTTTGGTTTTTAATCGGGCTCCCGCCCCATATTCTGCACTTCAGCCTAAATGGGTAATCTAATAAAAGTTTGGGCTCAACCCGGAGGTACTCGGAATCAAAAAAAAAAAAAAAAAAAAAAATATGCATAATTATTTTTATCCCCAACCTCATATTTTTCAGTGCGAAAAATTTAACTTTTCAAAAAAATTTCCACTATGGCCACTCTAATGTACACATAAAGTATATAGAAATATGCCAATTTCCCAAAATTATATGTTCCCAATAATTCTGTACCATAAAAGACGCATTCGGTACTCCCATACAAAATGACCATATGCCCAGAGATATAGAACTGAGCTCTTAAATTTTTTGTCAAATTATATCATATCATAATTATATTATAATTTCATTCATAGGGTGTAAGTATTTGTCAGTCATTTTACCTGACTGGCATTTCTTTACTGGTTTTCAACCTCATTGAACGGAACACATAGTTAAAAAAAAGGTACCTTTCAGATAGTCCTAACACAGAAGTGTGCTCACTGACTTTAGTCAAGTTTAAAAATCGTTGCCTGCCTACACTAAAGACTGGATTTCGGACATTCGAATACCTCCATGTCATCTTTGATTAGCATCTTTGCTGGAATACATTACCTAACATACTAAGCGTTCTGTTACATCGAAAATATTGTCTTCCAATAGATCATATAACCTTATTTGCTGCAATATAAATCATGTAACACTCAACCTCTCATAAGTAAAAGTCGTTACATTTTTGTTGCTAGTTTGAAATTGTGTCATCTCTGAAAAAGCACCCAATACCGGACCAGTACACTGTAGTAATAAGTAATACTACAATCCACCAGCACCCACACGTACGCAGTTAGAAATATTTCACCACTCACTCACATACCCTCCTGTAAAATGGTGTCACAGCTAAACATTTATGTGTGTGAGTGTGTGTGTGGAAATAGGAAACAGCGTTGTATTTGCAAGTTGAGTTTGACTACATTCACACCCATACACACACACACCCGCTCAATTGAGAACACTAATACTAACACAACAAGATATTCTTATTATCGACGACAACATTTTGGCGGGGTTTTAAATTTTTATCAAAATTTTCCTCGCCATTCAGTAATTGGTATGAAAATTCTTCGTTAAGACCACATTGTTACGAATGTTTTATACTTATATACAATCAAAGGATACAAATATTTAGATCAGTTTTTCCACACATTTATTATTCGTTGAATTGGTATTTCTCACTAGTACTCAAAATAATTGCACACACACAATGTATTGCTGTGTAAGGGTTTTTTTCTTTGCGAATCTGAATCAGTCAGTGAATGGATGATTCGAATAAAACCCTACAGGATACCTACGTTGGCGGGCCAATGCTGAAGCCATTGACAGACAATGATAAGAATACTTTGGTGGCATTATTAACTATTCCTGTGAAGAGAAAAAAAACGAAACAAATAAAACAATACAATACAAACAAACAGGACATTTTCATAACAACTAAAACTGAAACAAAACAAAGTTTGCGTGGTTTTAATTGCGCACATCACATATGAGAAATCGTAATATACTCTGACGGAGTAATAAGGAAAAAAATTATTAATATGTATTTGTTGTTTGTTTGTGGCTAACGACAGGGAGGAAGGAATTTCTTAAAGTTATGTTGACATTTAAATTGATATATGAGTATTAGAAAGATTTTTGAATTGTGCCGTAAAGAAAGAGGTTTTGGCGTACCCAGCTTTTAAAAGTTAATTCTTAGAACGACTGGCATATCATATGTAATGACAATAGTGGCATTATGCCGAAAAGATTTACATACATCAAATAAAAGTAAGAAAAAAGTTTTGTTAAATAGAAAATAATTATTTGCAATAACACAGTACAACATTTTTTAGCTCATTGATTTGGGACTCAATTCTGAGAACTGCACGTGAAAGTAGCTCCAAATAGAAGAAGTTCTGCAGCATTCGTTTTGTCATGTTAATGTTGCATTTTTCACGTATTAGGGTCTTTAGTTTGACATAACTCGAGGACCACTGGTTCGATTTAGTTAAAACAATTTCAAAAAAATTAAGAATTACTATTCCTTTTATCTGTGCATATAACGTTTCCATACATAAGCAACAGTTTCACTTTTCCATTCATCAAATGATTTTGAACTGGGTTTATTTTGTATGTACAAATGGACCCGGTAGATGGCGCTTGTGTGGATTAATATTGAAAATTTTAATGCATGTATCAATTTAACTGAAATTTAGTATTTATTTTTGTGGAACCTTGAGAATTTTTTTTTTGTATAAATTGACCCGGTAGGTTTCTTTAGGGTGGTATTATAATGAAAATTTTAACGAATTAAACAATTTGACTGAAATTTAGAATATATATTTGTTTTATTATGAGAATTGTTTTATATATATGGACCCGAAAATTTATATCGATTGTCCGATTTTACTTAAACTAAAAATATATGATTTTTTTAGCATGAGAAAATTTTGAATATTGATTGTCCGATTTTACTTAAACTTAAAATATATGATATTTTTGGCATGAGAAAATTGTGAACGTATGTTTGGAACCAGTTCCCGGTGCTTATGATACACTTAATTTTTGCAATGTCATTTAGTTACGTTTTTTAACATCATAGCTATTCAGAAGTCTATATATATAAAAATAATGTACATTTTGATGTCACCACTAATTGTGAAAACGGTTGACCCCATTTGTACCAAAATTTCAGTGAAAGTTGGTGATTGGCTGTAGATGGTCACCCAGACCGCAAAAAGGCTTCAAGAAGAATCACTAACATTTATAATGGCGCACTTCCTACAGAATTAGAGAGCTTAACAAAGTGGTTTTTCCCATTTCGAAATTTTAGGGGACAATAATGAAAATAGGAATAACTGTTGATATCACCCAGGCCATACGGTTAATGGGGTTGCTGAGCCTAATGAAGGCATTTTTGGAAATTCGTACTCCTTAGGATAAAAAGGTACAATCACCTAGTACACCAACGCAGAAAGTTATATGTCAGTCAATCGGCTTAAAAATGTGGTTTTAGAATATATAACCTATCAATAAGTAAGTTTTCATCACATCATGGACGACACTGCTGATCCGTTTTAGCAATTCTTATAATAATATATAATAATCTTTAAGATATATGAAGAACAGAATTTGTCCGGGAAAACCTCGCCCTTTAAATTGAAATATTTTAGAAGTCAAAGAAATAAACCAATCGTTATTAGATTTCAACTACACTCAACATATTTTACAAAAATTTGGAGGCAGGACGAAGTCTGCCGGGCCAGCTAGTTTATGATAATCATACGCCACCATATAGTATTAACGTTATGTCGAACAAAAGAGCCTTAAACGTGACAAATTCCCCTATACGATACTTGCTATCTTCAAATCGATATTAAATTTTTATGGCATGTAACTTGACAAAACGAATGATGCAGAACTTCTTCTCTTTGGGCCTACTTTCAGGTGCAGTTTTTAGAATTGGGTCCCAAAATCATGTGTTGTACTGTGTAATATTATTCATTGAGGAATCTTTTCAAAGGCATATATTGAAATTGTCTATTTGGCGGTAAATCACTTGGACAACTTTTCCAATGCAATTCAATTGTGATGCTGTGAATTCTTGGGCAAAGAGTTAAACCGGGTCGCTACACCCGTCCTTTCAAAAACTGCAATCAAAACATCCAGTTTTAACAGTTTTAGACTGCTTGAAACAACATTTATTCGTCATAAAACTGTGCTTCATATGAGATGTAATCAAAATAGAGGATTAGTTATAATTAAAACAAACGCAGTTTTTTGTATGAAGTGGAAAAATTATATTTTTAACACATTTGCCATTTATTTTCTATTTAGTTGAGTAGTCAACCCAGATTTTTTTCTATTTATACACGGAAATGATATGTCAGAAAGATTTGTATGTGTAAGCGGTTATTGAAATAAATTGTCATAAGCATCATATTTTAGCCGAATATTAAATATTACTCATGCGCCTTAAATAATTTTCATGAAATTTGTTGTATTTCTTGTATGCAGTGGAAATTCTTGGAGTAGTTGTGTTATGCTGCTTTTTTATAAATAATTTACCTTGTAATTCGTTTAAAATAATGTCAGTGTAGTTGTTTTCAAATATAAATTAAGTAACTTTTGGTAATATTCCAATGTAGATAATGATACAAATATTACTGCCGAGTCGACTGAGTGAACCAATTACACTGTGGAATAGTTTCGGGGTCATTGTCTGGGGGGTGAGAAATAATATATCCATGTCGAATGAAATCATCCAAATCAATAAATCCACAATATTTGAACGAGGTACGTATGATTAATATAAAATCCGCACAACATTTATATTACTAATACGTTGTACATAAATGCCTACGTACATTAATGCGACAGCTAAATGGGCGGATGATTTTTTTTTGCGAAAATTTAAAAACGCCCGAGAGGAATATTGTGCCACTTGATGTAAAAAATACATCACAGAAATTTGAGTAAGATCGGACAACTATTTCCCGTGCCCAAAGAGGTCAAAGGTCAGGATCTTAATTAATCCCATGCTTTTCACTAAAGTTCGATTAAGGAATTGTATTTTTTTCTTGCAAATATATAATAGTCAAATAGTCTGGGTGGGCGGTGCCTCGGCACTTTTTGCCAACTTGGTTCCAAATAGTCTGGTTAAATATCTTTTAGTGCATAGCACAGCCCACCCACCCTGGCTGTTATTCATACTGTACCCACAACACATACCAAATATCAGCTTTATACCTCTTATAGTTCATCAGAAACAGCCTTTTAAAGTTTCAAGTCTTATACCACGCCTACTTATCCCATCTTGCCCATTTTTTGTTGAGCCCGGAACGCATCCACACAAATTTTCAAGGCGATTGGAGTTACAGTCATCCAGATATTGCAGTTTCAAAAATAGGCTTTAAAGGGCTGGGCCACGCCCTCTTGATATATCTACAAATTAAAGTGACCTATTTTTACCACCGCCCATACAAACCGCCAAACGTAGAATAGTATTCCAAGCGCTTTGTTCTTTTGCGTTCCGTAGATAATTCGTCACACCAAGCTTAGATAACACCACTTTTACCTGGTCCATCCATCGGAGTTTTGGTCCGTTCGTCCGTTCGTACAACGTGTCCAAGCTAGCGCATACTTCTATTTGAACGCGCTTGACTCCGTCGATGTCATTGTACAGCTCATACAGCTCATGATTCATTCGACGGCGGTACTAGCCGTTAACGATGATGGGTCCAAATATTTTGCGTAGTATTTTTCTCTCGAAGACTCCCAGATTGATCCGCTTGTGTCAGATCGGATTCTGCGCTGTAGAGCAAGACAGGTAGGATTAGAGTCTGGTAGAGTTGGATCTTTGTTCTTCGAGAGAGGGATTTGTCATTAAATCGATTGCTTAGCGCATAGTAGCAGCGGTTTGCGATCAATACTCGTCTTATGATTATTTTTGTTTATGGTGGAGCCAAGGCAGACAAAATCATCTACCGCTTTCAATTTATAGTTGTCAACGTTCACGCAGTGTCCCAGACCAGTGGACTCTTTGTTCGTTGAAACATATAATTTGGTTTTGTCCTCGTTTATCGCCAGACCCACTTCCGCCGACTGCTTTTCAATACTCGAGAAAGCCGCAGTAACATCTCGTAATCCACGTCCAATGATATCTATATCATCAGCATACGCGAGCAACATGTGACTCTCGTTGAAGATGGTACCATTCCTGTTTACTGCAGCCTTCCGCATGATCATCTCCATTACGATGTTAAATAGGTCGCTGGACAGACTATCGCCTTGTCTAAAGACTCGTTTGATAGAAAATGGCTCTGACAGATTTTTGCCAATTTTCACTGAAGACTTTGTGTCAGTCAGTGTCATCCCACAAAGTCGTATATGCTTCGCGGGGATACCAAACTCAGACATAGCATCCAACAATTTCTGTCGTAGCGGACTGTCGAATGCAGCTTTATAATCGATGAATAGATGGTAAGTGTCGATCTGCATTTATTGGGTCTTCTCCTGGATTTGTCGTAGTGTGAGTATCTGGTCGGTCGTGGATTAACCACGTCTAAAGCCACACTGATAAGGTCCAATCAGGTTCGTCAGAATGGCCTTTAGTCTTTCACATAACACACTAGACAGGACCTTGTATGCGATGGGTAGAAGGCTAATCCCGCGATTGTTGGTAAACACACTGGGATCGCCTTTCTGAAGTACGGGACGTAGGACACTCAGATAACAATCATCGGGCATGCACTCCCTGAGCCAAATCGTGTTTATGAGCTGGTGCATGCATGTTACTAGGTCAACGCCGCCGGCTTTAAAAAGCTCTGCCGGCAGTTCTTCGGCTCCTACAGCTTTATTATTTTTAAGCCGCACAATTGCCGTGCTGATCTCGTTTTGGCTCGATGGTGGACAGTATTCTCCATCGTCGATGATTTGTGTGATTTCGTCACTTATGCTGCCTTCGGGAACGAGTAGAGATTGAAAGTGTTCCCTCCAGCACACTCTGAGTGTCCATGACCAGATTTCCGTGTCTGTCCTTACAGATGTGGATCCCTGTTCCAAAACCTTTACTTTTTACCTTTTGGTAGAACTTTCGGGCCTCACCTCTATTCCTGTAATTTTCGATAGCCTGGCTCTCTCCTTTTTTCCACAGACGCTTTTTCCGCCTAAACAGGCGTTTCATTTCCCTCCTTTTCTCTTTATTACGCTACGTCACCGCACGCGTCGCCATTGGCTGCAGTTTTGCCTTGTATGCAGCATGCATTTCCTCAGACATTTCACGACATTCATCATCGTACCAGGGCTTGTCTGAGCGTGGTTTTTCATAACCCAGTATGGTCGTTGCGGCAGTGGTCATAGAATCGGTAATACAGACAAGAATATGCAGACAAAGTATTTAATTTCGATATGTGGGAGAAAGGGTCGTGGCCTAAATATTTTCAACGTTTGATCAATTTTTGTTAACAATTTGATACGCAGATCTTAGGAAGCATTTCCAAAGAAGTTATACTGTATGTACAATCATACGTAAATTGTTCCAATATTGTGGATTTATGGTGCAACAGTACACAGTGCAACAGACAATCTGGGAGATGAAACATTCCAGGTCAGAGTGAAGTAGTCAGGGTATAGTAAAACCCCCAAAAGGTTTGGCGTCCTATACAATTGTTGAAGAATATAATAAGAAGTCATCAATGTTATCAAGCTACAGCTGAATGATTAAGCGAACATATTAAAATAAGGAAAAAGTATAAAAGATCACAAAAAAAAATTAGGCATGAGAACGCGAAACCATGTGAGGGTTTAACTATACTGGCCTATTACGTTCACCCTGACTTGCAATTTCTCACCCCCAAGACAATGACACTGGAAATGTTTCACAGTTTTTTTATTGCATATATGTAATTTAAACTCTACAATGGAACTACCAATACATGGCGGTCTTAAACAAGCTGTGTCAATTAAGTCCATGGACCTTATGACACAAGAAATAGAGTCATAAAGTCTATGGATCATGTGGCCATTGGCGTTATGTCGTTATATCCTAAAGTATTACGACATAAAGTCCGTGAACCTCATTTTGACAGTCCTGATGCCACACATTAAAATGGTATCCCAATGTTGACAGTCTTTATGCCACGCTATCAAAATAAGAATTTTGGTAGTCGTTATGCTACGCCCCCCAAATACGCATTTAAGTGTGTCGGGGCCCATGAGTTCCGGCATATTTTTGGAGGAATGTTTTGTTGGCATATTTTTCATTAATTGTATGGGAGATTTTTTAAAATTATCATTACGTCCATGTACGTTACGGCACATGGGAAGAGATATGATATCCATGGACTTTTTGGAACTTTTTTTTGTGTCATAGGATCCATGGACCTTATAACCATGACCTTATGACACTCTAACTTTAATAACACTTTGCAACTTCGCTCTCCATATTGTTATGACACAATATTGGCTAACAAACTATATACGTTTATAGTCTCTAATTTTGATTCATTAATACATCTTGCCCTACAACAACATCTTCGCTTTCTGACAGGCTACGTTGCGAAAGTAAAGACACAAAATCAACACAGAAAACACTGATTTCTGATAACTAAAAAAACGAATAAAATTTTAATTGCATGATGGAATTCATAAATCTGCAATCGAATGTAACACAAAGGTACATTCGGTCCTATATCTGTATATTGCGAAAATAAGTGACATTTAATAAACAATATTTTTATGAAATCAATTTATTTTATGTCATTGAGAGAATTTTGTTAGTCTCTTTCCAGAATAGCAAATTTTAATATATCCCTTTTTTTAAAAAATCTTAAATGTCTTTTCACATTACTTACTTACTTACTTAGCTGGTACTTCTATGCAATCCCAGTGGATTATATACCGCACGTAGAAAAATATTATAAGCGCCTCGATCTTCTGCGCTTCTTCTCCAGTTAGTCACACCGAGTTCTGTAAGGTTCTCAGTAACCTGGTCTTTCCAACGGAGTTTAGGTCGCCCTCTTCTGCGCCGTCCATCGAGTTCATTGTCGAAGACTTTTCGAGCTGGAGCATTTTCGTCCATGCGTACAACATGACCTAGCCAACGCAACCGTTGCACCTTAATGCGTTTGACCACGTCAATGTCAGTGTACAGCTCGTACAGCTCATGATTCATACGACGCCGATACTCTCCCTTAACGATGATGGGCAAATATATTTTACGGAGTATTTTTCTCTCGAATACCGCCAGAACCGATTCATCCGCTTGTGTCATAACCCAGGATTCTGAGCCATACATTAAGACAGGTAGAATTAGTATCTGGTATAGCTTGAGTTTTGTTCATCGAGAGAGGGTTCTGTCATTGAATCGCTTGCTTAGGCCGTAGTAGCATTTATTTGCAAGCAGGATTCTTCTCCGGATTTCTAGGCTGACATTATTTGCTTTGTTGATGGCGGAGCCTAGGTAGACAAAATTATCTACCACCTCGAAGTTATAGTTGTCAACGTTCACGCAGTTTTCAAACGAGTAAATTCTTTGTTCGTTGAAACTAATAACTTCGTTTTGTCCTCGTTCACCGTTAGGCCCATTTTCGCTGATTCCTTCTGAATACCTGAGAAGGCTGCAGTCACATCCAGCAGTTTTCGACCGATAATATCTACGTCATCAGCGTACGCGAGTAGCATGTGGCTTTTGTTGAATATAGTGTCACTCGTGTTTACTGCAGCTTTTCTCATTATCATCTCCATCACAATGTTGAAGAGATCGCACGATAGGCCGCCGCCTTGTTTTATGCCTCGTCTGGTATAGAATGGCTCCGTAAGGTCCTTGCCAATCTTCACTGAAGACTTCGTGTCAGTCAGCGTCATTCCGCAAAGACATATCAGCTTCGCTGGAATACCAAACTCAGCCATGGCTTCAAGTAATTTCTGCCGTATCGGGCTGTCGAAGGCAGCTTTATAGTCGACAAAAAGATGGTACGTGTCGATCTGTTTCTCTTGGGTCTTTTCCAGGATTTGCCGAAGTGTGAAAATCTGGTCAGTTGTTGATTTTCCAGGTCTAAAGCCACACTGATAAGGCCCGATCAGGTTGGATAACACTGGCTTTAGTCTTTCACATAGCACACTCAACAGGACCTTATATGCGATGGGTAAAAGGCTGATCCCGCGGTAGTTGGAGCACACACTTGGATCACCTTTTTTCAGCACAGGACATAATACGCTTACATTCCAATCGTCGGGCATGCACTCTTTAAGCCAAACCGTGCGCAGGAGCTGATGCATGCTCCTTATCAACTCCTCGCCACCGGACTTGAAGAGCTCTGCGGGCAGACCGTCGGCCCTTAGAGTAGTTAAATGTATGACCGACCCTCAATATTTTTGCAACCCCTACAGTTTCTCAGAACATATCTACTATCTATATTTAAACCTTTATGTGGTCCCCATAAAATTTCTGTTATTTTTATAATTTTATTTTGAGAAATCAGCTTTTGTCGCTTCCAGTGTGCCTCATAGTGGGGTAAAATATATGACCCACCCCCAGTCATTTTGCCCCCTAAAAATAAAAAAGCTGTTATTGCTATTGATATTAGTTTAAAAGAAATTAAATTATTTTAAAAGAAAAAATTTTAAGAAAATTAATAAATAAATGTTTATTGTTAAAGTTAAACATATTTTTTAGCCCAAACGAATGTGAAATATTAAATATATTAACTTTATCATGTTCTACTTTCATAAAAAGAAAATTATATAAATAAATGTTAGAGAAGTTTTTTTTCATGTTCAAAACAGTAGATTAATCTGTTTTTAATTAAAAAAAATTTACGGAAACAAAAAAAAAAATTATCCGTAAGCTATATTAATTAAATGCCAGTCATGCAGACATTGCCGTTTTAAAAATAGGGTCCAATTGGCGAGCCCACTTAATATATCAAAAATTACCTCTTTTCACCACCGACAACTACAACTATATATTTTGTGCAAATGTTATAAAGATCGGTCAAAACCTTTTTCGAGTTTATACGGTACTAGAAAATGCAAATAAGCTAACACAAACTCATTTTCATATATATATATAGATTTGACCTTTAAACTCTTTGGGGCACGACATAATGTTGTCCGATTTTGCTCAAATCGTAATAATCATATTCATTCCTGAGTCTAATTTTAATATTTACATCTATCCCAAAATTTGGCTGAATTCAGGGTACTTAATTGTGAGGGTCAATTTCGTGATTTGTATGGGAGGTATCAAAAGGGGTGTGGCAATGGTTTTGGTTTTCTGAGGGTTTGTCTACTATTACAAGATAATTATACTAATCAAATTAAAAAATCCTTTAGTTGTTCGTTTGGAAGTTGTGAAAGAAATATTAGTTATTCAAAATTGGGCAGGTTCTAGGGAGGTACTAGATGAGGTGGGGTTGTTCTTCTTATTTACAATCCCATTCCTTCATTTTAGAAATTATGATTACTGGCAATGATTCGTACGGATCATTTAAGGTTTACTCGAGGTATCTTGCCCACCAGCCATCCAGTCAACGAGAAAGCGGAACATGGCTCAATCGTCTTGAAACCAATAAGAAAGTTTCAGTCGGGCAACCCGACTTACATATACCCTCACCCTCAGTAAAACAAAAAAATGTTCTATTATATTGATATTATTACTCGATTTCTAAATTGGGCGGAGTGGTACATTTGTATAAGAGGTACCAGAAGGGGCGTGTCTAGTCTTCCAGATTTCTTCTCCAACACTTTATATTGTTATAGCTTTACTAATTACAGAATTTGGGCACGATCGCGTTGGGAGTATTGATATTATTACTCCATCTCTAAAGTGGGCGGAAAGGTACATTTGTATGGGAGGTACCATAAGGGGCGGCGCTAGACTACCAATATTTCTCTTCAAAACTTTATTCTGTTATAACTTAACAAAATACAAAATATAGTGGTGCGTATAATTTCCTCCTCTCCAGTGTATAACAAAGCCTATTAACAACACAGCCGGAGTTTAATGTACCAAAAAACCTCTCCATAGCGAATTTTGTTTAAATTTTGCAAATTCCAATGAATTTCTGCACACACAAAGAACATTTTAAGAATCCAGAAATATTGATCCGGATGAAATTTGTTCCTCTCTCAGTAGATGTGAAGATTTTGTCGATGAAAAAAGTTTCAATGTTTATATAAATTTGTATGTAACGAAATAACATCTAAATTAAATAAAAAGCTAGTGCTTACACATATAACAAAATAATAAATAGTTTCTCTATAACAAATTTTCTATATTTCTCGAATTTTATATTATAGGGAAGTTCGACTGTATGTACAACGTATGAGTTATATTAATGTTATGCGGATTTTATATTAATCATACGTAAATTGTTCCAATATTGTCGATATATGGTTTGATAGCTCAGTGCAACAGACAGTCCGGTGAGTCAAAAATTTCATGTCAGGGTTAAGGTAATACATCTGTATAGTAACACCCCGAAAGGGTTTGGCATTCTCTACAATTCTGCTGAAGAATGAAATGATAAATCATCAATGGTTATTGAGTTTAGCTAAATATCTAAGCGAACAAACAACAGTGTCGCACCCTAAAACCAAAAAAAAAATTGAATTGCATGATGGGATTCATAAATCTTGAAACGTTTTTTTCTCGAGAATAATTTCAGAAGGCAACATATATGTACATTTGGTTTCACATCTGGATATTTTGGAGAAAATAAAGAGCAAAACTAGATTTTATAAACAATACATAAACGAAATTAATTTATTTTATGTCATTAAGAGAATTTTGTTTGTCTCTTTCCAGAATAGCACATTTTAAGATATTCCATAGTTAGATAACTAAAAAGTAGTTGGACAACACATTCTTACTATCAATCACAGCTTATTTTGGAGGTCTTAAGACTATATTAACCACTTTTGTAAAATATTTAAGTTCTCTATGATCGACCTACAAAATATTAACGCAACTAAAAATCTTAAATGTCTTTTCACATTATTTACATTTATAATTAGGACAACCTCTCCGTCTATTTAACAAATTTATTGCATAACGTCTACGCAGTATTTGTGATCGATTACAATTATATTTTTACGTCATGACAACAAAGTTCATTTCCATAACCCCAACCAACCCACTTGACATGCGATCCAAAAATATCTGTAAATTTATGCAAATACGAGTATAAAGTAAACCCAGCGGCGAAAGGAAGGACCTAGTGGGCCTATAGAACGTCTTCAAAAGCAGTCAGTAGGTCTGTGCTCTGCATTTTCTCTTCCTTTCTAAATAACATAGAGTGTCATTGGGAGGCAAGGCCTTCCATCGTCGCTTCTTTTAGGAAGGCCTGATGGAGGGCCTGCATACACATGAAACAAGAAGGACTTAAAAAATTAAAAAAAAATGCAGTTGGTCACCCTTAAATTGTTAAGTTAGTTTTTAGATATTTCTCACTTCTATATACTTCTCTCTATACTTACACTTTTTTCCAACGATAGTATACCTTGCTGGAGTTTGAACTCACTACCTCGCGATTGTAAGTCAGCCATGCTACCATCTAGCCTATGAAGATGCATTCGAATTGTGTGACTGATACTAATCATAAACTGTTATAAGCAAAACAAATAACACCTTCCATGTTGCCTTTTCTTTTCATGCCTTCTATAAGAAGGGAGACGGAATGTGTATACACATGAAATGGTGGAATAAAAAATCATCGATAACGTTGATTCTCCCTTCTTAAAGAAGGCCTGCAGAAGTGGTATTTAAAGAATGGGGTTATCATGTGGTCAGGATATTTCAGAAAGGAAGGAGAAGGATTGTTTTCAGGTATGTAAAAACAAGGCCTTGAAGACATGACATTTGAGTGTCTCAGAAGGACTTGTTGGTAGACTGCTTGTACAGGCCTTGCTTAATTCGCTGTTGGGAAGTTGCAAAATACAAACACATACACTCATATATTTATATAGTTCTGGGTGTGTGTTTTTGTGTGTGTGTGTAGGAATTGGAAAAATGTGGGGAAAATATTGGTTCCATTCGTGTCACGCCATTTATTTACAAGCGGAATGACAAGAGTTTTCCTATTTCTAATTTGCATGTAATGCCTCAACTGTTGCACATTCACACATATACAACACAAGACGCATTCATGTTCTGTGTAGATTCGCATATCAACTAAACTAATGATTGCAACGTGGGTTAGATATGATGGTCAAGGGTGACCAGATGCTGGAGAGAATTTGCAATATAAAGAGAACAATATATGTGTTTAGTTATCCCTTTAAATCACATATGGGAGAGCTTTTCACATTCGACCCTACTACTAAGACGTTGCTGCCGAGAACAACGAAGGGGCGTCCGTCAATCATGGAAATGTAAGTGTCTGTGTTAGGGTTGGAAGGACAGTAACCCGCATGATAGTCCGTGAAAAGGCACATTTCCAACAAATTGAAATAAGTCAAGGTCCTTAAAAAGCAATACAACAACTTATAACTAATTTGCAAAACATACTTATAACAAATTGGCAACTTTTTGGTAAAGTTAAAAAAAATTCGAATGTTTTTATATGTAATAACACACTACAACACATGATTTTGGAACTCAATTCTGAGAACTGCACGTGAACGTAGCCCCCAAAAGAAGAAGTTCTGCTTCATTCGTTTTGTTAAGTTACATGCCATAATAATTTAATATCGATTTGAAGTTAGTAAGTATCGTATAGCGGAATATGTCACATTTTAGACTCTGTTGTTTGACATAACTCGAGAACCACTAGTCCGATTAAGCTGAAATAAATCTAAAAAAAATTAGGAATAACAATTCCTTTAATCTGTTCATATAACGTTTCCCTACATAAGCAACAGTTTCACTTTTCTATTCATCAAATGATTTTGAAGTTACAATATAAATGTTGTACTCCGTGGCGTATGATTTACGTGGAATATTATTTATGATAATCATACGCCACCATATAGTAAAGCATGTCAAACAAAAGAGCCTAAGACGTGAAAAATTTCCCTATACAATACTTACTAACTTCAAATCGATATTAAATTATTATGGCATGTAACTTAACAAAACGAATGATGCAGAACTTTTTCTTTTTGGGGCTACTTTCACGTGCAGTTCTCAGAATTAAGTCCCAAAATCATATGCTGTACTGTGTTATCCCTTTGTATAACATGTATAAAATATGGGAGAGCTTTTCACATTGGAGTTAGTTAACTTGCAACGGGTACTACAGTTTAGCGACGTATCCGAAAGTCAGCTATCTGAGCTGCTTTTACAAGAACACTTCTACTCAGAAATTGCTATCGACAATCGACTTGGCGACCTGGTCACTCTTGGTCGCTGGCATATGACACTTAACAAACTGCGACAAATGCATACAAAGGAAATTTCTCAAAGTCAAATATCTTCTCGTTTGCTTTCGCATTGTTATCGTTTACTACTCTCTTCTTACCTCACTCTCTTCCTCTCCATCTACACCTTCCATACCATCTTCTACAGTTTCCCCTACCCTGCCGCCATTTCTCATTTAATATTTAAAGTGTTAACTTACAATTTTATACATTACAATTTATCAAAAATGTCACCCCAAGGATAACAGAGAAATGCATACAAAATGATCACACGCTTAAGAAATCAACAAAGAGTCCCTCTTAAGCAAGTTCTTTGCCTTTTTTCCCATATGTAGTACAATGTCAACAGCAACACAAACCAAGTGAGTGCATGTAGACACACACACACACACTGTTCTTGCTGCTTGCTTTTGTGGAGGAGTAGACACAATAATAATCGCAAATATGCGATATGTGTGAGTACGTTATTGTGATTTCTATGCCACTGATAACTGTCAACTGGGGAAAAAATTTTCTATATGAATGTTTGTGATTCTGTCGCACACGGGGGCACACACATGTGCACTTATGCACATAACTTCCTGTTTGCAAACACTTCATCGACGGAACAGTTCTTGGTATACCAAAAGGCCATTGCTCACCGAGTAGCAAATTGGACCAAACATAAAGTCCATCAAGTGTGTTCTTGACATTACATATCGACAAAATATACATATCTACATAAAAAACTATTTGTACTAAAACTTCCATGAAGCAGCGTGTCATGTCCAAAAGGACAATTAGCGTTACTTTTTGCAGTAAATTTAAGATTAAAATGCTGCATAGCCAAAGCAACATTTCCAAGAGTGCAATCACGTCCGAATCAGCTACACAAATGTAGATGTTGATAATATTTCATTTCTTTTATCGGAATTTTTAAATATCCTGCAGGAGCCAAAATAAAAGAAAATATTACCTGGCAAACGCTGTCCTTGTAGAGGCCACATTACCTGTAAGAGATAAAAAAAAACAGTTTTGACAAAAACTTATTTTAGGGGAATTTGTCACGTTTTAGGCTCTTTTGTTATATTGTTATACGGTGGCGTATGATTATCATAAGTAATATTCCACGTTAATCATACGCCACGGAGTAAAACAGTTTTATTTCAACTGCTACAAACAAAATCCAGCTCAAAATCATTTGATGAATGGAAAAGTGAAACTGTTTCTTATGTAGGGAAACGTTTTATGAACAGGTTAAAGAAATTGTAATTTTTATTTTTTTTGAAATTTGTTTCAGCTAAATCGGACTAGTGATTCTCGAGTTATGTCAAAGAAAAGAGCCTAAAACGTGACAAATTTGCCTATACGATTCTTACTAACTTGAATTCGATATTAAATTATTATGGCATGTAACTTGACGAAACGAATGATGCAGAACTTCTTCTATTCGGGGCTACTTTCACGTGCAGTACTCGGAGTTGAGTCCCAAATCAATAAGCTGAACTAGCAATTTAAAGAAAATTCACGTTTAAATACAAAAAAAATCACATTTGTAATAAAATAATCTTAAGAATTTCATTTTAAAAGCCAATGAAGCAAAAGTTTATAAAATACATGAGCCTTCAATAAACTATACGACAAAAAAAACACAAGCATAAAATCCTAATTTTTGCTTCCTCAAATCATTTTCCTTTCTAATTAACTTTTTTTCCAGGAAACTTATTGGAGCAAGAAGAAAAATGTCTCCTTCTCCCTGATATACGCTGCCATAATACAAACACACACTCTTCAGATGTCCTCTTGGACCATAAGGAATTTTCTTTATTATCCTGTACCTCACCAACAACAACAAATTACTAGACATGTTAACAGCATCACATGTGTTCGTGGACTGACTCATGTCGTTAGTGAGTTTGTTAAGTGGCGTTTATTATTATGAGGCTATTATCGCAATTAAATTGAAATTAATAAAAATAAACTTTGCAAAGTTTTGTGGTGGTATAGGGCGAAGCAAAGGTTGTGGAGGTGTCAACGGTGATTGTTCGCTGCTGCGGCCGGCCAATGCGTGGGATCCTTAACACGAAATGTATAATAAAATATAACTTTATTATGATTTTTGTATTGTTTATTTGAATTTATTACAGAGTATTTAATGGCTAAGTAGAACATTAGTCTCACAGTTGTTTGTTGCATTAGATATTTTAAAATATAATTTGAAAGAATATGCATGAGTCACATAAGTTGAGTAATGTCGCACAGTGGGATCGCTTTATACATTTGTGAGCAAAAACTATAAGAAATGGTGAGCAGTCATTGAAAGTTGGCACTAAGCATTATATTGACTAAATAAAGAAAAAACTAGAATTCCATCAAAATTGGCTACGCTCGCCGCCAACCGTTCATACAATCCAAATCGATTTTAACGCATACAATTTTACCTTTAAATTTGGTACATATAATTTTTAGAATAAAATAAGGATGCATGCAAAGTTTCGGCCACACCCACCGCTCATACAACCCATGATGGATATTTGCATAAAATATTTTTTTTTTTTTTCATAAAATGTTTCCTATGCTAGCTTGGAACAAACGCCAAGTTACATGAAAATCGGCCACACCCAACGCCAACTATATATCCATATTAGACCTGGCGTTAAAAAGTTTTTTTGGAATCTTAAGTGTGGGTAGCGATTAAAATATGAGAATTGATGCCAAAATTGATACTGCAAATTTTCAGGCCGATCGGATGGTGCCAACCCGTGCCCCAATGAGGTCAAAGGTCAACATTTTTTAAAAACCACCAAAAAACTTTTGTTATTGCATTTTATTAGTTTTTTTTTAAATAAAATTACTATAGATATAATGTTTTTCCGTAATTTCCATTAAAAGGGTTTATAAGTTTTATTTAAAATCAGTGAAGATTTTGTATAGACTGGGAGGTCTTTACGTTAGCCCTCTACAATGTGCAGCAAGTACTATTTATCGTCTTCGTTGTGTGTTAAGCATTTGTAAGAGTCAGTTATTAGTCTGACTATTTTTTACGACGGCATTCACAACTGTAATGCTTTTGACGATCAGCTTCCCTTTAAAAAATGTTTGGCCTAAGAAATTTGATGGATTAAAGGGTAAGAAATCCATAGAAATCTCCAAACGAATAAAAAATATTTTGTTTTCGCAGTCAGAAATGAGCTTAAATACTTGGATGTGAATAATTTGAAATTATTAACATCATCACCGATATAATGGTCTTTATCAGACTTAGACCATCTTTTATTTTATTTCTGAGTCTACATGTGGGTCAAAAAAGGCAAGTGCAACTGTTTTCTTCGATAAATACCACTGGTGGCTCCGAATTTTTTCCAATAGCACTGTATATATTTTAAGTACCAAAACAGCCATTAATCCTCTTTATTAGTTGCATATTACTATTTGGACTATAGAGACTTACTGGAAAAATTCACATATTACGAGTTCCGTTCAATTGAATCGCAGAAATTTTAAAGTGTGTGTGAAAAATATACATTTTTAAACAATAGATGTCCTTGTACATGAAACTTTCACGTGACGTCACTCCATTTGCACGAAATGTAAAACTGGGAATGCTACCACCAAGAAATATAAATGCAAGTTGTAGAAGTTCTCTATAATCATGCCGAACATGTACTTTCGCTTAATATTTAAGACAAAAGGGCCGTTTTTCTTAGTAAATAGGCGTAGACTGATTGAGCTACTGTGGAACCAGTTAAATCTTCAATGCTGGGGATAGCTATAAATTTTTCATAGTTCTATCACGTCAACCCAATAGCCAACGATCAACTTTATCTATTCCAGCAATTGGGTCTCGTGGCATGATCTCAGGTTCGATTCTCGCCTACATTTTTTTTCACAGCCGGCCCTACGTTATTGTCGACAGCAACGTCGCAGTATAAGTGTCGAGTCACTCTGCAAGTCTAGTAAAAGCTTCTCAAAAAGTGACGTTCGCATGCATTTGCCGATAAACAAGTAGGTGCCGTTCCAACAACGCGATAAGCTATCCTATACCTTATTCATGGGGTGTAAAGAGAAATTAAGTTTGTTAAGTAAGTGGGAAGTAGCTTTTCGTCCTAATGCAAAACTAATGTTTTAGAGATCTAGGAAACTTAATATAAAAGAAATACTTATATAACTTGGCCAAAATAAAAAAAATTGCATTGAAATTTTCAATACTTTCTTTGCCATGACGCCGACGGTGTTTTTAACGTTGCTTATGCAAACTTGTGCAATTCAGAAGAAGATCCTCAATTTTGTGAACTAACGGTTTAGAAGTTTCACTGATAAAGTATATATCTAATGGAGATGACATATTGCCGGCATCCATGAAGCTAGCATTCTGTCGTCTATAAAATTTTTCTTTCTACGTTTTTCAATCGGCATATTTCATCAACTTGGAATGTTATCATCGTCTCCCAATTCATCACTCTTAAATTCAACATTTTTCATAGTTAAGTCTGAACATGAAATTAAGTGCACAAAAAATAGCCACTTTGTGGCCAAGTACTACATTAGAATATAGTAATTAAACCAAGTTCGGTTTTTTCTTCATAATTTTCTTTTCGACGTTTTTCATCTTCCTATCATTGTGTCTTTATTTTTTCTTAATTTGTGACTTTATGACCGACACAAGTCATGCTACCAACATGCACACTTTTTCGCTGTTTTATTAAGAAGTCACTATCTTGCTATATACTAACTATCTTGCTATATCCACGTGGGCAAAGTCAAATAAATTGTTTTGAATTATTCTTCGTTCCGGAGATTTCATGTTTAATGACTTTTGCAGCACATGTACTTTGGTCTGGATTTAGGATTCTAGATTTATCACAAAAAGGAAATATTTCATTTAATACTAATCTTGCACTTTCTTTAACTGTTTTACATTTATATTATAAATTATAATATAATTACATTTACATTTATACTATAAATTATATAAATTATTATATAAATTATATATATGTATTTGATTCTTGTCGCATAGTGTACTTCAGAGTTAATGAAACTTTTAACTAATTTACAATTTATAAATGATGTTCTAATTTATAGTATTTTTATTTATAGAATTTCTCATTAAAACAATTGATAAAATGTAAAAAAACAGTATTTTGGTGGTTTTTTCAAAATTTTGACCTTTGACCTCATTGGGGCACGTGTTGGCACCATCCGACCAACCTGAAAATTTGCTACATCGATTTTGGCATCAAATCGCATATTTTAATCGCTACCCGCATTTAAAATTCCAAAAAATAAAAAACCCCATATAAGCTGCGCCAGGTCTAATCCATATATATATATAAAAGGCTTGGGCGACGGACTGATCATTCCCCAGGCCAAACGGCTAAAGCTAGAACCTTGATATTTGCAATGTAGGTTTCTTTTATGACGTAGGTGCGCATTAAGAAGGGACTTTAGGCAAGAGGGTAAAAAAGGCGTGGCACTGGCCCCATACAACTTGAAATTTGCAGTGGCTGTAGTTCATAAACCATTATAGGCCCTAAGTCGAGATTTGTTACATATGTTGGCCGTACAAATACTTGTTTTTGTAGAAAGTGGGCAATGCCACGCCCCTTTTAAAAAGTCGTTATATAGAAAAAAAGAAACCGATTGCAATGAAATTATCACTTTTTGGTAAAGTCTGTGGGGCTTCTATCATAGGCTACATGAAAACATAATTACAAAATGGAGCGCGGCATCGCCCACATAAACCGATAAATCTAACCGTCAATTCTCACGAACCACTAGAGGTATAAAGATGAGATGGGCGGTTCCACGCCCCTTTGTAAATTTATTATATCGGTCATATTAATGGGTCGCTTGCAATCTAATTTTCTCTGTGTGGTTCTGTACATAGCACAGCGCAACATTTTTCAGCTTATTGATTTGGGACTCAATTCTGAGAACTGTACGTGAAAGTAGCCCCAAAAAGAAGATGTTCTGGATCATTCGTTTTGTCGAGTCAATTTATCAAGTTAATACTTTAATAGTGACGACTCCTTGGAACCTCTAGTCAAAACAAAACTCCTGGCGTTAAGGTTAAGGTTAAGGTTAAGGTTAAGGTTAAGGTTAAGGTTAAGGTTAAGGTTAAGGTTAAGGTTAAGGTTAAGGTTAAGGTTAAGGTTAAGGTTAAGGTTAAGGTTAAGGTTAAGGTTAAGGTTAAGGTTAAGGTTAAGGTTAAGGTTAAGGTTAAGGTTAAGGTTAAGGTTAAGGTTAAGGTTAAGGTTAAGGTTAAGGTTAAGGTTAAGGTTAAGGTTAAGGTTAAGGTTAAGGTTAAGGTTAAGGTTAAGGTTAAGGTTAAGGTTAAGGTTAAGGTTAAGTTTAAGGTTAAGGTTAAGGTTAAGGTTAAGGTTAAGGTTAAGGTTAAGGTTAAGGTTAAGGTTAAGGTTAAGGTTAAGGTTAAGGTTAAGGTTAAGGTTAAGGTTAAGGTTAAGGTTAAGGTTAAGGTTAAGGTTAAGGTTAAGGTTAAGGTTAAGGTTAAGGTTAAGGTTAAGGTTAAGGTTAAGGTTAAGGTTAAGGTTAAGGTTAAGGTTAAGGTTAAGGTTAAGGTTAAGGTTAAGGTTAAGGTTAAGGTTAAGGTTAAGGTTAAGGTTAAGGTTAAGGTTAGACATTGATGAAGTTACTACAAAAGAGGATGTCCCCGAGGCACTGAGAATGTTCTCTGATAAATTGGAAGCACTGCAAAAATCGTCCATAAAGACATTAAGATCGGCATATGGCGGCACACAAATTGCAACAGTTGGCTTGAGTATTCCTCTAGCGAATACTTTGACAGAAGCTGGGAAAATAAAAATTGGATGGGCGGTTTGTAGAATTCGGCATAAATTCTCACTAACAAGATGCTTAGACTTTGGCCACATAGCTGTGAACTGCAGGAGCAAGAACAACTGCAAGGACACATGCATAAAATGCGGCGAGAAGGGACATAAGATAAAGGATTGCAGATATCAATCCTTATGTCTTCTGTGCAAGGATAACAGTGACCACGTAACTGGTTCTACAAATTGTCCAAAATTCAAAAGAGCCTTGGAGGTTATTAGGGCGAAAGCATGAGATTTCTTCAACTAAATCTTAATCACTGCGAAGCAGCACAATGCCTACTAAGGCAAAGTGTAATCGAAGAAAAAGTGGACGTAGCGCTTTCAAGTGAGCCTTATAAGGTAGCAGAAATTCCATCGTGGAGGAACGACGCAACCAAATCAGCATCAATCTGGGTAACAATTGGAAAGATGCCAACACAATCGGTTAAGGTTAAGGTTTAGGTTGTGGATACTTGTAATCTGATATGAACCTGATCATACTACACACCATGATCCGCTAATCCATTGTTATTGTCTGTTAGAAAAAGGAGAAAGGGAAGGAGAGGAGAGATAAGGAGAGAGGGGAGGGATAGAAAAGGAAGAGAAAATAGTGGGAACCCAAGTTGTTATCTTGCCCCAGCAAACCATGGACTGAGGAGAGAGACTCTAGGTCTTCTATATAATTTTCCCCTAAAGTTCTTAGCTACAAAGAATATGTTCCATCGTCTCGGCCTCCTCCTCGTCGTCACGCACACTGCAGTAGTCCGTCATGGATATCTCCCATTTGTCTGTCAGATGCCTGACCACAGTGATCTATCAGTTATACAGTCGGTTCTGGAAATCCAACGTCTGCTGAAATTTTCCACATTAAATTCTCCACTAGCTAAAAAGGTAACAAATGGACTGGTGAACATCCTCCAGAGAGTCATGATCAGGCATAATACTGGCCAATAGGTCTGCTGATTCTTTACCAGGAATCTCGCAATGTTCTGGCATCTATCAGAGTCTGACATCCAGAGGCTTTAGTCCATCCAACATCTCTTTACAGTTCTTTACGAACTTTGACTTACACAATGTAGAATTGATCGCTTTAGTTGCTGCATCGGAATCTGTCTGCTAGTATCAAACACATATCACAAAATAGTCTCCGCGGTTTTATAAATGGCCAGTATCTTAGCCTGAAAAAGAATGCATTAATCTTACAGCCTAAAAGAGAGACTTAACTGAGGGTCTTTGCTGTAAACAAGAGCTCCCGCGCTCTGTTACATTTCTAATCGACAGTAAAGACAGAAAAGAAGTCGCCATAAGGAGTCCCGCCATCATTCTATTCCGATCTTTCCCCAATTTCAGCGTTTAATTAACGGAAATGAACACATTTCTTCAAAGGTGTTTAAGGTCGCAGATGAACAGAAACGCCATCGCCCAAAACCCAGAGAATATTTGCATGTCCATGTATTAAATGATGTCAATTGTCAGCTTCCTCCAGTCTAAAAGCAACTGGCTCTGTTCCTGGACTTGTACGTCAAGGCTATTGTAGTTCGCCTATTGTTGCCAGCTGTCAATATAATACATTTCACACAACTCTTGTAAATCAAAAACTCTATTAGCGATAATAGAAAATAGATCTCAAACCGAACAATGAAAAACATATTCCTATAACTAAATATATATAAATTGTAATCACCATCCACCCAATCCGATTTGTCTTGGTTCAGATGTTTCATACAAATTATAGGATCTTCAAAATATATAATTTGTCTAAAACACCGTTAAATCATGTAAGAAGATAAGATTTATTGCTTGCCTTACTAACACAGAAATAAACACATACGTATCTCACTTAGCAACCGCTTTAAAGCTTCTACAAATATAACTAAAACTAATGATGTACCACCTTATGTCATGACGTTAATATTATACAACCATTGACGCCGGCGGTCATAGATGACGTCAAATTCTTGCGATTCAAAGCAAAATAAAATATACCCTTCGTAATCATATTTACGCCAAAAACGCACTTGTAATACCGTAACTAAATCAACAGATTGCAAGCGAAATGTCATAAACTAAAATCATAAATAAAGCTCAACAACTTTATCGAAGGCAATAACATAAAAAAGAAGAGCAACAAACGTATAATCATCGTGACACTAACATGCTCACACGGTTATAATACCACCATACGATTACAAGTTTGTCTAACGAACGATATATACAAATGGAACCGATGGCAATGAGATACGATATATGATCCATAAACACTAAGTCAGAAACACACACACACTTACAAACCATTCATCCGGCCACCTATCCACTTTGTAGCTCATTTTTGCATTCATTCATCCAAATCCGTTTTTTTGTTGCTTTTTTGTTTTATTTTTTTGTTATTTTCATTGTCGGTCTTGGTTTCTTTAGATTTCCACCTAATCGATCATAAATCTCATCAACTCTGACACATTTATGATAATCACAAAGAGCGCGCGTGGTGGTTACTCCCAAACTATTCCCGTTCACGGGGGTTTACATATGGTATGTGCAGGCGACACACAAAGTTCTGGGACACCAGCCGCAGAATCAACCAACTGTTGACATAAGGTGACAGTGGGTAGGTTAACAACGTTGTAAATGTTGCACATTTGCCACCACCACGAATAACATCGCCTACTTTGGGGATAGGGGGGATATGACATAGTTAATGCCTGCAACATACATATGTAACGCTGGGATATTTGTTGGTAAGTGCACATGTGTTTCTTCTAATGTCGGTCGGCACATATGCATAGATACATTTGAATCATAAAAATATTAATCTATGAAAAAAATTAACGTTACGAGAACAGTTCTTGTCATTCGGTTGTTGCTATGTATTTGAGTACACTGCATTACATTTGAATAGGTTTGTTGAAGATGAGGTTTTAAAGTGTTGTTTAGGGTCAACTTGTGGCACAATGCAAATAGGGCGCAGAAAGGTAGTTGACGAATGTTGTTTTGAAACACAGTTTGAGATATGTCACAATTCTGTTGTCCAATAAAGAACAACAATCTTAAAATAATCATTGAGGTCGCGTATAGAAAAAAAGAGAACACATGCCCTAAAATTAGTACACTTTAATGAAAAAAAAAATACAAATGATAAATATAATAGTCTTGAATGACCATCAACATTGTTCTGGGAGATTTTAATGCTAAAATAGGAAGGGAATATGCTCTTGGTTGAGCAGTCGGAAAATTCAGTCTACACAACAACACCTCCGATAACGGATTTAGAATGGTTAGTTTCGCGTCGGCAAAGAAACATGGTTGTGAGTGGAACCTGATTCCAGCATAAAGATATCCACAAGGCAACCTGGATATCTCCCGATCAAAGTACAAGAAATCAGATTGATCACATGGTAATTGATGGACGGTATGTCTCAAGCGTTATGGATGTGCATGTGATGTGATGTGATTATATGACTCGGATCACCACCTAGTTACAGCCAAGTAGTGCTAAAAACACTGGTAATCAAACGCAAAGGAAGCTATACATCACAAAGCTGTATACCACCGAGATAGCCAATGCCTACTCCAACCAACTCTCTCAATTATTGCAAATAAACCCCCCTAGTTCTGATGTTCCCGACAAAGAGTGGCAGCATATTGCAAATTCTATGACTACTGCCTCAACGACCGTACTGGGTTATAAAAACCCCACGTTTAGACAAGCTCTGGTACGATGATGAATGTCGCCAAAAGTCTGAGGAAATGGATGCTACATACAAGGCAAAACTGCAGCCAATGGCGACGCGTGCGGTGACGGAGCGTTATAAAGAGAAAAGAAGGGAGATGAAACGACTGTTCCAGGATATGGACGACTGTTCCAGGATATCCAGGATTTTTAAAACTACAGGGATAGAGGAGAGGCCCGAAAGGTCTACCAAAACGTAAAAAGTAAAGGTTTTGGAATAGGTATTCCCACCAGTAAGGACAGAGAAGGAAATCTGGTCACGGACACTTAGGGTGTGCTGCAAATATCGAGGGAACACTTTCAATAACTACTCGTTCCCGAAGGCAGCAGAAGTGACGAAATCGCACCAATCATCGACGATGGAGTAGACTGTCCACCACCGAGCCAAAACGAGATCAGCACATCAATTGCACGGCTTAAAAATAAAAAAGCTGCGGGAACCGATGGACTTCCGGCAAAGCTTTTTAGAGCTGACGGCGATGAGCTGGTAACATGCATGCACCAACTCATAAACACGATTTGGCTCCGGGAGTGCATGCCCGATGATTGGAATCTGAGTGTCCTATGTCCCGTGCTTAAGAAAGGCGATCCAAGTGTGTGTACCAACTATCGCGGGATTAACCTTTTACCCATCACATACAAGGTCCTGTCTTGTGTGTTATGTGAAAGACTAAAGCCCATTCTGGCGAACCTGATTGGACCTTATCAGTGTGGCTTTACACCTGGTTAATCCACCACCGACCAGATATTCACACTACGACAAATCCTGCAGAAGTCCCAGAAATGCAGATCGACACCTACCATTTGTTTATCGATTACAAAGCTACATTCGACAGTCCGATACAACAGAAATTGTTGGATGCTATGGCTGAGTTTGGTATCCCCGAGAAGCTAATTCGACCTTGCGGGATGACACTGACTGACACGAAGTCTTAAGTGAAAATTGGCAAAAATCTGTCAGAGCCAATTTCTACCAAGCGAGGCTTTAGACAAGGCGATAGTTTGTCCTGCGATCTCCTTAACATCGTAATGGTGGTGATCATGCGGAAGGCTGCAGTAAACAGAAATGGTACCATCTTCAACAAAAGTCACATGTGCCTCGCTTATGCTGATGATATAGATATTATTGGACATGGATTGGGAGATGTTACTGCGGCTTTTTCAAGCATTGAAAAGCAGTGGGCTTTTGGGTCTGGTGATAAACGACGACAAACCCAAGTTATTTGTTTCAACGAACAAAGAGTCCACTCGTCTGGAACGCTGCGTGAACGTTGACAACTATAACTTTGAAGTGGTAGATGATTTTGTAAAGACAGCCTCGAAATCAAAAGACGAGTATTGATCCCAAACCGCTGCTACTATGCGCTAAGCAAGCGATTTAACGACAAAGCGCTCTATCGAAGAACAAAGATCTAGCTCTACCAGACTCTGATCCTACCTGTCAGGCTCTACAGCGCAGAGTCCTGGGTAATGACACAAGCGGATCAATCTATTCTGGGAGTTTTCGAGAGAAAAATACTACGCAACATATTTGGACCCATCATCGTTAACGGTGAGTACCATCGTCAAATGAATCATCAGCTGTATGAGCTGTACAACGACATCGACGTAGTCAAGCGTTCAAATAGACCGAATGCGCTGGCTTGGACACGTTGTACAAACGGACGAAAACGCTCCGGCTCGAAAAGTCTTCGTCAATAAACTCGATGGGCGACGCAGGAGGGAGCGACCAAAACTCCGATGGATGGACCAGGTGAAAGAGCTGTTAACTAAGATTGGTGTGACGAACTATCTACGTAGCGCAAGAGACCGAAGCGCTTGGAATACTTTTTTACGTGCGGCTACTGATGGATAAATTTCTGTTGTTGCTGCCATTAAAAAAGAAGAAGACTGCCCATGGTAATATGTTTATATCCAAAAAACCCTGAGTATTTGTGCACAATATGTGTGTTTGTGCCAGCATTAGCATATGCCCTCACCTCTAACACAAACTACAAATTCTGTTTTTTTGCCAGTTCCCATAATTATTTGGGGAATTTGTGGAAATAGTAATGAATTATTACCAACAGATGTGCAACAGACAGTCCCATTCCACGAATTATGAATAAGGCCGCAGCCACGAAATGAACGAAATAAATGAAAACTGCGTTCCTATTTCAGAAGTTAATCATTTTTATATTTTTATTATATATTTTTATATTTTTATATTTTTATATTTTTATATTTTTATATTTTTATATTTTTATATTTTTATATTTTTATATTTTTATATTTTTATATTTTTATATTTTTATATTTTTATATTTTTATATTTTTATATTTTTATATTTTTATATTTTTATATTTTTATATTTTTATATTTTTATGTTTTTATATATTTATTTGCATATAAAGCTCATCAATGACGTACATATATCGTTTCTTTCAAGACAATTTCATCTGACCTCAACTTGCGATCATCACCCATCGATCGATTGATACCCGTAAATGCCGTCAATTCAATTTGACTCTGTCTTCTTTGTTGAGTAAAACATAATTTTGGCCGCAAAATTATAATTGATTTTCATCTCACAAAACGTGAACACAAGACGTTACCGAGAAGATAAGCAAAAACGACAACAACAGCAACAAAAAAACCAACAATTAAATCAAAACCATGAGAAAATCTTAAATTTACTACGACGTTGCATGCATGCCATACACGTCTTGAGCAGCCTGCATGGCTCTATGTTGCATGGAGCTTCTGCTAGCTGAGACTATGGACAAAAAAATGCACTTACATTGATGCGGCAAAACTAACTACGTTATAATATTTGCGCACCATAGAATTTGAACAGTATAGGTATATCACTTATATCAATGATACCCTACACGCTGTACCTATTGCTGAATAACAAAATGACAGAAGGAAAGGTTTTAAAATGTGGGTGGTTGTATGTTTTATACTCCCGAATTGCTAGAAGATGCTAGTCTATAGTTTTTGTAACTTTTATAAGTTTATAGAGTGACTAAATAGATCTCTCATTTCTACACATTGTAAGTCAAAGTGAATTGTAATCGCGCACATACATGTATGTAGTACCTACTACGTATGTAGCTTCCTATGTTTGCACAGCTGTAGACTGAAATGTATGAATGAATCTAATAAAATATCCACCGCATCAGACCATAAATTTAGCAAAAGCTCGCACAAAAACAACTGAATACTAAAGAAGTAAAACAACCGACACAGACAACAACAACAACCGACAACAGTTTTATGAGTTGCAGGCACATGTAACTATGTATGTATATGGCCAACAGTAGTCTACGCGAGGGTAGTATAGTCCGGCACGTTTAGAAACACACATATTTTTCCGACGGATTTCTCTAAACTGCAAAAGAAATGTTCTGCATGCCTGGTTAAGCTATGTCAAAGGAATTCGATGTAGACATTATGATGAAAGGTCAGCATAGAAAATTTCGATATTCTCACAGTCTTAGAGCTCATTTACAGAACTAACACATTTTGAAGCTCAACAACAAGATAAAGATATGAACTACGGGCACAATTTCGTTCATCTGTATGCGAGGTACCAGGCAAATTTAAATATCTTCCAGTTGTCCGTTTGGAATGTATGGGAGAAATATTAATTTTCCAATAATAGGTCATTTTATATGGGACTCAGGGGTTATTCAAAATTCGATTGAATTCAGTGTCGATATAGTCCAAATTCATTCCTGAATCAAAATTTCACAAGTGCACTTTTAAATAGATATGTATGTCAAACTATGAGGGGTCAACTCGGTCTTTTGTATGGAAGGTACCAGAAGGGGTCTGGTCAATTTTTCGATTTGCTGAGCTTTTATCTACTTTTACAAGATAATTAAACTGACTAATTTAAATATCCTCCAGTTGTCCGTTTGGAAGTTATGGTATAAATAAAATTTTTCCAAAAATAGGTAATTTTGTATGGGAGGTACCAGAAGGTGTCAGGGAATATAGTCCATATTCATTCCTGAGTCAACTTTTGATAAACGTAAATCTAACCCAAAATTTGACTAAATTTACTCGAGTTATCCTGCCCACCAACCATTCAGCCAACCAGACAGACGGACATGGCTCAATCGTCTTACAAAATCTTGAAACGATTTCGTCTTAAGATACTTGGGTTCTAACACGTCTCCTTTAATGCATTACACTTTTTTCCGTATCGAATGATATATAGCCTCATCCCTAAGGATTAGGGTATAAAAAGTACTTTTTCTGTACAAAAAAGTACTTTCACTGAATCAAAAAGTACAATCTGCGTAACAAAAGGTGTTGTCAATGTACCAAATTCTGCAATTTATTCATTCATAAAGTACTTTTTTGTACCTAAAACTACTTTTATTGTAGGTAAATGTACTTTTATTGTACCTAAAATTACTTTTATTGTACCAAAAAGAACAACTATACGAAATTCTACAATTTATAATATCAAAAAGTACTATGTTATCCCTAGAACTACTTCTATTGTAAGTAAATGTACTTTTGTTGTACCTAAAATTATTTTTATTGTACCAAAAAGAACAATTTACTGTACCAAAAAGTACTTTTAATGTACCATAATCTACAATTTATTTTAACAAAAAGTACTTTTTACTTGAATTTACATTTATTGTACTAAGAGTAGAATTTATTGCAACAAGAAATGCTTTTAAGGTACCAAAATCTAGAATTTATTATATCAAAAAGTACTTTTATTTATTGTAGCGTAAAATTTTTAGTACCAAAAAGTATTTTAATTGTAACAAAACGTACAATTTAATGTCCAAAAAGTACTTTTACTGTACCAAAAAATACTTAAGTCGTACCATATTTTCTTTGTTTTAAAAATTTAATTTTTTGTACAAAAAGTACTTTTATTGTATACAACTTATGCTTTTATTGTACCAAAAAGTACTTGAATTATACTTATTTGTATCAAAAAGTACATTTATTGTACAAAAAGTACCTTTATTGTACTACAGAGTACATTTGTTGTACCAAAAAATAATTTTATCGTACACAAAAGATACAAAGAGTACTATTAATTGTAACAAAAAGAACTTCAAATTTTTTAAGGTACTTTTATTGTACACAAAAAGCGATTGAATTGTACGGATAACTACTTTTGTTTTACCACAATACTTTCAGTGCACCAAAAAGTACTTTTATTGCTCTAAAATGTACGTTTTCTTTACCAAAAAGTACTTAAGTTATAGCAAAAAGTACTTTTAACGAACGAAAAAGTGCAATTTATTGTATCAATATGTATATTTGGTGTACCATAAAGTATTATTTATTGTATGAAAAAATCTTCCTAACACCAAAAAGTACTTGTCATCTATCACGATACACTCTCAGTGCACCAAAAAGTACTTTTATTTTTCACAAAATGTACAATTTATTTATCGTTTTTTCTTCTACCAAAACGTACACTTATTGAATAAAAAAGTGCTTTATTTGTAGTAGAAGGTTCTTTCAGTGTACTAAAAAGTACTTTAATTGTACAAAAACTTATTTTTGATAGTAAATTTTGGACCAAAAAGTACCTTCAATATACCAAATAATACATTTTCTTGTACCAAAATTACTTTCATAAATTTATTGTACCAAAAAGTGCACTTATTGTATCAAAGAGTACTTTACTTGTGTCAAAAAGTTCTTTCAGTGTAGCAAAAAGTACTTTAAAATAGTATATTGAATGTACCAGAAAACGCTTAACTTTTAATAAGTTCTTACAATGTACTACTACTATTTAAAAAAACAAAACTAATACTAATACTAATACTAATACTAATACTAATACTAATACTAATACTAATACTAATACTAATACTAATACTAATACTAATACTAATACTAATACTAATACTAATACTAATACTAATACTAATACTAATACTAATACTAATACTAATACTAATACTAATACTAATACTAATACTAATACTAATACTAATACTAATACTAATACTAATACTAATACTAATACTAATACTAATACTAATACTAATACTAATACTAATACTAATACTAATACTAATACTAATACTAATACTAATACTAATACTAATACTAATACTAATACTAATACTAATACTAATACTAATACTAATACTAATACTAATACTAATACTAATACTAATACTAATACTAATACTAATACTAATACTAATACTAATACTAATACTAATACTAATACTAATACTAATACTAATACTAATACTAATACTAATACTAATACTAATACTAATACTAATACTAATACTAATACTAATACTAATACTAATACTAATACTAATACTAATACTAATACTAATACTAATACTAATACTAATACTAATACTAATACTAATACTAATACTAATACTAATACTAATACTAATACTAATACTAATACTAATACTAATACTAATACTAATACTAATACTAATACTAATACTAATACTAATACTAATACTAATACTAATACTAATACTAATACTAATACTAATACTAATACTAATACTAATACTAATACTAATACTAATACTAATACTAATACTAATACTAATACTAATACTAATACTAATACTAATACTAATACTAATACTAATACTAATACTAATACTAATACTAATACTAATACTAATACTAATACTAATACTAATACTAATACTAATACTAATACTAATACTAATACTAATACTAATACTAATACTAATACTAATACTAATACTAATACTAATACTAATACTAATACTAATACTAATACTAATACTAATACTAATACTAATACTAATACTAATACTAATACTAATACTA
Source organism: Muscina levida (assembly GCA_964034835.1). Classification (NCBI taxonomy): domain Eukaryota; kingdom Metazoa; phylum Arthropoda; class Insecta; order Diptera; family Muscidae; genus Muscina; species Muscina levida. The sequence continues at coordinate 169,140,973 of OZ035880.1, read as the reverse complement.
ATACTAATACTAATACTAATACTAATACTAATACTTATACTAATACATTTCATATCCTGCCTATCAACGACCTACCTTGCCGATTCTACCTCGTTCCTCAATGGAGCCTTAAACTATCTAAGCCAACAAAAACATATATACCATCATAAAACATGTGGGAGAAACTGTAAATCGTTGGTTTCTTTAAACTTTGAACAATCCACAGGAAAGCAACAAAAAGGTCGCAACAAATTTAACAACATAACACATGAACTGTGGTGCAAAACATTTAAAGTCTACCAATATGACAAACCAACCAAAAGGAAAAAACAAAACAAACAAAAAATGCCAATACATAAGATCCAAAGCACCAAACAAAAAAACCAACTTCACACGATCTGGCAAAGTTGAGCTATGAGACAAGTGTTTAATGGTTTTCAGCTTAAACTCAGCCTCATGCATTCAGTCAACATTGATTACAACAACATAAAAAGCGATCGAAAGAGACAGATAAACAGACAGACAGCCGGTCCATTATCAATAGGGTATGACGACGAGGGCAAAGAAGCAGAAGAACAACAAACACAAAACATAACAAAACTCCACTAAAGCCCAGAACTTGAACGACAAAGAATTAAAAGCCATTTTCGTTGTTTATGTCACGACATAAACAGCCAAACAGCTTTAGCAGCAGCAGCCAAGACCCCGAGAAACAAGTTGCACATCAGCTGTACGAGATCAAACAAGACCCGGCTATAATTCACACACTCACACAGCAACAGAGACAGACGAGCCGCATGCGCACCTCATTGGTGTGAGCGCAGAACATTTGAGTAGCTTATTTGGCTGGTTGGTTTACTCGGCTACTACTGCATGTGCCCTCAAGTGGTTCTAAGTCATGTCGCTCGACTGACAGACTGACATACTTTCGGAGTAATATATGTGTTTATGTCTGTCTGTATGTTTGTAAATCGTTTATGTTTTCTTTTTCTCTGTTTTTGGCTACGTATACGTAGCGTACAGCTCTGGAGAGTACATGAATCTGTGTGTGTGTATGTAAGTACGATTGACTCCGTGTAAATATTTCACGCCGAGACAGAGGTGTTCGAGAGGTGCTGCTACTGCTGGCGCTGCCACTACAGTTAACCAGACTTGCATGGTCAATGTATCCAGAAAGTGAAGAAACGCCAACAGAACTAAATACAGAATAACATCAACAAAGTGTTGGGTCGGGTGGTGGTCGAAAGGGGGGTTCCATAGTCTGAGTACTTACATACTTACTTTCTTACATATATTTCTCAAGCCCACAGACTGATTTTGAGACGGGCGTCTGGACGAACAGTCAAATGATGGTAGAACGAGAACTTATACAACATGATAAAACCACCACGTTTGTAACTGTTCAAACCCGTTTCATTGCTTATGTTGTTGTTTTTACTGTTGCTGCTGTCGTTGCAGCTGCGCTAAGAACTCTCTGGCTGGCAAGCCAACTCGTGAGTGTTACGACGGCCACGCAACTTTTTGTTCCAAACTAACTTTGTAATTGCTGAGCGTTCCAAACAGAGATTTCGCTTTCTTTTCGAAAATGATTGAAATGAAAACTTTTGTGGTGGTAGGGTGATAATGAGTTTTTCCTGTGCCATATATTTTGGAAAGTTTTATTATGGGTTTTGTTTTTAAGAACACGTTCGTGAGTTGTGTTCTACTTACTGTTAATTGAGTAGAATTTGGGGCTTTGATATTTTTAAGGAATTGTTGTAGATTTTTTATACATAAGTGTGGACGATAACACATAAGACTAGGTGAATATAAATTAATTATTCTAGCCCGCTCCCCAAATTTTGCATTGAAATTCCTCACATTCCAGTTGATTGATCTACGTGTTCAGCTACAATTCTAATCCAAACATAACAATTGTGTTTCCATCTCTATACACGTAATTACTTCCTGAATAGTGTTCACACCAATATTAAGACGTCAAGTTTTCTCACAGCATAATAAACTTTTAACGTAGGCCCAAAAAGGTGAAAACTTTTGAAAATGTAAAACCCATAAGTTTGCTACGAGCACAACTTACTAAGCTATTGTAGTATATTCTAAAGCAACAAACCTCGGAATACATTAAACATCATAAACTACTATATGATGATTGGCCCCAATATGGCATAATGGTGAGTACGTATGACTTTTATGCGAGTGGTTTCGGTTTAAGCCCTGCAGCAGCCATATACATTTCTTTGATCGGTGGTCTCCTAGATAGCAACTTCTGAATAGTAGAGTTAATTGACATGTCTAATAAAAGCTTCTCAAAAATCAGGATTGCGGATTCGGCGTTAAACTGTCGTAACTTTCACATACCTCATTCATGAGATGCAAAAGGTAAGTAAGAATTTTTAAGTAAGATTTTTACTAGATTATTGGCAATTTGAATTTAGGAGCGGCTGGCCCAATTGAGTTAACGCTGTGGAATACATTGTAGGCGTTCTAAATCAAGATTTTAACAAAGTAACTGAAGGCAGTAGCCCCAACAAGAAGAAGTTCTGCATTATTCGTTTTGTCAAGTTACATGCCATAATAATTTAATATCGATTTGAAGGTAGTTAGTATCGTATAGGAGAAGTTGTCACGTTTTAGGCTCTTTTTTATACCCTCACCCAACGGGTAGGAGGGTATATACCATTTGATACGACCCAAAAGTGTAACACATAGAAGGAGTCACTTTAGACCCTAGGTTTCTTTGAACCAAATTCGATTCTTGATTTTTTAAATCGTTTGAGCCATGTCCGTCTGTCTGTCTGGCTAGTGCGCACGATAACTTTCGAAAGACGCAACCAAATGTTTTGAAATTTTGCTCGAGTTAATATTTCGAACTTTTGCACGAGTTATTATTTCCCCAAAACTACTTACGGTATTGCAAATGGGCTACATGGACCCGCCCCTTCTGGTACCTCCCATACAAATACATCATTCCGCCCACTTTAGAAATCGAGTGATAATATCAATACACCAAACGGGATCGTAAACAAATTCTGTATTTAGTAATGCTATAACAGGAAAAAGTTAAAAAAAAATAATTGGAAGTTTACCCACGCCCCTTCTGGTACCTCCCTTACAAATGTACCTTTCCGCCCACTTTAGATACGGAGTAATAAAATCAATGCACTCAACATGATTTTGCCCAAATTCTGTATTTAGTAAAGATAAAGCAGGAAAAAGTTTTGGAGAAAAAATCTGGAAGCATAGACACACCCCTTCTGGTACGACACATACACATGTACCATTCCACCCACTTTAGAGATGGACTAGTAATATCAATACACTCGACACGATAGTGCCCAAATTCTGTATTTTGTTAAGCTATTAAAAGATTAAGTTTTGGAGAAAAATTCTAGGTCTAGCCACACCCCTTATGGTACCTCCCATACAAAAGTACCATTCCACCCACTTTAGATACGGAGTAATAAAATCAATGCACTCAACATGATTGTGCCCAAATTCTGTATTTATTAAAGTTATAACAGAACAAAGTTTTAGAGAAAAAAATTGGAGGTCTAGCCACGCCCCTTATAGTACCTCCCATACAAATGTACAACTCCGCCCACTTTAGAGATGGAGTAATAATATCACAATATACTAGTAAATTTTATGATTTACTGAGAGTGAGGGTTTATGTAAGTCCGATTGGTCGGCTAAAACTTTCATACTGGTTTTGACATAACATTAGTACTATATGGTGGCGCCTGATTATCATTAGTAATATTCCACCTAAATCATACGCCACAGAGTACAAAAGTTTTATTGTAACTGCTACAAAATAAACCAAGTTCAAAATCATTTGATGAATGAAAAAGTTAAACTGTTGCTTATGTAGGGAAACGTTATATGAACAAAGTAAAGGAATTTTAATTCTTAATTTTTTTTACATTTGTTTCTGCTAAATCGGAATAGTGGTTCACGAGTTATGTCAAACAAAAGAGCCTTAAACGTGACAAATTAGCTTCTCCTCGTCTACACACACCCGCCAGTAGTCCGGCATTGATCTATCCCATTTTCGTGTCAGGTGACTGATATTGAAATGGCCTGTTAGAATTCCACAGGGCAGTCTTAGATCACTCCCGAACAGACTAGCCATGAACTGCTATCTGGATCTGCTGTATTCGTTCCACAGCGATCTAGCAGTTATACAGTTAGTTCTGGAGATCCAACGTCTGCTGACTGTTTTCCTCGTCCAACCCTCCACTAAGCCTAAAATGTAATAAATGGAGAGTCATGACTAAGCAAAGTACAGCCTCTGCTGATTCATTATCAGGAATCTCGCAATGTCCTGGGACCCAACAGAGGCTGGCATCTAGGGGCTTTAGTTTATTCAACTTCTTCTTACAGTTTCTCACCAACTTTGAGTTACACAATGTGAAATTGATCGCTTTTATTGGAGCCTGGTTTTCCACACAGATGCTTATCCGTCTGATAGTATCAATTGCACACCCAATAATATCTTCCGCACCTTTTTGAATGGCCACAACCTCAGTCTGAAAAACGCTACATTCGTTATGTAGCCGAAAAGAAAGGCTTAGCTGAAGGTATTCGCTTTAAATACAAGATCCTGTGTCATGTAACATTTTTGAACCATCAGCAATGCAGTCACCATAAGATGCTCAGCCTGCTCCTTCCTGCCCCAGTAATCCTATATGTAAAAAATAATACCTTTTTGATTACGGAGTTTGGGTCTCCCTGCTCTGCGCCCTCCTTCAGGTTCGCCTTCAAACACCTTTCTCGCTGGAGCATTTACATCCATCCTGGCAACATGACCCAGCCATCGTAGTCGTTGCATTCTGACTCTTTTAGCTACGTCGATGTCGTGGTAAAGCTCATACAGCTCATGGTTCATCCGATGGCGAAACTTGCCGTCGACACAGATAAGTCCATAAATTTTTCGGAGTACTTTTCTCTCGAATACTCCCAGGTTTTGTATGTCCGTTGTCGTAAGCACCCCGATTCGGCAGCATACAAAAGAACGGGTAAGATTAGCACCTAGTAAAGCTGTTTCTTAGTATTCCGAGATAAGGTGGTATTACTAAAGTGCTGCCGAAGTCCGTAGAAACATCTATTGGCTAGCACTATTCTCCGCTTAATTTCTTGCCTGACATTATTTTTTTTATTGACGGAAGATCCGAGGTAGGTAAACTCATCTACTACCTCAAAACAATAATTTTCAACGTTGACGCTGCGTCCCCATCGAGAGGACTCTTTGTTCGTCGAAATCATTATTTTAGTTTTGTCCTCGTTGACCGCTAAACCCATTTTTGCCGACTCCTTTTCTAGGGATGAGAAGACTGCAGTAACGTCCCGCAGATTTCGGCCAATGATATCTATATCATCGGCGTAGGCTAGTGGCATGTGGCTTTTGTGGAATATGGTGCCAGACATGTTGACACCAGCCTTTCTCATCACCTTCTCCATAACTATATTAAATAGTGTACAGGACAGGCTATCGCCCTGCCTGAGACCTCTTTCCGTGTTGAATGGTTCAGACTGATCCTTACCAATCTTAACCGAGGATTTGGTGTTGTCTAAGGTACATTTGCAAAGTCGAATCAGCTTTGCAGGAATACCAAACTCAGACATGGCCTCATAAAGCCTATTCCTTATCGGAGAGTCGAAGACAGCTTTTTAGTCGACAAAGAGGTGGTAGGTGTCGATCTGCTTTTCATGGGTTTTTTCCAGGATTTGCCGTAAGGTGAATATTTGATCCATCGTAGATTTGCCAGGTCTAAAGCCGCACTGATATGGTCCAATTAGTTTTTCTACAATTGGCTTTAGACGTTCACACAATATGCTTGAAAGGACCTTGTACGCAATTGGTAATAGGCTTATTCCACGATAGTTCTTACATTCACTACGATCTCCTTTCTTGTATATGGGACATAACAGACTGAGACTCCAATCCCCGGGCATGCTCTCCTCTTGCCAGATGTTCTCCATGAGCTGATGCATGCTCCTAATCAGCTCGTCCCCGCCAGCCTTAAACAATTCAGCAGGGAGACCATCGGCTCCAGCAGCTTTGTTGTTTTTAAGGCGGGAAATAGCCATACGTATCTCGCTCTGGCTCGGAGGTGGACAGTTAATACCATCGTCAGGGATTGGAGTGGGGTCTTCTGGAGTGGTGTCAGTATCCAGTAAATTTCTAAAGTGATCTCTCCATATCTTCAGAACGTTATCCGGGTCCGTCACTAGCTAACCATCGCTGTCCTTGCAGGAGGACAACCCTGTTCCACGCATTCTCGCTTTAACTCTCTTGTAGAATTTTCGGGCTTCCCCTCTACTTCGGAGCAACTCAGTGCACTCATCCTGCCTCTTCTTCAGCTCCTTCTTTTTTCTTCTAAAAAGACGAGTTGCCTCTCGTCTCTTCTCCCTGTGCCGTTCACGAACAGCTCGCGTTGCCATTGGCTGCAGTTTTGCCCTGTATGCAGCATCCGTCTCTCTCGTGGCATTGCGACATTCATCATCGTACCAGGCATCTTCATGAGACGGCTATATATTGCCACTGCGAGGTTATATTATCAGGGGTTGGAGCATTCCGCAGCAGTTGAGTTAGGTGGTTGGAGTAGGCGTCCGCTACCTCTGTGGTCCGCAGTTTACCGATGTCCAGCTTTCGTTGTGCCTGGTTACGTACGTTTTTCGCCATGCTTAGCCTAGTGCGTACCTTAACTGCGATAAGGAAGTGATCGGAGTCAATGTTCGCACCCCTGATCACTCGTACGTCCAGAACACTCGATGCGTGCCTTCCATCGACTACCACGTGATCTATCTGATTCCTCGTCAAATGATCTGGAGATAACCATGTTGCCTTATGAATATTTTTATGGTCAAATCTAGTGTTGCTAACTACCATATTTCTTGCCGCAGAGAAATCAATCAGTCTAATGCCATTGTTCGACGTCTCGGTGTGCAGACTGAATTTTCCGATTGTAGGCTCAAATGCGGTCTCCCTGCCTATTTTAGCATTAAAATCGCCTAGTACAATTTTGATGTCATGGCTGGGGCTACGGTCATATACATTTTCTAGGCTCTCGTAGAACTCGTTTTTGTCCTCATCGCTTTTCTCTTCTGTCGGAGCATGGGCACATATAAGTGTTATGTGGAAAAACTTTGTTTTGACTCTTATGGTGGCTATACGTTCACACACCGGGTTGAACCTTGAGACTAGGTGTCGCAGTCTTTTGGCAACCACAAATCCACATCCAAACTCGTGCTTGTCCGCATGGCCACTATAGTAGATGTCGCACGTCTTCATGCGCGAGCACCCGTGTCCCGTCCACCGGGTTTCCTGTAAAGCGGTTATGTCAGCCTTGTATTTTTCGAGGACTTCCGCCAGTTGGATGGAGGCACCTGGTCTATACAGTGTTCTAACATTCCAGGTGCATATCCTCAAATCATGGTCCTTAATTCGTTTGCGGTGGTTGTCAACATTTTGGGGCGTCCGTTTTATTCTTATCTTACTTCTTTTCATTGCAATCGGTTATACGTCAGTGGCGGGTTGCAAGCCCAGCGCACCACGTCGCAGTTTTCTCCTCCTGCCAGGATTTGATTGCAGCCGCCCGTTCTGGGTCAGACGCTGACCAGGGTACCGCTCACTCTGAGCTGACGTGCCTGGGTTTTAGGTTTCGCCCCTCACAGTTAGCCGTGCTCTGACGGGTGTCAGAAGCACGTTTCCAGGCGTCACCACGTGGAGGTACTCCGTTCGCAGTAGTACCACGAATACGGAGCTCTGTGAGTAGACTTGAAGTGCAATTGGCAAGGATCACTCTGGGTTTGCCAAGTTAAACCGATCAGAAGCTTTACCTTGCATCACACTCCCGACGCACGACGCATTTCTAGAATAGAGTTTAACAAAAAAACAATAAATAAATAAAACACAACGATATATGAGTTTTATTTTCCACTGAGCTGTGTATTTCCATAAGCTTGTACACAAAACGTTATCAGTGTAAAGCATTAAGTCAGTCTTGTCCTTTATAACAACTTCCAACTGTTGCGAGGGTTGGATATTTCCAAAACGCCACCTATGCCCCGACAGGCATGATAGTATTGCTGCTATGTACCTATGTATGTAGCCAGATTTACGATAATGCCAAATTTCCATTTTCTATCTTTTGCATCTACAAGCGCGCCATCTAATGATCACGCCGTGGGGAAATCCCAAATTTCCCGTTAGCCGCCATATGCATTACCAGTTTTTCCCCAACCCTCAAATTAAAGAAAAAGTCTACAAGAAAATTACAGAAAATTTACAACTCCAAGCTAACTGCTCGTTAATGGCTACAAACATTACAACAAGTGTTTTTTCTTCCTAACTCCGATCGAGACAACAAAAATTTCATTTTTCTTTGAAGACTAAAAGCAGCTGGACGGATGGACAGACGAAATATACTACTACTATGATTGGCATAGAAGAACAACCAAAACAAACAGACGTCGTCTATACATAAACGTCGTTGGTAGTTAACGTTTGTAAACAAGTTATAGTGCTGTCGTCAGACAGACTGACGAGCGAACAGTGTATAAAACAGACGGACAGACAGATAGACAAACATACGGACGTAAATAAAAAATTTCATTTTCACAGACATAATAGACAACAGCACCAACATCAACGTCACAGCCACCATCACTATCACCGGCTTCGTCGTCGCCGTCAGCGTCGTCATAGACATCGAAAACATCATCATCATCATCGCCATCATTGTAACTTAAATACACTCGTAGTGAGATCGACAGCGATCCCCTAAATAACCACTGGAGAAGATCTGTTGACTTTAGCAGCGGCAGCAAGTAAATATTTGATACGCTTTTAAATGAGATACAGTTAGAGTAAGTTTGCGTCTAAGATTACAAACGCCAACCTACGGATTGTAACAAACGCCAACTTCAGTTAGTTGCCTGGCCTGGACAGACAGACAACATCATCATGTTATTCCCATCCCCATGAGTGTAACAGGGAGAGACAGCCCGAACAAGAGAGCGCTCACACGAGAGTGTTTTGTAAACGAATGTGAAATGTCTACTGTGTAAGCGTGTAAAGCTTACTTATGTACTCACAAACGATATCTTTCTTTTTGTTTTTGTTTTAGTCACGCTTTACTCATTTATCACAAGTAAACTAAACGATGTTGCCAGATGGCATTTAGGGGAGGGTTTGTTAAACGGGACGGGATAAAGTCTTACACATGAGATATGAGAGATTTCGAAGGTTTTTTTGTTTAGAAGATTTTCTAGATACCCCGAATGATTATAATACCCGGAAAACGGATGTAACGGACGTTTGGTCTAAAAAATAAATGATTAAAATATTGCTATAGACATGAATGTTAATTTGTTTTTGCAATCAAGGATCTTATTGGCTCCATTCCTTTGAAGATAACAAATATATGAAGAATAATTCAATTGTAATTTTTTTTGGTTTCACTATTTCGAACCCGCTGTTTATCTTATATTGTTGCAAATATCCTTGGTGTTATTGCTCAAGTGCCTCGGAGCGTATGCTTTTTATAAGAGAGTTGAGAATTAATCATACGTTTATCTCATTTGCACACATCAATGTTAGAGTAGTTGCTTATAGAATTATATGTGTACAATTTGACATGTTAATGAAGTCAATTTATGTTTTTTAATCTTCTGTAAAAGGATTTTAATATTTGCAGCCATCTGCAATCTGGTAAAAACCAGATCACACTACAAACCAGATCACAGCAGGACAGCTACAACAAAGGTGTTCTCAGACTCCTCCTCGTCCTTGCACACATACGGTATGGAACCATTCCATTTGTCTGTCAGGTGCCTGAAATTGCAATGGCCTGTTAGAATTCCCCAGGGCAGTCTCAGAACATAACCATGTAAACTGTATTCGAACCACAGCTATCTAGCGGTTGCACAGTCGGTTTCGGAGATCTAAAGCCTGCTTACTGTTTTTCACATTCAATCGTTTAACAATGGGCGTGTGAACATCTTCCAGAGAGTCATGATCAGGCAAAGTACAGCCTCCTCTGGCCAATAAGTCTGTTGACTCATATCCAAGAATCTCGCAATGTCCTGGGACATAACAGAGGATGACATCCAGAGGATTTAGTCCATCAAACTTCTACTTAAAGAATTTATCCCTTTCGCAGATTGACGACTGAAGAATCCATTGCTCGTCAAATCTCAAGAATAAAATGGAAACGGACAGGCCATACACTGCGTAAAACAACCAACAGCATCGCGAAAGCCATACAGATGGTTATCCGTTTGATAGCACCAATTCCACACCCCATTATAGCCTTTGTGGCTTTCTGAATGGTCTGTACCTCAGCCTAAAAAACACTGCACTTATTATGTAGATTGAAAGAGAGGCTTAGCTGCAGGTCCTCGCTGTAAACATTGCTTATGTGCCCTTTCCAATTTTCGAATCCTCAGTGAAGACAGCCTTGACGTAAAAGTCCAGGTCGGGTTTTGGATGTGTTCCTTCTAGCCGAGTAATCTAGCCTTTGGACCTTACTGAGTTTTTTAAATAAATTATTCTTATCTAGGCCCTTCCACCAAACCAGACACCCATAGGTAATAATAAGCCGGTCTACCGCAGTATACAGACACATTTTGACCTTCGGGCCGAGTACCCAATTTTTACCTATGGAGTTCCGGCACGCATAAATGGAGTTAATCAAGAATAACGCCTAGGTACTTGGCCTCTATTGAGAGCTTCAATTCCATCCAGTTTCGGTGACCTAAAGTCATTTATCTATGTGTGGGTTCACCCCCAGACCACAGGTCTTGGCTCATCGCAGCAGCTTGGTGCAAGGGCCGTTTGGGTAAGGTCACACATGTTTGGTAGAAACTTCACACCTATCATAATGACCACGTCGTCCGCATATACCACAGTTTTATTAACATCCTCATTAAACGGCTTAAGTACTCAATTTTCACAAGGACCCAAAGATAAAGCTACAGGACTTCCACCTGTGACGATTCTCAACACCATTTCCAATTGAAATTCGAAGAAAATCAATTGCAATTCAAATATTCCATTTGATATTAAAAGTCTTCAATTAATATTGAAAATGTCATCTTAAATTCATAAAATGTCAATTGAAGTTCAAAACTCGTCAATTGAAATTTAAAACACATCAAATGAAATTCAAAACTCATAAGCTGAAATTTAAAACTCGTCATTTAAAATTCAAAATCCGTCAATTGAAGCTCAAAAATCATCTGAACTCTTTCAACTAAGAAGTTTTGAATTTTAATCGACGAGTTTTGAATTTCAATTAACGAATTTTGAATTTTAAATTACGAGTTTTGAATTTCAATTGATTAGTTTTGAATTTTACATGATGTGACTTGAATTTCAATTGACGAATTTTGAGTTTAACTTGATATTTTTGAAATTCCAAATGAAAAATTTGAATTTCAATTAATAAATTTTGAATTTAATATGATGTGATTTGAATTTCAATTGTCGAGTTTTGAGTTTTAATTGATATTTATGAAATTCCAAATGAAAAATTTGAATTTTAATTGATAATTTTATAATTTCATATGGAGTTTTCGAATATCATATGACGAGTTTTGAATTTCATATGGAATGTTTGAAAATCAAATAAAATTAAAGAATTTCAATTGGTTTTCCTTAAATTTCAATTGGAAATGGTGTAGTAGCTAATTTTATCATGCTGCTTCCACCAAGTTCTGAGTAGACACAGACACAGTTTCCCAGCATACAGTCCATATATTTCACTAGCAGACGTGACACATTTATGTTCTCCGAAAAGTATCATATTACGCATGATGTCACATAATTGAAAACACCTTCTACATCCAGGAAGATAGCTTAAAATTTAGGTTGCGTTCCGTACAGCCAACCACGTCATGGAAAGCGCTCTCAACTGATCTTGCTGCGATGTACTCATGTTCAGAGTGTGAGGGCTTAAAAATTACTTCATATTCATATCGTCTAATCTCTCCAAAACATTCAGCTGAAAAGATGATAATTTAATTGGAATGTAGTCCTTTGGGGAGGCATAAACGACCTTATCAGCTTTGGGTATAAAAACTTCCTTAATCTCCCTTTCTTAACAAACAGGTATATTTATTGTTCGAAAGGTCTAAGATTCTTCTTTCCAAACCTGTTAAGAAATTAAAACTCGGTTGCTAATTGAATGAGCAAAAAGCCTTCAAGTGAAAAATGTAACGAAACAACCTTCTGGTACTTCCCAGAAGGGAAAATATCTACACTCAACACGATCGTGCCCAATCTTTGTATTTGGTAAAGGTTTAACAGGATAAAGTATTGGGGAAAACTTTGAAGTCTATCACCGCCCTTTCAGGTACCTCCCATACAAATGTAACATTTCGCCCACTTCATAATTCGTGTACCAATATCAGCACGCCCAAAGTATTCTTGCCCAAACTCTATTTAAACCTTAACCCCCTTTAGATTTTACTGAGGGTGAGGGTATTTATAAGTCGGTTTCCAAACGAAACTTTTTTAATCATAGTCAACTGCGCAACAGTACAGCATTGCCGGGCCCACTAGTTAAGAATACAAATCAATTTTGCCCCCTTTCCTTCTATCTGCAGTTTCTTCTCCCTCGTACATAGCAAAAACTCCCCTAAAGTTGGCGCATCAGCAAAAGCTCACCGATACAAGTGGCAACTCTTCAGCACCCAGCTTGAATATACATATGTATAAATGAGAACTTTTTGTAAGTTTTCTCCTGCACCGCTTAGATCTTTCTCAGTGGCTTGTGAGTAACAGCGTGAGTGAGAGTTTAACGTCAGTGTGAAAGTTTTCACCAAAACAGCTGCAAAGAACTTACAACGCGCTCACACAACTACCAAATCACATTGGGGGAAGAGAAAAAAAGCTAATAATGTTGTGGTTATGCGACGATGAGATCATGAGGGGGAGAGCGAGTGAGATGCAAACACACAAACACACAACGCGCTGCACAAGAACACCACTACGACAGAGCGAGAGAAACTAAATTTTAAGTTAATTTTACGTTGGTGATCAATTGAAAAAAAAAGTCTGGTTGATTGTTTTTTTATTTTTTTTTTTTTTTTGTTGTGGTTTTCTTCATTATTTTGTTGTTCATTTGAACGTTTGCTTGGTCCGACGATCAGTTTTACGTAAAAATTTCACTGAAACGGTTTGCTTTCGTTCAGCCAACGGACAACGATCAAACGATTCAACCATTCAATACAAAGTTTCTCAAAACAAAACAAACATAAAACAAAGTAGAAAACAACATAACGCATAGAAATTTTAGTGTGTGTGTCTGTATGTTTTCATCTTCTTGTACTGTGTGGGGAATAGTGTTTATAAGATCGTTGTTGTTGTTATTGTAGTGTATCTTTTCGGTGAAAGATATAAAACATTAGAGCAGCATTTTGTAGGCTATATATAGCAAATACAATACAACACGAAATACTTAAAAGGAAAAATAAAACAACGTAATTTTGAAATTCTATCATTTAAGAGAATTTTATGTTAACATTAAGTGCATTTTGAAAATTAAAGAACTTTGTGAATTTACGACCCCGACTACAACGACATTTATCCAGCGCACCACAAAAGTTGCTCTCAAGTTCAGCGAAAACTTTTGAAATTTTACATCCAACCAACAGCAAAATGTCTCATCAATGCAGTTGCGGTCGTGACCTCAACAATAACTATGTCGGCTATACGAGCGCTTACGCAAATGCCAATACCAGTCTAGATCGTGAAGCGAACTCTAACAAATCTTCGGCAGGATCTCAGACCCAATTTACCGCTAAACTGATTGTGGGCACAGTGGGAGCCATCAAAGAACTAAGGGAAAAGGAGAAATCTCGCCAGACAATGACACGTGCCGGAGATCGTAGGAATTAGAAACCCCCCCTGCGAGGGGGCATGAGCGCTAGGGTGGGAGTTGCAATCATTCCGTTGTTAGATGCTGCTGCAGTGTTAAGGAGGCGCCAACAACCCATTAAGGAAGGATGTGACAACAATGACAACGATTAGCGAGAGGATGTGATTGATCGTTTGTATGTATAGTATAGGCGTGTGTGTGTGTGTGTGTGTGTGCGTGCATGTAAGTCTGTGTGTGAGTGTGTGTGTAAGTGTGATTATTTTAGTGAAAATTTAGCAGAAGAAAACAACAAGAAGAAATTATTTCTTTATCATTTTTTAAGTAGAAGCTGCAGTTTTTAAGCGAATACACTAACAACAACTAAAAAACGATAAATGTAACAGCAAAAAAACGAGAGTCTATTTAGTACCGTTTTTAATTTTTTGAATTTCTTCACAGACTTTTTGTAAAAAAGTTGGAAATTCAAGAAATTATTTTTTTATTTCTTAAATCATCATAATTAATTAACGAATTTCTGCTTATATTATTATTTTATTGTTGTTTCTTTTAAGTTATTATAATTTATTTTGTTGTATATTAGCATTTTTTTTTTAATTTTTGTTTGTTTGTTTGTTCCCCCTCCTATTTTGCTATTCTATGTAAGTAACTATCTAAGTTCTAAGTTCAGTTTGTTTATATATAAACTTTCTTTTTTTTTAATTGTGAAATATTTTTTGGGCTTAATAGAATTTTTGGGGGCTTCCGCTTCCGTGCCAGCTTAAAGAAGCTTTCAAATTTTCGTGATGTAATTTTTTGTTTTAAAGGTAATGGGGTTTTGTTTAAAAAAATGTTATAGATTTTATAGGGGAACTGTTTGGAGAAGATGATTTGCAAGTGGAAGAAACTCCTATGCTGTGGCTGTCAGGAGTCCTAAGTGAAGGGGGCGGGGAAGGGTTAGGGGAAATGATGTCGGGAAGAAGGAATTTCAGGTACTGCAAAATGTTGAATGTAGACTGTTAAAAATATAAACTTTTTAGTCTTTTAATTCTGTGGTTTTCACAAGTAATCGCTTATCTCCCAAATCCCATTTTTTCAGGAGAGTAAAAACTACGAAATGGAAATTGCGTTTATCGTAAAATTTAAATAACTTAAAAAAATACTATAGATTAGGGTGTCCCAATAAAATAGTGTATAAAAACATCTTCAAACTTAAAAAATAGCGACAAAATTAAAAGATTTGCGATTTCGAGGCAAAACTAGACGGGTAGATAACTAGACATATAGAAATATAAATATCGTTGAAAAGGATAAACATTATTTTTTCCAAAATTGTTAAGAAATTCAAACTCAGAAAGAATGCAAACCGGTGTTTTTACTGTAAGTCAAGATTTTAAGGATGTTAAGAATCTTTGGTACTCGACCAGACCTACAACATGCTCTAGGTCACTCCCCGAGTTCCTTAACATGTTTTCATTCTGTAGCAGGGTGTTATGATTTGTACCAAATTTTCAAGTTATGTTGTTTTTAGCATAACAATTTCGTAATTGTACATTATTTTGGGAAAATAATTTTAAAAAATAATGCAATTTTGTCATCATCAGGCCAACCGTAAATATGCACTAAAAATGGTGTTATATGCTTTTACAATATGCCCTAAAATAGCAAAATATGTTCTAAAAATTATAAAATATGCTCTTAAAATCATAAAATATGCTCTAAAAAAATTAAATCCCACAAATTTGTACTTCATCTTCGCCGTTTAATGCACCTTTAAAATGACTTCATAAATGTCAGCATAGTAATTAACAGCTTTCAGCCATGTTCCCAAATGTGTAGTTGTAGGTTTTTGATGTAATGCAAGTTCTGGAAACATTTGTTTAAAATGTTCCAATCCATCTGGAGCATTCAAAAATACCTTGTTGACGTTAGCAATAGCTTAATTCACTTTTTCATATAAATTCCTAATACATTCACCCAATCGATGGAGACTATGAGCAATACATGTCACATGCGTCAATATGGGATAAAATGCCACTATAGCTTTTGCATCCTTTACCATGTATGGAGCTGCATCCCTCACAAAGACCAAAACACAAAGTTGACGTCTTGATTATTGATCGCGCCGTCACACAGTCGAGCAACTGTCCAACATTCTGGCAAAAACAATTGTTCTGTAAGTGTATTAACTCAAATTGTATACCTAACGTTGCATAGATTTTTGTATATTATTGAATTTTAAATTTTGTATAATAAATTGTACTTTGCCATGAATTTATTAAAATTTTAAAAAATTTCCCTATTATTGTGGATAATATTTTCGTAAAAGTTAAACGAAACCGATGTTAAGTTAACAAACAAAAAAACCTAAAATCTGTCTTGTCACCATTCAAGCATTTCTTTTCAAATTGTATAATTTCCCAACACCTATAAGAAATTATATGATTCAAATCAACAAAACTAACCGACAAGATTTACCGCTTTAGAGAAACACAGTCCTAAAAAGAATAATTTTTTTTAAAATATGCATTTTAAACCAAAATATGCTAAAATATGAGTTAATGGGTAAAATATGCAAAAATATGCTCTATCAAATAGGTGTCAAAACACTTGTAAGAGTATGAAACATATAAATAACTTACCCATTTGTTAATATCTCGTTCTATAAGAACATGCAATTGTATATTTTAGGTTGCCCTGGTCATCATTAACTCAAATCAACAAAAAGTAATATAAGCGATTGCTTGTAAAAACCACAGTTATATAATTTGATACGACTTAAAAGGTTTCTTTGTGAACCTAATTTGTTTTATGACTTTTTAAGTCGTATGATCCATGACCCTCTGTCGGCAACTTTGTTTTTTTGCCGCATCTATTGAGCCAGTAATTTGTCCCTCAAAGAACAAAACTCAGAATGCTAAAAGCGGATCTTAATTGATCTTTTGCACAGTCCATTATCCATATTACTATTTCTATAAAATATAGCCAAAAACGGATTGCAGATTTGAAAAATATGGCATCAATAACACGAGATAGCATCAATAACTCAAAACTGTCAAAATGTCGTATGGAGCACATGAATCCCCGGACAATGATTTGTTTCGACAGTATATGGTAATTGTTTACTTCAAAAGAACGAAGTGTCCGAAAAACATTTTACACAGAACGCTAAGTTTCGTAATATAGCTGAACAATTTAGAGATGTTATATACCGATATGACAAATTTTCATACAATACTGAATAAAAATAGGATGTCAGCTTGATAAAATATGCACGTGATCTGCTAAAGGTAGACAAATAAAAAATAAACCTCTAAATGAATTGTCTTACAGATTCAAAACACATTATAAATCTTTGTTAACGATAGGGCCTTGAGTATTGCATTTTTGAATAATAAAAAGTGCATATTTATTTTGTTTGTTAAAAACTATCACACATTCTTTAAACTAAGCTAGAAACTACTTATGCCACATATCTTAGGGAAATCGGTATACAATTTCGTCCAATTCGTGTGGACTATATAAAAGTATATGTGGAACACACAGACACGATATCAGCCAGTCCGAAGCCTATGATTTTTAAAGGTTATTTTCAAACATACTTTAACTCAATGATGATTGCAGGGGAAACGATAGAATATAAGAGAAAAATTTGTATAGCGTGGTAGTCACAGGATGACTGACATTATTGTCACGAAAAAAAAACGGGCATTTAAATAAAAATTTTCAATAATTTTGCGACTGGTTGGAATTTTTTTTTTTTTGCTGATTTTTCGATTTTTTGCTCAATGATTTCTGATTCAGGAAAGCGGCAAGAGTTACAAGAAAAGTTTGTAAGGAACAGTGAGAAGAAGCTATAAACAGCAAGAGCAAAAGATAAATTTTGAAAATATTTCATATTCATATTAATTTTGTTCTTCGATTTGTAACGCCCATAAGAAGGCGTGACAGGTATGACAACATATATATATATATATATATATATTAATGATATGATCAGCGTCGAATTCTGAGTCGATTTAAAGATGTCCGTCCCTCCGTCCATCTGTCCCCGCCATTATAGCCTTAGATAAAGATAAATCGAGCTGAAATTTTTTGTATGCAAGCGGAGGTTAAATTCTAAGATGGGCAAGATCGGACAAAAACTGCCTACACCAACAAAACAAATTCCCCTTTTTGCGAAGAGTCCATTTGTCTATTCCCGCTATTACAGCCGTAGTTTAAGGAGCAACCGAGATGAAATTTTGTATGCAAGTTTTAATCATCATCGGACAAAAGCTACCACCACCCCCTATTGGGGGTTCCCGTCTGTCTATTTTGTGAGATATCAAGATGAATTTGGAATGCAAGCTTCTATCCTCAAAGTGGAGATTACCTTCTGAGGTGAGCAAGATCGGTCAAAATCCCTTTTTGGGAGTGTCCGTCTGTGTGTACCATCTTTTACAGCTGTAGTTTAAGGAGCTATCAAGATGACATTTTGAATGCCAGCTTCTAGCCCCTAAGTGGAGGTTAAGTACTAAGATTGGCAAGATCGGTCAAAAACTTTTCCCACCCCTTATACAAACTGCCCCTTTTTGGGGGTGCCCGTCTATCAGTGCCCGCGATCACAGTCGTAGTTTAAAAATATCGAGCTGAAATTTAATGTGCAATATTTTATCCTCTAAGCGGTGGTTAAGTTCTTAGACGAACAAAATCGGTAAAAAACTATTTCCACCTCTTATACAAACTGCCCCTTTTTGGGGGCGTCTGTCTGTCTTTACCCCTGATCAGTAGTTTAAGAGCTATCAAACTGAAATTTTGGTGCAAGAGATTCCATCTTCTAAGCGGAGGTTAAGTTTAATGATGAGCAAGATCGGTCAAAAACTACTCCCACACAAACTCCCTCTTTTTGGGGTTATCAGTCTGTCTATCACCGCTATTACAGCCGTAGTTTAAGAGCTATCGTCCTGAAATTTTGTAAGCAAGCTTTTATCCTCTAAGGGGAAGTTAAGTTCTGAGATGGGCAAGATCGCTCAAAAACTACTTCCACCTCTCATAAAAACTGTTCCATTTTGGAAGTGTCCGTCTTTTTGTACCCGTACGTTTGGTAAGATAGCTTATATTCTCTAAGCGGAAGTTAAGTTCTAAGATGAACAAGATCAGACAAAACTGCCTTCACTTCCCATACAAACACCCTATTTTTTGAGGTGTCCGTCTGTCCATCCCCGCTATTACAGCAGTTGTTAAGGATTTATGGAGCTTGGTATGCACTTTCTCCTCTAAGCGGAGATTAAGTTCTAAGAGAGCAAGATCGGACAAAACTAACTCATATCTACCATACAAACTTTCCTTTTTGGGGCTGGCCGTGTGTCTACCCCCCGTAGCCGTAGTTTAAGAGCTATCAAGCTATAATTTGGTATCCTGAGATTTTTGCAGATGGTGAGGAGTATCTGGACTTCGGCGTAGCTGAAGATAATCACCTTACTGGTCTTAGATTATTATCGTTTTTGTCTCAAATATTTACAATTTTCGAGGAATCTGCAGAAGGTAGAAGAAAATTTTGTATAGAGCAGTAATAGCTGTATCCTCGATGTTATCAACAGCCCCCTTCTTAGTAGTCGAGTCGACCTGCATTTTGTTGTAAAAGCATTTTAAAATGCTGAAATTCTGATTTTCCGTTAAACACTAGGTGCAGTCCACTGAGTCTAAAAATATAATACGTTTCAATACACAACAGACGTAATGCTAAAAAATAATGTTGTGATTTTGTTATCCTCCGCTCAATTATAATTTCTCTCTCTGAAAAGAGATTGATTGCAATTAAACCGATTACGTTTCGTGTAAATATCTTCTCCTTGGCCTACACTTAAGATGATGTTAATACTAATTGTCTTTAATTTGGTTTCCATTTTAAGATAATAACTTAAAAAGAAAACAAAATTATTTCATTAACACATTCCCATGGTTATAAGTTCAACGTTTGCCGGTGAAATATAGAACAACAGTCATAGAAACCCTGAGATTATGATAACTAACTCATTTCATATCAAAAACCATTTGAATCATCCATCATTACACAGTAAATCCTGAAATTCTTTCAAACCGCCTCAGCTATGTAGTAGACAAGAGACAGACAGACAGACAGACAGTAGCGTGACTTGAAATGTAATGGAATTGCATTAAAATAATTTACTTTAGAAAAATTGAACAACAAACAAATGAAGAAAAAAAAATCATATATATATATATACATTGTATATCAAATACAAACATTAGTTATGTGCAATATTAGGCATTGCTTAACACACAAAATCTTTAAAATTGTAACAAAAATTTAAAACAATTTTGATAAAGTTTTAAAAACTTAACAGACTTAGTAGATGTAAGTTTAAAGAAATGCTACATAAACAAGAAAATACATACAAATGCAAAGATAACACAAGATAAAAAAATGAAAGAAAGAAAGAAAATTAAAAACACAAATACAATGTAAAAGCTATTAAAAGCTATAGATTATTTTAACAGTTTTTGGGTATTTAAACGATGTCAACATGTAATGTAACACCATGTAATTGTTAAAATAAAAAATACAACAAAATTATATTTACTGATAATACGAAATAAAGATAAAATAAAAACATTTAATAAAAGATATTTCAAATGAAAAGAAAAATATAAACTATTATATTATTATAAACCAGTACTAAAGTTAAAGAAATAAAACTAAATTTTTTTAAGAGTTAGCGAAAATACAATACTCTACAATAATTGATATAAACAAAATATGTAAAATAACAAAATTATATTAAACCAAGTTAAGCTGTCCTTAAATATCACGCTGTTTTTAATTTGTAACATATTATATACTATGAATTTATATACTAACCATTGTAAACATTTCCAGTGGTAGAAAACCAATTTGTTAACCATTATTTGCTTATGAAACTATATAGATCGATTTTTTGTAGTGCATACAATTGCAATTTTATCTTTTATTTCTTTCGTTTGATCCATTTGTGTATTATGCAACGCTAGTGTTGCGGCTATTTATATTTTTTTTTTTCTTTTTTGCCCCATTTTTGTATTTTTTCTTTAATCAAAAATCAATGGATTTCAACCTGCTGCATGTTGTTGTTGCATGAGGCAACCTATGGTAGTAGCACAATAATAACAATAATAAGAAGCTACAAAAATAGCAACAAAAAAAATGAAAAACTTTCCATGTTTTATGTGATTTTTTTAGAAATATAGGAAGTAAAATGTATAATTTTTTGTAATCTTTTAATTATAAGTTACGTATATTAAAAATAAAAATCTACGCAAAAAAAAATTGAAAATAAAAATGAATAAAAAAAATAATAAAAAATATGTAATTTAAATTTGAGTTGTTTCTTTTATGGCGGCTCTTCTGTGTTCCGGGTTGGAGACTTATGGAAAAACGTTTTAAAATAATTTAATTTGTAAGTCAATGAATAAAAATTATGGTATTACACAGCCAATCTGGATGGTGAGAAATTCCAAGTCAGGATGAAGGTTTTATCTCAGTATATGGTCAGCTCCAAAGGATTTGGCGTTCTTAGTCCAAGCTCTATATTTATGACTTTTTATATTTTTATTTATTTTGATGTATTCGCTTAGTTTTTCAGCTATAACTTAAGAACTATTAATGATTTCTCATGTCATTCTTCAGCATAATTGTAGCTAAGATTTAAATACGTAATTTATATTAATTTATACTTTACATTTAAAAAATCAAGTTGGACTAATTTTATTGTATGAAACTTTCAAAAAGTTGTCATTTATTGCCTTTTTTATAAAATTTCCCCCATAACTCCAAGTTTTTGGCCATTTATAGGCTACGTAATCTGCGAAGTACTGTATTATACATATGTTGCGAATTTGCATATTGTACTCGCTACATAGATATGTATGTACTCATGTGTGTACAACGTATGAGTAATATTAATGTTATGTGGATTTCATATCAATCATACGCGCTTCGTTCCAGTATTGTGTATTTATCAGTGCTCGCAATAATTGGTCTCTCTCGTTCTTGTTGTCAGAAAAAAACCACTCATCCACTGACACGATGCGAAACTGTCGCGAAAAACCCTTAAACTTCGCTCTTCTTTGGCTTGCTCTTTGCTCAACCGACGAGCATTTCTATTCACAAGATCGGCCCATGGGATTACTCCAGACCCTTTACTTCGTAAAAACTCGCCAACCGTTTTTTTGAGCATGTATGTGTGTTACGCGAGTGGACAGGCAAAAGTACGCATACTCATATGCACACTAATGATCCCCCTTTCCTCTTTTCTTCTTCTCTCCTCTTTAAACCATATGGCCTTGTTCGCAGTCTTTAACATTACATTTGTACACACTAATTTGCAAATTTTTTTTTTAAATTAGTTAAATGCCAATGTTTTATGCATGAAAATTATAAGGCTTAACAGTGTGCACATTTTCTTCAAAGAAATTTTTTTCCAGGTCCTATGGTTTTCATGGTATAAGCAGTTAAAGTCGGTCTTTCACATTACAAATTTTGAAAGTCACTTATGAGATAGGCAGATACTTTCTAAAAGTTCTGCCCTTATAGACAACGGTTTGTCCCCGAACTTTTGGAGATAAAAGTTGAATAAAGAAGAAGAAAGAAACCTCAGTAGGACTAAAAATATCACGTCTTTCACATTGCATCGAAAGTCTTTCACATTACATCGTACAAATTTTTGCATTTAAAAACGGTTTTTAGTGCTTATAAATGTTTCTTAAAGAAATTTTTTTTATAAACCAAAGACCAATATTTGGTCTTGGGTCCAAGGGATCGTAATAAATATCATGGTTTGGGAGGTGGGGGTAGAGCGATATGCGGCAAGTGGGACAAAACCATGTTTTTATCAGCTTTTTATGGCAAAAAAAGGAAAGGAGTCAAAAAATTCGAAAACAGCATGACAAGATTTAAGGACGGCCCACACCTGACCGTGTTTGCGAAAATTTTATTTACAAGAGACTCACGATCCTTTCTTGGCATTTCACTTAACTTTAGTTTACGGCTTTCTCTCAATTTACGCATAGCTTCTGCCCTCTTTCTTTTGTGTTCTTCGTATTTACCACTCTTTTTTAGCATTTCTATATAATATAATTTTTATTATACCGTCACACTTAGGGATGAGGGTATATATCATTTGATACGACCCAAAAGTGTAACACATAGAAGGAGTCACTTTAGACCCTAAGATTCTTTGAACCAAATTCGATTCATGACTTTTTAAGTCGTTTGAGCCATGTCCGTCTGTCTGTCTGGCTGTTCGGCTGGTACGCACGATAACTTTAGAGAGACACAACCAAATCTTTTGAAATTTTGCACGAGTTAATATTTATCCAAAACTACTTACGGTACTGTAAATGGGCTACATGGCCCAGCCCCTTCTGGTACTCCCATACAAATAAATCATTCCGCCCACTTTAGAAATCGAGTTATAATATTAATACACCCAACGGCATCAAACCCAAATTCCGTATTTAGTAAAGCTATAACAAAGTTTTGAAAAAAATTTGAAGTCTAGTCACGCCCCTTCTGATAACTCCCATACAAATATACCTTTCCGCCCACTCTAAAGATGTGGTAATAATATCAATAAATACAACGCGATCGTAACCAAATTCCGTATTTAGTAAAGCTATAGCAGGACACGGTTTTGGAGAATAAAACTGGAAGTCTAACCACGCCCAATCTGGAACCTCCCATACCTATCTGGTACTGCCAACTTTAGAAATCGATTTATATTATTAAAAAACCTAATGCGATCGTACCCAAATTCTATATTTAGTAAACCTCAAGTAGGATACAATTTTTGAGAAAAAGTCTGGAAGTCTAGACACACCTCACTTGATACCTCATATACAAATGTACCTCTTCGCCCTCTTTAGATATGAAGTAATAATATCAAAACACTTGACATGATCTTCCCAAATTCTGCATTTTGTTAAGCTATAAGAGGATAAAGTTTAAAAGAAAAAAAAATTGGAAGTCTAGCGAAGCCCCTTATGGTACCACCCATACAAATGTACCATTTCGCCCACTTTAGAGATGGAGTAATTAGTAAATCTATAACAGGATAAAGTTTCGGAGAAAAAACCTGGAAGTCTAGACACGCCCCTTCTGCTAACTCTCAAAGTACCACTCCGCCCACTTTAGAAATCGAGTAATAATAGCAATATAATAGAAAATTGTATGTTTTACTGAGGATGAGGGTATATGTAAGTCAGGTTGCACGACGGAAACTTTATTAAAGGTTTTTTATATCGGCCGACCCGTTCTGTACAACTTACATAAAACTTAATTTCCCTTTACACCCCATGAATGAAGTATGGGATAGCTTTTCGCGTTATTGTAAATTAACACGCTTTCTATTTTAGATTCACAACTAACGACACTTACTTGTTTCGACGAATGCGAACGTCTCTGTTTTTGAGAAGCTTTTACTAGATATGCCGATTGACTCGACACTTTCACTGCGAAGTTGCTGTCGAAAACCTCGAGGGGGCCGGCAAAGAAAGAAAAAAGTAGTCTTCGGAGTCTTCGAGAGAAAAATTCTTCTCATAATGTTTAGACCTATCATCGTTAATGACGAATACCGTCGTCGATAATGTCAAGCGCGTTCAAATAGACCGAATACGCTGGCTTGGATATGTTGCACCAATAGATGAAATGCCCTAGCTCGTGAAGTCTGCGGCAATAAACTCGACGAGCCGCGCAGGTGTGGGCGACTAAAATTTGATTGAATACACCAGGTGAAAGGGTTGTTATCTAAACTTGGTGCGAAGAACTATCAACGGAGCGCAAAGACCGAAGTGCTTGGAATTCTTTTCTACGTGCAACTACTGATGAATGAATTTCTGTTGCTGCTACCAAATAAGAAATTTTCTCTCGAATACTACCAGAACCGATTTATCCGCATGTGTCGTGACCCAGGATTCTAAACCATCGTACATCAAAACAGGTACAATCAGTATAAACCAGTTTAGCTGAATTTTCGTTCGTTGAAAGAGGACACTGTCATTAAGTATGCTTGTTCCGCAGTGAGTATTTGGTCAATTGTTGATTTAGCAGATCTAAAGCCATTGTGGTAAGGTCTGATCATGTTGGATAACACTGGTTTTAGTTTTTATGCGATGGGATCATCTTTGTTCAGCACAGGACGTAATACGCTTAATATCAATCATCGGGCATGTACTCGTTAAGCCACAACATGCATGCTCGTTATTAGCTCATCGTCACCGGAATTGCTGCCGGAATTGCATTGACACCGGCTGCTGTATTATTTTCTGTCGATATCGCAGCCTTCCGAAAGGGGGAGCCCAGTAGCCTTTTGATTTTACTTTCTGGTAAAATTTTCGCGCTTTACTTGTATAACTGTAGCTGTATATATCATAGTTCTCCCGCTCCTTGATCTAAATTTTTTTTGGTTAATTAGCTGCTTTGCCTATTTTACTATCTTCTTGCGCGTTCCCTAACAGCCTGGGTTACAATTGGCAGCAGCGTTGCCCTGTAAGCAACATCCTGTTCCGCAGATACAATTGGATATTCTTCTTTATCTTTTTTCGGGGCACAAATCAGCTTGATGTAGAAATATTCAGCCTTAATGGGGATTGTGGCTATTCGATCATTAACAGGATTGAACCGCGAGACAAGATGTCTGAGTCTCTGGTCAAATCCACATAGATATTCGTGCTTTACCTCAGCTTTAATAAATGTCGCAATTTTTACGTCTCGAGCATACTTCTCTTGCCCATCTTATCTTCTGGATGGGGTGATGCAAGCCTCGTATTTTTTGAGGACATCCGCCAGTCGTACATCCTCTCTATAGTTAGTCCGAACGTTCCAGGTCCAATCATTTTGTTTGTTACGCTTGCTCCGTTCCGTTTGTTACTTTTATAGCCAGTATATGACCTGAAGGCGGGTGGCTAGCACAACCATCAGGATTCGTCGCTCAACCGGTCACGCCCAGTTTTGGTGCATATCAAACTAGTACATTAAGTTACATACACACTTATAAAATTGTATCTCATTAGATTAGATCTTTAGAACTCCCTTGATCTGAATCCTAGTTCTATCCAGATGACACTACATAAATATCATTCTTTTTTTTAAGCTACACTTTTAAGCTTTCTCTCAAATTATTATTTACATAAAAAAATTAAACCATATTCTAAAATACCAAATACTAAAAGTTATTTCATCTATAGAAAACATATAGTGGTATTCTAGGTAATAAATAAAATTTTTAATACCTATAAGAATTATTTCACTTTAATTTTTTTATTTAACAAAATCATTTCAAACATATATTTTGTACCAACACAAAGTACATTGATCTATTTTCTTTCTTACTAAAAATACCATTAACACAAAAAAATCCCAAAATATTTTAAGTTTATTGAAAAAGCTAAATACAAAATTAATTCCATCATGACATGAAATGCGAAACATTTTGTAGAAATGCATTACAATAAAACCGAGACGTCATCATGTCATGAATAAAGTACCTAACCAAAGCAATGCAATTTTATCACCCTCCCTCATTATCGCAAGTGGAAACACCCATATGCCAAGACACTTCCGTATGACTAAAATAAAACACCACATAAACATTAAGCAACCAAACACACACTCACACACACATAACTAGAAGCGATGCCAGCAGTCAAAGCCAACACTCCTCTTCGACAAAGCTCCGGTGTGAAAGTTAAAAGAATTCAATACACAACAACAACTACAACAAACCACAAAACAAGAAGTCTAAGAAAACAGTAACAAAAATCAGAACGCTTTTGCTTTCACAATTTATAGCAGCAGCAGCAAAAGCAACAATAACAACAGCATCAAGCTGACTGACTGGCTGACTGACTGGCACACTCATATCGCCCCAAGAATTAAAAGCAGCAACAACAACAAGCAGCAAGAGTTCCACTCAAGCAGAAGAAAGAACATCCAAGCCAACGGCAGCGATTGAAGACGCAGAAGCAACAGAAAACAAAACTTGCACGAAAGCAAAATCATAAGAGCCAACACACAATGTGGGGTTGTACGACAGTCCGTCTGTAAGTAGGGATGCCAGGTGCCACTTGATGCAAAACATGCATGACTGAAATTTGAACAACTATTTTCCGTGCCCCATGGATGTCAAAAGTCAGGATCATAGTAAATCCTATTTATATCAATATTCGATTAAGGAATTGTATGTTTATACCATCACCCTTAGGTATGAGGGTATATATCATTTGATACGACCCAAAAGTGTAACAAATAGAAGGAGCTACTTCAGACCCTAGGTTTCTTTGAACCAAATTCGATTCATGACTTTTTAAGTCGTTTGAGCCATGTCCGTCTGTCTGTCTGTCCGTCTGTCTTTCTGTCTGTCTGGCTGCCCGGCTGGTGCGCACGATAACTTTCGAAAGACGCCTCCAAATGTTTTGAAATTTTGCACGAGTTAATATTTTTCCAAAATTACTTACGGTATTGCAAATGGGCTACATGGTCCCGCCCCTTCTGGTACCTCCCATACAAATACATCATTCCGCCCACTTTAGAAATCGAGTAATAATATCAATACACTCGACCGGATCGTATCCAAATTCTGTACTTAGTAAGGCTATAACAGAATAAAGTATTGGAAAAAAAATTGGAAGTCTAGCCAAGCCCCTTCTAGTACCTCCCATACAAATGGACCTTTTCGACCACTTTGCAGATGGAGTAATCTATATATATAAAAGGCTTGGATGACTGACTGATCACTCCCCAGCCCAAACGGCTGAAGCTAGAACCGTGAAATTTAGAATGTAGGTTCCTTTTATGACGTAGGCGCGCACTAAGAAGGGCAAGGAGGTAAAAAGGGCGTGCACCGCCCCATACAACTGGAATTTTAAAATGGCTGTATCTTTTAAACCATTATAGGTACGAAGACGAGATTTGGTACGTATATCGGTCGTATAAGAGAAAATACTTTGTTTGTGGAAAGTGGGCGGTGCCACACCCCTTTTTAAAAAATAATTACTTTGGCCAAATAAATGGGCCGATTGCAATTGAATTTTCTATGTGTGATACTGTCCATAGGGCCTCTATCATAGGCTTCATGAAAACATAATTAGACAAAGGGGCGTGGCAACGCCCACACAAACCGAAATTTAAATCGGTCATATCTTAAGAGTCATTAGAGGTATGAAGATGACATTTGCTTCATATGGTACTGATACAAAGAGGATTACGTCTCGCTAGAAAATGGGTGGTGCCACGCCCCTTTTGAAAAAATCGTTATCTGGGTGCAATAAATGGACCGATTACAATGAAATTTTCACTGTGTAGCACTATCCATAGGGTCTCTATAAGACGTAATAGTAATCGTTTATATTTTACGATCCATGTAAGGTATGAAGATAGGATTTCCTACATATGTAAATGGTAAATGGTAAATGGGAAATGAGCGGTTCCACAACCCTGTTATGACTGTCATATTAAAAGAAAATTTGTAACAACATTTTCATAATCTGTAGATAGGATGATGAAATTTGGGATGGCGATACCCCCTTTTGAGTAAACGTCAGTTAAGAATTGATTTGTGGAAATTCGTACTTTTAGGGAGTTAAAATTACGAATAAGGGATACAAGTTTTACCATATCCCAGACCAAATGGATAATCCTATAATCGTGAAAATTGATATGGAAATGCTTACTATTAAATTGGATTTTTTTATAAACCCGACACTTCTGAGTAAAAAAATCGAAAAAGGGATAACAATTTTACTATCGCCCAAACCAAACGGCTGATGATGTAATCATGATTATTTATATAGGCTTGCTCCATATGGAATAAGAACGATGCAAGGAGGGTTTTCTTACCTTTTAGGGGTAAAAAGGGCCGGAAAGGGATATAACTGGTATTAAACGGCTAAAGGTATAGTCTCAAAAATTAAAGTAAATATTTTAGTTGTGCGATGTGAAGCAATTTTTCGAGATTCATTCTTTAGTTGTAGAAATACCGGAAAAAGGATAAAACTAATGATATCACCCAGATCAAATACCCTACCTACATACAAATATATATATGGAATTGCTCCTTATAGAATTAGAGAGACGCCAGATGGGGTTTTTAGAATTTCGAACATTTAGTGGCATAGTGGTTAGAACACGCGACTACCATGCGGGAGATCGCAGGTTCAAACCTGGCTCCAGTCATTTTAAAAGAAAAAAATAAATAAAATTTTCTTTCATTGTCGGCTCCCCTCGAATGTTGGTGACAGCAAATTCGCAGTATTAAGCGTCGATTCAATCGTCGTGTCTAGTAAGAGCTTCTCAAACAGTGACGTTCGCATTCGTCGATAAACAAGTAGGTGCCGTTAGTTGTGAATCTAAAAATAGAAAGCGTGTTAATTCACAACAACGCGAGAAGCTATCCCATACCTCATTCATGGGGTGCAAAGGGAAATTAAGTAAGTAAGTAAGTAAGTGGTCAAATTGCCTAATAGGTAAAAAACTGCTACCATCACACAGACCAAACCTTTAAAGCTATAATCGTCTACGGACATGCTTACTATAGAATTAGAGGGGGGTAACAGTCCATATTAGTTGTGCGATACCAATGTCTCTTTTGAAATTCGTACTTTTAGGAATAAAAAGGGACTATAACGGTACAATCACTCAGCAATAAAGCTACAATCACAAAAACGGAGTGTTCGTTCGTCTTTTGAAGCGTTTGCATTTTACCTGTATTGATTAAAGTCATAACAAGGTAAGTACGGGTGAAGCAACGCGAGCCGGGAATGCTAGTAATACATATAAATCCAACGCGATCGTACCCAAATTCTTTATTTAGTAAAGCTATAGCAGAATACAGTTTCTGAGAAAGAAAAACTGGAAGCCTAGCCACGCCGCATCTGGTACCTCCCATACACATCTGGTACCGCCAACTTTAGAAATCGATTAATATTATTAATAGACCTAGCACAATCGTGCCCAAATTCTGTATTTAGTAAAGTTTAAGCAGGATAAAGTTTTGTAGGAAATTTCTGGAAGTTTAGACACGCCCCTTCTGGTACCTCCCATACAAATGTAACAGTCCGCCCACTTTAGAGATGGAGTAATAATATCAATAAATCCAATGCGATCGTACCCAAATTCTCTAATTAGTAAAGCAATAGCAGGATACAGTTTTTGAGAAAAAAAACTGGAAGTTTAGCCACGCCCCATCTGATACCTCCTATACAAATGTACCTTTCCGCTTACTTTAGAGATGGAGTAATAATTTTAATATAATAGAAATTTTATTGTTTGTTTTCTGAGGGTGAGGGTATATGTAAGTCGGGTTGCCCGACTGAAACTTTATTACTTTTACAGAATTTATTCAAGACAATCAAACTATTATTATGGCTGTTACAAGGGTTTCTCTTAAATGGGGCGTGGCACAGCCCACTTTCACCCTGGCTGCAATTCATATTGTGTAGTTGACACATACCAAATATCATCTTTATACTTGTTATAGTTTATGAGATACAGCCTTTTAAAGTTTCAAGTTATATACCACGCCCACTGATCCCGCCCATTTTTTGTTGGATCACGAACTTTGCTGCCAAATAAGACCACACAACAGTCTTCTA
Source organism: Muscina levida (assembly GCA_964034835.1). Classification (NCBI taxonomy): domain Eukaryota; kingdom Metazoa; phylum Arthropoda; class Insecta; order Diptera; family Muscidae; genus Muscina; species Muscina levida. The sequence goes on along the minus strand of OZ035880.1, from coordinate 169,110,503 downwards.
GATATTGCGATTTCAAAAATAGGATCCAATGGGCGGGGCCACGCCCATTTGATATATAAAAATCCAAAGTTGAATTTTCGCTGCCACCCTAATGTATAAAGTGCATAAAACTGATCAGCGTCGAATTATGTCTGTTCCCGATTACTGCCATATTTTAAGAACTATCGAGCTGCAAATTTTGGTATGCAAGCTTATATCCTCTAAGTGGAGATTAAGTTCTATATAATAAGTTTATCCTATTTTTCAAATTAAAAATCTGGCAACCCTTGTCTGTTCTCCCGTCGATCAGAATTTAGAAAAAAAAACGAAAAGAATTTTTAATAACCACCTCTCGCCCCAATGATAGATAGCATGACTACTTAAACTCTAGATACGAAACCTAAGGAGAAAAAGAAGTCAAAACCCGTGAGTAGGCATCGCGGTGGAAGGTGAACGGAGGGCAGCGGTGTGAACAACAACCGCAGCGAGTGAAAAGCTAACAAGAAAAAAACTTAACCGGTTGTGGATGAGATGAACACATTGCTGGCTGGCCGGCTGGTGATTCTTTACGCAGTACTCGTATCTAAGGCAGTAGTATCTATGTAGTGGGCACTCGGGCATACTAACAAAACATACGACACAACAAGCTGACGATAAGTCGCGCATGGAATTGCATGCAGCCAAACCCCCCACCCGATATGTTTATGGTATTGTTTATTTGTATTGTTGAAGCGAAGCTTCTAACTGCCCACCGCAAACTACTACAACATGTACACGTACACTATCGACAACAACAATAGCATCAGAATAATACGACGACAGCGCCAACGACGATCGATGTGTAATAACAAGAACGAGCAACGCGACGCAACGCAACGTTGGCAGCGAGTAACAGTGACCCAGTCTCTCGTTTTCATTTAAGTTTTTTTTGTTTTATTTTGGAATTTTGTTTTGTTCTTTATTTTCTCATGGGCGATCGTTTGTTCGTAAGTCATTTATGCTTTCTTCTTGGGTTGTAGCTTGTCTTTGACGAGAGTACACATTCTACCTTCACCTATGCTCGTAGCACACACAAACACACACACACACGCAAGCAAGCACAGAAAGTTGTATGAGTAATATGATTGATCATGCAGTTTGGCGCTGGAGAGTTTTACACACAAATGGATAAGTGTGTGTATGAGTATATCACTCATGTTCAGAATTTATGCCTACGTCACAGTTGGACAGATGTTCTTTAACTTGTCGTGGGTATATGCAATTGTTTTTGGAATAGAGATTGCCTACTGAGTGGTGTCTGCTAAGCTACTAGGGGGATTTGTTGGGCAGGATAATATCGACATATAAGCAGTAAAAAACAGTTATTTCTCAAAAAACAGTTTCTTTTCAAAAAACGGTGCATTTTAATAAATTTCACTATCCCTATCCCTTTTTATAATATTATTAATGTTTGTTTGTGGCTCAATCCTTCCTAAACAGCTAAACCAATTTTAATGAAATTTTGTAGACAGTTAGTAGAAAGGTAAACCCTTTTTTTGAGTTAGAAAGATAAAATTGGGTACACAGATAGTACTCGACACTTCCGATTTTAATTTGCAGACGAATGTAGTACTCGACAACACAAATATGAATATGCAGACGATATTAAAGTTTTGAACCAGTGGGGCGGAGTGGGCATGGCAAAACTTTTTTAAGAGCTAGGGAGAAATTTAAAACACTAATAGTACTCGACAACACGAATATGAATATGCAGACGACATTTTGTTGCGGCTTTATTTCATTTTCGGCGTGTCTAGTAAGAGCTACTCAAACAGTGACGTTTGCATTCGTCGATAAACAAGTAGATGCCGTTAGTTGTGAATCTAAAAATAGAAAGCGTGTTAATTCACAGCAACGCGAGAAGCTATCCCATCATGGGGTGTAAAGGGAAATTAAGTTTTTCTTTTTTTCTAACAATGAAAAAACTGCAGTAAAATTCCGCAGATTTCGGTCAATGATGGCTTTGTTGTCGGCGAAGGCTAGTGGCATGTGTCTTATAGAATATGGTGCCAGACATGTTGACACCAGCCTTTCTGCATCTCTATAACTGCCTGAGACCTCTTTACGCATTAAATGGTTCAGAGAGGTTCTTACCAATCTTTACCGAAGATTTAGTGCTCTCTAAGGTACATCACATTAACTTCGCAGCAATACCAAGGGCAGACATGGCTATCCCATTACCGGAGAGTCGAAGGCAGCATTGTGGTCGACAAAGAAGAGGTAGGTGTCGATCTACTTTTCTTGAGTTCTCTACATGATTTGTCGTAAAGTAAATCTGTCGTAGATTTACCCGGGTAAAGTCACACTAATACATAGACGTCCAACAGTGACACACTAGTGCTTGCTAAACTCACTCGTATTAATTTTCTCTCTCACTCACTCTCATTATGTTGCAATACACACTACATTTCTTTCAGTGCGACTTGTCTCTCTCTCTCTCACTAATAGCACCTCATTTTATTTGGACGTATATGCTCTAATATAAGGTCCAATTAGTTTTTCTACAATTGGCTTCAGTCGTTCATACAATATGCTCGAAAGGACCTTGAGGGGGTTCGAAGCAAAAGGGTGCAAGTGATACATTGACAAAAAATAAAGTTAAGTGCGCAATTGTGTTCCCTGACACTATCTCCGTCTACAAGCATGACATGAGATCAATTTCTATTACCAATGGCTCCAGCAAGTTTTTTTATTTTTAATGTGGGATATTGCCCATCATATCTCTTTCTAACTCGGAGGTTTACAGTTAATACCGTCGTGCTAGATTGGAGCGAGGTCCTCTGGAGTAGTGTCCGCATTTAGTAAAGTGCCGAAATGTTCTCTCCATATCTTCAGTATGTTATCCTGGTCCGTCACTAGCTGTCTATGCGGGATAGGCAGCCCTGTTCCACACATTCCACGCCTTAACTCTGTGGTAGAACTTTTGAGCTTTCCGTCTACTTTAGAGCAACTCTGTGCACTCATCCCGTCTCTCCTCCAGCTACACCTTTTTTGTCTAATAGACGAGTTGCCTCCCACCTCTTCTCCAATTGCTGCTTACGAACAGCTCGTTTTGCCATTGACTTCAGTTTTAACCTGTATGCAGCATCTTTCATTCTCGTGGCATTGCGTCATTCGTCATCGAACGAGGCATCGTGTTGGGACGTCTTTGAGTACCCAAGTACGCTGCCACAGTATGTTCTAACGAGTCGGCTATATATTACCACTCCCGCAGCAGTTGATTTGGGCGTCCACTACCTCTGTGATGTGCAGTTTACCGATGTCCAGCTTTCGTTGTGCCTGTTTACGTACGTTTTTCGCCATGCCTAGCTTTGTATGTACATTAACATCAACAAGGAAATGATCGTAGTATATCCCTGCTCATTACCACGTCCAGACAACACTTGATGCGAGCCTTCCACAATACACAATCCCTTTCTTATAAAATATGAATCTATGTGTCTTATTCTGTATTCCGCTTACTATGGAAATCCCCTTTTTTTCTATTCAATCTCTCCTGCAGCTATAAATACGCAAAATGCTATGTACAATTCACACAGAACATTGCTTTGACTTTTTCAAGGTAATGTCACAAACATTTTTTTTAATTGATTGGTGGTGTTAGTATAAAGACGATCGATATATTTTACACGATCGTAGAATATTCAATGCTACAATTGATCGTTGTCTAAACACACACACACACACCATCAACTAAGGCCTGCGTTTAAGATTCAAATGGTATTGTGTAGCTTAGAGTATTTTTATTTATTACTCTATGCAAGCGAGAGGAATTGAATCTCTTTTCAAATGTTTTCAATTAGTTTGACCCAAATGGAACTTGGTCGTTTGTACGTACTAGACCTACATACTGTATAGCATGATGTTCGTTCCATTTCGCCAATTGATTCGTAGTTCATTTGAAGGTTTTTTTTTACATATGGATTGTTTGTTTTGTTATTGGTATCGGTTGTATGTGCCTACTTGTTGTACAGATGGGGTGAACATTTTAGCGTTATAAGTTAGTAAACTAGGGGAAAGACCGTGGCGTGATAGCTAGAACAAGCTTTTTTTACATATGGATTGTTTCTTTTGTTATTGTTATCGGTTGTATGTACCTACTTGTAGTACAGATGGGGTGAACATTTTAGCATTATAAGTGAGTAAATTAGGGGAAAGACCGTGGCGTGATAGCTAGAACACGCTTCTATTATAAAACATCATATTACTCTACATTTTTGGTTGCTTTAATCAGTTGTCTTAGAAGTTCCGATTACACTGTGGAACATTTTCGGGGTCATAGTCTGGGGGTGAGAAATTCCAAGTCAGGGTGAAGGTAATGGGTTTGGCTTTCCAAACTTTTTTTATGACCTTTTATGATTTTTTTTTGTCTTATCTTGATGTTTGTTCCCTTAGTTTTTCAGCTATAACTTAACAACCATTGTAGGAATTATAGAGAATGCCAAACCCTTTGGTGATTTTACTGTATTGACCTAAAACCTTCTCGCCCCGCCAGATAAAACTAAAACTATAAATCCACAATATTGGAACGATGTGTGTATGATTAATATAAAATCCGCACAAAATTTATATTACTAATACGTTGCATATACATATACATATGTAGATGGTACTGCAAACTAGCGACATACATATGTACAGTAGGGATATAACTTTTTTTTGAGTACAATATTGTTGTAATAACACAAGTTGATTTGGTTACAAAAGTTTCCGCACCTAAGGCGACTTTTAAAGTGTTTATTCTTAAAAAAAATGTTAAAGAGTTATAAAAAGGTTCTATTTTTTACTTCAAATATCGAGATTTGGTCTCGAGAAAAGAATGGGGGATTTTCTAATTTGAGTATTTTGATTGTTATTCAATTACGAATTACCAGAATCTCTCTTTGGAGGTTCCCAAGCAGCTCATAACGTCCGAGAGATCACGTATTTCCGGGACAATGTCATTAAACATCTGTTCAGTGGTAGCAAATGTGAGAAGGCGCAATATTGAGTAACTTAATAGCATGCTATCATCGATGAGTCTTAGGATATATGTAACAGAAGTTACTGAAGCACAACACAATGGCTCTCTTAGTAACTTTCGCAGCCCCAAGAAACTAGGATCGGTCGCGGTGGCCTAATAAGCCATTCAAAACCAACATTAAACAAAACCAATTATTATGAAAACACGAAAAAAAGAAAAAACAAGAACCGCCCCACGGATATGCAAGAGGAATTTCCAAACACTACATAGAGATGGAGCCCCTATCCCACCGGGGAAAGTGCTCGACAAATACAAGTCTGACAGCACCGCCATGCAGGAAATGCGATGAATGCCTGGAGGAAATATATGACCGCTGCCCTGCACATGACATTAAAATTGTTCTACGCAATAACATATCCGGTAACGGATGTAGACTGGTAAGCTTCGCGTTAGATTCCCGCACAAGGCAACCTGGATATCCCCTAATCAAAATACCAGTAACCAGATTGATCATGTAGTAATTGTTGGAAGGAAGGCACGTGTCAAGCGGTGCAAATATTGCCACCTAGTTGCAGCCATGGTACGAGATAGCAAATGCCTTCTCCAACCAACTTCTCAATTACTTCGAACAACCCCCTTATTTCTGATGTTCCCGACACACAGTGGCAGCATATTGCGAATTCTATGATCACTGCCGCAACGACCGTACTATGGAAGAAAAGAGGGATAGAGGTGATGCCCAAAAGTTAAAAAAAAATGTGAAAAGCAAAGGTTTTGGACCAGGTATCCACACCTGTAAGGACGGAGACGGAAATATGGTCACGGATAGTCAAACGGGTAGTCAAAGTGTGCAACAAATATGGAGGGAACACTTTCGTTCTCTGCTCGTTCGCGAAGGCTGTCCACCACCAAGCCTGTGCTTAAGAAAGGCGAACAAAGTGTGTGTGTACCAACTAACGCGGGATCAACTTTTTACCCACCGAATACTGTGTCCTGCCTAGTATGTTATGTGCCTTATTGGACCTTATCAGTGTGGCTTCAGACCAACCAGACCGACCATATATTCACTCTACAACAAATCATGTAGAAGACCCAAGAAATGCAAAGCTGCATTTGGCAGTCCGATGCGACAGAAATAATTAGATGCTATGTCTGAGTTTGGTATCCCCTCGAAGCTGAAACGACTTTGCGGGATGACACTGACTGACACGAGTTGTTCAGTGGTTATTAACAACAGATATACACACAACGACAAATCCTGAAGAAGGTCCAAGAAACAAAGATCGACACCTTTTACTTAACTTTATTTATTTGAATTGAATTGAATTGAATTGAATTGAATTGAATTGAATTGAATTGAATTGAATTGAATTGAATTGAATTGAATTGAATTGAATTGAATTGAATTGAATTGAATTGAATTGAATTGAATTGAATTGAATTGAATTGAATTGAATTGAATTGAATTGAATTGAATTGAATTGAATTGAATTGAATTGAATTGAATTGAATTGAATTGAATTGAATTGAATTGAATTGAATTGAATTGAATTGAATTGAATTGAATTGAATTGAATTGAATTGAATTGAATTGAATTGAATTGAATTGAATTGAATTGAATTGAATTGAATTGAATTGAATTGAATTGAATTGAATTGAATTGAATTGAATTGAATTGAATTGAATTGAATTGAATTGAATTGAATTGAATTGAATTGAATTGAATTGAATTGAATTGAATTGAATTGAATTGAATTGAATTGAATTGAATTGAATTGAATTGAATTGAATTGAATTGAATTGAATTGAATTGAATTGAATTGAATTGAATTGAATTGAATTGAATTGAATTGAATTGAATTGAATTGAATTGAATTGAATTGAATTGAATTGAATTGAATTGAATTGAATTGAATTGAATTGAATTGAATTGAATTGAATTGAATTGAATTGAATTGAATTGAATTGAATTGAATTGAATTGAATTGAATTGAATTGAATTGAATTGAATTGAATTGAATTGAATTGAATTGAATTGAATTGAATTGAATTGAATTGAATTGAATTGAATTGAATTGAATTGAATTGAATTGAATTGAATTGAATTGAATTGAATTGAATTGAATTGAATTGAATTGAATTGAATTGAATTGAATTGAATTGAATTGAATTGAATTGAATTGAATTGAATTGAATTGAATTGAATTGAATTGAATTGAATTGAATTGAATTGAATTGAATTGAATTGAATTGAATTGAATTGAATTGAATTGAATTGAATTGAATTGAATTGAATTGAATTGAATTGAATTGAATTGAATTGAATTGAATTGAATTGAATTGAATTGAATTGAATTGAATTGAATTGAATTGAATTGAATTGAATTGAATTGAATTGAATTGAATTGAATTGAATTGAATTGAATTGAATTGAATTGAATTGAATTGAATTGAATTGAATTGAATTGAATTGAATTGAATTGAATTGAATTGAATTGAATTGAATTGAATTGAATTGAATTGAATTGAATTGAATTGAATTGAATTGAATTGAATTGAATTGAATTGAATTGAATTGAATTGAATTGAATTGAATTGAATTGAATTGAATTGAATTGAATTGAATTGAATTGAATTGAATTGAATTGAATTGAATTGAATTGAATTGAATTGAATTGAATTGAATTGAATTGAATTGAATTGAATTGAATTGAATTGAATTGAATTGAATTGAATTGAATTGAATTGAATTGAATTGAATTGAATTGAATTGAATTGAATTGAATTGAATTGAATTGAATTGAATTGAATTGAATTGAATTGAATTGAATTGAATTGAATTGAATTGAATTGAATTGAATTGAATTGAATTGAATTGAATTGAATTGAATTGAATTGAATTGAATTGAATTGAATTGAATTGAATTGAATTGAATTGAATTGAATTGAATTGAATTGAATTGAATTGAATTGAATTGAATTGAATTGAATTGAATTGAATTGAATTGAATTGAATTGAATTGAATTGAATTGAATTGAATTGAATTGAATTGAATTGAATTGAATTGAATTGAATTGAATTGAATTGAATTGAATTGAATTGAATTGAATTGAATTGAATTGAATTGAATTGAATTGAATTGAATTGAATTGAATTGAATTGAATTGAATTGAATTGAATTGAATTGAATTGAATTGAATTGAATTGAATTGAATTGAATTGAATTGAATTGAATTGAATTGAATTGAATTGAATTGAATTGAATTGAATTGAATTGAATTGAATTGAATTGAATTGAATTGAATTGAATTGAATTGAATTTTGAGCGTTGAGAAGCTGTTGCCAGAAGTGGGTCTGGTAAAAAATTAGAACTAAACCAAATAATTTGTTTCAACAAACAAAGAGTATTCGTTTAGGACGTTGCGTGAACATTGACAACTATAGCTGCGAAGTGGTAGATGATTTTGTCTACCTTGGATCCGGCGCTGGAAACAAAAATAATAATGTCAGCCTGGAAATGGAGATACGAGTTTTGATCCCAAACCGCTGCTACTCTCTACTAAGCAAGCGATTTTATGATAAATCCCTCTCTCGGCAAACAAACTCTACCAGACACTAATTCTACCTGTTTTGCTCTTCAACCCAGAATCCAAGCTAATCTATTCTCAAAGTTTTCGAATGAAAAAACCTTCGCACATTAGTTGGACCTATCATCTTTAACGGACAGTACCGACGTTGAATGAACCAGGAGCTGTATGAGTTGTATAACGACATCGACGTAGTCAAGCGCGTTCAAATAGACCGAATAAGCAGGCTTGCACACGTTGTACGAATGGATGGAAACGCTCTAGCTTGAAAATTATTCGGCAATAAACTCGATAGACGCCCAAGAAGTGGACGACCAAAACTTTGTTGGATGAACCAAGAGAAATACCTCTTATCTAATCTTGTTGTGACGAATTATCTACCGAGTGCAAAGGACCGAAGCGCTTGGAATTATTTTCTACGTGCGGCTACTGATGGATGAATTTCCGTTGCTGCTGCCAAATAAGAAGAAGAAGAAAAGTAATCCTGCCCATATAACAATATAACTAAAAAGCCTAAAACGTGACAAATTTCCCTATACGATAATTTCAGATCGATATTAAATTATAATGGCATGTAACTTGACAAAACGAATGATACAGAACGTCATCTTTTTGGGGCTACTTTCACGTGCAGTTCTTAGAATTAAGTTGCAAATCAATGAGCTGAAAATTGTTGTAATGTGTAAGTCTAAAAAAAACACTTTATTCGTGGCATACCAATCAAATCGTTGACTGGCTCATCTCTGGACGAAGAAAAAAAAACTAATATCTTAAATTCCTATTTTCCTACATCTTTACAGTCAACTAAGTTTGTGATGCCCATCAAAATAAGATGAATTATCATCACACATAAAATTTAAGAAGGTAAAAAGCAGATGATGATATCACTTTCAATTTTACAATGATAAGACAAAATTGAAAGTATTGCCGCTATAATCAGATTTGCCATTACAACGGAAAAAGCGGAAATGAGCGAAATTTTATACTTTCAATAGTAATTCACGCAATTAATGACATTTACGGAATTCGTTTTAACAAGAAACCGAAAACAACATCTAACAAAATTTATGAATGAATCATCTAGTGATTGTTGTATAAACAATGGCTGACACAAAAAAAGTCATCTACACAATTATCGCATCATCATAACAACAATAATGACTGGTGATGGGTTGAAGTGCAAAAATTTGCTGATTTTTAGTAATGTTGTTGGCTGATAATGATCATTTAATTCAAAGAAATTTAATATTTTTGCCACAGACATACAATGTTGGTGCTGGCTGACTGTCTGGTTGTCTGGTCGTTTTTTTAGTTATTTTGAAGTGTATCTAATACGTAATGCGAGTACAAACAAATAGCTATGACAATAAGCAAAGAAAATACTACTTAGCATTGTGGAGCTAGGTAAGACACCAGAAAAAAAAACACAGAAGAACTTTCTCCACTCTTAAACAGATGGTCGTTGGTTTAGCTGTTTTGGCTGATCAAATAGCCGGTCTGTCGATTGTGTAGTCGGTCGGCCGGCTACACCAACAACCAACAACCGTCACCTCTTCTGTGAGAGTTAAGTGCCGGTTGATGCTATTTTTCGTTGGCTGCTGCTGATGCTGTTGTTGAGGAGCTGATCTAAATGGCATGAATGTTTAAAATTACTATTGGGAACTTTTTACAGCCCCCAGCGTTTTTATGTCACTTGAAATGGGAAACCAACTATCTATTATTTCTGGTCTTTTTTCTGTATAGATATGTAAATACATCCAACACAAACTTAATGATTAATTTCATATCATTTCAGTTTTATTGCTGGGGGTCGTTGTCTGTTGTCTGCTTTATAGAGAGTGACCGATAAATATAACTCTATTGCTCTATAATCAAACAACATCAGCAAATAAAAGTGAAGTGTTTCAAAACGAGATTGAAAAAAAGCATCATTCCCCTGAAGACCAAACAAAAAAAGTGAAATGGAAAAGAAAATTTAAATGAAAGCAAAACAGAACTGGATTCTTGAGATGTTGCTGCTGCTGCCGATGCTGTTGCTAGAGATACCGCCGATACTGACAGTGATGCAGATCACGAACACAATGTTGATGATGATAATGAAGTTTTAGTGGCTTTATTAGCGTTTTAGCTGTTGCCTACCCGACTTGGCCAACATTCTTTTGGTATACCCCCGATGCCAGCCTCCCTCTTTCACAACATACAATGGGCTAACAGGAGAAGAGTACGAATAAGCAGCAACAACAGCAACCGGCCTGGTCCGGCCCGGCTATCGATCAAGAAGAAAAACGCCAACATTTAATAACAAATAATAGCCCCCCACCGGTGGCAACAGTGTAAGTTAAGCTGACAAGAAACAACAATATCATTATTGTCATCATCATCGTTAACAATCACGAAAAGTAAAAGACTTTTACAACAACACTTCATTGAATAGCTGGTGAAATGATCATTATAATGATGACTTTGGTCATAATGATAATGACAGCCAACGTTGGTGATCATTACGACAATGATGCTGCCAACCAATGGCTAATGATGTTTATTGGTGGTAATAATGGTGATGTTGATGCTGTTGCTGCTGCTCTTGACTCCAGGCTTGGCATTCTACTCGCATCTTCTCGCTTTGGCTTCTAATGAAAATCAAAAGACGAGAATCAATTCAGTCGACTCTATGGCGATCTATGAAACAAACGCAAAATTCGTAACTTCCCCAAACGCTTTTGTGAACGCAGTTTAACGCGAGTGATCTTCCCACAATAGAAATACAAGGATAATTTAGAGAACGAGAGTGTGCGTGTGTGCTTGTGCAAATAATTAAAAATATATTTAATCTCAACTTATAGATCATCAAAGACAGGTGATTTTCTTTTGTTATCCTTACGAAAGTTATCTAAACAAAAACTGTGCACTTTATCAACTAAGTTTACTAAGAATTTGACGATAGTTCTAAAGGTGTAAATTAAGTAAAATTAATTGTAAACACATCAACGACATGACTTGTCCAATTTTAGACATAACAACAAATAGCAATCGTGAGAAGCTGAAATAAAATATCATCGATGACCTACCTTTAGCTGAAGTGTGATACAACACCATAGTGTTTAGTCATTCATAGCTTTTGCTAAGTGTTGATGTTGTCGTTATTCGGAATCGAAATTGTAACCAGTACAAAATTGATTAAGATTCACTTAGTCTTAACTTAGCATACCTAAACTTTTTGCGAATTTTTGGCGTCGTTGTGTTATCTGACTGACTACATGATCTAACGCCCTGCCATATACTTGGTAAAGTACAGTGAAGAAATTTTGCAATAATTTACAATTTAATAGGACACAAATGGAGCTAAGAGCCTAAAATGTGACAAATTCCCATATACAACATTTCTCGAAGTGGTGTAGACGATCTCCAAGGATCTGATACTATCAGTAAGTAGATGAAGATTGCCGCCCAAAATCCCACGATACTGAATTTTCTCCACGGCTATTCTAATAGCAGCTATTTCGGCCCGACAGTTACAAATTCAACTCCACCGAAAAGATATCACAGCCCGATCTTTCTCTTAACTTCAATCCGTCTGTGAAAATAAGGATGACATCCTAATTCATTATCGTCATAGTAAGATCTATCCGGGATGTTACTCATAAACCCCGGATCGAAAACAGGATCAGCATCTGCTGAATACGGACACCACTCCAGAAGACCCCGCTCCAATGCATGACGATGATATTAACTGTTCACCTCGAAGCCAGAGCGAGATACGTGTGGCAATATCTCACCTTAACAATAACATAGCAGCTGGAGCCGACGGCTGAATTTTTTTAAGGCAGGTGGAGAGGAGCTGATTGGGAGCATGCATCAGCTCATGGAGAACATCTCGCTGAAGGAGAGCATGCCCGGAGAGTGGAGTCTCAGTCTGTTATGTCCCATATACAAAAAAGAAGATCGTAGTTGCATACAAGGTCCTTTCGAGCATATTGTGTGCACGTCTTAAGCTATTTGAAGAAAAAATAATTGAACCTTATCAGTGCCGCTTTTTACCTGATAGATCTACGACGGAAAAAATATTCACCTTACGACAAATCCTGAAAAAAAAACTCATGAAAAGCAGATCGACACTTACTACCTCTTTGTCGACTACAAAGCTGCCATCGACTCTCATAAAAGAAATAGGCTATATGAGGGAGGCCATGTCTTAGTTTGGTCTTCCTGCAAAACTTGTTCTACTCTGCAGATGTACCTTGGACAACACCAAATCCTCAGTTAAGATTGCTAAGGATCACTCTGAACCATTCTTAGGCAATGAGATAGCTTGTCCTGTACACTATTTAATTTAGTAATGGAGAATGTGACGAGAAAGGCTGGTGTCAACATGTCTGGCACCATATTTCAAAAGAGCCACATGCCACTAGCCTATGCATCATTGGTCAAAATCTACATGATGTTACTGCTGCAGTTTTCTCATCGCTAGAAAAGGAGTAAGCAAAAATGGGTTTAGCGGTCAACGAGGACAAAAAAAAGAATGATTTCGACGAACAAAGAGTCCTCTCGATGGGGACGCACCGTCAAAGTTGAATATTATTGTTTTGACGTAGTAGATAAGTTTACCTACCTCGGATTTTTCGTCGACAAGAAAAATAATGTCAGCCATGCGGATAATAGATGTTTTTCCCAACTTCGACAGCACTTTAGTAACATCACCTTATATCGGGATACTAAGAAACAGCTGTACCATGTGTTTATTTTACCCATTCTATTGTATGCCACCAAATCTTGGGTGCTTACGACAATTTACATACAAAACCTGGGAGCATTCGAGAGAAAAGTACTAGGAAAAATATATGGACCTATCGGTGTCGACGGCGAGTTTCGCCATCGGATGAACCATGAACTGTATGAGCTTTAACACGAAATCGACATAGCTTAAAGAGTCAGAATCGAACGACTACGATGCTGGCTGGGCTGTTGCCAGAATAGATGTAAATACTCCTTCAGGCAGAACCAAACTTCGTTGGAAGGACCAAGTGGTAGGCGACGTAAAACCATCTGGTAGGACTAACTGGTAGGACTAATTTATGAGCCACGTTCGTAAGTTGTAATGGGCCCCTTAATTAAGTAACTAAGTAAGTCCAGAATTTTTTCATAACCATAGTCAATGTGCATCCATGATCTCGTGGCGTCTAAACACATTGCGCTGCTCGTTGATACCTTCCTTCCTGAGGGTAACCGGTTCAGAATCGGAAACAGTGTCTTACGGGAAGAAGTTTTAAGTGCCTCTGTTATAATGATTGCCGTCAGTCTCATAATATCTGCTATATAACCAGTTCAAATTTTTTGGCTAATTACCCACATTTGGCCAATTGCCCTTTTGCAGCAGTAAATAGCCGTTCTCGCATTGTCAATCCTGACCAGAGTTTTCAGATTCTAATTCAGTTTACTGTCCAATATGGCATCAAGGTATTTGGCATTATCGGAAAGTTTAACTACGACTCCATTTAGACACTGTTTGGCAAATTTTGGATTTTGTATCTCCGAGTAAATATCACCATTTCCGTTTTACTCGGGTTCATACCCAGTCCACACATAATGACAACATTTTAGCAGAAATTTCAGCACAAGTACCATAAGCTCAAAGAGTAATTTGGAATTCGTGCCAGTACCTATTAGCGCTACGCCATCTGCATATGCGTAACTCGTGCAGCTCGTCCCTTCAATCATCTTTAGAAGAGTATTGATGTTGAGATTGCATGGTAGTGCAGAGAGAACTCCTTAGAAATATTTGACACGCTCAGACAAGATTCAATCCGCCTAAATTTTAGTAGTTTATCAACTAGTGGGATGACCGCTCCATTTGTGTCATTGAGTCAACTACAGATTCAGGTTCGAAAGCTCCCACGATGTCCAGGATCGCCGCCTTCCTAGACAACGGTGCGTATTCCTTGCAGTTCAGGGATCTTTCATCCCCTACCATTTGTCGCACTGTGTTATGAATTGCATAACATTCATTGAAACTTGCTCATTCATTGAAACTTAGCATATAGTAAATATGCTAAGAGCTACAGACGGTAGAGCAAATCCTGATGTCACCGTTATGAATATGGTGCGCTGGGATATGATAAAATGTGACTGTACTAGTTTTTTGTTGCATCTAACGTATGCAAATTTTTAGGGAATAGAATGATCGACAGGGAGATAAAAAAGCTGCAGTTTTCCACAACAAAATGTTTAAGGCAATGCGAACGAATTAAAAAGTTCCATCAAGTGGACCAATTTTTGGTTCGACAAAGGTTAAAAGAGGTAAAAAGGTTATATTCCTTTGCGAACCCAGACTGAGGAGTCCATAGAGGGTACTACGGACGGCTATGGTACCTAGAGTAATTTCCTACCAACACTTCCTGCTCGAATGGACAAGGTACCACATCGGTGGCTGCGGTTAAACCAAATTCAAATTCGTGTTATGGAGCTGAATTTCCCTTGACACCATACGGTGTCGCATTTCTCATTGTGCATCGATGTATCCTTTTGGTTGATGTTGCATTCTCAACATATGCAACCTTGTTTCCGAACCTAAAACAAGGGTTTAACTGCGGTTGCAGAAACACAGTTACGTTGTCACGGTTCTGTATCCTATATAATACGAAAAAGACCCCATTTGAGCATGTTCTTTGATGCTCTTCCGATGGCAACCCCAAGTAAAACCGAATGGGTAAAAAGATGTTGCCAGCAGCATGGGGTGCTTCGGCACCTAGCAGAAGGTAGTGAATGAGGTCAGCCGGATAGGGACCTTTGCTCCTAGCAGATTATGATGAAGCATGTTGTTTTTGTGGGACCGGCCGTGACATAGTGGTTAGAACACGCGACTACCATGCGGGAGATCGCAGGTTCAAACCTGGCTCCAGTCATCTTAAAAGAAAAAATAAATAAAATTTTCTTTCGTTGTCGGCTCCCCCCGAATGATGTTGACTGCAACTTCGCAGTATTAAGCGTCGATCCAATCGTTGTGTCTAGTAAGAACTTCTCAAACAGTGACGTTCGCATTCGTCGATAAATAAGTAGGTGCCGTTAGTTGTGAATCTAAAAATAAAAAGCGTGTTAATTCACAACAACGCGAGAAGCTATCCCATACCTCATTCATGGGGTGCAAAGGGAAATTAAGTTTTTTTTAAGTTTATGTTGTTTTTGTGGCAGTAAATGATATGCTGAGAAACGATGAATGGCCGGCCGGATGGGGAAATTTGGTTTCTAGCAGAGGGCGGCGTGGGTGCATTATTCGACGTGTAGGATGAAATGAGTTACCATATCATAGAACTAAAAATTACAATTTATCGCTTATAAACAGAAACTAAGTAGCAAATAACAACAGTAGGGGGGGGGGACAAATCGGTAGGAGAGCAAGCAAGTTTTTACTTATCAGTCAATATGATACCCCTGACATTTGATTGCACTCTTAACTGCGGTATTGTAGTCGATACTATGTTGATGTAAAACACATGTAACATCCGTCAACTACCGCTTTATAGTTGACGATTTATTGGATCTTCTGTATGATTTGGTTCGTCTTCGTTTGACCAGGTCTTATACGACATTGAAAAGGTTCAACCATGTTCGTTAAAATGATATTAGTCTTTCACCTAAGACAAAATTTTATATGCGATGGTAAAAGGCTGATGCCACGGTAGTTCTCGGGTAGACTTTTTTAAGCACATCACCTAGAACTCCTAGATTCCAATCTTTGGACAAGTTTTCCTTAAGCCTAATTATGGTTATCAGCTTTTCCAATTCCCCAATCTAAAACATTTAGCTGATAGTTCATCGGTAACTGGTACTCCATTGTTTCACAGTCGTGTACTTATTATTCTGATCACGTTTTGACTCGCCGTCGAAGATTGGCATGGTCGACCATTTCATTTTACCAATTTTTTCGAAAAGTCATTGGGATAATATATTTTCAAATTCTACTTAAAAAAACAAAAATTTTGGTATATAAAACTTGAAAATTGATCGATGTTTAGGGGTCGCGCAAAATCGTTTAAGGTTTTTGGCTGCAAAAAGGCATGTTTCAAAAATACTGATTTACTTATATGATTAAAAGTTTTGATACGCTTGACCGATTTTAATCAGATTAGACTTGTTTTAAAGGTAATAATATTTCACACATTTTCTGTGAAGACATCAAAACATTTTAGATAATAGTTTGAGTTTAATAACCTTTCAAACCTAAAAATTTTTAAATTTCTATTCAAAATTTATCTACTTTCTTCTATTTAAAATTTTTTTTTTAGTTTTGGCTCTAATTTTTGTATATTTTCAAATGCACCTTTCACGAACACTTCGTAACGATACTTTTGATGTATGGCAGTACCATGCAAATGACAGATGTTCAGCAGCAGCAATAATAATTAATAGTGATAAAAATTAAACGAAAACAGTGTACTGTGTATATTTTTAGTAAGGAAAACAATTTAGGTAATTAAATAGAAGATTTTTTTCAAATTGTATAAGATAACACCTTTTGTGTTATTTTTGAATGTTTTATTGCGTTTTTAAATGACTTGTACTAATTAGTTTTGCTGGTTATTATCCTTCGTCAAAGTGTTGCTCACAGTTTTAATAAGCCCAATAGCAACCGTTGACAACGCTGATGTTTTTCACAATTTCTTTAATCCGTTTACAATTCTCATTCTTGGGCCAATTTGGCGGGTGGATAGCAAGAAAACTGCTGCCTACTCCAATAATATCGATGAATTTTATAGTATTTCCTGAAATCATTTTTGTAACATTTTCTTCGCAATCTTGGTCACCTTTATGCTTTAATGCAGATGCAATTTAAATTAAAGTTCCTTCGGTATGCCTAGGGTCGAAAAGAAAAAAGCCGAACGCGATGTCACTTATATACCATAAATGCCACACAAAAGTTTTGAGTGCAACATTTGCTATCTTTCATTTAATTTGCGGAATTTTTTTAAGATTCTACCAACAAAATGTCGTTTAATGGGGCTTGTGTTGCAAGGGGACACGTAAACCAGTTCTGAATGTAAATTTTGACCACAAAAATGTTGATCTGAATTAATTTATTTAGCTCATCACCTGCGAAATAGTAAAAATTTCAGCTACAATTAAAAGTTATATTCATTATGTTATACATCAAAAGTATCGTTAGGAAGTGTTTGTCAATTGTACATTTAAAGATATACAAAAATTAGAACCAGAACTAAAAAAAATAATTTTTTAATGGGCAAAAGTAGGTAAATTTTGAATTAAAATTTTAAAATTTTTAGGTTTGAGGGGTTCTTAAACTGAAACTACTATCTGAAATGTTTTGATGTCTTCACAGAAAATGTGTGAAATATTATTACCTTTAAAACAAGTCTAATCTGATTAAAATCGGTCAAGCGTATCAAAACTTATAATCATATAAGTAAATCAGTATTTTTGAAACATGCTTTTTTGCAGCCAAAAACCCTTAACGATTTCGCGCGACCCCTAAACGTCGATCAATTTTCAAGTTTTATATACCAAAATTTTTGTTTTTTATATACAGCTCGCTCTATGTGTACTTGATCAAATTTCCGTCTCTGACTTTACATATGGGTATACCTGTTCCATAACATTTGTAACTTTTATAATGTAACTTTGTAGAATTTTCCTACTCGCTCTCACGTTTTCTGCTTAAAAGCCTTTTACGCGTCACCAATCGCTGAAGTATTGCCTTGTATTCATCATCGATTTTCTCAGAGAATACGCAACATTCCTTATCGTAACAAGACTTATCTGAACGGGGGTTTTCATACCCAAGTAACAATATTATGGTAGTGATCATAGAGTGGGCAATATGCTACTGCTATTTGTCAGGAACTTAGGAATTAGAGGCGTTTGGTTGTAGTAATTGAGAGAGATGGTTGGAATGGGCATTGCCTATCTCTGGAATATGCTGCATTGCTCATTTTTAGCTTCCTTTAACAGAATTTACGTTTATGTTACTCTATGGACCAAGATTTCTAGCTATTAACCCAAAAATGTCTACTTCTAATCCTTCCTTTAAGTTTTGTTTAAATATATCTTACTCAACCACCAAAAATAACGTACACTCTAGCCCACATTCATGTAGGCATTCGATTACACGAAATGCTTCCCCAATTATATGAATACCAAACAAAATTAACAAAATAATTATGATTACGATATAACTTTATTTTGCTGCACTTATTTTCTATTGAAGTGCGACGACGATGACGACGCCTGTTGGGGCCTGTAAATCGCCAGCCAAACTTTACAAATTATCAGCACCGGTATTCCAAGAGCTTTCTGTGCCGCAATTTTACTTGATTATATAAAACATTCGAACAACCAAATGCACATGTACAGGCGAACAGTGCAAACTCCGCTAAAGCAATCCACGATAAACGCAACCACTGATTGGAGCAATAACTGAATTATAGTTGCTAATTTATAGCTAAGTTGTCGTTTTAAACTAGCATAAAATACGAAAACTTGGCTGTATATAGTTGCTGCTTCTATAATTGAATAACAGATACTAACATATTTCTATAATGTATTACTACGCACTTCGATAACGATTGACGCCCTATGCTCCAATGGGAGTTAGAGGAACACACATATATATATAAGCACTTCGGCAATAGGCGATGATTTTCAAATTTACAAAAAAAAATTAAAATGAATTAATTGAAATGTTTTGTAACCCCTTCGGTACATTTTTTAAAGTTAGGCTTTTCGAACTGCTGCAATTTCGATCGATTGTACAATATGACTTGAACATATTGATCGTTGGGACTACATACATTAATGTCGTCATGTAGCTCCTACAGTTCATAAGATGTTCAAAGTTTTTACCAATGACAATAAAAATCTATATTTCAAAATATTTTCTAAATACATCAGAACAGCATCGTCTTCCGTCTACCTTATGCCGGAGCACATCATTTGCTAAAACATTTATATCTCAGTTAAGATAATGTGAAATTTGTTTTTTGCTATATGTGTAATTTCACAGATTCACACCATTCTTTCTGTAACTATAACCTCAACAGCTGTGTGTGCAGTTGCCTTAATTCATCCAAGTTGCACTTATCAAGACCTCACTGTATACTACATTATTTACACTACTTATTAGCATTTTTGCTAAGCTAAAACTATAATTAACATTGCAAATAACAATTATTAATACATGTTTATTTTTCTCTCGATTACTTAGAAAAAATATTCTGCACTTGTTGCGTTCGATGTAATCCAAAACGAAAGACGGCACTGCATAATATTATTTTCTGCCTGTCCGTCCGCCTAGTCGTCTAATGGACCTTAGACTGCAACAAATAAAAACTTTGTATATTTGAAAATCATAAATAATTGATGCATTTTTGTTGTTGTTGCGTATAGCAATATTTTCTTTTCTCACTTAAAACTAAGAGTTGATTAATATATATTTATAAAACTGACGTATATATGTGTGTAAACGTCATACGCAATTGTCTGATATTAGGGAGGAGGACGGACCTAATAGATACGATTCCTAAACAGTTTATTACTTATTTTTTACATTATTTTTTTTATTTTTATATTTTTATATTTTTATATTTTTATATTTTTACTAGTGGACCCGGCAATGCTTCGCTATTGCTGACTTGACGAAAAATTACAATATGTTTGGCTCGTCTACTTAAAGGTCTAAGCTTAGGCTTCGGCCTTGTACGCTCTGAAAACAATTTGTTACCTCAAATAACTTTACTGACACAACTCTGAAAAACACGTTGTCAAAAGTGTCAGCAAATAAAAATTAAAACTATTATACATTTAAGATAAAACTCTTCTAGTCCTTGCTCTTTGCTTCAACAGCAGTACTTTTTGATACAATATGAGTAATTTTTGGCACAATTAAAGAACTTTTTGGTACAGTCAAAGTACTTATTAATACATTTAAAGAACTTTTTTGTGCAATACAGATACTCTGTGCTACAATTAATCGTTCTTGTGTTTTTAGGCAAAATAAATTGTACTTTTGGCACAATAAATTGTACTTTTTGGTATCGGATATTATTTGTATACCAAATATTACAGCTTTTTATTACCCTCTTTGCCCACTGATTGAGAATAACAATTTCGTCTGCATATTTGAACCTGAAGTGCCGAGTACTATCTGTAAATCAATTTTTATCTCTCTCATTTTTGCCACGCCCACTCTACCCACTAATCCAAAATTTAAATTTCGTTTTCTTATTAATATACGTGTTGCCGAGTCAGTATCAAATTTTATTTCTCTAGGACTAAATAAAAGTTTTGCCGCAATCAATATGCCCATAGCGTCCAAAACTAAAATTTCGTCTGGATTTTCATATTTGTATTGTTGAGTACTATCTGTGTTACAAATTTTATCTCTCTAGCTCTAAAACAAAGTTTTGCCCCGCCACTACGCGTTGGCGTGAACAATATGGGTATCAAATTTTATCTCTCTAACTCTAAAAAAGTTTTGCGACGCCCACTTCGCCAATTGGGCCAACAATTAAAATTACGTCTGCATATTCGTATTTTCCAGTACTATCTTGGTATCAAATTGTATCTCTCAAAAATTTTGCCATACCACTATGCCTATTGGATACAAAAGTAAAATTTCGTCTGCATATTCATATTCTCGTTGTCGAGTACTATCTGGATAGCAAATTTTATCTCTCTAGCTATAGAAAAATGTTTAGCCACGCCCAATACGCCCTTTTGGTCCAAAATTAAGATTTCGTCTGTATATTCATATTCGCGATGTCGAGAACTATATGGGTATTAAATTTTATCACTCTAGCTCTAAAAAAAAGTTTTGCCACGCCCACTCCGCCCATTGGGCCGAAAATTAAAATTTCGTCACATTCATAATTGTGTTGTCGAGTACTATCTGGGTATCACATTTGATCTCTCTAGCTTTAAAAATAGTTATGCCAAGCCCACTCCGCCCATTGTGTCAAAAATTAGAATTTCGTCTGCAAATTCATATTCGTGTAGCAGAGTACTATCAGTGTATCAAATTTTATCTATCCGGGGGTAAAATACAGTTTTGCTACGCCCACTTCATCCACTGATCGAAAATAAAATTTTCGTCTGCAAATTTAAATCGGAAGTGTCGAGTAATATCTGTGTACCAAATTGTATCTCTCTATTCGTGTTGTCGAGTACTATCTGTGTTTCACATTTTATCTCCCTAGCTCTAAAAATATGTTTTGCCACGCCCATTGGGTCCAACATTAAAATTTCGTCCGTATATTCATATTCGTGTTGCCGAGCACTATCTGTGTATCAAATTGTATCTCCCTAGCTCCAAAAATATGTTTTGCGACGCCCACTCCGCCCATTGGGTCCAACATTAAAATTTCGTCCGTATATTCATATTCGTGTTGCCGAGCACTATCTGTGTATCAAATTTTATCTCCCTAGCTCCAAAAATATGTTTTGCCACGCCCACTCCGCCCATTGGGTCCAATATTAAAATTTCGTCCGTATATTCATATTCGTGTTGCCGAGCACTATCTGTGTATAAAATTTTATCTCCCTAGCTCCAAAAATATGTTTTGCCACGCCCACTCCGCCCATTGGGTCCAATATTAAAATTTCGTCCGTATATTCATATTCGTGTTGCCGAGCACTATCTGTGTATCAAATTTTATCTCCCTAGCTCTAAAAATATGTTTTGCCACGCCCACTCCGCCCATAGGGTAAAAAATTACAAAATATATAGCCTATAGTAATTTCCATATAGTACACTAACTGTCTTCCAAATATCATTAAAATCGTTTCAGCCGTTTAGGCGTGATTGAGCAACAAACAAACAAACAAACAAACAGACAGACATTCACATTTATAATATTAATAGGATATTTTTATATTTTTTTATTTTTATATTTTTATATTTTTATATTTTTATATTTTTATATTTTTATATTTTTATATTTTTATATTTTTATATTTTTATATTTCTATATTTTTATATTTTTATATTTTTATATTTTTATATTTTTATATTTTTATATTTTTATATTTTTATATTTTTATATTTTTATATTTTTATATTTTTATATTTTTATATTTTTATATTTTTATATTTTTATATTTTTATATTTTTATATTTTTATATTTTTATATTTTTATATTTTTATATTTTTATATTTTTATATTTTTATACTTTTATATTTTCATATTTTTATATTTTTCTTTATATTTTTCTTTACATATTTTTTGAAGTTTGTTTAAAATATTTTTAATATTTATTAAATCATTTCAATGTTTTCGATAACAGATGCCATGTACCTACGGAGGCGGCTGTGCCTCATCTTTCTTATACTCTACGAAATACCTGGATTTAGTCACAGTCAAGAGTATCTCAATGATCTCCGGCCAAAGGATATTAAATTCAATGTAAATCAAGAATTACCTCCCGTCGAAATACCCAGACCCTTATTCTGGCATCGTGATGGCAGATCACAGGATCTGGACGACATTGCCGCCGAGGACTCCGAGGTTTCCTATACACAAAGACGAATGAAATCACAGAGACCCACTCTCGTTGACGTAGCACTGGAAGCCTCTGTTAGAGAGGGCTTAAATGCCATGCAGCGCGTGTATGGGGTTATTGAACCGGATATGTTAAAAAATGGTAGGTAAGCGAGAGAAATGATCGATGGCATTTTGGCAATAACATAAACACACACACACTCGCACCTTTGCTTTTAGGTCATGTACTGCACGATGATCATCCGGCTGCTTTACTATCAAGATTCAGTGCACCCGTAGTGGAGACTAGTCGTCGAGAGATGGCCGCTTATGCCACCTTGACAGCGGCCAAAGCTTTTCGTAAATCGTAAGTCTTTCTAATCTGCTTTAATAGTTGAATTGTTATCGCTACACAAATTTAAATTTCTATGAAAGTACAAGTTCTGCAAGCGGATTTAAGTTGTTGGTTGGTTTTAATAGTTTTTTCTTGATCGCTGATTTTGGTTGAGCTGCAAAAAAAACAAATCATGACTTTGTTGGTTGTTAACATACCACCACTATGAATTTGAGTTTGGCGAAAGAAAACAAAAACTATGATTATCGTGGTCGTGTTGTTTGTTGAGCTTAGCAAAAAAAAATACACAAAATTAACGAAGCTAACACAAAATCACAACATAAAAGTCAACTTTCACTTTGACATTGAAACTATTGTTGTTGTCGAGGTTGGTGGTAATTTGAATTTCAGTTTCAGTTTTGGTTTTGGTTTCCCATCACCATCGTCAGCGACAAACGTTTGCTTAGCACCTCTTTTGTCGCCCCTCCACCTAAGTCACTACTTTTACTGCCAAGCGCAGCTACGAGTCGGTGAAGCTCTTTAGCAACGTTTGCACTGGGTGCAAGCTGCTCAAACGATTAAAAGTTGAATGCACGACGCTTGCCACATGACTCCGACGACAAAAGGTATAATTTCATTCAAGTTCCATTCAGTCAGTCATGTTTCAAATGTTTATCTAACGGCGGATGCGAAAATGTAACGTTTGTTTTCTGCTGCATTGAAAGCAAAAAACCGTTGATACCAAAGACGATCTTAAAATTGAAATCGATATTGTACGGAATTGAATTGTGGCTTTGAATAATTACATATTAAGGAGGATTTTTCAATGCAGAGAAAGAGTTATGAATGAATTCAATGGTAAACTTGGATTTTATTTAAACCGATTTGAAATATTGTCGTAAAGAAGAGACTTACCGGTTAATGCTATGTGATCTGCAATAGAAGAAAATATATAATTTATATTTTTATAAACTTAAATGCTTTATCTATATATATAAAAATGAAATGGTCCACGTATGTCATACCATCACTAGAGAACGGCTGGAGCGATTTGGCTGATTTTTTTCTATTCGATTCGAAGTTTTCCGTAGATTGTTTGTGTTAAAAAAAATCAAATCCAGGTGGCGCTAGGGTGGATTTATATCGAAAATTTGAATGCATGTACCAATTCAACTGAAATTTAGAATGGATATGCGTTTGATCATGAGAAAACATTTTATGTACAAATGAACCCGGTAGGTGGCACTGGGGTCGGTTTACAATCAAAATTTTAACGAATGGGCCAATTTAACTGAAATTCAGAATCTATTTTTGTTTGATCATTAGAAAAAATCGTATGTACAAATGGACCCGGTAGATGGCGCTAGGGTGGATTAATATCGAAAATTTGAATGCATATACCAATTTAACTGAAATTTAGTATTTATGTTTGTGGAACCTTGAATAAATTGACCCGGTAGGTGTCGCTATGGTGGAATTATAATGAAAATTTTAACAAATTAAACAATTTGACTGAAATTTTGAATGTATATTTGTTTTATTATGAGAATGTTTTTTGTAAATATGGACCCGCAGTTGATTTGGCTGGGGTTGAATTATTTCGAGAATTTATATCGATTGTCCGATTTTACTTAATCTTAAAATATATGATTTTTTGGCATAAAAAAATTTTGAATGTATGTTTGGAACCAGTTGGCTGTGTTTAGCTTATGATACACTTAATATTTGGAATGTCATTTAGTCACTTTTTTAACATCATAGTTATATAAAAAGGATGTATATTTTAATGTCACCACTAATTGTAAAAACGGTTGACTCCATTTGTCCCAAAATTTCAGTGAAAGTTGGGAATTGGATGTAGATGGTCACCCAGACCGCAAAAGGGCTTAAAGAAGAATGACTAACTTTTATAATGGCGCACTTCCTACAGAATTAGAGAGCTTCACAAAGTGGTTTTTCCGATTTCCAAATTTTAGGGGACAATAACGAAAATAGGAATAACTGTTGATATCACCCAGACCATACGGTTAATGGGGTTGCTGAGCCTAATGAATGCATTTTTTGAAATTTGTACTCTTTAGGATAAAAAGGTACAATCACCCAGTACACCAATGCAGAAAGTTATATGTCAGTCAATCGGCTTAAAAATGTGGTTTTAGAATATATGCCTATCAATAAGTAAGTTTTCATCATACCACGGACGACACTACTGATCCGTTTTAGCAATTCTTATAATAATCTTTAAGATATATGAATAACAGAATTTGTCCGGGAAAACCTCGCCCTTTAAATTTAAATATTTTAAAGGTCAAAAAAATAAACCAATCGTTATTAGATTTCAACTACACTCAACATATTTTACAAAAATTTGGAGGCAGGACGAAGTCTGCCGGGCCAGCTAGTTTCAAATAATTGTGATTTACATTAAGAATATAAGTTTCGAATAATGGTTAAATACAAGTATTCGAAGATAGTTGCTTTGCTTTGGCTGTGATGAATATAATAAGTAATGCTATAAAAGTAATTTTAGCTACAATAAATGTACTTTTTGATACCACCAATTACTTTTTGGTACCAAACAAATACTTTTTTGTACAATACAAATACTTACTGGTACCAAAGAACCAAAAGTTCTTATTGGTACTAAAAAAGTGCATTGCTGTATAATAAAAGTACTTAGTGATACAATAAAATAATTTCTGGTACATTAGGAATACTCTTTGATGCACTCAAAGTACATTTTAATACAATAAAATTATTTTTTTGTATAATAAATAATATTTGTTGATACTTTGGTACATTTGGTTTAATATTGGTACTTTTTGGTACATTGAAAGTACTTTCTGGTACAGTATGTTTTCGTACAAACACTGTTGATTTTGATACAATCAAAATACTGTATTTCGAAAGTGATTTTTAGTACAACGAAAGTACTTTTTGATATACTAAAAGTATGAAAAAGTATCAGTACAACGAAACTACTTTTTAGTACAATAAATTACTTATTTGGTAAAATAAAAGTACGTTTTAGTACATTGAAAGTACTTTTTTATAAAATAAATTTACTTTTCCTGTACATTTAAAGTACTTTTTAATACAAAGTGAAAGTGCTTTTTGGTACAATTCATAAAGTATAATAATTGTACTTTTTGGTACAATAAAAGTACTATGATGCGTATTCCAAGTGCTTCTTAGTACAAAAAAAGGACTTTTTGGTACAATAAAAGCACTTTCCGATATATTAAAATACTTTTTAGCGCAACGAAAGTAGTTTTTGGTGTAAGAAATTACTTTTTGGTATAATAAAAGTACTTTTCAGTACATTGAAAGTACTTTTTCGTTAAAGTAATGTACGTTTTGGTACAATAAAAGTAATGTTTTGTATATTTAAAGTACTTTTTAATATAACAAAAGCACTTTCTGATAAAACAAAAGTACTTTTTGGTAAGTTAAATGTAATTTTTAACACAAAAAAGTATTTTTCGGTACAATAAAAGTACCGTCCTACACATTTGAAGTACTTTTTTATACAACAAAAGTATTGTTTGAAGCAATAAATTATTTTTAGTATAACAAAAGTACTTTTTGGTATAGTAAAAGTACTTTCTGATGTATGAAATTACTTTAGTACAACGAAACTACTTTTTGGTACAATAAATTCTTTTTTGGTACATAAAAAGTACTTTTTGGTACAATAAACGTACTTTCTGATGTATGAAATTACTTTAATACAACAAAACTACTTTTTGGTACAATAAATTACTTTTTTGATACAAAAAAAGTACTTTTTGGTACATTGAAATTACTTTTTAATACAACAAAGGCATTTTTTTGTACATTGAATATAGTACGACGTACTGTCGTTTGTTACAAAAAATTACTTTTTGGTATAACAAAGTACTTTTTGGTGCAACGAAAGTACTTTTTGGTACAATACATAACCTTTTGATATAACGTAAGTAAATTTTGGTACATTGACACTTTTTGGTACAAAAATGTACCTTCATGTACAATTACAGTACATTTAGGTACAACAAAAGTACTTTTTTGTGCAATAAATGTTCTTGTTGATACAATAAAAGTACTTTCCTGTATATTAAATTACTTTTTGGTACAAAAATTTACTTTAATTGTACAAGAAGGTAAATTTTTGTACCAAAAAGTGCTTTCAATGTACCAAAATTTACTTACGTTAATTAAAGTACATTTGGTACAACAAAAGTACTTTTTGGTACAATAAAAGTACTATATGATGTATGAAAGTAGTTTTAAGAACTAAAAGTGTAGTTTTTGATACATTGAAAGTACTTTTTCATACATCAAAAGTAGTTTTTGGTACAACGAAAGTACTCTTTGGTGCAATAAATTAATTTTGGCATTATAAATGTACTTTTTGATACATTAAAAGTACTTTCTGGGGCATTAAAAGTAGTTTTTCGTACAATAAATGTGCATTTTGGTACAATATAAGTACTGTCTTTTTCATTAAAAGTACTTTTAATACAGAAAAGTACTTTTTGGTACACTAAATGTACATTTTAGTACAAAAAATTGCTGTCTTGTATATTGTATTTACTGTTTAGTACAAAAAAAATT
Source organism: Muscina levida (assembly GCA_964034835.1). Taxonomy (NCBI): domain Eukaryota; kingdom Metazoa; phylum Arthropoda; class Insecta; order Diptera; family Muscidae; genus Muscina; species Muscina levida. The sequence continues at coordinate 169,082,519 of OZ035880.1, read as the reverse complement.
ACCTTTTAGTACAATGAAAGTACTTTGTGATGAAAGAAAGTACATTGAGTGCAGATAAAGTACTTTTTGGTACAATTAATTACCTTTTAGAATAATAAAAGTACTTTTTGCTACATTGAAAGTATTTTCTAATACAACTAATGTTCTTTTTAGTACGACGAAAGTACTTTTTGGTACAATAAATTACCTTTTGAATGAATAAAAGTACTTCCTGGTACATTGAAAGAACTTTCTCATACAGTAAATTTACTTTTTGGTACAATTATAGTTCTGTCTTGTATATTTCAAGTACTTTAAAATACAACAAAAGTACTTTACCTTTTGGTACAATTATAGTACTTTTTGGTACAATGAAATACATTTTTAAATATTTAAAGTACTTTTTAGTACAACAAAAGTATTTTATAGAACAATAAAAAGTACGAATTATAATAATTTACTTTTAACTTCAATTAAAGTACTTTTTGGTACATTGATAGTTCAAAGAATGTACTTTTCATTACAATAAAAAAATGCTTTCTTGTACTTTTAAAGTAAATTTTAAAACAACAAAAGCTCTTTTTCATCCCACAAAATTAATTTTGGTACAATAAATTACGTTTTGGTACAATAAAAGTACTTTCTGGTACATTGAAAAATGTGGAACTAGTTCCAACCGTTCACTACGTGGAATCGTTCATTGGAACTAGTTCGTTCCGGAACTATACAAGTCTAAGAATCATCGAGTTATCGTAAATATTTGTATTTGTTCTTTAGAAGGTGTTCCGTAATGCATACATAGAAATTGGCAACCAGAAAAGTAAGTGGTTATAAAGGAATGTGCTGCCAATGCAATTGATTTTTTTTTCTGTGTTACTACTTCACGTCATTATCATGCAACCATCGAACATCTTCAGCTGATTCGAATTAATCAAATTCCGTTTTGTTTTCATTACACATTTGTACACACGCACGTTTTTCGCAAATCGCCTAGTTGATTGTGCATTCCGCACACACACACACACTAAGACGCAGCGAGCGTCAGTCAGCACGCTCCACCGGCCAACCGACCAAGAGCCTGACATACCGGCAAAACTTTCTCTTAGTCGCAGCAGCGCTGATAGTGTTGATGATGGTGGGGCTATTCCCCACCTGTGGCCGTAAGAGCAAAGTGCGAACTGATGGTATTTCAATGATTGGTTGGGGGGAAGGAGGGGTTTCTTCAGCTTCAGCTGCACCGCTCTTGAAGACTAGCAACCAATTCAACAATGTTTTAACATTTCTACTACGTAAGTATGTACGTATGTATGAACGAGTACTAATGTATGTACTACCAACAAACGCTCGCTCTGTCGCTCGCTCGAATGCGACTGAATACTTTGAAGAGTTCAATGAATTTTGCTGGTTTGAAAAACGTGTTTTTTCTGTCACATTGTTGCTGTCTTTACATTTTTAGTATATTTATTTATTTATTGTATTTTACATTTTATTATCATTTGTTTAAAACAAATTTTGTTGTGGTGAAAAAAAGTGGTTGGTTTTTTATTTTATTTGTTTGAAAAAAAAAAAACAATCTGGTGGGAAATAATTGTTACTTGAACAAATTCGTTTTTGTTTTGTTGAACTGTTAGTAAAAGTTGCATAAAACTAACCAAAGGGGTTGAGTGTCATGTAACTATCCCTCTTGGGTGTTGGGTTGGTTTGTTCACCGCAGGTTGTGATTGTATCATTAATAGCTGGTAATGAGTTTGCCCATTAGAAATTTTAGGGCAACAAAAATATTCAGAAAATAGGTAATTTTGTATAGGAAGTATCAGTTCGGGCAGTATGATGTTGAAAATTTTTGTCCTTATTTTGGATTGTCGCGTATGAGACATATTACAAGAAAATGTTTACTGTGTGGAGAATTAAGGCTGAATTGAATGCATAATATATATATTACACAGTACAAAATTTATCAGCTCATTGATTTGGGACTCAATTCTGAGAACTGCACATGAAAGTTGCCCCAAAAAGAAGAAGTTCTGCATCATTCGTTTTGTCAAGTTACATGCCTTAATAATTTAATATCGATTTGAAGTTAGTAAGTATCGTGTAGGAGAATTTGTCACGTTTTAAGCTCTTTTATTTGACATAACTCGAGAACCACTAGTCCGATTTAGCTGAAACAAATTTAAAAAAAATTAAGAATTACAATTTCTTTATTCTGTTCATATAACGTTTTCCTACATAAGCAACCGTTTCACTTTTCCATTCATCAAATGATTTTGAACAGTGTTTATTTTGTAGCAGTTACAATAAAACTGTTGTACTCCGTGGCGTATGACATACGTGGAATATTAATTATGATAATCATACGCCACCATATAGTATTTATATTATGTCAAACAAAAAAACTTAAAACGTGACAAATTCTCGTATACGATACTAACTAAATGTAAATCGATATTAAATTATTATTGCATGTAACTTGACAAAACGAATGATGCAGAACGTCTTCTTTTTGTGGCTAATTTCACTTCAAGTTTTCAGAATTCAGTCCCAAAATCATGTGTTGTACTATGTTAAGGTGAATTTTTAGAAAATTTTTTTAACTCGTTTATATCTCGGCATACCATAAGGAATATCTCTTTTGTGTTTAAAGCAAAGTTGTAGATATTAAATAGGAGAAAATTCGGAACAAACCTACCCGAAAAAGGTACCTCCAGGTACAATTTATTGTATCAAAAAGTGCAATTTATGGTACCAAAAAATTAAAATGTATTGTACCAAAAAGTATAAAATCTGTTACAAAGAAGTACAGTTTATACAATTATGGTATCTATTCAATATTTAAGTACAATTTACGGTACCAAAAAGTACAGTTTATTATACCAAAAAGTACAATTCATGGTACCATAAAGTACAATATGTTGTACCAAGAAGTGCAATTTATTGAAAAAGTGTTAAAAATCCACCTAGAAATTCGTTGGAGCATTAAAAGTAATTTTTGTTATAATAAAAGTACATTACGGTACAATAATGGTATAATAAAAGTTTGTTTTTTTATATATTGTACTTTTTGGTACAACAAAAGTTTTTTTTGGTATAATAAAAGTACTTGTTGCTACAATAAAAATGAATTTTTCCAAAATTAAAATACTTTTTGGATTATCATTTGATACACTTATACAACTGAAAAAAAAATACTTTTTGTACAACAAAACTAAAACTACTATTGATGGTAAAAAAAAGTACTTTCTTGTATAATAAAACTACTTTATTGGAAAATAAAAGTATGTATTGGAAGTTAGACGCAATGAAAGCTAGACATCACATAGCTGTATACCACCGAGATAGCCAATGCCTACACCAACCAACTCTCTCAATAACTTCAAACCAACCCTCCTAATTTTGATGATCCCGACACCCAATGACAGCATATTGCGAATTCTATGACCACTGCCGCAACGACCGTACTGGGTTATGAAAAGCCACGCTCAGACAAGCCCTGGTACGATGAGGAATGTCGCGAAATGGCTGTACAAAAGGATGCTGCATACAGGGCAATACTGCAACCAATGGCAACGGAGCGTTATAACTAAAAGAGGAAGGAGATGAAACGCCTATTCTGACGGAAAAGGCGTCTATGGAAGAAAATAGAGAGCCAGGATATCGAAAATTGCAGGGATGCAGAGGTGAAACCCGAAAGTTCTACCAAAAGGTAAAAAGCCAAGTTATTGGAACATTCCCACCCACCTGTAAGGACGGATAGGTAAATCTGGTCACTGACATTCAGAGTGTGCTGCAAATATGGAGCGAACACTTTCGTTCTTAGCTTGTTTCCGAAGGCAGCATAAGTGAGGTGACGAAATCACGTCTATCATCTATGATGGAGTAAACTGCATACTACCGAGTCGAAATGAGATCAATACGGCTTAAATATAACAAATCTGCGGTAGCCGATAGACTGCCGGCAGAGCTTTTTAAAGCCGAAGACGATGAACTGGCAACATTAATGCACCAGTGTGTGTACCAACTTTCGCGGAATCAGCCTTTTACCTATCACATACAAGGCTCTGCCGGAAGTCCCTCGGCACCGGCTGCTTTATTATTTTTCAGCCTTGATATTGCTCTTCTAACCTCGGCTTGACTTGGTGGTGGGCAATCTAAGCCGTCATCGACATTAGACGTGATAACTTCACATGTGATGCCTTCTGGAACCAACAGTTGCTGGAAGTGTTCTCTCCATATATGCAGCACACTCTGCGTATCTGTAACCAGATTTCCTCCTTGTTCTTACGGGAGGGGAGCCCATTATCGTAGCCTTTCGCTTTTATTTTCTGGTACAATTTTCGAGCCTCACCTCTATCCCTGTTTCGCTCTATATTCTCGTTCCCGCGTTTCTTCATCTGACGTTTTTTGCGCTTAAATAGCTGTCTCGCCTGTTTTACTGTCTTCTTGTTCCGTTCCCTAACAGCACGGGTTACAATTGGCTGTAGCGTTGCCCCATAAGCTGCATCCTGTTCATCAGACGCTATGCGACATTCTTTATAGTACCAGGATTCGTCTGAACTCCGTTTTTCCTATCATAGTACGGTTGTTGCGGCGGTTGCCATGATATGCGCAATATGCTGCCACTGTGTATCGGCAACATCAGAAATAGAGGCGCTGTGTCGTAGAAATTTTGACAGCTAGTTGGAGTAGGCAGCGGCTATCTCTGGGGTTTGCAGCTTTGCGATGTCCAGCTTTCTTCGTGTTTAGTAACGTGCGTTTTTTGCTTCGTTCAATCTTGTGCGCACCTTGGCTGCAACCAGGTAATGATCCGAGCCAATATTAGCACCACGGATCACTCGCACATCCTAAACTAGATGCATGCCTGCCATCAATTACCACATGATCAATTTGATTTTTGGTGTGTAGATCGGGGGATATCTAAGTTGCCTTGTGGATATCTTTGTGCTGGCATCTGATTCCACTCACTACCATGTTCCTTCCCGCTGCGAAGCTTACCAGAATTTACCGATCAATGGACCAAAAACATCTTCCCTTTCTATATTTGCATTAAAGTCTCCCAGAACAATTTTAATCTCGTGACCAGGGCACCGGTCGTATGTTTCCTCTAGGCGTTGGCCATGTTTCACCACGAAGGAGGTTGTGAGTTGGCTTGAGATGCAAGATTCATTTTACTGAGCAAAATATTTGGACCCATCATTATTTACGGCGAGTACCGTCGTCGAATGCATCCTTAGCTGTATGAGCCGTACAACGACATCGACGTAGTCAAGCGTGTTCAAATAGACCGAATGCGCTGGCTTGGACACGTTGTACGAATGGACGAAAATATTCCGGCTCAAAAAGTCTTAGGCAATAAACTCAATGGGCGGCGAAGGAGGATGGACCAGGTAAAAGAGCTGTTATCTGAACTTGGTGTGACGAACTATCTACGGAGCGTAAACGACCCAAGCTTGGAATACTTTTAACGTGCGGCAACTGAGAGATAAATTTCTGTTGTTGCTGCCATTAAAGAAAGAACAGGAAGAATCGATACTAATGTTACTTTTCCACAGGTTATCATTGCACTTAACAAGCAAAAGAACAAGTCCGGACTATTACAATGACAATAACTGTTACATCAGCTATTCCATAGTTAATTGGTTACAAATCCTATGAATTTTACAAAATAATTAATGTTTTCGTTATTTCCTGTTTGACACTAGAGAGTAGCACATCAGGTACATGTCGGTCAGTGGTATCACTCATACGCTCTCGTCCACGTACCTATACGAAATCTTACGTTGTATATACATACATTCATAACCACCAAATAAATCATTCGCACTCGCACGTAAGTGCATTTTTTTCTTCTTGTTAATTCCTGGAAAATCAAAAATCATCATTAAAATTAAAGAAAAACAAAACATACTGACGACGACCATTTGTGCGCTGCGCACATTTGGGATAAACAATGGCATCCATCCATTGGTATTGTATAGAAATTTCCTATAAATCATCGTACATAATTAATGATCAGCTGCTGCTGCTGTAGGAACTAAAATAATCGCCAAAATCAAAGATATAACATACGAAAACTATTGACAGAAAATGAACAAAACACAAGTGTTAAATACACGACGTGATATTGGCGTAATGTCTCAAAACGTGTCGTGCCGTCTCGTATCGTCTCGATGAATCGCCACAAAATTGCATTAAAAGATGGACAGAAAGACAATCACGTTTACACGCACACAAACACACTCACACAATTAGAAGGGGTTATAAAGAGAGTGAGAGTGCGAGGAGAAGGGAAACTAGCGGCCCCGACCAACAGAGCGGCCATTGAACCCATTCCTCCAAAGGCAGTTACAGCTACAGCAGCAACACCAATTACTACTAATACATTCCATTCCAGACGCCGCACATACAATTCACAATACACAACAACCATCCATTTCATTTCATACCATTCCATTCAAATCGTCCGACGCAAAACAACAAAATAACTTAAAATTAGTAAGTAAAACAAAAACAAAACATCAGAAAAGGCAACCAGCTAACAAACAGACAAAAACGCGTCGTGGATCTTTTATGGGGTTAATATGAAGAAATCGAAAGTATCAACCATGCGTCAGTCAGGTTGATGTAACCAATTATGAATGATAAAATGTTACGAACAACAACAATGCACACACACTGTCAGAGTCATTGTGATGATCTACCACAATGGCAACAATGATGATGTTGGGCTCCCCCCACTAATGCTATAAGTGAAGGAGGCAAGTACATATAAGTGAAGCTGTAGGTATATGTTACTGTAAAAACAAATAGGAAGCTATGTATGTACATCATTCCTCGTGTTACTTACTATGGTAGAGGTGAATTAAATTGTACGTAGTTAAGTATCAATAGAGAGTCATACAAAGTAATACCAGGAACTAAAAACTGGCAGATCTCTAACTAAATCACTATGATGGTAAGAAAAATAAGAATAGGATTTCAATAGTAAAATCTACACAGATTGACAACATTTATTTGTATTGGTTAAGATCTTTTGATATTTAAAGGGGATGTAAATCGCGAAAATCATAAACTACAAATTTAAAAATTTTCCATTTGATGCAATGAAACAAAAAAATTCTCAACAATATTTTGGGGAAAAAAACTGTACCATACTGAAATAAATGATGCATTCCATTGAATTCGGCATGACCAAAATACCCAGTATGCCATGAGTATCAGTTTCGGTTCCGATACTGATCCGATTCTACAGACATTAAACTGATCAGTTCCGGATCCGACAAAACGTAATCCGTGGAATCGAATCCGAAACTGATCAGTTCCGGATCTGACAAAACCTAATCCGTGGAATCGAATCCGAAACTGATCAGTTCTGGATCCGATCAGTTTCGGATCCGTATCAGAAATCAGTTTCGTATCCGGATCGGAATCCGAATCGGATTCAAATGCGGATAAAAAACGGATCCGACGGATAAAAAAGAATTTCAAACGAAATCGGATAAAATGTCTATAGAATCGGATCAGTATCGGATCCGAAACTGTTCCGCATGGCACACTAGGTATTTTGGTCATGCTGAATTCAATGGAATGCATCATTTATTTCAGTATAGTCCAGTTTTTTTCCCCCCTCAAAATGTTGTTGAGAACTTTTTTGTTTCATTGCATCCAATATCGAGTTTTGATTTTCCTGGAATTAACGAGAAGAAAAAAATGCACTTACGTGTGAGTGCGAATGATTTATATGGTGGCTATGAATGTATATACAACATATACAACGTAAAATTTCGTATAGGAACGTGGACAAGAGCGTATGAGTAATAACACTGGCCGACACGTACCTGATGGGGACTCTCTAGTGTAAAACAGGAAATAACTAAAACATTAATTATTTTGACAAAATAAAAAAAAAAAATTTAACCAATAAACTATAGAATAGCTGATGTAACAGTTATTGTCATTGTTATAGTCCGGACTTGTTCTTTTGCTTGTTAAGTGCAATGATAACCTGTGGAAAAGTAATATTAGTATCGATTCTTCCTGTTATTTCTTTAATGGCAGCAACAACATAAATTTATCTATCAGTTGCCGCACGTTGAAAAGTATTCCAAGCTTCGGTCGTTTGCGCTCCGTAGACAGTTCGTCACACCAAGTGTAGATAGCTCAGCTCTTTCACCTGGTCCATCCAACGAAGTTTTGGTCGCCCCCTCCTTCGCCGCCCCTCGAGTTTATTGCCTAAGACTTTTCGAGCCGGAACATTTTCGTCCATTCGAACAACGTGTCCAAGCCAGCGCATTCGGTCTATTTGAACGCGCTTAAATACGTCGATGTCGTTGTACGGTTCATACAGCTAGGAATTCATTCGACGACGGTACTCGCCGTAAATAATGATGGGTCCAAATATTTTGCTCAGTATTTTCCTCTCCGTTGGGGATGTAAAATGAATCTTGCACCTCACGTCGACTCCTTCGTGGTCAAACATGGCCAACGCCTAGAGGAAACATACGACCGCACAGTGGTCGATTCCATTGGCCAAAAATAAAAAATCAAAGTCAGAAGTTTGTCACCAAGGTTGGCATCACTGTTTCTTATAAAAACAAGGTTTTAAAATTTTTAGTTGTTTTTGTTTTATTCCATCTGTACCCTTTAAGAACAGCTTCAAAAAAGAGAGCGAGTAAACAGTTGGTTTTTGCAGTGTGAAAAAGTGGAAAATTAAGTAAAACTTTAAATTAATTAAACAAAAGAAAAAAAACTTCTGTCGAAATAAATCGAAATGAAAATTGAATTACATGGTATTAACTATATCTTAAAATAATAACAATGTGTTAAGCTTGTTGTAGATTTGTTATAAAATTAATATTTTTCCAGTTGCATTGTTAGTGTTCTTTCGTCCATATATGTAAATTTTAACTAGAGTTTTAGTTGTGTTCCCCCCTGAAGTCTCCAATGGGACTTTTTTTGGTTTATTAGTTAATATTTCAAGATTCTAAAATTGGTAATATCAGCTGCTCACTTTTGCTCGTCTTTGTGTTATCTCTCTCAGACCAAAGCGGCCTCTTTGTTTTTATGTCCAAATTTTATTAAAATCTGGTTTTGAATTGCTAGATTAATTTTGAAGTCGATTATCATTTAAAGGGTATTGTGACTAAAAAACAGCCTTAATATTAATAATTTTAAAACTGCTATAAAAAAACGAATACGCAAAGTTGTTAGCTCTTTTTTTATTTCAAAGAGTATCTATCGTTATATTTTTAAACAACCCCCCTTAACCTTTTTATAATTTTGTATTACATATTATTTTATATGAAATTATTCAATATTTTTATTGTTTAAAAGTAATCTTGTAAACAAATCGTTAACATATAAATTAAAAACAAGTTTCGTACATTTTGTCAAGTTTTTGCTAACATGGGGTGAATGTGGGTGCCTGGGTACGGTAGGAGAGTAGGGGGGTATGAGTCATTAACCACTCCCATTTTATCATTAAATAGTGTTGGTTCAAGATCATTAAAATTTTGCACCGGGTATTATATCGACTAAAATAATAAAAAAAACGAATTTCATCAAAAGCAGCCACGCCCACCGCTTAAACGATTCAAATAGAATTTGTGCATAAAATCAAATTTTTGGCACACAATTTATCTAATCCAAGGAAAAGTGTAAAATTTAAAAAAAAAATCCTAGAATAAGCAAAAGATGCGTGCTAAGTTTCATCCAAATCGGCCAAGCCCTTGGCTGACCGCCCATACAATCCAATATGGGTTTATGCCCAAAATTGTTTCTGTTCTGGAAATTTCTAATAATTTTTTTATTTCAGTTTATTTTTTTATATAATAAATAGGGAAAAGTGGGGCTACACTATTTTTTTTCCGTTGAAAATCAAAAAAATTGCATTTTTAGAAATGATATCTTTTGAAACTTTGAAGTCCCTTTAAGGGGCATATAGTTTCAGATGAATAATTAAGGGATAACGGAAGTTAACAATTTATCATCTTATCATAAGTCAGTTTTAAATAAATCTGTTTTTGGCCTGTTAAAATGATGTATTATATACTACTATATTACATACTATAATAAAATATCATACGGTGTACCCTAATAATTGTGGGGTTTCGGGAGAGGCTTAGGTACGACCAATGTCTGTTCGATTTATTACTAATTCTATTTTTATTGAATTTTGGAAAAATTTTCACAATAATATCTCCACTAGAAGTATTTTTGGCCGCTCGCTCCATACAAGATCGACCACTGTGGACCGGTGCCCTGGTCACGAGATTAAAATTTTTCTGGGAGACTTTAATGCAAAAATAGGAAGGGAAGATATTCTTGGTCCATCGTTCGGTAAATTCTGGTTAGCTTCTCAGCGGAAAGGAACATGGTAGTGAGTGGAACCAGATGCCAGCACAAAGATATCCACAAGGCAACTTGACTATACGAGATTAAAACCAGATGCCAGCACAAAGATATCCACAAGGCAACTTGACTATCCCCCGATCTAAACACCAAAAATCAAATTGATCATGTGGTAATTGATGGCAGGCATGCATCTAGTGTCGTGGACGTGTGTGTGATCCTCGGATCAATACCTGGTTGCAGCCAAAGTGCGCACAAGATTGAACGAAGCAAAAAACGCACGTAACTAAACACGAAGAAAGCTGGAAATCGCAAAGTTGCAAACCCCAGAGTTAGCCACTGCCTACTTCAACTAGATTTTTCAATTTCTATGACGCAACGCCTCTATTTCTGATGCTCCCGATACACAGTGGCAGCATATTGCGCATATCTTGGCAACCGCCGCAACAACCGTGCTAAGATATGAAAAACGGAGCTCAGACGAATCCTGGTACGATGAAGAATGTCGTCTGATGAACAGGATACAGCTTAAAGGGCAACGCTACAGCCAATTGTAACCCGTGCTGTTAGGGAACGGAACAAGAAGACATTAAACCAGGCGAGACAGCTATTTAAGCGCAAAAAACGTCAGATGAAGGAACGAGGGAACGAGGATATAGAGCGATACAGGGATAGAGGTGAGGCCCGAAAATGTTACCAGAAAGTAAAAGCGAAAGGCTACGGTAATGGGCTCCTCTCCCGTAAGAAAAAGGAGGAAATCTGGTTACAGATACGCAGAGTGTGCTGCATATATGGAGAGAGCACGTCCGTGACCATGTTTCCATCTCTGTCCTTACAGGTGGAATTCATTGTTCCAAAACTTTAGCTTTTTACCTTTTGGTAGAACTTTCGTGTGTCACCTCTATAGCTGTAATTTTTGATATCCTTTCTTTCTCTCTCTCTCTCTCTCTCTATTCTTCCAGAGACGCTTTTTCCGCTTAAAGGAGCGTTTCGCCTCCCTCCCTTTCTCATTATAATGCTTCGTCACGCGTTGCCTTGTATGCAGCATCCTTTTCCTCAGACATTACGCGACGTTCCTCATCGTATCAGGGTTTGTCTGAACGTCGGTTTTCATAACCCAGTTAGGTCGTTGCGGCAGTGGTCAAAGAATTCCCAATATGCTGCCAATGTGCGCCGGAAACATCAGAATTAAAGGGGTTTGTTTGAAGTAATTAAGAGAATTGGTTAAAGTGGGCATTGGCTATCTCGGTGGTACGCAGCTTTTTTATGTCTAGCTTGCTGAGCGTTTGGTTACAAGCACTACCGTATCGCGTACGTGCTTAGAGGGTAGAAGTTTGCATGTCAAATTTCAGGTTGATTGCTCTTAAATTACGGTTGCAATCGCAGGGCAAACATTCGGACAACCCCAAAAAGAGTGAGTTTGTATGAGAGGTGGAAGTAGTTTTTGTCCAATCTAGGTTAGGTTAGGTTAATTCGGCAGCCACGTTGAACACAGCTCACTTGGGTCCTAGTATGAGTCCCGTTGTGATACCATTTTATGATTTCCGCACCAAATGTTCCTATTCTAATCGTTCAACGTCGCTGTCAAGCCATTTCGTTGCCCTTATGAAGGCATGGATATTCCGCATATCGCCTACTGATAGACAGGTATTGTCTAAAAGTGTCCGATGACCAAGTTTTTCGTATCGCAGGTCACCTAAAGCAGGGCAGTGACATAGAAGATGCTCCGTGGTCTCCTCTTCTTCTTCATCATTGCAGCTTCTACAAAAATCGTTGTAGGGTAGTTTCAGCCTCTTAGCGTGTTTACCAACCGGCCAATGACCAGTTATCACAGCTATGATATTCCTCAAGTGGACTCTGGATAAGTTTAGCACAAATCGTGTCCTCTGTATATCCATTGTAGGCCAAATCTGTTTAGTCGCCGTGCAGGTGGGTTCTCTTGCCCATCTCTCTTCAGCAATAAGGTCCAGATTTCTCGCAATGAGTTGTTTCCCCCTTGTAAGAGGGATCCCAATGAGACCATAAACTTCGCCCGAGTTCACGGTTGTGGCGGCCCTTGCTAGCGTGTCGGCCCTTTGGTTTCCATATATGTCCCCATGTCCTGGAACCCATGTTAGGGTAACCGTCGAATGTCTCGCTATCTCCTCCAGAGACGACCGGCATTCTCGAACATTTCTCGAAGTGGTGTACACGTTCTCCAGGGATCTGATAGCCGCTTTACTATCAGTAAGAATATGAATATTGCCGTCCAATATCCCAAGATACTGAATTTTCTCTACGGCTATTCTAATGGCCGCTATTTCGGCCTGAATTATGCTACAGTGATCTGGTAGCCTGATTGATAGACTCAGATTCAACTCTTCCGAAAAGATTCCACAGCCAGCTACTTCTTTTGATTTTGAACCATCCGTGAAAATTAGGATGACATTCTCTCCAAAGTTCAGGGCATTATCATTATCATCATAGTAGGACCTATCCGGGATGTTCCTTATAAAACCCGGATCGAATAGAGGTTCAGGTATGGTGTAATCCGTATTGCAGATCACATTAATTAGGTTCAGGATTTTGGCATGGCCATAGTTCCTGTGCATCCATACTTTTGTGGCGTCTAAACGCATTGCGGTATTCGCTGCTATCCTCTTCGCCTCAATGTCCGGTGGTAACCAGTTTAGGATCGTGAAAAGTGCCTTAGTTGGAGTGGTTCTAAGTGCCCCTGTTATCATGATCGCCACCAATCTCATAATGCGTTCGAATTTCAGCCTTTGGGACGCTTTATCTAGCGCCGGCCACCAGACTGCTGATCCGTAGAATAAGATGGGTTTAATAACTGATACGTATAACCAGTTTAAGTTCTTGGGGCTAATTCCCCAATTGAGGCCGATTGCCCTTTTGCAGCAGTATAGAACCGTTGCCGCTTTGCTAATCCTGGTCTGAGTGTTCAGATTCCAATTCAGTTTACTGTCCAATGTTAGCCCGAGGTATTTGGCACTATCGGAGAGTGTAAGTGCGACTCCATTTAATCTTGGTTTGGCAAATTGAGGGATTTTGTATCTCCGTGTGAATAGCACCAGTTCTGTTTTACTCGGATTTACACCCAGTCCACATTCATGACACCATTTCACAAGAAGTTTCAGTGCAGATTCCAGTAGCTCAGAGAGTAGTTTTGGATCCTTACCTGTAACTATTAGTGCCACGTCATCCGCATATGCGACGGTTGTGCAGCAAGTTTGTTCCAACTTTCTCAGGAGAGTGTTGATGTTAAGATTCCATAGTAGTAGAGAGAGTACTCCTCCTTGTGGAGTACCGCGAACCGCCACCTTAGAAATATTTGACGCTCCCAGACTGGATCCAATGCGCCAATCTAGCTCATCTTGAAACTTAACCTCCGGTTAGAAGATAGAAGCTTGCAAGTTTAACTCGATAGCTCTTAAACCACGGCCGTAGTCGCGGTGACAGATGGACCGACAGACAGATTGAAGGCAACTAATTGATGATCCGAGTACTTGTATGTGATCCGAACACCAAGCATCACATTCACCTCCTTAAGGCTTGACACATTCCTTCCATCGATTATCACGTGCTCAATCTGGTTTCTTGTCTTTCGATCAGGGGCTATCCAGGTTGTCTTGTGGATATCTTTACACGAGAATCTAATTCTACTCACCGGCAGTGGTCAATTCGCAATATGCTGCCAATGTATATCGACATCAAAATTAAGGAAATATGTTTGAAGTAATTGAGAGAGTTGGTTGAAGTAGGCATTGGCAATCTCGGTGGTATGCAGTTTTGTGGGGTCTAGCTTCTTTTGCGTATGGTTACGATCTTTGTGCACCAAGCATCTCAGGCACGTCGATTACGCTGACGGAGCTGTAAAGGATATCTTAGTTCTTTCGTCATGTACATACATATGGAGAACCTGTCCAGAAATTGCAATCAGGTAAACTGACTGATAAATACCCCCTACCCTATGTAAGATATTGTTTAAGTTTTGGGTTATTGAAATTAATAGATTTTTTATTAAATGAAATTACTTTTGGGACTTAATTCTGAGGATTGCACGTGAATGTAGAACCAAAAATAAGAACTTCTGCATCATTAGTTTCGTCAAGTTGGCTGCATCACTCATTTAATGGCCATACGAATATTTTTGCACAAAGTGGATTTTTACCACATTTTAAAATTTCAATTCACTACTGCTGAGAATTTGGTTTTCTGAGATTTTGTCTACTATTGCAATGTAAATTAACTGGGCAATTTAAAATGTAGGGATTAGAAGCAAAGCGGTGCCAAATTGATAAAAAAAAAATAAGTGTGGAGTTGTGATCCTTGACAAACAAAAGAGCCTAAAACGTGACAAATTACCCTATATTATTATGGCATGTAACTTGACAAAACGAATGATGCTGAACTTCTTCTTTTGAGGTTACCTTCACATGCAGTTCTCAGAATTGCGTCCCATAATCATGTGTTGTACTGTGTTATTAAGGCAGCCAACTTGACAAAACGTATGATGCAGAAGTTCTTACTTTTAGGGCTACTTTCACGTGCAATTCTCAGAATTGGGTCCCAAAATAATGTGTTCTACTCTGAAAAGATACTATTCTCTCCCTTAGCGATAAGGTTATACAAATATTACAGTAATTTGTATAATCGGAGGATCGTGAGGATCGTATCATTTCAGAGTAGATTTTGTTTAATTTGTGGGAAGAGTAATGGCAAGGTTTACTGAATATTTCTGAATTCCTGTAAGAAGACCTTCTGTTTGTATGACTTGCACATGTTTAGCTGACCGGTATATCCACGTTCTGCTACATGATTTGCTCCTTCCCTAATAAGAAGAATAAAAGGGAAGATATAATTATACTAATATGCATAACACAGACTACTCTTATTATAGCAACCATTCAAAAAAGAGAAACCCCAATTTGTTCGCCCTTTAGTGTATTCGGAAATTAACAAAACCGTTTATTTAAGTCTAAAATTATTAATGAACATAAGTTAGACAACAGTTTTGTTTAACGCTTTGTAAGGTAAATTAAACATTTAATCTAATTATAAGGAACTGTAAGTTAATTTGAAAAGAAAAACAAAACAAAGATCAAAACAAGATAACCAAACCAAATCAACTGCAGCTAGCGGCATTACTACAGCCATCATCATGATTTGTATTCACTTTCTCCATTAATTTTCCCAAAAATAAACTAAAACTAGTCGGGGCATTCAAATCGGCTATACGTTTGTTCGTTCGTTCGTTCATTCATTCATTTCATTTTCGGCGATAATCGAGAAAATAGTTACAACGAGTACACAAGCTACCAAAGTTAGTGGCTATGATGATGGTTGGTAGTGGTAGTGATAGTGATGACTCTGGTAGTTGCAGCAGACGCGCAGCCGCACATGCGGTCTAAGCGACCAACTTGTTTGAACATACTTGTCTTACACATACTTCTAGTCCAGACTATCCACAATGACGAAGAAGAGATAATGAGACGCGTGCAATGCGATGCGGTAGTGGTGGTGGTTCATTCCATACACGCTCTGCTGTGTATGCGTTTGCTAGCTAGAGCTACACAATTGTCAGATAAATACTTGATACACTCAGTGTGAAGATTCATTCGGTAATAAGACTATCCCGCGCTAACCAGCATAGAGCAATGTTGCCTGTGCATTTCCAAACAAATGTTAAAAAATGGCTGGGGCACAGGATAGTCCTGAGTCCTGGCTGAGTCTGGAACAAAGTTGATAATTGTATTCCCGCTTTTTTTGCAGTTATAACCTGAATAATGAGCTGGCCCGCCAGGCCCACACGCAAAAAGTGTCACTAAGGCGCACAGCTTTGGAGAGCTTATGTCCGCCCCGCGATCCGCCTAAATGTATGCCCGCTTCGGAAAGATATCGTACACATGATGGTACTTGCAACAATAAACGCCGCTCTAGATGGGGGGCAGCACAAATGCCCTTTAGTCGCTTTCTCCCACCCGAATATGGAGATGGTGTGGATTCAGTGCGTAAAGCATCGGATGGAGGAGTTTTGTCATCTTCGCGCTTTGTAAGCCTGCTAGTGCATGGTGCTCGGGATGGAGAGGCACCATTGACCTTGATGTTGGCCCAGTGGGGTCAATTGTTGGATCATGACTTAACGGCTACGGCGCAACCAAGGTGAGTTAGTTACTTCATGCTAATTACACAGGCAAACAAAAACAATTTCAAAATCATAGCTCAAGGTAAGAACATAACAAGTTTTTTGGTTGTGAACCCGAATCAAAAGTCACATAAGCTCAAACAACATTCAAATTTTGGGTTTTTTGAGGTTATGTCAGAAATACTTTAGAGTCGGTTTCAGCATAAAATTGTCATGGTCTGAACAAGTAGTCTGAACAATTTCGAAATCTGAGCTCGAGATCAGACCATGATTATTTTATGTTATTGGAATCCGATCCCGATTCTAAAGTCCCATAACTTTAAAAAAACATTCACAGTTTGTGGGGTTTTGAGGTTATGTGAGAAAGCTGACGTGATGAGGTGCAACAGACTTCACAGTCGATTTCAGCATAAAATAGTCATGGTCTGAACAAATAGTCTGAACAATTTCAAAATCTAAGTTAGAGATCAGACCATGACTACTTTGTGTGTTTGGGTTTGAAACCCGAATCAAAAGTCGCATAACCTCAAAAAACTTGCAAAGTTTAGTTTTTTTGAGGTTATGTGAGAAAGCTGACGTGATGAGGTGGAACAGACTTAAGAGTCGGTTTCAGCATAAAATGGTCGTGGTCTAAACAATTTTAAAATCTGAGCCCAAGATCAGATCATGATTACTTTATGTTATTGGGTTCTGATGCCGATTCTAAAGTCGCATAACCTCAAAAAACATACAAAGTTTGGGTTTTTTGAGGTTATGTGAGAAACCTGACGTTATGAGATGCGACAGACTTCACAGTCGGTTTCAGCATAAAATGGACATGGTCTGAACAATTTCAAAATCTGAGCTCGAGGATTGTAATCCCGATTCGAAAATCGCATAACCTCAAAAAACATTCACTTTTTGGGGTTTTTTTTGAGGTTATGTGAGAAACCTGACGTTATCAGGTGGAACAGACTTCAGAGTCTGTTTCAGCATTAAATAGTCGTGGTCTGAACAAATAATCTGAACAATTTCAAAATCTGAGCTCAAGATCCGACCATGACTTGTTTATGTCATTGGGTTCTTATCCCGAATCTTAAGTCACATAACCTCAAAACACATTCAAAGTTTGGGTTTTTTGAGGTTATGCGGGAAAGATGACGTGATGGGGTCGAACAGATTTCACAGTCAGTTTCAGTATAAAATAGCACAGTACAACATGTTTCAACTCATAGATTTGGGACTCAATTCTGAGAACTGCACGTGAAAGTTGCTCCAAAAAGACGAAGTTTTGCATCATTCGTTTTGTCAAGTTACATGCCATAATAATTTAATATCGATTTGAAGTTTGACATCCCTCCTGCTTTCCCATTGTGTCAAACAAAAGAGCCTAAAACGTGACAAATTCCCATATACGATACCTACTAACTTCAAATCGATATTAAATTATGACGGCATGTAACTTGACAAAACGAATGATGCAGATCTTCTACTTTTTAAGGCTACTTTCACGTGCAGTTCTCTTAATTAAGTCCCAAAATCATGTGTTGTACTGTGTTCTGGGTTCTGAACCCGAATCTAAAATCACATAACCTCAAAAGACATTCGAAGTTTGGGGTTATATCAGAAACTTGACGTGATGAGTCGGAACAGACTTCAGAATGGGTTTCTGCGACCCCACAACTCTGAACATAAATTGTTGTTTGATCACACGTATTATGAATTCGTCGTGGTATTCATGTACCTGTCTTCTTTGCAGATCCATTAATGGCTCCGTGCCCAGCTGTTGTGGCACCAAGGACTTTCATCCCTCCTGTTTTCCCATTAAGGTGCCCCTAGATGATCCATGGCTTTCACCTTTAAAAGTGCGTTGCTTGGAATTTTTACGCTCCGCCCCGGCACAACGTAGAGATTGTGTTTTGTCATGGCGTGAGCAGACGAATCAGGCCACCTCCTACATAGACGCCTCGCCCATCTACTCGAACAGTGTCAAATCATCTGATAATGCTCGAGTCTTCCGCAATGGTTTGTTAATTTTTGGACGCGGCAATCCCAGTGATGATGTCTGCCAGCGTGGGGCGATTGCCACCCAGTGTATACGTTCAGGAGATGGCCGTAGTGGTGAACAACCGGGCCTTTTGGCGTTACATCACGTATGGGTGAGCGAACACAATCATATAGCGATGCGTTTGAGTGAAATGAATTTACACTGGAGCGATGAGAAGATCTATCAGGAAACGCGACGCATCATAGGCGCCATGTTTCAACACATCACGTATCGTGAGTTTTTGCCCATTGTATTGGGCAAAGAGGTAGTGAGGCTATTCGATTTGGAGCTAATGCCTGCGGGTTACTATGAAGGTTATGACCACAAAACCAATCCGGGGGTGGCAAATGCTTTTTCGGCTGCCGCTTTTCGCTTTGGTCATTCCTTGATACAAAACTCGTATATACGTTGTGATCGATTCCATAATGTGCTGAGCAATAGTAAGTATTACACAGTACAACACTTGATTTTGGGACTCAATTCTGAGAACTGCACGTGAAAGTAGCCCCAAAGAGAAGAAGTTCTGCATCATTCGTTTTGTCCAGTTACATGCCACAATAATTTAATATCGATTTGAAGTTAGTAAGTATCGTATAGAGGAATTTGTCACTTCAAATCGATATTAAATTATTATGGCATGTAACTTGAAAAAACGAATGATGCAGAACTTCTTCTTTTTGGGACTACTTTCACGTGCAGTTCTCAGAATTGAGTCCCTAATCAATGAGCTGGAAAATGTTGTAATGTGTTAGCTGAGGTGTTGGGTTCCAGCAACTAATTGTATTATTGCCCTTTGCAGATGTCAGCTTGCACGAGGAATTCCAAAGAGGCGACATAGGATCGGTGGGGTCTTTGCATCGTTTAATAAGAGGCATGGCCACGCAAAGGGCCTTGAAGCGGGATGAGTTCATAACGCCGGAGCTGACCAATCATTTGTTTCAGACACCAGGTATGTTAGTAACTCGAAGTACCGAAGTATTGTGGGGTGATAACTTTGAATATACCCAGCAAACAAAATGCTCAGACATCGATCAGGAATCGATACGACAGTCAGCAAAATCTTCCGTTATCCGATCCGAAATCGGACTTAAGTCGTTACTAAAAACGTATGAAGTGGTTGACAAGAAGTCTGACCGACGCTGCTGAGGGAAATCTGGTGTGTGTGTACGACATGTCGTACCAACGTCTGAACGATTTCTGAAGGTAAATCGAGGGAAATTCTGAAGGAAGTCAAAGTCGTTACTAAAAACGTATGGTGTGGTTGAAACGAAGTCTGACCGACGCAGCTGAGGGAAATCAGATGTGTCTACGACACGAACGAACGATTTCTGAATGTAAATCGAGGGAAATTCTGAAGGACAACTCGACAAGTCGTTACGAATTCGGACCGATATCTTACTAAATATCTGAAGTATTTCGGAAGTTCTTGTCGACGCGAGATACAGATTTCTGTCCAAAGTCTTTAGGAAAATATCTTCCGAAATCGTGTTTGACACGAAGTCTTACCGAATCAGCTGAGGAAAATCTGATGTACGATATGTCGTACCGATGTCTGAGTGTAAATCGTAGGAAAATGTGAAGGGAAATTCCAGACGGAATTTGCGTGGGGTGAAAACTTTAAATACACCCAGCAAACAAAATGCTCAGACATCGGTCAGAAATCGGTACGACAGTTGGCAAAATCTTCCGATATCGGATCCGAAATCGAGTCGAAGTCGTTACTAAAAACGTATGGTATGGTTGCAACGAAGTCTGACCGACACAGCTTAGGCAAATCTGATGTGTGTACGACATGTCTACTGACGTCTGAACGATTTCTGTAGGTAAATCGAGGGAAATTCGACGCGACGTTACGAAATCGGACCGATATATTACCAAATATTTGAAGTAATTCGGAAGTTCTTTTCGACTCGTCGTACCGATTTCTGCCCGAAGTCTAGGAAAATATCTTCCGATATCGAATTAGAAATCTGACGGAAATCGTTACTAAAAACGAAGTCTGACCGACGCAGCTGAGAAAAATCTGATGTGTGTACGACATGTCGTACCGATGTCTTACCAAATATCTGAAGTAATTCGGATGTTTTTGTCGACGCATCGTACCGATTTCTGACCGAAGTCTTTAGGGAAATATCTACCGTTATCGAATTCGAAATCTGACGGAAATCGTTACTAAAAAAGTGGGAAGTGGTTGACATGAAGTCTGACCGACACAGCTGAGAGAAATCTGATGTACGACATGTCCTACCAATGTCTGAAAGATTTCTGAATGTAAATCGTAGTAAAATCTGATGGGAAATTCGTTGGTTTTTCAATAACATTTTGTTGTTTCGTCCGAAACAGAGTACCGAAATCGCTGCGAACTCGATCAGATAAGTCGGAGCAAAATAATAAAAATTTCCCTTCAGCGAGTCTTACCGAATTCTGTACGATATTTGTAAGAAGAGTGCAGATAATGTGTCGTGTAGGATATCAGCCAATGTCAAAGCTTTTGGTTTGCTGGGTAAATACGTGACAAACTATCCCATATCTCATTCTAGGGGTGAAAAATTAGAAATTCCGTTTTTAAGTTAAATTCAACGCATTCGTTTTTTTCTTTTCTCTTCTTTAGGTTTTCCCTTTGGCCTGGATTTGGCTGCCATTAATATACAACGTGGCCGTGATCATGGCATTCCACCCTACACCCACTGGCGCGTGCCCTGTGGCCTGTCGCCCATCAACACTTGGGAAGATTTTGCCAAAGTGGTGGGTCCCGAATCGGCTAGACGCATTAGTCATGCCTATCGAAATGTTAATGACATTGATCTCTTTGTGGGCGGCATTTCTGAACGTCCCGTAGTGGGAGGCCTAGTGGGTCCCACCTTCGCCTGCATCATAGCCCAACAGTTTACCAATTCCCGCAAAGGTGATCGTTTTTGGTATGAAAATGGTGGTTTCGAAAGTTCCTTCACCCCGGCGCAACTGCACTCAATACGCAAAGTCACCTTATCGTCGGTGTTGTGTCGTGCCGTGGGCGGTGGCACTTTCCAGCCTCACATTTTCTTGCCACCCGATGTGCCCGATAATGAACGGCTACCCTGTGGTGTTAGATCATTGGGTGATATCGATTTGGAACCTTGGCTTGAGCAAGATCCTTTCAAAGCCATACCCCTGCATATATTTAGTCCATCGCCGGAACCAGAGGTGGAATTGCCACGACCCACGGCAGCACCACCAGCGGCAACATTTGAACCACCTGTACTGGATCGGATTTTTGAAATTGTACAATCAGAACTGGAAACAAAGTCACCGGACACCATGGCAAATGACGGCAAAGTAGGTTTTCCGAACCGACACGCGGGGACTACAAAACAACCGATATTTGTAGCGCAAAAACCGGCTGGGGTAATATCCAGCTCTGCGCCCGGATTTCAACGCATTAAAGACTTCAGCAAAATCAATGACAAACTGGACTTGAAACGAAAGGGCACGACAACTCATGTGACTAAACAGAAACCTTTACCGGGGGTAAGCAACAAATTGGACAAACATTCGCGCAAAGGATCACACCGACATGGACCGGCCGTACAGACCACGACGCGGAAAACCATAATAGTTAACAATGTGCCCATAGAGTTAAGAAATGCTGGACAATCGACCGGAAACGTGGAATCGCGCTTGGGAGAGGTTACCCTCAGTTCGGACGAAATAGGGAATGCCGTAACCGATATACCTAAAAAGGACAAAGGACATGAGGAAATCGCCGCCGATCATGGCGGCAACAATGAGCAGTTGGACATATTAGAAGCTAGAACAGAAGAACTTGAGCTGCCATTAGTGGATGACAGGCAAAACGAAAAGACTGCCAGACTTAGTGAGACTGAAGAAGATGAGAATGCGACCGACGACGACAAAGGGAACACAAACCAGGAAAGATTTGGACTTAATGAAACACAATTTCGACAGGACTTACAACAACTGAAATTAGATGAAAGGACAGACCTAAACGACAGTGCAGGAAATTTTGGTACGAAACACACCGAAGTTGTGAAGACTGCGACAGATAACCTGAAAACGGACCACGATGAGGAAATCAGTAACGTTACACAGACTTTTGAAAAGGGTGACAGAGTAACATCGCCAACGAACGAGGCTTTTGACAAGGACCTCACGGTATCCGCAACGAGTTCAAAAGCGGTTTACGAAGACAAGGTTCTGCCGACATCTGACAAACAAACTAACTTCCAAAGGAATGACAGTGAGACTAATCACAGAGACAGAACAGGACCTGCATCCGGTTTATTAACCAATCAAAAGGACCGAACGAAATCCGCATCGGGTTTAAAAGCGGATTACGAAGACAAGGATCTGCCGACATCTGACAAACAAACCAACTTCCAAAGGAATGACAGAGACGGAACAGGACCTGCATCCGGTTTATTAACGAATCAAAAGGACATACTTTCTACAACCGATTACGAACTAACCAAATTAGGACTGGACACCGACAAAGATCCCCTACATACCGAGACTGTTGATAGGGATGCAACCAAACCTGCGACAGACTTAAACAACCGTAAGGAATTTAAATTGAACAGAAAAAGTGACAAAGTTTCCGACTTTATCCGTAGTAACCACAAGAATTCCCCCCAAACCAAAGCTGATAATGGGGACGGAACTTCGACAGAAACCTCAAACCATACAACCGAACAACTTGACAACAAAACGGTTGGTCAACTTATCCACACAAGTAACTGGGACAAGACCAAATCGGACAATTTGCCAACAGGTTCAAGTGTAAAGCAAAACATCCCGACTACTTCGACAAGTGACGAACTATCTGAACTTAAACTAAATAACGACGAATTTGTTCTACGAACTAAAACTGAAGTCGGGATTCAAACTGAAATTACCCAGCGAAAGGACAAGGTTAATCCAAACAGTGACGAACCATTCAAATTTGGACTGAACCAACTTTTCTTAAAGACCGAAACTTACAACGCAGAAGACAGGATCGTATCGGAAAGGAATGCTATTAGATCGAAGGTGAACCAAAATAAGACCAATACTGCTAACGACAGCCAATTAGACATAACTGAAATAAGTCCACAGTCCAAACCAACAGACGAGAATACTTCGACATTAGACCTTGACCAACAACCTAATTTGGGACTAAACGACTTAATATCAAAAACTGACACACGTAATGGAGATCGAACCGAATCAGGAAATTCCAAAGACGATGGAACTACTGCGACAAGTGATAGACTATCTAACATTGATCTAAAAACTAAATTTGACCTAAATACCGAGACTGCTACATCGGACCAGTCTAGACCTAGTATACAAACGAACCATAGTGACAGTTTGACATCGACGACTGACAAACTCTCTAATACGGAATCAAATAACAAACAAAGTCTTAAACAATCCGGAACTACTAACGTTGATTTAACCGAATCTGACGAACACGTACTAAGCCAAGCTACTGCTGTGAGCGACAACTTCCCAACTCAACTGATCGACCAGAACATACGCCCTCTAACTGACGACTTGAAAACACAACATACCAAAAACTTAAAAATCTCGCACAATGAACATTTCAAGCGCACCTACTCTGACATTGACCCCTTGGCACATTCTCCTGCCGTAGAGCACAAACGTGTACAACGCAAACTAAATATTCCCGCTGCCATTGAGCATTTGCATGACAAGCTGAAATTTAAACCTGGGGCTAAGCTAAATACCACCAAGCTTAGTGCCAAACCGTCTCTAGTCGAGGACAATACTTCAGTGACCAAGTCACCATCTATGTTAAAGCGCACTACGTTGCGTAAAACCGAACTGAGACAATATCCCAATAGACCGCCGTACACAAAACCACCACAGGTGGTAGTGGATGCAGCCAATGGTGACCAACAATATCAAATCGAAATTAATATACGACAGACCAATAAAAGTCCCAAGCCACTACAAAGTACCCCTTACGATACGTATACGAACAACTACAAGACCAATCCCTATGACCGTTACACTGCCAGCTATCCGACATTTCCTAGCACTACTCCTTTGTATGGCTACTATCAGCCTTCGCCCACCCAAGTTTCCCTGCCCTTAGGGCAAAATCAAAGAACCAAACCTCCCACTATTATATTCCTCAACGAACATGAGGATCAAGCCACTACGACCCGCCAACCGGGATTTGTGCAAAGCATAGTGGGTTGGAGTACAGGCGGTAGAAAACCCTTTCCACCCGAAACGGACTTAAACGAAAGACCAACTGCATTGTCAAGTCCCCACAGCGTAGGTCCTCAGCGTCCTGTTTACCAAAACCCAAATACGGGTGTGGTTTCAAGTTTTAGCCAGGCGCAACTCGGTGGTGGTGTGATTCAAGCTTCCACCCAAGCTGTAAGTAATGGTCCCTATGGCACCATCACCGGCTTTGCCAATGCCAATGGTGCCGACAGTACGTTTAGCTTTAACATACGGCCCAAACCGGACAAAACACAAATCAATCGGCCGCAAGAAGTCGCCAGTTATGGTTTCGTTCAGAATCCTAACCAAAATTGGTATACCCAAAAACCGACATATGGTGAACATGTAGCGCCTTATGACATTCCCTATAGGGAAAATGTTCACAGTCCGTTTTCATCGGGCAATTCTCAGACATACTATATAGTGAAGAAACAAAGACCACAGCTCAAGGAGGACCTGACTCTGTACGCAGACCCCGAAATACCAGACTATGACTATCTAGGACGAACACATAAACCTTTACACAATATAACCGCTCTAGATACCGACTCCCAGGACGATGAGTATGACGAAGACTATGGCAACTCACCGTTGTTGAGAAAATTCAATCAAGACGGTTACCTAAGGCCAGAACACATGTTAGACACTCTAATAAGACAACAGGACGAATCGAAAAGTGACAACGACAGCGACAACGACAAAACGACTACGGATACCAGTCAGACATTGGACGATAATTACGTTCTGCCGGCCATGAATAGTACCAAAGATATACCAAAGGACGGAGGACAGCTCACGCACGTGGACAATGACTTTACGACCACTGAATATCCAGACTCGCAGGGTAAACAGTTGACCAATGACATATTCGCGGCGGAAGACTTGAACCGAACTGAAGACAATGCTACGGAAGACGACGACAACAACGACGACGAAGACTTGGAGGACAATGACGATCGGATAATTTTACAAGAATTGCAAAAGAAACGAATGAATTTATTGAAACGACACCAGGAGAAAATCGCATTTGCTCCCATAACGATATTAACCAAACCGGAAAGGTGAGTAAAAAAGAAGAATAATTTATTTGTTAACATTTAGAAAATTTAGAAGGTAATGGATGGATATAAAGATTTCAGAGCTGAGTTAGACAGCTTAAGTTATTCCAGGAATGAGATATGGCAGAGCTTCTCACATTAGCGTGGTAAAACCGCTTCTATTTGTAGACTTACACAACGGGAACTTTAGATTAAGGGCGATTCCAAACGTCAGCTGTTTGAGTAGTATTTACTAGATGGAAATTCAGTATGGACTCGTTACTACTGCAAAGTCACTGTCGACAACATCGAGGGACCGTTGATTAAGGAAAAGAATAGATGGCTGAGACCGGAATCTCACTCTGTTCTACCGCATACGTTATCTCGCGTTATCACCGCCATGTTACGGTCTGCCACGCTGATTTGGAAGAAAAGGAAATACAGGCTAATCAACTAGAAATACAACTAGAATATTTCCAAAGCTTCCGGCTCGAAGTACCAAGTTTTCAGATGCCGCGGTCAGCCACATTTACTTGGACTGAAATAAAGGAAATACAGGCTAATCAACCGGAAATACGACGGTATAGAAATATTTCCAAAGCCAAATTCACAGATATCCAAAGCGAAAGAAATTCCCCAGATGTGGAAAAATAGTTTTAACCGGCACTTGGTACAAAAATTTCCAGTTGTATTATTTTAAGGCGAATGATTTATCTAAACCGACCGTGCCATGATGGTTAGAACAGGCGACTGTCATGCAGATGATCTGGGTTCGATTCATGTAACAGCTATCTACATTTTATTCCTTGATCGGCGTCCTCCTCGATGGTTCTGGGTAGCTGAGTCCTGGAATTTTAGCTGCCAGTCTGGTTTCCAGGCGGGCTGCCTCAGAAGCTTTACATCACGTTTATACAGCGAGTCGATTGATACAGGCTAATCAACTAAAAATTAAACAGTACAGGAATATTTCCAAAGCTTCCGGTTCAAAATACCAAGATCACAGATACTCAAAAGCGAAAGAAATTTTTGAAAAGTGAACAAATTGTGTTAACCGCCACTTGGTACAAAAATTTTCAGTTGTATTATTTAAAAACGATTGGTTTATCTGAACCGACCGTGCCATGATGGTCAGAACACGCGACTATCGTGCCGATGATCTGGATTCGAGCCCTATAACATCCATCTACATTTCTTTGATCAGCTGCCCCCTCTGTGTTGTTGACAGCAATTTCTGGGAAGCGGAGTCCTGGAATTGGGGCTGCCAGTCTAGTTTCTAGGCGGGCTGCCTTAGTAGCCTTACATCACGTTTTCTGCGAGCCGATTGCTACAGGCTAATCAACTAGATATACAACAGTACAGGAATATTTGCAAAGCCTCCGTCTTGAAGTACCAAACTCACAGATAACCAAAAGCGAAAGAAATTTCCCAGATGTTGGCATTAACCGCCACTTGGTACTAAAGTTTCCAATTGCGTTATTTTAAGACGAATGGTTTATCGAATCGGCTGGGCTATCCCAGCAATCCAAAAGCTCCGACATTGTTTGAACTCTTCTTACCAATATCGTACAGAATTCGGTACGACTCGTTGAAGCGAAATTTTATTTTATTTTGCACCGACATATCCGTTCGAGTTCGCAGCGATTTCGGAATTCTGTTTCGGACGAAACAACAAAAAGTTATAGAAGAAACAACGAATTTTCCTACGATGTACCTTTAGAAATCTTTCAGACTTCGGTTCGACATGTCATACATCAGACTTTCTTCAGCTGAGTACGTTTTTAGTAACAAGATATTTTCCTAAAGACTTCTGGCACAAATCGGTACGACACGTCGGCAAGAACATCCGAAATACTTCAGATATTTGATAATATATTAGTCCAATTTCATAACGACGTGTCGAATTTCCTTTCAGAATTTTCCTCGATTTACATTCAGACGTCGGTACGACATGTCGTACATATATCAGATTTCCCTCCGCTAAGTAGGTCAGACATAGTGTCAACCGCTTCATACGTTTTTAGTAACGATTTCGGTTAGATTTCGGATTCGTTATCGAAAGTTACTTTCCTAAAGTCGCTAAAATCGGTACGACGAGTCGGTAAGAACATTCGGATACTTCAGATATTTGGTAAGATATCGGTCCGTTTTCGTAACGACGCGTCGAATTTTCCTTCTGAATTTACCTCGATTTACATTAAGATATCGGTACGAGAAGTCGTACATACATCAGATTCCCCTCAGCTGCTTCGATTTCGTAACGACGTGTCGAATTTATCTTCAGAATTTCCCTCGATTTACATTAAGAAATCGTTCAGACGTCGGTACAACATATCGTACATGCATCAAATTTCCCTCAGCTGCGTCGGTCAGACTTCGTGTCCACCACTCCATACGGTTTTAGCAACGACTTCGGCCCGATTTCGGATTCGATATCGAAAGATTTTGCCAACTGTCGTACCGATTGCTGACCGATGTCTGAACATTTTGTTTGCTGCGATGATGGTTAGAACACGCGCCTCTAATGTAGGCGATCTGGGTTCGATTCCTGTATCAGCCATTTAAATTTTTTGTCAATTATCGGTGTTCCTTTTGATGTTGCTTCTGAGAAGTTGAGTCCTGAAATTGAGCTGCCAGTCTGGTTTCCTTTAGTTGCTTGAATGTGTCAATCCGCCTTGACGTTCCAAGTATCGTAGACACCAAGAACTTGTTAAAAGTCCGACGTCACCCGGAAACCCCTAGCATTCAGCGATGCTTCCTTAAGTTTTGTAATCAGCAACTCACTCTTCCTCCTTAATGGCAGCAAGAACTGAAATTTATCTATCAGTCTCCGGATTTCAAGCGCTTATTTTGCGCTCCGTAGAGAGTTCGTCACACCAAGCTTAGCTAACAGCACTTTTACCTGGTCTATCCATCGAAATTGAGTCGACCTCTCCTGGGCCGTCCTTCGAGTATTGCCGAAGACTTTTTGAGAAGGAGCATTTTCGTCCATTCGTACAACGTGTCTAAGCCAGCGCATTCGGTATATTTGAACGCGCATGATTACGTCACCTTATACAGCTCATGATTCATTCGAATGTCGAATCGGACTGTCGAATTTAGCTTTGTAGTCGATAATAAGATAGTAGGGGTCGATCTGCAATTCTTGGGTCTTCTCAAGGATTTATCGTAGAGTGAATATCTGGTCGGTCCTGGATTTACCAGGTCTAAAGCCAAAGTGTTATGTCCAGTAGGTTAGGTTAAGTTTGGTTAATTCGGCAGCCACGTTTAGCATAGCTAACTTGGGTCCCGTTGTGATACCACTTCCAAATTTTCGCAACAATTATTCCTTTTATGTTCGGTCAAAGCCAATCTCAAGCCATTTCGTTGCCCTGATGAAGGCATGGATGTTCCGCGAATTGCCTACTTATAGTCAAGCATTGCCCCCAAGTGTACGATGAGCAAACTTTTCATATCTCCGCTTCCCAAAAGCAGGCCAGTGACTTAGAAGATGCTCCGTGGTCTCCTAGTCGTCCTCATCATTGAAGATTCTACAAAAATCTTTGTAGGGAAATTTCAACCTTTTAGAGTGTTTACAAATCGGCCAGTGACCGGTTATTACAGCTCTGATGTTCCTCAGATGGACTCTACACTGGTTCAGTACAAATAGTGTCCTCTGTATATTCATGATAGGCCAAATTTTGTTTAGTCGCAGTGCAAGTAGGTTCTCTATAATTTTTTAGGGCTTATTCCACAATTGAGACCTAGTAATAACTACTCAATCAGCTCACGTTCGGATTCGTCGTTAAACAGTAGGTCCGGTTTAACTTGTACAAATGCGTGAAGCTCTCACATATATCATTTAAGGATTAAAATGAAGATATACGTTTTTTTAAAACTTTATCTAAACCGTTATCTATATCTTCATCTGCGATTTTCTGTAATGCTTAAACGCCAGCGTTAAAACTTTCCATAATTTTTGTATACCTATAAACAAACCACGAGGTCCTCCTCAAGATATTGCAGTCTTAACATTTAACAAATCTATCGTATTGTTCTTTCATTTCAGACCTGATAATTGGCTCATCTATGATACCCCCAAAGAAGCCGACGACACTAAGCTGCCTAAAATACCAGACCTTACAATGGATTTGCCACCATCGGCGGAGATTCCCAAACCGATACAAGAAAATATTTGGTTGTCTTTAGCTAAAATTAAAACTAGAATAGCCTTAAATACGTTAAAACATTCTAATCAAAGTTCCAACATGACGGAATTAAAGACATTGAACGGAACGTCCTCAACTGCAAAGACTACGAACGCAACTGCGGTCAAAACTAATTCAAACACTTCCAACGAAACAGGCGAAACGACAGCAACTCGACTGACGAGACTTACAAAAACAAGTACTAACGTTTTGAAGGACATAAAAACTACGGGAAACATGGAAACAACCACTGACTTGGGTAGTGAGATAATAAAGGGTATAACCGGTAAGACTGATACGATTCTTAACTTGACCCTTACGACGAACGACTAGACTATACCACAGGACTTATTGACTTTGAGTCGTTTTTAATAATTGTTATGACATTTTGGTGAACTTTAGGCTTTTGGTCTTCTGTTCTTTAGCTGCGTCTCTTTTTTGTTCTTACTTCTTACTGCTTTGCTATCTATCTATGTCACCCTTTCAATCGATTTTATGTTTCTTACTTGAGCACTAATATTGTAAGATTTATTTATTTATATTTATATATGTGTACTGTCTATAATTATAGCTTCTCATAGTTTAAGTTTAGTTTTAATAAGAAAAAACAATAAAATATATATTTATTCATATTTATTTATGTTATCCACATAATCACAAGGACTTTCACTTAGTTAAAATATTACCGACAAAAAAAGATTACGAGTTTGAATAAATTCATGATAAACTTTATTTGATATCTGAAATAATGTGGTTTGCAATTTGAATTTACCAAAAGAAAAGGCAGAAAGATATTCGCAATCGTGGTGAACATTTTAAATGTTTGTTTTTTTCAAGATAATGATGACTTAAGGCTTGGGTGACTGACTGCCCAAACGCTTAATGCTTGAAATTTAATATTTGGCATATAGGTTCCTTTTATGACATAGGAGCGCGCTATGACGGGATTTTAAGAAATTCGGATTGCAAGGGGGTAAAAAGAGCATTCATCTCGAAAATTGAAATGGCTGTACCTCATAAACAATTAGAGGTACCTAAAGGGTGTCCCAACAAGAGCGCAATTTTTAAATTTTTAATAAAACACAGATATTTTAATAAAATCGTGAAACTTTATTATATCGTAAAGTAGACAGAATGAGGTTATGTATGGAACAATATATCGTGCAGATGGCCGCCGCGGCTTTGCTGGCATGCACGCGATCTTTTAATGAAATTTTCAATGACCGTTTCGCATAAATGCTGCGGTATTCCATTAATGCAGCGTCCAATTTCCTCTTTTAAGGCTTGAGTCGTCGTCGGCTTATTCGCGTCATCGACTTCAAAAAACCCCAAAGAAAAAAATCTAATGGTGTTAAATCGCACGATCTAGGCGGCCAATTCTGATCTCCAAAACGCGAAATAACACGACCGGGAAATGACTGATGCAGCAATTTAATTGTTTCTCTGGCTGTATGACATGTGGCACCGTCTTGTTGAAACCACATGCCCTCCACATTCATTTCTTCAATTCGAGGCAAGATAAAACTGGTTATCATTTCACGATACCGAACACTATTGTTTGCGCTTGACCTGCCTCATTTTCATAAAAAAGGTCCAATGATTCCTCCAGCCCAAAAACCACACCACACAGTGACACGTTGAGGATGCATTTGCTTCTCGTGAATCACTCGAGGATTTTCCTCACCCCAAATGCGACAATTCTGCCTATTGACGAAGCCATCAAGATGGAAATGGGCCGCGTCACTGAAGATGATTTTAGCGGCAAAATCAGCATTTTCATGTTGTCTCTCCAATATTTGGAGAAACCAATTTCCTGAGATCGGTGTCGAATTGAGGTGGATGGAGTTTGAGCGACATCATCACGCACAGCTGCGAAATTTTCGGTCGATGGCGCGTTGTTGTCTTTACATCACAAACAGACCCAGTTTTGACAAATTTATCCATTAATCTCTTTACAGTTGACTCTTTTGGAGCATTATTGTGATCCCAAATTGATCGCAATTTGCGAACTGTAGCCGCAAAACTTTCACCGATTTCACAATGAGAATGCGTTGTTTATTCGTGTAGCGCTCCATTTTTACTAACCTCGTACCTTCTATTAGCAAACAATAACAATTGTTCAAATGTCAAACAATGACACTTCGAATGTTGCCAGATTTAAAAATTGCGTTCTTGTTGGGACACCCTTTACTAAGATGAGATTAGGTACGTTTGTTGTCCTACAAGAAACATTACTTATTTTTGTGGAAAAAGGCCAGTACATGGACCGCATTGAAATTTTAACAGTGTGGTACTGTAATTAAACAAAGGGGCATGGCACCGCCCACACAAACCGAAATGTCAATCGTTCATAACTCACGAGCTATTATATGTATGGAGATGAGATTTTCTACTTATGTTCCAGGTACAAAGATGATAACGTCTTGCTGGGAAATGCCCCTTTTGAATTAATCGTTATATCGGCAATATAAATGGATCGATTGTAAAATTGTATTCAATATTTTTATCTGAACAATTCCAAGACCACACGGCTATAGCCAGAGCCTTGAATTTTGGCAGGTACGTTCCTTCTGGGGGTTAAAAAGTGTCAAACAAGGACAAAAAGTACTAATGGCCTAGATCGGAAAGGTGAAGCTGAAACATTGAAATTTGGAATCGCTTAGTTCCGACTCAAGATTTGCAAAACAAAAAGGTTAAATACCAATGAAATACGAAAACCCTACGGGTAGGACGGCATATATCATTTGATAAGACCCAAAAGTGTAACACATAGAAGGAGTCACCTAAGACCCAAAGATTCTTTGAACCAAATGCGATTTATGACACGTTTGAGCCATGTCCGTATAGGAATGTCCGACTAATCGACTAATATCAATACACCCAATGCAATCGTGTTCAAATTCTCTATTTATTAAAGCTATAACAGGATAAAGTGTTGGAGAAAAAACTGGAAGTCTAGCCTCACCCCATCTGGTTCCTCCCGTACCCATCTGGTACCGCCCACTTTAGAAATCGACTATTAATATCAATACACCCAACGCTGTATTTAGTAAAGCTTTATCAGGATAAAGGTTTGGAGAACAAATCAGGAAGTCTAGCGACGGCCCTTCTGGTACTTTACATTCAAATGTACTATTCTGCCCACTTTAGAAATCAAGTAATAATACAGTATTTTTTGATACAAAAAAAATGTGCTTTTTAATACTATTAAAGTAGATTTTGGCACAATAAAACTAATTTCTGGTACAACGAAAGTACATTTTGGTACAATAAAAGTACTTATTTGTACAAAAAAGCAATTAGCTTAGGATTCAGTACGTAAATGTCTACCAACGCGGAGCATGTCACGATGAAATACCAGCGAACTGCCATCCAATCTTGAGTAAAACTATCGATCCGCGCCCTATGTTCGAATTTTTTTTCTCTCTTGAAATTTGTTTGCGTAATTATTCCAAATATTTGTCATCAAATTCTCCTCCGAATACATATTTTCTTGCGGGAAATAGTTTTCCTTTTTCGAAGTTCTTTAAGAATAAGAGAAAAATATCAAGGGAATCGAGAAACTAGGAGCAGAAAAAAGCCCTGGAATGTCAGTGTACAGCTCGTACAGTTTATGACTCATACGACGTCGTTATTCTCCATTGATGATGGGTTCATACAATTTAAGAAGTATTTTTTTCTAGAATACTGCCAGAACTGATTTATCCGCTTGTTTCATAACCCAGGATTCTGAACCATACATCAAGACAGGGAGAACCAGAATCTGTCATTAAATCGCTTGTCTAGTTCGTAGCAGTTTTTATTAGCAAGCAGGATTCTTCTCCGGATTTCGAGGCTGACATTATTTGTTTTTTTGATGGCGTAGCCTAGGTAGATAAAATTATCTACCATCTCGAAATTATAGTTATCAACGTTCACGCAGTTTCGCAAACGAGTAGATTCTTTGCTCGTTAAAACTAATAACTTCATTTTGTCCTCGTTGAACATTAGACCCATTTTTGCTGATTCCTTCTGTATACCTGAGAAGGCTGCAGTCACATCCCACCACTCGTATTTACTGCAGCTTTTCTTATTATCATCTCCATCACTATGTTGAAGAGATCACACGATAGGCCGTCGCCTTGTTTTAGGTCTCGTCTGGTACAGAATGGCTTCGTAAGGTACTTGCCAATGTTCACTGAAGACTTCGTGTCAGTCAGCGTCATTTCGCAAAGGCGTATGAGCTTCGCTGGAATAACAAATTCAGTCTGGCTTATCGGGCTGTCGGGGGCAGCTTTATAGTCGGCGAAAAGATGGTACGTTTCGATCTGTTTCACGTGCGCTGCCTTCTGGAATCAGCTGTTGCTGGAAGTGTTCTCTCCATATGTGCAGCACACTCTGCGTATCTGTGACCAGATTTCCATCCTTGTCCTTACAGGAGGGGAGGCCATTACCATAGCCATTTGCTCTTACTTTCTGGTAAAATTTTCGGGCCTCACCTCTATCCCTGTATTGCTCTAAATAAATAGCTGGGACCGGTCGTGGCATAGTGGTTAGAACACGCGACTACCATGCGGGAGATCACAGGTTCAACTCCTGGCTCCAGTCATCATAAAAGGA
The DNA here is from genome assembly GCA_964034835.1 of Muscina levida. Taxonomy (NCBI): domain Eukaryota; kingdom Metazoa; phylum Arthropoda; class Insecta; order Diptera; family Muscidae; genus Muscina; species Muscina levida. The sequence continues at coordinate 169,047,971 of OZ035880.1, read as the reverse complement.
AAACATTTCTTTCATTGTCGGCTCCCCTCGAATGTTGTCGACAGCAACTTCGCAGTATTAGTGTCGAGTCAATCGGTAATAGCTTCTCAAACAGTGACGTTCGCATTCGTCGATAAACAAGTAGGTGCCGTTAGTTGTGAATCTAAAAACAGAAAGCGTGGTAATTCACAACAACGCGAGAAGCTATCCCATACCTCATTCATGGGGTGTAAAGGGAAATTAATTTTTTTTAAGCTGTCTCGCCTGTTTTACTGTCTCCTCGTCCCGTTCCATAAAAGTCCGGGTTACAATTGACTATAGAGCAATTCCATATGAAAGCGATCACCTTTTGGACGACCCCTCTCCGATTTTAAAATAAATAGTCTCAATCGATTGACCTCATTGAAAGTTGTTTTAAAAAACTACTAAAGCGATCGCAACGAGTGATAGCTCGTTGGAAAGGTATTGAATCAGGCTTTAATTGAAAAATAAAATTTTCCTAATTTTTCTCAGAAATTTAGCTTTTTTCCCATGAAAATTAAATTTTCCGATTTTCCACAGAAGCTCCTAAATTTTCCGGCTAATTTTATTTTTTTTGGATTCCTCATAATTTTTGCTTTAAGAATCAGGTGACAATTTCTTTATTATTCCTCATAGAAATGTTGATGCAGATGCATTTAATGCTAAATTTGAATCAGTTCCATTACCATTATCCGTTCAAAAGTTACAGAATTAATTCCAAAAAAACAAAAAAGGAACCACCGTGCGATCTTGTGAAGGCAGGCAGACCATATTCACTACACACTCAACTTGGGGCTCTTAAAAAAAATTGATTTTTTCTTCATAAATGTATTTTTAACTGTAAAATAATTTTTAAAATGTATTTTTAATAATAAAATAAAATAATGTAAAATAATTAAAAATAATTCAATTATAAAAAATATAAAAACAATGAGAACAAGGTGGTCTCTTAAATGCTCTTCTCCTGTCCAAACAAGGAGTCGGGGCCCATTTTTTTATTGCTGATTCTTAAAGCAAAAATTATGAGGAATCCAAAAAAAATAAAATTAGCCGGAAAATTTAGGAGCTTCTGTGGAAAATCGGAAAATTTAATTTTCATGGGAAAATTTAATTTTCATGGGAAAAAAGGTAAATTTCTGAGAAAAATTAGGAAAATTTTATTTTTCAATTAAAGCCTGATTCAATACCTTTCCAACGAGCTATCGCTTTAGTAGTTTTTTTTAAAACAACTTTCAATGAGGTCCCTTATGAAGAATTCTTCAATTTTGTCACATGACAGTGGTGTACACCACCACTAAACCAGTCACTATAAAAAAAAAAAAAATATGTAGGTACATTATTTTTTGCTGGGCAATCGATTGAGACTATTTATTTTAAAATCGGAGAGGGGTCGTCCAAAAATTTGCCAATTTTGATCGTTTTCATATGGAATTGCTCTATAGCGTTGACCTATAAGCAGCATCCTGTATCTCAAACGCTATGCGACATTCTTTATCGTACCAGGATTCGTCTGAGCGCCGGTTTTCAAATCCCAGCACGGTTGTTGCGGCGGTTGCCATGGAATGCCAAATATGCTGCCACATAGCGTTGTGTCGTAGAAGTTGGGAGAGCTGGTTAGAGTAGGCAGTGGCTATCTCTGAGGTTTGCAGCTTCACGATGTCCAGCTTTCTTTGTCTTTGGTTACGTGCGTTTTTCGCTCTGCTCAATTTTGTGCGCACCTTGGCTGCAATCAGGTAATGAACTGAGCCAATATTAGCACCACGGATCAAACGCAAGTCAATGATACTAGATGCATGCCTGCCATCAAGTCGCCTTGTTTATTAAATTTTAAATTAATATGTTCAAAGCTTATCTTATTTTTATTTATGATTAAACGGGCTGCAAAACTGCATTAATGATCTGGTCACCTCATTGAATTTTTAATTATAAATTTACTGATGATACAAGTGCACTTTTATCATAAAGCTTTTGTTACAACAGTATATAACTTCAATAATAGTCAAAAATGATCAGTTAGCTGCAAAATTTTGATTTTATTTTATTGACGTTCTAATGTAACATTCGTGATTGACAATTTTTGGTATATAAACTTTATAATATTCTCTAATTTCGCAAATATATTTTTTTTGTTGATAACATTTATATCACGTCACGCAACGTCACGTCACGTTTCACAAAATAGGTTGTGCAAAGAAATTAAAAATGTTTTTGAAGTTCATCAAGTTTTAAAACAAATTTAAAATATTCCACATCATTTTTTTCTTCATTCACAAAACACAAACGATTTATAAATTGTTTATAATTTAAAAATTAAAAAGTCCGACTCAATTCGCACTAGTTTGTGTTTTTGTGAATAAAGAAACAAATTACTTCTATTTTTGTCACGTAACGTCACTCTCTATATGTGCTAATATTTAAGGACCATAAGTTAAGAGATTTCGTCTCTCTTACTAAATATAAGTATTTTTATTTCTCATCTCATTAAAACGTACGACCTGTCACGTATGTATGTGAATATGGAATTGCCCATATGTCTCAAACCTCTGGTCTTACGACCGAAAATCCTATCTCCAAACGTTTACGGTCCACAAGCAGGCAAATAATAATACATACATACATAGTAATTTCAGTTAAAAATCGTCTAAAGACTTAATCAATATCTTATACTGGGTGACAGTATTTATCAGTCAGTTTATCTGACTAAAATTTCTCTCCAGCTTTGGTAATAATAATGCTAATGATAGCATCAGTTAATAATATATATATTATGGTAAGATTTTAATTGCATTGGACCGATTTTTTTTCTTAACTAATGTATAATACAATAATATAACAAAATGTATTCGTTTACGTTAACTCGTTCTGTTTTTATCCCATCCTTGTATGGAAACAACGCACTGTGTGGCGACGGCGGTTAAAGCATTTGTCATAATGTTGTAATTCCCTAATAGTAAAATGGTCGATTTATTATAATATATTAAATACATATTTATTAAGTTAATTAGTTTATTTATCAAATATATTATGTATATAGTTTTAAAATTAAAATTTCAAGTAGTACCGCTTATGCAGTAGCGCCATCTACACTCGATTTCCCAACTGACTGTATAAAACACTTTCAACTCAACCCTGGTATAACAGTCGATCACCCTGTGAACTGTGAACAACCCTGTGCTATCTCATACACACAAAACAGCAGCAGCAGAAACAACAACAGCCGTACCGGTTCATATGTTTACCAATGCATTCCAAACTGTTGTTGTTGTCAAAAGCCAGGAAAAAAATCTTGGTGTTGTTTTTTTTTCTTCTGCTCTTGCTCTTGCTCTTGCTGTTGTTATTTTCGTTTCTGATGCTGATGCTGTTGTTGTGTGAGGGAGTGCATTTGTGATATATTTCGGCCATTGCTTAAGTTGCAGGCGAAAAAAGAAGTAGTAGAAAAAAAGTAAAACGCATCGCGACGTGAAAAAAATGATAGTCAAAAATTGTTGAAAACATGAAAATCTAATACCTTGGAATACTCAAGACAAGTGAAGCAGAGAATTTCTGCTGAAGAGAGCACCACCACGACGACCACAAGGGAGTGCAACGACGAATCGTAAGGAATTGAGGACAACTCGGGCAAGACCTTGGCTACGAACATGGTGGACCACAGCAGCCGCAGCAGTCATAGCTACATTGATTTGTCATCGTCTGACGATGAGGAAGAGGATGAATTCTCCATGGCTGAGAGTTCTGATTCGGAGTACGATGACGAAGATGAGACCAGAAAGTTGAGACAGCCGCAAAAGAACTCTACGTGTCAACAACAACGCCTAGGTCACAATGGCAATTGGGCTGTTGCTGGATCAGCATCGGCTGGAGGTAGTGGCGGCAGTGATCGTTTCACTAATCAATTGGATACGTATCGCGAGGAGAATGTAGCCAAGAAGCTAAGACAAAGAGAGGTAAGGATATTGAAATAGAACTTGCATGACTACTTTTAGGAAAATGTTGTCAACTGGTAGGATGGTGACGATGAATGCAGTTTCAATATCTATTTTGTTCTTGGGACACAAGAACGAAGACAATATATACGTGCGCATAATTGAGGTTGTGGGTATCGTCACCAAAATGGAGGATATTTCCTTATATATAATATAACCAAAGATGGCGGCCGGAAGTAGGACTCCCAGAAAACTAAGTTGTGAATTGAAAATGCCAAGGGGGCACCAAAGCTAAGATCTCTTCATATGCTGTTGGCCAAAGATGGCGGCCGGAAATATGCAGGGAAATACGACCTAATTATGTAGTTTTGACCATATGACATTTAATACCAAGGGAGTAGAGTTGTGCCCCAAAGAATTATGAGACAGTTATAGGTTTGTGTTTTCTGTAATAGTGGATCTGCATTCTGCCTTGAAGACCAAAACGATACTTGTTTAATTTTTTACTTAATCATACTTTATCTGCATTTTTCGAGCACAAGTTTTCCTTGGCATAATGAATAGTAATATCAGTTATGTCACAAGACGATTCAAAGATGCACATCTCTTTACTGACCATAATCAAGGATATGGGCACATGAACATGAAATATATAACTTACATGAGTAGAGGCGATACTTTAAGTTGTTAATTTAATTTTGCCGTTTAAAATTTTAAATTTGACAATATCGTTCATACGACAAAAAAGGTGACTGTAGTGAGTATAAAAACTACTGTGGAATAGACTTTGACCGATTGCGTATAAGGTGCTCTCTCGCATACTGTAAGAACGTCTAAAGCCAATTATGGAATACCTGATTGGACCTTACCAGTGTGGCTATAGGCCAGAAAAATCCACGACGGATCAGATATTTACACTTGCATATCCTGGAGAAAACCAATGAGAAGCAAATCGACACTTACCACCTCTTTGTTGATTACAAAGCTGCCTTCGATAGACCCATCAGGCATCGACTATACGAAGCCATGTTTGAGTTCGGTATCCCTGCCAAAATAATTCGTTTCTGCCGTTGTACCCTTACGAATACCAAATCCTTTGTGCGGATTGGCAAGGACCTGTCGGCGCCATTCGATAGGACGAGAAGTTTTTGACAGTGTGATAGTTTGTCATGCATACTGTTCAACATAGTGATGGAGAAGGTGCTAAGGAAAGCAGCGGTAAACATGTTTGGCACCATATTTAATAAAGCCACATGCTGCTCGCATATTGCAATGATATCGACATTATCGGTCGGACGATGCGAGAGGATCATGGAAAAAAACAAGAGTGGCATCATTGATATAAAACGGAAAATAGTGCTCGCCAACAGGTGTTATTTTGGGCTACGGGAGCACTTCATAAAAACCACCCTATCTCGAACCACTAAAGTCTAACTATGCAAGGTACTAATTTTGCCGGTCCTGTTGTATGCCTCCGTATCTTGGGTGCTTGCACAGGCGGACGTAGTTCATCTGGCGGTGTTTGAGAGAAAAATACTCCGCAAAATATATGGACCCATTTGCGTAAACGGCGAGTTCAGGATTCGGATAAACCATGAGCAGTACGATTTATACCACGACATTGATGTGGTCAAGCGAATCGAAGACTAGGCCATGTCGCAAAAGGTATTCTATCAAGACCTCGAAGGACGGCGCAAAAGAGGAAGATCGCGACTACGATGGAAGGACAAGGTGGACACTGACGCTGCGCCCAATATTGAAGCGAATAGGAATCTCTTATCATTTCGGCTTCTGACTTAGACACTAAGATATAAATATATATGTTGTCAAGTTGTTCTTAAGGCTAATAATAATAATAATTCATATGACTAATACGACTGGCTAGGCAGTACCTCATCTGATCAACCCAATCTTTTAGTACATTTTCGATTGTTTCGGGTCGAATCTTCTAAATCATGTTTTAATGCTTCAATTGTCTCTGGATGCTTTGCGTAATAATTATCCTTAATGGATCCCCAGAAAAATAATCTAAAGATCTAAAACTACAGTTAAAGTAATCCGTTATTCAAAATTAAAATTTTAAATGGTCCACCCTATATACAGGTAATAAGCAACCAATTAGCAATATAGGATTTCATAAAAACTTGACGTTTTACCTCTCTGGGGCAGGGGAAATAGTTGACCTATCTTATTCGAATTTCCGACATGTATTTTACATGTATTTTCCGCAAAAAAATCGTCCATACATTTCGCTGTCGCCGTATTCAACCTCTAAAGCGCTCTACATGAGCTCACCACAGACTCTACGCTAAAGTTCTCTCTCTTTCACAAACTGAACAGTATTCAGCTCTAAGCTCTATGGTAGGTATGGCAATATATTTTTATAACTAATTGGATTTCAAGATATTTGTCGGTCTGTCTATCCCCGCGATTATATTCAAAGCGGAGGTTGAGTTCGAAAATGAGCAAGATCGGTCGAAAGCTACTCGCACCTCCTATACAAATTGCCCGTTTTGGGTTCTGTCCCTGCGGTTACAGCCGTAGTTTAAGAGCTTTCGAGCTGCAATTTTGTATGCAAGCTTCAATTCTCTAAGCGAATATAGAGTTCTAATATGAGCAATACCTCCCATACAAATTGACCCTTTTTGTGGGTCTGTCCTGCGATCATTGCAGTTGGAATTTGTAATGCAAGCTTATATTCTCTAAGCGGTTATATTTTGAATTAAGCAATATAGGACAAAAACTCCGTCCACCGTAAGACAAAATTTAAAGGAAGTTAAAAAAAACCAAGATTCTAGAATCCACATCTAGAACTTGACGTCGGAGGCAAAAGCGAAAATTGTATATAAAATCATCTTTAAATTATTTTTCATTCTTGAAGTTGACCGGCACAACTTTTTCAATAGACCCAACCTACTGTCGACCAAATTTCATTAAAATCGGATCAAACGTTTAGACGTGATTAAGGCATACACATACAAACATTCACATTTTTAATATTATTAGTTATTTTTTATAGAAAAAGTGTGTTAGGTGAAAATTCAGATAGGGATTTATCGTAATAACAATCATTAGTAGATTCTTATTTATATTACATGTGTCATCTCCATGTGTATGAGCACAAAGCAGCCTTCTAGGATAGAGTAAGTCTACATTAATTAATAACATTATTTTCTGTTTTTCAGTACATGGGCAAATTGAGATTTCATCAGACATCGAAGCCATTATTTTCGTCAGTGCCAAAAAGGCTAAGTTTCTGCTTTAAAGACTTGGTGCCGGCCAACTTTTTACAGGGGTAAGTGACTGTCCTCAATATTGGTATATTTTATTAAAAAGCAATGCAATTTTAATAAACAATTTATATCCTTTGCAGCCATATGTTTATGGGATTATCGGCTTGCGGCCAATTTTTGTTAAGCTATAAAGTCTGCTCGGTCGATACTGGAGCAAATGTTAGCCATTACTCCTTTACCATGGGCTACAAATACACGTAAGTACATTTATTGTAAACAACTTATTTTAATTTGTATTTTAAAACCCTTTTTTTATCCCTGTTACAGATTATTCTTCTGGATCTATCAGCCGCATAAGCCATTGCGTGGCTTTTACAAATGTTTGCTGTTCGATGATCATGGCGTCGACAATGTCAAGGAGGTTAGCATAATACAGTGGAAGAGCAGTGACCCTCGTATATTGATTGTGCACGGTGCTTCCGAGGAAGAAAATGAAGACTCTTATATAACGTATATTAAAGTTCCTAAATTGGGCTGTTTAGAATGTAGGAAACAAAGAGACTCGGAGGAGGAAGAAGGCTGTAAGTGTAGTATTATAATTGATATGCCTTATAGCGCTTATTCAAATATATTTTTATCTCTTTAACAGATTTCCGCCGTCACATCCTCTGCCTAAAATGTAATTTAACTGTGCATACAAAATATTCAACGACTGAATCGGATTGTAAATTCGATCCGCATTTACACCTCATATGTCCGGAGCGTATTCTCGTAATATCGAATGGATTCTTTCACATGCTGCACATTGGCATTGAGCAACCGCCGCGAGAACAAACGCCACAACAACAGCAAACATGTGCAATATTAATGCAGCAACAACAACAGCAGCAGCAACAGAATGCTTTATCAGTGCTAATGTTGAAACCCATAGGGCCGCCGGGTGCCGCTACGCCCATAAACTTGCAAGACTTGCAACTACAGCAACGCAGCACTCCGCCGGTTTTGTTTACGCCCAACAATGATAATGATAACTTTAGCGTTGACAGCCAAACGACTAATAATTCGCAAAGTAATTTGGTTAATCGCATCATAGAGGACTTCCCTGACATCGAAACTGATTCTACACACTCGGGTAGTGGTATTGCAGTAGCGGCACCTCATCGAATGACGGCTAATGGCTTGAAGTCTCCAACAGCATTGTCTGTGGCCCCAGATTCACCCATTTCCCAGCTGTCGTTGGGTCGTAAATCATGTGAGGAATTGGTTTTCACTTGCAGCCCTACAACTTCTAGTCGCGTGAGTGCCATTACCAACACAGCATCGCCGTCATCCCCCGGCACGGCAACTGCACCTAAAACCAATTCACCTCTGTTACAAAAAGGCCCCAGACGTAGACATCGCATTGTTACGAAATCTTTTCGCAAAGGTGTTTCCATATTTTTCTCATCGTCAGGCATAACAACAACAACCCATACGTCCCCCAATTCAACGTCTTCAACCTCGGGCACCAGTGCATCCAGCAATGATCGCGCCTCAACTTATGAATTCTGTGAGGAAAATGAAAAATGCGAAAAGATATCCATATTCCGTAAACGTAGACTGGCCGAAAGAAAATACGAATTTTCCGAAGATAACTCAGAGAATATTATACCCTTCACTAAGACTAGAACGTCATCGACGAATACGTTTAGATCCTTTCTGAACAGCTCAACGACGGGCAGTCATTCACCCCGTCCCAGCTTGACGCATTTGCACAATTCACTGTCGCCCTATGCCTCGCCATCTTCATCGCCACATGCTCAAAATTCCAATATTGCAAATAGTCAATACGATCTATCTAGGCATTACGCTACACCCTCAGCATTATCTCCGCTACGTCATAGCTGCACTTCACCACTGGGCTTTCGTTCGCCGCCCTCAACTTCGGGTCTTATCACACCGGCTAATAGTGGAGGAGGCGGTGGCAGTGGTGGTAGTGCAAATGCTGGCGGCGGTGTCATGCGTTCTCCAAGTCGCCATTTGTTTAATAATAATTTCTACAACAATCACAAGTCACCGCCTCACAGTTTCTCGCAAACTTTATCACCTGCTACACAATACTTGCTGAGTTTTAAGCCTCATGGCACCCTCTCGCCACTGCAATTGTCCATTACAAAGCGAAGTCATTTGGAGCGAGGAGGCTCAATATCACCAAGTTATCAGCATCCATTTCTATCGCCACGACGAGATGAAATTCGAGCATTTGAGGTGCCTGTGCAAGCAGGAGCCATGTCTGAGAAGCCGGTGTGCACAAAGAGATTTCAACGACGCTATGTAGAAGAGGATGATGCTGCATCGGTTATAACAAGTGAAGAAGGTATGTTCTGTAAAAATGGAAACTTGAGTTCATATACTCAGCTTATTTTCTTATTTTTCAGATGACTGCATTTCACCCGGTTACCACACGCTGTTGCCCATGGAGGTGCATGGTTCATGCTATTCTGAAATGCAAATGATATCAAAGGCCTCATTTCAACAGTTGCGTTGCACTAGTGTGGTCATTGAACAACATTCCTTTGATATGGAAACCTTTACGTACTACGTCATCAGTACGTTGTGCCAAAAGAATCAGAAAACTTATGATTTCTTTTACGATTGGGCTTATGAATTGATCAATGTAGGTTATACAAATATTACATAACAACTATAGTCTTACTAACACAGATTCTCTTTTTAGGTTTGCCCTTTGTCCAACACCATATTCTGTTTGCTTATGGCTCATTTTTCGGCACGCGAAGAAGTTTCCTCCTGCCTGAATTGCTCTCGTAAGCTGAGCTGCGCATTTCACTGCCGTCAATTCGAGTGCCGTGTCCTCTTCAATTGGAATATGGTTTCAGGCGAATGGGACGTTTTGGACTTTGGCGAATTGCACGATTATAAATTACACAACATATTTGCCCGCAAAGGCTTGAAACGTTCACCACTCACTTTATCGCAACGAGCCAAAAAATTGGCTCGCGAAATGTCTCAGTCAACAGTGAACACATTGCCAGATTACACTAGCAATTTACGTGTACTGGACTCCAATATTAATAAATCGAAAAAGGCTATATCAGATATTGACAACATGATTGAATTCTATTTGAAAAGACCATCACGGTCGTCGGTGAATTGAGAAAGAAAGACAGATGCACTAAAAATATAATTGAATACCGCGATGCATCCCGTGCTGTATGTCGTAAACACGACATTTAACAGTCTATTTTTATACATTTCACGCTATAAATTAATTAAAAGATTTTATCTATCTATTAAAATACAATATCTTATGCTATCCAATCTACTACTAGAACTATTCCCAATCATATGCTACTCCTCCTCTTCCCCGTTTAAGGAAGCATTTTAATTTAAGTTATGGTTTTACAATTTTGTCTGTTTCTTTTGTTCTAATTTATAAATTGTTTTATTTTAGTTTTATTCTAAAGCTCTGCTCGAAATGGAGTACTACTATTTTAAATATTTATTTATCATTATTCTTTTAAGTTTTGTTTTAAATTTTGAGAAGAGTGAACTGCAATTATCATAATTAAGTTGATATTAAAAAATTTCTGTGAATTATTCTATTCAATATAAAAAATATACAACGAGTGAGATATTCCTATAATTTAAAACAAAAATAAAGCAATTGTGTTTGTAAATGATTTAAGAAGGAAATGGCTACACTGTTTAGTAAGTGGCAAATGTTAATGACTTGCAATGGGTTTAAAGTGGATGCAATGTGGGAATGTGATTCAGTTATCTATAACTTTATATGTTTTGTGAACGGTCTTAACGAAAAGGAGTAATTTAGGATACTAAATGTTGGTAAGCGGGCATATTGTTTTTTAAACACAGTACAACACATAATTTGGGACTCAATTCTGAGAACTGCACGTGAAAGTAGCCCTAAAAAGAAGAAGTTTTGCAGCATTCGTTTTATCAAGTTACATGCCTGAATAATTAAATATCGATTTGAAGTTAGTAAGTATCGTATAGGAGAATTTGTCACGTTTTAGTATTCACGTATAATTATTAGAGGTAATATTCCACGTAAATCATACGCCAAGGAGTACATCAGTTTTATTTTAACGGCTACAAAATATACCCAGTTCAAAATCATTTGATGAATGGAAAAGTGAAACTGTTGCTTATGTAGGAAAACGTTATATGAACAGATTAAAGGAATTGTAATTCTTAATTTTTTTAAATTTGTTTCAGCTAAATCCGACTAGTAGTTGCCGAGTTATATCAAACAAAAGAGCCCAAAACATGACAAATTCCCCTCTACAATACTTAGTAACTTCAAATCGATATTAAATTATTATGGCATGTAACTTGACAAAATGAATGATGCAGAACTTCTTCTTTTTGGGGCTACTTTCACGTGCAGTTCTCAGAATTGAGTCCCAAATCAATGAGCAGAAAAATGTTGTACTGTGTTATAGAATTATTAAAAAAAAATCATGATCTCATTACCACCACCACCTACACCAAACCGAAACGTACTTTTATATTACTAAATAGTACTTTTATTGTGCCAAAAGGCACTTTGATTGTGCCAAAAAGCACTTTTAGTGTATCAAAAAGTACATTTATTGTACCAGAAAGTAAATTTGTTGTACTAAAAGTACTTTAACTATACCGAAAAGTACTTTTATTGTACTAAATAGTGCTTTTACTGTATCAAAAGGTACATTTACTGTACCAGAAAGTAAATATTTTGCACTGAAAGTACTTTTACTATATCGAAAAGAATTTTTATTGTACTAAATAGCACTTTTATTGTGCCAAAAAGCATACTCTCTGTATGAGAAAGTGAATTTGTACTTAAAGTACTTTAAATGTAGAAAAATACCTTTTATTGCATCAAAAAGAACTTTTGTAGTATCCAAAAGTTTTGGAGGTGTTAGACCCCCTAGTATCTAAAGAGCAAATTCGTTTCATGAATTTTTAAGACGATTGAGCCAAGTCCGTCTGTCTGGTGGTCAGGATAATTCGAGTAAACCTTATGTGATCCTTATGAAAATTTTTCAGTATTAATATTTTCTAAAATTTAGTAATTAGATTGTAAATGGGCAAAATAGCCCACACACATACATCTTATTTGTAAGTACACTAAATTCAGTCTTGTTTTGCCATGTGCGCTGGGGAAAATTTAACTCAGGCATAAATATGGGCTACATCGGCGGAAACGTTCTGGTACTTTCCATACAAAATTACCTATTTTTAGAATATTAATATTTCTCCCCAAAATTTCTAAATGGACAACGGGATGATTATTAAATTTGGTCAATTTAATTATTTTGTAATATTAGAAAAAATCTTAAAAGCTTTGATTATGTTTCCAATTTTTCGGAAGTTGGTTAATTATTATATTAATTATTTAATTATTAATTAAATTTTTTAATCTTATATTTTCATATTTCTATATTTTTTATACTTCTATACTTTTAAATTTTTATATTTTTACATTTTATATTTTTATATTTATTTTTTTATATCTTTATATTTTTAAATTTTTATATTTTTATATTTCTATATTTCTATTTTTTTAATTTGTTTATATATTTGTATTTTTTTAAATTTTTTTATTTCCATATTTTTATATTTTTTATATTTTATTATTTTAAATATATTTATATTTTTATATATTTTATATTTTTATATATTTTATATTTTTATGTTTTTATATTTTTATATTTTTATATTTTTATATTTTTATATTATTATATTTTTATACTTTTATATTTGTATATTTTTACATTTTTATTTTTATATGTTTTTCGTTTTTATTTTACTATTTTTTTCTAATTTTATATTTTTATAATTTTGTATTTTTATATTTCTGTATTTTTATATTTTTGTATTTTTATATTTTGATAATTTTTATATATATATATTTTTATATTTTTATTTTTTTATATTTTTATATTTTCATATTTTTGTATTTTTATATTTTTATATTTTGATAATTCTTATATTTTTATATTTTTATATAGTTTTATATTTTTATTTTTTAATATTTTTATATTTTTATGTTTTTATATTTTTATATAGCTTTATATTTTTATATTTTTTTTTTAATACTTTTATATATTTTATATTTTTATATTTTTTTATTTTTATATTTTTATATTTTTATATTTTTATATTTTTATATTTTTATATTTTTAAAATTTTTTATTTTTATATAGTTTTATATTTAGATATTTTTATTTTTTAATGTTTTTATATGGTTTTATATTTTTATATTTTTATTTTTTAATATATTTATATATTTATATTTTTCATATTTTTATAGTTTTATATAGTTTTATATTTTTATTTTTTAATATTTTTATATTTTTATATATTTTTGTATATTTAAGTTTTATTTATTTTTGCATATTCGCTTAAGTTTTGCCGCTCAGAAAACAATTAAAAATTAGAACGTTATATTCCTGAGCGACGTCGCTCAGCCGCTCAGAAGTAACGCTAATGTGCGGCCATTTTCAACGGTATTTCATATGTTTCAATTTGGTGCCGATCATTGCATGGCCTCCGTCTTATACAAATAACTATTTAATATCTAACAAAAACCTTAACTTACCGAATCCAACGCGATATCTTAACAGGCAATACAGCTACATCCGTTGATAACATTTGAATTTTCAAATCATTAAACACAATTCATTTCAAACTGTAGCTTTAAATAACAGTTTGTTATTGTCATTCATCACACTAACACAATCGCGCATACACTAGACAAACTACCATTGAAAAAGCACTGCTGGACAAAACGGAACATGCACCACACTGAGATGGGCACAATGGCACTAACAACTTAAACAGCCGAATTTCATACAACATAACACGAATTACAACGAACAAATTTCTTTCTCTAATACAAAATCAGTAGACTAAATAATTGCACCAATTTCTGGTTGATTCCGACACTTTTAACACGTTAATCTAGAAATAGAACACGGACGCTTGAACAATGCAACCGTTTACAAGAAAATACCGACGTTTACTAACGATCATCATCAGCGAGGTTGCCACAGTGTTGGGTGGTTGTGTTTTATATTTTCTGTTTCAATCTTGTACAAATTGTGGATAACCCTTTGAAGACGGGTAAAACGAAATGAGAGGCAAGAATTTTAAATGAGTTTTTTACCTTCACTCTTAGAAGAGGGTGTATAGCATCTGATACGAGAAAAAAGTGTAACACATTATAAAAGACAAGATATACCCCTAGTATTTGTTTCAGGTCTCATTAAGACGATTGAGCCATGTCCGTCTGTCTGGCTGGCTGGTGGCAGCATAACCTTTATTGATCTTTATTAATAGTTACTTGTAATAATATTTTCTAAAATGTTTTTATGGGATTATAAAAAGCCAGAATAGCTCCATCCCTTCTGGCATTTACCTCCCATACAAAACTACCTATTATATGGAAATTAATATTTCTCACATAATTACCAAAATGATTGCTAGAGGACATTAGAATTTGGTTAGTTTAACAATCTTGTCAGAGTGGACAAATCCTCAGAAAATAAAAACCATTGCTGCACCATATCAACAATCGAATTCAACAATCGAATTCAACCTCAAGTTTTACATGCATATATTTGTTGTAACTACACTAAATTTAGTCATATTTTTTGAGCAATATGCACGCTTATTAAAATTTGAGACATGAATGCATAGCTATATGGGTATTTCCTAGCGTTGCGGACGCACGTTTTTTTCTTATTTTTTAGTTTTGGCGAAAAGTTGAAATATTTTGAAGATTATGTTTATATTAAAAAATGTAGATTTTGAACAGTACTATAATGTTCTTTCAATGAAACTTTTCTTAAAATGTTGTATTCAAAATTATGACTAACACAAAGTGCATTACGGACACACACAATTTTCCACAGTAACTTGAAGTGTCTATGAAAATTTGTAAACTTTAGCGAAATTTCTTATGTGATCAGTATATTCCTTTTTGTAAAATAAAGAAGACATGTTGAGGTTTAATAAACAACTTACTTCAAATTTAAAATACTTTAACCTTTATGCTACATTAATCTAAATGTGCGTTGCGAACACACGCATTGTTGTATGGAT
Source organism: Muscina levida (assembly GCA_964034835.1). Classification (NCBI taxonomy): domain Eukaryota; kingdom Metazoa; phylum Arthropoda; class Insecta; order Diptera; family Muscidae; genus Muscina; species Muscina levida. The sequence continues at coordinate 169,032,703 of OZ035880.1, read as the reverse complement.
AACACAGATCGACAAAAAAAACTAACATCTGGGAAATTATACTACTTTTCTTGAACGTGCTGATGAGCACTACAAGAATCTGTGTTTTAAATTTCCCAAAACCCCCAAAATCTTGAGTTACGGGAAAAAACCCGGTTTTTTTACTTTTACTTGACCTTATTTTAAGTTTTTCAGAGGATCTGGAAAGAAGAGACGTCCAATGATATATGTAGTTTGTTTTGTTAAAGTTAAAAAAATGTATGGGGACCTCTCTAAAGGTTGAAGATAGAGGGTTGATATGTTCTGAGAAACTGTTGGGCGTCGTTCATACATTTGACTCCTCTTAGGGCAGTAAGAGCGGTGGAAACAAATTTTATAAAAAATTGATATTTGTATGGTGAAGATGTGGTTAGGTATGTTTAGGAAACATGTGAGGAGGGATAAATGACTGAGGTCGGTCACACATCCGAACACTCTGAAGGCTTATGGGGAGATGGCGGGGCTTCTTGTGGCGAAAAGTTTCTCGTCAAAATCCGGGGGCTCCATTTTGATTAGAATTCAGATTACGATTTTGATAACCTCTCGGTCAAAGAAAAAATTATCCCTCTCTATTCTACATGCATATTTTATTTGTAAGTATACTGAAATCAGTTAAATTTTGTGTAAGGTAAATGGTTATTAAATGTTGACTTTCGAATAAAAATCGAAAACGTTGTGCCGCCCCAACTGGTACCTTCCACACAAATTATCCAATTTGACACTCCTCAAAGTTTTGAAATGCCTTTTCTTTAAATATTTTGTATTTATACGTACGGGAAGGTTTACCTTACCCTATATATTATAAATGATGATTTTTTTCAGATTTTTACCGAATTAATTAAAAACGTTTTTTCTTGATTCTTACCTAGTACAAAAAAATTCCCCCATAAAGTATGATCATATGCCGATATATATTAAATTTAACATTGTACATTTTTGACCGTAACCTTTTCTATAGTATGGTCATACGATCGAATGTCCTATCTCCACGCTTCACAAGCAAACATTTAATAATACATAAGTTATTTCATTTTAAAATTGGTAAATTTCAATAACTTGAGAGGTAAACGATATACTAAATACGGTGAGAGTATTTATCAGTCAGTTTACCTGAATGAAGTTTCCGTTGTGGTTAAACTCACATTTTTCATATATGAAATAACATTAAAAATATAAAATAAAAACCTATAATTTAATTTAACGGTCTCCTCAATCACATTACAATCGGCCTTATTCCAGTAGTCGTCGTCGACGCATAACGACGTCGTCTTGTGACGACGCTGTAAAATCGGTATTCTCGTAGTCGTTTTCGATAACTATCGGTTACTATTGACACAAATTTGGTATTCTGTAAGGAAATGTGACGACGACGTTGAATCGAAACGACTCTGAATCTGTCGTCACAGTTGTTAGTAACGACTTGAAACAATTTGAAAGAATAACTTTAGTTTTTGTAAATTTAAAAAAAGGTTTTGTTTAATGACGTCAAGAATAACAATGTCGAGTAACAAATAGGGGCTTGGAAACAAAATCCCTCATAGGTACAAAGATTTTGTCTAATTTTAAGGGGTAATGTGAGAAAATTGGTGAAGAAAGCTTAATTCCTTTGGAGCGCCTTTAAGAATCCATTGCGGTTGTAGTTACGAATGTGGTCTACTTTATTTGTAGCAAAAATGTTGATATGGGTTCCATCGACATATCCAAAAGGTGCAGTAAATCCTGTTTTGTTTAAAAAATTTAGTTTTTGCTTCCCATTTGTCATCTTCAGTTACTTCTAATTGTATACAAGGTGGACAAATCACCTTTAATGCATTCAGGGTTTCGACAGGAGTCTTGCAACTACTGGCTGCACTTACACTTATGTCATATGTCCTGAGTTCACTTTTCATTATAGGAACTATTTCTATAGGAACTATTACGTAATTAGATGATGCCTTATTAAGACGTAAGTAGTTCTCGAATCTAAAAAAAGTTGGAAGGCCGGCCAACAGGTAACCTCAAATTACGATTTTAACCGATGAACATACTCGTTATTTGGCAAGTTTAAGATATCGGATCATAGTCAAGGTATTTTCCTTTCCAGTATAAGATATTTCTTGCTTTCCTCATCGCTTGAATTTGATTCGGGCACAAAAATATTTCTTATAATACACAATAAAAATAAAAATGAATCAGCTGATGTACAAATGTTACATAAGCTGTTGTCATTTCTTTCATGTTATCGATTACCAGTCGACGTCGTCTCATGGTAGTTACAGAATACCGAAATAGCATTGATGTGACGAAGATGTTGAATCGAAGTGATGTTGACATAAAAACGACGACGATGTCGACGACGACTACGGGAATAGGGGTTAATATGTTAAACTGTTTCAATATTTGACAACCCTGTATTGGTAGTGTTAGAAGAAACATAATAACACCACAATGTGGCAACCACAACTTGAACGTTAGTTAATGTCGGTAATTTGTTACAATCGTTTGTGTTCCGCGTCCGTTCGCGTAAATTATATTAAAAATCATGTTAATTGACCCGGAATTTAAAGAAAAATAGTGAAATAATAAAAATTAATCGTCTGCAATTACCTGGGAATAGTTTTATTGTAGGAAATCTATTCGTTATCTGTAGAAATTTGTCATAAAAGTTGTTGGCACTCACAACCATAAACATTTGTGCAGGTTTTGTTGTGTTTCGTTAAGCAGTGCTTCTCAATGTGTGAGTGCCAGTGTGTGCGAGAGTGTGCGGGAGACGGGCAAAGTCATGTTAAATTCTTGCCGGCTATAGTTTGAAGACAGTTGTTTAGTTTTGTTTTGAACATTCGAGTGTCTTAAATGTCTACATATGCTGGTTGCTGCAGAGTTACGGTAAGTTTTTTCTTTGTTATTTTGATGATATGTATTGATAACACTATGCAACAATTTCAGGGTTATTGCCTCGGGGGTAAATGAAATCAATATCAAACGATAGCATTTGACCTCAGTAAGAAAATCTTAAACTCTATTTTGCTCCATTACATCACAATTTTATTTTACAGTGGTTTGAAATTTGATCTTTTTGGTCAAAAGTCGAATCGGAGAATACGAAAAATCATGTGTAAAAATGCATTTTGGGGACATATATTACAACTTTCCGGGGAATATTCCATTAAAGCATTTTAACCCTCTATATCCCATCCGTATGGAACATTTTGACAAAGTTGACTTTTAAGCTGTTTTTCAAAATTCGACCTAAAATGTCTCATATGTGTGGGAGCTAGAGGTTTAAAATGTTGTGATGACATATTCCCAACGGGGTATAGGAGATTTAGGTAGATTCCAGAAGAGATGTGGTAGATGTTTCGGTTCTCAGCGGTTTTGCCTACTGAAACAATATAATTCAAATAACAAAATTTAAATATCCTGCAGTTCGATAGTTATGGGGAGAAATATTAAATTTTCAAAAATAGGTTATTTTGTATTGGAGGTACCAGAGGGGTCTGGCCGATATAGTGGATATCCATTCCTGAGTCAAATTTCAATAAGCTTATATCTTGCTAAAAAAAACACTTTTTTCAAGGTACTTACCAAAAACATTTATGTAAATCTGTGAGGGCGAATTCGGTTATTTGTATGGGAGCTACCAGAATGGTATGGAAAATGTTTCGGTTTTATAAGTAGAAATAACAATTTTACTAAAATATGTCATTTTGAGTGTGAGGTACCAGAAGGGTGATAGCCAATAAAGTCCACATTCATTCCAGAGACAAATTTTCATAAGCGGACTTTTATGCAAAATATGACTGAATTGAGTGTACTATCAAAAAAGATATGCATGGCTGGATGGCTGGCTGGCTGGTCAGCAGGATAACTCGAGTAAACCTCAACGGATCGGTATGAAAATTTACCAGTATTAATATTTTTCAAAACGAAATTATGGGATTGTAAATGGGCTGAATAGACCCACACCTTCTGGTACCTACCATACAAAATTACCTATTTTTGGATAATTTATATTTCTTTCATAGTTACCAAACAGACGATTGTAGGATATTTAAATTTGGTCAGTTTATTTATCTTGCAAAATTAGACAAACCCTAAGAAAACCGAAATCTTTGTCATACCCCTTCTGGTACCTCCCATACAATTGACCTATTTGACCCTCATAGTTGTACATACATATCTTTTTTGTAAGTAAACTGAATTCACTCAAATTTTGCATATGATGTTTGCTTAAGAAAACTGGACTCAGGAATGAATATGAACTACATCGGTTCACGCCTTCTGGTACCACCCATACAAAATTACCTATTTTTGCAAATTTAATATTTCTCCCTTAACTTCCAAACGGACACTTGGAGGATAATGAAAATTGGTCGGTTAATTTATCTTGTGATAGGAAGCAAAACCTCAGAAAACCTTACTATTTGACGCACTTCTTCTGGTACCTCCCATACAAATGCCCGAATTCACCCTCATAGTCCTACATACATATCTTTTTTGTAAGTACACTGAATCAGGAATGAATATGGATTATATCGGATCACCCCTTCTGGTACCTCCCATACAAAATGACCTATTTTTGCAAATTTAATATTTCTCCCATAACTTCCAAACGGACACTTGGAGGATAATGAAAATTGGTCGGTTAATTTATCTTGTGATAAGAAGCAAAACCTAACAAAACATAACTATTTGACGCACCCCTTCTGGTACCTCCCATACAAAAGACCGAACTCACCGCCATAGCGGATCAACCTCTGGTACCTCCCATACAAAATTACCTTGTTTGGAAAATTAATATTTCTGCCATAATTTCTAAACCGGCACTTGGAGATAATCAAAATTGGTAATTAATTATCTTGTAATAGGAATTATTATTGGGTGATGGTATTTATCAGTCAGTTTACCTGACTGAAATTTCTGAACTGGTTCTCATATCAAATGATATATACCATCATCCCTAAGGGTGATGGAATAAAAATGTCTTCACAGTCAGTTGAGCTGTTTAGGTGTAGTTAACTAACAAATACTAGTACAAAAAAATGAAATATACTTTGTGTTTTTACAGCATTAGAACTTTAAATGGAAATTCAAGTTAGAAATATTGTTGGTTAGAATTTTTCTGTGTGAATAACAAAAATGTTGCAGACTTAAAGGGATTCCATAAGCAGTGATTATTCGATTTTTAGATTTTACTAAATGATCTTGCAAACCTTACTGTGCCTAGAAATTATTTGTACCGTGAGCTCAATGTGAAACAATCTAAATTTCGAAAACAGCTCCAGCTATTGTATCCAATTTTTTGAGCTGAATTAAAAATTTTTCATAACAACCTAGTATATAATATGGCTTCTTTCTCTTTTATCGCTAGATCCCTTCTGCATTCTTCTTCTTAAGGATTGAGAAGGTTGTAGAAACATCGTCCTTTCAGGCAAACCGTTAAATGTCTTCAGTATAGACATTGTATTATTTCAATCGATTTCAGATCAAAAATCACGCAACGACTGTAGCCATTATATAATTTCTCTTATAAAATATCTTTCTTACGAGCCTTTCCTCAGCTCGTCCCTCTGTTTCCGGGATAACATCATCAACCTTACATACTTAACGTTTTAATGCATTGCGTTCGCCAAAAAAATTTACCATATCCATACCATACCATATTTATCACATTTTTTTTTAATTTTAATGAATTTGGTTGTATTTAATTTTTTTTTCTTGTACAAGGTGGCGCAAAAGTAATCCTCCTATCAGAAAATGCTATAAATTTTGCGATTGGCCCCTAATGTTAGTTCTGTTTTGACATTTGTGTAGTAAACACATGCGAAATACACGTTAATAAACAATGTTACGCTACACTGCTCCAGAACGCAGAATATTGCTGACTATTTATTTGACCAATAATCGGTCGGTGACTTTGGCACAACGTGAATTTCGTCGCAGATTTCCTGGCTGTCCAACGCCTACTGGTGAAACACTGCGACGTTTAGCCGCTCGCCTCGAAGAGACTGGCACAACACGAGATGCTGCCAGGCGTGGCAGACCCCGCAGTAGCCGTTCTGCAGAGAATATTGGTGCTATAGCCGAGGATGTCATGGAAGTGCCGTCGACATCGACCAGACGACGTGCCACGCAAATGGGTATCAGTCGACGGTCTTTACAGCGAATTTTGGTACAAGATTTGAAGATGGTTCCGTACAAAGTCCAGACGGTGCATCAGCTGTTAGCTGCTGACCGCCAATCGCGTCTAACATACGCTCAAGCCATCCTTAATCACAACCAAGAGGAAGATGATTTTTCATCAAAAATAATCATGAGTGATGAGGCCCATTTCCATCTTAGCGGGTACGTAAATAAGCAAATTTTACGCTTCTGGGGCACTGAAAATCCGCGTGTAACCCACGAAGAGCCATTACACCCGCTCAAAGTCACTGTATGGTGTGCTGTTTTCGCTGGAGGAGTCATCGGACCTTTTTTCTTCGAAGACGTCGCGGGCCAAACGGTTACTGTGAATGGTGAGCGCTACAGAGCAATGATCAACGAGTTCTTTTTGCCGCAACTTAATGAATTGGGATTGGAAAACATGTGGTTCCAACAGGACGGTGCAACGGCACACACTTCACGTGCCACAACCGATATGCTGAAGGATGCATTTCCCGTGCGCCTAATCTCCCGTTTTGGCGATTTGCACTGGCCAGCAAGATCGCCTGATTTGACCGCTCCAGACTTCTTTTTGTGGGGCTTTTTGCAGTCGCGGGTTTATGTCAACAACCCTCAGACTCTTGCAGCTCTTAAAGACAATATCCGTCAAGAATGTGAATACCTATCGCCGGAAGTTTTGGCCAAAGTGATGGAAAGTGCCATAAAAAGGGCTCAAATGGCAATCAACTGTGGCGGCAGCCATTTACATGACATCATATTCTCGACTTGATGTAAAAAAAATTAAAAGACCAAATAATAATCCACAAGAAGAATCAAAGTTTTTCATTTTTTTTTAAATTACAGCCTAAAAACATCGGAAGTTTACTTTTGCGCCACCTTGTATTATTGTTATTGAAAAAAAAATAGTTATGTTTACTCTATGAATACATAGTCAGTTTTAGTTATCAGACCTTATCCGACTATCAAACTACATATTTATAAGATTATATTATAATATTATTATATATAATAGTGCTTTATAATACAAAATTACAAAGTTAATTCAATTCTCCTTTAGTTATGTTAGGGATGAAACTAATAAAAACTATTTGAGAAATTTAAAAAAAATGGTCATCGTTAAAACCTAACCATTTTGTTGCTTTGGTAAAAAATAAATTAATAAACGAAGGACACAGAAAATTTTTTGTAATTTTCTAACACATCTAAGGTTAAATACGCTTCTCCTCCAAAAAGGCGCTATTGCCCTTTCTTCTAATGCAAGCGACTTTAAGGGTACTCTAGTAAAGGATTTATTCATGTAGGTCGTTCGTCAATAGGTAGATTTTATTAAGGCTGTTAGTTAAGAAATTATATTGACTATATAAAGATTTTTTTTTATTTTCTTTAACGTTTCACTTAATGTTTGTAAGTGTTAACTCTAATTGGAGATCATGTTTTGACTACTAACCCTCATTACCAAATAAATTTTTTTCATTGATGAGGTCAAGTTCATTTTCGGTAGTGTAGCGATAAACGCTTATGGCCGTAAAAAAAGTTTTATGTATAGGGTGGGTCCTGTAAAATTTGGAATTCGATTTCGCTTTAATATAATAATAATTTATTTCAAAATTATGATTATTTTTTGTTAAAGCCTTTTATTGATATTTATAAATGAATCATAACATTGTTTAATTGCTTTCAGACTTGCGTTATAGTGCATCTTTCGATCTATTCAGTTTGTCGTTACATTATCGATTTTTTTTATTGTCTCGGCGGTCTGGATGTCTGATTGACACGATAACTCGAATATTCATCAAATAAAATTATATAGTCGAGCGCATGTCAACGTAGTATAACATATGAAAATTCAACTTTATTGAAAAAATTTTTTTGTGGAAGCAAACATCTGTCGATGCAACCCCTTCGATGTGAAACAGAATAAATTGGTTTGTTTTCGTTTAGTGCTTGAGCCCATGGGCTATGTTATGCCGACCTACGATCTGTAGTATACATTACTCATAGTGTTAACCGTCACTGATTCATATACAAAAAGGAACCAGCGCTTATTGTTCTCCAAATGAAGCTATGGGATTATAAATAGGCAGAATATCGCCAACCCTTCTGTCACCTTCAATACAAAATAATGGTATTTATGATTTATAATATTCACACCCTTTTTTTTACCCCTCATTTACGTCAGTTAACCTTTATGTCAAATTTCGAGGCTCTGGCTTAAGCTGTAATCATTTTTTTTTTTAAGGGACGTGGTGCCGCACTTTTCCCAACGAGACGTAATCCCCTTTGTACCAGCAACATATGTAGCATATGTGGGCGGTGCCACGTCCCTTTGTTTAATTATGTTTTTATGTAGCCTTTGATATAGAAACTACGCACAGTACCACACAGAGAAAATTGCATTACAATCGGCGTTTATATGTGATTGATATAACGATTTGTTAAATAGGGGAGTGGCATTGCTAGTACGACTTACATATGTACCAAATCTTTTATGATATATATTATATCTGTTTGAAATTCGAGCTGTGTGGATGGTGCCACGCTATTTTCACCCACTTGCAGTCCGAAATTCCAAAAATACCTTCTTACACTCCAAATTTCATGGTTCTAGGTTTAGCGTTTTGGTCTGTGGAGTAATCAGTCAGTCAGTCACGCAAGCCTTTTATATATATACATTAGGACGGCAGCGAAATGTATGGACTATTTTTGCGGAAATTTAAAAATGCTCCACCGGAATATTGTGCCACTTGATGTAAAAAATACATGACGGAAATTTGAGTAAAATCGGACAACTATGTCACGCATCCCAAAGATGTCAATGGCTAGGTCCTTTCGCCAGCTTGCTTCCAAATAGCCTGGTTATATCTCTACAATACCGTGAAATTTTCAGGACGATCCAACTATTATTATGGCTGTTATGAAGGTTTTTTTTTTAAATGGAGCGTGACACAGTCCACTTCTACCCTGACTGTTATTTATACTGCACCAACAACACATACCAAATATCAGTTTTATACCTCTTATAGTTCACGAGAGTTTATACAACGTTTTATACAACGTCCATTAATCCAATTCCACCCATTTTATGTTGGATCACGCTGCCAAATGCATCCAGACAAATGATCAATTCAATTGGAGACACAGTCCTCCAGATATTGTGGTTTCAAAAATAGGGTCCAATGTTTGGGCCCACGCACACTGGTACATCAAATATGGAGGTATCCTTTTTTCACCACCGACCACACAGCTACATTGTGTAGAAATGTCAAAAAGAACGGTCAAGCCGTTTTCAAGTCTATACGGTACTACTCCATGCAAACAAACAAAGACAAACTCATTTTCATATATATGTATATATATGTATATATATAACACGGGAGTTCAATAATAATATCCATAGGGGTGGGAGTATTGACCAGTCAGCTCACCTGAAATGAAAGCTAAGTTTTCTTGACAAAACTTTTTTAGAAATTTCTGTAGATTACGTTTTTGGGGGGAAAAATTGGACCCCCTGTTGAAAATGTGGCAACACAATTTATGAATTATACATCACAACCCTTCTCATAACAAAGCAAGCTTTGAATTCCCTTTTTTCCGTTATTCCGTTTAAATTCCGTGTGGATTATTGAAAAGAAATTTCTGTGTGAAATATAAAGGAAAAGAAAAATTATCAATATGAATATAATGCAAATTGACAAACTCGACGACAAAAATTATTTGACTTGGTGTATACAAATGAAAAGTGTGTTGATACATGCTGACTTATGGGGAGTTACGTGTGGAAGAGAGGTGAAACCTGAAGGGACAGGAGCTGCTGCGTATGAAACAAAAGATGAAAAAGCATTGGCTTCAATATTTCTCTGTGTGAGACCTACACAACTGAATCATCTAAAGTCGTGTACAACAGCAGCGCAAGCGTGGAACAAATTAAAGGAAATACACCAACCTAAAGGACCGGCGAGAAAAATTATGCTGTTTAAAAGATAATTGTACATGAAAATGCCTGAAGGTGGTAAAATTGTTGATCACGTCAATGACTTTCTCAGTACAATGGAGAATTTATGTGAAGTTGAAGTTCTATTGCCTGATGAAATATTAGTTATTTTGTTATTGTCAAGCCTGCCGAAAAGTTACGAGAACTTTGTTGTTGCAATTGAGTCGAGAGACAACTTGCCTTCGCTCACTTTGTTAAAAGTAAAGTTGTTAGAAGAAGGAGCAAGACAAAACGAAAATGAAAATGCAGCAACCGGAAGTGGTGCAGCAGAGACGCTGATGCAGACAAAAACAGATAAAAAACATCAAAGAAAATACAATGACAATCGTGGAGAAAGGAACAAAAACAAATACAGCGAGACGAACAACAAAAAATGTTATAACTGTGGTCAACCAGGACATTTCGCTGCTAAGTGCAAACAACCAAAGAGGGCAGATAGAAACTCCTGCTTTATGACACAGCTTATGGCTTTTAACAACAACAACAACAATGGTGGTAATAAGAATAGTTGGTGCATCGACAGTGGCGCAACTAGCCATTTTTGCTGTATGCGTGAGTTGTTTACGTCGTATGAAGAATGTGAAGAGAGAGTTTTGTTACCGAATAACATGTACGTGAAAGCAATTGGTCGCGGCGACGTAGATGTTGATGGTGTTAAAGTAACATTGAAAAACGTTTTGCATGTCACATCAATTCCTCATAATTTCATTTCCGTCGGGAAAGCAACAGATGGTGGAATGAGTGTAATTTTTAAAGACAATTACGTAAAGATAATTAACGAGGACAATAATTGTGTTTTGAAAGCGTTCAAAGAAAACGATTTGTTTATATATGAAAGTAAAGAGGCAAAACAAGACAATAAGTGCTACAGTGTGACGAAACGGAATGAGGAGGCGATAAAATAGCATAGTCGGTTCGGACATGTAAACTATAATTGTCTGAAGGACATGATAAACAAAAATTTAGTACGTGGTATTAAGTTGAAAAATATGCCGAATTCGTTAGAGTGTGCTTCGTGCGCTAAAGGTAAAATATGTGTTAAACCGTTTCCTCAATCATCGGAAAATCGTTCAGATGAACTTTTGCAAATAATTCACAGTGACGTGTGCGGCCCGATAAATAAAGTTTCTTTCGGTGGTTCAAGATTTTTCGTAACCTTTATAGACGATTACTCGAGATATATGACGGTTTATTTTCTGAAAACGAAAGACGAAGTATTTCAAGCTTTCAAAGACTATAAGGCCGAAGTTGAGAATCAAACGGGTAAAAAGATAAAATGCATAAGAACGGATAACGGTCGCGAGTACGTTCATAAAGACTTTGATGCATTTTTACGTGAGCACGGAATTAAGAGACAGTTAACGGTACCGTATACGCCGCAGCAAAACGGTATCGCTGAACGGGCAAACCGTACGTTGGTCGAGATGGCCAGAACCATGCTCATACATTCCGGTTTATCAGAATCGTTTTGGGCCGAAGCGGTAAAAACATCAACATATATCCGAAATCGTACTACGACAAAAATTCTTCGTGATAAAACTCCGTTTGAAATGTTAAACGGATTTAAACCATCTGAGTCATTTCAAGATATTTGGATCTAAGGCTGTTGTGCTTGATAAGACGTCGACAAAGAAATTTTCTCCAAAGGGTACCGAGTGTGTAATGATTGGTTATAGCGAGCAGAGTAAAGCCTACCGCCTGTACAACCCTAACAATCGAAAAGTAATTATAGGTAGAGACGTTGTATTTTTGGAAAATACTTTTGATGGAGATGAAGAATGCAATAATGGTACTGAAGTTCTTGTATGTGGTGATGATGGTGCAAATGCGGTGGAGAACGACGACGAAGTGGAGAAGGACGACGAAGGTCATCCAAATGAAGAAGATTTAACTATCTTCTACAACGAACCTGAGTTTCCACAACAATCAAATGATTTTCAACAACGAATCCATCAAGAGGCTGTCCATCAAGAAGCTGTTCACCAAGAAGTTGTTCATCAAGAAGCTGTCCATCAAGAAGGAGTTCAGCAAGAAGATTTTCATCAAAATATAATTGAACAACCAATCGCTAGAATAGGGCGGGGTAGACCCAGAATTCTGCGCGATGGTTCCAGAGGACGCCCAAGGAAATTATATAACGAACTACATGCTGTGGGTAAATGTGAAATTGAAGCACCAGAAAACGTTGAAGAAGCCATAAACGGTCCGTATGCTGGTGAATGGAAGAAATCAATGCAGATTGAGTACGATTCACTTATTAAAAATAAAACCTGGGAGCTAGAAGATTTGCCTGAAGGACAAGTAGCCATTGGATGTAAATGGGTCTATGCTGTCAAAAGAAACAAGGATGGCGGAATAGAAAAGCTGAAGTCTCGACTTGTCGCAAAAGGTTGCAGCCAACGCTATGGGATTAATTATGGTGAAACCTTTTCCCCAGTTGTCCGCTACGCAAATATAAGACTTGTAATTGGATTGGCAGTAGAATATGGTATTTATTTACATCAGCTGGACGTATCATCTGCGTATCTCAACGGCGATTTACATGATACTGTTTTTATGAAACAACCACCATGTTTTCAAGATACCAAAAATCCTAACAAGGTGCTGAAGCTTAAGAAGTCCCTCTACGGCTTGAAACAAAGTGGCCGTGAGTGGAATTCCAAATTAGATGGAGTATTAAAGAAAATGGGTTTCAGTGCTTGCATTAGTGACCCATGTATATACATTAAACAAGAAAATAAAGTTTACAATATAATTGTGGTCTACGTGGACGACTTAATAGTCGGCAGTACATCTTTGGCTGAGATAAATAACATTAAGAAGTCACTTGCAAAAGAATTTGAAATTGTCGATGGAGGTGAATTGTCTTATTTTCTTGGGATGGAGTTTAGTCGTGAAGGCGAGCTTGGTGCGATAACAATTTCTCAGAAGCAGTATATATTGGATGTGCTGGAGCAGTATGGTATGCAAGATTGCAAAGAAGTTTCAACTCCATTAGATCCGGGATTCCAGGTAAATTGTAAGGATGAGAGATGTAGAAGAGTAGATAAGTCGGAATACCAGTCGGCTATCGGAACTTTGATGTATTTGGCTTTATCTACACGTCCTGACATCATTTTATCGGTCACGAAATTATCTCAAATGAATTGCGATCCGCATTCGGAACATGAGGCTGCATATAAGCATATATTCCGGTATTTAAAGAAGACTGCAGATTATAAACTGCACTACAAGAAAACTGGTAAACCCATCGAATGTTTTGCGGATGCTGATTGGGCTGGAGACGCCAGCGACAGAAAATCATTTTCCGGTTACGTCTTTGTGGTAGCAGGTTGTGTTTTTGCTTGGTGTGCCAAAAAACAGAATGTGGTCTCGCTAAGTACCACTGAGGCGGAGTATATTGCGATATCATCGGCGGCGACAGAGGCGGTGTATGTTCGAAAAGTGTTAGCTGAATTGAATTTTCCTCACAATGGACCAGTCACAATCTACAACGATAATCAAAGCGCGCAATGTTTAGTGAGAAATCCGACGTACCACTCCAGAAGTAAACACATTGCAATTAAGTACCATCATATTCGAGATATGTACTCCAAGGGTGAGATCGAGGTCAAATATATGTCAACAAATGAGATGATGTCCGATATACTTACTAAAAACTTAAGTAAAGTAAAACATTGTAAATTTTCTAATTCCATGGGTCTATATTGAAATGAAATGTAACTATTTATGTAATGTATTTAAATATAATTAATTAATTTGTGTTGAGAAGGAGTGTTGAAAATGTGGCAACACAATTTATGAATTATACATCACAACCCTTCTCATAACAAAGCAAGCTTTGAATTCCCTTTTTTCCGTTTTTCTATGTTCATTTGTTTTTCTATGATACATACATATTTAGTTTTTATCTGACCGCGCAACTGAAAACTCCTTAATAAATATTATATTAGAACTCTGCAAATTGTGTGTCTTTTCCTTTAAACATTTAACACCCCCCTAATGTGTACTTCGAATCTGTAAAATAATTGTAATGTACAATACCCAAAAAATCACAGTGGATACTGATTCCACAAAAAAGTGTCCGCGTATTTCTATAGATTTTCTTTGATTCTTATAACGTAGAAAGATAATCTAAATAACGGTTAAACAAATTGAACCTTTTAAAATAACGTAAACCATTGTTTAAGCCCCCTCTTAGGCGCTAATAGGCCCTTACCTTACCATGATACTAAATTGTAAATAAATATATGCTCTGTTGTTGTTGTTTTTTTACATTTTGATTATTTTATTTATGTTTTTCTTTCTTTTTTTTGTTTTACCTAATGCATGACTCGTTTCTATATATATGTATGTATGTATATTATGTATAATATTAATTATAAGTTATTTTTACAAAATTAATATTTAGTAATTAATTAATTAATTTTAATGTTTTGTTTTTTTCTGCATGTTTTACCTACATATATATATTTCTTTATGTATATATATTTATAATAACATAACCTCACAATGAATTTAATGTTTGCCTTAGCTTTTCTTTATATATATGTATAGTATTTATATATAATATTATTTATAATTTATGTATTTTTTGTTTTTGTTTTTCTGTTTTACTTATTCTTTTCAAATTTTAAATAGTTTTTACATTTCATTTTTAACTTTTATTTGTTTGTGTGTGTGTTTTTTTTGTTTTAGTTCTATTATTAATTTATCATATTTTAAACTATAAACCTTCTGCTATAACATCTTCGTATATTTTGTACAACTAAAGCGATTGATTTTTGTTGGTTTTTAAAAAAGCTACAAAAATTTTTATAATTTTATGTTTAATTTACTTTCGTTTTCTTTTTTTTTTTTTTTAGAAAAATAACAAAAAACAAATAATATTATTTGTATATATATATATATATGTATATATAACATTTGTATAAAATTTTAACTTAAAACCATAGTAGTGTATGTAGTACATAGTAGTAGAAAAAAATAAACAATTACAGTAAACAAAAAACCTCCTAAGAAAATATAATAAATATGTATGTATGTAGTGTTGTTGTAGTATTTATCCCGTTTGATTTTGAGTAAATTACAAAATTATGGAACTATTACATTTTTTTTCATCGTTTGGAAAATTTACACAAAAAAGTTCTGTTTGGTTTGTTTTTAGGTTTTTATAAAAATGAAAAAAAAATACATCACAAAATGTTTGTTTGTATATTGTATAGAAATCTTGTGGTTGTTGCTGTGCTATGTTGTTGTTAGCTTAACACAATAGCTTTTGGTTACTAAGCAGCTAATTTAAAGAACCGCCGCCGTCCGCCCCCTATAGCCTAAACCTTAACAGCTGTCTGAACACTTTTTTTATTTATTTATTTACTTTAGTAACTGTCGCTTGTGTGGGGTCAGGGGGGCGTGGCCGTTTTTGTTTTAACGTCTGTAGTAGTTGTAGTACTCGTAGGTTTGTGTACATTTGTGTTTTTTTTTCTGAACAATTATTTTGTTGTTGTTGTATTATTGCAATTAAGTTCGAATTGTTGCATCTTTTCCAGTTTCTTCGTTTAAATGTCCAATTTTTTTCTTTAGCATTTTGCGTTTGGTTGTTTTGCTGCTACTGCTGCAGCTGTTGCTGCTGCTGTGAGTCTTGTATTATTTCACTTTCCTCTGCGACAGCTCGGTATGACCATTAACGCCATTGGCTACCACGGCGCCATTCTTGCGCCCACTGTAACCATTCAGAGACGTCGCACTGCTGCTGCCCACTGAGCCATTTGTCAAGCCATTGATCTTACCATTGGCATGACCATTCATTAGCTTCTCAGAGCCATCGGCATGACCATTGCCCAGTAGTGTCTCTTTCTCGTGTTTCTCGGCACGCTGCAAAAAGAACATTAGTAAGTTCTTATATTGCTACATATGTTAATGTACATAGATACATCATATATGTTAATAACAACAAATATCGCACATTCATGCACACATTGAGAAAGTTATTAGAGAAAAATTTCAAGTTTACAAACAAAAGATCAGGTGTTTTTTTTTTGTATGCAGAGTTTGGCATTGGAGAGATATGGTGGTGGTGGTTGGGATTCGATGATGATAGAGTTTGCGAGTTTGATTGGGCATTTTCGTTTGTTTTTTTGTTTTTCGTGGTTGGTAGTCGCGGCACCCGGCAGACAGTTTGTCACAAATGGAGGAAGAGTACATAGAAAGTAAAATTGATATTGGTTTAGCGATTAATGACGTTTGAGTTACATTAATTTAGCAAAAAAAAAATAGCAACTAATAAAGAATGAACTAAGAATGAAAGTAGCCGAAATAAGAAGCGATATATGTTGTATGAATTCTGTTTTTAAGACAACAAATGAATATGATGTAAAAAAGAATATTTGCATTATTTTATAAGAGCGAAATATATTATTTAAGCATTATGAGAGAACATGAGATGAAAACATTGAAAATGGTAATGAGACAAATGGGGTTCGAGAAAATTAGAGACATCACATTTGTCTTGTTAAAAAATCTAAAATGATTTTCTTACGGAAAATGGTTATATCTGATTGGATCAGATTAGATCAGTGCTTATCTAATTATATCCAAAAAGTATTTAATAGGGTAGAGTGTTTATTTTCTCTTACCGTATTTCAGTTAGCGATCAGGACGGCACAATGTGAAACTTTGACAGTTTGTTCATTTTGTAACATAAATTTGGAGTTGCTTTTATACATAACACAGTACAACATTTTTCAGCTCATTGAATTGGGACTCAATTCTGAGAACTGCATGTGAAAGTAGCGATACTTACTAACTTCAAATCGATATTTAATTATTATGGCATGTAACTTGATAAAACGAATGATGCAGAACTTCTTCATTTTGGCGGTACTTTCACTCGCTGTTCTCAGAATTGAGTCCCAAAAAATCATGTGTTGTACTGCCAAGTCAGCACAAAAGTGTATACTGCATATGGGCAAGGCCACGAAAAATTAAACCACATAGATTTTTTTTTCTGTCACAAGGTCCAAATTTTTTTTATATTTGAAATGTCTAATATGTATAGAATAAGGCAGCAATGTATGCCAGTGCAAAATTTGTGTCTGCTTTGACATTTTACATCCTTTTCATAAGTGGCACGTGCAAGGTGTTTTTGGAAAATATACCAATGTCGGCGAAAAAGGTAAATTTTGTTGTAATTTTTTTATACTTTAGACAGATGATTACTTTTTTTTGATAGAATACAAATTAAACTATTGATTAGCAAGAAAATTTGTGTACAAAGCTTGGTTTTTGGACCAATTACGGCTTAAAGTAATCAGCCGCAAATAAATGGTGACGTTACTGACAAATTTTTATAAAATGTTTTTTTATGCATTAACTAATTAGCAAAGAGGTTGGATGAGCTGATTTTTTTTAATTAATGCTTAAATGAAGCATTATTAGCACATAGCAGGGTATTTTTGCAAAAAAAGATTGTGTGACGTTACTGACGTATTATATTAATTTTACTTTTTTACTTTTTTGCTTATCAATTTGGTATATAATTGCTCGACTTCGATTCCTGGTGCACAAACAGACAAGCGTTATGTTAAAAAGCTAAAAGAAAGCAACAAATACGACGAGTACAGAAGGAAAAAGCTCGTCACCGCATAGTAAACTGTGCACGGGAATTCGTTGAGGCGTTCCAATATACACAATCGCAAATATTAGTTGCGGAAGCTGCTGAAGAAGAGTATAACAAATAAACACCATTTTGGATACGGCCACAATTTTCGCAAACGCAAAAAACATTCGTGACATTCCGTCTTCCCACCAAATCCGTACCATTGGGGACGAAATAGCAGCTCAGCAGGGATACAATTAAAATTGCTTATTTTTGTGATATTTTATGTATATTTACGTTAAAAAAAACTTCAACTGAAGCGATGCTTTAATTTTGCAAAATTAACAAGTCTGAATTAATAAAGACTTTTGTTTTTTTCCGATAATAATGTGTTTTTATTTTACAGTGTCCTGGCTTTAGTTCAAAATACTGACGCAAAATTTTAATCACCATTTAGGAAGAAATTTCACAATTTTTTTGCAAAAAAAAAAAACAAAAACAGAAGTTAATTCGACATTTTTCGTACTAAATAGCCGCTAAGACTGAAAAGTAGGAACAATTTACAAATTTTAATTTTAATGATGCAAAACTGATCAGAAACCAATTTCAACCCTCAAGCTATACACATTATTGAAGATATAATTTATTTAACTAATACTCTATCATACAAAATCAGCTCTAAAGGTCAAGCCCGATTTACTACAATTTTTTTTTTATGAGTGTGGTTTAGTCTTAATTTCTCCCCGGGTTGCATCTTAAAACTCCTCTACGATGATTTTTTTGGTCGTTTAGGGTCGCTCTATTAACCCAAAAGAAAAAAGATCTGAAAATCCTACCGAAATTCGTACGTGTGACGTTACTGACATTTTTGTGTGACGTTACTGACACTGCTTTTATGGCGATTACGTGATTAAAACATAAAATTGAAGCCCACCTTTTGGATAAAAATCATTTTTCAGCCTTCCTTTTTTAAATACTGGTCAATTATAAACATAAACTCTTTTCAATTCGCTAATTTTTACACAAACGTTCAGTAACCTCAAAACACACTTCCGGTGACGTTACTGACGGCTTAAATTGGTCATAACTTCACAACAAAACGAGATACAGCAAAATTGTCTACGTATGAAACAACAGTTATGACGAGAACTTTAATATGCCGCTCTCAAGTTGGGAGAAATAATAGTATCTAGTAAAGATATTGACCAAAATATGTATACGAACGTGACGTTACTGACGGTGGCCTTGCCCATATGCTTTACGTTATTCTCTTTGAACAAAAATTTTTTGATGCAAAATAATTTTGTAAAATTTATATAATATCCCGTTGGGGATGTAAAGTGAATCCTGCATCTCAAGCCAATTTACAACCTCCTTCGTGGTGGCATCTGGACAACGTTGGTAGTGTTACTTTTTTTTACCAGTAATAGCGACAAACCCTGATGGTTGCGGTAGCCACCCGCCTTTAGGACTTTTACCGGCTGTGAAAACACGAAAAAGAAAAAGTAACAAGCGGAACCCCCCAAATGTTGACGATCCCGCAAACGTAATAAGGAACATGATTTAAGGATATGCACCTGATATGTTCGGACTCTCTATAGAGAAGGTGCCACTATCCGAATGGCGGATGTCCTCAGCAAATATAAGCCTGACATCAACGCCATCCAGAAGATGAGATGGACAGAACAAGGATGCTTGCCACGTAATAATTGCGACATCTATAACAGCTGTCATGCGGAAAAGCACTAATTTGTATGAGGATTTGTAGTTGACGAGAGACTCAAACATTTCGTCTCGCGATTCAATCCTGTTAGTAATCGAATAGCCACAATCCGCATCAAGGCGAAATATTTATACATCACGCTGATTTGTGCTCATGTCCCGACTAAAGATAAAGACACTGACATTAAAGATGCATTGTACGAGCGCCTAGAGGAAACATACGACCGCTACCCGGACCATGGCATTAAAATCGTTCTGGGAGATTTTAATTCAAAAATAGGTAGGGACATTCTTGGTTCATCTATCGGTAAATTCAGCCTGCATACCGACACGTCAGACGACGAGATTAGGCTGGTTTACTTAGCAGCGTGAAGGAATATGGTAGTGAGTGGAATCAGATTCCAGCACAAAGATATTTACAAGACAACTGGAAATCTCCCGAACAAAATACCAAAAATCAAACTGATCATGTGGTAATTGATGGCAGGCATGCATCTAGTATCATGGACGTGCGTGTGCACATAACCAAACACAAAGATAGCTGGACAACGCGAGAGTTGCAAACTCCAGAGATAGCCACTGCCTACTCCAACCAGCTCTTCCAACTACTACGACACAACGTCTCTACTTCTGACGTTCCCGGTACACAGTGACGGCATATTGCACATTCCATGGCAAGCGCCGCGTCTAAGGAACAGGATGCTGTTTATATGCAAATGCTGCAGCCAATTGTAACCCGGGAACAAACAAAGAGTAAAACAGGCGAGGCAGCTATGTAAGCGAAAACAACGTCAGATGAAGGAACTGGAGAACAAGGATATAGAGCGACGCAGGGATAGAGGTGTGACCCGAAAATTTTACCAGAGAGCAAAAGCAAAACGTACTGTAGCGTAAACGTAGAGAGCGTGGGCTCTCTTCCTGCAAGGACAAGAATGGAAATCTGGTTACAGATACGCAGAGTGTGCTGCAGATTCCAGCAACTGCTGGTTCTTGACGGCTTAGATTACCGGCCACCAACTCAAGCCAAGGTAAGAAGAGCTATATCGCGACTGAAAGATAGTAAAGCTGCCGGAGCCGACGGACATCCCGCAGAGCTCTTCAAGTCCGGTGGCGTGGATAACGAGCATGCACCAGCTCCTACGGACAGTTTGACTTAACGAGTGCATGCCTGATGATTGCAATCTAAGTGTATTAAGTACTGTGCTGAAAACAGGTGATCCAAGTGTGTGCTCCAACTACCGTGGGATCAGCCTTTAACCCATCGCATAAAAGGTCCTGTCGAGTGTGCTATGTGAAAGACTAAAGCCAGTGTTATCCAACCTGATCGGACCTTATCAGTGTGGCTTTAGAGCTGGTAAATCAACAACTGACCAGATATTCACACTTCGGCAAATCCTGGAGAAGACCCAAGAGAAACAAATCGACACGTATCATCTTTTCGTCGACTATAAAGCAGCCTTCGACAGCCCGATACGGCAGAAATTACTCTAAGCCATGGCTAAGTTTGGTATTCCAGCGAAGTTGATACGCCTTTGCGGACTGTCACGAAGTCTTTAGTAAAGAATGGCAAGGACCTTTCGGAGCCATTCTATACCAGACGAGGCCTAAAATTAGGCGACGGCCTATCGTGTGACCTCTTCAACATAGTAATGGAGTTGATAACCAACCAAAGCCACATGGTACTCGCGTACGCTGATGAGGAATTGCGGGATGTGACTGCAACCTTCTCAGGTATACACAAGGAGTCAGCGAAAATGGGTCTAATGGTGAACGAGAACAAAACGAAGTAATAAGTTTCAATGAACAAAGAAATCTACCCGTTTGAGAAACTGCGTGAACGTTGAGAACTGCAATTTCGAGTTGGTATATAATTTAATCTACCTAGGCTCCGCCATCAACAAAGATAATAATGTCAGCCTCGAAATCCGGGGAAGAATCCTGCTTGCTAATAAATGCAAGCGAAGTAATGACAGAGCCCTCTCTCGACGAAAAAAAATCCAGCTATTCCAGATACTGGTTCCAGCTATCTTAAAGTATGGTTTAGAATCCTGGGTTATGGTTCAAAACCGTCAGCCGGTTTTAACAAAATATCGATTTTCGAATAACCGGTTTAACCGGTTTTTTGAGGTCGGTTTTTTCGGTTTTGACGGTTTTTTGAAAATATGAAAATCACAGCATAACAACATATAATATGCTCAATGCTTGCTGTAAAGTCACATTTAAAGATCATTTTCTGACATTTCACGATGTAAGGGTGAAAAAACAGCTAAGGAGTGCAGATATTTCATTGAATACATCTGATATCGAAGATGCACTAAAACATAAAGAAACATAGATGGTCGGACTTTTTTAGGTCCCTGTTCACACAGTGATTTGAAAACAAAGTGATTAGTAAAAGTTGGAGATATTGATTTTTGTCTTAGAGCACCCTAATTATAATATCATTTTCAGACTTTTCTTGAAATAAGGACACGTAAGGAGTCGATAAGAATATTCAATTCAATGACAACACCTGGTATCGAAAAAGCACTAAAACGATAAAAAAAACATTGTGTTTAAGGACCTATTTCAAACTTAATTTAAGGTTAAACTGAAAATTTCACCTGAGGAATATATTAGGAGACGTATAAATAATTTTATGAATGGCTGTATTTAATAAAAACCAGATTATTAGTACGATAATATAAACAATACGTTGTTTTTAACATTTTAAAATTAAATTTGTAATAATAGAACACTTTTTATTACTTTTGTGCACAATTGAAAAACCCGAAAAAACCGGTTAACCCGGTTTTTTCTTAATTTAGTATTCGAAAACCGAGTTTTTGGAATAATGTAAATTTCGAGTAAAACCGAAACCGGTTTTTCGAAAAAGTCGAATGTTTGTATACTCTAGTTATGACACAAACGGATGAATTGGTTCGAGAAAAAAATACTCCATAAAATATATGCGCCCATCATCGTTAACGAGGAGCATCGGCGTATGAATCATGAGCTGTACGAGCTGTACACTGACATTGACGTGGTCAGACGCATTAAGGTGCAGCGGTTGCGTTGGCTAGGTCTTGTTGTATGTATGGACGAAAATGCTCCAGCTCGAAAAGTCTTGGACAATGAACTCGATGGACGGCACAGAAGAGGGCGACCAAAATTCCGTTGGAAAGACCAGGTTACTGAGGGGCTTATAATATTTTTCTACGTGCGTTATATAATCCAATAGGATTGCAAAGAAGTGCCAGCTAAGTAAGTAAGTAAAAAACGTAAATATTCGACCCCCAAAGTTAGGGGTTATGAATCTGACGTGAATGGGATAAACAGACTTTAGATTCGGTTTTAGCGACCCCAAATATATAAAGAAGTTATGGTCCGCCCATGATCTAGAGAAACGCCGGGACACGTATAACTTTCTGTAGACCGATAAGCCGATATGTGAAAAAACTGACGTGAATGGGATAAACAGACTTTAAATTCGGTTTCAGCGACCCCAAATATATAAGGAAGTTATGGCCCGTCCTGATCAAGCGAAACGCCAGGACACGTATAACTTTCTGTAGACCGATACAACTTTTCCCTGTAAGCAGAATCCCGGCCGATTTGTTATGTCGCATAGTGTAATATTTGATCTAATGTCTATCTACAATCATCTTGTAGAATATTTATTTGCAAATAGTATATTAATTTACTGTTTAAAAAGTCCTATCAATTTTCTCTGATGCTTCCAATGACAGATAAAATTTAAGAGAATATAACTGCTTAACAAAGAGAAAAAAACAGAGAGTTAAAAACAACATTTAGTTGTAAGAGATCACCACCTTCTCTCGCTCTCTGAGTTATCTCTCCAGCCTCCCCATGACTGTGAGTCCAGTTGAAGCAACACACGATCGCAGCCTCATACGGTAATTAACGAAATCCAAATAACACTAACGACGACACACAACTGTTGTGGCTGGGGGAGCTGCGTAGAGCAGAAAGGCATTACGGACATTATGTAATTCTTTTTGTTTTATGTTAATACATTTTTTTCGTCTTGTGTCTTATAGCTTATGGGTGCTGCTATTGACTACCCCAAGAGTATGAACGAACGTCCAGTGGCGGCCATCTATGAGCTGAATATTTTATTTATGATATTCGGTGGTATGGTGGATAATTTTATTTTTTTACAATTTTTTTTTGTTAAACTTTCACTTGTTTTATTGCTCAATGGGATGACGATGGACTACAATGATGATAATGATGATGATTACTATTACGACGGCCAAGACGACAGCGACGACGTTGATGACTATGACTATCCAAAACAGAAAAAAAGCAAGAGTATAAAAGACCCACAAATCAAAATGCTCACCAAATAGGCGAACAAGAAAAAAACCAGTGGGTCTTTGAACATTAAGAAAGACCAAACGACCGACTGATCGACCAAACACCACCTGCTCCCCCCACCCGCCTTGTCCTATAGCTAAGATTTCAACAACGCTTGACGAGGCAGCAGCGCAACTGCAAAGATCTTAAGAAATATGCGCTTGTCTGGTTTTTGTTGCAATAGCTGCTGCAATCAACCAACAACGAGTTAGGTGAGTTATGTCTATGGAGCGCGCAGGCGCCGCAGCCACCAATAGAAGGAAATCTGGCACAAAACATAAAACGAGAGCTACCTGCAACTAACCCAGAGACCCATATAGCCATTGATGGTAAACATAAAAGACCTTTAAATGAAAGTAAACAATTTACTATGTATTTGTTTATTCATTGTGTTGGTTTTCAAATATTACGAATATTTGCCAGAAATGCATTTCATTTTTGTGGTCATCGTTCAGGCAACAGGGTTAGGTTAGCCATGATCATGAAGATCGTCATCATTATCATCATTGTCGTTGTTGACTAAATAAATAACGCATGGTCTTGTCTTGTATGTTGACACACACACACACACGAATGGACGGGCCAAGTTTTACAAATCAATGTCATATATTGCCCATACTCTCCCAGTCCGGCTATTTGGGTTTACGATTATTCATTACCATGGTAACTTTTTTTTTATTGTGTAGTATGTATTTAATTTTGTGCTGCTTTTCTTTTTGATCCCAGCTTTTGAAAAGGCGCAGTAGTCAGCGCTTTGGTAACGTCCCCTCGCTCGATGAGTGACATACCTAACTGCGATAGTTGATTTCGTGGTGTCTTCGTGTTGCCAAAACAATTATGACCTTATTTGATATTGGTGTTTAGACCATTTGCAAGGTTTACACACTTTTCATTTCATTATCACATTAAGATAGATATTTGAAAGCGGTGACGAGATGCGTCAACGATTTTTTGTAAGTTGAAAAGTTTGATGTGAGAAATATTTAGTTGAATGGGGGGAAATTGGAGGGCTATTGGGGAATATGTATATAATTTTCCCATGAATGATAAAAGGAATGTCAATAGAAACAGCTTCTTGCATTGAGAGTGAGAAGATAACACGATGCTATATATAGATCTGTGTTATTAAGATATGGCTAAAAACTTATATTGACCCAAAGCTATTGACTTTTTTAAAAAATCGTTTTTATTTTCTTTTACTATTTCAAAATCTTTATCTTTTTGAAAAAATTCCGAAAATAATGCAAATACATAAAAAATGTCCCAAGAGAGACATAATGAAAATGAAAAACCACATAAATGAAAAACAATGCATGAAAATGGGCAAAGGGAACTAAAAAAAGTAATAAATGCATAGGTAAAGCTCCATAGAAATAGAAAGATGAAACAAAAGAGAAATCGATATAAAACTTAACATACCGATCTGCGTCCCTTGTAGGCTTGTTTGTAGAATTCATTGAACAGGAAGAAGAACATAACGGCATGCATGCCAATCCACCACACGAAAGCTTTGGGGTAATCGCAATCGATGAACAACAATTGGAAGGCATGGACCATAATAGCAATAAATTGAACCTGAAAGGGAAAGAAATGGTTAATGGATACATTTAATACAACATAGTTTTTATATGTTCTTGTTTTTTATATTTTTATATTTTTATATTTTGATATTTTGATATTTTGATATTTTTATATTTTTATATTTTCATATTTTTCTATTTTTCTATTTTTCTATTTTTCTATTTTTATATTTTTCTATTTTTATATTTTTATATTTTTATATTTTTATATTTTTATATTTTTATATTTTTATATTTTTATATTTTTATATTTTTATATTTTTATATTTTTATATTTTTATATTTTTATATTTTTATATTTTTATATTTTTATATTTTTATATTTTTATATTTTTGTATTTTTATATTTTTGTATTTTTATATTTTTATATTTTTATATTTTTATATTTTTATATTTTTATATTTTTATATTTTTATATACAATTTTTATATTTTTATATTTTTATATTTTTATATTTTTATATTTTTATATTTTTATATTTTTATATTTTTATATTTTTATATTTTTATATTTTTATATTTTTATATTTTTATATTTTTATATTTTTATATTTTTATATTTTTATATTTTTATATTTTTATATTTTTATATTTTTATATTTTTATATTTTTATATTTTTATATTTTTATATTTTTATATTTTTATATTTTTATATTTTTATATTTTTATATTTTTATATTTTTATATTTTTATATTTTTATATTTTTATATTTTTATATTTTTATATTTTTATATTTTTATATTTTTATATTTTTATATTATTATATTTTTATATTTTTATATTTTTATATTTTTATATTTTTATATTTTTATATTTTTATATATTTTTATATTTTTATATTTTTAAATTTTTATATTTTTAATTTTTTTATATTTTTAATATTTTATTTATTTTTAATATCAATATCAGTTATTTTTTCAAAAACGGAAAAATGATTCTCCCTCTCCCCTATACTCTCTTAACTTACCATTTGCAATGTGGTCAAATACTTTTTCCACCACAAGTATTTCTGGAATTGTGGACCCATGGCCGAGAACATATAGTAGGTGTACATGACAATGTGCACAAAGGTATTGAGCAAACCGAAGAAGGTACTATGGCCACCGGGAGTGAATTTGACGCCGAACCACACGGACATGGGCATACAGCCGTGGTGAATAACGTGCAATGTGGTGATTTGACTTTGTTTCTTGCGCAAAACAAAGAATATCTAAAGATGAACAGGAAAAGAAAAACACATTTTTATTAAATATAGAACTATTAAATTCTAAATTGTTATTAAATCTTACCGTGTCCACGAACTCTGTGAATTTCGAAAAGTAATACCACCAACAAGCATTGACCATCTATAGTTGTTTTTTTTTTTATCAAAATCAATGCAATTTTGAAAAAGAAGTGGAAGGTAGAGAGAAATTTAATTAATATTGTATTGAAATTTGAATTTGTATAACGAACATTTTTTTTTAAAATAATTTCATTCAAATTGTTGAAATAAAGCACTAGAGTGAACATATTTTTTAGTTTGAAAATTGTTTGTGGCTTTATGATCGAAAGTGAATTCTGAGACTGGAAATAAGATGATTAAAATGACTAGATCTTATTTTACATAACTTTTTATGTATAATTCTTCTGTACGAACGTTTGTCACTAAACTCCTTTAAAATAACTTGAGCGACATTGCGACTTTGAGGATAACACCATTCTCCCTGATAAGTGTAAATTCCCATTTAAATGACAATGAATTTTTCTTTAACGTTTAAAAAAAGAAGTTTGAACTTAAATACGATGACAATGCATGACGTAGATTATCGACATTAATATATTTATTTTTTATTGGTGACTGACCTTAAATATCATTTATTACTAAAAAGTTATAGTATGACGTCAGAAGGGCACGTTTATAATTACTTATTTAATATATTATTGCATAAATTACCAATCATAATAAAGCGGTAATGAAAATGTTATTAATTTAATGTATTCCTTGACATTGCAACGAATTTGCATTTAAATTGTTGTAGGTGTTGGCAAGACCAACTTTTAGTTTATACTGTTAATCGAGTGTCGAATTGGTTTCGATCACTTCCAATACAAGGGAATTAATAAAAAATCTCAACATGCAATCGAATGAACATCAAAATAACAAATATTTACTAAATTATAAATATTATTCTACAAACAAATGATGCCTTTCAGTTGCTTTAAAACGGTAGTTATTTAAGATTCATCATGACAACTAAAGAGAGTTTTTAAAATATTCTAAATGTGCAAAATTATGGAAAGTTTCAAAGATTGCTTTAAAATATTTGTTAATGCGATACTTTTGGCTGATATAATGAGTGACAGAGCGGTGAGCGGCAATAAATTAAAACATATGATATACTGTTGTTCTGAATAGCTAAGCGGCGTATTTCACAGTACAACACATGAAGTTAGTATGTATCCTATAGGTGAATTTGTAACGTTTTTTTTACTGTGTAAAAATTAATATAGAATAAATAAATTCAATAATAATAAATAAACATGGGAAATAAAAAAAAATATAAGAATATCATAACATAAAATTAAAAAAATATAAAGATATAAAGATATAAAAATATAAAAGAATAAAATTATCAACATACAAAAATATAAAAATTTAAAAATATAAAAAATATAAAAATATAAAAATATAAAAATATAAAAATATAAAAATATAAAAATATAAAAATATAAAAATATAAAAATATAAAAATATAAAAATATAAAAATATAAAAATATAAAAATATACAAATATAAATATATCAAAATATAAAAATATATAATATAAATTTCATCATCCTATCTACAGACAGTAGACAATTTAAATGATTGATTATGATAATGTTATTACAATCGTTCTATTAATATGACCGACGTAAAAATTATTTCAAAAGGGGCGTGGCACTGCCCAATTTCCAATTTCCCAATTTTCCCCATTTACATATGTAGCAAATTTAATCTTCATATTTTAACCCAATAGTGACGACTGTTACCATATGGTAACGTTGACAGCATTAGATATTGCACGCAATCAAATAAACATAAGAATAAATGTTAAGAAATTTATTTTTTGATTTTATCAAAGCATGCTTTGATCTTTCATTCTTGATTTACCGCTATGCGATCGGACGTCAGTAGCGAGCGTGGGGGATCATTTAAAATAGGTGTTTTTCACATGTGCGCATAACAGTAATATGGAGGGATATAAAAAATCACTCCATATTAAGAATATTTTTTGGTTATTTAAAGTCTGATATGTTAAAGACTTTTAGTTTTTGTTATTTGAGAACAATATGAAATATCATAAAAACGTATTTCATTAATTATTTTGTCCTTGATTCATTTTATTTATCTGTTTTAAAGTTGTTACCATATGGTTACAGTCGTCATAACACCAGTAAAAATTGATATTTTTCTGAAATTTTTCGTCTTACCTTTTTTATGTAAAATTCGTTTTTAACTAATTTATATGTAGTACTGACAAAATCTTTAAGAAATTCCCATTATTTCGCTCTCGCGAATTTCGCTTTCGCGAAATATGGCCGATTGAAATTTTGGTTTGCGTGGGCGGTGCCACGCCCCTTTGTCTAAGTATGTTTTCATGTTGCCTATGATAGTATTACACAGTGAAAATTTCATTGCAATCGGTATATTTATTTCGGCCAGATAACGATTTTTTCAAAAGGGGCGTGGCACCGCCCAATTTCCAGCGAGACATAATCCTCTTTATATCAGTAACATATGTAGCAAATCTCATTTTCATACCTCTAATGGCTCTTGAGATAAAACCGATTGAAATTTCGGTTTGTGTGGGATGTGCCACGCCCCTTTGTCTAATTATGTTTTCATGTAGCCTATGATAGAGGCCCTATGGACAGTATCCCACATAGAAAATTCATTTGCAATCGGTCCATTTATTTAGCCAATAATACTATTTTTAAAAAAGCGGTGTGGCACCGCCCACTTTCCACAAACAAAGCATTTTTTCTTATACGACCGATTTTTGATATACCAAATCTCGACTTCGTACCTATAATGAGTCAAAAGATACAGTCATTTTGAAATTCCAGTTGTATGGGGCGGTGCCACGCCCATTTTACCCCTTTTCAGTCCGAATTTACAAAAATCCCTGCTTTGTGCGCGCCTACGTCATAAAAGAAACCTAAATTTTATATAAAAGTATAAAAATAATTTAAAAAATCCAAATTTAAATATTTGTGAACAATATAGTCTCTCTACTCAAAGGCAGCCAACTTTTAAATTCTACCAGATATACCACCGGCCTTACAAATATATTGTCTTCCGACGGAAACATTTCCACATTAATAAACAATTGCAGCATTGGCAAAAGAAGGATAACGTACTTTTTTATGTCTTAGCAAATATGGGATTTATTAATACTCATATAAATTTATTTTTATTTATTTATTATTAATCTCATATAAATTAAATAATACGCTTCTAGACTCATACAACGGAACTTACAACGGCGGTTCTGAAAGTCCCTTTTACTAGACATGCCCACTGACTCGACTACTTAGAAGATGCTGGAGACCGCCCATCAAATAAATGTAGATGGGTGTGACATTGCTCGAACTCGGGTCATCGGTAATATAGTCGAGTGATCTAATCATCATTCCATGCTTATTCTCCCATGTTTATACACAGCTATACAATATCGAAAAATTTTAATCTTAATTTATTTAATCACCTGCATTTTTTCATTCTTTAAAACATGGAGCATATCTATGTGATCGAGCTTGATGAAGATTACAAATTTTAAACGGACTTTTCATGAACACTTGAATTATTTTCTCCATGCAGTTTGTATCATCATATTAAACAATGTTGATCATAGGTTGCTGTGGATTATTTTTTAAATTCTATGATTTTTTCATTACCTGAAAATTTTTGTTCATTTTTTGAAACTCTTGAACATAGATCAGAAGTGATCCAATATTTTAAAGCTTAAAATAAAAAAGGAATTTACATTAATGTATTCAATTGTTTTCTCCATATAGTTTGTAACTCCATAACAAACAAATTTTATATACGACCGTGTTGAATATCAGCTGCTGCATAGGTTAACATAAAGTCAATCATTTTGAAAACTAATTTTCTCAACACATAAATTTTGTTTTTTGTTTTTATTTTTTAAAAAATATGATCCTAATTCATATGTGATCCAACTTTTTTAAGATCCCAACATATCAAAAAAATTCACTTTCGACCAAATATATTCACTCAATTTTCGTCATATAATTTTTTATAAACGCCATCTAGTGCTCAATTTACAACTTATGTGTATATAAAATAAGGCAATACTGTTTTTATTATTATTTTTTTATAGACGAAATCATGCAGTCATAGAACTTTTTGTTTTGTTGTTTTTTTTTTGTTGTATCAGAGAAGAAAATTACAATAAAATTTTGTGTGTTTATATAAATTTTGACCTTTTGACCTTTGTGAAAAAAAGTAAATATATAGGAAACAAACGTAAATTTATAAACTGTAGCTCTCTCGAAATTGTAGGGGGGGTTATTAAATTATTCGAAAAAAAACATAAATTAAATAATAAAATTATAAATATTAACATAAACATTTGCAAAAAAAAAATAGTTTTTAAAATTATAATTAATATAATTTAAAAATAAGTTAGTATATATAGTTGTTAAAGTTAATTCAAAGTGTAAAACCTTAAACCACCAAACAGATAAAGTTAAGAAAAAAAACAACTTAAAATATTTGCAAAATTAAAAGAAATAAGAAATGGGCGATTGGAAATAAACTAAAACTGAAAAAAAAACATAACACCAGGTGTGCTTAAATAATAATAAACAGCTAAATTTAGTTAAGCGTGCCAAAGAAATATTTCAGGATAGGGGAAAGGAAGGGTTCATGAAGATAGCGGTCTTTAAGGCGTCCTCAATAGGTCGTTGACCCAAGAGTCCCAAAGGTTATTTACAACACATCCTAGTCAATTTAGTTCTTTTTGTTTATAATTTGAGATTTTTTTTATTGGGGTGGGGGGTTTATTAATTCATTGGTTGTTGGTTAACACGTACCCTTATCGTTCTAGGGTTATTATTATACTCAACCGGCTGACACCGGAAGCTATAGTGTCCTGTCAGCCAACCGGAAATAGCAAGCTGAAATACAACAAAAAGATGTAGATAAACATGAAATGCCAATGTTTCTTGAGATGGGGGGGGGGAAGGATATCGGACGTTCGGGGGTCCGATTGTTTGTTGTCGTCATGTCGTCGTATGTGAGGTGCGGTCAGACAGTGTTGTTAGGAATTTTGAGGGGGGCGTGGCCATAAATCCACTGCTCACCACTCGCCCCCGGGCGTTGTGGCAAATAAATGTCTCTCTTGTGGGCTTCTACAAATCACGATGAGGCTATAAAAATAAAGCTGCAAATGTTGTTGTTGATAATGATGGTGTGGGGGGGGAATTTTTTTTTGGTAATTTTTGCGAACAAAAAAATAATGATTTAATGAATTTTAACGTTAATATAAAAAAGCCAAAATTTAACAATTTGTTTGCTAGCAGGTGGGGAGTGGTCCATTATAAATTGTTAATGGTTTCCATCCCCCCGCCAAAGGGCAAATTGTGATTAAAACCAATACTAAAAGACTAAACATTAAACTAAAAAACACATAAATAAATAATAATAGAACAACAGAATAAAGCTAGAACTAGAACATAATAAATGAAAGCAACCCCATTGTAATGATTTGTGACAGTGTATCGGCGTCCGGAAAGAGCTTAGAGTTTAAAAAAAATAAGATAATATTTTAAATTTTAAAAAATTATATCTTAAAATAATAAGTAGTCTTAAAATTTTAAATAATCTTCTCTCTCTTTCTATCGCTCAAACGCTACGATACACTGTACAAACAAAAAAACGTACGATGACGATGATGGACAAAAACAACTACAATGTGAATGATCAATTTCAATTCTTAATATATATACACAAAATGTTGCGCAATTTTTATGTTAATTTGAAGCAAAAGAATATTTAAAAAAAAATTACTAATATTAAATATAAAAAAACATACCAAAATATATGAAAAAAATAAACTCATGAACGCTGAAATGCGATAGAAATGTAAATGACACACAAAAGCTACAGTGAAAAAATAATAGTATTTATTAAATATTGAAAACAAAATTGGCAATGTTATAAAATCCCATAATATAATTGCGAATAAAGCGACGTAAGGTAATTTCACACTGGCTGCATAACTGCAAAAGTAATTGGTCGTTATCGAGTTGTTATTGCAAAACCAATCTCTTGTTGTTGACCTTCGACCAGTGTGAAAACACCTTAAATGTTAAAAGCCTTTGGAAAATAGAAAACAGACAGGGGTCTATGGGTTCAGTATCGATTAAAAGCAATCGGTAATTGGTTGTGACGATAATCGATGGGTAGTTATCGGAAAATAAAACGATGAAATGACATGTATGTATTTGTGTAGTTGCAAGTGAATAACTCGAGATTAATTGTTTTTGTTTCTTGATATTGTATTAGACAATACATTATGTATATGAAAAATGTTATCGCTGTTCGATAAAACTTTGTCATATAGCAACTAATTGACTTGATCTGTACGACGCACTGGAAAATAAAAATTTAATTGTGATAAATCGAAATTATATAGTCTGAAATGTTTCTACACCATTTTATAGTGGTTCGATAGCATGTTATCGAAATGAATTATTTCGATATCTAAACTAAATTATTGTTTTTTTTACATATATCGAAATAATATGAAATTTTTTTGAACATTTTTGAACATTTATCTCAAATAACAAAAATGTTCTGAATACATTTTAAGTTATCGAAATGTGATTATTTGTGGTTTTATCGAAGAAAAACCTGTTATCGATAACATTAAATAGAATATAAAATTCTTACAGAAGTTTAGTGTACATGTAAATTTTTCAAAATTTAATACCAAATTATTCTAATACATTTAAGGCTATCGATGTTATTTATTTGTTGATCATATTTCTCCGGTTATCTTCTACAAACAGTTACAATGTGATTAGACGTTGCAATGTTTAAATGTGGTGTTATCGAAAAAAAACCTGTTATCGATAACTTTTAGTAAACAAATTTATAAATATAAATCTTTTGTAAGGCTAAGTATAAGATCGACAAATCAGGTATTGAATGACAATTTGTGTCTAAATATCAAATATATTTATGCATCGAAAATATCAGAATAGTGTATACTGCCTCAAAATAGTATCGTCTTTCGTTAACACATTGCATAAGGTTATATCATAAAAAAAGACTTCGATAACTTGTAAAATTTTTTCGATAACATTTCAAATTTCTGTAATAACGTGTTAATAACAATCATATAACACATAAGTAACCTATCACATAATTTAATAATAGGTCGATAAACTAGTATCGAATGGCAATGTGTGTCGTTATATCGGATTTTTTGATATATTGAATATAATTGCATAGCCTTTCGCTAACACATTGCATAATGCTATGAATAAACAGTTGGATAACTTATAAAATTCCTTCGATAGCATTACAATATTCCTTCGATAACATAAAATTGAGCGAAAAAATACTTAAAAAAAATACTTGGAAACACATTGGCATATTAAAACATTTGATCAATCCGATAACATGATGTCATTATAATATGTTGACGATAACAATTAATATGCTAATATTTTAGAATAACATTTATTTAACCTGTTATCGATTGTTAAAATGGGGAGAAATATTAGTTACAGCACATTGTAAGTTTATTGTGACTTGAAATGTTATCGTATTTCGTTAATATCGTAGTAATTTAATAATCGATAACATTTGAAATTATTGCAACAACAACAAATATATGTACATATTTTATCGATAACATTTGAGATGCAAACATACAAGATTAAATGTTTTCAAAGTCGGTTGACAAATTGCATCAATTTAGTAATAAGAAGAATGAAAGAAATGTAATAACATTAAATGTTATCGATAACATGGATAACATTTAATATTAAAACATATGAGGCTATAACTTCGGCAAAGGCTGACGTTATAGAAATAGATGCTAGTTTTTTAAAGTCCGATAACAAGTTATCGATTGCTACTATCGGTGTAGTAGTTTGCTTAAGATATTATGTACAGAAATAACATATCGTTTTATAAAATTTACCGTACTCTGTTAATTTGCATATAATTCTACACTGTATGCTAATAATGTAGCAATCGATAACATTTTAACTTGCTTCGAAAGCGCGTTGTTGTATCATAAATTGCGCCAAAACAGCCCATATTAATCATATTTGATAAAATTTACATAATGCTACAATTTTTTCAAATCGAAATCATCAAATTGTAACATTATGTTATCGATAACATTTTATAAAAGAAGAGATTATTACGTTACAATATTCGTGAGGCGTAGAAGACATATAGATATATTGAAATAACATGCAATGTTTACAGTCAACTATTTTGATGCTATCGATAACATACAATCGTGGTCCGATAACAATTGATCATACCAGATCAGATTATACATATGAGATATATGGAGTAATTTTTCAATTTAAGTTTATTGTATCTTAGATACTATCGATAACATGCAAACATAGCTCGATGACATTTTATCAGATCGTTATTAACTGAGATATTTCATATTTCCCCTAATGTACTCTTAGCCTTTGTCATAAAAAAAATATTTTGAATATAGAGAAACTTGTTCCCATAAGTTAAGGACTAATCGTTGTTATTTCATAGAATTCAACCACAGTAACGATTGCTTTTAGTCGATAACGCTTAATAGACCTTTGAGACGCATTAAAACAGACACATCTGTTGACAGATTTTTTTAGTTGAATATATTTTTATCGACCATTGTTTTTTATCGATAACCCTTTTGGATAATAATAAATAATTCGTTTCAGATTCGGGTGTCTGCAACAGCCTCTAGACCCCTGACTGGCGATAAGTTTCTATTTTCTTTTATAAAGCTAGAACACATATAACATGAAGAGACACACATTAAACAGTTGTACACTCACAGAAAAAAGTGCTCAATCTTAATGTTATTTCCATCTAAACTAAATATATAGAGTTTTTTCAGTTTTTTTTTGGTTTCGAGAGTGCTCAGACTGCAGTATTATGCGAATTATTGTTGTTGAATTTACTCTGCACGAATTGAAAACTTTGCATGTTTGGTTCTTTTTTTTATATCTTAACTTTAACAGAACAGTAGGCAGAAGAGCAGATTTTTCTACTCCAACTTACTCTATTTACGCGGGGATGATCGCCATATTCCACCGGCTGACATTTGAAGCTGTAATGACCCCACCAGCCTCCTACTAAACACTATAAAAGACACATTTCAAACTTAAGCTTAATATCCAAGAACAAAAACAATAGAACATAACAAATAGAACATAGAAAAAGTATAGAACAACTGTAAAAAAGATAATGGCAAATCAAAAGCAAAGTGGTATAGGTGGGTGAACGGATAATGTTGAGTTGAGTGAGGTGGTGATTTTGGCGTTTTTCATTTTTGTATGTTGGCCAGCGAGAGAGCGAGATCCCACTGGCAGCATTCCTTCAAATTGTAGAAGCTTAAGAGACAAATTTATTTCATTCCTCCATAGGATTCCTCGGCTGGTATACTTTTTTACCATTATGTCGGCGATAGAAAGATTTCCGTTAAGTCCACTTTATGTTCCTAAAAGCGTTGTGTCGTCGAAAATTATTAAACTGAAATCGAAGAACTTACCTCATAAAATATCCACGCACTGAATAACACTTGTGCTGCATTATATAAGATTAGGGTGTTTTGTAAGCGAAACGGTTTGCGATTTTCCATTAATCGTGGTCCTAGAACCTGAAATGACCATAGAGAAGAGGAAGAAAATTATATAAGATTTAATTTCAATATCAATTAGTTGAGTGCTTATCACTTGTGCCCCCACCCACCTATCTTATCAGTCATTATCTAGCTGGTGGTGGCGGTATAGGTGGGGCGATAGGCAGTAATAAGGAACTGAAGTTATATTTTATTCTTATTGTTGTGGTGTTATTATCTGTACAAAATTTTATAACAATCATAAATTTGCCAAAATATCTAGAGTTGGCAAAGGAGAAAAGTATCTATTTTAAGGGGGTTGTATGATAAGTGGCTATAGCCAAAAAGGAAACTTTACGAAAGTTAGAAGCCAAATATATAAATATAATAAATACTTAAAATATTAAAAATAAAGGAAATAAAAAAATATTAAATGTAATAGAATTATTGGAAATATTATTAAAAATATTAAAAATTTTGAAAATATTAAAAATATTAAAAATATTGTAAATATTAAAACTATATTAAAAATATTAAAAATATTTAAAATATTAAAAAGATTGAATATATTGAAAATAAAAAATATATTTAGAATATATTAAAAATATTAAAAAAATCAAATATATTGAAAATATTAAAATTATTAAAAAATATTAAAATTATTAAAAAAATCAAAAATATTAAAAAAATTAAAAATATTAAAATATTAAAAATATTAAATATAATACATTAAAAATATTACAAACAATACAGATATTACAAATACTAAAACTACTACTAATATAAAAAATATTGAAAATATTAAAATGGTAAAATATTAAAAATATTATAAATATTATAAATATTAAAAATATTGAAAATATTAAAAATATTAAAAATATTAATAATATAAAAAAAATTTAAAATATTAAAAATATTGAAAATATAAAAAAAATTGAAAATATTAAAAATATTAAAATATTAAAATTATTAAAAATATTAAAAACATTAAAAATATTAAAAATATTAAAAATATCAAAAATATCAAAAATATTGAAAATATTAAAATTATTAAAAAAATATTAAAATTATTAAAAAAAATCAAAAATATTAAAAAAATTAAAAATATTAAAATATTAATAATATTAAAATATAAAAATATTAAATATAATAATTAAAAATATTAAAAATATAAAAAATATGAAAAATATTAAAAATATTAAAAATATTAAAAATATTAAAAATATTAAAAATATAAAAAATATTAAAAATATTAAAAATATTAAAAATATTAAAAATATTAAAAATATTAAAAATATTAAAAATATTAAAAATATTAAAAATATTAAAAATATTAAAAATATTAAAAATATAAAAAATATTAAAAATATTAAAAATATTAAAAATATTAAAAATATTAAAAATATTAAAAATATTAAAAATATTAAAAATATTAAAAATATTAAAAATATTAAAAATATTAAAAATATTAAAAATATTAAAAATATTAAAAATATTAAAAATATTAAAAATATTAAAAATATTAAAAATATTAAAACTATTAAAAATATTAAAAATATTAAAAATATAAAAAATATTATAAAATATTAAAAATATTAAAATATTAATCATATCAAAAATATAAAAAAAATTAACAAATTTTAAAAATGTAAGAAATACTAAAAATATTAACATTTTGAAAAATGTTCTTCAATTATCCCATCCTATTCTCCACTATCTATGTAAAAGCATACAACCCCCGTTTCCCTATAAAAAATCTAGATTACATACATTTCAAGCAATAACTTACCTTGACTATGTAGACATAGGTGAGACATACAGCTAATGTGGGAAATGGTGATGACATCATTGGCCAATCCTTCGTTCTGGGATCTGCAATAGAATATTAATATTATGTATTTAATAAATTGTAAATAGAATAAAAAAAATGTTTATAGTTTATGTCATATTGGTCCCTCTCTCTTTCTCTCTTTCTATACTTTAGTAAATTTAATTCCTGTCTGCGTAGTGACAATGACAGATGATGGATAGTTGTGTGAGTTTTGATGAAAGGTTCCTGATCTCTGTAAACGACGAATGGACTTTGGACTCTCAAAACAACGAGGGTCTGTGATTAATGTTGAGATATTATGTTCGAAGGTAAAATAATGTGGTCGAAAACCATTTTGTGAAAACGAATATAGTAACAGGTCAAAGGAAAAAGTATTTATGACATCTTGTTAAAAAATTCTTAAGATTCTTATTTTATTTCAAACAAAAATTTCCGATCAAAATATTCTCTGCTGAACGAAAGTGATTATACTTCTTTTGAATTTCTTTAGTAAAAACTGACCTAACCGGTTGGTTATTTTTAGCGGTATGAAAATAATTTTATTCTACCTGTTATGTCAGACAATTTATGTAATATATTGTGTCTCAATTTTGTTTTTTTTTTTAATTCAAATTTGAATGTGAAAGTAGATTTCGGCTTCGAGATTGTTTTTGTCTAAGGAATGTACCCGTTGTATGGATTTTTGTAAAATTCATAATTACGGCTTTGTCTGGCATTGATAATACGCAAACATATAACTAATTGCTTTTAATATTCTATAAATCTATATGTAAATGATATACTTGTTGTATACTTTTCAAAATTTTACCTAATTTTGAGTTGATTTTAACCACAAAAACAGCAAGTTATACATTTTGTGATTAGTAACAATGACATTTGATATAAATAAACAAATCCAGTTATATAAAAGATTCAACGATGTGTCATCAACACATTTATTAAATTACCTTTGACATTAAAAAAAAATTTATGAATATTTTTAATATCAAAGAGAATGAAAACATTGAATATATAAAAATTATTAAATATATTAAATATATCGAAAGTATTGACTATATTAACTTAAAAATATAAAAATATAAAAATATAAAAATACAAAAATCTAAAAATATATAAAAAAGTGACTTGTGGCCGAGACCACCGTCATGTTCAGCTTAAATGGACCCCAGCTCGCGCGGCGTGGGTAAAAATATAAAAATATAAAAATATAAAAATATAAAAATATAAAAATATAAAAATATAAAAATATAAAAATATAAAAATATAAAAATATAAAAATATAAAAATATAAAAATATAAAAATATAAAAATATAAAAATATAAAAATATAAAAATATAAAAATATAAAAATATAAAAATATAAAAATATAAAAATATAAAAATATAAAAATATAAAAATATAAAAATATAAAAATATAAAAATATAAAAATATATATATAAAAATATAAAAATAGAAAAATAAAAAAATAGAAAAATATAAAAATATAAAAATATAAAAATATAAAAATATAAAAATATAAAAATATAAAAATATAAAAATATAAAAATATAAAAATATAAAAATAAAAATATTAAAAAATATAAGTATATTGAAAATACCAAAAATCTTTAATAAAAGTTTAATAAAAAAAATCCAAAATTTATCAAAATCTTTTATCATTTCTTACTTCCTGGTCATTGTTCCAGAGTTTTTTTTTGCACCAGGTAATTTTATAAATGACAGCAACTTAAAATCTGAATGATCCATTAATATGAATGGAATCTTTAAAATTAATGATCTTTCCGATTAAGTATTAATGTCAACACCATTACAAAAAAATTACAACTTGCAATATGCAGCAACTTGAATATTAATTTATCATAATAAATAATTAAATTAATTTGTACTCTTCTTCTCAGAATTTACGTTCTTTTATTATAGTCTCACATAAAAGATATTGGCAAATTATTATCGACAACAAATTGACCTCGGTTTATTATCGACTACATCACAAAATATGGATAGGGAGGAACATCAAAAAATTAATTATCGTATAAAATTTAATTACAAAGCAAAAAGAAAAATATGATAAAAAAAAAATTTGAACCTGATAAGACACGAAAACGTGAATAAAATGCCGAAATCTGTAGTTAACTGACAAAAAGTCGACACCATGCAGCAATTGGGTTGCCGAAATCAACCTGAAATTCCCCAAGATTACGTTTTGAATTTTAACGACCGAATGCCAATAGCGTCGAACGCCAGTGTATGTGACAATGTTAAGTAAAATTCATTGGCTTGGCATCTGCCATAGTTTAATTTCAATACCAAATATGCTTCCACAACAGCCAAGCGTCGTCGAAGTCTTGCGATAGTGCACACACGAACGTGAACGTGTGTAAATGGCTCATCCATCTAACATCTTGCGTAGCGGAAAACGCTCTGCAGCCGCCACACACGAACAGCTGAGGGTCAATCAATTAGTGAAGATGTGTTAAAATTTACAAATCTATGAACTTCTTGTAAACATTGCGAAAGACTTTGCAACCGACTGCACGACCGACTGGCAGGTTGGATAGATGGGCTGGCGGGCGCAAATACAAAAGGAAACTCCAAAAAGCAACACAGTGTACAACAAAGCACTGACGATTTTCAAGGTCGTGTTACTCGTACGCCATAGCTGGTCGATCGAATGTTATGCTCATTTTTGGGCCATAGACAAGTGTGTCTGGCATACAGCATAATTTCATATTCACGACAGAGAAACACGTAAATTTATGAATGAATATTCAAATGAAATGAATTCGTTGAATGCTTAAACGCAACAACAACGCAACTTAATATACGGAAAACGTTGAAGTTATGATCATAAAAATTATGATGTGACGGAGTGGGGGCAATTAATAAGGTACATGTTTAGATAAATTTTGGATAGAAATTTAATTAAAGTATTTTTATGACTTTATCATCAATTGATTACTAATGTGTATTTGTGCTATTAATACTTTTAATAATTAACTTTTCCTAAAAAATTAAAATTTTTAGTATTTATAATTTTTTTATGTTTGATATTTTAAATATTTTTAGTATTTTTAATATTTATTCCTAATATTTATTATTTATGATAAAAGTTTACTCTAAATTTTAATCGTTCGTTATATTTTTAACACTTTTAAACAATTTAATATTTTTAAAAACTTTTATTATTTTTAATTTTTTTTATATTTTTAATTTGAAATATTTTTCTATTTTTATAGTTTTAAAATTTTTTTATATTTTTATATTTTTATATTTTTATATTTTTATATTTTTATATTTTTATATTTTTATATTTTTATATTTTTATATTTTTATATTTTTATATTTTTATATTTTTATATTTTTATATTTTTATATTTTTATATTTTTATATTTTTATATTTTTATATTTTTATATCTTTATATTTTTATATTTTTATATTTCTATATTTTTATATTTTTATATTTTTATATTTTTACCCACGCCTCTGTCCCCCCCAGATACCGCGCGAGCTGGGGTCCATTTAAAGCTGAACATGACGGTGGTAGCGGCCACAAGTCACTTCAGCACTTTAATTTTAAAGTGTTTTTTTTTAATATATATCTATATATATAGATATAGGTTATCAATGTTCACTTCCAAAAATCACGGTTTCACAAAGTGGGGCCTAACATCACCCCAAAAAAATCCTCATAATGCGGCATGTTCCCAAGGCAATGGCTTTCGACATTTCATGTAAAAGCGATGAAAGTCCCAATTCGTCCAAATGTTGCGAAACAGAATTTACGACAATGCCAGTACTGGAGATTACAATCGGGATAGTCTGCACAGTTGTTAGGTGTTCCCCCTGTTTCACTTCAAACGCTAGATCTGCATATTTGGAAATTTTCTCACTTATGGTACGATTCACGATTCCGAAAGTGGAACTGCGACATCTATGATGTATCCAACCCTTCTGCGTATGTCTATCCAAATTATATCTGGTCTGTTGGCAATGATTGTCCGATCAGTTGACATTATATTATACATTACATGACATTTTATTTTTATATTTTTATTTTAATATTTTTGTATTTTTATATTTTTAATACTTTTAATATTTTTAATGTTTTAAACATTTTTAATATTTTTAATATTTTTTAATATTTTTAATATTTTTAATATTTTTAATATTTTTAATATTTTTAATATTTTCAATATTTTCAATATTTTTAATTTTTGAAATATTTTTGATTTTGATATTTTGAATATTTGAATATTTTTTATATTTTTAATATTTTTAAAATTCTTATTATGTTTATTTTTTTTTAATTTATTAAATATTAGTGTTAATTGTAA
Source organism: Muscina levida (assembly GCA_964034835.1). Taxonomy (NCBI): domain Eukaryota; kingdom Metazoa; phylum Arthropoda; class Insecta; order Diptera; family Muscidae; genus Muscina; species Muscina levida. Next base: position 168,990,259 of record OZ035880.1, on the reverse strand, counting down.
TAGTTTGGATAAATTTATTTCATTTGAAACTCTGATTTATTTTGAATTTTTTACATTGACCTACATTTTCCCAATGCCTAAACTTTTGTAACTTCGTTTATTTAAATCTCTCCCTTTAAATCAATGTATTTTTTGGCACTCTCAATACATGTACCTTCTCTATCTATTACATTCTCTTGCAATGTTGTGGGGATGCATTTTACATGAATTATCGTTGGGTTTATCGTTTTCAACTTACCACCATGTGAGTCCATATATCTGTGCATGCTGTCAATATATTTCATAATTAAGGCCATTGTGATTTATTTGTGTGTGTGTCCGTGTTTTGCTGTTGGAATCCGTTGCAGTTGATATTTTTCTATACTATACTAAGCAGTTTTGTTGCAGATCCAACAAAACAAAACAAAACGAACTAGAGTTTAGGCTCTGGAGGGAGGAGGTTTTGTTGTTGTTGTTAGCTATTTTTAAGGAATTTTTGTTGTAGTTGTTGTTGTTATCTATAAAGAGAAAGATAGGAGTAAAATTAATTTATATTATGGCGAAAAATATTTATCAGTTATAAGTTTTAATTAACGATTATAATTTAAAATACGCTCATTTTTTTATATCTGTGGTTTTCACAAGCAATCGCTTATGTCACAGTGCCTTATTTTTAATTTATTTTTTCATAAATTAATGTACCATTACGTAATTGTTTATCCTAAAAACAATATTCAACTTTAAGGTTTTATAAAAATGTTTTCATAACACCGTGCTACAGAATGGGAACATTTTAGTGACCTAGTGTATGTTGGAGGTCTGGTCGAGTACAATATGCATCTGTATACCTAAGTTCCCTAACACCCTAAAAATCTTGACCTACGGTTTTCGACACTTTCTTTTATTCCTTACTTGAAGGCTTATGACTCAGTCAATTCTTATCCTCAAAGCACACAACATGTGAGCATTATGCACCATACAAGCTTATGTCTATGCATGTGGCAATCGAACAGAAATTATGTTATTGTCATAATATTTTTGTTATATTTTGCATTTGCTATAATTTTAATGATTTCAATGCTGTGAATATCTGTATAATCTTTTTATTTCCTCTTTATACAGATATTCCAAATTTTTTTAATTTCTAATTTTTTTTTAATGTTTTTGTTATATTTTTAATATTTTTCATAGACCTTATCTATATAAATAAAAATTAATTATTGTGCGTTGGTAAGGTCATCACTTGAGAACGTATGAACCGATTTGACTAATTGTTTGTTATAATATACATTATAGCACGAGAATAGTTTTTATAAAAACAAATTGGTCACGCCTATTTCTACGCCCACTTTTCCCAATATACCAAATATTCCTAATTACACTTAAATGATCTTTATAAAGGATATTACGAATTTACTGTATGGAAATTCATGTGCGCTATGTTATGAACTTTAGAATATTTTCCTCATATAGGCGGAGTGGGCGTGCCAAAACTTTTTTGTGGAGCTAGAGAGATAAAATTTGGTACACAGATAGTACTCGGCAACACAAATATGAATATGCCGACGAAATTTTGGATCAGTGGGCGGAGTGGGCGTGACAAAACTACATTTTAACTTGGTACACTGATAGAACTCGGCTGTACTGGATTAAATTTGCTGAGGAAATTTATATTTTCAATCAGTAGGCGAAGGGGCATGGAACAACTGAATTTTAGCCATAGAGACATAAAACTTGATATATAGATGGTATTTGCTCAGTGGCGGGGTGGGCGTGTCCAAACTGTACTTAAGCCCTAGGAAGATAAAATTTGGTAATATATAAAATATTGAATATCTAAAAATTAAAAAATTATAGGAAATAGAAAAGATTGAGAATATAATAAAAATGATGAATTACAAATAAATATGTTGATGTGTGGTATTCGTTAATACCATTTCGCGCCGGTGGGTTTGGGCTTCTTGATGGTTTTTTGAAGCTTTTAACACTTAAGGTTGTGATAATGTGAGGAGAAGGCACAGCAATGGGTTCTGATGATGATAGTTTGGCATCTATCGAAATACATAGCTATCCGCCCTGACAGCTGTCACCATAATCCATTACACACAACTCTTGTAAAAAAACTCTATTAGCAATAATAGAAAGATCTTGAACCGAACGATGAACACACATTCATTAATATTAAAAATTTTAAAAATATTAAAAATATTAAAAATATTAAAAATATTAAAAAATTAAAATATTAAAAATATTAAAAATATTAAAAATATTGAAAATATTAAAAATATTAAAAATATGCAAAATAATAAAAATATTAAAAGTGTTATAGTTGACCTTGTTATATGTAAATTTTGTAATTTGTTAATTCGGCTTGAGGTCGTAAATAAAAATCTGGATGTAGTTAGATTTATTTTTATTTATTTATTGATTCCCAATATTTCGGTGAACATCGTTCACCATCTTCAGGGGATATTTTCAATTGTAAAACAAAGAAAATAAAAAATAAAACTGAGATCCGACTTCTTTTAGGTGTCAGTACGAACTATTGGGAATCAATAAATAAATAAAAATAAATCTAACTACATCCAGATTTTTATTTACGACCTCAAGCCGAATTAACAAATTACAAAATATTAAAAATATTAAAAATTTTAAAAATATAAAAAATAGTAAAAATATGAAAAATATTAAAAGTATTAATAATATTAAAAATAATCAAAATATTAAAAATAGTAAAAATATGAAAAATATTAATAATATTAAAAATATTAAAAATATTAAAATAAATAAATATTAAAAATGTTAAAAGTATTAAAAATTATCAAAAAAAAAAATTTAAATATTAAAAATTTTTAAAATATTAAAAATTAATTAATATTAAAAATAAAACACAAAAAAAAATAAAAATATTAATAAGACCAAAAAAATTAAAAATGTTAATAATTTTAAAAATATTACAAATATTAAAATTATCAAAAATATTAAAAATACTAAAAATATAACTTTTTTAAAATATTTTTAATATTTTGATTAATTTAATTATTATTACTATTTTAAATATTTGTAATATTATCAATTTTTATTTTTTTTTGGTGTTTTATTTTTAATATTAATAATATTTTTAATATTTTTAGATTTTTAAAATTTTTAATATTTTAAATATTTTGATTATTTTTAATATTTGTTCTTGATTTTGTATTCTGTTCATCTGATATGAATTATGGTTTTGTCATAGTATTTTTAATACTTTTAATATTTTAATGTTTTTTATGAATTGTAATATTTTTAATATTTTTAATATTTTTTAAATTGTTAATATTTTAAATATTCTGAGTATTGAATGTGTTTTTATCGTTCGGTTCAAGATCTTTCTATTATTGCTAATAGAGTTTGTTTTACAAGATTTGTGTGAAATGGATTAAGTTGACAGCTGGCAGGGCGGATAGCCATTTCGGTAGTTGATGTGCCTTCTTCTCACATTATCACAACCTTAAGTGTTAAAAGCTTCAAGAAACCATCGAGAAGCCCAAACACACTGGTGCGAAATTTTCCATTTTTTTTAATATTTTTAATACTTTGAGTATTTTAATTTTATTTTATTATATTTTCAATCTTTTCTATGTTCTACTTTAAAATTTTAAAATTTTTTCGTATTTGTAATATTTTGTTTTTAATATATATGAAATTATTATTGTTTGATAATTTTTTGAATGTAGTTTTAGTTAATTTTAGATATTGAATTTTTTATATAATTTGAATATTTTTATTTTTAAGTTTGTTGGGCTCAGAGCTGTAAACTCAAGTACAAGTAATCATTACCTACCATGTTCGAAAGTATTTAAAAGTTAACTACAATTCTAATTACATGAGGAATTGGAATTGAAACTAAAAGTCTCAACTACACAGGTAATTGTACTTGAAAGTAATGATTCCTAATTACTTTTCAATTAGCTCAATTACTTTTTAATTACAAGGAATTGAAAGGAATTGACGAAATTGGGAGGAATTGGAAGGAATTAAGAGGAATTGCTTCAATTTGGAAAGGTATTGAAATTATTTTGAAATAAGGGGTAGAAATTGTAAGTTCCACAGTGTGACGTCACAAAGAGAAAAGGAGAGTGGGTGCAATATATTTTAATATAACGGACCTTTCCAAATTGCAGCAATTCCTCTTAATTCCTTCCAATTCCTCCCAATTCCGTCAATTCCTTTCAATTCCTTGTAAATAAAAAGTAATTGAGCTAATTGAAAAGTAATTAGGAATCAATACTTTCAAGTACAATTACCTGTGTAGTTGAGACTTTTAGTTTCAATTCCAATTCCTCATGTAATTAGAATTGTAGTTAACTTTCAATTCCTTTTTAGATGTACTTGTATTTTAATTGAGCAGTAATGAGTATAAATTGTAATGATTAGTTTACAGCTCTGGTTGGGCTATTATAAAGTCCAATTCGAAGCCTTATTTCATTACCAAATAAAACCCAATTTTGGACCTTTATTTCATAATAGTTTTAGGGCCTAATTTGTTTGGGACTTTAGTCCATAAAGCCATTTTGAGTATTTAAAATATTTTCAGTATTAATTTTTTTGTATGTACTATTCGAATTTTGGTTTTGTTTTTTCAACTGTTTGTTTGTAGACGCCTGTACGCAAACATATGGACACTTCATGAAGTTTGTCTTCGGTTGATGGTACATATAATGTGGATGTTTGGTTGCATTTGCATCTTTTAAACTTTATTGTAACATATAAATAAATTTTGTTTTATTATTTGTAACGATTTCATTTGGATGATTTACAAACAATACATATCAAAAATTTCGTACGTTTTTTATGATATTTTTAACAATTTTTATCCATTTGAATTGTTTCCATATTTTGTACATTTTATAATTTATTAAAAGATTTTAGCTTTTTGGGTTTTCTGACTATTTATTATTATTTTTTATAATTTTTTATATATATTTTTTTTTCATTCACATTGTTTTTTTATTGCAGTCACTTTTATTAAATTTGTATTCATTCAACTTGTCCACCTCGCTGTTGTTATACAATGCTTGTACGGTTGCGGCAAGTTTCAACTATGTAATATTCCAGTGTAATTTACATTATTTTTATTTCAATCGATCAATCGATATTACTCATAATTATAAATCCATCCAATACTGACACATTTGGTTATATATATTCCCCACAAAAATATAACTTTGGACTTTGACCTTATTGTAGTCTTTGTATGTATTGATTTTGCAACAATATTAAGTAAGAAACGTTGTAAATATCGTGGTGCAGATAAACCATATCACGCTCTCCTATTATACTGATATGCGTCAACATATTGTTTATTTCAAGTATATAGTATGTTATCTTTTCACTTTGTCACTAAATTATAAATTTCTTTGTAAATCATTGTTATGTTATATATTTTTTTTTTTTAGAGCCTACCGGCAAATCTGCAAATTGCAAGTGTCGGCTACTTTGCATTTGCAGTTAATCCATTCACTTTGCGTTCATAAATTCATTAGGTAAATCTTAATTTTAATCGCAAACGTTTCGACAATTAAGATAATCTGCTGTAATCTGCTAAGCTTTCGCAAAGTGTTTCACTGGGATTTTTATAATGATTATTGTTGACTTTTTCTACTTAGAGAAAACAAATTGATATCAACACTTGAATTCATTGCAGATTTGCTGTGCGCAAAATTTGATTTATAAAGGAGTTGAAATGAATCATTCCCCAAAAACAACACAACACTTCACACGAAAAATGAGAAAACCAACCAACCTTCCTTAAAAATTCACCGTCTACTACTAAATTGTATGAAATTATTTTAATCTAACAAAAGTCAATAGCGGCATTTGCTGTATACGAAGTGTGTTGCTTGCTATATATACAGGTGTTGTATATATGTATATGTTCTAATAAACCGATCAAAAAACCACAAACGACCAAAACGAAATCGAAATTCTATACAATTGATAAAGACTCCAATCGTTCCCATCCATGCTTGACTGTCTGATTAGGCGGCAAATTTATTGTTATCATACACACGTACACACACAGACAAATTTTAACCGGCTTCATACTCGTGTGTTGTACTCTCTTATTGATATTTTTTGACAGCCTGAACAAAGTAAATTTAAACGGTACCAACTGTCAATTGCCAAAATCATTGTATGAATTAGTTGATCTCTATGATTCTCTAGTCTTATGCTCTGAGAATTTAAATAGATATATTGTCAGTAATGAGTAAGTTCTATTGACAGTACAGGCCAATCATTGACATAACGAACTGCATGATTTTCATATTTGCTGATTACAATTATAGTCTTTGCTATGTTTGGGCCGGCCAGTTGTTATCGTGGCTATCAGTCGTACTTTGGAATTTGTTAAGATAAAATTTAGTAAATATACAGGGGGTAATAGTGAGTGCATATAGAGTCTGGTAGAGTTTTAAACACAACTGGCAATAAAGAAAAAGCCGCTCTTACAAACTTGTTGTTTAATCATATGAAAACCCCTTTCAATGTGTATATTGAATTTCTAATAATAAAAAATAATGGTGTCTTAATAAAATTAAATTATTTTTCCAACATTATAATTAAGACACGTATACGTATTAATTATATTGTAAAACACCTAACGTATGATTAATATTTTCTTGGAATATGTAAGAGAACGTATAATTGATATTATTTCGAACAATTTAAACACCATAAGTATCAATTTGAATATAAAAAAAGAAAAAGCGAAGCTATTTTCATAAATGAGTTATTGTAATTGTTATACCTGTAGATCGTTATCTCAAATTGTGGCAAAGTATTGTTTGAAAATTGTTGAATGCTCTGAACTTATCACATTTTCCGCCATTAATTTATATTAATGTGTAGCTATTAATATAGTTAAGCCATTTTAACATGAATTGTGATTAAGCTTAACTGCCTGTAGTTCATATGAAACCAATTACAGGGAGATATAATTGGTTTCATATAAAATTTATGAGATTATAGTTCTACTAAAAATGTATGTTATAAGATAATGGAGATAAAGCAGTTCTATTTAACTAAAGTGTGAATTTCCATACATTTAATAATTAATTTCAAATACTTGACGAATGATTATAATATGTTTGGCATGACTACTCAAAGGACTAAGCGTCGTTCTTGTACTCTCTCTGATCAAACGAACCATGTCTCACTAACCAATATTAAAACATCCATCTGCAGATTCATTTCTATAAAACCAAGTACTATCTGTATACAAATATGAACTTATATAGTCCTAAAAACATTTTTCCCACTATCCCTTCTGCCCATCGATCGGAAATAAAATATTCTCCATCATATTCATGTCTGCATTGTCGAGTACTATAGAGGCTTTTTTATTCATGTCTGCATTGTCGAGAACTATATAGGCTTTTTTACACTACTGACATCATTTTCAGTATTTCTCTTTAAAATGTGTCAGAATCGTGTAATGAGGTTGTTTTGTCAGAATTTACTGACATACTTTTTTTTGACGAATTATTGACAACATTTTTGATAAAACAAACTGACGCAGTGTAAAAGTGTCAGTAAATAAAATTTAAAAAAAATTATGAACTTAAGAAAAAAATCTGTTCTAGTCCTTGCTCTATGCTTCAACAACAGTACTTTTTGATAACAATAAAAGTACTTTTTGATACGGAAAACATAATTTTTGGCACATTTAAATAACTTTTTGGTACAATAGATGTATTTATTAGTATATTTCAAGTACTTTATGGTACAATAAATTTAAATCTTTAGTACAAAAAAGTACTTTACAATGAAAACTCTTTTTGGTACAATAAATGTACTTTTTATTTCAATAAACTGTATTTTTTAGTACAATAAATGTTTTTTTGATACATTCAATTGTACGTTTTAGAACAATAAATGTAATTTTTGATAAAATAAATTGTACTGTTTGATATCGAATATTATCTGTATATCAAATATTATCGCTCTAGGGCTAAAACACAGTTTTGTCATTCCCTCTTCGGCCACTCATTGAGAATAAAAATTTCGTCAGCCAATTTAAACCTAGCACATTGATATTAGCGTTGCCGTTTGCTATCTGGGTGTCAAATTGTATCTCAATTGGGCTAAATACAGTTATTAAATTTCGTCTGCATATTCATATTCGTATTGTTGAGTACTATCTGTATATAAAATTTTATCTCTCTAGGGCTAAAATACAGTTTTGCCACTCCCCCTCCGCCCGCTGATCCAAAATTAAAATTCCGTCTGCATATTCGTGTTCATGTTACCGAGCGCTATCTGTGTATCAAATTTTATCTCCCTAACTCTGAAAACTCTGTCGCTCCCACACCGCCCATAGGGTCAAAAATTCTAGAAAGGTTTAACGCAAAACGTGTCATTTGTATATCAGTGGTAGGCCAAATCAATTTGGCCGCTTTGTAAGTGGTTTTTTGCACCCATATTTTCTTAGCAATAAGATATAGTATCCCCGTAATTAATTGTTTGTCCCTTGTGATAGGAACACCAACGTGACCGTAAAATTCGCCCCAATTCTAGATGGTATCGGCCGTTGCCAATGCATCGGCTCTTTGGTTACCATATATGTCCTCATGTCCTGGAACTCATGTGAGGGTAACGGTCGAATGCCTCGCTATCTCCTTTAAAGATAACCGGCATTCTTGAACACTTCTCGAAGTGGTGGACACTAGAGTGGGTCAATTTTTTTTTTCTCAACCAAGCGGTTATCAATGTCGTAATCTACGATGCAAAATCGAGCCCCCGGTTTTTAACAAGAAACTTTTCGTATTGGGAAAAAATCCACAACAAGCCCGGAACTGCCCCGGAATCGCCCCTAGAGGTTTCAAAAAAGTGACCGACCCCTAGCCATTTATCCTCCTAACATTTTTCCCAAACATACCTAACCCCATCTTCAACCCCTTAAGGGGGCTACCACACAAAAATTTAATTTTTATAAAATTTGTTCCCACCGCTCTAACTGCCCTAAGAAGAGTCAAATGTATGACCTTCACCCGATATTTTTGCAACCTTAACAGATTCTTTAAACATATCACCCCTCTACCTTCAAACCTTAAGGCGGTTCCCATACATTTTTTGTATTTGTATAATTTTTTTTATGAAATCAGTTCCTGCCGGTGGTATCTCCTAGAAGGGTAAAAAGTATGACGGACCCCCACTAGTATTTCCCTCCTAACATATTTCCCGAACATACCTACCCCTTATCTTCACCCCCTAAAGTAGATCCCATACAAAATGCAATTAAAAAGAAGATAGGGGATAGGTATGTTCAGAAAAAATTTTAGAGGGCGTCGGTCATATATTTACCACTCTAGAAGGCAGCATGGAAGCAACAGGAGCTAATTTCATAAAAAAATATAAAATTAAAAAAAATTTATGGGGACCACCTTAAAGGTTGAAGGTAGATTGTATATACGTTGTGAGAAAATATTGGGGTTGCAAAAATATTGAGGGACGGTTATACATTACACTCCTCTAGGGGCTACTCCGGTGCAAATAGAGCGGTGGGAGGAAATTAAAAAAAAACAATTCTGTATGGGTACCCCCTTAGCGGGTGAAAATGGGGGTTAGGTATGTTTGGAAAAATTTGTTAGGAGGGAAAAATTACTGGGGGTCGTTCATACATTTGAAGGGGGGATTTCGGGGCAGTTGCAGGGCTTGTTGTAGATTTTTTTCCCAACACGAAAAGTTTCTCTATAAAACCGGGAGATCGATTTTGTTTTTAGACCCATGGTTTCTTGGGCAAATGTTCTTAAGATTCATCGTAGATTACGATTTGTATAACCGCTCGGTGCAGTTTTTTACTACATACAAATTGACCTACTTAGTGTACAAGTTCTGCAGGTAGCTGATAGCCGCTGTACTAAAAGTTAATAAATGAATATTGCCGCCCAATATCCTTTGATACTGAATTTGCACCACGGCTATTCTAATGGCCGCCTTAACTATACTACAGTGTTCCGGTATCCTAACTGCTGGTTGCAAAATCAACTTCTGCGAAAAGATTCCTCAAAATAAGGATGACATAAGATTGGTAAAATAAGATTGTTTTAATAACACAGCCATTTTTTTAAATATTTCAAATAGACATAGGATTTTTTTCGAGGGCTATATCATTTTTACATCATTAAGTCCATTTCACAAAAAAGTGGACTTGATCACTTGGTTTTTCCTGTATACCTACGATATGGTGTAGTTTACATGAAATCGGTCAGAAATTGATTTTAATGTGTTTATTAAAGTTAAATGATTTTAATAGCATTTAATAGCTAAGACACATACATACTTATTAGTTGTTATATGAAATACCTAACGTATGATTAATATTTATATATCTTCGAGTATTTAAGAACTGAACGTATGATTAATATTTTTTCAAACAACTACAACGCCCTTAGTATTAATTTGAAACATAGGTAAGATTATTTTCATAAAAATGTAAGTGCAATATAAAAAGTAATTAGTAATTTTAAGTAATATTAATAATGTTATAGCTGTAGAAATTTATCTAAAATTGTGGCATAATCTTTGTAAATTGTTGAGTGCTCTGAACTTATCACATTTTTCGCCACTGTTTGAATATATTGCTATTAATATAAGTGTGCCATTTTAATACGAGTAGTGATTTAACTTTAATTATCTTACATTCATATTAAACCAATTACAGTTAGACTTCGATTAAAGCAGCTTATAGATGAGAACATAGGTTATACTATTAACCTATGTTATCCTATGTACATTGTAAATGTAGCTATGATAGTGATCTACGACCCAACGAAATAATTAAATTATTATAAATATTAATCATACGTTCCCTCCTCCTACCTTACCACAAATTAATATAACTAATACATTGCAAAACCTCCTTACATTCCTGGCGCTAATAAAATGAAGTCTACCTTAAATGCCCAACTCTGTAAAGCTATGATAAATCGTTTAAACTTTTGCTTGGCTTTATAATGACACAATTTTTTTATTCTTTTTATTAATTACACAGCTTAAAACTTTTATATATATTAATAATATCTTTTTTTGTTTAGTGAAAGAAAGCCTTGAAATTTCCCAATCCATTTGTTGTTTTTACATAATTCGCCCATAACAATAAATTTGATTGAGTTTCTTTTGTTTTGTGTCCTACTACGATTTGTATCTACAGATTTTGTGAACTACACCCAGTAAATTTATTGACTATCCAATGTTACATCACCACTTCAAGGGCCACATATGAAATTTAGTGGCATTTTTTTGTTTGTGATAAATATCTGTTCTCTTCGGAAAATTAAATCCTTTTGCCAGAATTTCGCTTTTAGCGTCGCGTAACCTTTTCCAAGTGATTTCCTTTCCACTTCGAGTCATCTTCTAAATTGTGTCAGGTGCGTGTTGTATGTAATTAATTTTATTTCTATCACACAATATTCATTAATAATTCCCATTTGTTTTCCTTTATTTCTCGCCGCTTTTGTCACTTTGAAATGCTCTGCATGGGCGCTACAAACTTTTCTATTGTGTGGCGTTGTTGTTCACTAAGCGCTGTGTTATGCGTGAGTTAAAAGTAATTGGTGCAATTATGACAATTTGTCTGTTCTAAGTTCATTTTATGTGTGTAAATATTTATTACAAATTGTAAATAAAATATCAAATAATTTATATATACGTGCATGTGTCTAAGCTTTTGTTTGGAAGGGAGATTTGATAATGAAATGAAATTTAAAAATCTACAATTGTTTTGTTTGATAACATGTTAATGAATTAAATGTTGTTGTGATGTGATGTCAAAATAGCGGAGCATTAAATATGGGAAAATAAAAATAAAAATTTAATAAATACAAATCGGTGGTACTTCTGTAAACATTGCTGTGTAATAGTTTTTTATATTTATAAAAAAAACTAGCAAAAAAAAGAAATCGATATTGAAATGTAACATTGTCATCCATTGAGAAAGCCAAAATGTTGTAGACATATTTTTAATATAAAAATAAAAAAATATAAAAATATTTACATATTAAAAAAATATTAAAAATTTTAAAAATATTGAAAATATTAAAAATACAGAAAAATACTATAAACATTAAAGATATTAAAGATATTACAAATATTAAAAATATTGAAAATATTAAAAATATTGAAAATATTAAAAATATTGAAAATATTAAAAATATTGAAAATATTGAAAATATTGAAAATATTAAAAATATTGAAAATATTAAAAATATTAAAAATACAGAAAAATACTATAAACATTAAAGATATTAAAAATATCACAAATATTAAAAATATTTAAAAATTTAAAAATATTAAAAATATTAAAAATTATATTAATTTACGTGAGTGTATCGAAATGATACAACAATTTCGGCTCAAGATCAGAAAAGTGTTTTTTATTTATTGTTTGATATTTTTGGTCAAATTCAGTGTGTCACGTACTAGGATGACGCGTTTCGAACTCCATGACGAGTTCATCTTCAGACCCCTTTGTGACGAACTGATGCACAATGGTACATCATCAGCTGTATATATATCTACAATTATGTCAAACATGTGCATGTGAAGTAGATATCAGCCGAAAATGTCCAGCATAGTTATGAATTTGACCATTCACAATCAAACATGAGAATGGAGGATATTTTATCCCCACGATTCCCTTTTTACCTCAAAACTCAAGCTTTACCACAAAGCCAATGGCTTTTCACCACAAAGCTCAAGCTTTTTACGAGGTATATTGTTAAACTACGCTTACTATTACTACTAAGCATATAGTTTTTTGCTTACTACTACTACTAAGCATATATAGTTTGTTAGGCCGTGCCGTGCCAGTGTATGTGTATTTGTTTTTGTTAGTCGATCTTACAGTATATTATAATAATTTACGTTAGTGTATCGAAATGATACAACAATTTCGGCTCAAGATCAGAAAAGTGTTTTTTATTTATTGTTTGATATTTTTGGTCAAATTCAGTGTATCACGCACTAGGATGACGCGTTTCGAACTCCATGACGAGTTTATCTTAGTGTATCATTTCGATACACTAACGTAAATTAATATAATATACTGTAAGATCGACTAACAAAAACAAATACATATTAAAAATATTAAAAATTTTAAAAATATTTAAAATATTGAAAACATTAAAAATATTAAAAACATTAAAAATATTAAAAATATTAAAAATATTAAAAATATTAAAAATATTAAAAATATTAAAAATATTAAAAATATTAAAAATATTAAAAATATTAAAAATATAAAACATATTAAAAATATTAAAATCATTAAAATATTAAAGATATTAAAAATATTTCAAATAATAAAAATATTAAAAACATTAAAAAATATCAATAATATTAAAAATATTACTAATAATAAAAATATATAAAATATAAAAAATATTAAAAATATTAAAAAATTAATATTAAATTTATTTATTTATTTTATTTATTTATTTTCCTCAAATTTTTTCCACCAAAAACATTTTCTAACACATTTCTTTAGTCTTTAACTAAGTGAGTCAAAGCACTGGTCAAAGGTCAAGGACGCAAGGCATGTACAACAGCAAAGAAAATTGGACAAACAAGAAAAAACCGCCAATAGCAACAATAAATGTCATACACAGAAATGAACAGCAGCAACAACAACAACAGTATTAACGAATAATAACATCATTTGCTTATTTATAAAATTATTAATGTCGTTGCTGCAACGACAAGTGCTGCTGTTGGCTCTGTGTTGTTGCTGCCCCTAAAACCAGCAAAAAAATAAATAAACAAAAACAAAAAAGAACAGCAAACAAACAGCGAAATTGAAATGTCTACAAACGGTAGAGTTCATAGAGGTAAAATATTGATGGAGAGTGGAAAACAAATAATCCGGTACAAAATTTGTGGTAATGTGGGATGTCTCAATAAAAAACACTAGTCTTAGGCAGGTACAAGGTAAAATTTTGAAGATGTAGAGTCTGCCTTTGATGTTTGTTTGAAAAGGCTAGACAGTTCTTAATAGAAAACAAGATATCGAAGATATTGACTATCGTTGGGATAAGTGTGTTGAGATAAAAGGGCATTATGTTAAGCAATAAACATAATTTTTCCCAATATTGTTGTGTTTATGTTGGCAAGTCAAGCATGTCCATTGTTTAGTGATAAGAGCATGACGATCTGCTCTTTCACATTTGTTAATAAGATTTTATCATAATATGATATACCTATATTGTATATGATGAATTTCATATCAAACCCTATAAAAAAAGGGACATTTTGAACCCGACCCTCCCAGATTTTAATGAAATTTTGCATACAGGTATATTTTACCTACAGAAACATAACCTCATTTTTAGAAATTGCATTTTTGAAAATATGTGGGCGTGGCAAGGTATCGAAATATTTAAAAAATGACGGTAATAGGTACATTTAAACTGCAATTACTATGGAACGACTTAGCCGATTTAAAAGATCTTGGTGTCATTAGAAAGGTATATGAGTCAGCATTCGAAAACATACACTGTAAAATTTTATATTACACTGAAAAAATTTTTTTGCCAAAAATTAAAGTTTAAACTTAGAAAACACTTCGAAGATCAAGCCTTTTTTTTGCAAAAAAAAATATTTTTAGATAGGCCTATTTAATATATATAACATATCTGAAAACAAAAATGGCGTTTTTCTTAGTTTGTTTTTAATAAAATTTTAAGTAAAGTCTCTCTTGTTAACTTCCTTATTTTTTGATATTTTTGTCTGACAAACTGTAATTACTATGGAACGACTCAGCCGATTTGAAAGATCTTGATGTCATTAGAAAGGTATATAAGTCAGCTTTCGAAAACATACACTGTAAACATTTTATATTACACTGAAAAAAAAATTTTCCCAAAAATTAAAGTTTAAACTTGGAAAACACTTCGAAGATCAAGCCTTTTTTTGCAGAAAAAATTATTTTTAGATAGGCCTATTGAATATATATAACATATCTAAAAACTAAAATGGGGTTTGTCTTAGTTTTTTTTAAAATAATTTTTAAGTAGACATCTCTTGTTAACTTCCTTATTTTTTGATATTTTTGTGTGACAAACTGGTTTTAAATTGTGTACTTAGTACATGATACTTGTTGCCACAATTATCAACTGCCTGCCATCTCTATCAGCGCTGAGTGCGAACACTCTCCTTAAAGCACTTAAAAAAACATGTGCGCTACATGTTGCTGGTAGCGCGTAGACGTTGCTGACATAACACACATGTATATGCAACAGCTGTTTTAATACATCTTAAAAAATTGTCCCTTGTCGTTCTATTGTGCATGTGTTTGTGTGTTTATTACGCGTGCAACTAAACATAACATGACCATGGTCTTCTTTTTAGGCCATTTTTATGATGATTATGATGATGATGATGTTGATGATGTTGCTCGTACAACGTCGTGTAGTAAACACCACGTTAAAAGTATAACGTAAGAATTTCCACAACAATAAACAATAAAGGAAAAGAAGAACCAACAAAACATACAACAGCAACAACAACAAAAACAATCAATAGATAGATACAACTATACATAGAATAACCATATATTTTAAACAAAAAGATAACACATAGACACAGATACAGTGGAGCGAAATGGCAAAATATAAAAATATTAAAATTTAAAAATTTAAAAATATAAAAATATAAAATTATTAAAATATAAAAATATAAAAAAATAAAAATTTAAAAATATAAAAATATAAGAATATAAAAATATAAGAATATAAAAATATTAAAATATAAAAATATAAGAATATAAAAATATAAGAATATAAAAATATTAAAATATAAGAATATAAAAATATAAGAATTTAAAAATATAAAAATATAAAAATATAAAAATATAAAAATATAAAAATATAAAAATATAAAAATATAAAAATATAAAAATATAAAAATATAAAAATATAAAAATATAAAAATATAAAAATATAAAAATATAAAAATATAAAAATATAAAAATATAAAATTTATAAAAATATAAAAAAAATAAAAATATAAAAATATAAAAATATAAAAATATAAAAATATAAAAATATAAAAATATAAATATAATATTAAATTGGTTTTTGCTTTATTAGAAATGTGTTTTTTTAAAGCTTTCGAATTAAAGTGTGAGAACATTTTTAGAAACCCATTTATTATTTTTGTTTTAATTTTAATATAAAAATAATCCAGCTTTGCCCACTGTGCCTACCCATTGAGACCCAACGAGAGGACGTTAAACCTAGTTTTTCTAAAAAATCCAACAAATCGATGCTTGTTTTTCCTGCGTGTGTAGTAACCAAATAATTTTTAGGTCTTAGTGCTTTGATAAGTATTTGCTCGCCCGCCTATCTGTCTCTATAGACTATAAGATAGTGAGACAACAAGTCTTTAATTATCTCATACAAAAACTTGACATAATTTTGCAATTTGAAAATAGACGCTGGGAAAATGGGTGATCTTTTTTTTTGTATTAAGATTAGAGGGTACAAAGTCTCCGGCAGGAAATTTCGAAAAAAAAATATATAATAAAGATACAACAATAATATCAGAAATTTCATATGACGTAACATCATAAATGCTATTCTTTAGCTATAAATCTTATCATAAACGAGCGACTCACTCATACCCGTTTGCTGAAGCACACGCTTATCTTTATCTATCGATGGGACAACGTTGGGACACGTCAGATGACAACAGTGGGCAAAAGAAGCGTGTGTGCTTTATAGAACAAAAGCAATAACTGTGTTGAATTCTGAGATCGATGTTCAAAAATAGCAAAAATTCTGTTAGAAATTATTTGCTTAAAATGCAAATTGTTCGCGTTACTTAAGGGCGTCAAATGTTGATTGCCAATGTAGGCGAACCATGAAGAGGAAAATTTAAAAATATACTATGGCAATCATTTCTTTCGTTTATTTATTAATAAATAAATAAAAATATGTATTCGTATATGCAAAAGTAACAGTCTACTAAATATAATTGTAACAGGATTGCATAATTTCCTTCAATTTCGATAAGGATTTATACAAATTTAGGAATATTTTATTTAATGTTTTACTATAAAATCTGGATTAAAATATCTTAAATGCACTTTAGTAAAAATATATCATAGTAATCAGATCTTATAAGAAAAGTCGACCCAAAAGTCGTGTGATATAAATATATATATTTATTTCAAATTGTTTATAAATATTACCTTAATAATTTATTGCAATACGTTTTGAAATTCGTGAGCAGTGGAGTGATTTTTTACCTGAAAGCATACAAGAAGAAAAAAATATATATAATGGTTGGTGATGAAATTTTTAAATGTTATAATAAAAAATAATAAAGAAAATAATTTTAAACAACTGATAAGTAATTTCTTGAGCACCTAATAGGAATTTAAGAAATATTGGAATATGTGGGCAAATGTTTTTTTTCCCTACTTTCCAATTGCACGACTTTTTTTGAAGGATTTAAATTATATAGACTAACTTTTGCGAGGAGAATAGGGGAATTGGTGAGAGGCGGACGTTACTTTTAGTTTCACACATCCATTCTGCTTCTGGACAGAAGCTTTCATACAAAATTTCAGCCCGGAAGCTCATGAACTACAGATACATACAGACGAACACCCCCAAAAAGGGGGAGTTTGTATGGAAGGTGGGGGCAATATTCGTCCGATCTTGCTCATCTTACAACGTAAGCTCCTATTATAGGATAAAAGCTTGCATATCAAATTTAAGCTCTATATTTTCTAACCCACGGCTGTAATCGCGGGCCGGTTAGGCGGACACCCCAAAAAGAGGGAGTTCGTATGGGAGGTGGGAGTGGTTTTTGACCGACCCTGCTCATCATAGAAAGAAGCCTCCGCTTAAAGGATAGAATCTTGCGCACAAAATGTCAGCTATATACCTCTTCAAATACGGCTGCAATCGTAGGGACAGACCCCAAAAAGGGAGAGTTTGTATGGGAAGTGGGAGTAGTTTTTGACCCATCGGGCTCATCTTAGAACTCAACATCCATTTGGGGCAGCAAAGCTTACATACAAAATTTAGCTTGATTGCTCTTGAATTACTGCTGTAATCGCGGGGACTGACATGCGGACACCCCCAAAATGAGGGATTTTGTATGGGAGGTGGGAGTAGTTTTTGATCGATCGGTCTCATCTTACTACTCAACCTACACTTAGTGTAGGGAAGCTTGCATACAAAATTTCAGCTCGATTTCCCTTAAACTACGGCTCTACCACGCCTCCTTATGGGCGTTACAAATGGAAGAACAAAATTAATATACCCTTCACACTGTTCATGCACGTGGTGAAGGGTATAATAATTAAAAATCTTTGTATGTTTCTACAGCGTTTCTGGTAAAAACTTACTTTTTTCAAAAAAGCAATAATGAGTTTCTATTAGTAAAACAATTCTCTACAAAATTGCATCATTTGATTTTTTATATTAAACACTCGACGAATTTACCTTTTGCCACCAAAGTCCCACTGTGCGACGTACTGAAATTTTAGTTATTTCTACAACCTTTCAAGGAGTCATTGACAATTTTTTTTTAAATTTCTTATAAGGTTCGTTGGTTCGATGTCAAAATTTTCATACATATGTATATGGCAAAGTGGACTTATTTTTTATTTCAAGAAACCTAATAATTTTAAAACCCCTATAAAAATTGACAAAATTTTAAATTATAGTGACGAGCAATGCATATAATGTTGTGGCTTTACATATTTTTGTTTTTAATATTTTTTAAAAATTATTTTGATTGTTTATTTTTTTTAATTTTTTGTTTGTTTTTAATGTTTTTATAATTTAATTTAATTTTTTTTTTGGATTTCTTTATAATTAATTATTTTAAAGCAATTAAACACTCATATTTCACAATTGTCTTTTTACATATTACTTCACTCATCTAATTACTAGAATTTTAACCAAATCCTTTAACGAGTTACTCCATATCGTTGACCCCATTTAAGCGTTTTAACCACAGACACTTTAAAATTTCACTCCCATACTTTAATGTCTTCACTACTTACAGTGATACTATAAGTTCTAAATTCACAAAGTGTCCTCTCTATATTGAGGTTTGTTACCGATTACCTCTGAATTGTGTCGATTTACTAAAAGGCGCAAACAAAAAACTCCCGGTTTTTATAAATTTCAAACACCATCGCTGAGTGACATCCATAATTATTTCGTCTCGCTTAATTAGAATGTTTGAGTTTGTAACGGTCGATTGTTAAGATTTTAAGTAAATAATAAATTTCACTGTCATCTCGTCATAGTATTTTTCCGAAATGCAAACATACATATTTAAAAAAAAACCACATTGGATAAAAAGGCAGAAATTGTTTCTAATGCAAATTAATTAACACTTTCTTTGATGTGTTCTAAGTATTCACACACACACACGGGGAGAGATTGGGCGTGGTCATCCACCCAAGAACTGCTTACATTGCTCGCCTTGCCTCGCTGGACACAGACACCCTGTATAGTTGCAGTCTGGTGTTAAAATTTGTTTTAACAATTGATTTTAGCGATTAACAGCAAACAGTTGAGTGTAAATATTTTATTGTGTAATTGTTGATTTATTATTTCAACAAAAGCAGCCACAAATTAACACCGAATAGAACGACCGACCGACCGACCGATAAATGTGCAAACTCATAATTGCATTATTTGCTAAATCATTGCAACAAAATTGCAACAAGAAAAAAGTGCAAAGTAAAACCTATTAATATTATGGGACATTAGCTTATGGGATTTTTGTAATTATTGGTAAATGATATTCCGATTTTTTGCGGTTGAAAGAGATCGTTTTAGGCTGTAGTGATATATCATTTGAAATTTAAACAATCAGCAGAAAAAAAAATTTAAATTTATAATAAAATCAGTTGAATTTTTTTTTTGATAAAATCCGTTACAATTAAGATGTTGAATTATATTTTGATAATATTGCACGTTGGGAACCCTAAATCACATATTGATTTTAATTAAATTTCTTTACATTAAATAGAATTTGTTATGCAATTTAATAACTGTTGTGGTTCATTTATATGTGCACATTTGAATCCAACACCATATCACACGATATAAGCGCTTTTGAAATTGTGAACGTAGCTTCACGCTAAATATTGAGGATACAGGACTAAACTTTAACTTGAAAAGATAGCTAAGAGCAAATCTCAGTATATTCAGAATATTAAAAACATTAAAAATAACAAAATATTTTTTAATTTTTTTTAATATTTCTAAAATTTTTAATATTTTTAATATTTTTAAAATTTTTAATATTTTAATATTTAATATTTTTTAAATTTTTAAGATTTTTAATATTTTTATTTTTTTTAATATTTTAGTATTTAATATTTTTTAATATTTTTAAGATTTTTAAGATTTTTAATATTTTTAATATTTTTAATATTTTTAATATTTTTAATATTTTTAATATTTTTAATATTTTTAATATTTTTAATATTTTTAATATTTTTAATATTTTTAATATTTTTAATATTTTTAATATTTTTATTATTTTTAATATTTTTATTATTTTTAATATTTTAAACTTTTTTAATACTTTTAATATTTTTAATATTTTTAATATTTTTAATATTTTTAATATTTTTAATATTTTTAATATTTTTAATATTTTTAACATTTTTATTTTTTTTAATATTTTAAACATTTTTGATTATTTTTATATTTTTAATATTTTAAATATTTTGAATATTTTGAATGTTTTGAATATTTTGAATATTTTGAATATTTTGAATATTTTGAATTTTTTGAATATTTTTAATTATTTTAATATTTTTAATATTTTTAATATTTTTAATATTTTTAATATTTTTAATATTTTTAATATTTTTAATATTTTTAATATTTTTAATATTTTTAATATTTTTATTATTTTTAATATTTTTATTATTTTTAATATTTTAAACTTTTTTAATACTTTTAATATTTTTAATATTTTTAATATTTTTAATATTTTTAATATTTTTATTTTTTTTAATATTTTTAACATTTTTGATTATTTTTATATTTTTAATATTTTGAATATTTTGAATGTTTTGAATATTTTGAATATTTTGAATATTTTGAATATTTTTAATTATTTTAATATTTTTAACATTTTTAATATTTTTAATATTTTTAATATTTTTAATATTTTTAATATTTTTAATATTTTTAATATTTTTAATATTTTTAATATTTTTAATATTTTTAATTATTTTAATATTTTTAATATTTTTAATATTTTTAATATTTATAATATTTTTAATATTTTTAATATTTTTAATATTTTTAATATTTTAAATATTTTAAATATTTTTATTATTTTTAATATTATTAATATATCTTAATACTGACAATATTTTAAGTATTTTTGAATTTTTAATGTTTTTAACATTATTAATACTGACAATATTTTAAGTATTGTTGAATTTTTGATATTTCTAATACATCATAATTTTTAATATTTTATATATTATTAACATTTTAAATATTTTGAATAATTTAATATATTAAATATTTTTAATATTTGTATATTTTTTAAATTTTTAATATTTTTAATATTTTTAATATTTTTAATATTTTTAATATTTTTAATATTTTTAATATTTTTAACATTTTTATAATATTTAACTATTAATATATTTAATATTTTATATATTTTATGTGGAGATGATTGTTTCTTCATCGTGGCGTCTCCCCAGGTGGCGAATAGGGAATGCCTGCTGGAAATATCAGGTACCGGGGAAATCAAATACTCGGGGTGGACCAAAAGCTTGCAAACTACGTTGACGACTCGGAATCGATAAGGACATATGAATCTGGATAATAGATATTGGCCGGCAATTTCGGCAGCTGACTATGTAGGTTCGGTTGAGATGACTCCCGATTAATGTCCGACTTGGCTCTTAACAGGATTTCTTATAAGGTATTGTGTCAACCTTTGCGAGGACCTTACAGCTTTGCATAGGAACCCTCGGGGTCATATAGGACGGCTGCATTTCGAGCATGAATAATGACCCCAAGTTGGGACCCAGAAAGAATGATGAACGAAAAAACTTTACTGAAACTAAAGACTGATGAGGCAAAACTAAACCCTTTTGAGCCCACTAGAAGACTGGGGAGGACTCCGCGGAAAAAAAGGATATGGCCTCGCAGATGACTACATCCGACTCCCCTAGAATTTAAGCTGGTCCCGTTGTTAGCATAATAAAAGAGGAAATTTTTCAGACCCCGAAAGCAGTGCTGGTGACGACGGAAACTGCTGTCGCAGATAGGCCACAACAAACTAAAAGTTCTCCTAACCAGGATTTCATTGTTAAAATGTGAAAGGAATAAGCCAAATTAAGGCAGCTCTCAGGACCCTGAGAAACATCAGCATGGATGTCAGAGAAGGAATCCAAGAGATAGACGAGTTAATCTGCATCGCCGAAACTAGCAGGTCCAGCTGGACGAAGGTTGAAGAGGAGAGAAGAGCAAACATGTGCGTGAATATGGTAAGAAATACGAAAGACACACCACTCACGAGTACTGCCAAGAGAATTGCGGAAAGCCCACCTGAACGGAGGGAGGAGTCGAAAAAGAGGATAAATAAGGAAGGAGAGAAACTGGAAGAGTGGAAGACAGTTAGCTACAGGAAATCACCTAAGCAGGATAGGATGATGAAACTACCTAAAGCAGCCCGGGAAAAACCGAGTAAAAAAGAAGCAAGCAAAATGCCACTGAAGCGCAAACCGGAGGCACTGATACTAAAACCAACAGAGGGGCACGGCTACGCGGATGTTCTTAAGACTCTGAGGATGAATGGAAACAGAGATGACATAAAAGTCAAAACTATTAGGAAACTCAAACCGGATCGGTGCTGGTTGAGATTGAAAGAGGGGAGTTAATCAGGAAATGTTCAACAAAGTAAAGGAGGCAATAAAAGACACAGCTGAAGTCCGTAGCGGCATTGCAAATGTTACCCTAATTATCTGAGACCTAGATGCCCTGGCAACAACTGAAGAAGTAGCACAGGCCATGAAAAACGCGGTTACAATGGAGAGTTGCGATATAAAAAACAGATTATCAATGCCAGCCACAGAGGCCGAAGAGCTGTTAAAGATCGAGACTGTGAAAATTTGATTGTGATGTGTGAAAGTGAGGCGCTATATAATGCAGAAGAAGTGCTTCGAATGCTCTGGTACAGGTCATGAGCAGTGGAATTGTACAAAAATATTAATAATGTTAAAATATTAAAAATATTGAAAATATTAAAAACATTTAAAATATTAAAAATATTTAAAATATTTAAAATATTAAAAATAATAAAAATATTTAAAATATGTCTCATGTTTGAATATTAACGGTCAAATTCAAACTATAATTGGTGCTGGACATTTTCGGCTGATATCTACTTCGCATGTACATGTTTGACATAATTGTAGATATATATACAGCTGATGATGTACCATTGGGCATCAGTTCGTCACAAAGGGGTCTGAAGATGAACTCGTCATGGAGTTCGAAACGCGTCATCCTAGTGCGTGACACACTGAATTTGACCAAAAATATCAAACAATAAAAAACACTTTTCTGATCGTAAGCCGAATTTGATGTATCATTTGATACACTTTAATGTAAATTTAATACTAAAAATATTAAAAAAATTCAAAATATTAAAAATATTAAAAAAAAAAATAAAAAATATATGAAATATTACAAATATTAAAAATATTAAAAATATTAAAAATATTAAAAATATTAAAAATATTAAAAATATTAAAAATATTAAAAATAATAAAAATATTACAAATTTAATAACTTTAAAAATATTAATAATGTTAAAATATTAAAAATATTAAATATATTAAAAATATTAAAAATATTTTAAAATATTAAAAATATTAAGTTTTAAAATTATTTAAAATATTAAAAATACTTAAAATATTAAAATATTCAAACAATTAAAAATATTCAAAATATCAAAAACATTAAAAATATTAAAACAATTGAAATAATTTTTTTTAATATTTTTTTTTAAATTTTATTTATTTTAAATTTTATTTTTGTTTTAAGTCAATATTTATGACATTTTTAATTTTTGAGATATGTGTCATTTTTTTTTAGTTTTTAATATTGTTTTTATCTTTAATATTTCATATTTTTCTTTATATAAGCTTTTTCTATTGTTCAGCTAATAAATAGAACTCAATAAAACAACTTTCATCATTCATCGTTTTGCCTCGTTATCATAATAAAGGACTCTCCCCACCGCATTGAAAAATTCCATGTTCCCTCTCTTGTCGCCGGGTAACCTTTTAGGAAATGCAAACAATTACAAACAATTTGCATATCAAATGATATCCACCCTCATCGGTATGACCCAACCCTTAATTGCCCCACAGTCACTATGACACAGTGTCGAATAAAGCCCATAAAAACGCAGTCATAGTTCAACAAACATAATTTTCACATAATGCAATTGTTCATGGCCTGCAAGAGAGACTCCCTGCCCCCTCCCAGGCCCTAAGGGGATGGGGAGGCAGAAACATGAACCGAAATTTGCCCAAATCCCTGCCATAAAGGGGCTGAGGGTTGCATGAACTGCACTACATTTTTGTTGGTGTTGTCGTTGTTGCTGCTGTTGTTGTTGTTGTGTGTGTTTTGATATGGAAAATTATAGGAGCAAACACTGACATAATACCCTCCATATGAAAACGACGTATGAGTTTTATGACCATGATGGAATGATTTGCTGGGTAGCAAGGAAAGCGTCTTACTGGCGTCACTCATGGCGTGCCGCACGAACACCAAACAAGGCAGCAGCAACACCAAATGGTGCACACACGACCAGTGGGCTTGGATGGCTGAACCATTGGCTTGATGGCTGACTGGATGGTTGGTTGAACAACGACGTTGGGTGATGACGATGCCGATGGTGATGGTGATGGTAATGGGGCTGGTGCTGGTGGTTCCCCCAGTGGTGGTGGTGTTGGTCGGCAAGTAGTTTGATTGTTAGTTTGCCTGCTTGCCTGCCTGCAAGATGGGCTCTTATTCCACTTTGTTAAATGGATAACGACGATATGTTGTATGTGGCAAATATTGTTATAGTTGCTGCCTCATTTGCTGCTATACAAACACAAGTGGCAACTGCTATGACTATGCTTCAAACAAAAAGACAAAACTGAAGACGAAACAACGCGAAAAATACGTGACTCACGCGACTTCATACAACCAAACTAAAAACCATAGAAAATACTCTCACCAGTACGGGGAATGCTCTATGTTAGCCAGGTCTGGGCATATTTTTTTATTCATTCACAAAAATTGTGAGTTTGTTAGGGAAAAATATAGAAAGAGAGTAAGAGAGAGTAAAAGAAATTTGGATACAGACAGTGTGAGAGAGAGAGAGAAAGAGAGCTATAAGATAAACAAAATACATGAGATAGTGTCAGATACAGTGAAGCTAGATAAAAGAGACTTTAGACAAGAGTAGTCGCATACGTCTTGCATAGTTGGGTACATTTTTCTTTAGGAAGACTCTTATAGTATAAATTGAAAATGGAAATACGGCATCCATGTGGATGAATTGTTTGTACAACATTACAAACAAAGTAATTGTAATATAAAAAAAATAAATAATATAAATATTTGAAATATAAAAAATTAGTATCATTAGACATTTTAAAAATATTTGAAATATCAACAATAGTCAAATTATTAGATATATTTAAAATTTGAAAACTACTAAAAATATGTTTAATACTGAAAACATTAAAATAGTAAAAACATATAAAATATTAAAAGCATTTAAAATATTCAAAATATGTGAAATATTAAAAATAAAAAAAAATTATTAAAAAAAATTAAAATATTAGTTATATTAAAAATATTAAATATATCAAAACATAAAAAATACAAAAAGTTTTGAATATACTAAAAATGTGTAAAATTTTTAAAATATTTAAGATATTTAAAATATTAATAACATCAAAAATATTAAAACATCTAATATATTAATAATATAAAAATATTTCAATACATAAAAAAATATTTAAGTAAAATATTTAAAATATTAAAAATGTTAAACTATTAAAAATAGTTGAAGCTTTTAACACTTAAATTTGTGATAATGTGTGGAGAAACAGGTTTTGGTGAGATAGTTTGGCAACAATCGAAATAGCTATCGGCCCTGCCACTTGCCAACATAATCAATTTCACACAACTCTTGAACAACAAATTCTATTAGTAATAATAGAAAAAATCTTGAACCGAACAATGAAACCAAACTCATTATTTTCATATACAGATCAACAATACAAAACAAGAGAAATTAATACACGGGAGGTACACTGGCATTAGTTGCCAAAAACAGTTCTATGCAATTTTGTCCGATGGACAAAGCATAGACAAGTGCTTGTGTGGATTATGTTGACGTGTGGTCTTCGTTGATACCATTTTCGCACCGGTGTGTGTGAGCTTCACATTGATTGCTTGAAGCTTTTAACACTTAAGGTTGTGATAATGGGTGGAGAAGTCACAGCAAATGGGTACTGATGATGATGGTTTGGCAACCATCGAAATAGCTATCTGCCCTGCCAGCTGTCAACAAAATACATTTCACACAACTCTTGTAAAACAAATTCAATTAGCGATAATAGATCTCAAACCGAACAATGAAAAACATATAAATATTAAAAATATTAATAATATTAAAAATATTAAAAATATTTAACACATTAAAAATATACAAAATATTAAAAATATCAAAAGTATTTAAAATATTAAAAATATCAAAAATATTAAAAATATTAAAAATATTAAAAATATTAGAAATATTAGAAATATTACAAATATTAAAAATATTAAAAATACTAAAAATATTAAAAATATTAAAAATATAAAAAATATTAAAAATATTAAAAAAACTAAAAATATTTAAAACATTAAAAATATTAAAAATACTAAAAATATTAAAAATATTAAAAAAATATAAAATATTAAAAATATTAAAAAACATTAAAAATATAAAAAATATTCAATATATTTTAAATACTAAAAATATTAAAAATATTAAAAATATAAAAAATATTAAAAATATAAAAAATATTAAAAATGTTACAAATATTAAAAAATTACAAATATTAAAAATATTTAAAATATTAAAAATATTAAAAAAATATAAAATATTAAAAAAAATTAAAAACATTAAAAATACTTAAAATATTAAAAATATTAAATATATTTAAAATACTAAAAATATTAAAAATATTAAAATATTAAAAATATTAAAAATATTAAAAATATTAAAAATATTAAAAATATTAAAAATATTAAAAATATTAAAAATATTAAAAATATTAAAAATATTAAAAATATTAAAAATATTAAAAATATTAAAAATATTAAAAATATTAAAAATATTAAAAATATAAAAAATATTAAAAATGTTAAAAACATTGAATTAATAAAAATATTAAATATGTTGAAAATATTAAAAATACATATTTAAAGTTTTAAAAATATAAAAAAAGTAAAATTGACTTTTATTTATTTATTTATCCTTTTTTGAAAAGAAAAATAATAAAATTTCTATATAAAAAAATGAATTTTTGTGGCAAAACTATTTTCAATATATTTTATATTTTATACTTAATTTCCCTTTGCACCCCATGAATGAGGTATGGGATAGCTTCTCGCGTTGTTGTGAATTAACACGCTTTCTATTTTTAGATTCACAACTAACGGCACCTACTTATTTATCGACGAATGCGAACGTCACTGTTTTTGAGAAGCTCTTACTAGACACGACGATTGAATCGACGCTTAATACTGCGAAGTTGCTGTCAAACAACATTCGAGGGGAGCCGACAATGAAAGAAAATTTTATTTATTTTTTTCTTTTAAGATGACTGGAGCCAGGTTTGAACCTGCGATCTCCCGCATGGTAGTCGCGTGTTCTAACCACTATGCCACGGCCGGTCCCTTTATATTTTATAACATTTATATTTTATTCACACTCACACACACCCTATCTCTCTCTTTCTGACAGTTTCTTTAAAGTACCATTTCTCCTAAGTAAACCATCTCTGACACAGTGTGCCAAAACAGCTAAAGAGAGTGACGTTAAAAAACTTTTCACCGCAAAAGTGAGTGAGTGTGTGAAGACGAACACTCTCTGCCTCTCTCTCCCTCTGTGTCTCTGTCGCTCTCGTGATAAAGTCACGTGATAATACAAATTTACTGGCGGGTGGCAAAGAAGCTTGATGGGTATATCATCAAATGAGCAGCAATGCGAGGGGCCAAACTATCTAAGCCTCCAGCGCGTGGGTGTGAATGGTTTTGGGGCTGGCGTGTTCTCATCCGTCTTAGTCGTCAAGTAATTGATGCCACCAGTATTGTTGTGTTTTTATTTTGCTACTTTTTGGTTGCATCGAAATAATGAGTATTTTATTTCAATTAACTACCTTTTATTTATTTTGTTTTATTTTTTTTGCTCTGACATTTGTTGTTGATAAGAACTGTCAACGCAAATAACAAAAAAAAGTACATTCGATAATGTTGTATATTTTGCTGTCATTTCTTTTCGTTAACTCAAAATCAGGTCAATGATATAAAACTCATACGACGACGACGACAACGAGACTACGACTACGACGGTGACAGTTAAGAAATAACAGCAAAAGTCAAAAAAATTTAGTAAACAAAAATGTTAATCGGCTTTTGGTGGAAATATTATTTGTACTCTCGTTTCTGTCTGTCTTCGAGCTTTGGTCTCGGTATGTTTACATTTGGGGGGGAGGAGGGGGCCTGCCACGGTTAGAAATGACTGGTCTGGGAATGGTTGGGTGGTTGCATTTTGTGGGACTGTTGGGTCTGGATTTAATGAGCTGGAATTTATTATGACGTTTGGCCACAGGTTGAAAATCTAGTTCTGAGCTAACAACATAACACCGCACGTGTGTAAATTTATTACAATTATTACCTGACATTATCATTTGTGAATATGACAGAGGTGCTATCTTGCGTTATTACATTAGCACATACTGTACTCACACAAATTGGTGTGTGTGTGTAAATATTTCGTAATTATCACATGATATTACACATTCATTTCGGTCTAAGGGAAATAACAATTATATGAACAATATTCTGGGAGTGTTTCTTGTGTAAAATGTTGGGTGTCTTTTAGTAGACACAACGCTCAAATACGTTTGTACTACACTTCTTACTTAATTAATGTCCTTAACTAACTTATTAGGGTGGTTTTTTAATAACACCCGGGATTTGTTTACAAACAGTCGATTTTCGTTATAGGCGTAAGGGAGTAATTACTTAACGCATAAATTTTCGTGGGAAGCTATAATTTTCTGTAGTTGATGTAAACTATTACTTAACAAAAAAATGGGCATGGCAGTGGGCATGGCAACTTCTTTATAAAATATTTGTTTCGGGAGAAGTATAACAATGTCAGTCATAAAACTTTGTTTGAGTTTTTTTGTTACCACTGTCCGTAATTTTTAGAAAAATAGATGTGGTCGGAACGGTGGGCGTGGCAAATTCTTTAGAAAATAAATATGTATGATCAGGTCATAAATGAAGCTATCAACACATATCTGAAGTACTAAATTAAAAGCTTTGACATTTTCCCAAATGGGCGTAATCGAATTGTTGGGTATGACACCTCTCACCTCTCAATAGGCACCTCCGAATAGCTGTCAGCATATACACCTGGAGTACTGGGGCGTGACACCTGTAAATTCCTTTGTCTTTTTTTTTATAATATTATCTTATAAGCTCCTTTTGTCACTAATGTGCACAATTGATCGAAAATTGGAATTGTTCAGAAATAAAGGCGTGGCACTTTCCATACAAAATAAGCATTTAATATCAAATATCTGAGAAACTGTGATTCAAATCCTGCCATAAAAAAAAATGTCTCTTTACACCCCATGAATGAGGTATGGGATGCTTCTCTCTCAAATGGCACCTACTTGTTTATCGACGGATGCGAACGTCATCACATAAATTTTAAATATTATTTAACTTATACATTTCTACAAATGTGAATTGTAAACCATATACGAGTGTTTCAATAACACGATTGATCAAACAAAAAATGGGCGTGGTGGAAAAAGTGGACGTGGCAATTTTTATACGAAAAATATATATGTTATCGAAAATCTGAAAAACAGCGATACTGAACTTGTATTGTATGAGACATTCTGTTATGAATGCGCTAGGTCCATCCGAAAATGGGCGTGGTAAAAACAGTGGGCGTGGCACATCATATGCAAATTCACTATCATTTAATAAATATCTGCAACAACAGTACTGTACGAGTTCCTTGCCTTTAATGCGAGGGAACAAACAAAACATGGGCATGGTACAAACAGTGGGCGTGGTACCTCTCACAATAACATATGTACATATTTGTAATCGGATATCTGGAAAACTGTGATACTGAAGGTCTACAACTTGTATATGAAGCCTTCTGTAAAGAATATGCATATTCCAGATGATAACGGACCTAGTAGAAACAGTGGGCGTGGCACATCATATATAAATTTAATATTATTTAAATTCTATAGAAAATGGGAATGGTGGAATTAGTGGGCGTGGCACCTCCCATACGAAATATGTATTTGTAATCTGATATCGTGAAAACTTTACTATTGAGAGTCTATAAAAATTATATGAAGCCCTCCGTTAAAAATGTGGTTAGTCGGTCTACAAATGGCTGTCACAAAGACAGTAGGCGTGCCACCTTCTAAACACAATATATATTTTTGTAATCGCATATCTGAGGACTACGATGCTGAAGGTCTACATAAATTGTGTGAGTCTTTTTTTTATGAATGTGGGGCCCCATGTTTTATGGGGAAAATACATTGCAGAATTTTGTCGGTCTGACCACCCAAAAATTATAAGATTTTGCAGATTTTGGGATAGCCAAAGTTTGAGCACTATTGGAGATTGTTAACCTGTGCCCCTTGGGGCTTGAAAGTTTTTAAGCTCCTATAGCCACGTTTGGGAGGCATAACTCAAGAACGACTAGTGCAATTTTGCTGAAATTAAAATCCGAAATCCGAAATTCTGTTAATATGTATATCATTTCTCTGCGTAATCAACACATTTACAGTTTTAATTAAATTTATAAAAAAAAATTTGCCAAAAAATTTCAAATTCACATATTTTCAAAATTTTTACGGTCACTCTAATGTGAGTAATCGGACCCGATATGGGCGTCGGAAAAACAGTAGGCGTGGTACATGTCATGCAAAGTAAATGTCATACAACGTTCATTTGTAGCACTATAACGGTGAAATTCGTCAAACTTTGTAGGCAAGGGAAATTGCCCTTCCGTAAAATGGGCGTGAACGTTTCTGTGGGCATGGTACCTCCCTTAAATGCGAGAATCCGATCCAAAAGTGGATCCCAAACAAAGTCAATTGTTTCTTTTTATATTTGGATGCATATGACAGTGAGAACCTGCAAATTTTTATATGTATATAAAATAGGTATGCGTGGCATCGCACGAACAATATAAATATATGCAAGTAGATATCTGGAAAATGTAGATCAGAAATCCTTATAATTTGCGCGTCAGTCATAGTGTCAAGTAAATATTTGTCATCATACAACTGCAGCGCACAATACTACAACAGTTGCAGTCTTCTAACTTGGATAACACAGTACAACACATGATTTTGGGACTCAATTCTGAGAACTGCAGGTGAAAGTAGCCAAAAAAACAAGAAGGTCTTCATCATTCGTTTTGTCAAGTTACATGCCATAATAATTTAATATCGCTTTGGAGTTAGTTATATGGTGGCGTATGATTATCATAAGTAATATTCCACGTAAATCATACGCCATGGAGTACAACAGTTTTATTGTAACTGCTACAAAATAAACCCAGTTAAAACTCATTTGATGAATGGAAAAGTGAAACTGTTGCTTATATATGAAAAGGTTATATGAAATGATTAATTGAATTTTTAAACTTGTTTTTAAACTAAATCGGACTAGTGGTTCTCGAGTTATGTCAAACAGAAGAGCCTAAAACGTGACAATTTCCCCTATACGATACTTACTAACTTCTAATCGATATTAAATTATTATGGCATGTAACTTGACAAAACGAATGATGCAGAACTTCTTCCTTTTGGGTCTACTTTCACGTGCAGTTCTCAAAATTGAGTTCCAAATAAAAAAGCTTAAATTGCTAAAGTCCGATCCAAAATCAGCGGGATTATAAAGGTGAATGTGAATGTAGATGTGTGTTCCATGCAGAAATACACAATTATTATGTTACGTCTGAACCGTTACAATTTGTAGAATTTCTGTAAGCCCTATATTACACTGTGGGACATATTTAACGCCAAACCTATTGGGAGTTTTACTATACTGACCTAGTACCTTCAACCTGACTTGGAGTTTCTCAGCTCTCCAGATTGACTGTGCACTGTGTTATTAAGCCATATATCCACAATATTGGAACGATGTGCGAATGATTATTGTAAAATCAGCCTCCAAATAATATTACTCATACGTTGTACATACATTTGTAGCGAGTACCATATGCAAACTCGCTACATATATACAGTACAGTAGTCAGTCAGGGTCGTCATTTAATACCATCAGCAATGACCAGATTTCTACTAATCACATATATGGTAGTAAATTTTGAGTATTGAGTTATTTAATTTCTGAATATTTCAATCGATAAAATTAGCCCAACTTGATTTTTTATATTGATATTATTCAATTCATACATTACCTCATAACTTCGATGGTAAATGTGTTAATAAATCATCAACAATGTGTTAATATTTACCTAAAAGTAAACAATAAGAAAAAAAAATATATGTCAATTATTAATTAAATCTTTAATTAGCATTAAAAATAAATCATAAAAAATTTAAATATTTTTTGAATTTGTTCCAATTTAATCTACATATAAAATGGTAACAACAAAAGAAATTTAGGTCAAATCGATCATACGACTCAAAGATCTTAACATATCGTTTTTATCCAATAAATTCTCGTGCAAACTCAGTTCTTTTTGATTTTAGCCCAAAATTCAAATTTACAAAGCCTCTTCTATAAAACTGCTGCATCACTTAACCTAACTCCACACACAGGTGTTTGATTTATCGCCAACGGCCTAAATAATAAAAATCCCACACAATATCTTTTACTCTATTGGCATTCCACGAATTAGGCATTTAAGATATTTTTCAAACTGTAACAACTAAATGCAAATTTATGCGCATAATATTGTAAATACAAAAGAGACGACGCTTTGTATCGAATCAGTGGCGATGGTGCAGGGGTCAATGGCCTGGCCACCCTCCCGGCTGTCTGGTGAGCGGTGATGCTAAACATTGTTACGAAATTTTCAAGATATTATCGTATACCGTAATTTATGCAAATTTTTTGCATGAATGTGATAACGGTTTTTTAATCTATTTAATCTCAGTGGCAGTTGTCTATAGACTGAAGGCCTTAGGCCATTACAACGAGTTAGAGCAAATCTTATTTTGAATTATTTACTTAAGTGTTTAACACAATATGATATTCTTGCAAACTTCCAAATTGTTTATAAATTCTTAATTCCCAAAAGGTGAGCACAGGTTATCATTTCCACAGACACTTGTGTTTAAAGTTCTAAAGCTGTAAATACCACGCCGTTATGACACTAGCCTGGTCCGTTCTACACAGATGTGTATGTTTGTGCGTGTGGCTGCCATTTAAATAGCTAGGCAGGATTTCGTTTTAACAATTTATTACAATGTTATTTAAATCCTCCTTAATTTGTGTTGACATATTTTAAAATTCAAACTATGCGTGTCATTTGAGTTACCAACCCTCTATGTGTTAATGCAGCCATTAGATGGTGGTTAAGTTATGTTGTTGTTTTTGACTAAGTTTAAAATTACTATTAATGTAATTACACACACACACACACAGAGTGGCGTATGTCAACACCATCAATTCACTGACTTGTGTATATGGCCCTTAGATTTGGGCTGCCAGTTCCAGACTGTACGGCTATCAAACCAACTAAAGCGTCAATGGCATTGTGGTCGTCGTCATCATTGACCACCACCACCACACCCACATTATTGTGACTTGTCTGACATTTGTTAGTTTTGTAATTTTTATTGTCGAAATTGTAGTTGTTGTTGCTGTAGTTGTCATTTTTGGTGACTTGTATATAAACAAAGTGTAGAGTCTCGTAATAAAGAACGAAAGCGGAAATTTATTTTCACGGATTTTTTTATTTTAATACACTAGAGGAAAACCAAGGGAGTAACTAGATTAACAACCATTGTTCACAAAATGTAAATTTTTATAAAATTTTTTTTTTTATTTTTTTATAATCGAAATATAAAAATATTCAACATATAAAAAATACAAAAATATTAAAAAAATATAAATATAAATATAAAAATATAAATAAAAATATAAAAATATTACAATATTAAAATATTAATATATAAAAATATAAAAATATAAAAATATAAAAATATAAAAATATAAAAATATAAAAATATAAAAATATAAAAATATAAAAATATAAAAATATAAAAATATAAAAATATAAAAATATAAAAATATAAAAATATAAAAATATAAAAATATAAAAATATAAAAATATAAAAATATAAAAATATAAAAATATAAAAATATAAAAATATAAAAATATAAAAATATAAAAATATAAAAATATAAAAATATAAAAATATAAAAATATAAAAATATAAAAATATAAAAATATAAAAAAATAAAAATATAAAAATAAAAAAATATAAAAATATAAAAATATTAAAATATAAAAATAAAAAAATATAAAAATATAAAAATATAATATATATATGAAAAAATATAAGAATACAAACACGTAGCACTTGGCCCTATACCCACCTGTAAGAACCCTATCGTAAATCTAACGCTTAGAACTGCACACAACAGATGGAAGAAAGGGGAAACCTGTAAAAAAGCCAAAAAAACATGACCCGCAGGGTACGTCGTGCCTGGTAAATCTTGAGAGGGACCAGATAATAATAATGATTACCTTCTATGGGTATGCATGCGAACAGAATGGGATTCGCAATGAAAAGCGAATGTATCTACGGTGATAATAACAGCAGTGAACCATATACCGACCATACTTTATACGGCTGCTTATAGAAGGAGACTGGAAACCATGGTAAAACCCTTTTTAATTGGTATAGAGGAACTGACATCCTTGAATATTAGAAGGATCAAAGAAACTTCGGATTCCCAATCGACAACAAATAACGCAATCAGGTGACAGCATGGGTTGAGGGAATGGCGCATTGCTCAACGGGTGTCACAATGTGACCATATGGACCTAAGTTATCTCCTCTACTGAGGAGATGCCTGCATACTAACCAAACATACCAAAAATATTAATAATATTAAAAATATTAATAATATTAAAAATATGTAAAATATTAAAAATATTAAAAATATTAAAAATATTTAATATATTAAAAATATTAAAAATTTTAAAAAATATTAAAAATATTAAAAATATTACAAATATTACAAATATTACAAATATTAAAAATATTAAAAATATTAAAAATATTAAAAATATTAAAAATATTAAAAACATTAAAAACATTAAAAATATTAAAAAATTAAAAATATTAAAAATCCTATTAATATTATTAATGTGAATGTCTGTCTGTTTGGTTGTTTGTTTGTTTGTTTGTATGTTTGTTGCTCAATCACACCTAATCGGCTGAACCGATTTCAATGAAATTTGGAAGACAGTTAGTGTACTATATGGAAATTACTATAGGCTATATATTTTGTAACTTATAGAGAGGTAGAGAGATACAATTTGATACCCAGATAGTACTCGACAACACGAACATGAATATGCTGACGAAATTTAAATTTTGAACCCAATGGGCGGAGTGGGCGTGGCAAAACATTTTTTAGAGCTAGAGATATAAAATTTGATACCCAGATAGTACTCGACAACACGAATATGAATATGCTGACGAAGTTGTTATTTTGGACCAGTTGGCGAAGTGTGCGTGGCAAAACTTTTTTTTAGAGCTAGAGAGATACAATCTGATACCATGATAGTGCTCGACAACACGAATATGAATTTGCTGAACCTTTTTTTAGAGCTAGAGAGATACAATCTGATACCATGATAGTGCTCGACAACACGAATATGAATTTGCTGACGAAATTTTAATTTTTGACCCAATGGGCGGATTGGGCGTGGCAAAACTTTTTTTCGAGCTAGGGAGATAAAATTTAATACACAGATAGTACTCGACAATGCGAATATGAAGATTCAGACGAAATTTTATTTTTGGATCCGATGGGCTTAGTGGGCGTGGCAAAACATATTTTTTGACCTAGAGAGATAAAATTTGATACACAGATAGTGCTCGGCAACATGGATATTAATATCCAGACGAAATTTTGATTTTGGACCCAATGGGCGGAGTGGGCGTGGCAAAACTTTTTTCGAGCTAGGGAGATAAAATTTGCTACACAGATAGTACTCGACAACACGAATATGAATATGCAGACGAAAATTTATTTTTTGACCTAATGGGCGTTGTGGGCGTGGCAGACCAAATTTTAATTTGGACCCAATGGGCTTAGTGGGCGTGGAAATACACATTACGTGGCACAATATTCAATCAGTGGGCGGAGGGGGCATGCTTAAATCGAACCTTAGTCCTAGAAAAATAGAATTTGAAACTGCAGACGACAATTTTGATATTTTTATCCTAGAGACATGAAATTTGGTGTACAGATGGTACTTGATCAGCGGGCGGATGGCCATAGTGAGATATAACAATCGACACAATAAAACGTAGTTGATTGGACTGATTTGGTAGTTACTTGGGGTAGCGAATTGTTTACCGAGGACTAAGATCAACACTCAAAATGATCCCATTATGAATGCAAGCCAAACATATTATTATCGAGTTAAGGAAACGTTACCAAAATATGTTTAAAGGTGGCATATGCACAGCTTTTATAAATAGGAGCTAATTTAAATTGATATTTGTTTATTATATTAAGTTGGTTTTGTAATATTAGTCAATTATGCAATAGCGAAGCATTGCCGGGTCCACTAGTATTAAATATATTGAAAATATTAAACATTAAAAATTTTTGAAACATTTTTTTTTATTGCAAATTTTAAAAATTTTAAAATATAAAAAATATTAAAAATGTTGAAAATATTAAAAAAAAATCAAAATATTTTAAGTATAAAAATATTAAAAATAATGAAAATAATAAAAATATTACAAATATTAACAATATACAAAATATTAAAAATATTAAAAAAATTTAAAAATATTAATAAATATTAAAAAAACCTAATATATTAAAAACATTAATAACAAATATATTAGTAATATATTTTAGAAATTTTTGCTATTTAATAAAAAAATATATTTGTTATTTTTTATATGTAATTGTTTATTCTTGCTTAGAACTTTTTTTAGCAACCCAAGAAAGATTCACGTTTAGTGTCTACCCGATGTGCGGATATAATAATAAAACTTCGCACCTCATGTATTTTCGCACATAGAATAGTAATTAGCATCATCTTTTCTCTGAGTATATTAACGATTGATCGCAGAAAAACAGTAAATACAATATGAGTATTAGCCGGCAAAGAGTCAATGTACAGCCGACAAAAATAATCTTTCGATATTAAGGGTGCAAAGTCCAACGTCTGACAAATTCGCAATATTAACCAAACAAACATCAGTTAACGGATTTCAAACGGATCGCCTGATGTTACGAAGTATTTTTTTTTTGTTTATAAAATTTTTCCGTTGTACTCCTCGAGTGTAATATTGAAACAATTTAAACTTTTGATTTATTAAAAGGGCAACACTTCTTATTGACCCCTCGGGTGTAAGGAGAATACAACGGACGCGACGAGGAGTAAGTACGTAATAGACAAAACCTAACCGAGTGTTGATTTAACTCTGACACGACGACTGAGTGCACTATTTATATTTATGATTACAATTTACAAACACTTTCTTGGGGACTAATTTAATTTATTATTTATTTAATTGCTAATTGTACAACATTACAAAGCTACAATGTGCATCATTATTAGCGAGTGAGTGGGAGGATTAATAAGCTGAGCTAGTTGGGCTGGCTGGCTGGATGGATTGGCACAGTAAATGGTAGGCACAAGAAAATTGTATAAACCAAATCCAAAATTCTAAATACTAGAAAGAAATATTAATATAAATAACATCAAACCACAAGATTACAGAATCCGATATTCGTAGTACTAGAAAGGTATAGTAAGAGAACATAATAGTAATAGTAACCCCAAATTTTATAGGCAAGTTTTTAAAATTTCATAGGCAATTTATAATAATTTTCCAACAAAGACCTGTTGAAACTATAAGAAAGTGGTTTTGAAATTTAATAGTACTGCTTTCTATAGTATACCACAAACATTTTCAACTTATTAATAAACAAAATTACTAACATTTCATTTTCCTTCTCACCAAACCCCTTAATAAAACGCGTGTTTGTATGCCCCATTATTAAGATACAAATATACGAATTGCTTTATATTAATCATCATCATAACTCAATCATGCTTATAACATAACAAACGCGTGTCATTCATCATCAACAGATGGCTGTTTTTTTCTTTGTATAAAGAGAAAGACTTATTACAGATAGATAGATATCTTCACAACGATCCGCCAAGCGATATTATGTAAAGAGCCGTAGTGGCAGTGACTGCTTTTGAGATGTCTATCTATCGTGTGTGTGTGTGGAGCACCTCTCAATTGAAAGACAAAACGAAGCTGCTGCGGAGATTGGGAGACAACAGACCCCAACAGCCCCCAGGACACACTAGCATGTTAGGATAGGCGCCAAGTAAGTGTCTTCAGCATGTTTTTGCAAAAAATAAATAAAATTCAATAAAAATCAGCAGTGGAATAAAACTTAAAAATTTAATTTCCCTTTACACCCCATTAATGAGGTATGGGATAGCTTCTCGCGTTGTTGTAAATTAGCACGCTTTCTTTTTTAGATTCACAACAAACGGCACCTACTTGTTTATCGACATGTCGATTATCTTGACCCTAATCCTGCGAAGTCGAACATCGCGGGAACCGACAATGAAAGAAAAATGAAGATGACTGGAGCAGGGAATCGAACCATGGACCTCCCGCATTGTAGTCACGTGTACCAAGCACTATGCTACGGCCGGTCCCATCAAACTAATATAAATATAATTAAGCAGCCAAAAACCTCAAAATATTTACAAGCTTTTCCAAATATTGCTGTTATTGCCTATAACTGCAATAACAACCCTCCTAAGGCACAACAACAAACTTGCTAAATTATTCATCAGTACAAGTATTTCTTACGTACTTAACGAAAGAAAAACAAACATTGTGAGCAATTACAGTGGAAATACTCGTCATCAATATTACTAATCATATGCATCACCAAAAAAAAATACAACAATCCGGCCTCCACAACACACAGGCCAATGTGGAATATTTAATATCCCGTAGTTATAGAGAGAGACAACACCCTTTCCCCTTCCCTTTCACTACCATGCCATTATGTGTTTGGTGCTTCCCGGCCATACACAGATAAATATTAAATCAAGCAGCAAAATTATTGCCTTTAAAAAAACTGTAGATGTTGTTGAAATATGAGCTACAGAAGTTGATGACTTTGAATTTCTATTACGTCAATTGCATTCATCATAGTTATAGTCATCATCATCATCGTCATTGTTTACCTCATCATCATCAACTTTGGCATCATTGTAAACGTCAGCGCAAAATCGCCAACAATGCGAGCACGCGCAACAACTTTGTTGTATGTGGCAGCAGCACCTGACTAGAAATGGAGGAAACTATTTCTTCAATTTTGTTAATTACAGGTAAACAAAACAGGAATGATTCATCTGCGCGTAATGCGAATGTGTGATTGCAATTTTAATAGGAGAAATATTAAAATGAATGATCATAATATTGCAACAACAAAACATTCAACAGATACATTTCTGTTGTTAACGTACATCTCCCCATTAAGTGGGAGCCGGTAACAGAGAGAGAGAGGGAGAGAGAGAGAGAGAGAGAGGCATGTAAAACAATGAGGGGAAAGCAATACAAATGTAGCCCGTATTTATGCATTTAATTAACATATTCATTGATATTATGAACCATTTTGTAAGTCAAATGAGTCCAATTTTCATAAGCGTGCATTTTACGCAAAGTTTGACTGACTTTAGTATACTCACAAAAATGATAAGTATGTACTAATACTATGAGGGTGAATTCGGTCATTTCTATGGGAGGTACCAGAACAAAAGAGAAAAGGGTTTTGATTTTTTGAGAGTTTGTCTACTATTACAAGATACTTCAACAGACCAAATTTAAATATCATTCAGTTGTCCGTTTGAAAGTTGTGGGTGAAATAATAATTTTCCCAAAAGAGATAATTTTTTTTTAAATTCAAATATCCTCCCGGTGTCCGTTTGGAAGATATGGAAGAAATATTAATTATCCAAAAAAAGGGCCATAAGCCCTTATCGCATTATTTAATTTTGAAATATATTAATACTTGTGAATTTTCATACGGATCAGTTAAAATTTACTTAAGTTATCCTGCCCACTAGCCATACAGCTAGTCTGCCGGACAGACAGACATAGCTCAATCGTCTTCAATATTCCTAAAAACAAATTTGGTCTTAAGTTACATGGTGTGTAACTCTTTTTTGTTACATTTTGCTTATATCAAAAGATATATGGGAGGTGGGAGTAATTTTTGTCCGATGTTACTTATGTTACAACTTAACCTCCGTCGTTTATATGTGAGGTGGAAGAGGTTTTTGTTCGATCTGGCATATCTTAGAACTTGACCTCCGCCGCTTAAGAGGACAAGATATCAAATCAAATGTAAGCTCCTTACAGACAGAGTCCACATGGTTTTACATGAGTTTCCCTATTGACGGCGACCGAGCAAGCTACCGCAATTTTCGGCTCTTTCTCCTGCCAGAAGATACTAAATTTGGTATGTTAGTATGGAGCATACCCCATTGGGCCAAGGTGAGGCCTATCGTAACACCTCCGCTACTCTATGGGTCTGTAGCACTCGGTTGCAATGCAACTTCACACTGAGCCCGAATACTCTACCAGCGATTTCGGTTTTAACCACAACCCACGTGATGCTCCGTCAAGGGAGGCTCGTAGTATATCAAATTTCAGCTCGAATGCTCCTAAAGTACGACTGTAATTGAGTGGATATGATATTTGTAACCTCCCAAAGTAAGAGGAGTTTGTATGGGAGGTGGGAATAGTTTCTGTCCAATCTCGGTCATCTTAAAGTTTAAGCTCCGCTTAGATGATAAGAGCTTGCATATTGAATTTCAAGTCGACAGCTTTTAAACTATGGGTGCTTTCAGACCCCCTAAAAAGGTGGGAGTAGTTTTTGACATCTTCAAAAGGGGGAAATTCGTATGGTAGGTGAAAGTAGTTTTTGTCCAATCTTGGTCATCTTAGAATTTAACCTCCGCTTAGATGATAGAAGCTTATGTTACAAGTTTCAGCTCGATACCTTTTTAAGTATGGCTGTAATCGCGGCATTACGAAATTTGTTACCCCCAAAAATGGGTGTGTTTGTATGGGAGGTGGGTGTAGTTTTTATCTAAACTTGTGTCATCTGACATTTTATGCTCCGCTTAGGCGATAAAAGCTGGTATTGCAAATATCAGCTCAATAGCTCTTATACTATGGCTGTAATCGGAGGGACATAAAATGTAAAACCCCCCAAGAAGGGGGAATTCGTACAGGAGATGGGAGTAGTTTTTGTCCAATCTAGGTTATCTTAGAAGGATAACAGCTTGCAAGACTCCCAAGGAGTCTTTTTTTCAATCTTGCTCATCTTAGAACTTAACCACTGTCGCGATTAGGATAGCTGCTCCCATACCAAATTTCAGCACGATAACTTTTAAACTATTGTCCCCACGATTGCAGACAAATAGGCACCCCCGAAAAGATGGAGTTAGTATGGGAGGTGGAAATAGTTTTTTGTTCGCTCTTAGTCATCTTAGAAATTTACCTCCGCTTAGATGATAGAAACTGGTTTACCAAAGATTTGCATAGATACTTAGCTCTTAAACTGTTGCTGCAATCACGGAGATATGAAATTTTTAACACCCCAAAAAGGGGGAGTTTTTATGGGAGGTGGGAGTAGTTTTTGTCCGATCTTGGTCATCTAAGAACTTAACCTCTAATTGGAGCTATAAAATTGTATTCCAAATTTCAGCTCGATAGATGTCCGTCTGTCCGACATCTTTAAATCGACTCAGATTATATTTATACCCATCATACCCATCACGCCTCCTTATAAGCGTTGCAAATCAAAAAACAGCATTAAAATATCCTTCACTTAAATCACGCGCGATGGAGGGTATACAAATCGAGTACATTCTGCTGTCTCTGCTGGTGCCTCCTATACAAATTATCCAATTTCACTAAAATTTATATCTTCAATAATTTCTAAAAGAAATATATTGTGTTTATAGGATAAACCGCGGGTTTTACACCACACCATGGGGAAAAATGATTTTTTTTTGAAACTGTTGTTAGAATTATTTAAAGATCTTTTTTCTAAGTTATCAGGGGGGTACCGTAAAATACTCTTTCAAAACACCCATACCCAAATGACCATATACCTAGAGATATTGAATAGAAATTTTTACATTTGTACATGGCTGTAAATGTATGGTCATATGACCAAAGGTCCAATCTCGAACAATTTAGGGTTGTAAAGGAGGCAAAGAAATAATACAAAAGTAATTTCACTTGAAACGGTTATAACTTTAAGGTTAAACAATAACAGACATAGGGTGAGAGTATTTATAAGTTTAATTGTAATTCCTTTACTGGTTTTTCTTTCCTGTTGTATATCCTAACTGAAAACGTAAAATTTTAAATGGCTTTTGATTAAATCGCAATTATTTTGTTCAAAATTTTAATTATTAAAATCTAATTT
This sequence comes from Muscina levida, assembly GCA_964034835.1. Taxonomy (NCBI): domain Eukaryota; kingdom Metazoa; phylum Arthropoda; class Insecta; order Diptera; family Muscidae; genus Muscina; species Muscina levida. The sequence continues at coordinate 168,947,180 of OZ035880.1, read as the reverse complement.
CACTTGAAACTGTTATAACTTTAGGGTTAAACAATAACAGACGTAGGGTGTGGGTATTTATAAGTCTGATTGAAATCCATGTACTTGTTTTTCTTTCGTTATCTATCCTAACTGAAAATATTAAATTTTAAATTACTTTTGTATTAAATCTAAATTTTTGTTTTGTTCAAAATTTTCGATAAATTTTTTTTTTAACTTTTTTTAAACTTATACTAATTTTTAACATTTTAAATAAAGCAAATTTGTATACTTTGTATGTTTACGAAAATTTAAAAAAAAAACATACAAATGTTTTGTATGAAAAAGAGATAACTTCCCCTAAAGGTTCTTATGTCATTAAAACAATTAAGAGCAAAATCATACTAAATTGTTTAGAGTTGACTAAGAGGACAAAGATAGTGCAAATAGTGGGCTATAGATGGTCCTCATTATATAATTTGTATGGTCCAAAATATGCAACGCTCTAATTTTCACCTTGCTGACCTTTTATTTAAACAAATAAAAGTGTGTCTGTGTGTTACATAGAAACTCGTACACCCCTCACACGATTTATTTTAGATTTTGACAAATTATTGCCAACATGTCAGAAAAAGTTTATAAACTATTTTAAAACATACAAAATAAATAATAATCAACATGTGTCATATGTTATATTGCATATTCGGTAAAAATAACAATAAATAAAATAATAACATTAGCAATGGAAATTACTAAAAACTTAAAATTTTTTTTGAACCAAATTGTGAATAGATCGGTCAAGAAGACAAAGTGTAAATAATGTACTACAGATGGTGCTCATTATATAATTTGTATACTCCAAAATATGTAACGCCCTTATTTTCACCTTGCTGACCCTTCATCTAAACAAATAAAAGTGTGTCTGTGTGTTACATAGAAACTCGTACACCGCTCACACGATTTAGTTTAGATTTTGACAAATTATTGCCAACATGTCAGCAAAAGTTTATAAATTATTTTAAAACACACAAAAAAATAATAACCAACATATGTCATATGTTATATTGCATATTCGGTTAAAATAACAATAAATAAAATAATAACATTAGCAATGGAAACTACTAATAACTTAAAATTTTTTTTTGAACCAAATTGTGTATAGATCGCTTTAGATCAATAATATTTAAATTCCATTGGCCTATCATCTCTACTTCTTTTTCTTAGAGAATAAGTGCTTGCACATCAAATGTCAGTTCGAATCCTCCTGAACTTCTGCTGTAATCACTGGGACCGACGGACGGAGAGATGTGAAGGATATCTTTAAATCGTCTTAGAGTTCGAAGCTGATCTTTGATACTTACGCAGTACAACACATGACATTTGGGACTCAATTCTGAGAACTGCACGTGAAAGTAGCCCCAAAAAGAAGAAGTTCTGCTTCATCCGTTTTCTCAAGTTACATGCCATAATAATTTAATATCGATTGGAAGTGAATAAGTATCGTATATGGGAATTTGTCACGTTTTAGGCTCTTTTGTTTGTGATAACTAGAGGACGACTAGACCAAGAATCAATCAATGAGCTGAAAAATGTGGTACTGTGATATATACATAATATCAACACTACCACGTCTTCTTATAGGCATTACAAATTAAAGAACAATGTTAATACTTATACACTTTGCTATGTACGTGAGCGCGGTGAAGGTTATAGACATAACTGTAAAATTATATAATTTTATGGTACAAGAAAAAAAACACAAAAACCAAAATTTGTGCATTAAATTCTGAGAACATATTATTAATAACTTTAAAGTTAATCCCATGTATTGCAACTATAGAATTTACTTTATAGTTACATATTCTCATACTTTACCACAATCTGTTACGAATAATCTTTACTTATCTTTATAGATTTTTTGTGTTTTGTGTTTTTCAACTGTAACGCCCATTAACACGTGCTAACAGCTGCTGGTGTTGTTGTTGCTGTTGGTAGCAATTATAACAACTATTATCATTAATATTTTTGTAAACTTTACTAACTGGCATATTTGACAAACACTCAAGCCACTGGCCGGTAAATTTAATTGTATGAATTTAAAATTTATGAGTTTTTAACACCTGACAAAAAACAATAAGCGAAAAAAAACGAGAAATGAGGAAATAAATGCCCTCCATAGCGACGATGCATGTGACTTGATGAGGTGCCGGCGGGTGCGATAAGATTAAAGCTTCTACTGACTTTTATTTATTACATTCTATAAATTACACAAGTAGCTGAAGTATTAAAAAAAACACACAGAAATCAGTTAACATGTCAATTTAATTTGTCATTCTTTTCTTTACAGATCAACATCACGTTCACGACTCTGTTACATATTATGGATTAACAAATAATACTCGTATATAATGACATTGTTCCTCATCACTAGGCACTGGAAAATTTCTATTCAAATGCGTATAGCCCCCCTTCCCTACCCAAAGTGTAAATCATATAAGGAAAATTACTAGTGTCAAAGCAATTATTGTCATTTAAATTGGTTATAACAACAATTATTTAATTATTCACTGGCACATACACTCACACTCTCAAACACATACACACTAAACAATATGAAAGAGTAGTTAGTGTAGGTATTATTTATTACCAAGGTATGTAAATGTTAGCACGTCAAGATCTATAATATTCTTAACATGATCTTCTTGATATTCTACACAATTTTTTCCATTGTTGATGAAAATAACTTAAAACAGTTAGATTGTTAATCGGCACCGATTGTTTAAATTAAATTACTGATTTGTAAATAATAAGCGCAGTTTTAAATTATTGCATTATTCTTGGTATTAATTGAATTAATTAGTGATATTGAGTTGATAGAGTTGGAAATTGCTTAACAACGTACGGAATTATGACTAGATTTGTAACATTCTACTGTACAAATTATAGGCAAATTTTGTAATTAAATCAATATTTGCCGATAGTAGACGCGTCATTTGTTTACTATTATTGCAATTACTTAGTGTGATTTCCTTGTTTTTGTAATGCTTCTACAAAACACAACACTACACTCGTATTCATTGTGAGTGTTAGAGTGTAATTAATCCGCAATTAACGTTACGTAAATATTTTAAATTTTAAATTGTGGTCAAATCAATTTTGCCAACAAATTGATCGTAGATGATGATTGCTGTAGATTTTGTTGTTTCAAATATTTAGCAAAGTTTCTGATAGGCCTCTGCTATACAAACATGCATAAGTTGACAACATATTTATTTTTAACTATTATGGTTTTATTATAAATTCAAAAAAAAAAAGTGTTGCCCTCCATGGCGTATGATTTACGTGAAGTATTGCGTATGATAATCAGACGCCACTATATAGTATTTATGTTATGTCCAGGGCCAACACAAATATGCCCGGAAAAACTAAAAATATGCGCATTAGATAAGCACAAAAAACACTAAATAATGCCTTTAAAACTGATAAAAAAATGCACAATAGATTTTGATTCGTAGTTAATTTAATCACCGAATACATTTAATTTTTAATAAAAATTCATCACACATAGATAAAAATTATATGAAGTTATCTTTTACATTACTATTATAAGATTCAGACTATTGATTAATCACTCTACTGTAAACCAAATTACATTAGTCTTAATCTTTTACTGTATCATAAATATTATGTATACGCCTCCACCATAATTTTTCTCACATATTCTTAATTTCCGCTATTGAAATTTTGATAAATATTCTGTTTATGAATATATGTGATTTTAAATAAAATTCAAAGCAAAAACTATGAGTTCACCTGATTGGTTTCAAGTGATTTACAATCGGCAAATATTATGCGATTGCGATCTCTGTGACACCAATTTCGCATACTTTAATACATACAGCCTTTGTACAATATATTAATTCATTAATATCAATTCTTTAACAAACGATAGGCGTCGCCAGTTACGAGAAATTATAGAGAGTATCTTCCCATCTTAAAAAAATAAACAGGTGTTGTATATATTGCGAAAATTATATACGAAAAGTAAAAAAATAATAAATAAAACACCTGAAAACCCCAAAAAATGCTTTTATATGCATAAACCCCCAAAACATGCCGGTAAGGCTGTAATATGCATTTGCATATGCAAGTATGCATTGCATACTTTTGTTGGCCCTGGTTATGTCAAACAAAAGAGCCTAAAACGTGACAAATGGCCCTATACGATAGTTACGAAATTCAAATCGATATTAAATTATTATGATATGTAACTTGAAAAAACGAATGGTGTAGAAATTCTTCTTCAGATCTCAGAATTGAGTCCCAAATGTCATGTGTTGTACTGTGTATGTATTAAAGTACAGCTTCGAATTTTTAGACGATTCAAAGATCCTTCCCATCTGTCCGTCCGTCGGTCCCCGTGATTACATTTGATGTGCAATCAATTATCTTCTAAGAAGAAGAAGTAGAGATGATTGGCCAATGGAATTGTACTAGTATCGATCTAAAGCGATCTATTCTTAATTTGTTTAAAAAATATTAAAAGTTTGGTAATTTCCATTGCTAATGTTATTATTTAATTTATTGTTATTTTTTTCCAAGTATGCAGAAATTACATACAACACATGTTGGCTATTATTTATTCTGTATACTTTAAAATAACTTATAAACTTTTGCTGATATGTAAGCAACAATTTGTCAAAATTTAGTCTAAATCGAGTGAACGGCGAACGAGTTTATGTGCAACACACAGACACACTTTTATTTGTTTAGATGTAAAGTCAGTAAGGTGAAAATAAGCGCATTGCATATTTAAGAGTATACAAACTATATAATGAGCACCATCTATAGCACATTATTGGAACTATATTTGTCCTCTTACTCATTTCTAAACAATTTAGTAAGATTTTTTCTTAATCGGTTTGAAGACAAAGGATTCTTTAGATGAAGTTATTTTTTTTCATACAAACATATGTATTTTGTCTAAATTTTCGTCAACATACAAATATATGAAAGTTAAAAAAATGCGTTATTTTAAATGTTAAAAATTTGTGTAAGTTAAAAAAAAGTTAAAAAAAATATTTAGTCAAAAATTTTGAATAAAAAAATACGATTTAATAAAAAAGTAATTTTAAATTTTCATTTTGGATAAAAAACAAGATAGACAAATCATTACAAAAATTATATTCAGGTGAACTGACTTATAAATACTATCACCCTACGTCTGTTATTGTTTAACCCGAGTGTTTTAACCGTTTCAAGTGAAATTACTTATGTATTATTCTTTACCTCTTCTTTTCGACTCTAAATTATTCTAGATTGGACTCTCGGTCAGATGACCAAAAGTTTATAGACATGTACAAATGTAAAAGTTCCTATTCAATATCTCTAAGCATATCGTCATTTTGTATGGGTGTTTTGAAAGGGTCTTTTACGGTACCCCTCCTGAGAACTAAGGAAAAAAATCTCTAAATCATTCGTACAACAATCTCAAAAGAAATCATTTTCCCCATGGTGTGGGGTAAAACCCTCGGTTTAACCCATAAATACAATATATTTCTTTTAGAAATTATTGAAAAACATAATTTTTGGGAAATTTGCTAATTTGTATAGGAGGCAACAATAGGGTCAGCAGAACGTACCCGATTTGTATACCCTTCACCACGCGACCAACCGGAATGAGGGGATATTAATTTTGTTCTTCCATTTGTAAGCCCATAAGTAGGCGTCCGTCCGTCTATTCATCTGTATCCGCGATTACAGCCGTAGTTTAAGAGATACCGATCGGTCAAAACTACTCGCACCACCCCCCTTTCTGGGGTCTTTCCCCGCGATTGAAGAAGTAATTTAAAAAATATCGAGTTGAAATTTGGAATGCAAGCTGCTATCCTATAAGGCAGTTAAAGTTCTAAGATAAGGAAGATCGGTCAAAAACTACTCCCATCCCCCCATCACTTCACTTCACCTTTTTGGGCCTGTCCCTTCGATTACAGCCGTATTTTCAAAGCCAAAAGCAAGCTTTTATCCTCTAAGCGGAGGTTAAGTTTCGAGAAAAGCAAGATTGGTCAAAAACTACACCCACCTCCACTCAAATTGCCCCATTTTTAGGATCTGTCCCTTTAAGAGCTACCGAGCTGCAACTTTGTATGCAAACTTCTAATATCTAAGCGGAGGTTACCTTCTAAGATGAGCAAGATCGAACAATAACTACTTCCCCCTTCCATCCAACTCACAATTTATGGGGGTGTCCGCCTATCTGCCTTCGCGATTACAGGCGTAGTATAGAAATTGTGGAGCTGAAATTTCACTTGCACGGCTATATCCTATAAAGGCAGGTTCAGTTCCAAATTGTGCAAGATCCCCCTTTTTGGGGGGGTCCTTCTTTCTCTACTTACTATAAACCGTAGTTTAAGAGCTATCGAGCTGAAATTTGGTACAGCAGCTTCCATTCTCATAGCGGAGGTTTGGGCGTGTCCGTCTACCTGCCTCCGTGATTACAGCCGTAGTATAGGAAATATCGAGCTGAAATTTCATATGGAAGCCTATAACCTCTACAGGGAGGTTAAGTGCCAAAATGAGCAAGATCGGACTAAAATTACTTACACCTCCAATACAACTCCCCCTTTTTGGGGGCGTCCGTCTGTCCCTACCCTCAGCTGTAGTTTAAAAGCTATCAAGTTGAAATTTGCCACAGCATCTTCCATTCTCTAAGCGGATTTAAAGTTCCAAGATAAACAAAATAAGACAAAAACCACTCTCACCTCCCACACAAACACACCCTTTTTAGGGTGTCCCTACTATCACCGCCGTAGTTTAAGAGTCATCGTTCTGAAATTTGGTATTCAAGCTACTATCACTTAAGCAGAGGTTAAGTTCTATGATGAGCAAAATCGGACAGAAACTACTCCCACCTCATAAAAAAACTGCCTTCTTTTTTTTAACATTTCAATGAAAAATTACTGCCAACTTTGAATACCTGTAATTTCTTTCCCTTGTTATTCATATTCTTAAAATTTTAAATTTAAAATAAATTTAGGATTGAGGGGCGTGGCTAGACTTCCAGTTTTCTCCAAATTGTATCCTTTTATAGCTTTACCAAAGGCATAATTTGGCAAGATCGCGTTGGGTGTACTGATATTATTATTCTATTTTTAAAGTGGGCGGAATGGTACATTTGTATGAGAGGTACCAAAAGGGGCGTGGCCATGTAGCCCATATGCAATTCCGTAAGTAGTTGTTGGGAAAATATTAGCCTATGCTAAGTTTTAAAAAAGTTGTTTGCGTTTTATAAATGTTGTCGTGCATACGAGCCGGACAGAGAGATAGACGGACAGACGGACATGGATCAAACGACTTTAAAAGTCTTGAATCGAACTTATTTCAAAGAAACCTAAGGTCTAAAGTGACTCCTTCTATGTATTATTCTTTTCGGTCGTATCATATGCTATATACCCTTCTACCCGTAGATTGAGGGTTTAAAAAATAAAGTACTCCACTCCTATTCCTAGCCAAATTCTAATGATTTAAAACATTAATTTTTATAATCTGTTCACTATTCTTAAAGATTACCCGTGACAAACTTCTTCATATACATGTTAAGCCATACATGAAATTATCACTTGTATATCAAATTATCCCTTTTTAAAACCAGAGAAAACAAAAAACGCGTATAATGAAAACAATTTTATTATCTTTTGGACTGTTGTGGACCAATTTCTACCTCTTAAAAAAAGTTGCCAATCACCATCAAGTTCTTAAAACGGCTATACTAAAGTGCAAATAAACTACAGTCTGCACATGTTAGCCCAGCAATGCCATCTAAATAATTTTATTATTTTTGTAATTTCTTTAGTTATTTTTGTTGTTGTTGTTATTATTATTTGATGACTAAAGAGTAATGAAGGTGGGCGATGTAAGTATTAGTGAAATAGTGGGAAACCACAAAACAGCCGCAAACGGCGATGGAAATACTTAAAATAGCGACAAAAGTTCATTTAACTTCGTATTATTGCAATTTCGTAATTTTACTTGTTGAAGTAATTTTTCAATAAATACGTTTATATTTTTTTTTGTTTTGTTTAAAATTATGTCAGCAGAATATGTTTAGTTTCTTTCTTTCATTTTATAGCATTTATTTTTTAACCACAAATCGCTTAATGTTAAGGAAATGTGAAAGGGCAGGAAGGAAAAGACACTGTGACTAAGAAATTAAATAAATATAAAAATAACTATAAAAATTACGAATACACACAGTTTGAAGAAATTTCTCACATCATTAACAATAAGACATTACAATTTATGATTCCGAAATTAACTATAAATCTTGTATTCGAAGAAATTGAAAAAGGGAAAATGAGACTCCATGAAAACCACTCAAAATTGATTAAATATTCCTATTAAACAAAATCCGAAAAAAGAGGAATGTTAAGCTTAGTAACAACAACACCATCAACAACTAGCTCTATTACCTATGTAAATATTTATGTTGTCTTTTAACTAAACAAATTCCCCAAAAATGTCTATAGTATTTTGTAATAACACGGCGCTACCACTGGGTAACGTGTTTAATCTAAGCCTGTATTAAAGCGGCTACTTGAATGGGATACTGAACTTGAGAGAGCCATACAATTTAAAAGCTGCTTTGCATTTTTTTTGGTTTTTTGTTTTGTGTAATTGTGTAACATGTAATCAATTTATTATTCAAAGACTAAAACAAATCTTCGCCACATGGTTTGATTTAGTTATACACACACACACGCTATCACCAAAATCTGTGCATGTGAAATCAGCTTAAACAATTTAAAGCCGAAATCGACCCACAGCGTGGTGCGTAGCTGATGATGATGATGATCGCCAGTAGTAATAGTTGATGTGAGAAAAATTTTGCCATTGCCGCCTTATCGAGATTACCACTGCCAGCATTTGAGTTTGAGTTTGACTTGATATTTCTGATCACGATTTTTGTTCCCAAAAACATTGCCACTGACTGTTAACTGATAGCCTTAGCGTCTCTAACGTGTTACCTTGAACTTTTATCGTAAGTTTCACATTTCAATTAGGCAATGAATCTTACAGGGAAATATTAAACACTTTGTCACAATATCAGAAATCACGAAAAAAAAGGTTTATATAAGACTCAATAAAGACAAATCGTTGCTAAATAATTTTTTTTATAATCTAATTTTTAATATTAAGCTAATTTAAAACAAAAAAATTTTATATTCATATTGTGGAAAATAAAATTGAAATCGCAAAAAAAATATTTTTAACTATGGACAACAAGTTTTTTTAACTGAAATTTAAATTGTGATCCAACGCTTCTTGTCTGTTTATGAAAGAGATTTGTAAACATGTTTTGGCAAGTTGGTGGGAATCTTTAGAATTAAATTAACAGGATTCTTGTTTGTTTTGCATTAACAACAAACAAGAAAGTTTCAGACGTTTAAACTGACTTACATATAAACTCACTCTCAGTAAAACAGAAAATTTGCATGTATAAACATTTATTCTCGTAAACTTTATCCAGTTATCGATTTACTAAATACAGAATTTGAGCAAGATTGCGTTGGGTGCATTGATATTATTATTATATTTCTAAAGTGAACGGAATTGTACATTTGTATAAGAGATACCAGAAGGGGCATGGCCATGTAGCCCATATGAAATTACGTAAGTAGTTTGGGGAAAATATTAACCCATGCTAAGTTTTAAACTAATTGGTGGCGTCTTTCGAATGTTATCATCCGCACTAGCCGGACAGACAGACAGACGGACATGGACCTAACGACTTAAAAAGTCATGAATCGAATTTGGTTCACAGAAACCTAGGGTCTAAGGAGACTCCTTCTATGTGTAACACTACCCGTAGATTAAGGGTATTAAAAAACAAAATACACTCAGTAATGTGAAATTCAACTCGAAACTCATTATACATATGGAATTGAATTTATGGCCTTGGCGTCTTGTTTTTCTATTTGTTTAGTATCAAAGATTTAAGAAGATTTAAGACGCCAACCTTAACCTACTGACACAGCTGTTCCAGTATCGAGACTGTATATAATTAAGATAATTAATTATAATAATTGATAATTTTTTTCTCAATATTTAAAACATATTGAATTTTTATATTTATAAACATGTTCTAAAAAAGCATTTTAAATACATTTACTATTCTTATTATCTTAATTATTTTTAAAATACTTAGTATTTTTAACATTTTAAATATTTCCAGTATTTAACCTATTTCTAATGCTTCTAATATTCTTTATATTGATAATATTTTTAACATTTTTAATATTTTAAATATTTGTTATATTTTTAACATTTTTAATACTTTAAATAGTTTTAGTATTTTTAATAATTTAAGTACATCTAATACTTTAGATATTTTTAATATCATATTTTAAACTAAAAATTTTAAAAATACTGAAAATATAAAAAAATATTAAAAATTTTTTAGTTATCAAAAATATTTATAATAAAAGTCATAATAAATATAAATATTTTTAATATTTAAAATGTTTTTAATATTTGTAAATCAAAATATTTAAAAATTTAAAATATGTAAAACATTTTTAATTTTTCTAATATTTTGTAATGTTTTTAATAATTTTAATATTTTTAATATTTGTTATATTTTTAATATTTGTAATATTTCTTATATTTTTAATATTTTTAATATTTTTAATATTTTTAATATTTTTGGTATTTTTAATATTTTTGGTATTTTCAATATTTTTAGTATTTTTAATAAGTTTAATATATTTAATCGTTTTAATTTGTAATTTGACAATTTTGAAATTAATCGTTGCCCAGCTTAAATTATATTTTTTTTAATCCTTGGCCAATAAAAAAAATAAAAAAAATATTTTTAATATTTTTAGTATTTTTATATTTTTAATATTTCCAATATTCTTAACTTTTTCAATATCGATACTGTCAATTTTTATAATACTTTTGATATTTTCAGCAATTTTTATTTTCTAATACTTTTGATATTTCCAATATTTTTAATATTTTCAATACCGGTATATTCAATACTTTCGATATTTTCGATATTTTTAATATTTTAAATATTTTTAACATTTTTAATATTTTTAATATTTTTAATGTTTTTAATATTTTTAATATTGATGTGTTTTCATTGTTCGGTTCAAGATCTATTCTATTATTGCTAATAGAATTTGTTTTACAAGAGTTGTGTGAAATGGATTATGTTGACAGCTGGCAGGGCAGATAGCTATTCCGATGGTTGCCAAACCATCATCATCAGTACCCGTTTGCTGTGACTTCTCCACTCATTATCACAACCTTAAGTGTTAAAAGCTTCAAGAAATCAATGTGAAGCTCACATACACCGGTGCGAAAATGGTATCAACGGAATCACACATCAACATAATCCACACAAGCTCTTGTCTATGCTTTGTCCATTGGACAAATAACATTTAAATTTTACACTTCTCTAAATGCTTCACTTGCCAAACCGATTAACTCCATGTTACAAAAAGCCGATATTGTTTTGGAAACTGCTGTTAAATTATAGTAAATTATAGTAACATTTCATCAGAACAGCTGAACCCTCCAGCTACTACCGTTAGGATGAATTTTGAAAAACAGCTTAAAAGTCAAATTTCACAAAATGTTCAAAATGGGTGGCAGATAGAGGTTTAAAATGTTTTGAGGAAATATTCCCCGGAAAATTTTAATGTAGGTGTCCGAAGACATGAAATACCCCAAACGTATTTTTACAGATGATTTTTCATATTCTTTGATTCGACTTTTGACCAAAAAAATCAAACTTTAAACCACTGTAAAAAAAATTTGTGACGATGTGGAGCAAAATTGAGTTTAGGGATTTGTTACTAAGGTCAAATGCTATCGTTTGATATTGGTTTGGTTCACCCCCGAAAAAGTGTGTTGCACTGTGTAATTGACTCTTATGTGAGTGACAAAAAAATACACCTTCTGTAGAGTGACAGGGGTACCCACATACAAATTGTATTAAATTTGGATATTTTTCTCATCGTACTGTACGTAAAATCGAAAAGCCATAAAACATAAAAGCATCGTTTTATAACGATTTTACGTACAGTACGCTGAGAAAAATATCCAAATTTCATACAATTTGTATATGGGTACCCGGGTACCCCTGTCACTCTGGAGAAGGTGTTTTATTTTGTCACTCACATAAGGGTTAATGTTTCACTTTTTTATGAAAAAATTTTTACTGCTTACTTTAAAGCATTTAATTAGACTTTCGAATTTTTTGATTTCCATTTTTATTTTTTTTTTTTGTATTTTGTTAATATAACAATTAATTTTTATTTTTGTTTAACTATGTCTTTATTGGTAGTCTTAATTGTGTTAATATAAATCATAATATTAAATTTGTTTTATTATTATTTTATATTTAATTTTACATATTATTTTATCATTAGTCTTTATTTTTGTTATTTTTGTTGTTATTTTAATTTTAATTTTTATTTTGTTTTATTTTGTTTGTTAGTTTTAAATTTATTATTTTTTTTTTTATTTATATTCCATTTAATTTAGTTTCTATATTTTTTAGTTTGTTTTATTGTTAATTCAATTCTTATTTTAACTATAATTTTATTTTATTATTATCAATTTTGTTTTAGTTTTATTTTTGTATATTTATTTGAATATTTTTTTTTACTTTTTTTGTGGTGGTACATGTGTCATACGTATGTGAAATTGACTCTATTTTCAAGACGAAACGATTCAAGAAATACAATTTAACCACAAAGAAATAACAGCGGCCTAGAAAATATTCATCTACGTTAGGGTTTGCGCAGCATATGTAATAATTTACTATTTCCAAAATATTCATATTCATCATCAACAACTTACGTCTTTATGATGACTATTTCACAATTTCTACCCACTTTTTACAAAAAACAACAAAATAATTGTTTACTTTTGTAGACTCGTATCGTAATTTTTGGCTGTTTTTTCTAATTAGCACCTTAATGGGTAATTAATTAGAATTTGTGAAATTTCGAAAACAAAAAAAATATAGTAATTTTCCATATATGCTGAGTCATTTCATTAACGTAGTAATAATATATAAAAAATATATAAAAAATATATAAAAAATACTAAAATCATTAGCTAACTCGTGTATAGTATTTACCTTTTGAATTCCTGTTAAAAAAATACAATGTCAAACATTAGTTGTAACTCCTTTTTGGTTTGTACTTGTACTGTCGACGTCTACAGATGATTTTTCATGCAGGAAATTTCAATAGTTGTTGTAGTTGTTGTTTTTTATTGTTGCGTTCTTCAATTCGATTTGTTGTAAAAATAGTTGAATTTGTTAATTTTTGTGTAGAGCGTAGCAGGTATTGTTGAAATTAACAATACTTTGTAGTTGTATGTATGTTGTTGTAATCACTTAACAATCGGTGTAATAGGATTTGGTAAGCATTTTTAGGTTAAGTCTTTTGTTTTTAACGGCTTCTTCTACTTGGTTTTATTATTGAAAATTACTTTGCAAAAATAAAAACTCAAGGTTAAACTTTTCAAAAATATTTATTGCTATTTTTTGTTATAGTTGTTTGTTTGTATTAGATTAGCACTGTAAAGAGAAAAGAATTTGGGGGGTGAGGGGTGGTCACAAATATAATACGTGGTATATTTTTTTCGGCTGCATAATTTGTTGTTTCGCAAAAAAATAATGTAATTTCGTGTTTAAAAATATTTTTTTTTGCTGTTTTGAAATTTTTTTTAAAAACGATATTTTTTGTTTTGCGTTGTTATTTTTTTTTTGTTTATATCATATTATTTTTTGTTTTAATTGGTATTGAAAAAATTTATTATTTGTTTTTAACATTTTTTTTTTTTTTAATTTCCAACACTTTATTTTTTGTAGATATTTTTTGTACCCGCTCGATTTTTTGTCGATCGCATCCAATTCATGTTTTATTTTCGGTTTATAGGCGTTCGTTTAAATTTTTATTATTTTTTTGTTTCTTTCTTAATTTTCGCTTATGTTTTTTTTTTTTGCTGTTAATTTTAAGCGTTTAAGTTTCACAACACAACAATGAGTGTCAACGTTAGGCGTACGACTAAATATTGGCGAGTTAAGCCATTTAGCTAAGCTAAGCGCGTTTAACTATTCAATGTTCGGCGACGCAGAGTAACCGAAACCCGACGAGTTTGTGTGAAATTACAGCAAACGAACACACCAGTCGACCGGCCAAGCTGAGCACATGTGCGCACTGCACTCATTTGCCAAGTCGCTCTTTGCGCGTTCGCTCAGCACATATACATGACATGACATGTTGGGTGTCTTGGGGGGTGGTGGGCAGAGGTTTAAGCGTACGCACTGCACCCGTTAAAGCGTAAGCGCTCGCTGAAGAGCTCATATGCTTGGCCGGTCAATTACCCAGTGGTCTCTTTAATGTTTACTTCAATTGGCTTAGACTCTCTTACATATAAATGTGCTTCAAAGATCGATGATCGTAGACTACATTTGAAAATTGAGACGCGTTAACGGTCAGCTACAACGTTGCCCAACGGTCAGCGGTGGCTGCTGTGAGCTCTTTCACGGCTAATGCTTAAAGATGTTTAATAAATTAAAATTACCTATGCTAAAAAGAGTTTAAAAGGAAGTCTACCTTAAAAAAGATCATTAAACACTACACCAGGGATTTAAGCTCTTTCACACCATTTCACTCTCTTAAAGCTTGCTCGCTATTTCTCTTCCTCAACCAAGCCCAATCCAGTCATATAGTCTCCTCTGATCAACGATTTTAGAATCGCAAAATCGCTGCTACTACCGCTTATAATGATTGTTAATGTTTAAACATTATTTCACTATTTTGTTTTTCTGTTTTTATTGTTGTTGTTCCTTTATCTTACTATAGTTTACAAAATGTCTGTAAATTAATTTTCAACATATGTACAACAACTGCATATACATACATAAATCGTAGGCACAAACATACGAAAAATATATTTTCCATTACAATCAAGTCGGTAAAATATTTCCGTGTAATTATAGACTGACGTTGCACTTACAGTCAGTCCAACGTACTATATGGCTAAAATCTACAGACGGTCAATCGCAACACTAAAACAACAACAAAAACTGGTTGTTGTTTTTTTCAAGCCTCTATCGTACGTATCAATCGAAAACTATATGATTACTATTTAGAATTGTAACTCTGACTGCCTCTCCCCTTATGTGGAAAACTACTAGACTCTTATAATGGGGGAAGGAAAAAAATCTTAAATTTACCGGTTTTTCGTTTTTGATGTAAGATCGGAAATTTTTTGTTGCCGTTTTTTGCATGGGTTATAGTCGTACGAGAAGTAAACAGTAATACAGTGTGGCCTCGGTTAATGCAGCAAAATAAGAAATATAATTTTTCAGTTAGTTTATATTTTTATATTTTTGTATTTTTATATTTTTATATTTTTATATTTTTATATTTTTATATTTTTATATTTTTATATTTTTATATTTTTATATTTTTATATTTTTATATTTTTATATTTTTATATTTTTATATTTTTATATTTTTATATTTTTATATTTTTATATTTTTATATTTTTATATTTTTATATTTTTATATTTTTATATTTTTATATTTTTATATTTTTATATTTTTATATTTTTATATTTTTATATTTTTATATTTTTATATTTTTATATTTTTATATTTTTATATTTTTATATTTTTATATTTTTATATTTTTATATTTTTATATTTTTATATTTTTATATTTTTATATTTTTATATTTTTATATTTTTATATTTTTATATTTTTATATTTTTATATTTTTATATTTTTATATTTTTATATTTTTATATTTTTATATTTTTATATTTTTATATTTTTATATTTTTATATTTTTATATTTTTATATTTTTATATTTTTATATTTTTATATTTTTATATTTTTATATTTTTATATTTTTATATTTTTATATTTTTATATTTTTATATTTTTATATTTTTATATTTTTATATTTTTATATTTTTATATTTTTATATTTTTATATTTTTATATTTTTATATTTTTATATTTTTATATTTTTATATTTTTATATTTTTATATTTTTATATTTTTATATTTTTATATTTTTATATTTTTATATTTTTATATTTTTATATTTTTATATTTTTATATTTTTATATTTTTATATTTTTAAATTTTTATAATTATTTATTTAAATATTTTTGAGCATTTTAATATTGAAAGTTCACATTTGTAATTTTTGGTTTTCTACTTCTGAAAAGACATGTCTCCATTTAACTTTGTATAGAAAAACTCTTAATTTTATATTTTTATATTTTTATATTTTTATATTTTTATATTTTTATATTTTTATATTTTTATATTATTATATTATTATATTTTTATATTTTTATATTTTTATATTTTTATATTTTTATATTTTTAAATTTTTATATTTTTATATTTTTATATTTTTATATTTTTAAATTTTTATAATTATATATTTAAATATTTTTGAGCATTTTAATATTGAAAGTTCACATTTGTAATTTTTGGTTTTCTACTTCTGAAAAGACATGTCTCCATTTAACTTTGTATAGAAAAACTCTTAATTTTATATTTTTATATTTTTATATATTTAAATTTTTATATTTTTATATTTTTATATTTTAAATTTTTAATTTTTATATTTTTATATTTTTAAGCTTTTTAATATTGAACAGTTCACATTTGTAACTTTTGGTTTTCTACTTCTGAAAAGACATGTCTCCATTTAACTTTGTATAGAAAAACTCTTAATTTTATATTTTTATATATTTATATTTTTATATTTTTGTATTTTTATATTTTTATATTTTTATATCTTTATATTTTTATATTTTATATTTATATATTTTTATATTTATATATTATTATATTTATATATTTTTATATTTTTATACTTTTATATTTTCATATTTTTATAGTTTTATATTTTTATATTTTTATATTTTTATATTTTTATATTTTTATATTTTTATATTTTTATATTTTTATATTTTTATATTTTTATATTTTTATATTTTTATATTTTAATATTTACATATTTTTATATTTTTATATTTTTATATTTTTATATTTTTAAATTTTTATATTTTTATATTTTTATATTTTTATATTTTTATATTTTTATATTTTTATATTTTTATATTTTCATATTTTTATATTTTCATATTTTTAAATTTTTATATTTTTATATTTTTATATTTTTATATTTTTAAATTTTTTATATTTTTATATTTTTATATTTTTTTTTAAATTGTTTGCTTCTTCTGGAAAGACATGTCTTCATTCAACTTTGCTTAGAAAAACTCTTAATTCACTGCTATCGGTAGCTCAAACATTATGAGAACAACGTGCCAACAAATCTCATGTTTCGTATCATTAACAAACGACACCACAAGATTTCTATTTCGAAAAAGAGAAAAACTAAATTAAGCAACGATCTACTTGGATTCCGAACATTAATGGTCTACTGGCTCCCAGCAGCACCAATCAAATGGCATCCACCACCACACCATATGATTTTAGACTCCTTACTTTAATCAAACCGATGATTTTTATTGTTGAGCTAAAAATTATGAATATTTGTATTAGCGATCGATGGTGATGGTTGTTGCGGTCGGTTTGACTTCTGATGCTAGTGGCCGATCAGCCTAGAGAAAATTAAGCTGAGCACTTGAGAGAGTCTGGCCAATATAACCTAAATCAAACTCATTTATAATAACACTAGACACATGAACATAAAACTACTAGTAAATATGTAAAATACAACATAATTTAAGAAGAAAAACACAAACCCAATCTAAAATTCATTCGCACACAAGGCAAAGTGCGCGGAACAACTTTCAATAGCCGCTGTGCTGCGATCTACAATGGTTGAATACAGCGAACGCCGCTGCTATTTACCGTGAGTGGTTCCGCAATACATTGCGGTAGCAGCCGCAATGTACATACGATCACAAAGAAGCACACACACAAAAAAAAACATAACTAAAGATTGTGTAGAAATCATAGAAAAATATTTGCAGTTGTAAGATACGAGAGGCAAACGCCACCATCAAACACTCTCATAACATTGGTGATTGGCGGCATCTGGTTGAAGTGGAAGCTGGCAGACGCAAATGATGATGATGGTGGTGGGCCCAGTGATCGCCCCCGGGAGACTACTAAACTGATTTTCAAAGAGTAGATATCTAATGTGGGTAAAGTAACAAATAATTAACAGGCAATTTGCAAAGATACTGAAAAATTTTAAGAAAATCATACAACCTATATTCTTAAGATAACTGCACGACAAAACCACTGAATGTCAATGGTGATATGATCATAGAAAAGTCACGTATTTTAACATAAAAAAACTATGCAGTCTAGTGTTATTTTGTCACTGCGCTCCGATTCAATATATGTGTGCAGCGTTCCTGAAACAAACTTACGAAACTTTTAAAATATTAATAAATTCCTGTATATATGTGAATTTTTAACTCTACGCTTTGGCAGTCCATAATATAATGAGTGGTATAAATACAACGTCTCATTTACTAATCTCTCATTATTTCATAAGATATAAAAATAAAACACTGATGAACTTGAAATTATAATTTTATAAACAACTTTAAAAGATACAAACAAAGACACAACGAAATAAAAGTAAATCACTTTTCAAATTGCTTTCTAATGTGTCTACCGCGAAAGCACTGTGGTGTGTGAGGGAAAATATGGCAGAAAATATTTGAGTATTTGTTATGAGTAGGGTAAGAAATTTTATGCACTTAAACATCAAAAAATGCACCAAAACACAAATAAAATATGCAATTAAAACATTATTCAAAAATTTGTTAGCAATAAAATTTGCATGAATTGTGAATATAAAATATATTAAATTAATATTAATTTTAAATCAATGTCGAATTGGAATTGTGGAACGCTTTCACTGCTTCGCCAAATTCTTTGAAATTTTGGTATAATATTTGACTGCATTAAGCCACGCTCCCAATCTTGTTATAATTGGTTCTGAAAGAAGCGGAATATAAGGAAATTTTTCATTCAAAATCTGTACACGCGAAAGAATTTGTTAGATATTTTTTCACTTGATATAAGAGAATTCAGTTCAATAAAATGAAGAAGAACTTTATATTTGTCCAAATCCCTACAGAGCCAGACAATTGTTGATTATAGCACAACTTTTACCCAAAAATGTTCCACAAAAAGTTAAATTATGCAACAAAAAAATGCATTTATTGTAAATTATGCTAAAATATGCGCATACATATGCAAAATCACGTTTTTCCCCGTAAAATATGCACAAACGATTAAATGCCATTTTAAAAGAAAATTTCATGATTCGTAAAGATAATTTCACCTTTTCTATTTTAGGATGTCCAGCAAAAATATACATTTGTATATGATTCCTTACCGTTCCATTGCTTAAATAAAGTTAATTATTCGTATTTTCAATTTCATTTCATTTTTGAAATATCAAGTGGGCGTGGTCATTTCCATTGGACCAGCAAAATCTGGAGGAATGTTTCTCCTATCGCCTTGAAAACGTGTGGATGGATTTGGCAGCAAAGTTTGTCATCCAACAAAAAATGGGCGGGATTGGATTAGTGGGCGTGGTATATACCTTGAAAAGGCTGTATCTCATAAACTATAAGAGATATGAAGATGGTATTTGATATGAATGATGTTCTTTCCGTTAGAATTACTGCCAGGGTAAAAGAGGACGGTGCCATGCCCCATTTAAAAGAAACCATTATAACAGCCATAATTACAGATTTGACTAGGCTATATGGTACCTAGTTGGCAAAAAGGATGATAATATTAAGCTAAAAAATCCTTATGATCCTTATGAAAATGTGTCAGTATGTTTTAATGTTTTCCAAAATTAAGTAATGTGGTACCTCCCATACAAAATTACATATTTTTGAAAAAAAAATAGTATTTTTCCAATAACTTCCATATGGACAGCTGGAGGACATATAAATTTTAAGTATTTAATAATAATAATAATGTAACAACAGACAAGCTCTCAGAAAACTAAAAACCTTTGCCACACCCCTTCTGGTACTCCCATACAAATAACTGAATTGACCCTCATAGTTTTACATCTATATCATTTTTTGTAAGTACTCTGAATTCAGAAATATTTTGCGTAAGATGTACGTTTAGGAAAATTTGATTCAGGAATGAATATGGACTAATCGGACTAAGTACCTTCTGGTACTTCCCATACAAATTAACCTATTTTTGGAAAATGTATATTTCTCCCATAAACTCCAAGCGGGCAACTGGAGGATATTTATATTTAAAGCTTACTTTATCTCCCTTTACACCTCATGCATGAGGTATGGGGTACTTTTCGCGTTGTTGTAAATTAACACGCTTTCTATTTTAGATTCACAATAAACGGCACCTACTTGTTTATCGAGGAATGCAAACGTCACTGCTTAAGGCATGCTGATGGACATGCCGATCGACTCGACACTTATACTGCAAAGTTGCTGCCGACAACATCGAGGCGGCCGGCAGTGACAGAGCCGGAATTCGAACCACAGACCTCCCGCATGGTAGTCGCGTGTTCTGGTACTTCCCACACAAATGACCGAAATGACTCTCATAGTTTTATATACGTAACTTTTTTTTAACTACACTGAGTTCTGCCATATTTTGCGTAAGATGTTCGCTTAGGAAAATTTGACTCAGAAATGAATATGGACTACATCGGCTGGTATATCCCATTCAAAATTACCTATTTTTGAAAAATTTATATTTCTCCCATAAACTCCAAACGGACAACTGGAGAATATTTTGATTTAATCAGCTTAATAATCTTGTCATAGTAGACAAACCCGAAACCCTTGCCACACCCCTTTTGGTACCTTCCATACAAGTGACCGAAATTACCCTCATAGTTCTGCCTGCAAATCTCGTTTGCAAGTACTCTGAATTTCGTCATTTTTAACCTGGCCACGGACACGTTGTGAGACACCAATCCTCTCGGGAAAATTAGGTTCCATAGGCTCGAGCAAAATGCAGGGAAAATGTTTGAAAGGAGGGACAATGTGGAGTGACATATCCCCACTTCGATCATCGAACATGTTGTAATGCGCTTTAGCATATTCATCAAACTGACGTTTTATTTCAGTCCAGAGGGAGTTGGAAAGGGATGCAAGTAACAAAAAGTTCCTTTCGAGATATTCGCCTTCACGGTTTAAAATTCTAGTACAAATGCAGGTATTACTTGAACTATTTTTCTGTAAGATATCACCACTGGTAAAAAAAATTTATGTCTTCTCATGCTAGTAGACATAGATTTTGTCAAGGATCACAACTGCACTCTTATCTCAATTTTTGTCAAAATGTCACTTGGACCACTTTGCTTCTACTCCCCTCAATTATGTTTTTTTTTGGAGATTTTTGTTTGAATTAAAAATAGACTTTTTCCTTAGTTCTCAGTTGGCAGTAAATTGAACTCAACCTCTGGTCTAACGACCGAAAGTTCTATATCCGACAGGTAACTAATATAAAGCAATTTTAATTAAAATTCGCTAAATTTTAATAACTAAAGACATAAACAATATCATACATAGTGTTAGGGTATTTATCAGTCAATTTATCTGATTGAAATTTCTGTCCTGGTTTTTGTGTCACAATTTGAGAGTGATACGAATACGATTTGTTCTTTGTCTTTTAATAGAAAAGAGAAAAGTTTGTTTGCCTCTCATGAAAAAAGTGATATTTTGGCTTATGCGGTTAGCTACCCAACATTCAGCTGCCCAGAGGTAAAAGTACCTATTACTTAATCGCTGATGTCAGTTACATTTAGTAGCAATCAGTGAGATGATTGTCCCGCTTATATTCCCCCTTAAACGATGCGCTCTCGCTTACAAAGTAAGCGACAATGACGGTAATTATCATTTTAGTTGCAATTACGTTGTAAGTGGTTTTAAGCGACCTTGTTAACACGCTTGATTACGAAGTAAGTGCGTACGTCAGTAGGTGCCATTTCAATCGAATTTATAATGAGTGGACGATATTTTTTACATTACACACGCGTGGCATTCTAAGTACTTAGATCACTCGCTTACATTGTCATATTGATGTCATGGAATACTTAAAAGGTACTTCGTTTCATTCACCGCTAGGTAGTGCGGCATCCCTAAGCTTGTAGACGCTGCGTCATGATTTTATTTGATTGTTAGTTTTACTCTAATTACTAGTAAAATTTTACTAAATAATATTCAAAAATTCAGACTGTGTTTTCAAAAATAGCTCTACTGGTTTACTGCTGGCGTTTATGTAATATGAAAACAAAATTATATAAAGCTTAAGTAAATCGGGTTTTGGGACCAATTCAATAATGTACCTGGTATCGAGTTTAACCTTGGCGATCATTTTAATTTCGTTTTCGTATGAGTATCATATGTTTATAAAGTAGACGATAATAATTAGGCATATTTTAATTTTGTTTAGGGATCAAATCGACTAATTAATGAGATAGCTAACCATTATGCGAACCGGTGGCGCATCGGCTTCGTTTTGTGGGAAATTAAGCAGGCCGCACTAGTCGTTTATGTTTAAAGGGGTCAGTTTTCATAACCTGTAGCATGAATTGGTTGAATTTGTCTAACAAATTTAAAAATTTATTTACATGTACATTTAGTACCTAAACAATCGAAAGATTTAAAAAAGGTTCAATGTACAGTATGTATTTAAAAAAAATCTAATTTAAGCTTTGTAACGATTACATTTTTATTTGCAACACACATTATCCACTGACCGTGAATCAATTTTTGCCAATACAGGTTTCCGGTTCTATAGCATCGAGGTCTTTGAAAATAAAAACTAAACTAGATTTTGTTTAAAATTTCTCGAATTAATAGATATGTGCATATTCGAAATCGTTGTCATACGCATATATACAAATAAGATTCTATAATAGAATTCCGTACTCTATAATAAAATTATTTTTATTGGCATAATTAACATTTGCCAAAAGTAAAAAACAAGACTGGTTTGTTGACTTTTAATTTCTTCGATACACAAAACTTAATATAGCTGTTTCTAGTCGAAAATTTCTAACATACATGAAGATTGCACCTAATAGTTTAGAAGTTCAAGTTTAGAATAATTTCGTTTTCAGTTCGACTTAATGAGATAATTTAAAATTATGTCAATTAAAGGCATATTTTAATATGATAATGTTAAAGAATTAATTTGCTCGGTTTTTAAATGGATAAAGTTAACATAGATGGATATGTGACTGTCTGGTTGATATGCTGAAATCGCTTTGAGGTGAACCAAATGACCCCACCCTATCTGTCGCTTCCGGTGCATTATAAATGGTTAATAATTTTTGCGTCTGACTTCAGATTCCTTCCGGTTGACTCTATATGACGTCAAGTACTGTTACTGCAGATGCACTATTGACGATCAAGGGTAGAATACTTTATTATACATAATATGAAATGCATAATTTTAATCATAATATCTAAGGCAACTGCTGACCAAGTCAGCTATTCTAAAGCTCAACGAAAATATGAACACTGGGGTGGCAGCGAAAATTAACTTTGGATTTTCGGTAATGCCCGAGCAGAATATTATGTAAGTTGTTATAAAACGTCTATGGTCCAAATTTTAGCAAAATCGGAAAACTTTAAGCCAAGCGGTCAAAGGTCAAATCTATATATATGAAAATGACGTTGTATTTGTTTATTGTAGACCCGATAGCGGCATGACCAATCTTTTTAAAATTTTTACAGAGTATAGCTGGGTGATCGATGGTGGAAATAGGGTACATACATTTTGGATATATCAAATGGGGGCGTGGCCCCTCCCATTGGACCCTATTTTTAAAACTGCAATATCTGGAGGAATGTTCCTCCAACCGCCTTAAAAATTTGTGTGAATGCATTTGGCAGTAAATTTCGTGATGCAACAAAAAATGGACGGGGTCGGATCAGGGCTTGGTATAAAACTTGTAACTTTAAACGGTTGTATCTCATGAACTTTACTTAATTTCCCTTTATACCCCATGAAGGAGGTATGGGATAGCTTCTCGCGTTGTTGTGAATTAACACGCTTTCTATTTTAAGATTCACAACTAACGGCACCTACTTGTTTATCGACGAATGCGAAAGTCACTGTTTGAGAAGCTCTTACTAGACACGCCGATTGACTCGACACTTATACTGCGAAGTTGCTGTCAACAACATTCGACAATGAAAGAACAATTTTTTTTTAAGATGACTGAAGCCAGGTTTGAACCTGCGATCTCCCGCATGGTAGTCGCGTGTTCTAACCACTATGCCACTGCCAGTCTCATGAACCTTAAGAGGTATAAAAATGATATTTGGTATGTGTTGTTGGTACAGTATGAATTACAGCCAGGGTTTCGCAGGGTCAGACCCCCAAAAAGGGAGAGTTTGTATGGAAGGTGGGAGTAGTTTTTGACTGATCTTAGAGCTCGTTATCTCTAACACTACTAATGTTAGCGAGTGGACAGATGGACGGACATCTTTAAATCCACTCAGAATTCGACGCTGATCATAATACCCTCACTCTAAGAGATGTGACGCATTTAAGCAGACGAAATGGGTCCCTCGTATCATAAAACAACTTCGTTTCAGAACTTTTAAAATGATTGAGCAGCATTGAGCCAACACTTCTGGCACCCCCCATACGAAATTACTTTCTTATAACTTACAAACGGGAAACTGCAGGATATTTAATCTTAATCACATTAATAATCTTATAAAAGTAGGTAAGCCCACAGAAAATCGAAACATTTGACACACCTCTTGTGGTACCTCCTATACAAATTACCTAATTCATACATTTTCAAACAAATATTGTCTAAGGAAAACGATTACGGAAATCTAACTTGGGCATGAATACAGGCTTTTTTTGTCTACCCCTTCTGGTACCTCCCATACAAAATTACCTAATTTTTAGAAATTTTATGTTTTTCACATAACTTCCACACGGACAACTGCGGGATGTTTAACTTGAGTTATTGATTTATATTGTAATAGAGAACAAATTCTCATAGTTTTACAAGTATATCTTTTTTTGTAAATACACTGAAATCAGTCATATTTTAATTTCACAGTTATAAAAATTTGCCTCCGGAATAAATATAGACTACATTAGCCGGCCGCTTCTGATACCTCGCATAGAAAATGCCCTATTTTGCAAAATTAATATTTCTCCTTTAAAATGTAAAATTAGGCAAAACCTCAGAAAACCAAAACATTTTTCACTCCCCTTTTGGTATCTCCCATATTTATTGTTATATTTTTATATTTTTATATTTTTATATTTTTATATTTTTATATTTTTATATTTTTATATTTTTATATTTTTATATTTTTATATTTTTATATTTTTATATTTTTATATTTTTATATTTTTATATTTTTATATTTTTATATTTTTATATTTTTATATTTTTATATTTTTATATTTTTATATTTTTATATTTTTATATTTTTATATTTTTATATTTTTATATTTTTATATTTTTAAATTTTTTTATTTTTATATTTTCATATTTTTATATTTTTATATTTTTATATTTTTATTTTTTATATTTTTATTTTTTTATATTTTTATATTTTTATATTTGTATATTTTTATATTTTTATTTTTTATATTTTTATTTTTTTATATTTTTATATTTTTATATTTGTATATTTTTATATTTTTAAATTTTTATATTTTTATATTTTTATATTTTTATATTTTTATATTTTTATATTTTATAATTTTTATATTTTTATATATTTATATTTTTATATTTTTATATTTTTATATTTTTATATTTTTATATTTTTTTATTTTTATATTTTTATATTTTTATATTTTTATATTTTTATATTTTTATATTTTATGTATATGTCTTACCGGTTGACTGCATCAATTATGAAATTTCTCCTAATCATATTTTCTGACCTTCCGTAAAATGCCAAAAAAAAATTCCAACAATCTCTGCTGATTTTGCAAAATTGACCCATTTAGGAAAATGTAGGTTAATGTCCCAATAGTGTTTAAGTTGTTTAAACTATTTTCGTATACAAAAATATATTTTATTAACCTCTTAATGAGCTATCACAGTCGTAATGATGATGAAATAGTTGTTTCGAACATTTAATAATAGTCAAATTTCAACGCATTTTGGTGCATTTGTAATGATCATAGTGTTTTTTTTTTTGGCTAGCTCTATGCTGCAAGGCATAAAACACCGATCACCGCACCTCTATCTCTCGCTGTTGGTATGCAAAACATTTTTTTTCTCGCGGTGTTTGTCTCTCTCTCTTTTCCCATACATTTCTTTAAGTGAATAAATGATCATGATCATAATCATAATGAATGTTTTTTTGTTGTTATTAAGTGTTTTATTAATTAAATAAATAAATGAACTTCACCTTCGCACAGAAAAAACGAAAGAAAAACAAATAGGAACCAAACCGCCAGCATCATTTGAGAAAACACTCTGTGCATGAGGAGAACCTAAAAGAAAGTGGGTAGCACAGTGGTTTGAAGAATCTGAAATTTCGCTAACACCCCCAAAATCTTGAGTTACCGAGTAAAACCGGGTTTTCGTATCTTAACACACTTAACAGCCAGTAACATGGTTGATAAATGGATTCAGACTATTTAGCTACGCGTCGGCAAGAAACATGGTAGTGAGGGGAACCAGATAACCGCACAAAGATATCTACATGGCAACCTGGATATCTCCCGATCAAAATACAAGAACTCAGATTGATCACGTGGTAATGGAAGGCATGTCTCAAGCGTTATGGACGTGCGTGAGATGCGCGGTGCAAATATTGACTCCGATCACCACTTAGTGTCAGCCAAGGTACGTACGCGATTAAGCAGTGCTAAAAACGCTCGTAACCAAACGCAAAGGAAGCTTTACATCACATACCACCGAAATAGCCAATTCCTACTCCAACCAACTCTCTCAATTACTTCGAACAAACCCTCCTAATTCTGATGTTCCCCACACCCAATGGCAGCATATTGCGAATTCTGTGACCACTGCCGCAACGTATGTACTGGGTTGTGAAAAACCACGCTCAGACAAGCCCTGGTAAGATGAGGAATAATAATGGAAACCTGGAATTCAAGAGACGAGTATTGAGAATCAGCGATTTAATGACGAAGCCCTCTTTCGACAAGTACAGAATCTTCTCTACCAGACACTGATCTACGGGGTCTTGTTACACAGAGCAGAATACTGGGTAATGATACAAGCGAATTAATCTATACTGGGAGTCTTTGGGAGTAAAATATTTCACAAAATATTTGAACCCATCATCGTTACCCGCGAGTACCGTCGTCGAATGAACTATCGACGTTGTCAAGTTCTAATAGAGAAATCTCGAAAATATAACTCCTCGGGTAATTCCGCCACATTTGTCGCTCCAAATTTCCGTGAACCACCTAGGTATACTTCTTTCATTCCGAAATCATTATCCTTGTAAATAGGTAGTCCTTCTATCCGAATTTACTTAATTTTAATAAAACCTTACAACTGATAATATTTCTTCGTCACAATTATGTACTTCATATATCACCACCAAAACTTTCAAATTGTCTGATTTTTTTTATTATAAAAAGTCCACAAATACAGTTAGTTCACTTGTTAACCTCATTTTGTAATAACATCCATTGAAGATTTTCCTCCGCACATAATCTGGCAGCATGAAATTCCTTAACATCATCTCAAAAACTCTCAGCACATCCTGTGCGACCGACCCAATGCCACCCAAGCGGCATGTGACACACATATCCGTTGTTGACTCGTTCATTTTCGTTCGTAGTACGCAAAAATGTAAGCCAACGACAACGACGAATTGTTAAGTAACAATCAAATTGGCGACGGCGGCTGATGATGAAGGCTACATAAGAACAACAACAGCAAGAAGAAGAAGAAGTCTGTCTGTTGATTCATGTAACACGGGTTCACATGAAATTCGCCCGAAACGTGTATCCACAATTGCATTACATCCAAAGATTGTAGCCAATTACCCCTGGCACACTCTAGTCCATATAAGTACAAATAGTATATAAACTACAAACTCGTGCATTCTCGTCGCCAATCAAAAAAAAAATGCTTTCTCTCTCTCTCTATCTCTCTGCCTGCTAGCCTGTCTCTTCGTAGAGATGAGATTTTGGTTAAGCAAATTTCTTACGGGATTTAAACAATTACTGCTATTATCATATCTAACAGAGATTGAGAGAGCGTAAATGTACACGAGTAAAATGTTTGCACATACAGTGCTGAGCTAAGGAAGTTTTATGATGAAATAAGAAGGACGTCGAGGGTGAGTAATGAGCGCCGCGAATGTGTGATGGTTAGTCCCACAGGGAGAATGAGAGAAAGATGAACGAATTCATTAGTATCAATGAGAACACAAGAGCTTTGAATTAGATAAATGCGCGCGCTTTCTTAAAACCGGGTACATTTTTACTACTCACTTTGGAAGTGGGTTGCCAATGTGAGTAAGTTGAGCCGTTATAAGGCAGAATGTGATTTTTAGCACTTTTACCAAAAATTTAAAAGTTGTTTAATAACAAAAAAAACACTGATTGTATTTTTGATTATTGAGATTTTTAAGCTTGCAAATTTTATTTAAAAAAAAATGTGTAGTAAGATTTTTTCTAACATTTTTTCTAAAATATGAATTTAGTGTTTTTGACGGCAATTTGTAGCATGATATTGGTTCTAAGATTATCGTAGCATAGCTAAGACTGCTTGGCCTACTCATATGATAAACCGTGGTGCCAAAAATATAAAGTTCTAATTAAATATTGGAGAGTCAGAGAACTTCTGCATCATTCGTTTTGTCAAGTTGGCTGCATTAATAATTTAATGGCCATACGAATTTTTAGCTCAATTCGGTATTTGGGGTTTGGCTTTTACAAGTAAAACTTTTTTAAAAATTAACTGAATCTTTTTTTATTGTATGGAAGCATAAAATATCCTAGTAATTAATTGTTGGTTAAACGTTATTGTGTCGCAATAAGCTGTTTATATGACGATATGAAGTTAACCCATGCCAGAGGGTATGAGTTATATGGGATTTGATTTATTACCCATACGTAAGTCAGTATACACGAAAGTAAGTGTAAAAGCGCGTTCAGGCTCAAGGAATCCGTCGAAAAATGTATCTTTCACGAGTGTTATCTATAACGAATTGCTATAACATTCTAGTTGTCGACAACCGTTCACACACAAAATTTTCTCGCACCGCCTAGGACATAAGTGGCTGAAAGAGATTTTTTACTGCGAGATCAGTTTTTTTCCCCTACGAATGCTAGATACTATCGAATGTGTTATGTGAAAGACTACATCACATCTTAACAAACCTGTTCGGACCCATTCAGCGTGGTTTTAGACCTGATAAATAAACATACGACAACATATTCTCATTTCGACTAATCGTGGTGAAGACCCAAGAAATGCAGATATACACCTACCATCTGTTTATCGACTTCAAAGCTGCATTCGAAAGTCCGATACGACAGAAACTAATAGATGCTATAGCTGATTTTGGTATCCCAGCGTAGCTGATAAAACATTACGAGATGACTCTGGCTGATATAAAATCTTTACTGATAATAAACAAAAATCTGACAGACCCTTCAACCAATTAAAGAAAGGACGGTAGTCCGCATGCGATCTCTTAACATTCTAATGGAGATGAATCATACAGTAAACACGGCTTGTTTCATTTATACGCACGCTGTTCGCATACTCCAATGATATCGATATCATTCATCGAGGACAGCAAGGTGTTACAGCGGTCTTTTACCTCGGCTCCAACGCAAACAAAAATAATATTTTCAGTCTGGAAACAAAGTGACGCGATTTAATGAGAAATCCCTATCTTGACGAACAAAAAAATCCAAGTCTATCAGACACTTATCGTACCTGTCTTGATCTACACCGAATCAATCTATTATGGAAGTATACGAAAGAAATACTTCCCAAAATATTTGGACCAGTCGATGTTTAAATCATGAGCAGCATAAAGAACACACAAAAGTTAAGCGATAGTCTTCGGCAATAAGCTCGATTGGCTGCGCTGAATGGCATAGACTACGTTAATGAGTTGTTATCCAAATTTGAAAAGACGAACTCACTATGGAGCGCTTGTAATTAATTTATACGCCCGGCGATTGATGG
The DNA here is from genome assembly GCA_964034835.1 of Muscina levida. Classification (NCBI taxonomy): domain Eukaryota; kingdom Metazoa; phylum Arthropoda; class Insecta; order Diptera; family Muscidae; genus Muscina; species Muscina levida. The sequence goes on along the minus strand of OZ035880.1, from coordinate 168,916,991 downwards.
ATAAATATCTGTTCTTCCTGCGAAATAGGAATAAGATAAAGAAACCTGAGAATATTAAACTATGTGAATATAATACATAGTAGAACCGACTATGATGCGGGATACCAGAGTTCGATTCATGTCTTAGTCATCTACATGGTGATGGATAATACCGATCATTTTAACTGTTAGTCACACATTTTACAGTTGGTTGGTAATTGGTTTCATTCAGTAATTTATGTGAGAGGTACCAGAATTATCGGGGTAAATCCTCTAGATTTCTTAGGTATAGGACACCAATTCAAAGTAATGAAACTAAAACAAATTGTAACGTCCTGAAGCATTCCTTTCAGAAATTATAGAAGAAATATTAATATTCGGCAGACACGCCAATTTGCACGTGAGGTACAAGTAGGTACAGGACAGCTTGACCCATTTTTATACCTATGTCAACGTTTTATAAGCATTAGAATGTGCGAAATCTTAACGAATTCAGACCACCTCAAGAAAAAAAGTATCTTAGGCTATGTCGAAGCTTAAATACCCCTCATTCTTGTAAAAATAGAGATAAAATTAGCTATTTGTTCTACAACTATATCTTATTAAATTTTATACCGCATATACAGGGGTTTTTGTATGAAAGGTTTAACACTATATAACCAGTTTGGTGACACATACCCTATTCACCTATCTCAGAACAGGTGCACCCCATTTCTCGTAGGGTACATTTCGGAAAGGTTAATACAGGTTTACTGGAATTATTGTGCTCACGAGCCACACCGACAGACTAAAGAACTAAAAAGTCATAAAATGAATTTGTTCTAAAGATACTTGTGCTCAAAGTTGACTTATTTATTGCGTCAAACATTTGTAGACATTTTTGAAAAAAAAAAATTTTTGGGCTCTGAAAGCTGATACGAATGGACACAAAACTATATACGATTTCAAAGTTTGGGGAAATCTTTGAAATTGTTTTTTCTTTCTTGGATAACACTATACCATTTTTCTTGAATTTTCGCGACATATAGTTTTATGCCTTGAAGGAACATGAACGTGAAGGGCTACAAGAAATTTAGATACCAATGGGGCGTGGCCCGGCCCATAGGATTATATTTTTGAAAATGCGATATATTGACGATTTTGGTAGCAATAGTCATTAAAATTGGTGTGAATCTAAGGTCAGTATACGTATTCTAAAGAATAATGGTTTCGATCAACGGGTGTGGTCCCGCCCATATGACGACATTAAAAAATTGCAATTTGTGAGGTACTGCTACCCTGATCGACTTGAAATTATATGTATAAGCATTTGACAGCAATATCTGTGATCAGACCAACAATAGACGGCGTTAGATTAGTAAGCGTGGCCCTGTCCGTTGCATCCTATTTTCGATAATACAATATCTAGAGGAATATTGCACCATTCGACTTGAACTTAGGTCTTATTCGATTTAGATCAGTATGCGTATTTTAAAAAAATCGTCGGGATCAGATAACGGCATTCTTTAAAACATCTGTAACGTAAGTGTATGGCTTATGTTAAGCCAGACGTTAAGGAAATTTGAATTTTTATGCTTTGACTTCGATAAATTCAAATAGTTTTGACGTAAGTGTCATAAATTTTAATAAAAAAAGTTCAATACCACAAATGGCTTTTTTGGTAAAATGTAATGTTGGTCCACTCCTTAAAAACAAAAATTACATTCAGAAAGCCCAAAGTGTACTTTTTCATTTAGAATCCATATTGTCTTACTAGGAGCGGCAGATAAATTATAAAAAAATTTTGAGTAGTACCATCGTTAAATAATTGCAAGTTATTTTAATCAAAAACTGCCAGAAACAGAGGTTTTTTGTTAAATGTCAGCTTTCAGAATTATATAGAAATTCCAATGAACTATCACATTTTTCTTTATTTTGTCGCACGCATTGGTCGGAAATCGGAATTTTCTGGGCGAAATAAAATTTTCCAATTTGTACATTTTTGTTTATTTATTAAATTAACTCTCCAAATAACAAGAAAAAAATATAAATTTTGTCTATGTGATAATTTACCATTATGCTGTAGCCATTCAAAGTTGACTAATGTTTTGGATATTCTTCATATAAAATATTAAGGCGTAATATGGTGAGTTATAACTAGAGTGTTCAAATACCTCATTTTTTTAAAAACCCGGTTTCCGAGTTATTCGAAGAACTAATTTTTTGGAAAAATCGCATTTCAAATAGAGTATTTAAAAGAAACCCGGTTTAACCGGTTTTTTCGGGTTTGATCCTAAAAGGTTGAAAAACTAATATTGTTTAAAAAATACATTATTTTACAAAAATTAGAAATGTGTTGTTTTACTTTGTGTTACTTTCACGTTTTAATACATTTTTGGAATATCCTTTATATATGTTCATAAAACGTAGTATTTATGGGAATGAATAAATTTTTGGAATATTTTTAATTTTGTTTTTTTTTAAAGTAGCATTTAATAAAAATATACATGAAACTTTAGGGTTTTAGCAATTGTTGGAATACTTTCAATTTAATTTTTCAAAATAGTATTTAAGATAAAGTATGCAATTTAAGTTTTAAATTTTGAGTCTGTTCTTCAGTTTCGTCTTTATATAGTTTGATATGGAAGACTCGCGCTCACTAATTTTAGAAGTAGGATTTATTAACAAAAGGGCTAAAGGCTGAAGCACTGAGCTCAAATCTCTCAGAATTGTTATTTCTTTTGAACTGGATTGAGTTTCTCCTTTATCTAAAAGCGCATGGCCAAAATCTTAGAAACTGTTCAATCATTGCAGACAAGGAGCTCTTCCGGTGTTTCACATCGAAAACGTCAATTTGTTTGGCACTATTTTTTCAATGACTCCTTTTAGAGTTGTAACAAAGCAATTTAAAAAAACCGAGTACCCGAAGTAAAAAATTCGGTTAAACCGGTTATTCGAAAATGGCATTTTTTGCAAAAACCGGCATACGGTTTTAAATAAAAAATCAGTTTGCGGTTTTTCGGTTTCGGTTTTGAACACCCTAGTTATAACTAACGATATATTTAGGTTAAACAATAAAAATTTTATTTTTTTAGTTAAACTTTTACTTTGATAGGATATAATTTAATACGGAGTTTTTTGTTTCGATAAAATAGGGGTTTTTTTAAAAGGTTTAAAAATTCACATAATTTAAAATTTTCTGATGTTTCTTGTACTTAAACTTATGTAAAATCACCTAAAAGCAGCAAACCCTTATCACTACGTTTATTTTAGCCTTTTTTCCTTATTTTGCCATTTGAATATACCCGTCCTTCATTCGATACAAATTTTGAAAAAATTTTGTCCGAAAATTGAGAAGACTTCCGATATGCATAAAACATATCACTAAGGGTTTTTTGGGGTCGTTGATTTGGAATCCGGAGCCAGATTTTTCTCATAATTTTCAAAAATTTAGGAATTTACCTTAATTTTATTTTAGATTCGAAACCAGCGACCTCAAAAACCCACAATATGGTTGAATTCCAGTATATTTTTGAAAAACAAAATGTCCGCCATTGTGTTTGACTCCAGATTCAAAATCAGTGACTCCAAATACCCCTTTGGGCACAATATCCTTTAAATGCAAGCATGTTTTTTTTAATGTCCGTCAGTTTGGTTTTTCCAAATTTACTCCGGATTTGAAATCAGCGACCCCAAAATCCCCTTAGTTCCATGTTATATGCTCATTGGATGTCTTCTTCATATTAAGGCCACATTTTTTACAGACCCGACCATTGTGCAGTGTTATGAACCATTAATCTATCTGTATTTGCCTTAAAGTCTGAATACAAGTTAACATAACTATTTTTTGTGGTTTAATCTGTAAACAAAATTATATTTTTGCATTTTCATTTTCAGCTTAGCAATTTCTGCCAACAGTGCACGTGGTAACCCTGCGGCACGCAATACTTACGAGCATTTTATGTGTTTTCAATTCATACAACAATTTCTGAACGGATTTCACAGAGTGAAGAGTGTATATCACCTTTATTGTTGTTGTTGTTGTTGTTTTCATCATCTTTTTGTATAATTATGTCATATTTTTTCTTGAGTACCATAAAATAAAAATGCCAAGAGTGGTTGTGGTACGGCAGAGAAAGGCAGCGCTAGAGCAGACATTTATGATAGAGGACATGTTGACGAAAGGCACTGGATAACATATTGTATGATATTTGCAAAGGAATTTTTGAGGCTGAAAAAGGAGTCACGTCACAAATGTGGAATACTTTAAATTTTTGCTGTGGGGGTTGGAGGGCTACACATTATGGCTCTCAATTTCCTTAGTATCTATGTATGTATGTAACTTTCATGTGACGCCGTAGAACGGAAGCTATAGTTTAACGCTTATTTTTATGCATTTTTTTTGTTATTGTTATTATTTGTTTGAGGTAAATTTTTCACAATTGTCATAAATGACTGTCGTCTACTACGATGACTACTACGACAGACACAGCAATCGTCGATGCCGCAGAGCGTCCGTCAGTGGCAGCAATATGTAGTAGACAACATCACACATCGCATCTATCTCATCAACTGTAGCGACGAAATCCGTCGACAAAAAAAAAAGCAAACCACATGACAACCCAACAACAGTCACGACGTTGTTGCTTGTTGGTGATTCTGCCTACTGATGATGTTGCTGCTGATGAGTGTGACAACCAACGGCGGTGGTGGTGACAATGACGACGACGACGCGGCGATTCTGGTGCTGATTACGTTTTTATTAAGCAGTTGCTTTGTGTTCCTTCCTTTAACGCGTTTTTTGCCTCCTCAAACCGGCGACCGACCGACCGAGCGTTGGCATGTAGCTGCTACTATTTGGAGCTTACGGAATAGCGAATTGCTCCTCTGCTCATTATTTTGTTACTCATACACAAAATCGTAGCACTTAGCAGACTGGCTACTACATACAACTAACTGACTGGCTGGCTGGCTGATAACTTTTACACGGTGGATAGACCACCGGGCCAGAGGTAGTAAGTAGTCAGTCAGTCAGCCACCATAGGGCAGAGGAGATACACTCTACACTTAATAATATCATCGTTGGATTTGTAGACTTCTTCATAGTATTGATGTTGTTGTTGTTTAATTTTGTATATTTTTACGATTATTGGAAAAAATAGCAATCGAGCATTTCTTTACATAGGTACATTTGTTGTTGTTGCGATATTTTTTCGATACAATGGGAACTTTTTTTTCACACTTTTTCCTATACTCAGCACTAAACTGGTTGAATTATTTAACGAAAAATTGCCAGAATTTACACTTCTTTTAACCAAGCTTTATATGTACACACATTCACATACGCACACACACACACACACACGCACACATACACCGTGGCAAATCAACTCAACAACTTTGTGTAAAAAAAACAACACCGTTTGTTCGACTTTCCGTTAGTAGCAGCAGTAGGCGGGTAAGCGGGTAGTCGCTTGAGGAGGCAATGGAGAGAGGGTGTTTTGCGAGAGGAAACACTGGGCGATTTCAAAATAAAACGCGTTTTTCCAAAAAATAAATTTATAAAAAAAACAAAAACGTTTCGTGTCGATGCGTTTCGATTTAGAAACTAAATTAAGAGGAGTATTTATTGGTTTGTTTTGTTGTTGTCGCTGCTGTTGTTGTTGTTATTATTATGGTTTGCATTTACCAATAAACTGACTGTCGTATTGTCAGACTGTCTAACCGACTGACTAACTGGCGGCTGTATCTCTCTAATGTGTATTTAGTAGTTTCAAGTTTTCTGTTTTTTTTGTTGTTGTTGTTATTATTGTTTAGGAATTATTATCGAGTACAAATGTGTATTGTTGTTGTTGTTTGTTCTTTTTTGTTCATTTGGCCACAGACACAACCCAAAGCAAAATTCAAACTAAAACGTTTCGTACAACTCGCAGAGAATTCAACCCGCCGCCAAAGCCCAAAAGACGAAACTATCTGATGCCTTCTGCTGAGCAACGGCAACAACAGCAAATTTGTTACGAGTACACGAGTACAACAAGAACAGCAACGTCGTTCGTTAGAGCATGGGCAAAAAAAAACAATATTCATCATCACCACATTCACCAACAACAAAACATTTCTCCCCCAGGATGGATAAGAGAAATGTGTGGCTAGTGTCGGTCGGATTTGAGGCACTATATTTAGTACCGCTCAGTACTAAAGAAAGTACTTTGGATAAATTAAGAAAAGATAAAATAATTCGATTGTTGAAGAAAATATAAAATAATCGTATTTGAATACTAGAAAATAAGGGACTGTTGTAAACTGTGACGTATGTGATATACACATACGTATACAACGTCGTAAACCTTATGTCGCAATATTAACTCTATCATAGTTGGATTTTGTGATTATTTCATTACCGATGCCAAAAACCAGTACAGAAATTTCAGTCAGATAAATTTACAGATAAATACCATCACCCTGTATAATGTTGTTTACGTTTTGACTTAATTGAAAATACTATTATTACACTGGGTCATTGTCTGGGTAGTGAGAAATTCCTCGTCAGGGTGAAGGTATACAAAAATTCCTAAATGGTTTAGCGTTCTCAGGAAAATTTTTTTTATGGCCTTTTATATTTTTTCTTTTATTAATGTATTCGCTTAGTTTTACAGCTACAACTCAAGAACTATTGATGATTTCTCATATCATTCTTCAGCCGAATTGTAGCTAAGACTTAAATAAATAACAGAAGGGAACAATGTATTTGATGATTAAGATCTGTTTTTAACGTTATTTAGGATGTTGGACCCGAATCTGCACATATATCGTTAAGTCAAATATAAAGTCTCTTCCACTATATATATATGAATAATTTAAAAACGGTTCACAATATTTAATTAAACAGGAAAACCAAAATTCGTTTATAAAATTATGTTTATGCCGTGCCTACATTAGTTTAAAATTTGCCCAGTAGTTTCGTTAAAGTTTAAAAAAAAAAAATCAACAACTTAATAAAAAAAAATTTTGTTCTTTAAAAATTCGTAAATAATAAAAATGCGGAAAAGATCCCAGTATTGGTCTAAAATTGTTTGGCCAAATATATTTTGAATGAAATGAGCGATTTCCCACATTTGAAATATAGTAAAATATCAATACACCCAACGAGATGGTGCCCAAATTCTGTATTTAGTAATGGTATAATAGGATTAAATTTTGGAGAAAACTGGAAGTCTAGCCACGCCCCTTCCAATAACTTCCCATACAAGTGAACCGTTCCCCCCACTTTTGAAATCCATTCCGGCCATTTTAGAAATAAAGTAATAAAATCAATACACCTAAAGCGACAGAATCGAGCATTTTATTTTTCTTAAGCAACTACTAATCAACTACAAGTTTTTTGTGATTTTTAATTTTTTTTTTAAAAGATAACGATAACGTCTTTAAAAAAAAAAACAATTTTGAAATCGGTTTAAAAAGACTAGCTTTGATTTTTTTAAACTTTTAATTTTTGGAAAAAAGTCGAAAATACGATTAGTACCTGTAACTTAAAAATGCAAGCTGATGCAAAAAATGGAGATAAAATTTAAAATCAGCGACCTCAATTTAAAGAAAAATAGATATAAAGTTTCAGTCAACACAAAAAAGGTTCAATTTTATTTCCCTGTGTAATTTATGTATATATATCCATGGAAAAAATCAAGTTGGATTAATTTTATCGAATGTGTTATTTTTTAAACTGTCATTATTATTAAACCACAAATCCACAATTTTACAGTACAGTACATGGTTTAGGGTCTCCATTTTGAGAACTGCACGTGAAAGTAGCCCCAAAAAGAAGAAGTTATATCGGACTAGTGGTTCTCGAGTTATGTCAAACAAAACAGCCTGAAACGTGACAAATTCCCCTATACGATATTTACTAACATTAAATCGATATTAAATTATTATGGCATGTAACTTGACACAACGAATGATGCAGAACTTCTTCTTTTTGGGGCTACTTTCACGTGCAGTTCTCAGAATTGAGTCCCAAATCAATGAGCTGGAAGATGTTGTCTGTGTTATTATTAAACTAATGATTAATATAAAATCCGATTACAATTTATATTACTCATTCGTTGTACATTAGTCTGGGTCGATTTGTAAGGACAACAATTTTTCTTTTATTTTTAAGGTTTTTTTGTAGGTAATAAAAAAATCGACTGATTTAATATTTTTTAATATTACCTTTCCAAGGCGAAATTATGTGATACAAAAGATGGCGATAGCAGTTTTTTTAAATATAAGTTTTTGCTGGGTTTTTAGATGAGTTTTTGATTTTCTTTATATAAGATTTGATTTTAGTGGGATGTAATGGAAAGTTTACATTAAAAATTAAAAATTATCCCAACTTGATTTTTTGGGCTTGAGAACGTCAAACACTTTGGTCGTTTTAATATACCCTGACATGGAATTTCTCACTCAAAGTGTCGATTTTCTGAGGGTTTGTCCTTCAGTAATTATACTGACAAAATTGTAATGTCCTCCAACTGTTCGTTTGGAAGTTACGGGTAAAATATAAATATTCCAAAACTGGGTCGTTTTGTATGGAAGGTACCAGAAGGGGGTCACCGATATAGTCCCTATTAATTTCTGAGTCAAATTTTCATAGGCATACGTCGTACGTAGGGAAATAAAGTTTATTTTTTAACGTCGTACGCACAACATAACTGAATTTAGTGCACTTACAAAAAAGATATGCATATAGAACTATGAGGACAAATTCGGTCATTGGCACGATAACGGGTGTGGCTATAATTTCGAATTTCTGAGGGTTTATCTTATATGAGAAAGTAATAGAAGTGACAAAATTTAAATATCCTCCAGTATCCTCCTTTCTTGTAAAATTTACATTTAACACTTAGCGAAGTTTAGAATTATCGTATCGATATGATCACAAATTAACCTCCTTTTTACAATTAGACGCTTAGTATAGTAGATAAAGGCATTTTCACAGGAATATCGACGGCTTCTCACCCATTTTGAGTTGAGTTCCCAACCTATTCCAAGATGAGATCCCAACAGTATTTTGGTAATTTCTCAATTATCACTATCACACTATGGTGATCATAAATTAAGCTTATTTTTTTTTGTTTGGACACTGAGTTTAGAAAATAACTGCACTTATTTTTTTTTCCTTACGAGTATCGACGACTCCACCCATTTCAAGATGAGATCCCAAATATATCTTAGTGATTTCACAACTTATGTATAGCGATCACAAGTTACCTGCTTTTCGCGATTGGATGCTTAGTTTAGGGGATAATGGCAGTTAAAGTTTTTCGTATAAATACCGACGGCTTCCCACCCATTTTAAGGTGAGTGAAAACTATCATCTAGCAGCATTTTTAATTGCGTATGGAAAATTCAATGAAAGCTTCGATTGAGATTTGCCTAAAGAATATCGTATAAGCATAAACAACCTTCTATATGTCGATGTGTCCAGAACTATCCAGGCAATGTTTTGTGGATATACTTTCAAGCAACTCAACATATAAAAATAAAGGTTTTACCTCCTTTTTGAATAACCGTTTAACCGACACCAAAATATTCGACAATGGTATTTTTGCAAAAAACGGTTTAGAAGAAAAAACAACCAGTTAAACGGGTTTCAATTGTGAGATTTGCAATTTGTATACCCGCACTCATTTGATACACGAGAAAAAGTGCAACACGTTAAAGGAAACGTGTAAGACTCCTAGTTTCTTAAAACCAATTTCGTTGCAGGACTTTTTAACACGATTGAGCTATAATTTGTACTGTACCAGCAACTCATACCAAATATCATCTTTATACCTCTTATAGTTCATAAGATACAGCCTTTTAAAGTTTCAAGTTATTTTCGGTATTGTTATTAACAAATACTTTTTTACTCGGTTTAGTACCTCTAAAGTACAATTTTAGGATTGCTCAAGTTGTGTACTAATTTATGAAATTCTAATTTTTCATCCATAATTTCTCTTTAATAACATAAGCTCCCATTGCCATTCACTTTTTCCTGGCACTCTCTCACTCGCTGTCGCTCTCTCTCTCTCTCACTCCACGGTCTTTCTCAATCTATCTCTTTAGCTTGCCACATTTTTTATCCACTTATCCCCCTTTTGTGTATATCATCCACAAACACTTTTTTATCAGAATGGGAATACTCGTGCACTTACGAGTGTGGGGTTCGTTGATGAAAGACGTTCAAAAGAAAAACGTGTCCCAAAAGTATCTGTTAGATAAACATATGTTTGAGAGCTCTCTAAAATATATGTGCGCCCTTTTTCTTACTCTCTCTCTCGCTATGTATTTTACTTTTTCGCTCTCTATGGCTATATGTTACTCTCATCAGATGAAAGATAATTTTGTCTACTTAAACTTTTAATGATATTATCGCGTACTCTTGTAATCGGTTTTGTAAACAAACTTGATAATTTAGTGATTTTTTTTCGTTGGTGTTTCGTCTTTTCACCTGATGGGAATTTTGGCGATTTTTCGGTTTCTTGGATTCTAATTGGAAATGTACACAAAAATTGGGTTGAGCTAGAAAAAAATTTTGAAAATTACGTAGCTTTTGCACAGGCATATGTATTTATGTATATCGAACCGTATAATCTTTCTTATGAAATTACTATTTTTAGCTGAGAAGAAAAATTTGTGACAGCTAAATTTGTGCGTTCGTTTGCGTATTTAAAAAATCTATAGGCGATATCTGAAGACAGGTGCATGTTTTCATTACGACATAGCGGACATAAGTGGACCTAAGAAAAAATTAGTTTTGTTTGCTTTAGTAGTCATCTTGGGATTCCTAATTTAGCACAAAATTGACGCTGGTTGTTTTTGTAAAGTCAAAATTGATCACATTTAGGCGAAATGTTGATATAAGTGTTTAAAGAGTAAAAGGCTTGCGTTACTAACTGACTGACTGATCACCACCCAGAACATGGATTTTTCGAATTTCGTACCTTTAGGGATAATAAAATCAAAACAGGTATAAAACGGTTTCTTAAACTGTAGTCGCGTTCTCTCTATAGAATAAAAGAGCTGCACACAGAGGTTTTTTGACATTCATACTTTTAGAGGTAAAAAAATTCCGTAAAGGGATAAAACTGATACTATCGCCCAGACCAATCGGCTAATGTTGCAATCATGAATATTTATTTATTACAATAGTTGTTCGGTAAGAAAAGATTTTTTGAAATTCGTACTCTTAGGGGTAAATAGGCAGAAAAAGGGATGAAACTGGTACCATCACTCGGAACAAACGGCTAAAAGGTATAATCGCGAAAATCTATATGGACATTCTCCCTATAGAATTAGAGAGCTCCACGAAGTAATTTTTCGAAATGCATACCTTTAGGGGTAAAAAGGCTGAAAAGGGATAAAAATGGTACCATCACTCTGAACAAACGGCTAGAGGTGGAATCGACAAAATATAGAGTAAGTGAGCTCTACGAAGGGACTTTTCTATATACATACCTATAAGGGTAAAAAGGGCGACAAATGGATAAAACTGGTACCATCACTCGAAACAAACGGATGGGATAGAATCGATTAAATAAATTGGGCCATGCTCCCTATAAAATTAAAGAGCCAGATGAAGTAATTTTTCGAAATTCATACCTTTAATGAAAAAAAAAATACCGAAATGGGGATAAAACTGGTACCATCACTCGGAACAAATTAATTTGGGCATGCTTCCTTTAAAACTAGAGAGCTGGACCAAATGATTTTGCGAAATTTATACCTTATAGGGAAAGGGATAAAACTGGTACCACCAGCCAGACCAAACAGCTAAAGGTAGGATCGCGAAAATTACCTTTAATACTTATTGAAAGGGTTTTTTTTCGAAATTCGCTCCTTTAAGGGAAAAGGCCGAAAAAGAATTACAACTAAGACCATCACCCAGACAAAATGCTTAAGCTATCATCGTGGAAATTTATAAGAGCATGCTCCCTATAGATCCAGAGATCAGCATGAAATGATTTTTCTAAATTCGTACTTATAGACGAAAAGGCCGAAAAAGGGATAAAATTGGTGCCATCACCCAGAACAAAAGGCTAAGGTTAGAATCGCGAAAATTAAATTTTAATACTTATTTCGTGGGTTAGTTGTGCAAACAAAGGGATTTTATGGAATACGTACTTTTAGGTGAAAAAGCCGAAAAAGGCTGAGGGTAGAATCGCGATAATTACATTTAATACTTATTTCATGGAGTAGTTATGATATTGTGATTTTTCGAAATTCGTTCCTTTAGTAGGAAAGGCCGAAAAAGGGACCTTCACCCTGACAAAACAGGCAAAGTTAGAAACGCGAAAATTTATTAGAGTAGTTGTGCCGTACAAAAGAATTTTTTTAATTTCGTACTTTTTAGGGGAAAGAGTCCGAAAAAGGGATCAAATTGGTACCATCACCTAGACCACACGACTAAAGGTAGAAACGCAAAAATTATGCTTAATACTTATTTTATAGTTAAGTTGTGCAAAACAAATATATCTTTCGAATTTCGTACTTTTGTGAGGGAAAAGACCGAAAAGGGATAATACTCGTACCATCACCCAGACCAAACGACTCAAGATAGAAACATAAAAATTGGGGTGAATATGTATTTTATAGAGTAGTTGTGCAATAAAGTAATTTTTTGAATATGGTACTTTTGGGGGATTAAAAGCTGAAAAAGGGATAAAATTGGTACTTTCGCCCAGACCATACAGCTAAAGGTAGAATCTAGAACATTACGTTTAAAACTTATTTTATAGAATATTTGTGATAAAAAGTAATTTTTCGAAATCCCTAGTTTTAGGGGAAAAGGCCAAAAAGGGGATCATATTGGTACAATCACCCAGACCATACAGCCAAAGTAAGGAACATGAAAATTGGGGAGAATATTTATTTTATAGAGTATTGTGCGATATAAAATGAAATTCGAAAATGAAATTTCGAAATTCATACCTTTAGGGGGTAAAAAGGCCGAAAAGGGGTAAAGCTTGTACTTTCATCCAAAGGTCTAAAGGTAGAGCTGCAAAAATTGGGGTGCATATGTATTTCGAATTTCGTACTTTTGGGGGAAAAAGACGGAAAAAAAGATAACACTGGTATCGTCACCCAGACCAAACGGGTAGAAACACAAAAATTGGGGTGAATATATATTTTATAGAGTATTGTGAGATACAAAAGGATTTTACGTACTTTTTTGTCTACAAAGGATTTGTCGAAATTCGTACCTTTTTTAATACAAATGATTTTGAAATTCTTTGTTTTAGGCAGTAAAAAGGACGAAAAGGTTTAAAACTTTGACCATCATCCAAACTTTATGGCGAAAATTGTGACATAGTGGTTAGAAGACGCGACTACCTTGCGGGAGATACGTGGTTCGATTCCCGGCTGTAGTCATCTCGATGTTGTCGACAGGAACTTCGCAGTAGAAGTGTCGAGATAATCAGCATGCCTAGTAAAAGCTTCTCAAACAGCGACGTTCGCATTCGTCGATAAACAAGTAGGTGCCGTTTGTTGTGAATCTAAAATAGAAAACGTGTTAATTCACAACAATGCGAGAAGCATCCCATACCTCATTCTTGGGGTGTAAAGGGAAATTAGGTATTTTTAATGTATTTCATAGAGTAGCTGCGCAATATGAAGGGATTTTTCAAATATCATTTTGGTGGAAAAGGCCGAAAAAGTATTAAAAGTGGTACCATCACTCAGACCAAAAAGCTACATGTACAATAGGGTGGCAGCAAAAATTCATCTTTGTATTTTCGGTAAAGCCCGAGCGGATTGTTGTGTCAGTTGGACCCTATTTTTGAAACCGCAATATCTGGAGGACTGTTTCTCGGATCGGTGGGTGTGGTATACAACTTAAAACTTTAAAAGGCTGTATCTCTTGAACTACAAAAGGTATAAAGCTGATATTTGGTATGTGTTGTTGGCCAGGGTAAAAGTGGGCTGTGCCATGCCCCATTTAAAAGAAACTATTATAAAAGCCGTAATAATAGTTTGATCGTCATGAAAATGTCACAGTATAGTAGAGATATAACCAGGCTATTTGGAACCAAGTTGGCAACAAGGGCTGAGGCGCCGCCCACACACGTCAATATTTGACTATTTCATATTTGTGAGAAAAAATGCAAATCCTTAATCGAAAATTAGTAAAAAAAAATAGGATTTATAAAGAACCTGACCTTTGACATCTTTGGGGCAGTGGAAATAGTCGTCCGATCTTACTTACTTTCCGTTATAGAGTTTTTACATCAAGTGGCTAATATTCCGAAAGGCATTTTTAAATTTCAGCCAAACAAATTATCCATACATTTCGTTGACGCCCTAATATACAATCGACAAAATGGGGATAGCAAATAAAGAGACAAACACACAATCTTCTACTAATTTAATGGATTGACCATTTTTGATATATTATTATGATTTAATGGTTTATCAAAATTTTTTCTTAGTTTAGTATTGTCAGGTGAGTTTTAGTTTCCACTTTCATAAACTACATGGATTTTATTTAGTTTGTAACTTTTTTTAGTTTTATATTCTTCAATTCAACCTACTGATGTCCGCTTCTTACTCTGCTTTTTGCGAATAATTATGTGTTGCACAAATCCAGCCGACCTTGACAATATCAGTGATAGATAATATATCAACGTTATCATCTGAACATAAAAAGGAATAGCAACAGACTTGTAAAATTATAAACAACAGCATTTGTAACACAACGTTATTCCCCCTTTCACTAATTACCTGGGATTACAATCAAAAACTATACAAATCGTTTTAAATTGTTAACAACTTTCTCGTATTAAATACGGATATCAATTTGTCAAGGTAATCAAGAAGAATGGTGTACATCCCCACAAAATAAAAACAGGTAATATCTTTACATTACACATCTCCTACATCTCTTTACTAAGAGAACATGCTTACACACTTAGTTATGATGTAAACAAGAGAAAGTCTCTATATGCACTCTCAGCATCAAATGTTATCATTTGTAACACTCTCACAAGATATCAAACCGAACGCCCCTTCTCTATCATTCGTTTACAAACTTTGTGAAAAGAAGAGATTTGTGTGCTTTGGGAGCACTGAAATTTAGCTGATAACGTTGACTATCTCTCTTGTGTCGTTGTTGTTGCAGTTGTTACACTTGGTGCTATTATGTCATCGAATTGTCTGTCTCACTGCTGCTCAATACCTTAATCATGCACTATGCAGCAACGACAGCAACATCGATGGCAAAAACAACATCAGTCGTAGCAGCAACAGCAGCCACAACACAAACAATTTTATTCTTTAGCTATTAGCAAATTTACAGGTTTACAAATTTTCGTCATAGTCAACAACGACAACATTGTATTGTGGGGGGTATTGCACACGCCGGAGATGTGATACATCGTTTGTATACACTCCATCACCATAGGTTGAGGGGTATACTAAGTTTGTCATTATGTTTGTTTCTGGGATTACATAAAGTATATGCGGCAAAATTATCCGATGCCTAATAAGCTTAACAAATTTATGACGAATATTTTACCAGTTTATCTGATAAGAATTCGTCGTTTGTTACCGATTTTGACGTATCTTTTTGCAATTTTCACAGCATATAGCAGTGTGGTCGGTGGTGAAAATAGGATACTTTAATTTTTGATATATCAAGCCGTGGCCACTGCTAATTGGACCCTAGTTTTAAAACTGAAAATTTGGGTTGATGCATTTGGCAGCAAAGTTCGTGATCTAACAAACAATTGGCGAGTTCGGATCAGTGGGCGTGGTATAAAATTTGAAACTTTAAACGGATGTACCTCAAGAACAGTAAGAGGTCCATAAAAAGATTACATTGGGTATGTGTTGTTGGTACAGTATGATTTACAGCCAGGGTGGAAATGGGCTGTGCCACGCCCCATTTAAATGACACCGTTATAACAGCTATAAGAATAGTATAGTCGTCCTAAAAATTTTACAGTATAGTAGAGATGTAACCAGGCTATTTGGAATCATGAATCAATAAAAAATCAATTTCGAAAAAAATATTAGTTATGTCTTTATACCATCACCCTTAGGGATGAGGGTATATATCATTTGATACAACCCAAAAGAGTAACACATAGAAGGAGTGACTTTAGACCCTAGGTTTCTTTGAACCAAATGATGACTTTTTAAGTCGTTTGAGCCATGTCCGTCTGTCTGTGTGTCCGGCTGGTTCGCACGATAACTTTCGAAAGACGCAACCAAATATTTTGAAATTTTGCATGAGTTAATATTTCCCCAAAACTACTGACCACGCCCCTTTTGGTACCTCCCATACAAATGTACCACTCCGCCCACTTTAGAGATGTAGTTATAATATCAATATACTCGACACAATCGTGACCAAATTATGTATTTTGTTAAGTTATAACAGGATAAAGTTTCGGAAAAAATATTGGAAGTCCAGACACTCCCCTTATGGTACCTCCCATACAAATGTACCACTCCGCCCACTTTATAGATGGAGTAGTAATATCAATAAATCCAAGGCGATCGTACCCAAATTCTTTATTTTAGTAAACTATAGCAGGATACAGTTTTTAAGAAATCGATTAATATTATTAATAGACCTAACGCGGTCGTGCCCAAATTCTGTATTTAGTAAAGTTCAAGCAGGATAAAGTTTTGAAAAAAAAATTGAAAGTCTAGCCACGCCCCTTCTGGTACCTCCCATACAAATGTACCACTCCGCCCACTTTAGAGATGGAGTTATTATATCAATACACTTAACACGATCGTGCCCAAAATATGAATTTTGTGAAGTTATAACAGGATAAAGTTTTGGAAAAAGTATTGGAAGTCTAGCCACGCCCCTTCTGGTAACTCCCGTACATATGTACTTTTCCGCCCACTTTAGAGATGGAGTAGTAATATCAATAAATCCAAGGCGATCGTACCCAAATTCTTTATTTTAGTAAAGCTATAGCAGGATACAGTTTTTGAGAAAAAAAATGGAAGTCTAGCCACGCCCCATCTGGTGCCTCGCATACAAATGTACCACTCCGCCCACTTTAGAAATCGAGTTATAATATCAATATAATAGAAAATTTTTTGTTTTACTGAGGGTGAGGGTATATGTAAGTCGGGTTGCCCCACTGAAACTTTCTTACTGGTTTTATATTAATATAACGATATACAGTTCTACTGATAACTACACAATTATGACCATTTAACCTCTAACCACCAATAATATACTCGCCCTTAATATACTTGAAAGAAATATTCCTTTGTTTAAATCGGACTTCGCTCTCTTGAACCAACTTTTGTTGGTTTAACCCAAATTCCATTGGTTTAACTCGACTACGGTCGTTTTAATCGGTCTGTTGAATCGGAATTCGGTCTGTTGTAGCGAACTTCGGTCTATTGAATCGGACTTCGGTCCATTTAATCGGACTTCGGTCTGTTGAATTGGACTTCGGTCTGTTAATTCGGACTTCGGCCTGTTGAATCGGACTTCGGTCTGTTGAATCGGTCTTCGGTCTATTAAATCGGACTTCCATCTGTTGAATCGTACTTCGGTCTGTTGAATCGGATTTCGAACTGTTGAATTAGACTTCTGTCCGTTGAATCAGACTTCGCCCTGTTGAATAGGATTTTGACCTGTTAAATCGGACTTCGGTCTCTTGAATCGGACTTAGGTCTGTTAAATCGGATTTCGGTCTGTTGAATCGGACTTAGGTCTGTTAAATCGGACTTCGGTCTGTTGAATCGGTCTTCGGTCTGTTGAATCGACTTCGGCCTGTTGAATCAGATTTCGATATATTAAATCGGACTTTTGTCTGTTGAATCGGACTTCGGTCCAAGTAGAATATATGCCGAGCTTATACTAAAAGTTCTCGAACATCTAAAATCGGTCTGGGTACAAATTACCGGACAGGACAACATCGATATCACAGAATCCGAATCTGAATTTTTTTCGTATATAAATACTTTATCCAGTAGATTATAAATTTGAATTAAACCATCAATAAACAATAATGTTATTTTGCCCTAGTCAGGAAAAATATTCTCCTTATGGCGACCCTGGCGACGACTGGACTTACCTAAGTCGACGAGAAAGCCACGTAACAACTCCTTAAGACGTTAAAAATAGTTTACCTTTAATATTTTGTACTCATAAGTGTAATTTAAGAAACCGGGTGGTTTATTCTAACCAATTGAAATTATAGTACCTTTTAAAATTTTTGTTCGAATTAATCAAAGTCGTTTTACTTTAATTTGAAAATCAGTTAATTTCAATAACTTAAGACCTCAATAATATCATACATAGGGAAATGATATTTATCAGTCAGTTTACCTGACTGAATTTTCTGTACTGTTTAAAGTATCAAACTGCCAACCCTTGGGTTAAAAATGGGTATTTATATTTTTTAATATTCTATTTAAAGTAAGTTACTCTTGTTCTAATATGTGGGATTTAAAATTGACTTTACTCAATTGACGATCGTATCACCTTCAGATACTAGATAAGTATAGATCAACAAATATCTGGAGTACTAGCACAGTGAGAGCTATTAAGCTTTATGTAAGATCCATTTTCACTAAACTGTATAAGTGGTCGAAAAATTATAAAATAATTATAACTATATAAAAAAAATGTTTTTAATTAGGAAAGTAAAAAAACTGTTTTTTTTAACTCTTTGTTAAGATTTTGAGCGTTCATGTTGTACTCGACCAGACCTACAAAATGTACTTGGAACAATAGTTGTTATTGTCAAAACTAATGGAACCAACTTATCCCATTTCTGAATTCTTCAAAGCTTAATTTGTCAAAGACCATTTAATAGTTCGTTGCGTCAAACTTATGTTCCTGCTATCGCCTTAATGCATCATGTCCTATTTAAATATGTAATTAAAAATCATGTGTCTCATAGTAAACTAACGCACCAACAATTTTATCAATTATGCCTCAACTTGATCACAGCGTGAATGATTAATAGTTGGTAAAATGCACTGCATTGCTGGTGACATGTGAAAACTCGCCTCTCTCACTCTTGCGACCCTTTTCACTTGAGGTTTAATACTAATTTAACATTTTCCTTGGTTTCATTGCCTTTTTTTGGTAACTTTAAGTAAACAAGTGCTTAATTGTGTTTATGTACACAGTTGTGACAGTCTATGTGCATTACACCTCACTGCACTGCACTAACCTAGTCTATGTCTAGTCCCCATACACCCCCCTCATCATATCATCTATTTCAATTGCATTAAGGAAATCCAATCATTTGTATTGACTAACCAACACCACCACCACCGACCAGCCTACTTTTGTTTACAGTGCGTGCAAGTGTGTCACTCTACGGTCTTCTTGTATTTGTTTGTGGTCAGTCAATGAGTATTTGTATGGTTTTGCCACCGACCGAACTATCCTTTGCCAGTGTTTGTATACCTTTGGTCCTTTGGTCATCCCTTAGGTGTTTCTTTGAAACCGGATGTAACACAGGATATATTCATATCGTTCAGTGTCTTCAGTGTGTTAGTATCTATTGCAAAAGGACTCATATGAGTTGATGTGTTTGAATGACACGAAGGGGGATTGGGAGTTGGTGCAGTGTGGCCATTTATTGGTGTGATACGAGGGTTGAATGATAATTTGTTGTCTTCTATTCAAATAGTACTGCATACAGCGATTTGGCATATAGAGAACAAAAGATTGCAAAATAGTTGAATTGGTGCAGTAAAGTTTGACTGTGCCTTGGCCGAAATGTCAGCATATCATAGAGTATATTGAGTTTAGATCAAAAGATACCGAAAATTATGGGATTGAAAAATTGAAGAATTGGAGAATAGAAGAACAGAATAATTGTAGATTTGAAGAATAGCAGATAAGATGAACAGAAGAATAGAAGCATAGAAGAATAAAAAAAACAAAAGAACAAAAGAGCGAAAGAAAGAAAGAATAGATGAATAGAATAATATAAAAAAAGAAATATAAAAGAATTAGGGGATTAAAGATTAGAAGAGTAGATTAATAGAAGAAAAGACGAATAGGATAATACAAGAGTAGACGAATAAAATAATAGGAGAATAGAAAAAAAAATAAGAAATAAGAAATAAGAAATAAGAAATAAGAAATAAGAAATAAGAAATAAGAAATAAGAAATAAGAAATAAGAAATAAGAAATAAGAAATAAGAAATAAGAAATAAGAAATAAGAAATAAGAAATAAGAAATAAGAAATAAGAAATAAGAAATAAGAAATAAGAAATAAGAAATAAGAAATAAGAAATAAGAAATAAGAAATAAGAAATAAGAAATAAGAAATAAGAAATAAGAAATAAGAAATAAGAAATAAGAAATAAGAAATAAGAAATAAGAAATAAGAAATAAGAAATAAGAAATAAGAAATAAGAAATAAGAAATAAGAAATAAGAAATAAGAAATAAGAAATAAGAAATAAGAAATAAGAAATAAGAAATAAGAAATAAGAAATAAGAAATAAGAAATAAGAAATAAGAAATAAGAAATAAGAAATAAGAAATAAGAAATAAGAAATAAGAAATAAGAAATAAGAAATAAGAAATAAGAAATAAGAAATAAGAAATAAGAAATAAGAAATAAGAAATAAGAAATAAGAAATAAGAAATAAGAAATAAGAAATAATAAATAATACAGTACGAGCTCGATTATCGCAACTACCGATTATAGCAACACCCCGATTTGCGCAACCGCTTTTTTTTACAAATGAGTCTTGATAAGTGCAACACGTTCAAAAAAGCAGTCTCGATGAGCGCAACTTTTCAATGTATTCGCAGAAATTATATGTTTTTTTTCATTTGCATGCAATGTTCCGCCATTGTTCAATGAGAGTGAGCAAATGACTGTTATAGTACCGTTTTTTTTAGTGACGTGAGTCATTTTGCACAAAGTAAAATAACAATTTTCAATAGAGGTTCGGTAAGCGCAACAATCTCGGTAACTGCAACCGGCTTGGGCTGCTATCGGTTGCGAAAATCGAGCTCGTACTGTATATATTTTGTATAAATTGTTATTATTCGACAATTAACCTTTATGACGACAAAAAGAATTTAAATTAAAAATTATTTTTGTTTTGTTTTTGAGTTTGTAAAGATTTATATCCACGCACATTACATGAAGTATTAAACAAGCCAAATTTAACTCACTTATATTCTCTTTCATCCAATGAATGATATCCAAATTAAACTGGATAGAAAAATTAAAGCAGTTTAATGTAACTGTCTTTATTCTCTTCATGGTTATGTAATTATATTACCCCTCCTCGTAGATCTATGTACTCTCAGGTGTATTTATTGACACACTATAAATATATATAACACTCATGCCGCCTTTTCGATGTATCCATCTATATACGAGTAAATACATATGTATATGCTAAGCAGATATTTAGCTTCATATGTTGACATATCCTGTCGGCGGAAATTTACATATCAATAAGGGGTCGGTTGGTCGGTTGGTCGGTTGTTTCGTTCGCAATAACGCATATCGTTCAATAGTTCCCAGTGCTAATGAACATAAATGCCATTAGGATGGATATTCTTTAAAACATGTAAAGATTTTGTATGGCGCGTGTTACAACAAAAATGTTTATACATTTATCTTAGGCAAAATTCACATTTATATTTGGTTGGAAAGAAAATTAATATCACCAAAATGTGATCAAGTCTTCATGACATTTTCTATCAAGAGAGGCTTTAGACAAGGAAATAGTCTGTCATTCTAAAAAATATAATTTATTTAGATATATTTTTTCAAGTTTTTGACAAATATAGAATATTTTAATATGGATTAATTGGGCTACAACGCATAAGAAATTGTGGTGTTAAGTTCACTGTGAACTAATTTTTTAGAGCTTATTACTATTCAATGAACCAAACTTGTTAACAATCATCCAATATCTTCATTTGTTTATTGCTTTATGGCAGCACAAGACGCCAACAATTTCGACACCTTAAGATGTTTATGCATGCGCATAATTATAAATCCCGAATTTATAGAAATTATCAATTATATTTGTTGATTGACGAGAACCACTAGGCATACAAACATCTACTCTCATTTACAGAAGCATACAACATTCGCAGAGATATGTGAATATTTTGAATTTTTATTTTCATAGCTCATTAAAGTTTTAACCAAAAATTTGTATGTTAAAGTTTAATATTGCAGTGCATTAATAAACAGACGTCCATTGGCCAGTCTCGTCTTGTCACTAACTTTACCTTTTTCCTGCTTCTTTCTTTTGCTGTGATTGCTTCTGACTTTATGTGACAACAGAGAAAACGTAATTCAAATTGAATTGTGATCAATGGACACACACACTGATCGCATCGGCTCGGATTCCATGCGAAAGCGTTCCCAAATGACAGCGAATGAGTAACAGACAACACAAAATTCAAGGTGAAGAAATGTAAATAATAATGATTATTATTACTACGAATATTTTCAAAAGCATTTGAGTGACTGGCCGATTGGCTATAGATGACGACGTTTGTTGGCCGAGTGATTTCTGAACTTTTGGTAAGAGATTCCCACTACAAAAGTGCACTACTGACTGACTGAAATCACGTAAATTATACGATAGTAAATTAATATGCGCATACGCAAAAGTGTAAAGAGTCGACAGTCTGCTGTCCATTAATTATATTCAGTGGTTAATATTGAAAATATTTCAAATATTTAACAAATCAGAAATAATATTACAAATAATAAAAATACTAAAAATATTAAAAATATTACAAATAGCTGCAAATGCTCCGCCCTCAAATCAGCTATTCGACTAAACGAGATTGCACATTGGGATCCTTCCATCGGGCACTCAAGGATCCTGAACCATATCAACATCTCACTTGAAACTGACTACGTGCTCAATGCACGGAAATCTAACATTCCCTTCAGAAAGGAGTGGACAGAGAACGAGAACGCAATGTATGGAACAATAAACATCTTTACCGATGGGTCCAAACTGGATGACAAGGTCGGCTATTGTATCTACTCCGCGGCTCTAGGCCTAAGTATAAGATTAAGGATAACGCTGGAGCAAAAATCCTTGCGATTAAACAAGCCGCGGACGTGAGGAAGATATCACAGAAGGATATTCTTCTGTTCATGTATAGTCCTGCGACATCAAATCGAAAGTGGTCAGTGCCGGCCGGAAATCTCTTAACGAGATATCCAGAAATAACTGAGTTCTGGTTACGTGGATACCTGGGCACAGCGGAATTGATCCATATCCACCTGTAAAAGTACCATTGGAAATCTAACGTTTAGAATTGCAAACGACAGATGGAAGAATGAAGAAACCTGTAGAATGGCCAAAAAGGACTTGTCCGGAATACAACGCAAAGCGTACGTCGTACATGGTAAGTCTTGAGAGGGACCAGATAAGGAAAATTATTACCTTCCTGACGGGACATGGACCCATTGGCAGACATGAGAGCAGAATGGGATTCGCAACGAAAACCGAGTGTAACTACTGCGGAAATAACAGCAGTGAACCATCTAGCAACCACAAAAAAAATATAAAAATATAAAAATATAAAAATATAAAAATATAAAAATATAAAAATATAAAAATATAAAAATATAAAAATATAAAAATATAAAAATATAAAAATATAAAAATATAAAAATATAAAAATATAAAAATATAAAAATATAAAAATATAAAAATATAAAAATATAAAAATATAAAAATATAAAAATATAAAAATATAAAAATATAAAAATATAAAAATATAAAAATTTAAAAATATAAAAATATAAAAATATAAAAATATAAAAATATTAAAATATTAAAATATAAAAATATAAAAATATAAAAATATAAAAATATAAAAATATATAAAATTTTAAAATAAAAAGATATAAAAATATAAAAATATTTAAATTAAAAGTATTAAAAATATTTAAAAATTAAAAATATTTAAAATATTAAAAATTTTAAAAATTTTAAAAATTTTAAAAATATTAAAAATATTAAAAATATTAGAAATATTAAAAATATTAAAAATATAAAAAACATTAAAAATATTAAAAATATAAAAAACATTAAAAATATTAATAATTTAAAAATATTTAAAATATTAAAAGTATTAAAAATATTAAAAATATTATAAATATTAAAAATATTAAAAATATTAAAAATATTAAAAATATTAAAAATATTAAAAATATTAAAAATATTAAAAATATTAAAAATATTAAAAATATTAAAAATATTAAAAATATTAAAAATATTAAAAATATTAAAAATATTAAAAATATTAAAAATATTAAAAATATTAAAAATATTAAAAATATTAAAAATATTAAAAATATTAAAAATATTAAAAATATTAAAAATATTAAAAATATTAAAAATATTAAAAATATTAAAAATATTTAAAATATTAAAAATATTAAAAATATTAAAAATATTAAAAATATTAAAAATATTAAAAATATTAAAAATATTAAAAATATTAAAAATATAAAAATATAAAAATATAAAAATATAAAAATATAAAAATATAAAAATATAAAAATATAAAAATATTAAAAATATAAAAATATAAAAATATAAAAATATAAAAATATTAAAAATATTAAAAATGTTAAAAATGTTAAAAATGTTAAAAATATTAAAAATATAAAAATATAAAAATATAAAAATATAAAAATATTAAAAATATAAAAATATTAAAAATATTAAAAATGTTAAAAATATTAAAAATATTAAAAATGTTAAAAATATTAAAAATTTTAAAAATATTAAAAATATTAAAAATATTAAAAATATTAAAAATATTAAAAATATTAAAAATATTAAAAATATTAAAAATATTAAAAATATTAAAAATATTAAAAATATTAAAAATATAAAAATATTAAATATATTTAAAATATAACACTTTTAAAAATATTAAACATATTAAAAATATTAAAAATATTAAAAACATTAAAAATATTAATAGTTTAAAAATATTTAAAATATTATAAATATTAAAAATATTAAAAATATTTAAAATACTAAAAATATTAAAAATATTAAAAATATTAAAAATTTTAAAAATATTAAGCATATTAAAATTATTAAAAATGTTAAAATTATTAAAATTGTCAAAAATATTAAAAATAGTAAAGATATTATAAATATTAAAAATATTAAAAAAATATTAAAAATATAATAAATATTTAAAATATTAAAAAAAATAAAAATATTAGAAAAACTAAAATTGTAAGCTATATTGAAAATATTAAAATATTGAATATATCAAAAATACCTTAAATATTCAAAATTAATATAAAACTTGTTTCCTTCACAATACAACGACCGCATAATGTAAATGTATAAATCGATTTATTAATTAACTACCAAATTGTAGTAAGGCGGCAATATTGAGATGCATTTAGTTCATCAGCATTCAATTATGTGTGTCAGCCTTAAATGATCCACAGTGATAAGATGCGATGATGAGACGTTTTTTTGGTTTGAGTTTGTGCAATCTTAACGATCAAAGAAAATGCCCTAAAACCCCAATCATCTCATAGCTCTTGAGTTTGTGGACTCTCCAATTTCACTGCATTGATCGCTAGATAGCATTACCGAGATACTGATACAGGTGTCTGATGGTGGGCTACGATACGATACGATACGATAAAATCATAAATATTCGTTAAGCGTAAAGTTTAGAGCCGTTTCCCCTGATTGCAATACAAATGTTATTTGGGTGTTTGTTGACATGTCAAATGGGCGGTTGGTGAGATGGTAGTGGTATGTACATATCTGATGGATCGACTCATTAAATTGCAGTCAATGTTGGTGGCATTAAGGAATTCGTATCAAACGAGCAACAAGAGAAATTTAAAGCATTTCAATATTGTCCAAATCTTTACATATTTTTAAATGAAATGAAAATGTAATGCACACACACACGCACATTATAAAACGAAATACAACGAAAAACATAACAAAACAACAAACATTTCCACATCACACACTGTTGAGCAAATATGTAGCTGCTGATGAGAAACCCCAAAAACAAAAATGTGCATAAACTACCAAATCATTTTAGATTACATAATTAACATCCCCCCCACCCCAGCGAGCTCAGTAGTAAGTGGCTGCTGCCGTTTGAACGTTTCCTAATGTTTTAGTGGTGCATTAATGATTTAAAAATTAGTGAACAATTTTTGTTTAAACATTTGACTTTATTGTTGGTGGTGATTTCTTAATAATATCATTTATGTTTGTTATGTTGTTATATAATTACTTTCCCCCTTTCCCGTTGGCGGAATACATGGACAGGCAGACAGACAGACAGACGGAGATTCAAAACGAAGCGAATCAATTAAGGTGCGGTCTAAATTATACAAAGCGGTGCAAAAGCTATTAGTTCCTCTTTAAAGTGTGTAGTTAATCAACAAAAGAAAACTATGAATGGATCATAGTGGGGGGTGGGGGGATGTGGTTCGATTTTTACTTAGCCATTTAAAGTTGCGCAGATTTCCCAAATTGGCGATATTTTGTTTTAAAGTATTGGTTTTACAACATAAACGCAGCTTTAGGAAATGAAACATATATATAAATATTATAAATTATTATAAAATATTATAAATTAGCTTTGGCATGTGGCTTGGTGTTATTTATTTTAGTTTCTTTATAAGTTTATTTCTCAAGGTTGAAGAAGCTTGTATACGAAATTTCAGCTCGATAGCTCTTAAACTACAGCGAGCGTAAAGAAACGGACGGACCGTCGATACAGAATCGTTAATACATATATACCGGGCAATACACCCGGCAATGCTTCGCTATTGATTACTTGACAAATGTTTGGCACGCACAATTAAAGGGCTAAGCTTAAGCGTCGCTCTTATACGCTCTTTAAACAATTCCTTACGCCAAGTTGCTCCTTAACGTCATCAAACTAACCATGTCCCACTAACCGATATTAAAACATCCGCCCGCAAATTCATATCTATAGCGCCAAGTACTGTCTGTATACAAATATTACCTTATATAGTCGTAAAAACATTTTTCAAGCAGTCAAAACTTTATATTCGACTTTTTATCTCCGCTGAGCCAAAATAAATATTTTGTCGGTATATTCACGTCAGCATTGCTGAATACTGTAAAGGTTCATTTACACTACTGATATCATTGTCAGTATTTCCCTTTGAAATGTGTCATAATTTTCCGACATACTTTTTTCTGACGACTTATTGCCCAAATTTTTTTTTTTTATTTATATTTCAATATTATATACACATTTAATATTTAATATTAATAAAAACAAAAAAAACATGGGCTGAAGTGCAGAATATGGAGCGGGAGCCCGATTAAAAAAAAATGTCATTGTCTTCGTCTTGTTCCCCAAACATCGGAATGGTAGGTCAAAGTTGGCGCTCAGGTCCTTGGGGCCCTGGGGGTCAAAAAAGGGGCCCCTTTCGGTTCTATGTTGAACCCCAGGTGCGGGTACTCAAATGAAAGATATTTTCGAATCCAACGATGTTATTTTTAGGTTCCTACGGGTCTCCTGGACCGAGTTAGAGCCATTTGAATTTCCGGGATATAAAAAAAAAAAATATTTTTAAAAAAATCGCGCGATTTTTAATACAATAATTTTTGCCTGCGGCGCTACTATACCCAAACTATCCATTTCCACTCTAATTTACAAACAAAAAAATATTTTTCCCGGAATATACCAAAAAGAAAATTTTTTTTTTTAAAAATCGCGCGATTTTTTTTCAATCTCAACCGTTACAACTCTAATTTAAAAAAACAAATAATATTTTAATATTTTAAAGGGATCAAAAAAAAATATATAATTACAATACATAGCTTTTTTTTAAATATTTTTCCAATTTTTCTTAATTTTTTCCACTTTTATCCTTTTTTAATCAATTTTCTTCTTTCAAATATTTCTCTTTAGACTTTTTCTTGAATTATTTTAATTATTTCTTGAAATTTTCCTTTAAAAACCATTTTTGATGACATTTCATTTTTCTATGGAATTTTTCAATTTATTTCCTTAAATTTTTCTAATTTTCCATGATATTTTCCCATTTTTTTAAATTTTTTACGGGATTTTTCAGAAAAAATTATTTTTTTTTAAAAATGGCGCGTTTTTTAGATTTTCTATTTTTTTAGAATTTTTCAATTTATTTCCTTAAATTTTTCTAACTATTTCCATGATTTTTTCACAGTTTTTCAATTTTTTTTTTTTGGTATATCCCGGATATTTAAATGGATCTAAATCGGTCCAGGAGACCCGTAAAAATAACATCGTTGGATTCGCCTCGAAAATATCTTTCATTTGAGTACCCACACATGGGGGGTCGTCATAGAACCCAAGGGGCCCCTTTTTTGGCCCCCGGACCCCCCGGGCCTTAACGCCAACTTTGACCTCAATTTTCGTGTTTTGGGACGTATCAGCTATCGCGGGTGCAACAAAATTAGCCAACGTCCCTAGATTACAATAGAAAAAACTTCTTTGCACTTAAATCAATATATTGCAATTCAAAAATTTATGTTGAGAATTGGCTCTAATGGAATTACTCAACAGTACTTTTTGATAAAAATGAAAGTACTTTTTGAAATAATTTTTGGCACAATTAAAGAAATTTTTGGTGCAATAAAAATACTTTTACGTAAACTTAAAGTACCTTTTGGTACAATGAAGGTACTCTGTGAGAAAATTAATTGTTCTTTTTGTGTACAATAAAAGTAATTTTCAATATAATAAATTTTACTATTTGGTACCAATAAAGTACGCTTATATACCATCAATGTTCTTTTTGGTACAATAAATGTACTTTTTGGTACAATAAAATCACATTTTGGTACAATAAAAGTACTTTTTAGTACAATAAATTGTACCTTTTAGTGCAATATACTGTTCTTTTTGTACAATAAACTATAACTTTTAGTGCAATATACTGTACTTTTTAGTACAATAAAATCACTTTTTGGTACAACTGTATATTCATTTGAAACTGTATATTCATATTCTTGTTGTCGAGTACTATTTGTGCCCAAATTGTATCTCTCCTGGGACTAACATACAGTTTGGTCATGCCCCCTCCGCCCACTGATTCAACATTTAAATTTCGTTAGCATATTCATATTCGTGTTGTTGATTACTAAGTGTGTATCAAATTTTTTCTCTCTAGGACTAAAATTCAGTTTTACCACGCCTCCTTCCCCCAATGATCCAAAATTAAAATGTCGTCTGTATATTCATATTCGTGTTGTTGTTGTAACAGCTGGTGGTAGCTGGGGTGATAATTCTTTATACCGAATTTCTATTTATCGGCACTCGATCGGGCATATAATCCGATTATCATACGGTCATTGTTGGCAACTCTGTTCGTTCCTTTGTAGATAACAAGGTTTGTGTCATGGATTGTTAGGTATTGTTGTTGTGAGTTTTAACCGCCAAACTCCACCAAAGATGGCGCCAGCTCGCTTTTTGATTTATATCAGATGTTGATAAATCATTTTCCTTTTTCCTCGATCCTTGCGCAATCTGGATTTTTGTAGTGGAAGCATCTAGGATGAGTTTTTTTTGGCTGGAAAACTCGAAAGTATTTAAAAAAGTAATTTTTGATCGATGTTAATTTTGGCCAGTGCCCTGGCCGGAAATTGAACCCGGCACCTTCGGATTGCTAGTCTACGTCGCCTCCACTGAGCTATCGAAGGTCACTATTCGTTTTGTCGTTAATATCTGTATATCAAATTTTTTTCTCTCTAGGGCTAAAATACAGTTATTCCACACCTACTCCGCCCACACATACAAAATTTAAATTTCGTCAACATATTCATATTCGTAAACCTGAGTACTATGTTTCTGTCTGTGTACCAAATTATATCTCTCTAGGGCTAAAATTGAGTTTTTCCATGCCTCCTCCGCCCACTGATCTAAAATTAAAATGTCGTTTGCATATTCATAAAATTGTCGTCAACATTTTCATATTCATGTTGTCGTTGTCATTTACCACCCAGATAGGCAAATTGTATCTCTCTAGGTTTAAAATACAGTTTCTATACGCCCACTGATCCAAAATTAAAATTTCGTCTGCATATTCATATTCATATTATCGAATACTATTGGTGTACCAAATTTTACCTAGGGCTAAAATACAGTTTGGCCACGCCCCATCCACCCATTTGTTCAAAATTAAAATTTCGTCAACATATTCATATTCGTGTTGCCGAGTACTATCTGTGTACCAAATTGTATATCTTAAAACTTAAAAAACTTAATTTCCCTTTGCACCCCATGAATGAGGTATGGGATAGCTTCTCGCGTTGTTGTGAATTAACACGCTTTCTATTTTTAGATTCACAACTAACGGCACCTACTTGTTTATCGACGAATGCGAACGTCACTGTTTTGAGAAGTTCTTACTAGACACGACGATTGAATCGACGCTTAATACTGCGAAGTTGCTGTCAAACAACATTCGAGGGGAGCCGACAATGAAAGAAAATTTTATTTTTGTTTTCTCTTAAGATGACTGGAGCCAGGTTTGAACCTGCGATCTCCCGCATGGTAGTCGCGTGTTCTAACCACTATGCCACGGCCGGTCCCAATATATCTATAGGACTAAAATACAGTTTTGCAACGCCCACCCCGCCAACTGACACAAAATTAAAATTTCGTCTGCATATTCATATTCGGGTAGCCGAGTACTGTCTAAGTACCAAATTGTATGTCTCTAGGGCTAAAATACTGTTTTCCCACGCCCACTGATCCAAAATTTAAATTTCGTTTGCATACTTTTTCCTGTTCGTGTAGCTGTGTCCTAACATATCTGGGTGTTAAATTTGTTCTCTCTAGAGTTAAAATACAGCTTTGACACGCCCACTCCTCCCTCTGATCGATAATATAAATTTCGTATGCATATTCATATTCGTGTTGCCGAGTACTATCTGTGAACCAAATTGTATATCCCTAGGGCTTAAATACAGTTCTGCTACGCCCACTCCGCCCACCGACCCAAAATTAAAATTTCGTCCGCATTTTCATATTCGTGTAGCCGAGTATTATCTGTGTATCAAATGTTATCTTCCTCACTCTAACAATATGTTTTGCCACGCCCACTAGTCCAAAAATGAAATTTCGTCCGCATTTTCATATTCGTGTAGCCGAGTATTATCTGTATATCAAATTGTATCTCCCTAGCTCTAAAAATATGTTTTGCCACGCCCACAAGTCCAAAATTAAAATTTCTTCCGCATATTCATATTCGTGTTGCCGAGTATAATCTGTGTATCAAATTTTATCTCCCTAGCTCTAAAAATATGTTTTGCCACGCCCATTCCGCCCATAGGGTCAACAATTTAAAATTTCATTGAAATCAGTTTAGCCGTTTAGGAGTGATTGCGCCACAAATATACAAATAAACAAACAAACAGACATTTGACATTGAAAATATTAATAGGATAGGATATATAACTGACTCCTTGTCATGCGTACATCAAGGTATATAAAAGGTACTGAGTTTGTTTACTTGGTTGTCGATTTTGGGGGGCTACACCACTGAACCGATCTTGGTCAAATTTTTACAGCATATAACAGAAAACCCTGGGGTTAAAATAAGGTATTCATTGATATTTGAAATATGCGGGTGTGACACCCCCATACAAATACAAAGTGAATAGTAATCAACATATATTTGGAATATTTAAGGAACATATACATAAAATATCCGCAACAGCACACACGCTTGTTTCGGATTCAATACAAACATAGTTACATGTACAGACAGTAAAACAATGTTAAACGATTGTTGGAAGAAAATTAAATCACGATTGTTGGGAGAGCACAACATTTTCATTGTGTATAACCCGACAGCACTGACGTTTTAAGTGCCACGCACACTAGTACATCATACTGTAGCGAGCGTGCGTACTGTTATGCCTACCACTGCTTTAAATGAAAACATTTGTCTAGGTCATCTGATAGGCATAACCGAACGCATGCACCCAACAATATGGTGTGCTTGTGTGCACTGGCACAAGAAGCGTCAACGCTGTTAAATTGTACACAATGAAAATGTTGTGATCTTTTAACAAGCGTCAAGCATTGTTTCTCTGTATGTACTTGTGACTGTTTTTGTGTTGAATGCGAAACAAGCGTATGAGGCGTAGCTTTCATAACATTTAAACAAAGACTGACTATTTTTTATCACACAAAACTTTCCAGTACTTGTGAATTGCCGATCATGTCAGTGTGAATAAAAACGATTATTGTCAGCCTCGTGAGGCTATAAGATGCCTATCACTGGTCTAGGTTAAACTGAAGAGTTATAGCGACCAAAGTAATAAACTTATAGTAACTGCTTTTAAATTGTAACAATTTTATCAATTTCAGCTAATGTTTTTCTTATTTTTTATTTATTTAGAAAAAATTAAAATATTGCTAATATTACTAAAACTATTTATTAATTTTTTTTTAAGTTGTTAACATCTTGTCATATATAAGATGTTGGTGAATTTAAAAATTCCATATATAATTATTCAATATGTGCCTGTCGTTCCCCTTGACCTTTGTTTTTTTTTTTCTGGTTAAATTACAGTGAAACAATTGCGGTTTGTTTTTGGTTATCGCTGTCGTCACTCCAAAATACCAGACATTTCTCATGTTCGTCAATACCATTTGTGTTCTTTTGTCAATTTGCCTTAAATGTCTTGCCTAAAATATTTTGCACAATATCCATATTTATCTCTTTCGCATATGACAAATCGAGCTATGTGTGCAGCGACCCGCTCTATGCCGCGCGTCGCCTATCGATGATGCCCTTGACTTAATTTTGTGTTTCTCTTGTTAGTGGGCCGTCTGTCCGTTCCCTCCCCCACGCATTGACGCTGACGATCTCATATCGCGCCGCGCCATTGTCATTTGTTTAACAACCAAACATTATTGTAATTGATGTTAAACACATGAATGAAATGCAGAATTTCGGTCGGACATCTCTTTCATGGCGTTGACTGTTACACTATCAACCGTTTGTAAGTCTTTTGAATTTTTTTTGTTTTGTTATGGGAGGTTTTCTTTGTTTTCATTGTGTGAAAAAGGTTGTCTGTTTGTTAGGCCGACGATTGTAGTTGACATGAATTTTGCTTGAACGTAATTGGGACTTAGTAGTACGTGTAACAATTAACGAGACAATTGTGCGCATGCGCACAGTCGCAAATGGACACTTACTCGCACACACACACACACACACACAGTTGTGACATAATGGAATACATAGTGTAAAACATCAAATTAATGTTGTGTGACGTCTAATTAAGCTACACAGAAATAATAAATAAAGACAATTCTCTGTTATGGCTGCTGTCGTCGTCATATGTAATTATTGAATATAAAAATGAAACTGAAACTTTTCATTGCTGCCTTGGTAGCAACTCAATACAATACAATTTCCAGCATTATTAAGCGGATATTAACACAAAAATTACCAGTTATTTAATAACTAATTAAAGGGAAGATGACAATTTTTGATGCGCAACACAATAGAAAATGTTTACCTAAACCCCAAGGGGGGCCCGTAGTGATATTGATATTCAAACAAATTGTCAAAGCATCGTATGTCAATAAATCTTTGTCCCTGTGACGAAAATGCTCACAAAAACGTCTGATTGACCGCACATGAATCAAATGTCAAAATACGTTTTCAAATCAAAACTCAACATTCGAATAATTATTTTTGACGTCCGTCGATTGCTTTGAGGCGTGGGTGTGTATGGTGTTTAAAGAGTCGATAAAAAAAATCAACGATTTCGACATTTTGCAATAGCAAATAATTTATGGGGATAAATAACGATTATATTTACAAATTTGGTACAATTTATCGTGAACTTAAAGTTAACATATTTAGCTGAGAAAAATTCTTTACAATATTCTATGTCTTAAATGTTATTTTTTTTCAATAAATATTTTTTTTCCAATAACGTTTTTTTTAGAAAATTTAATTCCCTAATCCTTTTAATATTAGCCACATCAAAATGGCTGAACCAATTTCAATGAAATTTTAGTTTACTGTATGGAAATTACCGTAGGCTATACATTTTTTATATTTTATACCTTATGGGCGGAGTGGGCGTGGCAAAACTTTTATTTAGAGCTAAAAGAGATACAAGCACTTGATACACAGGATATGCTCGGTGACAGGAATATGTATTGCAGACTAAATTTTAATTTTGGATCAGTGGGCAGAGGGGCGTAGCTATAGTGTTCAAATACTTGAATTTTTCAGAAAACCTGTTACCGGTTTATTCGAAAAATTCATTTTTCCAACAAATCGGTTTTCGAATACATGATTTACTAAAAAACCTGGTTAACCGGTTTCGTTCGGTTTTTCGGAAATTGTTAAATAGAACCAAATATGCAATTGAATATGAAAAGATATGAATATCGATATATTAATCCATTCAATGTATATCCTGTTTATCCAAACAGAAATTATTAAGAAATCTTAATTTAGTATATCAGTCATGTTCTGGAAAACAATTCGATTTAAAAACAGAGAAAAATCGGTAAAAAGGTAAAATGGTTTTCCAGAACATGGCTGTATAAGTGGAATTTATATTACTCACAAACTTTAAATACATTTCCTTATATTTTACATTTTACAATTAGCATGGTTTGGAAATATGGTATCAATATGACCACAAATTAACCTCCTTTCTACCATTGGGCGTTTAGCATAGGAAAAAATGGCAAAAAGTTTTTCATATGAATATCGACGGCTTCGCACCCATTTCGAGGTGAGACTCCAATCTATTTCAAAATTAGATCCCAACTGTAACTGGGTTATTTCCCAACTAGTGTATGGTGATCATAACTTAAGCTCCTTTTTGCGATCAAACACTTAGTTTAGGAGATAACTGCATTTAAACTTGTTCATCTAAATATGGACAGCTTCCTAGCCATTACAGGATGAGTTCCAAACTATATATTAGTGACATAGCCCTTTTTAGCGATTGGATGCTTAGTTGAGGAGATAGCGACAATTGAAAGTTTTTAATATGAATACGGAAATCATTTTGCATAAAGACATTTTAATAAAAGTATCCTTTGATATTTGCCTGCAAAATATGGGATAAGCATGAACAAACTTCTTTGCCGATTTACCTATAATTCACCCTCCAATGTTCTGTGAAACACTGCTTTTTTGGAAAACCGGTAAACCGACATAAAAAACCGGTTAAACCGTGTATTCGAAATTGACATTTATAAAGAAACCGGCCTACGGTTTCGGAGAAAATAGCCGGTTAGACTGTTTTCGGTTTTGAACACTCTAGGCGTAGCAGATGTTTATTTAGCCCTAGAGAGATAAAATTTAGTACACATATAGTAATCGGTAACACGAATATGAATATGCAAACGAATTATAATTTTCGATCAGTGGGCGGATGGGGCGTGGCAAAAAAGTATTTTAGCCCAAGTAAATAAAATTTGGTACACAGACATTACTCGGCAACAAAAATATGAATATACAGAAGAAATTTAAATTTTTGACCAGTGGGCGTGGTTTAATTTTAATTAAACCCCAGAGAGATAAAATTTGATACACAGATATTACTCGGCAACACGAATATGAATGTTCACACTGTTTGGCCGTTATGTTTTGTAAATGCAATTTCCCAAGCTTTGTTATTGTCCCTCCTTTAAAAATGAATTATTTCCTTAATGTCATATTTTCTTTCGTTAAAGTCCTGTCAACTGTTTCTATTTTCTTTCGTTTTCGTTTATTAAGCTTGGGAAATTTATTGTTTTTGTAAAAAGCCATCTTAAAATAAATGAATTTAACACTCTTGAATTAAAAGCGAAAACAACCGGTCTTGTCCTTTGTCGATAGCGATTTTTTTAAATAGTATTTTTAAATTATTAAACAGCCCACCAGTTCTTTACGTAAAAACTATTACGGAAAAACATTTTGGCGCCCGAGCAGGGACTGTTTAATAATAATTATTAAAGAAATCGCGTTTACCAAGCCGTTTTTCGTCGCGAGTCCACTATTATAGTGACAATAAACATAAAAACCAAAAAATTACCAAAACGAAATATTATATAAATTGTTAGTAAAACAATATTTTGAACAATAAAAAAAAAAAAAAAAAAAAACAAAAACTTGGACATTAACAATTGTGAACAATTAACATTTAAAAAAGAATTACGAGCAATTACAACAATTGTTCTGAATTAATCGAAGCTGTTTTCCTGCCTCCTGTTTCCCCAACACTTCCCGCACCACCACAAATGCCCCGCTGTGATTGCATCTTGTGTCGCCAAAACCCTAAGGAAAGTGGAAATAACAACAACAATCAGGTATTCAAGAGCCAATAACTCTGTGCAAGAATTTGCATAATTTAACAAATTTATTAATTAAAATCATAATTAATCTGCACATACGAGTTATTCGCCCTTCCCCTTTCAAATATATTCAATATTTTGTGCCTTGTGAAGTGAAACAAAAGAGAATAAAGTGCTTCTTGAAATATTTATTTAGTCGCGTAAATTTATTTCACATTAATTTCACTATATACGACACTAACACTATTTCGCGCACTGTAGTTTCGCCAATAACTCGCTCTCCGATCTGTGACGTCACTTCTATAAAGTTTTCAACCCCTAAAAATATAAAAAAGAGAGAATTTTCCAAATTAATTAGAAATTTCTTTTACTTACCTTTTTTATTGTCATTATCGCGTGTGGTTGTGTGTGTTTTCTTATTTACATAGTGCTGTGACATACGATAATAGTGATCGAATACCGGTTATATTTGTAAAATACCCGAATATTTGACATCTCAAATATAGCGACTGGCAACGCCGTGTCAGTGACGATCACAAATCACAGCGAACTACAACCTATAGGTACGTTCACACCACGCGAATTATCGGCAGAAGTGATCGAAAATCACAGAACTTATCGAACCGATTTTGATTGTTGTTTTCGACAAAAATCAATTGCTGTCGAACGGAAAATTAATTCCTAATTATATTTTGAATAAAAATATAAATATATTTTATTTTTTAATTTTTTTTTCGTAAATTAATTAATAAACGATAACAACAAAATGCCTGGTGGACGTAGACATCAATCGTCACCAAGAAGATCGAGCACTCTAAGCTCTTTAATATCACAAAAGGCTACAGTAATTAATAATATTACAAGAATAAAACAATCGATAAAAGATAGAACTATTTCGACAAATCCAATAGAGTTGGAATGCCGCCTAGATATACTTAATTCGTATATTGAACAGGCGATGGTCTATCAATCGGAAGTCGATATTCTTGAACCTTCAAATGAAGGAAGAGCTGAGTTGGAGGACTTATGCGTTTCTACGAAAAGTCTACTTCTTGCCAAATTGGGCAATAATCGTAATTCGAGTTTTGCGAACTCTACGGTTTCCTTTCCAGCTCATCAGAGTAGGCTTCCATGCATGAAGCTGCCAAAATTTAGTGGCAAATACTCTGATTACAAGAATTTTATTGGCCTTTTTGAACAATTAGTCGATAACGATAGTTCACTGACGGATATTGAAAAATTTAACCACCTTATCTCATGTCTCTCTGATGAAGCTCTTGGTACTGTTAAAGCATACCAAATAACGGATAAAAACTATTCCAAGGCGTTGGCTAGCTTAAAAAGGGTATACGACAATCCGTGTTTGATATTCTTTGATAATATCAAACAACTCTTTGAGCTGCCAGAGATATCCAAACCTTCATCATCCGCCTTGAGGAGCATGATTGATACGGTTTCGGCAATTTATGACTCTCTTTTGTCAATTGGTGATGACAAGAAAATAACAAATGCAATAATCATTCATTTAGTCATGTCGAAAGTGGACGCAGTCACTCGTTCTAAATGGGAAGAACAGCTAGACTATAATGAGCTGCCCCTATGGAGTGAATGCGAAACAGCCTTGAATAAGAGATACCAGCACATTTCTGCTGAAGAGGCATCAGGCGCTAAACCGAGAACTGGTAACGCAAACAGGAATCCTGACAATAAATCTAAAAAGAGTGCAAAATCATTCTCATGTCAGACGGATTCGCAGCAGGGGTCTTCAACGAAATGCATTTTCTGCAGGTCATCACAGCATTATATTTCTGCTTGCCCTTCATTCGCTGCCATTCCTGTTCAACAAAGATTTGACTTTGTCAAGAGCGCACCGGCTTGTATAAACTGCCTGAGAAAGGGTCACACAGTGACGAAATGCAAAGCCACTAAATGTAGAGTTTGCAATCGCTCACATCATTCATTGCTCCATATGTATACGACATCTGATGTGTCTAGTAGCAATTTATCAAGTTCTGATCCAGATCAGCCCTCAGCTTCGAGGGCATTTGTCAATCATTCATCTTCGAATGAAGATAGTGTGATTTTAGCAACAGCTGTAATCAAAATTAAAGACAAATCTGGCCAATATGTTTATGCGAGAACATTATTGGACTCCGGTTCACAAATAAATTTTATAACCGAGGAACTTGCTCAGCGATTGCAACTTGAAAAGGAGGAAAGAAATCTCAGTCTAATTGGCATTGGAAAAACAAACTCTTCTGCGAAGTTTAAACTTCAAGCTACTGTGAGATCTCGAATGAATGCCCACGAATTTTCAACAGACTTTTGGGTTCTTCGATCGATCTCCAGATATCAGCCAGATCATGTTATTTCAACTGAAGGCTGGAACATTCCAAATAATATTGAACTAGCCGATCCATACTTCTATAAGCCACAGAAGGTTGATATGTTGATCGGCGCTGAGATATTCTTCGAATTACTGTGTGTTGGCCAAATAAAAAGTGATCCAGGTCTCCCCCTCTTCCAAAAGACTTTACTTGGCTGGATTGTTTCTGGAAGGTACAAACAGTCAAAAGTCACTGAATATAATTCTTGTCACTTGAGTTCGCTATCAGAGAATGATACATCCCTGGACGCTATTGTACGGCGTTTCTGGGAATTAGAAGAAATTCCTAAAGAGGTAACTGTTCCCTCAACAGAACATGTACAGTGTGAGGAAAAGTTTTGCAATTCCATTCAGAGATTGCAAAACGGAAAATTTAAAGTGGCACTTCCTTTCAAAGAAGACCCTAAACTATTGGGTCTCTCTTTCGATACGGCTAACAGACGATTTTTGTCTCTTGAGCGACGTTTAACGAAAGATACAATAATGAAAGAGATGTACAATGATTTCATGAAAGAGTACATTAATTTAGGCCACATGTCCATAGCGGACGATAACGTTAAAAAATATCCACACTATTTTATACCACATCAGTGTGTATTAAGACCACAAAGTTCTTCTACGAAACTTCGTGTGGTCTTTGATGCTTCGTGTAAAACATCTAATCGGCTCTCATTAAACGATTTGTTAATGATTGGTCCTACTATACAGGACGAGCTATATCTAATATTGCTACGTTTTCGTATGCACAAATACGTCGTGACGGCTGACATTGAGAAAATGTACCGTCAAGTTTTGATTGACGAAGCCGATAGAAATTTTCAATTGATTCTCTGGCGTGAAAACCCATCGAAGAATCTTGAAATATACTGTTCAGCTTGCAGCAGTGACATACGGAACCTCTTCGGCTCCATTTTTGGCAATTCGATGCTTATTATATTTAAGTGAATTGTACAAGCATACTTTTCCAACGGGAGCAGAAGTCATCCGCAAAGACTTTTATGTCGATGATCTGCTAACTGGAGCAGACACAATAGCACAATTGAACAAAATTCGCTCCGAAGTTACGGAAATATTAACATTAGCCGGTTTTAACCTCACTAAATGGTTTACAAATTATCGTGCCAGCGATGATGAAACAAGTAAATTTTTACAAATGAGTGATGATTCCACAAAGGCCCTAGGAACCTACTGGTTCCCTCGTAAGGATACATTTAAGTATCAATTGGATGATTCGTTTCAGAGTCTAAGGGCTACTAAACGAAATATACTCTCTGCATCAGCCAGACTTTTCGATCCTTTAGGGCTTCTAAGCCCATTGGTTATCAGAGCCAAAGTCTTATTACAAGAACTTTGGCTTCAAAAATTAGATTGGGATGAGTCAATCCCATTACTTCTCAACACTACATGGGAAGATATAAAATCAAATCTGGCTAGCATCAATTTAATAGAGATTCCCAGACATGTTATGACGAGTTCTACGTCAACTTGTCAAATACATGGTTTTTCAGATGCCTCCATTAGAGCATATGGATGTTGCATCTATATAAGGAGCAGAGTTTGCGAAAAAACTTACTGCCGATTATTAACGGCAAAATCTCGAGTCGCTCCAGTAAAAACAAAATCTCTCCCAAGGCTTGAGCTTTGTGCCGCTCACTTATTGTCCAAATTATGGTCAAAAGTCAAAGGGACATTATCTTGTGGAATCGAAAGTGTGACGTTTTGGTCTGATTCCGAAATCACTCTTCACTGGATTCGAACCCATGCCTCAACGCTCGCTACATTCGTATCAAATCGGGTAGCAGACATCCAGGAACTCTCTGAAGGCGTGTCTTGGCGACACGTTCCTTCAAAAGATAACCCAGCAGACATAGTCTCAAGAGGATGTAAAGTTGAGGAGATTAAGAGCTCCATATGGTTCGGCGGGCCTCCTTTTCTTTTACAGAAAAGCGATAAATGGCCATATAATAAAAAGTTTAATTTATCGGATGAGCAATTGGCGTTGGAGAAACGAAAAGTAAATGTCTTTCTCGCTGTGGAAGAAGAACCAAATTCTATTTTAGAATTGATAAATCGTCAGTCGTCATATCCGAAATTGCTTCGGATCTTCACGTACCTGTTACGATTCGTAAATGCGTGTCGCAAAGGAAAGACTTTGACCATACCCGATATTCCCACAGCGAAGGAAATGAACGATTCATTTCTTAAGATTTGCGAAATTATTCAAAAGCACGCATTTCCTGAGGAAATTAAAAAGCTCGCAAAATCTGAGACACTCCAATCGAATTTACAAAGACTTAGTCCATTCCTACATGAATGTAAGGCGACTAATAAGTCAGTTTCACTTGTCAGGGTAGGCGGGCGATTGTGTAATGCACCAATCCCCTATGATGCAAAATTTCCCATCTTGATGCCGAAAAATTCACATTTCGTGACAATTTACCTGCGTAACTTGCATTTAGAAAACTGTCATGCCGGTGCAAAGGCATTAGTTGCTCTTTTACGTCAGCAAATTTGGCTTATAAACGCGAAAGAAGAATGCAGCAGAATAGTTCGCAGATGTATTCATTGTTTTCATTATAAACCCAAATTAATGAAACAAATTATGGGAAATTTGCCTGCTGACAGGGTGAGAGCTCTACGGCCATTTAAGATATGTGGCGTAGACTTTTGCGGTCCAGTGAATATAACACTGAAAATCCGCGGTCGTCCACCCGTAAAAATGTATATAGCAGTCTTTGTTTGTTTCACGTCAAAGGCGGTACATTTAGAATTGGTATCCGATCTAACATCAAACGCTTTTATTCTTTGTCTCAAAAGGTTCGTTGGCCGGAGAGGGTACCCCACCAAAATATTCAGCGACAACGCAACAAATTTTGTAGGCGCCAGCAAAGAGCTAAGGGAGCTGGCAGATGCGTTCCAAGGGCAGAAGGATCGGGTGGTGTCGTTTGCTGCCGGCAAAGGGATAGACTTTGCCTTCATACCACCCAGGGCACCACACTTCGGAGGCCTATGGGAGGCCGCCGTCAAGTCTGCCAAAGGGCTGCTGGTGCGAACTGTCGGCAACGTGCTGCTAACGGCAGAGGAGATAGCGACAGTGTTGGTCGAAGTAGAGGCGGTTCTGAATTCGCGGCCCATAGCTCCTCTCAGCAGCGACCCGAACGATGGCGAAGCCCTGACACCTGCACATCTGTTGATCGGAGAAGGCCTACGAGCGCTGCCGCAAGAATCGCCTCCCGAAGAAGCGGCCAAGCTGACGTCCTTGAGGAGATGGCAATTTTTATGCGGGCTCAGGCAGAAGTTTTGGAAGTCCTGGGCCAACGACTACGTCCGCAGCCTTCAAACCAAGATCAAGTGGGCAACCGGAGATCCCGACGTCGCAGAAGGCAGTCTCGTCGTCGTCCAAGAGGACAATCTCCCTCCATTGAAGTGGATGACAGGCCGAGTAGTTGCCGTAATTCGAGGGGGCGACGGACGAGTGAGAGTGGCAGAAGTGAAGACTCCAACGGGCGTCTATAAACGTCCAATCCATAAATTGGCTCTGGTGCCAGTTAATTGAAGCCCTGAGGACCTTCAATGGGGCCGGAATGTTTGGCCGTTATGTTTTGTAAATGCAATTTCCCAAGCTTTGTTATTGTCCCTCCTTTAAAAATGAATTATTTCCTTAATGTCATATTTTCTTTCGTTAAAGTCCTGTCAACTGTTTCTATTTTCTTTCGTTTTCGTTTATTAAGCTTGGGAAATTTATTGTTTTTGTAAAAAGCCATCTTAAAATAAATGAATTTAACACTCTTGAATTAAAAGCGAAAACAACCGGTCTTGTCCTTTGTCGATAGCGATTTTTTTAAATAGTATTTTTAAATTATTAAACAGCCCACCAGTTCTTTACGTAAAAACTATTACGGAAAAACACACACGATATTTTAATTTTGGATCAGTGGGCGAAGGTGGCTTGGCAAAAATGTATTCCAGCCCTATAGCAATAAAGCGATATTGTACTCGGTAACAGGATTATGAATATGTAGACGAAATTTTAATTTTGTTTTAGTGGAAGGAGGAGGCGTACAAAACTGTATTTTAGTCCTAAAACGATACATTTTGATACCCAAATAGCTCTCTGTAACACAAATATGAAGGGAAAAATCCAATGAGTACTTGTGTTACCACAAATATGAATATGCAGACGATATTTTAATTGTGTATTAGTGGGCGGAAGGGGTGTCGAAAAACTGTATGTTTGTACTAGAGAGATGCAATTTAGAACACAGATAGTACTCGGTAACACAAATATGATTATGCAGACGACATATTAATTGTAAGTCAATAGGTGCAGGAGGCATGGCAAAACTGTATTTAAGTCCAATAGAGATACAATATAATACCCAGATAGTTCTCAGCAACACGAATATGAATATGCAGACGAAATTTAAATTTTGGATCAGTGGGAGGATGGGGCGTGGCAAAACTGTATTTCAGTCCTAAAGAGATACAGGTTATGGTTGCGATTTGTTGGAAACTTATATCCGCTTAGCCATTCAAATGCTATCCCATATACGCTAACGGGGATAAATTTACTTGCTAAGCTTAACGGGGATAAGTTGTTAAAAATAGTAGTCAAAATAAAAATGTGACCAAATTTTTTATTGCAGGGGTTAACAAAAAATGGAAAAGAAAAGAGAACGTCAAATAAAACAATTTGCATTTGAATGATATTTTTTCAATATAATAATATTTTACAGCTAATTTGTTGGCATAACATAACCATTAAAACAAGTTCCAATTTGTGGCTTAAGGTCACTGCGGAACATTAGATCCTAAAAAGGGTTGATTCACATTTTTATACAAATGCTACAACATTTTTCGAAACTCTTGTAAAACAAATTCTATTAGCGATAATAGAAAAAGATCTCAAACCGAACAATGAAAAACATTTTCATTTTTCGAAAATATCAAAAAAAAAACAAAAATACTATATTTACGAATGAATGAAGATAACAAACAATTATTTGACATAAATTACTGTGCTGCCAAGTAATTGGGTATACTAACACATCTGTCGAAAAATTGCTAG
The DNA here is from genome assembly GCA_964034835.1 of Muscina levida. Classification (NCBI taxonomy): domain Eukaryota; kingdom Metazoa; phylum Arthropoda; class Insecta; order Diptera; family Muscidae; genus Muscina; species Muscina levida. The sequence goes on along the minus strand of OZ035880.1, from coordinate 168,873,259 downwards.
GAGTCGTAGTGCGGTATTTTAGCCATCAAAAGAATACTTTTATTACCACTTTTTTAGGTCTAATTGATTTAAATGGAGGTACGGCTGAAGAATTACTTATGGCGTTGGAGCGACTCTTATATATTTTTAAATTGGATTTTAAATATTTAGTGGCAATCGGCACCGATAACGCTGCAGTGATGACTGGTGCTAATAACGGTTTGTACCAAAAGATAAAACTCAAGTATAATTTAAAGACCTTGTCTTGGTTCGTTGCGTGTGCCACTCTCTTCAATTAGCTGTATGCGCCGCTACAGAAAGAGATTCCCAAATAAATTGGAGTTCCGGCTGAAGGGCAGAATATGGGGCGGGAGCCCGATTAAAACAAAAAATATGCCAAAATATATATATATAACTACAATACATATCTTTTTTTTAAAATATTTTTAAATTTTTTCTTAATTTTTCCCACTTTTATCCTTTTTTTAATCAATTTTCTTCTTTCAAATATTTCTCTTTAGACTTTTTCTTGAATTTTTTTTAAATATTTCTTGAAATTTTCTTTTAAAAACCTTAAAAAATTAAAATTTTCACACATTTTTGATGACAGTTAATTTTTCTATGGAATTTGTCAATTCATTTCCTTAAATTATTCTAATTTTCCATGATTTTCCCCATTTTTTTTTTTATTTTTTACAGGGTTTTTCAGAAAAAAATATTTTTTTTTTTAAAAATCGTGCGTTTTTTTAGATATTCTATTTTTTTTAAATTTTTCAATTTATTTCCTTAAATTTCTCTAACATTATCCATGATTTTTTCACATAACTCCAGGAGACCCGTAAAGACTTAAAAATAACATCGTTGGATTCGTCTCGAAAATATCTTTCATTTGAGTACCCACACATGGGGGATCATCATAGAACCCAAGGGGCTCCTTTTTTTGGCCCCCGGGCCTTAGCGCCAACTTTGACCTCGATTTTCGTTTTTTGGGGGGTATTTGAGGTGGGGTGGCACTTTTTTTTTATCAAAAGCGCAATTTATTGTACCAAAAATTTGTAAAATTTGTTGTAAAAAGTAAAATTTATTGTGCCAAAAAGTACATATGTTGTACTAAAATGTTCAATTTATTGTATCAAAAAGTTCAATTTATTGTACCACAAAAAATACATATATTGTACAAAAAAGTTAAATTTTTTGTATGAAAAAGTCAAATTTTTTGTACGATAAAGTACTTTTATTTGACAAAAAAATACATTTATTACACCAAAAAGTACATATTATATGTGATATCGGCAAATATTTTAATGGTACCACAAGGCACAATTTATTGTACCAAAAAGTATTTTTATTGTACACAAAGAGCACAAAATTATTATTATTGTTTCAAAAAGTAGTTTTATTTGGCCAAAAAGTACTATTATTATGTTATAAAAAAAAGTACTTTATCTTATTAAAAAATACTTTTATTTTATCAAAGATTTAAAGATTTCAAACTTAAATATGAAATAGGGTTGGTATAGTGCACGAATTTTTGATTTCGACACGGCTCATTCAATAATTCTGTGCGGTTGGGAAAAAAATTGTATGAGCCAAAAATTGGGAAGGTACGGTGGATCAAATGGCTAAGCGTCTCTTTCAAAGGTGGTTGGAAAGGAGAAAAAGTCCCCAACAAGCCCCGCAATGGCCTCGGAGTCGCCCCAGTCATTTTTCCCTTCGCAAAGTTTTTTCCAAACATACCTACCTCTTCACCTCCTAAATGGTACCATACAAAAATCAGATTTGTGTAAAATTTACTCCAACCGCTCTAACTGGCCCAAAGGTGCCCCTAGAGGAGCCAAATGTATGACTGACCCCAATTTATTTACAACTCAATAGTTTCTCAGAACATATCTACCCTCTATCTTCAACCCTGAAGTTGGTTCCCATACAATTTACTTTATTTTTATAATTTTTTTTTTTTTTTAAAGCAGCTTCTGCTGCTTCCATGGTGCCTCCTTTAGGTTTAAAACGTATGACCAATTACCATATTTCCCTCTAAAAATTTTTCCCGAACATACCTACACCCTAAGGGTGTGAACGAAAATATTATTTTGTGGAAAATATTTTTGGTTAAGTCGTTTCAAGTGGATTTAATATGGTAGCTCCCTTTAGGTGTTGAAGTTAGGGGTGGTCGATCATACATTGTACCCCTCTAGGATGCACCATGGAAGCGCTAGAGCTGATTTCTTACAAAAAAATTTGTATAGGAACCTCCTTAAGGGTTGAAGACAGAGGGTAGATATGATCTGAGAAACTGTTGGAATAGCAAAAATATTGGGTTACAGTCATACATTTGACTCCTCTGGGAGCAGCTTTAGAGCGGTGGGAGCGCACCCCCCTAAGGGAGTTTCCTTAGGGGGTGAAGATAGGGTTAGGTATGGAGGGAAAAATTACTGGGGGGATAGAGGGATGTTGTGGATTTTTCCCTTTCCCAACACTTTTGACCCGGATGCGCCCATTTTTTGGCTAGTGAATTTTTTACCCAATCCCACAAAATAAGGGGGTGAGCCGTATTCAAAACTTGTTACTACTCAATACAACAATACCACACCCCTTATATGAAATACGAAAAATTTCTCGTATAAAACGGAGGCTCAATTTTGATTGAAGATTCATGGTTTCTTGGGCAAATTTTCTTAGAATTCATCGCAGTGCTTGTTGACAAGCAAATTGGAATTTGTATGAAACAATGCACAGAATTATGTTTTAGGTAAAATATAAAATATAAATATTTAATTCCAAATTATCCAAATCTACCAAATAAAAAAATTAAACACACATTAATAAACAAAGCGTATTATTTCATGTTATTAAATTTTGAGATGTTATAGCTCACATACAACCACATTGAACATATTCGGAAGTTTGTAATTCGCATATGTACTAAATTTCTCACCTCCTCCACTCCTTCTCCGGTAAACGCTTAACCTTGAAAATTAGCATTAAATACCGTCCAAGGTGTCGCGATTGTTGGAAACCTAAGCGACATACATAGTTGTTCGTGTTGTTGTGGGACCAAAAAATGGGACATAGAGCGAAAACGCTCTACAGTTTTGTTTCTTCAAATCAATGTCATTACATAAATAAATCGTACTATGTACAATGTACAAGTAAAGTAATGGCCAAACACATATTTTGCAATACTTTTAACCCTCAACTACATTTTGTCGCTATTTGCGCCTCCATTGCTGTTGCTGTTGTTGTTGTTGCTGCTAATAATCAAAATGCTTAGAAAAAAATTGATAACCATTAACATTTTGTATTGGGTTTTGGCCCGATGGGGCACTTGTAATGTATTCCAACAGCCCAGTTTAGTCCGTCCGTCCGTGTTGGCCTTTTGGTATTCATGTCCATATGACGAGCAACGAGATGACAATGTATTAGTAAATGTATGTAAAGTTTGTGGTCTAACCGCGGGTGTGTGAGTGTATATAGTGTGTGTATTGTCTTCTTTGACACAGAAGGTATTAAGCAATTTAACGTGAAATGGGTGTTTGCGTTAACGGTTAGCACTTGTAGGCCTAAATTACCGCCACAAACGCCAGCCAATGTACAGACAGAGGGACGAACGAATGAACGAACAATATGACATTCATTGAAAACGAAATCATGCACCATCATCAACCATCGAGCGCTGCCGGCTTCAAACTTGACTGAATTTTGTTGTAAAATACATTTCAGACTCAAGCCGACGTTGGGCAGTGGCACTTGTTTGTTGGCGTTTGATATTGAAACACGAATTCGATGAACATTAACTATATTACACTTTGATTGACAAACGACAATTTGGTCAAGAGTAATCGAAATCCAAAAATATTCAAATGCAAGAAATGTTAGTTTATGGAAAACAATTAATTTAATGTTTTTCAATGTAAAAACACGAGCAGAAAATAAATGATACTACTTAAGAAAAATTACATTTTCAATGGCAGCAAATACATACATTGAAACCCTGACCAGTAGTTTAACCTTATCTGGTTTAATGTTTATTGAATTTCATTACTTTGAACATAAAGAATATTATCTTTAGCAATTGTTTGGCTTCAGGTATGTATTGAAAGATGTAAGATATTTTTTGGCAGATAGTACTCAGCACTCAGCGGAGAGGGCGTGGCAAAGCTTTATTTTAGTGCTAGAGAGATGCTATTAAATCTATAGATAGTACTCGGCACTAAAGGCTCGAATTTGAAGACGGGCGGGGCGAAAATATTATATTTTTATATTTTTATATGTTTATATTTTTATATTTTTATATTTTTATATTTTTACATTTTTACATTTTTACATTTTTATATTTTTTTATATTTTTATATTTTTATATTTTTATATTTTTATATTTTTATATTTTTATATTTTTATATTTTTATATTTTTATATTTTTATATTTTTATATTTTTATATTTTTATATTTTTATATTTTTATATTTTTATATTTTTATATTTTTATATTTTTATATTTTTATATTTTTATATTTTTATATTTTTATATTTTTATATTTTTATATTTTTATATTTTTATATTTTTATATTTTTATATTTTTATATTTTTATATTTTTATATTTTTATATTTTTATATATTTATATTTTTTTATTTTTATATTTTTATATTTTTATATTTTTATATTTTTAAATTTTTATATTTTTATATTTTTATATTTTTATATTTTAATATTTTTATATTTTTATATTTTTATATTTTTATATTTTTATATTTTTATATTTTTACTAGTGGGCCCGGCAATGCTTCGCTATTGCATATCAACTTGTAATACATTTCAGATTTCTTGCCATCCTAAATGCTATATAAACGCTAATTAATACATTTGTAGGTCTACAAAGTATGTACTTTGAAAATGGTACTTAAGCTCGACAATAATATGTTGAGTTTATTAACTTATGTAACTAATTTCAAGTAAATCCTTAACATGGAAGTTAACCAATTAAGATTTATTGTTTTAAATGCTTAATATCGTAGGCTCTATGACGATTGTAAAAAGTTCATCAGCAAAGTCATATCTATCATATCTGTATGTAGGGCGAAAAACCACTTATTTCTCAAATCGGACATTCTGCTAAAGTTCAAAATTCAATTTTTATTTTTTCTGTAGTAGCGGGTATCTTCTGTATACTAACTATCTCTTTGGGCATAAAAAACATTTTTGGCATGTCTTCTCCGCCTAATGACCTCAAATAAAAATTTCATTTGAAGATTTATGCCTTTAGCCATAAAAACCTCCTTAGCCATGTCTTCTTCGCCCACGAATCAAGAATATTTCCGAATACTGTATTTGCATTGAACTCGTGTTACCATTTTTTAAGATAATTCGGTCACCAAACGCTTGACGCTTGCAGCGCCTCGGAACTTTTTATTTTTTTAGTTCCAAATAGCCTGTTCATTAGGTCGGATCAATTTAATCGTATACCAAAATCGGAACCTACGAAAATTTCACTAAGAAACAACACCCGCACTTAGAGGGTCATCATAGAATCCAAGAGGCCCTTATTTTGAACCCTATGTGCTCCGGCTCCAATTTTGACCTACCATTCAGATGTTTGGAAACCAAGACGAAGAGAATAGTATATTTCTGATGCTGTTTGAGATCCCGCCCTACATATTGGACTTCCGCCAAAGGCAAAAATTCAAGGATTTAAAAAAACTTAATTTCTGCTTGCCAACTTTCAAAGGCCATAACTTATTTTTCACAGTTTTCCGCAGAAGGTTTCAAAAAATATATATGAAGTTTTCGGTTTTTGCTTATTTAAAAACAAAAAAAAAACTCTACCTATCTCTAGGCGAACTGCAATATAATATGGAATTTAGAGGACGATCAAACTATTACTATGGCAGTTGTAACTGGGATGTGGCACAGCCCACTTCCACCCTTGCAGTAATTTATACTGTAACAAATCTTATCTATATACCTCTGATAGTTCATGAGATATAGCCATTTTGATTTTCAAGTTATATGGGCGGTGCCACACCCCTTTATCCAATCACAACCAATTATAGCCAGGAACTATCAACAGGTCAACAGTACCAATTGGTACAATTTTCGTATCAATCGGTCTATTAGAAAAGCTGTTAGAGCGATTTTTGAAAAAGGGGCGTGGCACCGCCCACTTCCGGCCTGGTTGTAATTAATACTGCTCCAACAACATATATACCAAATCTCATCTTCATACCTCTGATAGTTCATGAGATACAGCCCTTTTGATTTTCAAGTTGTATGGGCGGTGCCACGCCCCTTTATCCAATCACAGCCTATTATAGCCAGGGACTATCAACAGGTCAACAGTACCACTTGGTAAAATTTTCGTATCAATCGGTCTATTAGAAAAGCCGTTAGAGCGATTTTTGAAAAGGGGGCGTGGCACCGCCCACTTCTACCTTGGCTGAAATTAATACTGCTTCAACAACATATATACCAAATCTCATCTTCATACCTCTGACAGTTCATGAGATACAGCCCTTTTGATTTTCAAGTTGTATGGGCGGTGCCACGCCCCTTTGTCCAATTGGACCGAATTGTAAATCTAAACCATCCGAGGCGCCACCCAAACGCATACAAAAAAATTTATGCAAATCGGTCCAGCCGTTTAGGAGGAGTTCAGTCACAACACACGTACGGTAGAATTTTATATATAAAGATATTTTTATATTTTTATATTTTTATATTTTTATATTTTTATATTTTTATATTTTTATATTTTTATATTTTTATATTTTTATATGTTTATATTTTTACATTTTTACATTTTTACATTTTTACATTTTTATATTTTTTTATATTTTTATATTTTTATAATTTTATATTTTTATATTTTTATATTTTTATATTTTTATATTTTTATATTTTTATATTTTTATATTTTTATATTTTTATATTTTTATATTTTTATATTTTTATATTTTTATATTTTTATATTTTTACATTTTTATATTTTTATAATTTTATATTTTTATATTTTTATATTTTTATATTTTTATATTTTTATATTTTTATATTTTTATATTTTTATATTTTTATATTTTAATATTTTTATATATTTATATTTTTATATTTTTATATTTTTATATTTTTATATTTTTATATTTTTATATTTTTATATTTTTATATGTTTATATTTTTATATTTTTATATTTTTATATTTTTATAGTTTTATATTTTTATATTTTTATATTTTTATATTTTTATATTTTTATATTTTTATATTTTTATATTTTTATATTTTTATATTTTTATATTTTTATATTTTTATATTTTTATATTTTTATATTTTTATATTTTTATATTTTTATATTTTTATATTTTTATATTTTTATATTTTTATATTTTTATATTTTTATATTTTTATATTTTTATATTTTTATATTTTTATATTTTTATATTTTTATATTTTTATATTTTTATATTTTTATATTTTTATATTTTTATATTCTTATATTCTTATATTTTTATATTTTTATATTTTTATATTTTTATATTTTTATATTTTTATATTTTTATATTTTTATATTTTTATATTTTTATATTTTTATATTTTTATATTTTTATATTTTTATATTTTTATATTTTTATATTTTTATATTTTTATATTTTTATATTTTTATATTTTTATATTTTTATATTTTTATATTTTTATATTTTTATATTTTTATATTTTTATATTTTTATATTTTTATATTTTTATATTTTTATATTTTTATATTTTTATATTTTTATATTTTTACATTTTTACATTTTTATATTTTTTTATATTTTTATATTTTTATAATTTTATATTTTTATATTTTTATATTTTTATATTTTTATATTTTTATATTTTTATATTTTTATATTTTTATATTTTTATATTTTTATATTTTTATATTTTTATATTTTTATATTTTTATATTTTTATATTTTTATATTTTTATATTTTTATATTTTTATATTTTTATATTTTTATATTTTTATATTTTTATATTTTTATATTTTTATATTTTTATATTTTTATATTTTTATATTTTTATATTTTTATATTTTTATATTTTTATATTTTTATATTTTTATATTTTTATATTTTTATATTTTTATATTTTTATATTTTTATATTTTTATATTTTTATATTTTTATATTTTTATATTTTTATATTTTTATATTTTTATATTTTTATATTTTTATATGTTTATATTTTTATATTTTTATATTTTTATATTTTTATATTTTTATATTTTTATATTTTTATATTTTTATATTTTTATATTTTTATATTTTTATATTTTTATATTTTTATATTTTTATATTTTTATATTTTTATATTTTTATATTTTTATATTTTTATATTTTTATATTTTTATATTTTTATATGTTTATATTTTTATATTTTTATATTTTTATATTTTTATATTTTTATATTTTTATATTTTTATATTTTTATATTTTTATATTTTTATATTTTTATATTTTTATATTTTTATATTTTTATATTTTTATATGTTTATATTTTTATATTTTTATATTTTTATATTTTTATATTTTTATATGTTTATATTTTTATATGTTTATATTTTTATATTTTTATATTTTTATATTTTTATATTTTTATATTTTTATATTTTTATATTTTTATATTTTTATATTTTTATATTTTTATATTTTTACGTTTTTATATTTTTATATTTTTATATTTTTATATTTTTACATTTTTATATTTTTATATTTTAATATTTTTATATTTTTATATTTTTATATTTTTATATTTTTATATTTTTATATTATTATATTTTTATATTATTATATTATTATATTTTTATATTATTAATTTTGTAATATTAATATTTTTATTAATGTTTTTAGTAATATATATTTAATTAAAAATCTTTGAAACTCAAATTTTTGCAGTTAAAATAATAAAAAAAATAATAATTCAATATCCACACCTGGCAGCAGGAATTGCTCCTAAGATCAACAGCAAATTTTTAGGGACATCGTTTTTTAAATTTATATGACAGTAACTTCAGTTAAAAATAACTTTAACATTTATTTATCTGATCTAAAATTTACCATATTGGTCTTTTTCGGTAATTTCATACCTCAAGTTCATTATCTTCATTATCACCACAATATGATCGGCTCACGCACTCTGCCAGCCTCGTTGGACATTTGTATAACAATGAAATATTAACGCCTTATGCGCGAAATCTTATCATAATAACAATACATACTAGCAATAGCAATAATAATAACAATAATACAATATTTGTTATTTTATCGGCTATAGGAAAAAATCCACTGGACCGTTTAGTTTTTCTATTGGAATTTGAAATAATTGTACAAATATTAGCGGGAGAGACGGACACACCAACAAAGACCTGGGAACACGAACTAAACTTAAAGTTAATGTTGCTGTAGATTCTCAGCTGAGATAGTGCGAGGGTTACGTTACGCCCATTCACCGGCTCGATCATCCCATTTTATTTGAATATGAAATTTCAATTGAATTAAACACTTCCATTGCGTACTTGAGCGTTGTACTAAAACTAAATCGCGTTCTACGACTGTCACGGCGATTGAAGATTCTTCCACCCGCCCCCCGCTCACAGTAGTAGCTGTGCGTGTTAAGTTCATGTGAATCTTATTCCCATCGCTTAACCAAAGGCATAAAGGTACAGAGATGGGGAGAGAGAGAAAGAGAGGTGCAACCAACGGCTGTATCTGTACTTAGATGTGAGATATGTTTAGATACTTAACAGTATATATGTTGACAGAGTCAATTTCAACGCCGCTAAGTTTGTTAAGCAAAAAAAACATAACGCGACGCACCTTTCCCATTGACCTTCGATTACTGTAAAAATATACAATTTATAATAAGCGTTCCATTCATTGCGCATAGCTCCACCACTTACTGGCCGCTGGAAGGGAGAGGAGTGGCAGTAGCATGTTTAGGGTCTAGTGATTATAGTAAAACCCGGTTATTTGAGACAAAATGGCGGTTTGACAGTTGTACTACAATTAGGTTTGTAAACAACGGAATGGCGCTTAAGTCCGATTTCTGTCAATTAAGATGAATTTAGTAAAAATTCCTAGGTAGGACTGTAAATTAGTAAAGGGGGCTAGACCAAAGCACTGTAATATCTATGTTAAATATCTAATAACATTCATTAAGCTAGATTTATATCTAAGACATGCATGAGTCAAATTTCAATATGCATATATCATGAGAAAAATATTAATGAATTCAGCTTACTTACAAAAAAGATTTTATGTATAACTATCGGGGTTAAATCGGTCATTTGTATGGGAGGTACCAAAAGGGGTGTGACAAAGGTTTTGGTTTCCTGAGGGTTAATCTGTTATGACAAGTGGATTAAACAGACTAAGTTTTAATATCCTCCAGTTGTCCGTTTGGAAATTATGGGAGAAATATTAATTTACCAAAAATTGGTAATTTTGTATAGGAGGTACCAGAAGGGGTCAACCGATATAGTCAATTTTTATTCCCTAGACAAATTATCGCATGTGTTCATCTTATGCAAAATTTGATGGAATTCAGTGTTATTAAAAAAAGATATTATGTAAAACTATAGGGTTTAATTGGGTCATTTGTATGGGAGGCACCAGAAGGGGTGTGGCAATTCTGCCCATTTACAATTACTTAGTTGTAAAATATATTAATACTGAACAATTTTCATAGGGATCTGTTAAGGTTTACTCGAGTTATCCTGCCTATTCCTAAGGGTGACGGAAAAATTACAAACTTTGACGGCCAGTAGCGACCCCTAAACCTTTAAGAAAAAAATCAACAAAATTCACATAGGGTTTTTTTGTACGTCTTAATAAAATTTTAAGTTGGCCCATGAAAAATCCAAAAAAATAATAATAAGACTCACCTTAATGTTCATCTGGCTCCGCGAAAAGTCCCCCAATGAAATAACGCCCAAACAAGAAATGAAATATTCCCCAAATTTTGTTCATGCATTTTTGGGCCGTTTTTCATTTATCTTTGGGAATTATTTTATTCCTCATTTGGGAATTTCAAATTATGAAATAATCTCCAATGAAATAACACCCAACAAATTTTTAAAATTCGGGGCTTGTTTCATAGCGTGTATAATTTGGGTGTTATTTCATTTTTTATTTGGGGGTTATTTCATTTTAAAAGATGTTGGTTTTTGGGGGTTATAATTATATAAAAATAGGCCTTTTACAAGAAAACTTTTTTGATTTGCTTATGAACAGTGGAGGTGATTGTGTAAAGGCCAAACGTAAAAGGCAAATTGTCTTTCGAACTGCAAAAATATAGGAGGGCTACAACGATCTACGATCCATACGAATCATTTCAATAATTTTGCGACTTTGCTGTTGGGGTATATTGACTTCATGAAATCCTTGGTGAAACTGTCTCTTTTATGAATTTTGGGCATAATTTAATTTTTGTTGCTGATGGGGTTTATTTAATTGGGGATTATTTCATTTTCATCATTGGGTGTTATTTCTTATGAAATAACTCCCAAATATTGGGGGTTGTTTCGTTCTCGCTTTGGGGTGGGGGGGGCTTTTCGTGGAGCCGTTCATCTTATGAAGTAGTTGTGCGATTCGTCTAGTTTTTGCAACTTAGTACCTTTAAGGATAAAAAGGGTACTTATAGAGTAGTTGTGGTAGTAGTTCAGGTATGTACTGACTTTTTTTTAAATTTGTGCTTTTAAGGTATGTACAGAAAAATGAAGAGAAATTAACTGGTACCATCTAACAGACACCTAGAACTACATTTGGAAACAATGTTACGAGTCAATGTTTATAAGGGGTGTTTTTTTAGAGCAGTGGTAGGGATATCTGAACGCACGCACACAACAATATGGTGTACTTGTTGGCGGTCGCACAAGAAGCGTCAGGGCTGTCAAATTGTTCTCAGAAAAAATTTTGTGTTCTACCAACAATCGTTGAAAATTGTTACTCTGTCTGAAGTAGAATCTGTTTTTGTGTTGAATGCGAAACAAACGTGTGTGGTGTTGCTTTCATAACACTTAAGCAAAAACTAAATTTGTTAAATCAAACAAAACTTTTAAGTACGTGTGAATTGCCGATCGTGTCTGTGTAAAAAAACTATTCTCGCGAGGCTATGGAATGCCTATCGCTCTTTTAGAGGCATATAACTTTAAACCAGTGAACAGCAGCTCAATACAACCACAATATGAGTTTGTGTTGGTGAGTTGCTCTATTCCCTCTCTAACTGAAGGTAATTGGGAAGTTGTGGGGCTTGTTGTGGATTTTTTCCCTAATACGAAAAGTTTCTCGTTAAAAACCGGGGGCTAGATTTTGATTTTAGACCTATGGTTTCTGGGAAAATTTTCTTAGAACTAATCGTAGATCACAATTTTGACTACCGCTTGGTCGAGAAAAAAAGTGACCAACTCTTACATAACTTTTTTGAAGGTGCACTGAACTGAGTCCTATTTTACGAAAATTTTTAGTTCTGGAGTGAATGTGGACGATATCTTCCGATCCCTTCTAGTACCTCCCATAGAAAATTACCTTGTTTGGTAAAGTTATTTTTTCTCCCATAATTTTTAAACGGACAACTGGAGAATGTTTGAATTTAATCAATTTAATTATTTTGTAATATGTAGTTAACAAACCCTGAGAAACACAAAACCTTCGAAAATTCCGTTCTGGTATCTCACATACAAATGACCAAATTCACCCTCATAGTCCTTAAATTTGCTGTCGACAACATTGAGCGCGACGGCCATGAAAAAAAATGTAAATGACTTAGACCGGAATTGAACCATGGATCTCCCGCATGGTAGTCGCGTGTTCTAACCATCATGCCAAGGCCGGTCCCATAAAACCCTTAAAGAATGAAATGAAAAATCATCGATGATTCTGCAGATATTGCTGAAAAACTAATCGAACAAACATGAAGATATGGAACAAATATATAAGGTCAAAAAAAGTTTACTATACTGACCTTCACCCTGACTTGGAATTTCTCACATCCCCACATTGGCTATTGCACTTTATAATACTACAAACTATAAAAAAACGGAAAAATTAGGCAGACCCTTTACTAATGACCGGATTCACTCATATACATACATTTACACATAGTAGCCAGGATTGCAGGTGGCTAATGTCGCTTCATCCTTTTAGGTACCTATGATACATATTAACCTATTGTCGCAAAATAAAATACTCTCCCATAGCTTGTAAACGGAAAACCGTAGAACAATTATATTTATGTCAACTTCATAATAGTATGAAGTTGTAAAACTTGAAAAAACCGAAAGATTTTCCATACTGAATTCACAAATTCTTTTGCATACTCGTACAATATTTAACTATTTTTTTTTTATAAGGATAGCACCAAGGAGTATAACCTACGTCAGTTTCATTGCTTTATACACAACCGAAACAGTTTACCCCAGCCCTTATGGTAATCCCATACTCAGTCATTTGACGTAGGTTATACTCCTTGGTGCTATTCATTATACTTTAATTTTCTTGTTTAAACTCTGACTTAAAAATAAAAATTGTCCCACCCCTTTCCCCTACAAATTGGCCAATTTCTGGAAATCTATATTACTGCTTTAATTTCTAAACAGATAATTTTGCTACATTAAAAATCGATCTGCTTCATTACATTGCAATGCTTACAAATACCGATACCATACTGAATATTCCACATGGTTGTTCGTTAAAAAATATTACAAATGTTCATCAAACATGTGGTTTTTGGTAGTGCAGTGGAAACGACGATGATTAGCAATCCGAAGGTGCCGGGTTCGTTTCCCGGCCAGGACACTGGCCAAATCAACATCGATGAAAAATTACTTTTCAAATACTTTCGAGTTCTCCAGCCATCAAAACTCTCCCTAGATGCATCCACTTCAAAAATCCAGATTGCGGAAGGACCAAGATTTATTTATCAACATCGCATCGATAAATTAAAAGTCGGTAAAAAGTATTATCACCTTTGAAACTTACTCCAGCTGTTACAACAACAATAAATGTTTATACTGATCATCCCAGTAGTTCTGAAGATACATATGATTATATTAAAAACGACTACGATGATAGCTTGCGTTAACTTAAGTTTAATATAAACATTAAGTGCAACCGGTAAGCTAATGTTTATAGTAATATACAAATTGATAACATTTAATTATGTTTGTAATATATTCTTATATAATCTAATTGTATAAATTTTATATCAAATTACATATTAATTGTATTGATTATATTATACATAGTTTGTATAAAATTATAGTCTATAGTCTTATTTCCACAGAAATAGCAAAAAAGAAAAAAAAAAAGAATTGAAATGAAATACTATTAATTTGTATAGTCTACAAAATGACAGAATCAATCAGCTAACATATTAATAACCACAACAAAACTTAAAAGTTAAAGAGTGCACAACTAATTTAAATATCCGTTTACAAAAGTTATTACTTTGTAGTAGAAAAAACCGGTTATATTTCTGTACGCTCAAATCAGATGTTATAAGTTAAATGCCCCTTGCAGTCAATGTAAATATTGAGAAATGATTTTAGCATAAATCTCGTAATAGAACGTAACAAACACGTAAACTCTTATCGGATGTGAAGTTGAGCTGTGTTACGTACTATGTGCGTCGTCGTCTTCATGCTATTTGCCCGTTTTAACTTGGGACTGACGAAAACTAATACTCGATCAAGTGCGAGTACTTATAAATCATAGCTACTTGTTGCCCCTTAGTAGAGAAAAAGGCCTTCAAACCTTTAAGAAAAATAAAACTAAAATGTGTTATTTTTCATTGTGACAATGACTCTATTTTTTTTCAACAACTAACATAACTATTATTTTGTTTTCATATGTGATGCTCGATAATTGTTTATTGTGTTAAATTTTATTGTATAGGCTTTTTAACTTGGTAAATTGGGGTTACTAGAGTTTAAGAGGTTTTGACTAGAAATCATAGAATTCTAGGAGAATTATAGTTTTTTTTTAATTGGCTATATTAGTTGTACAACTGTTTATAATTTTACTGGCTTTATAAAAAACACTAAATGCGACTGCGCCTTAAATTGATCTTGTTGATTTTGGTTTGGCACCGAACGTAGCATGATGGTAAAAACATCAGACTAACATGCATGTGACGTGGGTTCGAGGACTACATTACTTTTAATGGCAGTTCACTAGTTGTTGTATACAACAACTTCCGTGTAGTCTAGTCAATCAGCATTTATCGAGCAAAACGTAATCGTCGTTTAACTGCAACTCCTGTTGTTTGAGTCTTAAAAGAAAGTGCGTTAACTGAGTTAAATTCGAGCAACTCTTCCTTATATCGTTCATGAGATGGAAAGTGCAAATTGGATTTTTATCAAGAAAACTTATTCCAAATGATTTCACAAGGCAACAAAATCGAAAAAAAATGTGGAAATATCAATTTTTTTTGTTTTCAAAAATCATGAAAATTCGAAAACGGCAAAAATTGTTTAGATTTATCGCAAAGCCACATATATTAGCAACAAAATAAGAAATCGATCATAAAAATCGATTGATTTTTTTCGAATTTATTCATAATTAAGTGAATTAGCTAATTTTCACAAATTTTCTGTTTCTAATGGTTGGGGTAATTTTTAATTTTCCAAAAATGGGTTATTTTGTATGGGAGGTACAAGAAGGGGTCGGGCAATATAGTCTATATTCTCATCAAAGTCAAATTTAAATAAGCTTATATCTCCTTCATAATATGAGCGAAGTCAAAGTACCATAAACAAATTTATATAGAAATATAAGGGTGAATTCGGTCATTTGTATTTGAGGTACCAGAAGGGGTGTGGTAAATGCTTCGTTTTTTTCAGTATTTGTCTACTAGTAGATGAGAATTAAACCAACCAAATTCAAATATCCTCCAGTTGTCCGTTTGAACGTTATGGAAGAAATAATAATTTTCCCAAAATAGATAATTTTGTTTGGGAGGTACCAGAAGGGGTCGGCCGATATAGTCCATATATATCCCAGGTTCAAACTTTTATAAGCGTACAACTTAAGACACCAAGTAGCTTAAGACCAAATTTGTTTCAGAACTTTTTAATTTTTCTTGTAATAGGAGGGAAAACCCCAGAAAGCCAAACCATGCGACACACCCCTTCTGGTACGTCCCACACTTAAAAAAAAACCTTCATTTTCTCTTTTCATCCCTTAAAAGAGGATTGGGATAGCGTCTCGCGTTGTTGTGAATTTACACGATTTATATTTTCAGATTCACAATTAACGGCACCTACTTGTTTATCGGCGAATGCGAACGTCACTCTTTGAGAAGCTTTTTACTAGACTTGCCAATTTACTCGACCCTATACTGCGAAGTTGCTGTCGACAACATCGAGGGTGTCACAATTAAAGAAAAATGTAGATGACTGGAGTCGGGAATCAAACCGAGGATCTCCTACATGGTAGTCGCGTGTTCTAATCAATACGCCACGTCGGTCCCGAAAATTGCCCCCATAGTTATTTGTGTACCCCCACCCTATGGGTGTAACATATGGGTAACATATCATTTGATGCGACCCAAAAGTTTAACTCATAGAAGGAGGCACTTGAGACCCTAATACCATATACGATTTATGACTTTTTAAGTCGTTTGAGCAATGTCCGTCTGTCTGTCTGTTCGGCTGGTACGCACGATAACTTTCGAAAGACGCAACTAAATGTTTTTTTTACTTTGCACGAGTTAATATTTCCCCAAAACCACTCACGGTATTGCAAATGGGCTACATGACCACGCCCCTTCTGGTACCTCCCATACAAATATATCATTCCGCCTACATTAGAAAACGAGAAGTAATATCAATACGTCCAAAACGATTGTGCCCAAATTATGTATTTAGTAAAGCTATGTCAGGATAAAGTTTTGGAGAAAAAACTTGTAGTCTAGCTACGCCCCTCAAGCTACCTCCCATACTCATCTGGTACCGCCACTTTATAAATCGTATAATATTATTAAAGCAAAGCTAAATCAGTATAACGTTGTGGAGAAAAAATCTAAAAGTCTAGCCATGCCTCTTCTGGTACCTCCCATACAAATGTACCACTCCGCTCACTTTAGAAATCGAGTAATAATATCTACACATATATCGCGATCGTGCCCAAATTCTGTATTTAGCAAAGCTATAGCAGGATCAAACTTTGGAGAAAAAGCGGGAAGTCTAGCCACGCCTATATAAATGTACTATTCTGCACCTTTTAGAAAGCGAGTAATAATAACAATATACCAGACAATTTTATGTTTTTGCTGGGGGTGAGGGTATATGTAAGTCAGATTACCCGACTCACTGGTTTAGAAGTATACTGATTTAAGTCAAATTTTTTGCATGGTTTTTTGTTTTATTGACATACAAATTAAAATGGGACATGTTGTGTTCCCTCTGCTGGTATCTCCGATACAAATTACATTGTTATGAATTCACCGAATGAAAAAAAATGAAATAATCGAATTTTTATCGCTTAAACTATTGGCAAAAGATTCGCTTTTACGAATTTCAAATGTTTATTATAATTGTATCGCATTTTTATCGGGTTTACGATTAGCAAACGAATCGCTTTTACGATTCGTTTGCGAATGTTCACCAGTGATTCTATAATGTTATCATTTTCGAGTTCGTTTTAGGATCGCTTTAGCGAATTGCCAACGAAACGTTAGCGAATCACCCCTCGCCTTAAGATTTCAAGGTAACCTTAATATTGCGTCTGTAAATTAGAAAATTATTATCACGCCAAAATATGGAATACTGAAAATATTTCATATACCAGATATACAATGTATATTTAAAACCTATTCATTCCTATGAACTTCATATAAATTAATTTATAAATTCCTCTTAACGAGTTGTCATTGTTAACAAAATTTTTCAGTTTCATAAAGAGATTCTCAGACATCAAAATAATTTTAGAGTATAAGATACTAGCCGAACTTAACACTACAGTGTAGTAGAACATCACATATTCAACACTTCGGACACGTTTAGGTATCTGTAGCCAATATTAGGTATTTAACATTGACAACATTTCGAGTATAATTTATTTATATTGGAAGAACAAGTTTTACAAATAGGTCAACATGTTACAAGTGTCATCGTCGGCTTTATGGTGCGGCATACGATCATGCGATATACAACAGCTTATCAAATTTTCAGTGGCTCTGTGCTAAGATATAAATTTAAATATTTGTAACTATGTATTATAATATATGTAAAATTTTAATATGTTCTTGAAACAACACAAATGTCCATCCATATTTGTAATAATTTATTGAAGGTTTCGAAAAGAACGAATTTTTGTATCATTAAAAAACCTTGAGAAATAAATAGCCAAAAGTGAAAATACCGCTCATAGGCAAAGAATTTACATTAACATCGTAGCAAATGAATAAAAGAATTCAAAATATTTTTAAAAATATTCGTAACGATGAGTGAAGCGTTTATTGATTATTTTGTATTGAAATATAAATTGTTTTAGCAACATAATATATTTTCTAATACAAATGACTGTCTTGCATTGTAATGTAAGGCGTCCAAAAATTAGCGCCGCTATCATTGAAGTTTCTCATGCAGCAGGAAGATACGGTTATAATCGAAAAGTTGTCCAAAATTTGATCAGGCAAGTATCAGACTGGAAAAAGCTGGCGTTGGCATCAAGCCAAGATCCTACGGCTTTTGGGTGATGCCGTTTCTTTTCCCATGCCACCTCTTACTGATTTTTGTGGATTTCCGTGGCATGATAGTTCGGGTTCGATTCACGCCTCCATTAAACTACATTTTTCATTAATTGCCGGCCTCCTCGATGTTGTCGGCAGCAACTGCAAAGTATAGAGTCGAGTTAATCGGCATGCATAGTAAAAGCTTCTTAAACAGTGACGTTCGCATTTGTCGATAAACAAGTAGGTGCCGTTAGTTGTGGATCTAAGAATAGAAAGCGTGTTAATTGACAACAACGCGAGAAGCTTTCCCATACCTTATCTATGGGTTGTAAAGGGAAATTAAGTTTTTTTTGTGGATTTTCGTAAAGTAACCGTTGAAATTTCGGAAAGATCGGAATGGAATGACGGCAGGACTCCTTATGGTAACTCCAATTTAGTCTTTACTGACGCTTCGAGTATGGAACCTGGCACAGGAGCTGGTGTTTACAGCGAAGACCTGCAGACAAGTCTCCCTACTGATGGCAGTATTTTTCAGCCTGAGGTACTGGCCATTCAGAAAGCCACGAAGGCTATTATGGGATGTGGAATTGGTACTATCAGACGGATAACCATCTGTGTGTATAGGCAGGCTGTTATAAAAACAATCAAATCTACCTTGTGTAAATCAAAGTTTGTAAGGAACTGGAGGGGGAAGTTGGTTGGACTAAAGCCTCTGGATGTTAGCCACTATTGAATCCCAGGACATTGCGAAATTCCTAGTAATGAAGCAGCAGTCCTTTTGGCCAGAGGAGACTATATTATGCCTGATCATGACTCTCTGGAAGATGTTCCCCAGCCCATTTGTTACCCTTTTGGCTTAGTGGAGAATTGGATGTAGAAAACAGTCAGCATACATTGGAACTTCAGAAGCATCTGCATAACTGCTAGTTAACTGTGGCCCGATTTCAGCAGATCCCGATCGGCGTACATAATTGACCTGAGCTGGTGTGATCTGAGACTTCTTCGTAATTCTTAATTGGCAGCAGCAAAAGAAATTCTTCACAGTAGTCGTAGTCGCACGTAGTAAAAAATTCCAAACGCTTCGGTCTTTTGCGCTTCGTAGATAGTTAGTCACACCAAGTGTAGATAACAGATCTTTCACCTGGTCCATGCATCGAAGTTTTGGTCGCCCCCTCCTGCGCCGCCCATCAAGTTTATTGACGAAAACCTTTCGAGCTGGAACATTTTCATCCATTCGTACATCGTGTCCAAGCCAGCGCGTTCTGTCTATTGCAACGCGCTTGACTTCGTCGATGTCGTTGTACAGCTCATACAGCCCATGATTCATTCGACGACGATACTCGCCACTAACGATGATGGGTCTAAATATTTTGCGAAGTGTTTTTCTCACGAAGACTAGATTAATCCGCTTGTGTAATTACCCAGGATTCTGCGCTGTAGAGCAAGACAGGTAGGATTAGAGTTTGGTAGAGTTGGATCTATATTCTTCGAGACAGCGCTTTGTAATTAAATAGCTTGCTTAGCGCATATTAGCAGCGGTTTGCGATCAATACTCGTTTTTTGATTTCCAGGCTGACATTATTAATTTTGTTTATGGCGGAGCCGAGGTACACAAAATCATTTACCACTTGACGCAGCGTCCCAAATGAGTAAACTCCTTATTCGTTTAAACAAATAACTTGGTTTTGTCCTCATAAATCACTAGATCCACTACTGCCATCTGCTTCTCAATGCTCGAAAAGGCCGCAGTAACATCTCGAAGTCCACGGTCAATGATATCTATACCATCCGCATAAGCGAGCAACATGTGTCTTTTGTTAAAGATAGTACCATTCCTGTTTACTACAGCCTTCTGCATGATCATCTCCATTACGATGTTAATGAGATCGCAAGACAGACTATCGCCTTGTCTGAGGCCTAGCTTGGTAGGAAATGGCCAATTTTCACTGAAGACTTCGTGTCAGCAAGTGTCATCCCATAAAGTCGTATTAGCCTCGCGGGGATACCAAACTCAGCCGTAGCATCTAACAGTTTTTGTCGTATCGAACTGTCGAATGCAGCTTTGGAGTCGATGAACAGATGGTAGGTCTCGATCTGAATTTCCTGGGTCTTCTCCAGGTTTTGTCGTAGTGGTCGGCCGTGGATTTACCAGCTGTAAAGCCACACTTATAAGGTCCAATCAGGTTCGCTAAAATGGGATTTAGTATTTCGCATAACACACTAGACAGGACCTTGTATGCGATTTGTAAAAGGCTAATCCCGCGATAGTTAGTACACACACTTGGATCGCCTTTCTTAGGAACGGGACATAGGACACTCAGATGCCAATCATCGGGCATGCATTTCTTGAGAGCTGGTGCATCATGCATGATGCTGAGACTGTCCTGTAAAATTCTAACTGGTCATTGCAATATCAAGCAGCTGACAGACAAATGGGATAAATCCATACCGGACTACTGCCGTGTGTATGTGAGGACGAGGAGGAGGATTAGGGCTCTCACGATTTGTTCTCCTTTCTCTATCCCTTTTCTCTCTCCTTCTTTCTCCTCCCCTTCGTTTCTCTTTTTATATAATTGGGACTTATTGAGTTTTTTGTGGTAGCTATTCATTTGAGATTTATTGCATGTGAAATATTCCTGTGACGCCTGTTATTTTTTATTTTCTCTTGAACTTAGTAAATTATAATATGCAAGAATTTGGCTGTACTATTTGGCTGAGACCTTAGTTGAGCTCAAATTTGACTGTCAACTATTGTTAAAAAGGTATGGTTAATCACCTGTACAATACCTTTCCTTTTCGGGTTAGTTTCCATTTAGATATGAATTAATTGCAATCTCCCTTACTTCCCCTAACTCTCTCTCTCTATTTCCTCTCAACATTCGGCATTGAATCTCATTCACACACAATGTGTTGCAAGAAATTGATGCAATCTATAAATGTTACACAGCGTTGATATACAACTTTATAAATAATGTCAATTAAGTCAATGTGTGTCACCTAAAAACACCACCATTTGTGTTCGATATCAAAAATAGATACAATCAAAGTAATTCAGAGACGTCATCATCATCATCGAGCCAATATCACACATCAATAACCGATCGATCTCGCTCACCTGTTGCTGCTACAGAGCAGATAAACAGTGTGTGTAAATACTCGCAAATCGATTTGTTTGTTGGCTATTAAAGTCAAAAACACAAAAGTTACACCATTAAAACTGGTTTACAAAACAAGTAAACAAAACTTTAAAAATATTTCTTCGTTTGCTTTGGTATTTTTTGTTTCTGGAGATTTTGCAAGACATTTTTGATATTGGTCTGGACACGACACAAAAATCGAGACAATAATCAACTTGGCAATAGCCAATGTTTCAATTTGTTAGCAGATGGATGAGAAATTGACTTTTGAAATAAATCTTGCTTATTTCAGTATTTTTTCAAAATAATGTAAAGTAAAACACTAATTTGTTAGTGAATATTTATCAAAGTAAATACCATTTGGATGTTAGAACATCAACTGTATCAGAAGCTTCTACTAGACATGCCGATTGATAGGGCTCAAACCAATCAGTCACCAACTCTCTCTGGGCTTCAAAGTGGAATGTATTGTTCACTACGTGTAATCGGATGTTTTCTTTTCAACCTTCTTTCTTCCACAAATTACAATAGCAAAACACATCATTTCAGGCAGAAAATAAGCAAAACAGAAAAGTTTCCATCGGCCTATGGATCGTAATTTTAAAGAGCGAGTTGGTTCATCCATGTTGTTACTCTCTATGACTCGAACATAGACCGCAAGCATGACACTGTCGGACTAGTTAAAAATCTTACCTATATAAAGAATGGTTAAATTTTAGGGGCCGATGTTGATTTTGAATAAAACATAAATTATTTAGGAAATTATTGTCTTACTTACTTAAGTGGCCCATTACAACTTACGAACATGGTTCATAAGTTTGAGGCCTAAAGTACTAAAGAATTCCACGCGCTTCGGTCTTGTGCGTGTGTTCTTCAGTTAGTCCTACCAGATGGTGGCACGTCGCCTACCACTTGGTCCTTTCAACGGAGTTTGGGTCTCCATGCTATGCGCCGTCCATCAGGTTCGCCTTCAAACACCTTTCTCTGGAGTATTTACATTGGGTGTCGGGAGTGTGATGCAACGAAAAGCATCTGTTCGGTTTAACTTGGCAAACCCAGAGTGATCCTTGCCAATTGCACTTCAAGTCTACTCACAGAGCTCCGTACTCGTGGTACTACGGCGGACGGAGTACCTCCACGTGGTGACACCAGGAAACGTGGCTTTGACACCCGTCAGAGATCGGCTAACTGTGAGGGGCGAAACTTAAAACCCAGGCACGTCGGCCCAGAGTGAGCGGTACCCTGATCAGCGTCTGACCCGGAATGGGCGGCTGTAATAAAATCCTGGCGGGAGAAGAAAACTGCGACGTGGTGCGCTGGGCTTGCAACCCGCCACTGACGTTTAAACTATTGCAATGAAAATAAGTAGGAAATTATTGTCATTTCTTTTTATTATGATAATACTGATATGGTTTAATTATGTATAGAGCAAAATATCGGCCAAATGGCCACACCTCCATCCGATGGTCCAAATTTTCGATGACGCTGAGGCATAATTGAGGTTCTATGCCGTTAATGTGCCGAATTATCTCATCCTTAAGCTCTTGAATTATTGCTAGCTTATCGACGGACACCTTTTCTTTCAAATAACCCCAAAGAAAGAAGTCCAACGGTGTCAAATCACATGATCTTGGCTGCCAATTGACACCGCCACAACGTGAGAACGGCCATTGTCGCTCAAAAGAGCCATTGTTTCGTTAGCTGTGTAGCAAGTGGCACCGTCCTGTTGAAAACACATATCGTCCACATCCATATCTTCTAAATAAAATGTTCGTTATCATCTCACGATAGCGAACATCATTCACAGTAACTCATTTTGGAAAAAATACGGGCCGATGATGCCGCCAGCCAATAAACCGCACCAAACAGTCACTCTTTGTGGGTGCATTGGTTTTCGACAGTCACTTTTGGATTACACAAGGGAACAAAATTGAACTTTTTGAGTGTTGTTTGGAATTCGATAGCTGTTTTTTACTAATTTGGGGTCGCTGATTTCAAATCTAATCTCCATTTTTCTCCATCAGCTCGAATTTTTAAGTTACAGGTACTAATCGTATTTTCGACTTTTTTCCAAAAAATTATAGTTCAAAAAATCATAATTTTTTTTTCATAAGCCGGATTTTAAAATTTTATTTTTTTATTAAAGATATCGTTGTTACCTTTGAAAAAAATCAAATTTTTTAATATTACAAAAAAAAATGACTGAGTAACGGCTGTTTTATTCAAAAAAAAAAAAAAAAATTACTCAAAAAATTACACATTTTAATTTTCTTCACGCTGAAAGTTAATCGGTTGGGGGCAAATTGTTATTTTTATTAGCTTTATTGAATATCATATTAAGATAGCTTTCTAAAACATGTATGTACATAATAATCGATTGAAAATTGAATGAGTTATGCTAAATTCGGTGATAACAGATTTTTCGCAATTTTTTGTTTTTACCCAAAAAAAAATTAAAATTTTGTATTTTTAAAAATCATGACAAATTTGCAAATTTATTTATAGCTTAATTTTTAGTTTTGCCTCCTATTACAATATTAATTAACAGACCAAATTTAATTAATCGGCAGGTTTCAATTTGGAAGTTAAGGAAGAAATATTAATTTTCCAAAAATAGGTAATTTTGTATGGGAGGTACCAGAAGGGGTGATCCGATATAGTGCAAATTCATTCCTGATTTATATTTTCATAACCGTAAAACTTCCGCATAGTTTGACTGAATTCAGTGTACTTACAAAAAAGATATGTATGTAAGACTATTGGGGTGAGTTCGGTCATTTGTATGGGAGGTACCAGAAGGGGTATGGCAACGCTTTCGGTTTTTCTAGGGTTTGTCTACTTTTGCAAGATAAATAAACTGACCAAATTTCAATATCCTCCGGTAGTCTGTTTGGCAGCTATCGAAGATATATTAATTATCCAAAAATAGGTAATTTTGTATGGGAGGTACCAGAAGGGGTGTGGCTATTCCGCCCATTTACAATCCCATAAGTTCGTTTCAAAAAATATTAATACTGATAAATTTTCATAACGATCCGTTAAGGTTTGCTCGAGTTACACTTTCACAAACATATTAATAAATGTTATTTTTGTATGGAAATCGTGATTTTTGTAAATTTAGTTATCTCAGTAAATTGTTGACAAAATCAAAAGTTGTGCAGATATTTTAATGAAATAAAGCTCATTTGATTCACACTATATTAAACTAAATGTTTTTAGACAAACACTGTGATTTTTGTTGCAATAATTTTTTTTTATGAATTTTTAAAAAACAAAAATTTTTTTTTTTTGTAAATTTTTTGTTTTATTTTTTAAAACTACAACGATATCTCTGAAACTACTAAGCCAAATTAAAAACAATGTAGGCACGGATTAAAGATAATTTTGTTGACGAGTTTAAGTTTTTTTTTTTTAATTGAATATAATGAACCGTTTTCAAGTTATTTAAATATTTGTAGTGGAAGTGCCTTAGTTATGGACATAACGGTATATCGCGAAAAGTCGAGCTGATACAAAAAAACCAAGTGCAGATTTGGATTCAGCGTCCCAAATTACCTTTAAAACAATATTCAGTTCTTAAACAACAAATACCTTGTTCCCTTGTGTTATCGTTCGCCCAAAACGAGGCAATCTGCTTATTGACGAATCCACTGAGGTGAAAATATGCCACTGAAGATGATTTTCTTCGAAAATTGATCATACACTGTTGCCATTTCTTTCCAACATTCTGACCATTGACGACGTTTGGAATGGTCAAGTGGCTTTAGTTCTTGAGTCAATTGCACCTTGTAAGCGTGTAAATGCAAGTCTTTATGCATAACGTCTATCAACGACGAGCGTGGGAGGTGCAATTGTTGGGCACGACGACGAGTTGAGGTGAACGGCTCTTCAGTCACACTATCGCGAACAGCAGCAATATTTTCTTCAGTACGGGCTGTACGCGCATGCACTGGTGTTTTCACATCTCCTACAGACCCGGTTTGCTCAAAATGTTGCACGATTTTTCCGATTGTACGCACATTGGTACGTTTAAATTGACCGAAAAAGTCACGAAGTGCACGATATGTATTTTGATTTGAACGCCCAATTTTATAATAAGCCTAAGTAACTTTAACGCGTTGCTCGATTGTGTTTCTTTCCATCTTTCAAATTAAGTTAGTCTGAAATTGAGAAATGTCAAATGAAATGCAGAAAAGAACTTGACGTTTAGGTGTGGTTCACATCCAACATCGGTCCTTACATTTTAACCACCCATTAGTTTAGCCATGGCCACATATAGCCTATTCCTTATTGCAGAGTCGAAGGCAGCTTTGTAGTCGACAAAGAGGTAGTAACTGTCGATCTGCTTTTCATAAGTTTTTCTATGATTTGTCGTAAAGTGAATATTAGATCCGTCGTAGATTTACCTGGTCTAATACTGCACTGGGGAACCGGTCGAGGCATGATGGAACACGACTACCATGAGGGAAATCCCAGGTTTAACTCCTGGCTCCAGTCATAAAAAATGAAATAAAAAAATATTTCTTTCATTGGGGGCCCCTTCGATGTTGTCGTCAGCAACTTTGCAATATAAGTGTCGATTCAAATCGGCATGTCTATTAAAAGCTTCTCAAACAGTGAAGTTCGCATTCGTCGATAAACATGTAGGTGCCGTTAGTTGTGAATCTAAAAAAAGAAAGCGTGTTAATTCACAACAACGCGAGAAGCTATCCCATACCTTATTCATGGGGTGTAAAGGGGGGTGAAGTAAGTAAGTAAGTTAGTAATACTGTAATGGTAAGGTCCAATTAGTTTTTCTACAGTTGACTTTAAACGTTCAAAAAATATGCTCGGAGGGACCTTGTACGCTTTTAGTAATAGGCTTATTCCAGGGTAGTTCTTACACTCACTAAGATCTCCTTTCCTGTATATGGAACATAACAGACTGACACTGCAATTCTCGGGCATGATATTCTCTAGCCAGATGTTCTCCATAAGCTAATGCATGCTCATAATTAGCTCCTCCCCACCTGCCTTAAACAATTCAGTAGCAGACCATCGGCTCCAGCCACTTTGTTATGTTTAAGGCGGAATATTGTCACAAGTATCTCGCTCCGGCTCGGAGCAGGGTCTTCTGGAGTGGTGTCCGTATTTAGTAAATTTCTGAAATGTTTTCTCCATATCTTCTGGGTCCGTCAACAGCTGGCCATCGCTGTCCTTGCAGGAGGGCAATCCTGATCACTCGTACGTCCAGAACACTCGATGCGTGCCTTAGGTCGACTACCATGTAATATATCTGATTCCTCGCCAATTGATCCGGAGATAACTGACTATGGTCAAATCTAGAGCTGCTAACTACCATATTTCTTGCTGCAGAGAAATCAATCAGTCAGATGCCATTGTTCGACGTTTCGGTGTGCAGACTGAATTTTCCGATGGTAGGCTCAAATGCGGTCTCCTTCGTATTTTAGCATATCAGCTATACATGTTATGTTAATTCATCGATTCGGCGTTTTCTATAAGGTCCACTTTTCTTCTTCTTCTTATATTTGCAAAAAAAAAAACTATACGATAGAGCGCTATCACACTCATATCATATAGTGAGCCAGTTTTGTTTTTCTCCTTGTTACACAGAAAAACTTTCAGCAGTCAAGAATCTACAAATGTTATTCGTTTTGTGCTCGTTTGCGCAATAATTTATACTTTATTCGTATGTGGTGATCGTAATAAAATATGTCTGGGTATGATAATTTATTATTAACTCATTAGGTGGTTTACTCACCGTGTCAAGTGCTGCATTTTAAATCTAACCAAAGTAATAGTAAATGTGGCCTTAGGTAAGCGTTCACACAGTTCTAAAACGTGGAAGGAGTTTAGTTGGGGGGAAAACACATGATATTAGGTGTGAATACCCTCCCTCTTGTGTGAGTGTGTGGGTGTGTGTATGTTAACGATTCCCTGCAAATGCGGTCCCTACTTTAAAATGCACACGAATAAGTCAAGTGAGTAGATTTTAATAACGATAAAACAATATTAGATCAATGAACTGTAAGGTGGTAAAAAGACTAACGTTTAAGCTAACAAAAATAATAAACAAACAACAAAATCACTCAAACTCTACATCTTACAAGAGAAGCGAGTGAAATGGAAACTTAAAGATCTTAACGAATCTAGGGGATACCCTATATTGAACTAAAGTTGAGTTAAGTTTACAGTGACCTCGGCTAGGAAAGCGAGATGAATGACGTGGTTACATTTTGAGACAATTTTAGCAAATCTTTATCTATGTTAAACGTTACATTTTAGTAGTTATTTGATTTGATTTATATTTATGTTTGTACTATAGCTATCTTTTACATCTACTACTACATAGGTCATGCTATATTATCTCATGACTTAACATATTCACTTACGTGTATATCACAATAATTCTTCAAGTGTTGATAAAGTGTTTAGCATACGATCGGTACGTGAATTTGCTACAAATCACTTTGCTAGATGGTCTCTTTAGTTTTTACACGTACAGATATACATAGGCTATTTAATATGCCAAGATCAATGTATGCTAAGAAATCTTAAAAATGTATTTAAAAAATATTATAAAAGTTTATGATCGCAATTAAAAAAAAGCCTCTTATTGTTGAAGGAACGCAATAAGGAGCTGTGGGAATTTGTGCTGCGACATTTCGTACAATTTTTATTTCCTTCACTGTAAGTCATTCACTGTGACACGATAAAAATAATGATGTTTCGTAAAATAAACCATAAATTCCCATCGCATCCTGTGAGTGGAGCAGGCAGTAATAGATACTCATATGTATAACATTTTATAATTGCTATCTGGGATTTTGATGAAACTTTGTAAATAATAATAAAATTCCTGTGCATCTCTTAAATGAGATAGGTGAAAACATTTCACAACTGATTTTTTTTTTATTCAATGAACGTACTTAAGAAGAAATAACATTAAAATATTAATAAACAAAAAAATTCCTTCAAACTTAAAAAATAGTAAAAAAAAACACCAAAGTTTGCGATTTCGGGCCAAAAACAGACAAATGTGACAAGTTATCTGTATACCGATATCTAAACCGATAAAAAGTCAAAGCTCGAGTAAAGAATTGACTGATTTATAAGCTTATAAGTGAGGAAAGATCCAAAAAAACCGGTTTTTGGGCCGTAAGTCAAGATTTTGAGGGTGTTAGGAAACTTTGGTATACAGGGCCATGTTGTACTTGATCAGATCTACCAGATGCACTAGGTCACTTCCCAAGTTCCTTCAAATGTTTTTAATTTTGTCACAGTGTGAAATTATACGAAAATCTTTAGGTGACTTTATCTCCTAAAATAAACGCTTTAGCCCAAAATCAGTATCCAATATTTGGCGAATAACAATTGGGATCTTAGCTTGAAATGGTAAGAAAGCCGTCGATATTTTACCGAAAACCTAAAGTGTGTTTATCTCCTTAACAAAGCGTCAAATCACTTAAAAGAGCTGTTGGGATCTCACCGTTACATAAGTTTAAGTCAGGTGAACTGACTGATGCAAACGCCCTATGAGGGTCAATGAGGTTATTTGTATGGGAAGTACCAGAAGGGGTATAACAATTGTTTTGGTTTTCAGGGAATTTGTCTACTATTACAATCAATTGGACCAAATTCAAATGTCCTACAGTTTTCCGTTTGGAAGTTATGGAAGAAATGTTAACTATCCAAAATTAGGGCGTCGGGAGTGTAATGCAAGGTAAAGCTTCTGATCGGTTTAACTTGGCAAACCCAGAGTGATCCTTGTCAATTGCACTTTAAGTCTACTCACAGAGCTCCGTATTCGTGGTACTACTACGGACGGAGTACCTCCAAGTGGTGACGTCTGGAAACGTGCATTTGACACCCGCCAGGGCACGGCTAACTGTGAGAGGCGAAATCTAAAATCCAAGCACGTCGGCTCAGAGTGAGCGGTACCCTGGTCAGCGTCTGACACAGAATAGGCGGCGAATTTTATTACATCCTGGCAGGGGGCAGGGCTTGCAACCCGCCACCGAAGAAAATAATAATAAAACGCACCTCACAAAATGTTGACGACACCAACACGAATTAAAGACCATGATTTGAGGATATGCACCTGGAGTGTTAGAACACTGTATAGACCAGGTGCCTCCATCCAACTGGCGGAAGTTCTCGAAGAATACAAGGCTGACATAACCGCTTGACAGGAAATTAGGTGGACGGGACACGGGTGTTCGCGCTTTAAAACGTGCGACATCTACTATAGTGACCATGCGGATCACTCTTATATGTGTCCATGCTCCGAGAGAAAAACGATGATTACAAATCCTAGAAAATGTGTATGACCATAGCCCGAGCCATGACTTAAAAATAAGAACACCGCATTCGAGCCTAATACCGGAAAATTCATTCTGCACACCGAAACGTCGAACAATGGCATCAGACTGATTGATTTCTCTGCGGCAAGAAATATGATATTTAGCAGCTCAACATTTTACCATAAAAATGTTCATAAAGCAACATGGTTTTATCGAGATCAAATCACGAGGAATCAGATAGATCACGTGGTAATCGATGGAAGGAACGCATCGAGTGCTCTGGACGTACGAGTGATCAGGGGTGCGAACATTGACTCCGATCACTGCATTACCGCAGTTAAAGTAAGCTCAATGCTAAGCATGGCAAAAAACGTAAGTAACCAAGCTGGAAACATCGGTAAACTGGGGACGCCTACTCCAGCCACCTAACTCAACTGCTACGGAATGCTCCAACTCCTGATAGAATTACTTAGCAGTGACAATATATAGCCGACTCCATAGAACGGATATCGAAAAGCGTACTTGGGTACCCAAAGCCGTCTCAAGATGATGCCTGGTACGATGATGAATGTCGCAATGCCACGAGAGAGGCGGATGCTGAATTCATGGCAAAACTGCAGCCAATGGTAAAGCGAGCTGTTCGTGAAGAGCACAGGGAGAAGGGACCAGAGGCAATTCGTCTCTTTAGACGGAAAAAGAATGAACTGAAGATGATACAGGATGAGTGCACAAAGTTGCTCCGAAGTAGAGGGGAAGCCCGAAAATTATACAGAAGAGTTATGGCGAGAATGCGTAGAACAGGGAGAGCGATGGTCAGCTAGTGACGGACCCGGATAACGTATTGAGGATATGGAGAGATCATTTTAAAAATTTACTGGATGCGGACACCACTCTTGAAGACCCCGCTCCAATCCATGACGATGGTGTTTATTGTCCACCTCCGAGCCAGAGCGAGATACGTGTGGCAATCTCCCGCCCACTGGAGTCGATGGTCTCTCTGCTGAGGTGGGGAGAAGCTGATTAGGAGTTTTCATCAGCTCATGGAGAACATCTGGCTAGAGGATAGCATACCCAGGGATTGGGGTCTCAGTCTTTTATGTCCCATATACAAGAAAGGAGATCGAATTGAGTGTAAGAACTACTGTGGAATAAGCCTATTATCAATTGCGTACAAGATCCTTTCGAGCATATTGTGTGAACGTCTAAAGTCAATTTTGAAAACTAATTGGACCTTATCAGTAAGGCTTTAGACCTGGTAAATCTTCGACGGATCAAATATTAACTTTACTACAAATCCTGGAAAAAAAACTCATAAAAAGTAGACCGACACCTACCACCTGTTTGTCGACTACCAAGCTGCCTTCGACTCTCCGATAAGGGTTAAGTTATATGAGGTCATGTCTGAGTTTGGTATTTCTGCAAAGTTGATTCGACTTTGCAGATGTACCTTAGAAATCACAAAATCCTCGGTTAAGATTAGTAGGGATCACTCTGAATCATTCAACACGGCACACCTCGCCTGAATGACGAATGTGTTGACCTAAAATGGCAACATAAACTTTAAATGGGGTTTTGTTGGGGGTCGACACTAAAAATCCATTTGAATCAAAATCCTAGCTGATCTTTTTTTTTTAGATAAAAGGATTTTTCGTTTTATTACTTCGTTTTGCGCTTTTTTTTAGAAGTGACGTTCTTTGCCCCATGATTCCGCCATCAAATCATAGAGATAATATATCGTGTTATATCTCATTGGAAGCGTACGGACTTCAGCTTTAAGACACTTCTGTCCAAATTTATGTTTTCTGCACTAAAAGTGCTTTATTATTATTTTTCCCAAAAATTTTATATTTACCTTACACCTCGCCTGAATGATAAATAGAATAAAAAGCTTAACTTAGTACAAAAAACTTATATTTGGATAGAACTGTCTTAAAGCTGAAGTCGGTACGCTTCCAATGAGATATAACACGATATATTATCTCTATGATTTGATGGCGGAGTCATGGTGCAAAGAACGTCACTTCTAAAAATGTAAAAAAAGGAGATACAAAACAAGAGCGAGGTGTGACGGAAAGAGGTCTCAGACAAGGCGATAGTTTATCCTGTACATTATTTAATATAGTTATGGAGAAGGTGAAGAGAAAGGCTGGTGTCAACATGTCTGGCACCATATTCCACAAGAGCCACATGCCACTAGCCTAGGCCGAAATCTTCGGGATGTTACTGCAGTTTTTTAATCACTAGAAAAGGAGTCAGCAAAAATGGATTTAGCGATCAACGAGGACAAAACAAAAATAAAGATTTCGACGAACAAAGAGTCCTCTCGATGTGGACGTACCGTGAATGTTGACAATTATTGTTTTGAGGTAGTAAATGAATTTACCTACCTCGTATCTGCCGTCAACGGAAAAATAATGTCAACCAAGAAATTAAGCGAAGAATAGTGCTAGCCAATAGATGTTTCTACGGACTTCGGCAGCACTTTAGTAACACAACCGTATCTTCGGATACTAAGAAACAGCTATATCAGGTGCTAATCTTACCCATTCTGTTGTATACTGTGAATATATTAGGCAAATTACTAAAAAATACGATGCGAATATACTACAAAACTATTGAGAAATCGTTTAAATTCACATTCCGATCTTTAAATGAATTTATCTTGCACACTAAGCTTCTAATCGCACAAAGAAACTTAATTTTTGATCACCATGAAAACGTAGGCAAATCACTAGAAAATACAATGCGAATTTACTATAGACCCAATGAGAAATCACCCAAGTTAATATTAAAAGCTAATTGCAAAAGATTCGTGTAAGGCCAAAATACTTGTAATTCTCTGGTGTAGACAGTTGTACCTAACTCTAATGGTCATTAATAGAAGTAAGATGACCACCACACTCTTAAAAATAGGCATTGAGTTGAAATATCTAAAAAAATCCACACGTACCTATACATGCCGGCAGTTCTTTGTTTATCCCATGTGTGGTGGTACCATGTTTTACAATAAATCGAAAGTTAACAAATGATCTTCATAAATATTCATGTCAATGTTAAGGTCTTCTTTATGTTTAGCCGGCAATAACCAGGAAATACAACTACAAAAATATTATTCTTACTCTAGTGGTCAGTTGTTGTCAAGCTCTTTTTGCGACCATGCATATCTGTGAGTGGAATCTTTAATGCGAGTGAAAATGGAAACTTACAAATAAATGTTTGGTTCTAAACATGTTAACATAGAACATATGAAATTTTGATAAATTTACCGATGACGACATGTGGATGGATGTTTTTTGTTTTTTACATGTGTGGACATTTAATTGGTTTAATGAATATTGTAATAGTAGGTGTGAATTATTTTGGGTGTGACATACACATACAGGTAGATATTAGACCGGTTTAGATAATTTAGGAGTATTACTAAGTTAAGGCGAGAAGCTCTCCCATATCGCAATCATGAGATTTAAAGGGATAATAGTAACGTTTTTTAAGAGCAATGTATATATGTATGGCTCGGAAACTTGAGCTAACTATCACAGATCCTTACGAAAATTTATAACTATGTGTTATTATCAGGGCCAACAAAAGTATGCATTGCATACTTGCATATGTAAATGCATATTGCAGCCCTGCCAGCATGTTTTGGGGGTTTATGCATATAAAAGCATATTTTGGAGTTTTCAGGGTTTTTTGTAATGTTTTTTTACTTTTCACATAAATTTTGGGATTATAGACAACACCTGTTTATTTCATTAAGATTTTAAAATAATCTATATAATTTTTGGCAACGGGGAACGCCTATCTCTGGTTAAAAAATTATTATTTATAAATTAATATCTTTTACCAAGGCTGTATTTTTTAAGGTATGTTTTTCCGGTACTAACTAATCGTAATAATATTTTTATTTTTGTACTAAGGATCCAGTCCGCCGTCAATAATTTCAATGAGCTCTACCTAACTTTGCGTTGCCACCAGTTCTATACACTTAAAAAAAAAAAACTTAATTTCCCTTTGCACCCCATGAATGAGGTATGGGATAGCTTCTCGCGTTGTTGTGAACTAACACGCTTTCTATTTTTAGATTCACAACTAACGGCACCTACTTATTTATCGGCGAATGCGAACGTCACTATTTTGAGAAGCTCTTACTAGACACGACGATTGAATCGACGCTTAATACTGCGAAGTTGCTGTCAACATTAGAGGGGAGCCGACAATGAAAGAAAATTTTATTTATTTTTTTTCTTTTAAGATGACTGGAGCCAGGTTTGAACCTGCGATCTCCCGCATGGTAGTCGCGTGTTCTAACCACTATGCCACGGCCGGTCCCACTACCCACTACTCGTTGTCAATAGTGTAAGAGAGAGTAGGCTGAAGCAATGCGTACTTCTAAAGAGAAAAAGTCAATTATGTTAGAGTTTTACTTTTCAAATATGACAAAACAGATAGCATTGCGAAAACAACTATTTATATTGAAACAATAAGCGGTGGGAAATAATACTAAAACTTGGACATTCTAACTCCCTCGGAAACATATGTTCCCATATAAATGTGAAAAAAAATTCCCGTTTTTTTTCACTTAAAAGTATTAATCTTTATTAATCTAGATTTCTATCGCGGAAATCATGAATATGTGACAAAAATTCAAGTGAAGGCGAATACATAATATTTATTTATTTATTTTATTTTAAATATGTATACAGAACTGTTAGTCAAAAAACTACATGTAATATTTTTAACAGTAGAGTAATTATTCAATTAATCTTAAAAATGTAATGTAAAAAATAACTTCATTTAATTTTCTACTATTTGTGATGAATACTTATTAAAAATTAAATGTGTTCAGTAAATTTAATTAACTACGAGTCAAAATCTTTTGTGCATTTTTTATCAGTTTTAATGGAATTTTTTAGTGTTTTTCGTGCTTATCTAATGCGCAAATTTTTAGTTTTTCCGGGCATATTTGTGTTGGCCCTGGTTATTATATCCGAAAGTAAACAACGGTACGTGGAGTTTGAAACTATATTCCATTATCTCGCCTCCAGAGTGATAAAATAAAGCTTATGATTTGGTTTAACTCCTCATATCAATAATTTATATCATTATCGTAGCAATCAAGTCAAGCAACCCATTAACACTTTATATTCCATTTTGTTTCAGATTATTTAAGCAGAGAGAATGTAATTTCACATTTTTATAGGTATCTTTGACGGATTCTGCCGCTCTCCACGGATTCATGTTCGTATTTACAAATGATTTGGATGTGATATTTGTAAATTACAATCACGTCTAAAATTAATGAGATCTTAATAAAAAATAAACTGCAGCGAAAAACAAAAACATTAATGCTGCGAACAAAACTCTCACACACACACACACACTCTGGGAATATTAATTGCTAAGCGTTTTATTTAAACGTTAAGTAGAATATTGCAATTGCAGTTAATTGCACACGAATGGGCTACTATGAATATTACATAGGATAAATTAACCCTTTAAATGAGAATGACAAATTATATAGAAAATAACATATATTACAAAAAGAAAGTTTACAATAAAAGTCTTAAGCAAAAAATATTATTAACCCATACTGTAACACTTGAAGTTTTATAATGAAGTTTTATATCCTAGTGATGCCTTAAAGGGTTTATTAAAATTGTATCTGACAATTTACAGGAACACAACATGTAAATGATTATCGTAAAGATGTTCAAGAATCGAACGTGTTTAGTTTACCAAATGACGAAAATGTCAAAAATGATTTATATCAAGTGGACCACGACAAAGACTCGTTGGGGTTAGTTTCTGAATAGTTTAACTATGCATTAGTCTGCGATGAAAAGAAATTAAAAAAACAGATAAGTATTACAACATTCATTACAACATATCGTAGGCTGGCACACGTGCAGCGATTATACTACACTCACTTAGAGGGGGGTTAGCAGGGTGAATCATCATTTTCTCTATATAAAACAAAAAACTAAAGTAATTTTTAAGGCTGATGATTATAGTGATAAAATCAATTCACTACGATCATGGTAAAATTCTTTACTAATAAAATTTCCAAAACAAAAAATATATGTCATTAACACTACCACTATCAAAATTTAGCTTTATTACTGTAACAGAAAACTTTTTTTTGATAATATCTAGTAAACATTATTTTAATTTAGCTAATTTATAAAACTCGAATACATAAAATGTTCATAACTAAATTTCGGTAACTTCCAGTCATTAATTAATACTTCTACGCAATGTTCATGTTCAGCTGCATATAAATTATGGAAAACCTATAAATAAAAAAACACGGTTGCACTGTGCTACTAAATGCCTATGAACAGGTTCAATTTGGAAATCTCTGAAACAAACGAGGCACATGTGGAATGTTGGGCTACTCACATTGATGCATTATTCAACATTTTTTTGTAGCTACACTAAGATATCTACGATCACTATGTATCTTCAATAAATGTTTGGATTATTTTGGTTGATGTTGTCGTTGGTGCAGATTAATCTGACAAATGATTCGGAAGTTAGTTATTAATTTGCCATATAATGTGTCATGTTGCATTTTATATTTATAATTAACATATGGTATAAATAATAATACAATTTAAAGCAAAATTTCATTGGATTGTATAGGGGCCAACTGCATTTCTTTAACATACTTATTAAAATGCATCAACGTTTCATTTTGATCTCACCGCAGATTTTTGTGATCAACCTTTTTTGTCGTTTTTTTTTTATCTCAACAGCAATATATTTGAAATAAAATGTTGATACATTTTTCTAGTTTCCATGTAGCCTTTGCATATAACTACAGTTTTCGTTACTAGCAGACAAACATATCTAACGATGATTCCGAACGTTATCATTTATATTTATAAGCTTATACTAGACAATTGTCGATTGATTCGACTACTCGTCACTACAAAACCGATCGAGCCGCCCAAATAAATGTTGATTGATGTAAAAGGGGTCGAACCCAGGTCACCTGCATGAATTTTATTAAACATTTATCATCCATTAATTTTTCAGATCCTTGATTAAACGATCACCTCTTCGGGTTTTTCTATTAATTTGAAGTTCTATAACACAGTACGACACGATTTTTCACCCATGATCAAACTGACCAGATTCAGAAAATATAGCTCAAAAAACAATATCTGTATCTCTCAGTTTTTCTAGATCAGCTCATTTAAGTTTTTTACTAGCAATTTAATTTTTGGAGGGAAGGTCCCATACAGCGACTACTTCCTGATCGCAGAACTCTGCGAATTGTTAACAGGATGGTCAGGAGTGGGTTCTCACAGAGCCCAAATTTTAAATTTGTTACAAATTAAGTTTGTCACAAATTTTATTTGTCAACAGATTTTGATGCTATTTTATAATATTTTTCAAATGGTAAGGAGCGGGTTCCAACGAAGTCAAAATTTAAAATTTGTCAAAAATAAAAATTGTCACAAACTGTCAAAAATAAAAATTTTCACAAATTTTTTTGAATGTTTTTCAAATGGCTAGGAGCGGGTTCTGACCAGCAATATTCAGCCTGCATATACCTATAGATGTTAAAGACTTAGCAACCCTACACATGAAAAAATTGCTGTTATCATTTGTGTGATAATTGTTTTGTGACAAATTTTAAATGTGGGCTTTGTCAGAACCCGCTCCAGGTTATTTGAAAAATATTAAAAAGTCCATCAAAATCTGTTGTCAAATTAAATTTTTAAATTTTGGCTTCGTCAGAACCCGCTCCTGACCATTTTTAAACATTAAAAAAAGTTCTACGAACAGGAAGTAATCGTTGTATGGGAGCTTCCCTCTAAAAATTAAATTACCCGTAAAAATCTTAAATGAGCTGATCTAGAAAAACTGGAAGATACGTATATTGTTTTTTTGAGCTATATTTTTAGAATCTAGTCAGTTTGATCATGGGTGAAGCCAAAAGTTTAAATTTGTCTTACAGTGTAAGATATTAGAGTTGCTACAATGTGTCAGTATTACAACGTCCCACAATGGTTCCTGCTAATGTAAGAGCACAGATAAATTCAAAATTTGAAATGTTTGCCAGAAACAGTTTTTTCTGTTCTTTTTTTTTAATACAATGATGTTCAATTTAATATATATATTATATATATATATTAATTTTTATTAAGGAAATATTTTTGCATAAAGTTGCCATATATGTGTAATCAAAAAAGTTGACTTATAACAACTAAAAGTTTGAAGTCGAATAACTTTAAGACACAACCACTTCTTCTTCTTATTTACTGGCAGCAACAACACCCGTCAGTTTTTAAATAAATCAATTGCCACTAAATACTAGTTACGTAGTCGATTACAGGAGGTTAATTTCCACATGATACTAGCTATATGGTAGAATACAGCGAACTAACTACTGAGCTTGATCCAAGTAAACGAGGACGGGTCAGTTTGAATGCGTGTTTGCTGAAATGATTTGTTTTTTTTATTTCGTCATATTTGCTTTTTGTTACGATCAACTTCCAACGAGAGTGAAGCAAAGCAAAAACTGTCCCGTTAGTTGAGTGAAAAAACAAACTTGAATATTTGGTGGTGGAGTTTTAATTCTTGCAAGCGTTCATTAGTCGCAATTTGATAATCGAGGAAGTAAAGTGCTTTGTATTAATTATATTATTGTAACATTAATTAAAGAAGTGATAATCTGATATTACTTTGCTAAGTATTTATTAATCAAGTATTAATTAACAGTTCCAAAGAAATAGGTCCGTAGTCAGTAATAAAGAACTAGAGAAATAGTTGGAACCAATGTACCAGTTACGTAGTTGGTATGCCAGAACTATAGCAGTAGCTAGTACAGGGTAATGCAGAGGGAAGTGAGTATATTACCCCCAATGACAAGCCCATGTTAAATTCGCCAGTTAAAAGCCATTGAAGGTGAATTAGTCGGAACTAGTCATGTTTACTTAGGAACTAACTATGCTACAGGTTTTGAACTAGTTCCATTTCCTGGCGGGCAGAAATTCATCTATCAGTAGCCGCACGTAGAAAACCATTCCAAGCGCTTCGGTCTTTTGCGCTCCGTAGATAGTTCGTCATACCAAGCTTACTTAACATTTCCGTCAACTGGTCCATCCATCGGAGTTTTGGTCGCCCCCTCCTGCGCCGCCCATCGAGTTTATTGCCGAAGACTTTTCGAGCCGGAGCGTTTTCGTCCATTCGTACAACGTGTCCAAGCCAGCGCATTCCGTCTAGTTGAACGCGCTTGACCACGTCGATGTCGTTGTACAGCTCATACAGCTCATGATTCACTCGCCGTTCACGATGTTGAGTCCAAATATTTTGCGGAGTATTTTTCTCTCGAAGACTCCCAGAATAGATTGATCCGCTTGTGTCATTACCCACGATTCTGCGCTGTAGAGCAAGACAGGTAGGATCAGAGTCTGGTATAGCTGGATCTTTGTTTTTCGAGAGAGCGCTTTGTCGTTAAATCGCTTGCTTAGCGCATAGTAGCAGCGGTTTGCGATCAATACTCGTCTTTTGATTTCGAGGCTGACATTATTATTTTTGTTTATGGCGGAGCCAAGGTAGACAAAATCATCTACCACTTCAAAATTATAGTTGTCAACGTTCACGCAGCGTCCCAGACGAGTGGACTCTTTGTTCGTAAATAACTTGGTTTTGTCCTCGTTTATCACCAGACCCACTTCAGCCGACTGCATTTCAATGCTCGAAAAAGCCGCAGTAACATCTCGCAATCCACGTCCAATAATATCTATATCATCAGCATACGCGAGCAACATGTGGCTTTTGTTAAATATGGTGCCATTCCTGTTTACTGCTGCTTTCCGCATGATCATCTCCATTACGATGTTAAAGAGATCGCAGGACAGACTATCGCCTTGTCTAAAGCCTCGCTTGGTAGAAAAAGGCTCTGACAGATTTTTGCCAATTTTCACTGAAGACTTCGTGTCAGTCAGTGTCATCCCGCAGAGTCGAATTAGTTTTGCGAGGATAGACACAAACACAACAGCGTTAATTTACTTAAAGGATTAAGTTTAAGCGTCGATCCTATACGCTCTATAAACAATTCGTTAGCTTAAGTTACTCCATAGTAGTCTTTGCCATTTTTTTCAAAAGCAATACTTTTTAATAACATAGAAGTACTTTTTGATATATTAAAAATAATTTTTGGCACAATTAAACAACGTTTTGGTACAATAAAAGTACTTTTATAGTCAAGAATCAAGAAAAAATAAGTTTTGTCAAGATTTTTACAGATCAACCAAAAATAACGTAAATGTTTTTCATAATATCGTTTCCTTGCACAAAGATTTGTAAAAATCAAATTACTGTATTTGTTCGAAAATGAATCCCCCCCTTTATTCAAAACTAATAATTTGACAACATTAAACAGCCAATTCGAAGCAGAAGCTCGTATAAGCCCAAATTTTTGACTCAAGATCGCAACCGTCTTGATTTTATTGAGAAAATCCTAATTTTCGCATTTTTTCTCATTTTGAGCTTCGAGGTTTACATTTACCAATTACATTATATCGCAAAACAAAAAAAATCAACAGCAGAATTTCCACAATAAATTTTTATACTCTCACCCTTAAGTATAAAGTAATAGTAGACAAACCCTCAGAAAATCGAAACGTTTGCCACACTCCCTTAGCTACCTTCTCAACCGACCCCTTACAAAATTACCTATTTTTAGAAAATTTATATTTATTCCATTACATCCAAACCGACAACTGGAGGATGCTTAAATTTGGATAGTTTTCTAATCTTGTGATAATATATAATCCTCGGAAAATCTAAACGTTTGCAACACCCCCTCCAGTATCTTCCATAAAATTGGCCGAAAACTCCCACATAGTTCTACACTCATAGCTTTATGTTAAGTACACTGAATTTAGTGAAATTTTGCACAATGTAAAATTTTACTCAACGTTGAATATAAATCGGGCTCTTTGTGCTGCCCCTGCTGGTACTTCTATATATATATACTATATATTTCAAAACGTTGAAAATACTTTACTTTTAATATTTTGCATTCATAGGTGAAACTTAAGAAACTAGGTGTTATTCCCAACTAATTAGATTTTGTACGAAAAGTACTCTTTCGGTAACCTTATAAAAAATTACAATATATCCAGAGATATAGAATTAAAAATGCTATATTTTTACTGGCAAATTCATTAACACTTTTACGCTGTAACTCTTTTTACGGTGTAACTACGTGTCGGCAAAAGTCTGGTCATACGACCGATTGTCCTATATCCAACCGTTTACGCTCTACAAGCTGGACATTTTTAATACATAAGTAACTTTATTTAAATATCGTTAAGATTCAATAACTCAAAACTTAAATATTTTCATATATAAGATAAGGGTATTTATCGGTCAGTTCAGCTGACTGAAATATTTGCACTTGATTTGTTTAATGCTTTGTACACTTTGTATATGGAAATCATATTTTTTATAAAAAAAATAAATGAAATTGGAATATTAATTTACGTTAATTGTATCGAAGTGATACAACAAATTCGGCTCAAGATCAGAAAATTGTTCTATTATTTATTGTTTGATATTTTTGGTCAAATTCAGTATGTCACGCACTAGGATGACGCGTTTCGAACTCCATGACGAGTTCATCTTCAGACCCCTTTGTGACTAACTGATGCACAATGGTACATCATCAGCTGTATATATATCTACAATTATGCCAAACATATGCATGTGAAGTAGATATCAGCCGAAAATGTCCAGCATAGTTATGAATTTGACCATTCACAATCAAACATGAGAATGGAGGATATTTTATCCCCACGATTCCCTTTTTACCTCACAAATATTGGAATATTTACAACTTCTAACGTATAAGTGTTTCTATTTGTCAAGAAATTTTTTTACGTTTAAGATATTTTTTAGTGAATGTCAAGAATTTTACAATTTTAAATCTGGCAAGCCTACCTATAGTACAATTTATTGTTCTTTTTGTGTACAATAAAAGTACTTTTTCATACAATAAATTTATTTTTTGTTACAATAAAATTTGTTTTTGCTAAATGTACTTTTTGGTACAACAAATTTTAATTTTTTTGAACAATAATAGTTCAATAATTTTGGTACAATAAATTGTCCCTTTTAGTACAATAAATGTACTTTTTGACACAATAAATTATACTTTTTGGTACAATAAATTGTACTATAAAGTACAACTAAAACACTTTTTGATAAATTAAATTGTACTTTTTGTGTATCGAGTGTTATCTGTGTATCAAATATTATCGCTATAGGGCTTTAATACAGTTTTGCCAAGCCCCCTTTGTCCACTAATTGAGAATAAAAATTCGTCTGCAAATTTGAACCTGAAGTGCCGAATTCTATGTTTGTACCATATTTTATTTTCTAGGCTAAAATACAGTTTGTTCAAGCCCCCTCCGCATACTTTTCTAAACTGAAAATTTCGTCTGCATATTCATATTCGTGTTGTCGAGTATTATCTAGGTATAAAATTGCATCTTTCTTTCGCTTAAAAGTTTTTTGGCACGCCTACCACGCCCAATGGGTCCAAAATTAAAATGTCGTCTTTTTATTCATATTCGCGTTGTCGATTACTATCTGGGTATCAAATTGCATCTATCTAGCTCTAAAAAATGTTTTGCAACGCCCACTCCGCTCATTGGGTCAAACTAAAAATTCCATTCCATATTCATATTTCTGTTGTCGAGTACTGTCTGGTCGAGATCCTAAATGTTTCTTAGTGATTTCTCAACTATTGTATGGCGATTGGACACTTAGTTCAGGAGATAATTCTAAATAAAGTTTTTCGTATGCATATCATTGGAATTCCACTCACATGCCAGATGAGGGAAAACAGATATCTAACAAATTTTCGCATTGCTTAAGGAAATTGCAATAACAATAAAAGCATCCAATGAGATTTTCCAAAAGAATATCGTATAAGCATTTTATTGCCCAATTTGCCCAGAACTATTCTAGTAATGTTATGTTAAAATCACAATTTAAGAGGTAAAAATTACTGGGGGTCGGTCATACACTTGAACCCTCTAGGGGCGATTCTGGGGCAGTTGCAGGGCTTGTTATGGATTTTTTCCCAATACGAAAGGTTTCTCGTTAAAAATCGGGGGCTCGATTTTGATTTAGACCCTTCGGCAAATTTTCTTAGAATTCTCGTAGAATACGATTTTGATAACCGAGAAATATCGAGCTTAAGTTTAAAATTCAAGCTTTTCTACTCTAAGCGGAGGTTGAGTTCTATGATGATACCGATCGGTCAAAAACTACTCCGACCACCCATACAATATCCCTGTTTTTTGGGGTTTCCGTCTGTCTGGCCCGCGATTGCAGCAGTAGTTTAAGAGATATCGAGCTGAAATTTTGTATGCAAGCTATCCTACTCTAAGCGGAGGTTAAGTTCTAAATGCGCGAGGTCGGACGCAAATTATACCCACCTACCATACAAAATATCTCTTTCTGGGGGTGTCCGTCCGTCTGTCCCCATGATTACAGCAGTAGTTTTAGAAATGTTGAGCTGAAATTTAATATGCATAAAAAAACACCCCCTTTTTGGGCCTACCCGCTATTACAGCCGTAGTTTAAGAGAAATCGAGCTTACATTTAGTATGCAAGCTTCTATCCCTCAAACCGAGGTGAAGTGTGAAGATAAGCAAGATTGGACAAAAACGACTTCCAGCTTCCATACAAAATCCCTCTTTTTGGGGGATGCCTCTCTATCTGTCCCCGCGGTTACTGCACTAGTTTAAGAGCTTTAGATCGGTATGTGAGCTTCTGAGCCGGACAGCCAGATAGACAGACTGACAGACGGACATGGCTCAAATGACTTAAAAAGTCATGAATCGAATTTGGTTCTAAGAAACCTAGGGTCTGAAGTGACTCCTTCTATGTGTTACACTTTTGGGTCGTATCAAATGTTATATACACACCTACCAGTAAGGTAAAGGTATAATTACCAAATATATTCCAAAAAAATGAGTTAATATTAAGTGGAATATCGTTTTTCCATATTGCCTTATTTGAGAACATGACGAATTTTAAACTTATTCCGGTATGTAACACCTTTAACAGATGACTCTTACAAATTTTCTCATTGATCAAAATGTAAAACAATTATAGCAAAAAAAATATAAATACGCAAACCTAATTACTTTGGCAACCTTTTTTTTACACTTAATTAAATAACTTTCATTTGTAATGTTAGATCAATCCAAGTAAAATCCACTTGTTTATTGTTTGATTAACTTAACAACATAACTCATAGACATAATTAAGGAAATCGTAACCAGTTTAGGCCTTGCCGTCATGTTATTGACATTGATTTCGAACAAAATACACAATAGCAGTTACAAGCTCGCGTAATTATT
This sequence comes from Muscina levida, assembly GCA_964034835.1. NCBI lineage: Eukaryota > Metazoa > Arthropoda > Insecta > Diptera > Muscidae > Muscina > Muscina levida. The sequence continues at coordinate 168,828,743 of OZ035880.1, read as the reverse complement.
TGCTTTTGTTACGAACAAATTAATGTTAAAATCTTGAGGAAGTTTGACAAGTATAAAGTTAACATGGGTGGACCTATTGCACTTTAACAAAGAACCTCTAGTGGATCTACAAATATATAAGTGTGGGTACGGTGGGGTGAGGTATGTATCACAATCCTATCCCCCTCATCAACAACTTACGCAACTTTTATTATTAAATTACTGATCATAATTATAAATATTGATTGTTATTAGATTACAAAATGATAAAATGAAAATTTTACTAAACGCTTTTCATTTTAAGTCACAAATTAACCATAATTAAAAATTTATCTTTTGATTTTTTTAACCTCATAATTATATAGCAGACTTTTATTGAAACGCCACTCATTTATCGCCAAAACGCATTAATGCACAACCATTATATTTGCCTTGTCTCGATGTAATCATTGGCAAGTTTACATGTAATTAACAAATATTGATTCTAAGTATTTGTATTTAAATGTTCATATTTGAAAATCAGTACACACACATATATAATATATGGTACGATATGCACGAGGGTGCAGTGGTGGATAATGCAATAGCAATATTTTCGAAAAAAAAAATATATAGAGAATTTTTGTACAATTATATCATGAATATGCATAGTCCAGTTAAAAATGGGCGGCAAAATGGGATATTCGAATAATATCAAAATGTTGTTCTTCATCGATTTCTATACCCTTCACCATGCGCACGAACGAAGTGAAGGGTATAGAACAATTCCATATGAAAGCGATCACCTTTTGGACGACCCCTCTCCGATTTTAAAATAAATAGTCTCAATCGATTGCCCAGCAAAAAATAATGTACCTACATATTTTTTTTTTTTTTATAGTGACTGGTTTAGTGGCGGTGTACACCACTGTCATGTGACAAAATTGAAGAATTCTTCATAACGGACCTCATTGAAAGTTGTTGGAGCTCGTTGGAAAGGTATTGAATCAGGCTTTAATTGAAAAATAAAATTTTCCTAATTTTTCTCAGAAATTTACCTTTTTTCTCATGAAAATTAAATTTTCCCATGAAAATTAAATTTTCCGATTTTCCACAGAAGCTCCTAAATTTTCCGGCTAATTTTATTTTTTTTGGATTCCTCATAATTTTTGCTTTAAGAATCAGCAATAAAAAAAATGGGCCCCGACTCCTTGTTTGGACAGGAGAAGAGCATTTAAGAGACCACCTTGTTCTCATTGTTTTTATAATTGAATTATTTTTAATTATTTAACATTATTTTATTTTATTATTAAAAATACATTTTAAATATTATTTTACAGTTAAAAATACATTTATGAAGAAAAAATCAATTTTTTTTTAAGAGCCCCAAGTTGAGTGTGTAGTGAATATGGTCTGCCTGCCTTCACAAGATCGCACAGTGGTTCCTTTTTGGTTTTTTTTGAAATTAATTCTGTAACTTTTGAACGGATAATGGTATCTTGATGAAATTTAAAATAGTTAAAGCTGAGGTGTTTTCGAGATTGGAAATATTCGGCTCCCTAGGGAGTGTGGGGGCCACTGCGTGTCCCTCCAAAGTTGGTCACCTCGGGTGTTTCAAAATTCCAAATACTTGAGGAATGTGCATTTATGTACCGATTTAAAAGATTTTTTGCATTTGGATAGTGCGTCGAAAAACCTTCAAAAAACATGCTTACATGTACATGTTATCTCATTTAGGTCAAGAGATATTTGAGAAAATAAAAAAAAGAAGCCGAATATTTCCAAATCATCTCGAAAACACCTCAGCTTTAACTATTTTAAATTTCATCAAGATACCATTATCCGTTCAAAAGTTACAGAATTAATTCCAAAAAAAACCAAAAAGGAACCACTGTGCGATCTTGTCAAGGCAGGCAGACCATATTCACTACACACTCAACTTGGGGCTCTTAAAAAAAAATTGATTTTTTCTTCATAAATGTATTTTTAACTGTAAAATAATTTTTAAAATGTATTTTTAATAATAAAATAAAATAATGTTAAATAATTAAAAATAATTCAATTATAAAAAATATAAAAACAATGAGAACAAGGTGGTCTCTTAAATGCTCTTCTCCTGTCCAAACAAGGAGTCGGGGCCCATTTTTTTATTGCTGATTCTTAAAGCAAAAATTATGAGGAATCCAAAAAAAATAAAATTAGCCGGAAAATTTAGGAGCTTCTGTGGAAAATCGGAAAATTTAATTTTCATGGGAAAATTTAATTTTCATGGGAAAAAAGGTAAATTTCTGAGGAAAATTAGGAAAATTTTATTTTTCAATTAAAGCCTGATTCAATACCTTTCCAACGAGCTATCACTCGTTGCGATCGCTTTAGTAGTTTTTTTTAAAACAACTTTCAATGAGGTCCCTTATGAAGAATTCTTCAATTTTGTCACATGACAGTGGTGTACACCGCCACTAAACCAGTCACTATAAAAAAAAAAAAAATATGTAGGTACATATATTATTTTTTGCTGGGCAATCGATTAAGACTATTTATTTTAAAATCGGAGAGGGGTCGTCCAAAAATTTGCCAATTTTGATCGTTTTCATATGGAATTGCTCTATATTAATTTTGTTCTTCCATGTATAATGCCCATATGGTAGATATGACAATATATATATATATTAGGGTGGGGCGATTTGAACATCTTAATGGGCGCTTCGCGTTTCTGATTCTTGGGATTGTACTGAGCAAAAAAGTCCACTAGACCATATGTCTACGGTGAAAATCGAGCCTCCCCATTTTGACTTGAAGTTTTTTCTCAAACCTTATTTTTTTGAAAAATTTGCAAATGTTCTTCAGCTCATATTTCGTAAACTATTTAAAATTTTGACTTATTTTCAAAAGTAAAGTTATAGCTATTATCTCGGGCTACAATTTCTATGAACATATTATTTAGAAAAAACTTCGTTTGCATGGTGAAATAGTCGAAAATGTGGAAAATTCACCACTTTTTGTCACGTTTTTTTTAGATATTTTGGCCTATAATAGCCAAACCATTGAGACTTTTGATCCAATACTAACACAAAAATGGTAGCCAAGACAATAGTTAAGAACTCTCTAGTACATCGCAAAAGCATTGGAACACTCCTTCTAGTAGTTTTGGCCCTGTGAAAGTGCATATTTTTCATGAAAATATTGATAAATTACCATTTTCAGTTGTTCATAGGGCAAAATCATAAAAATGTTCTATTTCTTAAATAAAAAAAATGTTTTTTAATAGCACTGCACAGTTTATACACGAAACAATTATTTATAAATCTTAGATTTGCGGCAAATATTTAAAAATGCGTATTTAATTTTATGTGTATTTGATGCTGTGATCGTTTACAATAAACTAACATAAATGCATCAAATGAACTGAAACCAATAGAAGACTAAAAAATAAGAAATAAGATAAATAGAATAAAATAATAAAATAGAATAAAAATAAGAAATAGAACATTTTTATGATTTTGCCCTATGAACAACTGAAAATGGTAATTTATCAATATTTTCACGAAAAATATGCACTTTCACAAGACCAAAACTACTAGAAGGAGTGTTCCAATGCTTTTGCGATGTACTAGAGAGTTCTTAACTATTGTCTTGGCTACCATTTTTGTGTTAGTATTGGATCAAAAATCTCAATGGTTTGGCTATTATAGGCCAAAATATCTAAAAAAAAACGTGACAAAAAGTGGTGAATTTTCCACATTTTTGACTATTTCACCATGCAAACGAAGTTTTTTCTAAATAATATGTTCAGAGAAATTGTAGCCCGAGATAATAGCTATAACTTTACTTTTGAAAATAAGTCAAAATTTTAAATAGTTTACGAAATATGAGCCGAAGAACATTTGCAAATTTTTAAAAAAAATAAGGTTTGAGAAAAAACTTCAAGTCAAATTGGGGAGGCTCGATTTTCACCGTAGACATATGGTCTAGTGGACTTTTTTGCTCAGTACAATCCCAAGAATCAGAAACGCGAAGCGCCCATTAAGATTTTTTTCCTTCCATACTAATCGCCCCACCCTAATATATATATATATATATCTGTGGTGAAAAGGAAAAAGTGCTTAAGTCGACTTAAGCAAAAATTGTATTAGTTTTCTAACCATAGCTTCTTAATTTAAATAATTTCTGAATTGGAATGTACATCAGTGTGTTTCCTTATAAGCAATTATTTGATGGATATCTTTCACTTATACCAGAAACTTGAAAAGTGCTCTCCTTCAAAATCAGACTTAAGCAGTTTTTTCTTTTCACCACAGATATTACGGTGGCAGCGAAAATTCAATTTGGGATTTTTGGTAATGCCGACCCGAATATTTTATTGTCATTGGTTGTAAAACGGCTAAGGTCAAAAATTGAGCAAAATCGGAGAACTTCAAGCCGTGCCCCAAAGAGGTCAGAGGTCAAATCTAAAGGGTCCGCCAAATAGCTTTTTTTGAAAGTGCTATAAAAAAACTACTGAATATTTTCTCAAATTTCTTTTTTTATTTGAAAGTACAATCCTTCCGGCTAATAATTGAAAATAATTTTATTCAAATGGCTGCCTCGGCTGGCCATGCATTAGCCTACACGACCGGTCTAATTTTTAAGCACATTATCGATTGTGTGCAGCTGTATTTCACCAATGGCTTCCCGAATATTGTCCTTTAAAGCGTCAATTGTCGGCGTAACACTTATCTTTGAGGGCACCCCACAAATAATAGTCCAACGGTGTCAAATCGCAGCTGCGACAATTTTGCTTGTTTACATTCCCGCCAAGATCAAAATGAGCTTCATCTGAAAATATGATTTTTTTTTTGCAAAATCGGCATTTTCTGTAAGTCGATCGCAGGCCCACTTAGCGAAGCGACTTCAAGCGTATACACAACCATATTCATTCAGCGGAAGGATAAAACTAATTATCTGTCAAATCAGACATGAACTAAGTGTTACCATTCACGAAATAAGCACTAGTTGAAAAAAAAACGTTAGATGGCGGACCCGTTATATATATGAAAATAAGTTTGTCTTTGTTTGTGTGCATTTTTTACTACTGTATAGATTCGAAAACGGCTTGACCGATGTTTTTGAAATTTTCACATAATGTAGCTGTGTGTTGAAACTGGGGTACTTGCATTTTTGATATATTCAGTGGGCGTGGCCCCGCCCATTGAACCCTACTTATGAAACTGCAATATCTGCAGTACTATATGAAAAACTTCGATTATATTTATTTGAATTACGTCTCGCTGGGAAATGGGAGGTGACACACCATTTTTCCAAAAGTCGTTATGTCGGTCATATTATTGAACCGATTGTAATAAAAATTTTATAATCTACAAGATGTGCCAAAAGAAGTCATCCGATATTGTTTGGCTCTCATTTTTATTGGTTATGTTTATTTGAATCTTTAGCATTTTATTGGTTAAGTCGAGAAAATTATATCTGCAAAATGGGCGTCGTCACTACTGGGTGACATACACCGTCGTTTTATGGCATTTTTCATCACTTCGGCGTGAACTACGGGCGACAGATTCTCGCACTCGTGTCGAATGTTGTCCTTAAGGGCTTCCAGGGTCTCGGGCTTGTTCACGTAAACACTTGACTTCATAAAACCCCACAAAAAAAGTCTTGAACGGTCAAAAACAAGAGCATCTTCCAATAGGATGACTTCTTCTGGCCCACCTAGTAGTAAGAACCTGACCTTTGACCTTTTTTGGGCACTGCAAAAAGTTGTCCGATCTTACTCAAAATTCCGTCATTTTTTTTTACATCAAGCGGCACTATATTCCTTTAAGGTATTTTTAAATTTCAGCAAAAAAAAAATCGTCTATACATTTTGCTGCCGCCCTAATATAAGAGTGGTTCAATTTGAATGGAGTAAAAAAAATGCACCAAGCGGTTATCATAATCGTAATCTGCGATGAGTTCTAAGTAAATTTGACCAAGAAACCATGGGTTAAAAATCAAAATCGAGCCCTCGGTTTTTACTTATAACTTTTCGCATTACATAATAGCTAACTACTTCCGGTCTTAGACCAAGTATTCCCCGGGCAATGACTTCAAAGCAACCGCTTAGAAGTTAGCTAAAGTTAGAAGGCATTACAACCATGTATCCTGAATGGTCAAAGAGACGTCTCAGGAAAGTAGGCTTGAACCGCTGAAGCATGGTTGCATCGTGGGATTGGACGTGCAGATAGCAGCCGTATTACCAATCTAGGGGACGAGGGTTAGCAACCCACATCTTCCGAAAACTAAATTGCGAAAATCCATAGCGTCTGTTCCATATTGGGCGGCTTCCTGGTCAGCGTTTGCCTCAGAATGAGCGGCTGAAATGTTTCCTGGCAGTAGGAATAAAATGCAGAACCTGGTGGGCTGGGCTTGCCACCCGCCACCAGTATAATGGCAGTGAATAAAATGAGAAATAAGAGAAAAAGAAACCCCCAAAATGTTGACGACCACCGCAAACGTTTTAAGGACCATGATTTGAGAATATGCACTTGGAATGTTAGAACTCTTTACCGACCAGGTGCCTCTATTCAACTGGCGGATGTCCTCGAAGAGTATAAGGCTGACATTACTGCTATACAGGAAATTCGGTGGACTGGATATGGATGCTCGCGGATGAGGATGTGTGACGTGTACTACAGCTGCCACGCGGAAAAGCATGAGTTTGGTTGTGGATTTGTGGTCGGCAAGAGACTACGACACCTGGTCTCTAGGTTTACTCCTGTCAGTGAACGAATCGCCACCATAAGACTAAAGGCAAAATTTTTCTACATCACGCTGATATGTGCTCATGCTCCGACGGAGGAGAAAAGTGACGAGGTCAAAGACGAATTCTACGCCCAACTTGAAGAAACATATGACCGTAGCCCGGGCCATGATGTTAAAATCGTGCTGGGAGATTTTAATGCCAAAATAGGCCGGGAGAATGTCTTTAGCCCAACAGTCGGAAAATTTAGTCTGCATACTGACACATCGCCAAACGGAATCAGACTGATTGATTTCTCTGCAGCAAGGAACATGGTAATTAGCAGCACACGATTTGACCACAAAAACATTCACAAAGCAACGTGGATATCTCCCGATCAAGTAACGAGAAACCAAATTGATCACGTGGTAATCGATGGAAGGCACGCGTCAAGTGTCTTAGACGTACGAGTGATCAGAGGTGCGAACATCAACTCGGATCACCACCTCACTGCAGTGAAGGTGCGTACTAGGCTAAGCAGAGCGAAAACCCTGCGTAACCAGGCACAGAAAAAGCTGGACATCGCTAAACTGCAGACCGCGGAGATAGCCAACGCCTATTCTGACCAACTCACTCAACTACTTCTTGATGCTCCAACTCCCGAAAATACTAGCGCGCAATGGCAACATATTGCCCACTCGATGGAAAGGACTGCGCGGTCCGTACTAGGGTATGTGAAGCCCTTTAACGATAATGCCTGGTACGATGACCAATGTCGCGATGCCACCCGGGAACAAGATGCTGCATACAGGGCCAAACTGCAGCCAATGGCAACGCGAGCTGTTCATGAAAAGTATAGGGAGAAGAGGCGGGAGGCGACTCGACTCTTCAGACGAAAAAAACGAGAGCTTAAGGAGCGGAATAATGTGTGTATTGAAGATTACAGGAACAGAGGTGAAGCCCGAAAATTCTATCAGAAGATAAAAGGAAAGGTACATGGAACAGGTCCTCCCTCCTGTAAAGACAAGGATGGTCATCTCGTTACTGACTCCGAGAGCGTACTGAGAATATATAAAGATCACTTCTGCAGCCTATTGATGTGTGAAAACTCGGCTGATGAAGACTGTGCACCAATCCGAGATGATAACATCGAGTGTCCACCTCCGAGCCAAGCTGAGATAACAACTGCCATATCCCGCCTAAAGAACAACAAGGCCGCTGGGGCTGATGGTCTTCCAGCTGAGTTGTTTAAGGCGGGTGGAGATGAGCTTGTTTTAAGCATGCAACAGCTCATTGAGAACATTTGGCTTCAGGAGAGCATGCCAGAGGATTGGAATCTCAGTGTGCTATGTCCAATCTACAAAAAAGGTGACCGTAGTGAGTGTAAAAACTATCGTGGAATTAGCCTCTTACCGATTGCGTATAAGGTCCTGTCTAGCATACTGTGTGAACGTCTAAAGCCAATTGTGGAAAACCTGATTGGACCTTATCAGTGCGGCTTTAGACCAGGCAAATCCACGACGGATCAGATATTTACACTACGGCAGATTCTTGAGAAAACCCATGAGAAGCAAATCGACACTTACCACCTCTTTGTCGATTACAAAGCTGCCTTCGATAGTCCCATCAGGCATCGACTATACGAAGCCATGTCTGAGTTCGGTATTCCTGCGAAGATAATTCGTCTCTGCCGGTGTACCCTTACGAATACCAAATCCTCTGTTCGGATTGGCAAGGATCTATCTGCACCATTCGATACGACGAGAGGTCTTAGACAGGGTGACGGTTTGTCATGTATGCTGTTCAACATAGTGATGGAGAAGGTGTTAAGGAAAGCAGCGGTTAACATGTCTGGCACCATATTTAATAAGAGCCACATGCTGCTCGCATATGCCGATGATATCGACATTATCGGTCGAACGATGCGAGAGGTAACAGCTGTTTTCACATCAGTTGAAAGGGAGTCAGCGAAAATGGGTTTGGCAGTGAATGAGGACAAGACGAAGTTAATGGTATCATCGAACAAAGTGTCCACCCGTTGGGGACGCAGCGTGAACGTTGAAAACTATTGCTTTGAGGTAGTGGATGAATTTATCTACCTTGGATCCGCCATGAACAAGAACAACAGTGTCAGCCTCGAAATAAAACGGAGAATAGTGCTTGCTAACAGGTGTTTTTTTGGACTACGCGAGCACTTTATAAACACCACCCTATCTCGAACTACCAAAGTCCAGCTGTATCAGGTACTAATTTTACCGGTCCTGTTGTACGCCTCCGAATCTTGGGTGCTTACACAGGCAGATGCAGCTCATCTGGCGGTGTTTGAGAGAAAAATACTCCGCAAAATATATGGACCCATTTGCGTAAACGGCGAGTTTAGGATTCGAATGAACCATGAGCTGTACGAGTTATACCACGACATTGATGTCGTCAAGCGGATCAAAGTGCAACGATTACGCTGGCTAGGTCATGTCGTGAGAATGGATGAGGAAACTCCAGCGCGAAAGGTATTCTATCAAGACCTCGAAGGACGGCGCAAAAGAGGGAGACCGCGACTACGTTGGAAGGACCAGGTGGAGGAATCACTGACGCTGCTTGGTAGGACTGACTGGAGACGGTGCGCACAAGATCGAAGCGAATGGAAATCTTTAATCATTTCGGCCTCTGACTTAGGCACTAAGATATAAATATATATATGTGTCAAGTTGTTTTCAATGGCTAATAACAATAAAAAAAAAATTTTCGCATTACTCTACAATAACATGTTAAGGGGCCTGAGTGCATTTAACCACGAAAAAGCTCAATCAATTAATCTGCATAGGAAGGCTTAACTAAATCTGGCTTGATTTTTATAACTTCTAATAACAGCATTATTGCAAAACGTATTAAAAAAACTTGCAAACCTCAGATCTTACTCTTATTAAACAAGTACAGGTAGTTGAAGTCACTTTAAATTGATTGATAACACAAGGGAACAGGGTATTTGTTGTTTAAGAACTGAAATCTGCACTCGGTTTTTTCGTATCAGCTCGACTTTTCGCGATATACCGTTATGTCCATAACTAAGGCACTTTCACTACAAATATTTAAATAACTTGAAAACGGTTCACCATATTCAATTAAAAAAAAAAACTTAAACTCGTCAACAAAATTATCTTTAATCCGCGCCTACATTGTTTTAAATTTGGCCTAGTAGTTTCAGAGATATCGTTGTAGTTTAAAAAAAAAACAAAAAATTTACAAAAAAAAGAAAATTTTTGTTTTTTAAAAATTCATAAAAAAAATTAATGCAACACAAATCACAGTGTTTGTCTTAAAACATTTAGTTTAATATAGTGTGAATCAAATGAGCTTTATTTCATTAAAATCTCTGCACAACTTTTGATTTTGTCAGCAATTTACTGAGATAACTAAATTTACAAAAATCACGATTTCCATACAGAAATAACATTTATTAATACGTTTGTGAAAGTGTAACTCGAGCAAACTTTAACGGATCGTTATGAAAATTTATCACTATTAATATTTTTCGAAACGAACTTATGGGATTGTAAATGGGCGGAATAGCCCCAACCCTTCTGGTACCTCCCATACAAAATTACCTATTTTTGGATAATTAATATATCTTCGATAGCTGCCAAACAGACTACCGGAGGATATTGAAATTTGGTCAGTTTATTTATCATGCAAAAGTAGACGAACTCACCCCAATAGTCTTACATACATATCTTTTTTGTAAGTACACTGAATTCAGTCAAACTATGCGTAAGTTTTACGGTTATGAAAATATGGAATGAATTTGCACTATATCGGATCACCCCTTCTGGTACCTCCCATACAAAATGGCCTATTTTTGGACAATTAATATTTTTCCCTGAACTTCCAATTTGACAACTGCCGATTAATTAAATTTGGTCAGTTAATTAATATTGTAATAGGAGGCAAAACTATAAATTAAACTATAAATAAATTTGCAAATTTGTCATGATTTTTAAAAATACAAAATTTTAATTTTTTTGGGTAGAAACAAAAAATTCCGAAAAATCTGTTATCACCGAACTTAGCATAACTCATTCAATTTTCAATCGATTATTATGTACATACATGTTTTAGAAAGCTATTTTAATATGATATTCAATAAAGCTAATAAAAATAACAACTTGCGCCCAACCGATTAACTTTCAGCGTGAAGAAAATTAAAATGTGTAATTTTTTTTGTAATTTTTTTTATTTTTTTGAATAAAACAGCCGTTACTCAAGTCATTTTTTTTGTAATATTAAAAAATTTGATTTTTTTCAAAGGTAACAACGATATCTTTAAAAAAAAAGAAAAAATTTTAAAATCCGGCTTATGAAAAAAAAATTATGATTTTTTGAACAATAATTTTTTGGAAAAAAGTCAAAAATATGATTAGTGCCTGTAACTTAAAAATTCGAGCTGATGGAGAAAAATGGAGATTAGATTTGAAATCAGCGACCTCAAATTAGTAAAAAACAGCTATAGAATTCCAAACAACACTCAAAAAGTTCAATTTTGTTCCCTTGTGTAATTTACCGGATTTTGATATTAATTTAATAGTAAAAAAATTAAATCAAATTACAATAAAAAACCAGGCTCGATAGTATAAACAAAGTGTTTGTAAAGAAAAGTTGACTTTTTTTTTTAATTGTTCCTTAAATTATAATACTGAAATAGAAATATATCATAAAATTATATTAAATTTTTTATAGCATATTAATTTATTTTTAGGGCATATTTTAAGCGCAAAAAACACGGTTATTAGAACATATTTCTGGTTCCCCGGGTTCTGGGGCGGACTAAGGCCTAGGCATCCTAGGCACGTGTCAAGGGCCTGTAATTTTAAGGGCCCTAAAAGTAGGTTTGAAATTTTGTATACAAATGTTGGTTAAGTGTTTTCTAATGAGAGGTGTTATTGTGGATGGCCCGTTATTTCGGTAGCTGTCACCGTCGTCGTTCTTTGGAATTGGGCATTTCACAAACGTCATTACACTGTATTTTACATAAAGACTTGGGTCTTAAGGCTTATAAAGTTCAGGTAACATAAGAACTCAAGCCGACCGATCATCAACAACGTCGTGCCTTTGCTGATTGGGTCCTTGAAATGCATGAAAATGATCCGGAATTCCATCGAAAAATAATTTTGGCTTCGGAAATCCAAGAGTTTTTGTTAAGAAGCCTCTCCATCCCCAACGTGTGACTGTTTGGTGCGGTTTATGGTCCGGCGGGGTCATTGGACCTTACTTTTTCGAAAATGGATTGCGCTATCAAAAGATGATTAATAATTTTTTATGGTCGGAGTTGGATGGTTTGATCTGGACAACGTTTACTTTCAACAAGACGGCGCTACGTGCCACACAAGCAACGAAACCATTGATTTTTTACGGGAAAAGTTTTCGGACCGTGTTATCTCTCAAAGAAGTGATCACAATTAGCCACCGAGATCTTGTGATTTAATACCTTGCGACTTCTTCCTTTGGGGCCACGTGAAAGATAAGGTCTACTCCAATAGTCCAGCGTAGATTCAAAACCTCAAAGGTAAAATTTGTGATTCTATCAAGGACATAGGGCATGCTCGTGGTGGCCATTTAGCTGATGTTGTTTTTCATTATTAATGGCATACCTTCCTCTTTGTTATAAAATTAACATCCGATCACTTATATTAAAAAATTTAATTTTTCTTTGAATACCAAAATAAGATCTCTTATTGGAAACCCCTTTATAATTGTACCAAAATAAAAAGAGTTTATATCGAAGGAATCAAGGTAATCAAATTTGGTAAAATATTAGTCGAAAAAGTACAGTTTTAAAAATCTGTTGGCACAATTTGAACTACCAAACGCAAAGAATATATGTGTCATATCTGAAAAAAGGCCCTAAATTACAAGGTTGCCTAGGTCACGCTTTAGCCTTAGTCCGGCACTGCCCGGGTTATTAACCTTATAATATGTTATGTATCTATAGCTATGGTTTTGCTGGCAATACAATCGCAAGTTTTAGGGGAAAAAATTTTCAGAATTTTGTCGGTCTGACTCCCCAAAAATTTAGTTTTACCACGATTGGAGTATGTTAACCCGTGCCGATTTGGTTTTAAAGTTTTCATGCTCTTATAGCCACGTTTGGGAGGCATAACTCCAGAACGACTAGTTCAATTTTAAAAATTAAGAATTAAATTTTAGATTCAATTTTTTAAATTTTAATATTTTTGGACAAATTTTCAATTTTTTCCATAAATTTATTTATAACTGCGAAACTGTTGGTAATGCAGAGATATACTACATAAATAGAATAAAGAAATTTTAATTTTTAAACTTCGGATTTTTATTTCAGAAAGATTGGACTAGTCGTTCTGGAGTTATGCCTTCTAAACGTGGGGCTTTAACACTTTAAGCCCAAAGCGGAACGGGTTAACATACACCAATCATGCTTAAACTTTGCCTATTCCAAAATCGACAAACACTTATAATTTTTGGGGGTGTAGACAGACAAAAATTTAACATCGATTTTTACGTTCACCCTAATATACAGTATATGCGTTTGTGCTAAACTATAAGTCGCAGTAGTGCTATTATTTTATTACACACCTGTTTATTAAAATTTGTTTGCAGTGTTGGCAAATATTTGTAAAATTTCAAACAAAATATTTACTTTGTTTTTATTAACAGGAAACTCCCACACACATAAGATAAAGGTGAAGTTTTGTCACACAGAAAATATAGTGTTTTTTCCTACGTTGTACACGTTTATATGACAAAATCAAGATAATCAATTGATGATTTACAAATTACAGCGTTAAGACGACAAAAGTCGATTGCAATAATAATAATATTCGAACTTATCAGCTAGACATACTTAATACCAGTTGTTCAGGGATTTTACCTATTGATGACCTGATCGCCCTCACATGAAAGCGAACTGCGTTGGAGCTATATTTTATACATAAATATAAATAAAAGTCCAAGTTATGTATACGATCTAATTAAAGTTTAAGAAAAAAACACTATCCTATTTTTAAAGATCGCATATGATCTGCTTCAGATTTCAATTTAACGCAATTAAACTGATTAAACTATAGCAACTAAGCCTATATACTCAGACAAATCATAAAAATTATATGCTATGACTATATTATATTATATTTGATCCCTACGGCTCCAGGTTGGAGCAAAGGGCCGCTATGACTACGCATATACATTATTGTTATAACTCAAATCAGCTGATAATGTTGTAAATGTCAAATGAAAGCGACAATTGAATAAACAGCACTAAAAGAAACCAAAACAACACTATTTATATTGCTTTTGAAATCGACTTACCAACAATTAAAAATTGATTTAAAATACAATGAATATATCAGCCAAATTTATGCACCCACTCATACTTACCACGTTTCGAGATCGCCAATTAATTCATAATCAAAAGAACTAAAATATTTGCATCACAACATGAAGAACTAGAAATAGCGAAGGCAAGACTAAACAAATTTGTTTAGACATAACCTTACATTAAGATTGCTTTTTATTATGGTTATTGCTTAAACACAGCCGAAAATAACAACAAAAACAAATTGCAAATATCACTTAGCGTTTTATTCAACAAACTTATAAATATTTATAAAATTGTATTTGTTAAATTTGCACTTAAATAGATAGTAAGAAATACAAAATTCTTGATTTTTTTTGGGTGATTAGAAATCATTCACATTCAATATTCTCTCAATTTTCTTTGACTAATGCTTATGTTTATTATTTGTTGTTGTTTTTATCGTTATAATCGTGACGACACAACGAATTAGTTAAAAGTTCGCGAATTAACTGAAATGACACTCGAAAATTATTCTTTATTGTTTTTATTATCATAGTCGAAGAGAGTAATAGAGGAAACGAGTAATAAACCCTTGACATAAGTGGAGTAGAAGAAACATATGGAGTTTGCTAATACACTGTATCGATAATGAAAATATTTTGGAAGTAATGTATTATTTGGAAGTGTATTTTGGATTGGGTATTTGGTATTTTCAGATTTAGAATTTATTACAAGTGTTTACAATCTAGTGATAAATTAATACGTTACTATATTTTTTGATGTATTATGTACCCACGACAACATAAACTGTCGAAATTTTTTGCTGTAGTAGTTTTTTTCATTACTTTAAATTTCGAGTTCGTTAGCAAGTACTCATTTTATTCACAATAGATCAGACTTCAAGAAAAAATGTTTTTTTGCAGTTTTGGCTCAAAAACATAATTTTACTGAACAACTTTGTAGATAACTCCAAAACTATAAAAATTGTAAAAAAATAACATTATAAAATCATTTCTTAAAATGGAAATGTTTACTTAACAATATAAAGGATAATTTCGAATATTTTTGTAATCGAAAGGCCATAATGCATTACGTCGTTGTGCCAACCAAATGTTACTGAACTTTTTTAAAGCAGGTGGTCCATCTACCCTTAAAACCCTATCGCGATATCTTTTTTTTTTTTTTTTTTTTTTATTGTTATTATCTTGAGTGGTTTGGAAGTTATTAATATCAATTATGTGTCAAATATGAGAGAAATGTTCCAAAATAAAAAAAAATTTTCGGCTTTCCTAAAAAGTAATTGAAAAATACGATTATAACCAGTGCAACCGGAAATATGCAAATGCATGTTTTTTTAGAACGAGATATTAACGAATTGATAAAGTATTTATATGTTTCATACTTTCACAAGTGTTTTGATACCTATTTGTTATAGCATATGTTTGCATATTTTACCTATTAAGTCATATTTTAGCATATTTTAGTTTTGGGAGCAAAATTTTAAAAAACTATTCTTTTTTTAGGCATATTTCATAGTTTTTAGAGCATGGTTTTAAAAATATGACAATTTTTTTTGCATATTTTATATCTTTCGTTTCTAAAATTAATTGTTCGTTCCTTAAAGCTTAGTAATACTTAGAAAATTAGGTTAAAATATTTTTTTTTTCATGTTTAATGAATTCGATCAATTTTTTTTGTCAATTGTTCATTAAATAACAATACTAAAATAGAAATATATCGTATAATGAAACATAGGTAGGTATGAAATGCAATTCTAAGCTAATTTTTATTTTATTTTACTAACTTAATTGTGTATGGAAATTTTCTTAATTGTGTATGGTTTTGTTTTAAATTTTATTTGTTTTTCTTTCTATTTTAAGCTGTTTTTTCCGCATTAAACAAAAATATTTAAATAAAAAAAATTTTGTCAGCATATAGCTTATTTAATGACTTAAAGAGCATATTTTGCTATATTTATGCCATAAAACACGATTTTAGTGCATATTTCCTGTTGCCCTGATTATAAAAATATAATGGGAATACTGTTGTCTATTTTTTTTTAATTTTGTTGTTGTTAACGAATCGTGGTTAAAGTTAGTGGGGAAGGGGAAAAAATCCATAACAAGCCCCAGAACTTAACCCGAGTAGCCTTTAGGAGGGTTAAATGCAGGACCGACCCCCAGTCATTTTTTCTTCCTTACATTTTTCCCAAACATACTTACTACCCACCTTCACCACCTAAGGGGGTTCCCATACAGAATTTTTTTTTTACAAAATTTGCTTCCCCCGCTATAACTGCCCGTAAGAGGCCCTTAGAGGTGTCAAATTTATGACCGTTCCCCAATATTTTTGTAACCCCAACAATTTCTAAGATCATATCTATCCTCTAGTTTCAACCCTTAAGGTGGTTCCTATACATTTTTTTTTTATTTTTTTATAATTTTTATTTATGAAATCAGCTTCTGCCGCTCCCATTGTGCCTGCTAGTGGGTTAGAATGTATGACCGACCCCAAATTTTTCCTCCTTACATATTTTCCGATTATACCTACCCCTTTCTTGCCTTTCTTGCCACCCTTGGGGTAAGGTGAGCCTAGATGAGTCAAATATATTACCTTATACGAAGCGAGAAAGTTTTAGTTTGGTAAACCGACTTACATATACCCTTACACTCAGTAAAAACATAGGATTTGCTTAACAAAATACAGAATTTGGGCACTATCGCATTAGGTGTATTGATATTATTACATGATTTCTAAAGTGGTCGGAATGGTAAATTTGAATGGCAGGTACTAGAAGGGGCGTGGCAGGAATTCCAATTTGTTCCCCAAAACTTTATCCTGTTATAGCTTAACAGAATACTGAATTTAGGCAAGATCGCGTGGTCTCTAAAGTGGGAGGTCCCCTTTGAGAATCTCGTACTTTTATTGTACCAAAAAGTACAATTTATTGTAAGAAAAAGTAAAATTTGTTGTACCAAAAATCACAATTTGTTGTTACAAAAAGTACTTTTATTGTACCAAAAAGTAAAATTTATTGTATCATATAGTACAATTTTTAAAACTAAAAAGTAAAATTTTTGGAGTCAAAAAGTAAAATTTATGGTAACAAAAGGTACAATTTATTGTACCGAGTAGTACAATTTATTGCAACAAAAAGTACGTATATTGTAAATAATTGTACCAAAATACAAAATAACATGTATCGTACCAAATAGTAGAGTTTATTGTACCATAAAGTACAATTTCTTGTACCCTAAAGTACAATTTATTGTACCAAAAAGTATAATTTATTGTATCATAAAGTGCAATTTCTTTAACCAAAAAATTTATTTTTTTGTACCAAAAAGTACAACTTACTGTATCGAAAGGTAAAATTTATGGTACCGCAATATTACAATGTATTGTATCAAATAGTACAATTACATAAAGTACAATTTTTGGTACCAAGTAGTACAATTTATTGTAACAAAAAGTACGTATATTGTAAAAAGTACTTTAATTGTATCAAAAGATACAATGTATTATACCAAATAGTACAATTTATTGTACCAAAAAGTACAATTTATTGTTTAAAAAACCACAAATTATTGTACCATAAAGGACAATTTAATGTACCATAAAGCACAATTTATTGTACCGTAAAATACAATTTATTGTACCAAAAAGTGCAATGTATTGTACAAGTTTATTCACCAAATAGTAAAATTTATTTTACAAAAAAGAAAAATTTTTGGTATTGTATAGTTATGATAATCAAGTAGTATATTATAATTTTTTATAACTTAAAGTACAATTTATTTTATTAAAAAGTACAATTCATTGCAAAACAAAGTGCAATTTATTGTAAAATTTTTTGAACCGAATAGTATAGTTTATTGTACCGTAAAGCACAATTTATTGCACCAAATAGTACAATTCAATGTACTATTTTCGGTTAAAAAAAAAAAAAAAATACAAACAATGCACGTATTGTTTCTCTTCGCATTAAGGTATAACTGTGTTTTTGGTCGCGAATGTCTTCCAAGCATTGCTCACTGCAGTAAGTCATTTGTTGTCTAAGTAATGCAAATGCATTTGGGCAGGGCTCTACTAGATAGGGTCACTCGATAAAGGGTAAAAAAAGTTGACTCTGACGTGAATATTACTTTTAGATTTTTTAAGAGCAAATGGATACGGTAATGGCCTCCCCACCTATAAGGACAGTGATGAAAATCTGGTCACGGATTCGCAGTGTGCTGCACATATGGAGAGAACACTTCCAGCAAGTGCTGGTTCCAGAAGGCAGCGCACGTGAAGTTATCACGCCAATTGTCGACGACGGCTTAGATTGCCCACTACCAAGTCAAGACGAGGTAAGAAGAGCAATATCGCGGCTGAAAAACAACAAAGCAGCCGGTGCCGACGGTCTGCCCGCAGAGCTCTTCAAGTCCGGTGGCGAGGAGCTGATAACGAGCATGCACCAGCTCCTGCGTACGGTTTGGCTTAAAGAGTGCATGCCCGACGATTGGAATGTAAGCGTATTATGTCCTGTGCTGAAAAAAGGTGATTCAAGTGTGTGCTCCAACTACCGCGGGATCAGCCTTTTACCCATCGCATATAAGGTCCTGTCGAGTGTGCTATGTGAAAGACTAAAGCCAGTGTTATCCAACCTGATCGGGCCTTATCAGTGTGGCTTTAGACCTAGAAAATCAACAACTGACCAGATTTTCACACTTCGGCAAATCCTGGAAAAGACCCAAGAGAAACAGATCGACACGTACCATCTTTTTGTCTATTATAAAGCTGCCTTCGACAGCCCGATACGACAGAAATTACTTGAAGCCATGGCCGAGTTTGGTATACCAGCGAAGCTGATACGTCTTTGCGCTGACTGACACGAAGTCTTTAGTGAAGATTGGCAAGGACCTTACGGAGCCATTCTATACCAGACGAGGCCTAAAACAAGGAGACGGCCTATAGTACGATCTCTTCAACATTGTGATGGAGATTATAATGAGAAAAGCTGCAGTAAACACGAGTGGCACTATATTCAACAAAAGCCACATGCTACTCGCGTACGCTGATGACGTAGACATCATCGGTCGAAAACTGCGAGATGTGACTGCAGCCTTCTCAGGTAGGAAGGAATCAGCGAAAATGGGGCTAACGGTCAACGAGGACAAAACGAAGTTATTAGTTTTAACGAACAAAGAATCTACTCGTTTGGGAACTTGCGTGAACGTTGACAACTATAATTTCGAGGTGGTAGATAATTTTGTCTACCTAGGCTCCGCCATCAACAACGCAAATAATGTAAGCCTAGAAATCCGGAGAAGAATCCTGCTTGCAAATAAATGCTACTACGAACTAAGCAAGCGATTCAATGACAGAGCCCTCTCTTGACGAACAAAACTCCAGCTATACCAGATACTGGTTCTACCTGTCTTAATGAATGGCTCAGAATCCTGGGTTATGACACAAGCGGATTAATCGGTTCTGGTGGTATTCCAGAGAAAAATACTCCGTAAAATATTGTATATGGGCCCATCATAGTTAACGGAGAGTATCGGCGTCTCATGAATCATGAGCTGTACGAGCTGTACACTGACATTGACGTGGTCAAACGCATTAAGGTGCAACAGTTGCGTTGGCTAGGTCATGTTGTACGCATGGACGAAAATGCTCCAGCTCGAAAAGTCTTCGACAATGAACTCGATGGACGGCGCAGAAGAGGGCTACCAAAACTCCGTAGGAAAGACCAGGTTACTGAGAACCTTACAGAACTTGGTGTGACTAACTGGAGAAGAAGCGCAGAAGATCGATCTACGTGTGGTATATAATCCACTGGGATTGCAAAGAAGTACCAGCTAAGTAAGTATGTACATCGTTACACTCTAATGACTGCGTCTGATATTGACCTGTATGCCAACCTCTATACATTAGGACGACCATATATATATGACCAATTACTTTTTTGTAATCAACAAATTATAGGTTATTAACTTATAAATGACGCAAAACACACTTCCCTTTCACCATTAACGTAAATTGATTGTGTAATGTTTCGTTTCTTCTCCCCCTCTGTCTCTCTCTCCCTTTTGATCCGGTCCGGAATAATTTAATGTCTCAACTATCAAAAACAATAATGACGTTACAACAGCGCAAAAAAAGGAACAGCATTCTAAAAAATGCATATTCTATATAGCTTAATGATCATGCGCTAAGGTCAATGATCGTTGTCAAGACAAACAACTACTTTAGTTTCGCTTCATGCCAGGAACATTTCCTGACTTGATCATAGGACACCAATAATAAGCCGTTGCAATACCACCACCACTGCTGTAAATAAGCTATGTTTGATGTTGCCTCTTTCGAATGTGAACTTGTAAAAACAAAACAACTTTTAATTTTATATACTACTAGAGCTTATAAAACATATATGTTTATGTATTGTATATAAACTGGTCCTTTGGCTTACCACCAACCATGATGTTAAAAACTGGACAGCACAAAAGTAAGACTATTAAAAAGAATGGAGGAAGGTAACGATTACGTGTAATCATTACAATAAATTCTGGGATTTTTCCTCTTGCATTTATTAAGTGGATACAAAAAAACATACATACTATATAATAAGTGGCGTTGTTTGCGTCATCAACAGCGTCATAGCGTCTTTGTTGATAAAGATCGAAATGATGTAAACTTTATGAACTAAGTAAATTGGATTTTATTATATAGTTAATAAGTTTTGTGGAAAAGAAAAGTTAATGGAAAAGTTATCAAATTAAATTAATTGGTTAGAAATATATAATCTTCGTCTCATAACCAAAACCAATTTTGCAACAAAAAAATCGCATATTTTTTTCAATATGCCAATTTGAGCCATAAACAGCACTTTAGCTAAATTGGTTATTTCAACTTCAAGTGTCATAAAGTTCTACTTGTAGCTTAAAAATGAATAAATGTTATAAACCTTTAAAAAAAAGTGGATAGGTCAATATTCAAGAATATTGAATATCTTGCACTTAAAAAATTGTAAAAAATTTGTTATTTTAAACTCAAGTGTTTTGAAACTTGCACTTTTAGCTTAGAAGCTAACATTATGACATATGAAATGGACACTCCATGAGCAATTGAACTTTGTTTCGTATTAACTGAGTACCCCTTCAAATGTGAGGTTGTCTTACAAGAACAATTAAGAAAACGACACAAGTTATCAAGCTCATTAACAACGAATGCAATGTCATTTCTTTACCAGTCGAGCAGTCTGTCTGTCTTGCCTGTCGGTTTGTTTACTTACTTACCTGTGGGATACTTCATCATACCTGAAACGTCAATGCACTGCTGATGATGAATTATCCCTTACGTCGCCCCTGACAGTTTCAGTCTGCTTAGCATTCACCAAATATCACTAAGTGTTAATGGTTTTATTAGAACTTTTGTTGCCTTTTTACACTGGCGTGCAAACAGAAATTGTTGAGTATGTATATGAATGCGTTAGCGTTATTTACTCTACGGTTGGACTACAGTTACGCAAAGTTAATACGTCGCCAGCCAGCATGCGCTTGCGTCAATTTGCCGAGTGGATGAGTAAATATTAGTTACATTCTAATGCAGATGAAATAGTATTCTAAGCGTCAATGTAAAGATGTGTAATATTTTAATGTATTTATTATAGATTTTAAGTAATTATTTATAGATTTTAAGTAATCGTTATAACAGATTTTGATTTACACCATCATTAACTCAAAATGTGTAACTTTGAAGTTACATATATCAAAACTACTAAAAACCAGATGTGACCTTTTTCTTAGGGGAGTAGTATACTTAATGGCTCCCGACAGAAAATAATCCGATGGGCTCATTTCACAGTCAAAATAATCGGTAATTCAAACTAAAAATTTTTAATGACCCCACTATTTAACAAAACCAAATGTTGTTTCTAAAACACCTCATTTTATATTCTAAAGTGGTCATTTAGTAATGAATACTATTCTATACTTTCAAATCTATGAAATGGCAGACGCCGGTTATTCGAATCGCGATCCTTTAAAAGGACAATCTTATCTTATCATATATTTTATTATCTTCATGAGATACTCTCATTCAACAAACATGTATAATTTCCATATAAAATATATATTAAAGTTTGATTTGTCAGTTAATGACCATATAATTTCTAAAAAAAAAACTAATAACAAAAGTTTCATTTAAATCGATCAATTGTGTAATAGAGATAGAGCCATAAGCTAAACGTTGTGAAACTCTGATTATTTCCCCGATTGCTTTAGTGTCCATTTGCTCTATTCGTACACACACACTACAAATATAGACAATTGGCGGTGGATAAGAATTAATTGTAGATTACTGTTAATAGTTTCACCTAAAAGTATGCTGTAAATATAATTATCCATTTTTCGAAGTTGAATGTGTATAATGAATGCCCTTAACACTAATTAACAAAGAAATCGTCACCGAAAATGAGAACAACAAGAAAAATAATAAAAATTGTAATTATAAATAATAATAGCAAATAGTTATAATTAATAAGACAAATATTTTTGAATATAATTCCCATTGGGGCAGGGCTTTAATTTTGAGAGGTAATATTAATTTGAAAAAAACGTAACGTAAATAACGTAATTGTCAACAAAACCTTTACAATTTTAACCAGCGAAGCATTTCTGCACCTACTAGTCAATAATAAAATCTAAAAACGAAATAATTTTTATTTTGACTTTATAAACAACTATGTATATAATTGTTAAATAACACAAGGGAACCAAATTGAACTCTTTTTGTGGTGATTGGAACTTTATACCAAATGTAGACACATTTTAAAGATAATTTCATTAACAAATTTTGGATTTCTTTCCTTATTGAATATACTGAACCGTTTTTAAATTATTCAAATATATGTAGTGGAAGTTCCTTTATTTTTGACATAAGGGTATACAGTTCTTAATCACCAAATACATTGTTCCCTTGTATTATAAATGAAAAGAATTTAAAAAATTAATATTAAATTTGCCTATTTTCTTTAAATTCTTGCTTTATGAATTTTTTAACCCCAAAAAGCGGGAGTTTCTATGGAAGGTAGAAGTAGTTTTTCTTAGATTTGGCTCATCTTAGAACTTAACTTAGAAGCTCGCATACCAAATTGCAGCTCTATAGATCGAAAGATACGGCAGTAATCACAGGGAAAGACCCCCAAAAAGAGGGGGGGGGGGGCTTGAGAGCTACGGCTGCAAAAGGGGCATGTTGTATGGGACGTTGGGGTAGTAGTTGACCGATCTTGGTCATCTTAGAACATAACTCCCGCTAAGAGGATAGAAGATGGCATACCAAATTTCAGCTCGATTGCTCTTAAGATACGGTTGTAATTGCCAGGACAGACCCCTAAAACTGAGCATTTTGTATGGGAGGTGGGAACTTCGAGAAATGTTCGAGAATACCGGTAGTCTCTTGAGGAGATAGAGAGATATTCGACGGTTCCAGGACGTGGGGACATATATGGGTAATTCCAGCCTTACGAATGTTACGGTCGTAAGATTCAATTAGCCAAAGACCATATAAAAGTTGAAAGTTTTTGTATTTTATATTATATTTTGAATAGCTCCCTACTAGCTCTACATTTTGTAAAAAAGGCGTCATATTTTAAAAACTACAATCCAAGATATTAACAAAACACATGCCTACGTTATGCTACACGAAATAGAAGTGCGTTTTAGGTTAGTTCTTGAAATTGTCTGGGTGTTGTTTACGATTTAGTATATGCAATTAATTATTTCATAAAATAGACCAATAGCGCTTTAAAACTATATTTTTGTTAGGCAAATTTGTTCCTCTGGTTTTTAACCACGAGGTAATAAAGACCTACGTTATGTTACTGACGTCGTGTGACAAAATATCCCTAAGCAGTAAAATGCTTAAAAAATGTTTGCTTAAGCCATTGTTTTATTGGCGATATTAGGGAATATTATAAAGTTTATACGCCACTAATTGTTGATCACGAATGTTATATTAGAATGCCAATAAAATAAAATCAAAATTTTGCTGCTAACTGCTAATATTTTACTATTATTGGAGCTATTTATTGTTGTAACTACAATTTTATGATAAGAGTGGGCTTGCATCATCAGTAAATATATTATTAAAATTTAAAAATGTTGACCGGCAAAAGAATACAATTTTGCAATCCGTTAAATCAACACGGAAAATAAGAAAAACTTTGGACATTTTAATTTAATAAAATTTAAGTATTCGTCTTTGCTAATACAAGTCAGAAAAAAAAATGTTTCCAACTTTTAATTTTTCGATCACGGTTGACAATTTTGTGGAATTACACATATGGTAACCAAAGGGCCGAAGTTTACGGTTTAATTGGTGTCCGCCTCATAAGGGGAAAACAGCTAATTGCGAGAAAACTGAACCTCATTGCTAAGGAGAGATGGGTGAGAGAACCCATTTGCACGGGGTCCAAACAAATTTGGCATACAATGGATTTACAGAGGTTCACCTAAGGAACATCATAGCTGTATGCTTTTATGTCACTGCCCTGCTTATGGTGACCTGAGATATGAAATGCTTGGTCATGGAACACTTATGGACAATACCTGTATATCAATAGGCGATTTACGGAACGTCTATGCCTTCGTCAGATCAACGAAATGGCTTGAGAGCGCCGTTGAATGAAGAGAATAGGAATATTTTGGAGGTAGGAGTAGTTTTGAAGCGATTTTGCTCACCTTAGAATTTGATTTCCGCTTAGAGTTTAGAAGACTGCGTACCAAATTACGTCTGCAAGGATAGACGGACGGACAGACAGACATCTTAAAATCGACTTAGACTTAGTACTCACTATTATACCCTCACTCTTAGAAATGAGGGTAAAACATACCTAGTAGGGACATAATTACTGTTACACACATTTTTTGCTATAAATTTAAAGCTAATGACTGTTTCTGGACCAAACTTTTCATATTTATTTATAAATATACTAGTGGGCCCGGCAATGCTTCGCTATTGCATATTAACTTGTAATATATTTCACATTTAGGTCTACAAAGTACTTTGAAAACGGTACTTAAGCTCGACAATAATTTGTTGAGTTTATTAACGTATGTAACTAATTTCTACTAACTCCTTAACATGGAAGTTAAATTCTTAATATCATAGGCCCTATGACGATAGTAAAAAGTTCATCATCAAAGTCATATGTATAGTTCCGACATGTAGATTAAGTTTTGCCTGTAAGTAGGGCGAAAAAACACTTCTTTCGGAACAGATCAGAATTCAATTTTTATTTTCATCTGTAGTAGCGTTAACCGTCTGTATACTAATTATCTCTTTGGGCGTAAAAAACACTTTCGTCATGCCTTCTCCTCCTATTGACCGCAAATGAAAATTTCGTTTGAAGCTTCATGCCTTTAGCCATAAAAAACTCTTTTGCCATGTCTTCTTCTCCCACGGATCAAGAATATTGCGGAAAACTATCTTTGTATTGAACTCGTATCACCATTTTTTGAGATAATTTGGTCACCAACGTTTGGTTTAACAACGTGATGGTCTCACTCGCTGTATGGCATCTTACGCCGTTACGCATCTTACACTGTTTTCTAACAATTCATCGTAGATTCCGATTTTGGTTACAATTTTTGCGACCCACCTTACTGTTCATATCTCTAGGCGAACTGCAAAATACTGTGGAATTTTGGCAGTTATAACTACTTATTTTAAAAGGCCCACTTCCACCCTTAGGCTGGGGCCACACCGGCGTTTTGTTGATAGTTCATGAGACATAGCCTTTTTTACTTTCAAGTTGTAGGGGCGGTACCACGCTCCTTTATCCAATCACAACTAAGTACAGCCTAACAGCAGGTCATCATTACCACTTTCTTAAATTATCCGATAAATCAGTCTATTATAAAAGCCGTTAGAGCGATTTTTGAAAAAAGGGGCGAGGCACGGCCTTCTTCCTCCCTGACTGTAATTAATACTTCTCCAACAATATATATACCAAATCTCATCTTGATACCTCAGATAGTTCATACCACGCCCTTTATCCAATCACAACCAAATATAGCCAGGGACTATTAACAGGTCAACAGAAACACTTGGTAAAATTTTTGTATCAATTTGTCAATTGGAAAAACCGTTAGAGCGATTTTTGAAAAGGGGGCGTGGCACCCCCCACTTCCACCCTGGCTGTAATTAATACTGCTTCGACAACATATATACCAAATCTTATCTTCATACCTCTGATAATGCATGAGATGCATTTTTGATTTATCAAGTTGTATGCGGGGCGGTGCCACTCCCCTTTATCCAATCACAACCTTTTATAGCCAGGGACTATCAACAGGTCAACAGTACCACTTGGCAAAATTTTCGTATCAATCGGTCTATTAGAAAAGCCGTTAGAGCGATTTTTGAAAAGGGGGCGTGGCACCGCCCACTTCCACCTTTGCTGTAATTAACACTGCTCCAACAACATATATACCAAATCTCATCTTCATACCTCTGATAGTTCATGAGATACAGCCCTTTTGATTTTCAAGTTGTATGGGCGGTGCCAAGCCCCTATGTCCAATTGGACCGAATTGTAAATCTAAACCACCCGGGGCGCCACCCAAACGCATACAAAAAAATTTATGCAAATCGGTCAAGCCGTTTAGGAGGAGTTCAGTCACAACACACGTACAGTAGAATTTTATATATATAGAAGATTGATACGGGCAACAGTGTAACACATTAAAGGCGACGTGTAGACCTCAAGTATCTTAAGATCAAATTCGGTTCAGGACTGAGCCATGTCCGTATATCTGTCTGGGCAAGATAACTCGAGTATAACTTAACTGGCCCCTATAGAAATTTACTAAAAGTACAATTTTCTAAAATTAAATAATGGAATTGTAAGTGGGCAGAATAGCCCCACCGTTCCTGGTATCCCCAATAAAAAATTACCTATTTTTGGCTAATTAATATTTCTTGCACAACTTCCCAACGGTCAACTGGAGAATATTTGAATATGGTCACTATAATTATCTTATAATAGTAGATAAACTCTTAGAAACCCGAAAGCTTTGTCACACCCCTTCTGGTACCTCCCTTACAAATGTTGTAATGTAATTCTACATGCTTAGCTTTTTTTTTTAAGTACACTGTATTCAATCGTATTCTGTGTTCTCCAATAACTTATAAACGGACAGCTGGTGGATATTTAAATTTTGTCAGCTTATTTACCTTGTGATAACCCACAAACCCCCAGAAAATCAAAACCTTTGTCACACCCCTTCTGCTGTCTCCCATACAAATGTCTGAATTGACCCTTATAATTTAATATACACATTTTTTAAGTACATTTTAAGTACACTGACTGTTTGTGTCTGACTTAGGAATGAATATGAACTATATCAGCCGACCCCTTTCTGGTACCTTCCATAAAAAATGACAAATTTTGGGTAAAATAAAAGTAAGAAAAAAAAATATTTGCAGATTAAATTATATTTAATTTACTATCACTTTAAATTTTCTGTAAAAGCTTACGCAATTTTATAAAGTAAAAACATATTTTTCTCTATTTTGTAATAATAATTTTGTTTCTCTGTGTGAAACTGCATCGTATGCAGTCCACTTAGTGTCATCTAAGGCATAATACTACTAAGCGTACTTACTGTAACTTGCGTTTTGTTGTGCTCATCTTAGATGGATGAAGTACACATTTGCATGGAAAATGTTGCACCTAAATCTGGTAAACAAAACAACACTTAAAATGCATTAACGTTTAGCATGAACCTTATTTCTTTATTATGTAAGTTTTTGTATATACAATTTGTTTTGAACATGTCTTTTTTTCTATTAATTAGTTATTAACAAATTATTTTCACATTTATCATGTTACACATTGTACGGTTCATTTCATTTCATTTATCTACCAACAACAAATGACTCTTGTTTTTAAGCAATTCCTTTGCATTCTCATTACGCTCCATCTATCTAAAGTTTTATAGAAAATAATCACTGATCGCTAGTCGCTCTCATCTTAAGCATTAGATTTTATTCTATCTATAATATAGTTTTCATTTTTATTTTTTTTATTTTATATATAAAAAAATTATTTTATAAAAAAAAATTGTTGCTTCTTTATACAAACAACAAAGAGTTTGTTGTATTGTTTTTTTAATATCTAGATCAAAGTCGATCTGTGTCTGCAACTATAGACGAGTATAATTTTTCTTTTTGTTTTTTTTAAGTAGAATATAAGGTGGTTTTGTAGTTGCATGTTACTCGTATTACTTCAGTAGTGTTGTTGTAGCAGTTATTGTGTAGATTTTTGCAAAATGTTTGTGTTGTTTAATTTAGAAATAGCAAAGAGCTTCCGATGTCAGATGATGATGATTCTTAAAGGAGATTTTGTTTGACAAATTTTGAAAATCGCTGTTTACAAAGTAAGACTTAAGCGGAATTTGTAATTTTGCAAAAAAAAAACGTGCGGACATTTAATATAATTTAAAACTTTTTAAAGTCTAAATCTTTGGATAATAAATGAATAATTTGCAAGCGTTTGAGATAAATCGGCAAATACTAACATGTATTGAAGTCAAACTTAAATTCTTATAAAAGTTCACATTTTGTTCCGAAATATTGTTTCGTTTTTTTTAAATTTAGTAAAATTCATATAAGGCATATGTTTAAAAAATTTAAATAAAACAAATAAAGGTAATCAAAAATTTTTTATGTTTCTAGCAAATTGCCCTAATGGAGAACAAGAATCTCGGTTCAGATTCTTGCTCGAAGATTACAATCACAAGTTTGTGCGAGGATAAGAACGTTGTTAACATACATAGGGGTAGCTTCATAAAGTATATGGAATCGATACCCTCGATCCGGGGCACTTTACTAGAGCCCTGCTTTGTATTCCAACACACTCAAATAACGCTGTAGAAAAATAAAAGCAATTTAACACGTTTCTAAATCAAAAAAACTACTAATATGCCAAAATCTGTAAGCCGTTAAAAATTAATAAATTTTTGATTTTTAATGGAAACAAAATAATGTAGGTATTTTAATTAAATGAGTGGTGGGAATGTCTTCTTTTGATTAAAAGAAAAAATAATTCTTGGAAATGTTAGGAACTTGAAGAATTTTAAATTAAAATTTGAACGATTTTCTTGTGTAGGGAAAATTTCATTCGAAAAATTTATATTATGCATAAAACCATACGGTGTTGTATGGGTTGTGGGAGGTGGCCGCTGCCGATTTTGATGAAACTTGGCATGCCTCTTTTGTATTGTATGAGCGTTGGGTCGTGGTCGTGGCCGATTTTGATGACATTTGTTTCTAAATTTTGTCACTAAAATGCACTTTGCCAACTTTCAATGT
This sequence comes from Muscina levida, assembly GCA_964034835.1. Taxonomy (NCBI): domain Eukaryota; kingdom Metazoa; phylum Arthropoda; class Insecta; order Diptera; family Muscidae; genus Muscina; species Muscina levida. The sequence continues at coordinate 168,799,386 of OZ035880.1, read as the reverse complement.
CCCGGCTCCCAGCCACTCCATACAGTTTTTGCACAAATATGTATGAAGCGATCCCACTGTGCTTCTTAGGGAGTAGGTAGCAGAAGTTACTGAAGCTCAACGCAAAGGCTGTCTTAGTGGCTTTGGCAGCCCCAAGAAATTAGAATCGGGAAGGTGACCTAATAAGCCACTCTCCTTAAACAAAAACAATTATTCTCCATTATTATGTATGTCGTAGTCAACTTTCGACAACATTCGAATGTTTTTTTTATTTATTTAAATACAATTAGTAATAATTAACAGAAATGTTGTAGTGTTGAGAATTTTGTATCATCCAATGAAGGTTAATATGGTAGGAGCAAGGACAAGTCGTATTTTAGTCTCACAAACGACATCAGCGATGCCATATTTGAAAAACGACAAAGATTCGACGTGACTACGACATATATAATAAGGGGGATTATAAACTAAAGAAAGAAAAACAAGAAACCCTCACAAACGTTATAAAGATCATGATTAAGGGATATGCACCTGGCAATCTAACTGGCGGATGTCCTCCACAAACACAAGGCTGACATCATTGCCATACAGGAAGGCGATGGACGGGACAGGGATGCGCACAACGAAAGAACTGTACCATCTTTTACAGCTGACATGAAGAAAGACACGAATTTCAATGTGAATGCAGAGACTTCGTCATCTGGTCTGGCATAAGTGACGAAATCACGCCAATCATCCATGACGGTGTAGATTATCCATCACATATCCAAAACGAGATCAGAAGGGCAATTACACGGCTTAAAAATAATAGAGCAGAGGCAGCCGATGGACTACCGGTAGTGCTTTTTAAATCCGGCGGCGATGAGCTGGCAACGTGCATACACAACCTCTTAAACGCGATATGGCTTAAGGAATGCATGCCGATCAGATATTCACATTACGACAAATCCTGGAGAAGGCCCAAGAAATGCAGATCAACACATACCATAAGTTCATCGATGACAAAGCTGCACACAGACAGTATTTATTAGATGAACGAATTTGCGGGATGACACTGACTGACACGAAGTCTTCAGTGAAAATAGGCAAAAATCTGACTGAGACATTTTCTCCCAGCGAGGCTTTAGACAAGACGATAGTCAGTCATGCGATCTCTTGAACATCATAATGGAGATGATCATGTGGAGGGCTGCAGTAAACACGACTGGTACCATCTTTAACAATAGTCACACGCCACTCGCGTATGCCGATGATAAAGATATCATTGGCCAAGGACTGCGGGGTGTTACTGCGGCCTTTCCGAGCATTGAGAAGCAATCGGTAGAAGTGGGTTTGGCGATAAATGAGGACAAACCCAAGATATTTGTTTTATCGAACAAAGAATCTCCTCGATTGGGGCGAAAAAGTCGTCGGCAATATACTCGATCAAAACTTCGTTGGATGGACAAGGTGAAGCAGCTATTTTTTATACTTGGTGTGGCGAACTATCTACGGATCGCAAAAAAATCGCTTGGAATTCTTTTTTTCGTGCAGCTACTGATGGATGAATTTATGTTGCTTCTGCCAAATAAGAAGTTAAAGAAGGTTGGTAGAAATTAAAATCTAGTAAATAAATACTAGAATGGGACAGTAAAGGTCAATGACTTTTGAAGCAAAAAAAAAATTCGTCTCCTCTAGGCAAAGTGGCCTTCGTGAGCTATCGAAGCGACGTAGATTAAATTGCATGCCCGATCGGCTGATAGATGAATTTCTGTTGTTGCTGCCAGTAAAGAAGAAGAAGTATAAAGAATTATCACCCAGCTACTTCTTCCAGCTGTAACGAGGGGGTAATTTTTTTTTCTTATAAGGTGAAACTGTCTAGTTGACATGCTTAAACCGGTTTTGGTTTATTATAATTCTAATTAACTTCTTAGGTTCCTATTAAAAACCCAATTTTTATCGATAAAATAATCTGTTCTTAATCCGGTTTTTGGGAACCGTTTTTCATATAAAATTGTTTATGTAAAATCAATTCATTGAAACCGTTTTCCAAACCCGGTTTATTAAAAAAATCCGTTATTCTTTTTTGAGAAAAACGATGATTTTAAAAAGGGGTTGTATTTCAAAATGCCGGTTATGCAAACTTCAGTTTAGAATCTGTTTATTTGAAACCGCTTCCAAAACCGAGTGTATGTTTCTGCAAGACATCCTCAAGGATAGGTGCATGATCATAGTAAATCGTTGATGACTTTTAGGGGACCGTACATACAAATCGTCGACGAAATTTTCATACAAGTATCCGCTTTGTCATGCACGACATGATGGGTGACAGTGTCGGTTAAATTGTCGTTGATAACTATATAAGCGACACGTCGCCTACACAATCATGAACGACCTGATGGGTGAAAATGTCGTTCAAATAGTCGTTGATGCCTATGACTGCCTTGAATTATCACACCAGCCATATTAGTATGACTTTGTATATACATTGGTGCCATTTTAAGAGATGGATTTTTAGCTTTTTATTAGTATGACGAATTGTTAATACTTTGGAAAACTACTGACCAAGAGAGAAATGAAGGATATAAACTTTTATACGGCATTCACCTTCATTCGAGATTTCAAACTATAAAATTGCTAATATTTACTCGTCCGTTTAATAAATTAATAATTTTTTACGTCAGATTCCATTTTTTAGTTCCCATTATCACAGCAACACATTTGACGGAACTTCCTACTGGGAAGTTCTTAAGCCAGGTTCCCTTTATATAGTTTTTTCGGAAGAGAATACAGCGGGACGCTACCAATGTACTGCTCTACGTAGAGCCGCTGTAGAGAAATAGCGCACTCTACAAACTGTTTACACTGCAGTCACATTTTCTCTACTATAGAATCACATTGTAGAGCCGTATCCCATGAAATTAAGAAAAAACCATTGGTCTTAAAATATCTTTAATATGGGTACCCTCACATTTGGGGTCATCACAGAACCCAAGGTGCGCTTTTTTGACCCCCCCCCCCCCAAGAAACTAATGGACCCCGGCGCCAAATTTGACCTACCATTCCGATGTTTGGGGACCAAGCCGAAGAAAAAATTATATATTTTTGTTTTTCTGCTCCCGCGCAATTTTTGCACCTCAGACAATGATATTGACAGAGCGTTGGAGCATATGTAGAGCACACACAAATATAGTGTATAAATTTTAGAGCCAATGGGCGAATTATAAATTTGCAACTAAATATGTTGCGCAAATAAATTATATAGCCCAGTAACTTATTTAAAACATTTTACCTTACAATACAGATTATTTAATCCTTTAAGAAAACAAAGGAATACAACTTTATATTATTTACACTTTTAACTAATGTTTGGAACTTAAAAAAAGCCTACCGCATCTGATTCCTTTTTTGGTTATTCATCTTTCATTTTAGAGAAAAAAAGAGTAAATATTTAGTTTGATTTTTTTTCGATATTACATTTTATAAAATTTTTAACAATTTTATAAAATCATGTCTCATTTATTTACTTAGAAAAATTAGTTACGACAAAAAATTTTCTCACATATTATCATATAACCTTTAACAAAAATAGAAATGCAATAATGTGTTTGTGTGGGTGTATGTTGTTGAATCCTTGATAGGGGGAGGATGAGGTATGTAAATGAAGTTGAAAAAGAAAATAAATGAACCAATGATATTTTTAGAGAATTTCGTTTGCTCTTTAAGATTTAAATTGTCAATTCTTGTCAATTTGTAGTATGTATTTAATAACATTGATAATAACTAATAAAGAGGCGCAAAAAAAAACAAAAGAATAAAGAAAAATATACAAAAATGTGTAACGAAGAGAAATGCTGATTTTACATGATTTGTGTTTTTTGTTTGTTCTTATACAATAAATGATTGATTGTTCCGCTTATTATTTGTTTGATTGCTATTTAAAGATCGGTCGATTGGATTTGCTACTTTAGTTTTACTTTTTACTTTGTTCATAAAATGTTTAACATAATTCAAATGTTTTACCCATAACATGAAGTGTTTTTGTTTTTTTTTCTCTTAATTTACATAAATGAAGTTTGTAGTTGTTGTTCTATAAATTATATAACATATAATTCCTTAATCTTCTGTCCGTTGGTATAGTACTTTTTTTTGTTGTAATTTTTTTTTTGTATATAATTTGTTGCTAAAAACTATATAAAATTAATTTAAATAGGCTTAAATCGAGTGATGTTGGTTTTTTTGTTGTTTTGTTTTGTGGTTTAGCTTATTATTTGACTTTTCTCTGGTGAAGACTAGAGCTACTGGTATCTGAATTAAGAATAGCTTCATTGGTGGAGATGACACCTTCCTTGAGTATATGACCATTGCCATTGGCATAGCCGTTCTTCTTGTAAACGCCGCCATTTTGCAAATGGCCATTGGTTTTCTTTAGGTTATCGTAATCATCGTCCAAAACGGGCTGGAAAAGCGAGGGAGAGAGAGAGAGAAAAACGAATATTAATATTGGTTGTTACATATATAGGAGATAAATGTGTTTAGCAATGAATTAAAGTAGTTTTACTTTAATAAACCTACAGGAGGCTAACTTATTGCTATTCTAGCATTACTAATATTATTATTTGTTCATATGCCTATATTACTTAACACACACATCGGCCTAGAGTGATCATGAACTTTTGTGGACTATGGATAGCCCTGAGCACCACTTCGCTCAGCCTATCTACCTCCTTACCACAAAACACTAGCAGCAGCAGCGGCATGTGTTCATTGAACCGCCCGCCCGTTCAGCAAACAACACTTTCCAAAGTGGTTATATTATTTTGAGAAAAAATTAGAAAAAAATAATAAATTCCCAATGAATCTTTATTTACTTTAGTATTAACACGTATTTGTCGTCGACGATTTCGATGGTAATGATGATGATTACAAAATCTCAAAACATCAACTTCCAGCAGCGTCTAGAGGCGAAAAGTGTAAAAATCCGTACTTTGTTGTGCCGTAAATTGACTTTCAAAACGTTAGACAACAACAACAACTCACACACACAAGTATCAATTACTTGAATTTAGGTCCGGTTTAGCACCAAAGTGCTAATTAAATAGAATTTTTTTAGCTATAGGGGGGAACTTGGACTCTTCTCTGTAGCGCTCGCATATAGAAAAGTTTACATTATTATTTGCAAAAATTTTAGAATTCTAATTTTGATGTCAGGCAACGACTAGAGGGTTCTTGCTAAAAACAAAAAAAAAACTGCACCATCATCACTTTTGCTTGTAATGCAATTTGTAAAATATTTGTATTTGCTTACATTTAGTTAATTAATTATATTATTTGCTAAGGTCATTTGTTGCATTATGCAAAATGTCATAAAATGGGTGAATATCATATATATTGTGAAGAAATGAGGTGGGGGCATAGAAGGCGGATCATAGGTGTTGAATTTGATGGGGCTTTTAGTTAGGTTTCCTTTGCTTATAATATTTGCTTTTGTTCTATTAATTAGTTGCAACTGTAAAGTTTACCATTGACACCTATTAGTGTTAAATTTGCACAAATAATTTATAGGAAACTTAAGTTGTGTAAATATACAAAAGAGAAACAAATGGGTAATGAATTTCTCGGTTTATATTTTTAAACAGATCAGTCAGTAGATTGACCTGAGAAAATAAATTGTTCAAAGGGTTTTTAGAAATAAAATGGTACCCAAAAGGGATACACATGTCTATGAAGAACTAGCATAAACCTAGATTTTCCCTACAGAGCGGTTTATGAGAACCATGAACTGCTGTCCTTTTTCTTGACCATTACTTTTAAAACAATGTTCACATTTGTTTTTGTTAAAGTTCTTAGTCTAGACACAATTTAGTCTATACCAAAAAGGCAAAGCAACAACACTTTCGTATACACAGCAAATTATAGAACAAGAAGAAGATCTCATCTTATGTTTTGTTAGTGCATATTGACGACGGTTATTCACAACTATGATTCTGTTGCTATGCTCTAGTTTTTGATATGACAACTGCCACTGTAGGACTGTCTATCGCACTAGTTCATATACATCGATTTACTTCGCTATACCTATGGTAATGCAAAGGGGGACAGTTCAACAGGTTTCATTGTAGATCTGCAACCCACCCTTACGATCACAATGTGTATTTGATCATCTCTGGTGGAATTTGGCGGTTAAAACTCACAACAACAACACCTAACAATCCTTGACACAAACCTTGTTACCTCCCAGTAGGGAATCGCCAAACTAGTTCAGAAACGTACTAGTTCAAAAGTATGGAATTGTGAACTAATCCCAAAATGAACTAGTTCTTAACTTTTGAACCAGTTAAACGTTATTGGGTGATGAATAAGAAAAAGAGCTGATAAATAAGAAATAATTCTAAATGACTGGATGAAAAACATATATTTCAATTATTATATGTATTTAATTATAATATAGTATTTTTCACTTACTTTTAAATGTATTTTGGACGTCGTATGTTTTTTTTTCGTATATTCGCATTTAAAATACTAGAACAGTTCTAGCTCAAATTTTCTAGAATAATACTAGTTCTAGTAGTAGTTATAAACTAGTTCAAAGGAGACATTCAACTACCGCCCGACTAGAATTTCTGAACTAGTTCTATTCTAGTACAAAAGGGACAATCCCCCTAGCCTAGGACAACTACGTGTTAAATCAGACAGTTGCTTGTATGGAAGGTGAACTAGTTCACTGTCCTATGGAGAACTAGTATTTTACTAGTTCCGAACTAGTATTTTTCCCTGCCGGGCAACAAAGGAACGAAACAGAGTTGCCAACAATGATCGTATGAAAATCGGATTATATGCTCGATCGAGTGCCGATAAATTGAAAATCGGTTATAAGAATTATCACCCCAGCTAACCACCAGCTGTTACAACAACAACAACTAGTGAAAAGGTGAAAATATATAAATTATAACACTATAAAGAGTTGCAAGAGCCAACTGCAAAGATTAATAAAAAAAGGGAAAAAATTGGAAGTGACCAGTTCTCGTGGACTAGTCACGTGGTTAGTACTTTTGCACTAGCTAAACTAAAGGGGGTTTCCAATGGGAGGTGTTATTGTGAATGGCCCGCTATTTCGGTAGCTGTCACTTTTGATGCTTGTATTCTTTAACATTCGACAAGTAGAAACTACGCCATTACTAAAAATGGAACGATTCACGCTTCATCAACGCATTGAAATTGAAATATTCACTACAAAAATGGTGAAAATCTTGCAGTCACAGTTCGTAAAACTGAAGCATATTTTGGTCGTAGTGAAGCACCTTGTCGGACCGCAATACAGAAATTGGTGGAAAAATTCGAGCTTTTGCGACAAGTTAGTGATGCGAAACACAAAACCCGTGCACGTCGCTCAAGAACAACAGAGAATGTTGCTGATGTAGCCCAAAGTGATGAAGAAAACCCAGGTTTGTCCATTCCTCGTCGTTCTTTGGAATTGGGCATTCCACAAACGTCATTACATTGTATTTTCCATAAAGATTTGGGTCTTAAGGCTTATAAAGTTCAGTTAACATAAGAACTCAAGCCGGCCTATCATCAACAACATCGTGTCTTTGCTGATTGGGTCCTTTAAATTCATGAAAATGATCCGGAATTCCATCGAAAAATCATCTTGACTGATGAGGCCCATTTCCACCTCGGTGGCTATGTCAACAAGCAAAATTGTCGCATCTGGGGCTCGGAAAACCCAAGAGTTATTGTTGAAAAGCCTCTCCATCCTCAACGTGTGACTGTTTGGTGAGGTTTATGGTCCGGCGGGGACATTGGACCTTACTTTTTCGAAAATGAAGTTGGATCCACAGTTACGGTGAATGGATTGCGCTATCGAGAGATGATTAATGATTTTTTGCGGTCGGAGTTGGATGGTATTGATCTGGACGTTTTCTTTCAACAAGACGGCGCTATGTGCACATAAGCAACGAAACTATTGATTATTTACGGAAAAGTTTCCGGACCGTGTTATCTCTCGAAGAGGTGATCACAATTGGCCACCGAGATCTTGTGACTTAACACCTTGCGACTTCTTCCTTTGGGACCACGTGAAAGATAAGGTCTACGCCAACAGCCCATCGTCGATGCAAGGCCTCAAAGATAAAATTCGTGAGGACATAGGGCAGCCACTTTGCGATTTGGTTATGAAAAATTTCATGAAAAGGATATGGCCCTTTAAGCGTGCTCGTGGTGGCCATTTGGCTGATGTTGTTTTTCATTAATATTGTTATTGTTTGTCTTTATTATGATATAAACATCCGATCATTTATTTTAAAAAATGGGATTTTTCTTTGAATACCAAAATAACATCTCTTATTGGAAAACCCTTTTTTATATACTATTCTTAAAATTTTTAATATCTTTAAAATATTTAATATTGTGATATTGTCATAGTTCGGTTTGAGATCATTTCTATTGGCAATTATTTATTATTGCCAATAGTTTTTTATTCAAGAGTGTGAAATGTATTATGTTGACAGCAGGTTAGGCGTATAACGTTATTTCGGCATTCACCACAATGCCTCGTCAGCGCCCTTTGCTGTGCCTTCTCCTCTATCATCACAAACCTTAAGGGAAGAAAGCATCTCAAAGTTAATGAGAACTTTTCCCTCCGGTGCGAAGAAAGCATCCTCGAAGCGCACAACATGCCAACATTATACACACACAAGCACTTGCCTATGCATATGTCCATCGGACACAATTGCACAGGAGTTTTGTTGTTGACAAAGTGCCAACCCCGTTCTGCGTACCGTCAGTGTTTTGTTGTTCTTGATTTTGTTTTTTGTTGATCTTTAATGAATTATGATATTGTCATAGTTCGGTTTGAGATCATTTCTATTGGCAATTATTTATTATTGCCAATAGTTTTTTATTCAAGAGTGTGAAATGTATTATGTTGACAGCAGGTTAGGCGTATAACGTTATTTCGGCATTCACCACAATGCCTCGTCAGCGCCCTTTGCTGTGCCTTCTCCTCTATCATCACAAACCTTAAGGGAAGAAAGCATCTCAAAGTTAATGAGAACTTTTCCCTCCGGTGCGAAGAAAGCATCCTCGAAGCGCACAACATGCCAACATTATACACACACAAGCACTTGCCTATGCATATGTCCATCGGACACAATTGCACAGGAGTTTTGTTGTTGACAAAGTGCCAACCCCGTTCTGCGTACCGTCAGTGTTTTGTTGTTCTTGATTTTGTTTTTTGTTGATCTTTAATGAATTATGATATTGTCATAGTTCGGTTTGAGATCATTTCTATTGGCAATTATTTATTATTGCCAATAGTTTTTTATTCAAGAGTGTGAAATGTATTATGTTGACAGCAGGTTAGGCGTATAACGTTATTTCGGCATTCACCACAATGCCTCGTCAGCGCCCTTTGCTGTGCCTTCTCCTCTATCATCACAAACCTTAAGGGAAGAAAGCATCTCAAAGTTAATGAGAACTTTTCCCTCCGGTGCGAAGAAAGCATCCTCGAAGCGCACAACATGCCAACATTATACACACACAAGCACTTGCCTATGCATATGTCCATCGGACACAATTGCACAGGAGTTTTGTTGTTGACAAAGTGCCAACCCCGTTCTGCGTACCGTCAGTGTTTTGTTGTTCTTGATTTTGTTTTTTGTTGATCTTTAATGAATTATGATATTGTCATAGTTCGGTTTGAGATCATTTCTATTGGCAATTATTTATTATTGCCAATAGTTTTTTATTCAAGAGTGTGAAATGTATTATGTTGACAGCAGGTTAGGCGTATAACGTTATTTCGGCATTCACCACAATGCCTCGTCAGCGCCCTTTGCTGTGCCTTCTCCTCTATCATCACAAACCTTAAGGGAAGAAAGCATCTCAAAGTTAATGAGAACTTTTCCCTCCGGTGCGAAGAAAGCATCCTCGAAGCGCACAACATGCCAACATTATACACACACAAGCACTTGCCTATGCATATGTCCATCGGACACAATTGCACAGGAGTTTTGTTGTTGACAAAGTGCCAACCCCGTTCTGCGTACCGTCAGTGTTTTGTTGTTCTTGATTTTGTTTTTTGTTGATCTTTAATGAATTATGATATTGTCATAGTTCGGTTTGAGATCATTTCTATTGGCAATTATTTATTATTGCCAATAGTTTTTTATTCAAGAGTGTGAAATGTATTATGTTGACAGCAGGTTAGGCGTATAACGTTATTTCGGCATTCACCACAATGCCTCGTCAGCGCCCTTTGCTGTGCCTTCTCCTCTATCATCACAAACCTTAAGGGAAGAAAGCATCTCAAAGTTAATGAGAACTTTTCCCTCCGGTGCGAAGAAAGCATCCTCGAAGCGCACAATGCCGAAATAACGTTGGTGAATGCCGAAATAACGTTATACGCCTAACCTGCTGTCAACATAATACATTTCACACTCTTGAATAAAAAACTATTGGCAATAATAAATAATTGCCAATAGAAATGATCTCAAACCGAACTATGACAATATCATAATTCATTAAAGATCAACAAAAAACAAAATCAAGAACAATATTTAATATTTTTAAAAGTTTTAATATTTTTAAAACTACCTTTAATTTTTAAAATTATTTTTATATTTTAATATTTTAAATAGTTATAATATTTTTAATAGTTTTAAAATTTTTAATAGTTTTAATATTTTTATATTTTTAATATTTTAAAATTTTTTAGTTTTGCTCTTGTTTAGTATTGTTGGTCTATGTTCAAGATCTTTACTATTATTGCTAACAGAGGTTTTATATTTTGAACTCATTTTTAAATTTCATATTTATAATGTTCTTTATACTTTTAAGTATTTGTTATAGTTTTAATATTTTTTAATATTGAATATTTATAATATGATATTTTCAATAATTTCTGTATTTCCAATGTTTTTATTATTTTTAATATTATTTATATTTACAATATTTTCAGTATTTTTTATATTTTCAATATTTTCAAAATTTTCAAATTTTAAAATTTTCAATATCGAGTTTGGTTTCATTGTTCGGTTCAAGATCTTTTCTATAATTGCTAATAAAATTTGTTTTACAAGAGTTGTGTGAAATGGATAATGTTGACAGCTGGCAAGGCAGATAGCTATTTCGATGGTTGCCAAACCATCATCATCAGTGCAGTTTGCTGTGCCTTCTCCACTCATTATCACAACCTTTAGTGTTAAAAGCTTCAAGCAATCAATGTGAAGCTCACACACACCGGTGCGAAAATGGTATCAACGAAGACCACACGTCAACATAATTCACACAAGCTCTTGTCTATGCTTTGTCCATAAGACAAAATTGCATAGAATTGTTTTTGGCAACAAATGCCAACCCAATGTACCTCCTGTGTATTGATTTCTCTTGTTTTGTATTGTTGATCGGTATATGTAAATAATGAGTTTGGTTTCATTGTTCGGTTCAATATATTTAATATTTCCAATATTTTCAATATTTCCAATATTTTCAATATTTCCAATATTTTCAATATTTCCAATATTTTCAATATTTCCAATATTTTCAATATTTTCAATATTTCCAATATTTTTAATATTTACAATATTTTCAATATTTCCAATATTTTTAATATTTACAATATTTTTAATATTTTTTAATATTTTTATTTTCAATGTTTTAATTATTTAGTATGTGGAATATCTTATATTAAATAGTTTTGTTTTGAGTTTATAATAATATTTTAATACATATTCAAAATTATTTTATAATATATTTTATTTTTTTTTTTAATTTATTGAAAATTTTTGAATATTAAAATATTTCCAATATATTTTTTTGTTTTAAACATGATCAATTTTTAATACTATATCAACAATACAAAAAAAACACTAATATTTTATTTGAACAATAATCGGAATGAATAGAAATGTTATTAACAGACAAGATTTGTAGGTGAGATAATTTCACATGTAGTTTCTTTAGAGCTCATGTAAAGCGATCTACAGAGTCTCTGAACGAAATTTTTTTCTAGGATTTTTTTTTTATAACAATAAAAATAATTCTATAAACTCAATTGACTATTCACATTTCATTGGAAAACTTACCATACAAGCTCCCTTGTTGCCACCATTGGCATAGATCACATCGCCATTCGTCGCTGACTTCCCATTGCTAACATGACCATTGGTACTTGATTTAAGATGGCCATTGGCGTGCGCCCTAAGTTTTTGGCTTGCACGTGTATATTTGTTTTTGTAAAAGTCTGAGAACAAAAATAGGAACATAACGCCATGCAGACCAATCCAAACCATGAAACCCTTAGGATAATCACAATCACGGAACAACAATTGGAATTGATGTGTGAAAATAGCAACAAATTGAACCTAAACAAAATTGAAAACAAAACGCAATTAATTAAATTTTACACCAAAAAGATGTATTACAAATGTACATACCATTTGGAAAGTTGTCAAGTACTTCTTCCACCAGATATATTTCTGGTATTGTGGTCCCATGGCAGCAATCATATAATAGAAATACATTACAATGTGTACAAATGAGTTCAATAAGGCAAAGAAGGTACTGTGGCCACCTGGACAAGACAAAACAAGTCACAAATAGATTAAGAATTGATCACGACTTCATATGTAGATTTGTTGCATCATCATCAATGTGCATCATTGATATTACCTGGAGCAAATTTCATACCCATCCAGACGGAGAAGGGCATACAACCGTGATGAATGACATGTAGGGTCGACACATGTTGAGTTTTCTTACGCAATATGAAAAATAGAGTATCGAAAAATTCGGTGAATTTTGAAATGTAATACCACCAGCAAATTCGCGCCATCTGTTAAGGGGGGGAGGAGAAGGAGAGAAAAAAAATAAAAGGAGAAATTAATAATAAATTGGATTACTTTAAAATTTAAAACATAGAGCTTGTCAGAACTAATGCAAAATACTATTGAATTCTAAAATCGAATTTTGAACCAATGTATAAGGAAAATAGAAGTTTACAATAATAAAAGAAATTATAGTTTGAAGAGAAAACTTAAGACAAAAGCATCAATTGTGTACTACTTTTGATAAGGCAATCATCTACCGCCCCCAATGGGATTTCTGAACTGGTTTTATACTACACCATTTCCAATTGAAATTCAAAGAAAATCTATTGAAATTCAAATATTCCATTTGAAATTCAAATATCGTCAATTGATATTCAAAAAATCCATTGGAATTCAAAAAAACATTAATTAAAATTCCAATATTCCATTTGAAATTCAAAAAAAATATTAATTAAAAATCAAAACTCGTCAATTGATATTCAAAACTCATTATTTATATTCAGTACTCATCAACTGAAATTCAAAACTCGTCATTTGAAATGCAATTGGAATTCAAAACTGGTCAATTGAAATTCAAAATCAGTTGAAAGAGTTTTGAAGATTTTTGAATTTCAATTTAAATTGATGAATTTTAAATATCAATTGATGTGTTTTGAATTTCAATTGATTTTCATTTGATATTTTTCGAATTTCAAATGAAATATTTAAATTGATATTATTGAATTTCAAATAAAATTTTTGAGTATCAATTGACGAGTTTTAAATTTCAAGTGGAATGTTTGAAAATCAAATAAAATTATCAAACTTCAATTGATTTTCTTTGGAAAAAAATTAAAAAAAATTTTGCATATTTGAAATGTTTGTGCTCTACGGATTTATACATAGCAGACACATTTGTCTGTACTTTAAAGCCGCATGGTGGACCGCCATCGATTTTGACAATTAGTCATTTGTCTTTCAGGTGATCGTCGTTTAGTAAATCCAAGTATATTTAACATTTATAATATCTTTAAAATTTTAAATATTTTTATATTAATATTTTATATATATTTTTACTATTAAAAACTTTTTTAAATATTTTTATCCTTATTAATATTATTAAAATTTTTAGTATTTTTATCATTATTGATGTTTTTAATATTTTTCACTCTATTATTATTTTCAATATATTTAATATTTTTAATATTTTTAATATTTTCAATATTTTTCAAATATTTTCAATATTTCTAATTTTTTTAATTTTTCTAAAATTTTTAATATTTTTAATATTTGTAACATTTTTATTATTTTTATTTGTAACATTTGGAATATTTTTAATACTTTTAATATTTTTAATATTTCGAATATTTTTAATATATTAAGTATTTCTAATTTTTAATATTTTTGCTATTTTTAAAATTTTTAATATTTTTAATATTATTATCATCGTAAGCCGAATTTGATGTATCTTTTGATACACTTTAACGTAAATTTAATCATTTACAATATTTTAAAAATTTAATGTTTTTATTATTATTAATATTTTTAGTATTTTTAATATTTTCAATATCATGAAAAATTTCATGGAGTTCGAAACGCGTCATCCTAGTGCGTGACACACTAAATTTGACCAAAAATATCAAACAATAAAAAAAAACACTTTTCTGATCGTAAGCCGAATTTGATGTATCATTTGATACACTTTAACGTAAATTTAATATTTTCAATATTTTTAATATTTTTAATATTTTCAATATTTTCAATATTTTCAATATTTTCAATATTTTCAATATTTTCAATATTTTCAATATTTTCAATATTTTCAATATTTTCAATATTTTTATATTTTCAATATTTTTATATTTTTTTATTTTTATATTTTTATATTTTTATATTTTTATATTTTTATATTTTTATATTTTTATATTTTTATATTTTTATATTTTTATATTTTTATATTTTTATATTTTTATATTTTTATATTTTTATATTTTTATATTTTTATATTTTTATATTTTTATATTTTTTTATTTTTATATTTTTATATTTTTATATTTTTATATTTTTATATTTTATATTTTTATATTTTTATATTTTTATATTTTTATATTTTTATATTTTTATATTTTTATATTTTTATATTTTTATATTTTTATATTTTTATATTTTTATATTTTTATATTTTTATATTTTTATATTTTTATATTTTTATATTTTTATATTTTTATATTTTTATATTTTTATATTTTTATATTTTTATATTTTTATATTTTTATATTTTTATATTTTTATATTTTTATATTTTTATATTTTTATATTTTTATATTTTTATATTTTTATATTTTTATATTTTTATATTTTTATATTTTTATATTTTTATATTTTTATATTTTTATATTTTTATATTTTTATATTTTTATATTTTTATATTTTTATATTTTTATATTTTTATATTTTTATATTTTTATATTTTAACTAGTGGGCCCGGCAATGCTTCGCTATTGCATATTAACTTGCAATATATTTCACATTTAGGTCTACAAAGTACTTTGAAAAAGGTACTTAAGCTTAATAATAAAATGTTGAGTTTATTAACTTATGTAACTAATTTCAAGTAACTCCTAAACATGGAAGTTTACTAATTAAGTTTTATTGTTTTAAATTCTAAATAAGATAGGCTTTATGACGATAGTAAAAAGTTCATCATCAAAGTCATAACTATAGTTTCGACATGTAGATTAGGTTTTGTCTGTATGTAGGGAGAAAAAACACTCCTTTCAAAATTCGGAAACAGAAATTCTACCAGTTGGATTTTATATGAATGTAGACCAAGATCTTTCCTCAGCATTTGCAGAGACCGAGTTGCTGAGAACGGCGTCGGTTGGATAAATTCGAGTCCCCTGTCATACGTCATACGTCTACAGCGTCAATGGCTTCTATTAGCTGCTCAGATGGATGATTATATAAACTCTAAACTTCACAAAGGGCTCAATAAGTTTGGTGAACAGAGCGCGCATTTTATCTATAGGATTTATAACCGATTCGCTCTCCTGAAAAGTAATTTAAAAATATATATCTGTAAAGTAAATTAAAAACAAATCACTTTTTTAGTCTGCGCAGCTACCATGTGTCCCAAATTGCCTGATGTTCGAACCATTATTTGATACAGTTAAAAAGTTAAATATTGAAGTGCGTGGGCAGAGCCTCGGCACTTTTTACTTATTAAGTTTCAAATAGCCTGTTCATTAGGGCGGATCAATTTGTTCGCGTCGAAAAAAACGTGGTAATCGTATACCAATATCGGAATCTACGATGAATTCTTAGAAAATTTCACTAAGTAACAATATGTATAAAATCAATTCCTAGTTCGCGCTGAGAAGCATGAGATTTCAGGTAGACATATTTTTTTGACAATGAGCAACTATTGAAACCTTCAGACCTATGGGCCCCGGCTCTAATTTTACCTATGCTTGGAGACCAAGACGAAGAGAATGGTATATTTTTAACATTGTTTTCTGTATGCCAACACTCAGAGGCCATAACATTTTAACCAATTCAAAGATTTGCTTTTGTAATACTTCATTTAGTTTGTTGGGAAGTTAGTTTTACGCAGAAGTTTTCGGTTTGTGCTCATTTAAAAACAAATAATCTCTATCTGAAATCTTCCTGCTTCCCAGCGCGAGCTAGGAATTGATTTTAGACACAAATTTTATGGCTGAAATTCATAGTAGATTCCGATTTTGGTTTCAATTTATGCGTATAAAAAATTGGCCCACCTTACTATTCATATCTCTGGGCGAACTGCAATATACTGTGGAATTTTGACAGTTATAACTACTTATTTTAAAACGGGTGAAGCACAGCCTACTTCCACCCTTACTGTAATTCATACTGTATCAAATACTGTAACAAATTGCATCTTCATACCTCTGATAGTTCGTGAAATATAGACTTTTTTACTTTAAAGTTGTATGGGCGGTGCCACTCTCCTTTATATAATCACAACTAAGTACAGCCAGAGACTAACATCAGGTCATCAGTACTATTATAAAAGCCGTCAGAGAGACTTTTGAAAAAGGGGCGAGGCACCGCCTTCTTCCTACCTGGCAGTAGTTAATACTGCTCCAACAACATATATACCAAATCTCGTCTTCATACCTCTGATAGTTCATGAAATATAGCCCTTTTGATTTTCAAGTTGTATGGGCGGTGCCACGCCCCTTTATCAAATCACAACCAAATACATCCAGAGACTATCAACAGGTCAACAGTACGACTTGGTAAATTTTTTGTAACAATCGGTCTATTAGAAAAGAGCGATTTTTGAAAAGGGGCGTGACACCGCCCACTTCCACCCTGGTTGTAATTAATACTGCTCCAACAACATATATACCAAATCTCATCTTCGTACCTCTGATAGTTCATGAGATATAGCCCATTTTATATTCAAGTTGTATGGGCGGTGCCACGCCCCTATAGCCAGGGACTATCTACAGGTCAACAGTACCACTTGGAAATTTTCGTATCAATCTGTCTATTGGAAAAGCCTGCAAAGCAATTTTTTAAAAGGGGGCGTGGCACCGCCCACTTCTACTCTGGTTGTAATTAATACGGCTCCAACAACATATATACCAAATCTCATCTTTATACCTCTCATAGTTCATGAGATATAGCCCTTTTGATTTTCAAGTTGTATGGGCGGTGCCACGCCCCTTTATCCAATCACAGCCTATTATAGCCAGGGACTATCAACTGGTCAACAGTACCACTTGGTAAAATTTTCGTATCAATCGGTCTATTAGAAAAGCCGTTAGAGCGATTTTTGAAAAGGGGGCGTGGCACCGCCCACTTTCAGCTTGGCTGAAATTAATACTGCTTCAACAACATATATACCAAATTTCATCTTCATACCTCTGATAGTTCATGAGATATAGTCCTTTTGATTTTCAAGTTGTATGGGCGGTGCCACGCCCCTTTGTCCAATTGGACCGAATTGTAAATCTAAACCATCCGGGGCGCCACCCAAACGCATACAAAAAAAATTATGCAAATCGGTCCAGACGTTGAGGAGGAGTTCAGTCACAACACACGTACGTTAGAATTTTATATATAAAGATATTTTTATATTTTTATGTTTTAATATTTTTATATTTTTATATTTTTATATTTTTTTATTTTTAAATTTTTTTTTTTATATTTTTATATTTTTTATATTTTTAGTATTTTTAATATTTTTAGTGTTATTAATATTTGTAGTATTTTTAATATTTTTTAGATTTGTTATATTTTACATAATTTTTATATTTGTAAAATTTTTATTATTTTTAACTTTTTTTAACATTTTTAATATTTTCTATAGTTATTATATTTAATTATCCAGTCAACAAACTCTTCAAATTCCACGCCCAAATTTAGAAATAGGTATTAAATGATATTCCTAGCTTAACACTTCATTAAAATGTTAGCGTCGTAAAAATTACGCAAACGGGTTTCTTAAAACTAAAAAAGGCATATATTTTCTAAACTATTAAACTTGTTGGATATATTAATAATCCCAAAATTAAATTTATGAAGAACAATCACATAAATCTCCAAATTAACTGCATAACAACAAATAATATAAAATTCCGCAATAAAGTTTAAACTATTTTACTGGCAACACTTACTCTTAAAGCCAATGGACTATTGCTGTAGTCAACGGGTTGACATTTGAAATTATAATGACCCCACCAGCCGCTCATTAAATACTGGGGAAGAAAACAAAATGAATTGCAGATATTAAAATATAGCAATTATAGTATTATTAGTGTTCGTTTTTTAAAAGCTTAGCTTTTTAGGTAACAGCTTTTTAGATGACTTCAATTGTTGTTGTTACCTCATAGAATATCCACGCACTGAAGACAGTTTGGAAGAGGTTGTACCATATTAAAATATTTCTTAAATCCAGAGCCTTTCGTTTGGCCATTAACTTTGGTCCTAATGATTTACTAAAATAAGCGTAAAAGACACACAGCAAAAATGTGGGCATGGGTGAGGACATCATGAACCATCCATTAACACGAGGATCTGCAAGAGAAGACGGAGACAAAAAAAGAAGACAAATTAATAAAATACAACATAACAACAATTTAAAAAATACACAAAAAAAATGCTAAAATAAAAACAAACTTAATGCATGTGTAGAAAGCTCTTAAATACATTTGAATATAATTCCCGAATCAAACCGTAGCAAAATTTCAAAAAATTCCATAATTCAAACCATAGCAAATTGTTTGAAATTTAAAAACCATATATCAAAGCATAGCCGCCCCCTGCAATGCTTCACACATTCAAAATATCCCGGTGGTTCAATTGTCTCGGGTAAACCCAACCCCCCATTGTGACTATTGGGGTTCATAGTTTAAAATCATTAAACAGCAGTTAAAACAAACAAAAAAAACAAACAATCGACAACAGATTGGATCTTCTTATCACGTATTATGCTAACATCGATTTTAAACGGTGTATTATAGATTTATGGATAATTTGTTAATTGATGTTCTAAACGAGATGAAAAAAACAATTAGCGATAATAAACAGAAATTTCTAATTAATTATAGCATAGTTCGAAAATGTTGTTGTTTTTGATGATAAATAGCTTTAAAACCGAATATATATGTAGCAGCAACTTTAATATCTCAATTTAGATGTTATGTTATGCAGCTTAACATTGATTTTATGGACCCGTGTACAAAAGTTAATATAAAAAATTAAATTTTTCTAAACACCGCTGTAAATACACCAACGTTTACCAAATCATTAGAGGAGTAATATCCTTCTAACTCCAGACCAATCATTACTTTCTCACTTTCATAATAACTGTTTTAATGGTAAGTACTGCTGTATAAATCACAAATTTCGTAATACCTAACACAGTACAACATTTTTCAGCTCATTGATTTGGGATTCAATTCTGAGAACGGCACGTGAAAGTAGCCCCAAAAATAAGAAGGACGATGCAAGTTACCGGGACCGGCCGTGGCATAGTGGTTAGAACACGCGACTACCATGCGGGAGATCGCAGGTTCAAACCTGGCTCCAGTCATCTTAAAAGAAAAAAAGAAAATTTTCTTTCATTGTCGGCTCCCCTCGAATGTTGTTTGACAGCAACTTCGCAGTATTAAGCGTCGATTCAATCGTCGTGTCTAGTAAGAGCTTCTCAAAACAGTGACGTTCGCATTCGTCGATAAACAAGTAGGTGCCGTTAGTTGTGAATCTAAAAATAGAAAGCGTGTTAATTCACAACAACGCGAGAAGCTATCCCATACTTCATTCATGGGGTGCAAAGGAAAATTAAGTTAAGATGCAAGTTACATACCATAATAATTTAATATCGATTTGAAGTTAGCTATTGATTATTCTACCAAATTCTCTACTGACAAAGTGAAATTAAGATTTGAAATGGCGCCGTGGATAAATAAAAACTTACAAGCTTTAATTATATTTAAAAAGAAAATTTTAGCTAAACGAAGAAAATCAAAAAGCAAACTATATGAAAATTTGTTAAAGAGGTTAGGTAAAGTTATCAAGATAGCATGTAGATTATCTCGAAATTATTATTTTTATGGAAATTTAAGTAGAATTGGAGCAGACCCGAAAAAGGGCTGGAGATTCATTAATGAATTGTTGGGAAGAGTTGGAAGAAAAGAGTTTAACTTAAAAACATCAGATGGAACACTAGTTTTGGATGATCAGATAAAAGCAAATATTATGAACAAATTTTTCATTCAATCTGTAAGAGAGTTAAGGAGTCAGATACAAGCGCTTCCTGGGGATAACTGGAATTTTTTACGCACTTTAATACCAAGTTCAAATCGTTTTTATTTTCAGACTGTTACCGTTGATGACGTTATATTCATTATTAATAATTTAAATTTGAAAAAGTCAACCGGTTATGATAATATTCCGCCAATTCTGATGGTTAAATGCAAAGACATAATTGCTCCCATTTTGTGTAATGTTTTCAATAAAATAGTTGGTATGTCAAAATTTCCGAATTGTTTAAAAATTACTAAAATTGTGCCTATTCCAAAAGTAGTAAATGCTTTTGAAGCAAAAGATTTTCGACCAGTTGCGTTGCTATCAATTATTGATAAGATTTTTGAAAAAATTATTCATGGGAGACTTACATCATATTTTGATGATAGTAATTATTTTTATAAATACCAATTTGGTTTTAAAAAAGGCTGTGGCACTGAAGAAGCGGTTGTGAATGTTGTTAATATCATATGCAATGGTTTGGATAATGGTTCGGCAGGAGTTGCAGGTCTCTTTCTTGATTTTACGAAGGCTTTTGATTTAGTGGATCATGAAATCATGATGCAGAAGTTAAAATGTTATGGAATTATGGGAAAAGAGTTGAAATTATTTGAGGATTACTTGCTAAATAGGAAGCAGTTTGTGCAAGTCTCTAGTTGCAGGAGTGAAATGTTAAATGTTGAATGTGGTGTACCGCAGGGTAGCTGTTTGGGACCACTATTATTTTCAATTTTTATGAATGATATACATAAATTAAATCTTACCGGTCGTTTATATATGTTTGCAGATGATGTTTGCCTATTCTATCCCTACAAATATGATTTGGCTTTAAAGACTAATATGGAACGGGATGTTTCCCTAATAGTTGAGTATTCCAGGCTGAATAAATTAGTCCTTAATGCGAATAAAACTAAATTGATAAGATTTAGGCCACATGCTTGTGCTTTAAACAATAATTTTAGTATTTTCGTTGATGGTAATATAATTACTGAAATCCATGAAGTAAAGTACCTTGGTATTACTTTGCAAAGTAACCTTGCATGGGATTCTCATATATGCGAAGTCAAATCAAAGATTGCCCCGGCTATTGGTATTTTATACAAATTGAAGCATAAATTGAATGTGGAAAACAAATTGCTGATATATCAAGCCCTAGTCCAAAGTCACTTAAACTATATGGCAATAATATATGGATATAGAAAGACAAATATATTGAAATCGCTACAAGTCATGCAGAATAAAGCATTGAAAACGATATACCATTTACCAATATATTATTCAACTTTGTCTTTATACGGTGATGTCTGCAAATCGATATTTCCTATTCATGCACTATATAAGTATCAATTACTTATATATGTTTTTAAGAGTTTGAATAGTCTAGGTCATCGTACCGTAAATTTTACACAAAATCAATCAGCTTTTAATACGAGGCACCAGCAAAACCTGCGAACTCCTAGGTGCAGACTTGAAACTACAAAACAACGCATTGAATACATGGGTAGTCTTGAGTATAACAATTTAACTGGTAATTTGAAAAATATACGCAGAATATCTCTTTTCAAAACCGAGCTAAAAGCACAACTTTTACAAAATCTTGAAACGCTTCTTGTATAAGTCACATAATCTTAAACTAAACAATTGTTACTTAAACTTATATACGTATTATTATTATTATTTTTTTTTTTTGTTATATAATATAATGATACTTATATAATCTATAATGTATATATATTTTGTACATGTTTTTTTGCCAACTTGCCTCAAAAATGCCTTTAAGGCGCTGAGGCCAATTAAATTCTGAAATGTATTTGTACATAGATTGCTTACAAAAACAATAAAAAAAAAAAAAAAGTATCGTATACGGCAATTTTGTCACGTTTTAGGCTCTTTTGTTTGACATAACTCGAGAACCACTAGTCCGAATTAGCAACAAGTGGAGTATTACTTATGATAATCATACGCCACCATATAGTTTTTATATTACGGTAATGGTACCAGTTTTATTTTACCTTTAAAAATTCCAATTTCTAAAAACCCTATCTGGCGGCTCTCTAATTCTATAGGAAGGAACTCTATACAAATCAACCTTTAGGCGTTTGTTCTGTAAAAGTTGTAACCCCTTTTCGGTATTTTCACCCCTATAAATACGAATTTCTAAAAACCCCATTTGGGGGCTCTTTTATTCTATAGCGAGGAATTCTATAAAAATGTTTGTGACTCTACGTTTAGGCGTTCGGTCTGGGCGATAGTACCAGTTTTACCTAAAGTACAACTAAAATTACTTCATATCGCACAAGTACTCCATAAAATAAATATTCACTTCAATTGTACCAGATTTATTCCTTTTCGGCCTTTTTTACCCCTAAAAGGTACGAATTATGAAAAACCTATTTTGCTTCGTTTCTTCTAATTCTATAGGGATCACACACATACAAATTTTAACGATTAAAGCTTTAGCCGTTTGGTCTGGGCGATGGGATATTTTTATCCCTTTTTGGAATTGTGTACCCCAGAGAATGCGGATAACGTAAAAATCGTTCATCTAAATTTATAGTGATCTTGCCCATATAAATTTTCGCTATTATAGCTTTAGCCGAATGGTTTGGGTGATGGGTGGTACCAGTTTTATTCCTTTTTGGCCTATTTTAACTCGTAATATTATATAGTATTTTGCGAAGTATTTTTCTTGAAGATTCCCAGAACTGAACTGAACTGTTCAGGTGATTTTGTCTACCTTGGCTCCGTCATAAACAAAAATATTTATGTTTGCCTGGATATCAAGAGACGAGAATAGATCGCAAACCGTTGCTAGACAAAATCATCTGTGGCCTTCGATAGCTCAGTGGAAGCGACGTAGACTAGCAATCCGAAGGTGCCGGGTTCGATTCCCGGCCGGGGCACTGGCCAAAATCAACATCGATGAAAAATTACTTTGTCAAATACTTTCGAGTTCTCCAGCCAACAAAACTCATCCTAGATGCTTCCACTACAAAAATCCAGATTGCGCAAGGATCAAGGAAAATGATTCTCATATAAATCAACAAGCCAGCTGGCGCCATCTTTGGTGGAATTTTGCGTAAAAACTCACAACAACAACACATAACAATCCTTGATACAAACCTTGTTATCTACAAAGGAAAGATCAGAGTTGCCAACAATGATCGTATGATAATCGGATTATATGCCCGATCGAGTGCCGATAAATAGACAATCGGTATAAAGAATTATCACCCCAGCTACCACCAGCTGTTATAACAACAACAACAACAAAATCATCTACTACTTTAATGTAATAATTGTCAACGTTCACGCAGCGTCCCAGATGAGTGGATTCTTTGTTCGTTGAAACAAATAACTTGGTTTTGTCCCCATTTATCACCAGACCCTCTTCCGCCGACTGCTTTTCAATGCTCGAAAAGGCTGCAGTAACATCCCGTAATTCACGGGCAATGATATCTATATCATCGGCATACGCGAGCAGCATGTAACTTTTGTTAAAGATGGTACCATTCCTGTTTACTGCAGTCTTCCGCATGATCATCTCCATTACGTTGTTAAAGAGATCGCAAGACAGACTATCGCCTTGTCTAAAGCAGTCAACGACTTAAGATAGCCCGTGCAGGGTTACCGTTGAAAAATTTCAAAAAGTGGCACAAAAAGGGGATTTTTTAAAATAAAGTCGCACAAAAAGGGGATTTTTTTTTAAAAAGTCGCAAATTCATTTTATTTAATCAAAACAATAAAATTAAATAAAAAATTACAATAAATAACAAAAAACAACTCAGTCCATTACATTAAGATGTAAAATATACATCATAAAATGTAAAATATACTAAAAAAAAAAACAATAGATTACAAGGCACAAGGAATATGTGTATATGTTTGGAGGTCAAAATTGAATTTTTGTTGAAACAGATTCAAGGTCTTATTCATAATAATTTATAAACCTTTATAAATGTATAAATATGGTTGCTATATTTTAGAAACTTAATTTTGATACTTTTTTCAAGTATCTCATTTCAGCTTCGAGTCCAACAAATTCAAAGCTGAAAGAAGCATTGCTTCACATGTTTTTACTTTTAACTTATTAGTTAACTTAGTCTTCATCAGTGCCAACTTTAAAAATATACGCTCTGCGCAAGCACTGCTTGTGGTATTTGTGTCATTTCAGGTCATTCAAACTATTTTTTAAATTTCCTACTGTGTACCAAAAAATGTCAGTTATCAATGTCAATGTCAATTAATGTCAGTTATATTAAAGAGGTATTCATAAGATTTATCTATTGGTTTATACTATAATAACTTTAATTCATATATGAATGCCTCAGATTTTTTGTCAGAATAATTATTGTCTTCACTAGCCTTAATAAAATTAGGGTCTATATATCTTACAGCAATCAGTCTTTTATTATTTATATCAATCGCCGCGTCGCTTTTATTCGACGGTAGACGTTACAAAATATTAAGTACTTTTTCTCCAGAGCAACTCTAAAGCACAAAAAAGTATTAAATCTTTTAAAAACCATAGAAAAATTATGGGTTGTAAAAAGTCGCAGAAATGAAAAAAAGTGGTAAAAAAGGGGATTTGTGAAAAAGGGGCAGCAAAAGTGGCATGGCTTCAAAAAAGGGTCAAATTGCCACTTTAGTCGCACAACAGTAACACTGAGCCCGTGGGCAACATGAGCGAGAGAGCCACACATGTTTTCTCACATACATTCAACGAAAACAAACAAATGCATTCAGTCTCGCTTGAGCATTCGTCCGACGCAGTTGTGTCGACGCATGTTGTAAGCACGACAATAAAAAATAAATTTTTTTGGTAAAAATGAATTCTAATAAGTTAATTTACTATGCCACGCGCACGGTAGTAATATTTATCAATTATTTCCTGGATTTGTATATTATAATTTTGTTCATAGTTATGAAAAAACTATATAACAATTTCCTTCACTACAGTGAGAGAGGAAAGAGAGAAACTCACCAACAAAAACTTATATTGTGGTTGGTCTAAAGCCTCTTTTGGTAGAAAATGAGTCGGTCAGTTCTTCGCCAATTTTTACTGAAGACGTCATGTCAGTGAGTAGCATCCCGCAAAGTCGTATTAGCTTCGCGAAGATACCAAACTTAGCCATAGAATCTTACACTTCTGTCGTATCGGACGGTCGAATGCAGCTTTGTAGCCAAAGAACAGATGGTAGATGTCGATCTGCACTTCTTGGGTCTTCTCCAAAATTTGTCTTAGTGTAAATATCTGGTCGGTCGATTTACCAGGTCTAAAGGCACACTCCGCCAGTATGGACTTTAGTCTTTTACATAACACACTAGAAACGACTTTGTATGCGATGGGTAAAAGGCTGATCCCGCGATAGTTGGTACATACACTTGGATTGCCTTTCGTAAGCACAGGACATAGAACACTCAGATTCCAATCATCGGGCATGCATTCCTTGAGCCAAATCGTGTAGATTAGCTGGCAATATGCATGCACCGGCCTTAAAAAAGCTCTGCCGGTAGTACACCGGCTCCTGCAGCATTATTATTTTTAAGCCTTGTGATCGCTGTGCTGATCTCGTTTTAGCTCAGTGGTAAACAATCTACTCCGTCGTCCATGATTGGTGTGATTTTGTCACTTATGCTGCCTTCGGGAACGAGTAGAGATTGAAAGTGTTCCCTCCATACTTGCAGCACACTCTGAGTGGCCGTGACCAGATTTCTGTCACTGTCCTTACAGGTGGGGATCTCTGTTCCAAAACCTTTACTTTTAACCTTTTGATAGAACTTTCGGGCTTCATCTCTATCACTGTAGTTTTCAATATCCTGGCTCTCTCTTTTCTTCCACAGACGCTTTTTGATCTCCCTGCTCTTCTCATTATAACGCACCATCAGCGCACGCGTCGCCATTGGCAGCAGTTTTGCTTGCATGCGGCATTCATTTCCTCAGACATTTTGCGACTTGCTCATCGTACTAGGGCGTGTCTGAGCGTGGTTTTTCATAACCCAGTAGGGTATTTGCGGCATTCCTCGTATTCGGTGCGCAATTGGAAATTAACATTATCCATTAATCGATATATTTTTTTAATACCTCACATACTAAGCTATCTGACGATATATTTTTTTTGGGGTACATATAAACCTAGTCGATCGTCTGCAAAAGTGACTATAATAATTTTTCAAGAAACCTGATATTAGTAGTCTATGCATTTATTAATAACGACCAGACAGACTTATTTCCATAATAGACAAAAATATCCGCTATGAATACCCTACCGATTACGAAATCATTCTCTTTTAAAGCGTTTTATTAATTAATAATTTCGTATTGCTTAATTTGATCCAAAGTTAGATATAGTGAAATATATTAATGACCTTGAGCAAATTAGTTCCTTTGGTTATATTTAGGCATATTTAGCCTATCAGCAATATAAACCAAAAATTATCACACTTACCACTTTTATTGTCCATGAGATCCCTGTACCAGTCATAAACATCATGTAGTATTACAAGAGCCATTTTTGATTTGTTTCAATAAAAACTGCAAATATAAAAAAAGAAAGAGAGAGAGAGAAAGCATTAGTATAACAATTAGATAGGAAACATTTAGGGAATTTAACAGTTATTCTCATAAAAAATGCAAATTATTATTTTTGCTCCTTTTTGCTGGACAAACTAAATGAGAGCTATGATTAAACAATAGCCTATAATTATTTTATTTATTATTTTTATTATTATATTCCTTCATTGAAATAAATTACAAAAACAAAAACGTAAGAACTATAAACATGCATTTAATAATATAATTGATAGCTTCACCGCTTAATAAAGGGGAGCACAGGTTAATTTATATGCAAATGCGAATGAAATTCACTAATAACAACTTATGATGACGCGCTGTTGTACAGCAAAAACCTTTATGAAGGCTGCGCATGATTCCCACGTGGAATCAATTATACATATTAGTTATTGTATGAGCGACTATTAACAAAGTTGTTGTAAACAGCATCATTAGTCATATTTGACAGGCCTTGACATCCACCAAAACAGCTTTGATATTAGTCAATTTTGACAGTCTTTGACAACCAAAAACTTAAACATGGCTTTTTTGTCTCAAAGCGGAAACATTGAAATTGAATAAAACTTTAAAGGGGATCTTCAGTTTGCATCATCGAATCAATGAGTAGTTGAACTTCAACAAGGTCTTTTAAAAACTTTTTTTAGGGAGACAAAGAACATCAATTAATCTCTTTAGGGAAATAGAGAACATTAGCTTGTAGACATTTTAAGGAAACCATTATACTGGATTTGTTATACATTACAACACAATCGGAGTTTTCGGTTTAGAAAAATAATAAATAAGAGCAAAAATATTATGAATCTTAAGAATTGTTATTGATTTAAAAACAATCTATTGATCTACAGCTTAGCTGCCCCCTGCTCTATCTACCGATTCCATTGTCTCGGGTTAGTCCACCCCCCATGGCGAATATTAGGAGTTCAAATTTAAAAATTATTAAACAACAATTAGAAAAACAATCGACAACAGATTAGATCTTTTTATCGCGTATTATGCTAACATCGATTTTAAACGTTGCTTCATGATTTATGGATAATTTGTTAATGAATGTTCTAAAGTAGATGAAAAAACAATTAACGATAATAAACAAAAATTTCTAAATAATTATAAAATTATTTAAAAATTTTGTTGATTAAATGTTTTATAGCGTGATATAAGGCAACAACAAATGGCCCAATTTAGATGTATCAGTAACACAGCTCAAGACCGATATTAGGGGCCTATGGTAAGATGTTTCTTAGATGGCATTATTTCAAAATTACTTGAAAAAATTTATTAACAAAATGTATATTTATATTAACTTTTGACAATATGATCAACAGAATTAGCGAAAATATCACTGGCCAGCTTGCGGGCTGATGGTCAGTATAACTCGAGTAAACCTTAACTGATCCGTACGAAAATTTAACAGTAAAAAATCCACCTTGAGCTAAAAAATGCGTATGGCCATTAAATTATAAATGCAGCTAACTTGAAAAAACGAATGGGGCTACTTTTGTGTGCAATTCTCAGAATTCAGTCCCAAAATCATGTGTTGTAAGAAGAAAATAAGAATCCGATATAAACACACCCACGTGTAAGGATTTAAATAATCTCCTTTTTAAGGGAGATTCGTCGACCTTAATACGACACTGAATTGTGGTACAGAGCGCATGAAGACGTCCATCGACATCGACTATAGTGTCCATGCGGACAAGCACGAGTAGTCTCACGGTTCAACCTAGTGTTGAACGAATAGCCACCATAAGAGTCAAGACAGAGTTTTTCAATGTAACACTCATATGTGTCCATGCTCCGACAGAAGATAAAAGGCAAAGACGAGTTCTACGAGAGCCTAGAAAATGTATATGACCGTAGCCCGAGCCGACATCAAAATTGTACTAGGCGAGAGAGACGGATGCTGCATACGGGGCGAAACTGCAAACAATAGCAACACGAGCTGTTTGTGAACGGCACAGGGAGAAGAGACGAGAGGCAACTCGTCTTTTTAGACGGAAAAAGAAGGAGGTGAAGAAGAGGCAGGATGAGTTGCTCTGAAGTATTCTACCAGAGAGTTAATTCAAGAATGCATGGAACAGGGTTGCCCTCCTGAAGATATGGAGAGATCATTTCAGAAATCTACTGGATACGGACACCACTCCAGAAGACCCCGCAATCCATGACAATAATATTAACTGTCCACCTCCGAGCGAGAGTGAGATACGTGTGACAATATCCCACTGATTAGGAGCATGTATCAGCTCAATATCTGGCTAAAGGAGAGCATGCCCGGGGATTGGAGTCTTAGTCTGTTATGTCCCATATACAAGAAAGGATATCGTAGTGAGTGTAAGAATTACCGTGGAATAAGCGTATTAGCAATTGCGATCATTGTGCTTTCGAGCATATTGTGAGATAGATTAAGATACTCATTCCTCATTCAAACTGACCCACAAACACAACGTATGTATGCAATTTGTATATACACATTTAAACTGAAAATATAGTATTGTGTTTGAATTGCTTTAGACACAGTAGATTA
Organism: Muscina levida; assembly: GCA_964034835.1. Lineage (NCBI taxonomy): Eukaryota > Metazoa > Arthropoda > Insecta > Diptera > Muscidae > Muscina > Muscina levida. Next base: position 168,769,727 of record OZ035880.1, on the reverse strand, counting down.
TAATCAGAATTATAAGCCCGCTACATTAACGGCAAGCTGATGTTGATGTTTTATAAAATAGCGTCATTTTGACACAATCATTGCAGAAGGATTAACACTGGAAAGGATCATTCTGAACCATTCAACACGGATAGAGGTCTCAGGCAGGGCGATAGCTCGATCTGTACACTATTTAATATAATTATGGAGAAGGTGTTGAGAAAGGCTGATGTGAACATGTCTGGCACCATATTCCACAAGAGCCACATGCCACTAGTCTATGCCGATGATATAGACATCTTTGGCCGAAATCTGAGGGATGTTACTGTAGTTTTCTCATCGCAAGAAAATGAGGTCAATTAGGACAAAACAACAATAATGATTTCGACGGACAAAGAGTCCTCTCGATGGAGGCGCACCGTAAACTTTGACAATTATTGTTTTGTGATAGTAGATGAATTTAACTACCTCGGAGAAAAATAGTTTCAGCCAAGAAATCAAGCGGAGAATAGTGTTTGCCAATAGATGTTTATACGGACTTCGGGAGCACTTTAGTAACACCACCTTATCTCGGGATACTAAGAAACAGCTATACCAGGTGGTAATTGTTGTATGCAGCCTAATCGTGGGTGCTTACGACGAAGGACATACAAAACCTGGGAGTATTAGAGTGAAAAGTACTCCGAAAAATATATGGACCTATCTGTGTCGACGGCGAGTTTCGCCATCGGATGAACCATAAGCTGTATGAGCTTTACCACGACCGATGTAGCTAAAAGAGTCAGAATCCAAGGATGGATGTAAATGCTCCAGCGAGAAAGGTGTTTGAAGGACAACGTCGAGCAGGGAGACCCAAGCTTCGTTGGAAGGACCAAGTGGTAGGCGACGTGTCACCATCTGGTAGGACTAACTGAAGAACGCAGAAGACCGAAGCGTGTGGAATTCTTTTTTACTTTAGGCCTCTAATTTATGAACCACGTTCGTAAGTGGCCCATTAAGTAAGTATGTAAGTTATTTTAGGATTTCTACTAAAAATTAAAAAAAAAACTAATACTTTTGAGGAATCGTTTTCTTTTTTTTCGTATTAAATTAAATTAAAAGATATTCAATTTATATCACTCACTAAATAATTCGGATTATAGGATTCTATTTTCTTGCCAGATAACTTTTTTTGTTTTTATTAAATATCCATTTAATGCTTTTAAAGGTATAAAAGAAAATTCACTATTCGAAAAATATTTTATAACTTCTACAAAAAATTTTCATACAAAACTAAAATTTAAAGAAGAATTTTTTGTTATTTTGTATTATTATTTTGTATTAATACACGTTTAAAACCATTCACGTATTTTTATCACTCACTTAGAATTCAGTGTAGAGTATTCTATTTTCTTGCTATTTAAATTGTATGTATTTTAAGAAATTTCCATTTAATATTAGTTATTGTGTTCACTTAAGTATGCAACTTAAATTAATTAGCCACTATTTTAATTTTTTTTGTATTTTTTTTTTAATTCAGAAAATAATTATAATTTGTGATTTGCTTCCGACTACAGTCCGCGCCGTTATGAGTTCATAACAATGCGCGCGCGCGCTTTAATACGCACTGTCGCTGCCGTTCGGCAGTGCAATGGCAAAATTCTAATTGATTTCGTCGTTGTCATGTACTTTACTCACCAAATTCTCGCAGGTAGAAATATTAACAATGAAAGCTAAAGTTCTATATCCAAAAAAAATATACAGGATTTTGTTAAATATTTATAAACGACGAGTATAGGCGCGTTGCGTTGTTTGTGTAAAAAACCTGAAAAGAGATAAAAATACAAAATAAACAAATTAGTGGAGTTCAAACAGTAAAAACGTAGACAAATAAATTCGCACAATTACAATTATGATTTAAAAAACTAAAGCTGCAGTTTTGAATTGTTTTTTTTTTATAGTTTTGTTTTCTTCGTCACGTTTGTAATGTTAGCTTAAAGTGACGTACGACGAAACAGTGACAGTGACAGTACACAGAGATTTTGAAAGAGAAAAACAAAAACTAACAAATACTTTAATATAGCACGATAATTTATATTGTCTACAACAAAGAAGTTGCAACTCTACAACAAAGCGATAAAAATATATAAATTCCTAACACTTTTTCTGATGATCATTACGACTTTTCGTAGATCATTTTGTTTTTGTCTTACTGTTGTATTTAATTTTTTAACAATTTGTTATATATTTGTTGTCCACATCATATTCCCGACCTACCCGAACCGAACCCAATAATCCACTAAAGTACCAGAGTTAGCTTCGCCAAAGCCTTCACACGAATGCGCTGAAGTCTGCAATATTCTTTGGCACTTGGTCTCAATACGACAAGAATTTAGAATTGAAAGTCAAAGAAAAAGTAGACAAATACAACAATACAACAATAATAAGCAAGTGAACAAAATTATATATTTTTCTTAACACATTCACAATGCAAAAATGTTAATCATTTTGTTATATGCCGTCGGTCGGTCGTCTTTTGCTAACCAAGATCAAATGTTAAAAATGCGAACATTGCATTAATTTGTGTCGCTATGAATTGAGAAGCGCTCTAATCTAATTATGAATGATCGACGTCAATTTAACACACACACACTCACACACACCAATACATGTAATATTATTACTATTTCCAAGAGGTGAACTGGAAGGAACGGGGGACGGTAATATAGGTTTTTGAAATATTTATGCGAAACATATTTGCACACAAAAGACAAAGACAAGACATTGTTATTTTTTTTCTTCTTGCTGCCGAGTGAAGAACATGAACTTTGTGATTAGCTAAATAAAATATTCAAATGTAAAGGCAAAATATAATTTCAAATAGAAATAAATCAAAACCAAAAAATAATTTTCTAAAATATTTGTTGTGAAAAATATTTTTACTTATTTGGGAAATTACTACGTTAATAGAACATTCAACTCGTATTGAATCAGTTTCAAATGTCTTGCATGTTTTTCAACTACTGCATAACATTGACAACACAATGTTAGAAGAGTGACTGCAGAGCAATGATTTGGAAGTAAAACATAGAACTGCACAACTAATAGGGAAAACAAAACCACATAATAAGCAACACACAAAACCGATCACAAACGACAATGCTCAACAGGAGTTGAATACCTGTGTGGTGCGATTTTGAGTTATGTTGCGGTTTGTGTTTGGCACCGGCCGTGGCACGATGGTTAGAACACGCGACTATCATGCAGCAGATTCCGGGTTAGATTCCCGCCTCCAGTCATCTACATTTTTCTTTTATTGCCGGCCCCCTCGATGTTGTCGACAGCAACTTCGCAGTATAGTGTCGAGTTAATCGGCATGCCTAGTAAAAGCTTCTCAGACGTTTGCCATCGTCAATAAACAAGTATGTGCCGTTAGTTATGAATCTAAAAGTGGAAAGCGTGTTAGTTCACATTAAAGCGGGAAGCTATCCCTCGTCTAAATGACCGAACCGATTTCAATAAAATTTGGTATATTTATATTTTACCCTAGAGGCGGAAAAACTGTGTTTTAGAGATAGAAAGTTAAAATTTGATATCCAGATAGTTTTCGGCAACACGAATATGAATATGCAGACGGAATTTTTATTTTCAATCAGTGTGCGGATAGGGCGTGGCAATATTGTATTTTAGAGATAAAATTTCATACACAGTCAGTAGTACCCGGCGCTTCAGTTTCAATTTTTCAGTCGAAAGTTTTATTTTTAATTAGAGGGCGCTGGGGGCGTTGCAAAACTGTAGCCCTAGAGAAATAAAATTTCATATATAAATAGTACTCCTCACTACAAATAAAATTTTTGAACAATGGACGTGGCCAATCTGCAATTTAGCCCTATAGAAATACAATTTAGTGCACAGGTAATACTCGGTACTATAAGTTAAAATTTTAAGACGATATTGTTGTTTTTGATCAGTAGGCAGATGGGGTGTGTAGGTAATGTTTTTTAACCTCAGAGAGAGGGGATTTGGTACACAGAAAATACTTGAAATGTACGAAATTTTAATCTTCGATCACCGGTCGGAACTGGTCGTATTCAGTATATTTTCAGTACTTTCTGAAATCATGTTTTTAAGTTTCATCAGAATATTTTGAAAGCATTACTTTTGTTGTAACAAAAAGTACAACTTATTGGACCAAAAAGTACCTTTACTACATTAATTGTACCACAAACCTACAACTTATTGTACAAAAAGTACATTTATTATTATAAAAATTATTTTCATTGTACCAAAAAGTACAATTTGTTAAAAAGAAAAATTTTTGCATGAAAAAGTAAATTAATTTTACGTAAAAGTACTTTTATTGTACCAAAAAATACGTTTACCGTACACAAAGTATACAATTTAATGTACATAAAAAGTACAAAGTACTTTTATGGTACAAAAATTACCTCCAATGTATTAAATGGTATTTTTATTGTACTAAAAATTATTTTAATTGTATTAAAAGTATTTTCATTGTATCAAAAAGTACTTTTATTTTTATCAAAAATTACATTTATTTTATCAAAAAGTACGTTTATATTAACAAAAAGAACGTTTATTTTTAATTTTTAAAAAGTACTTTTTTTGTAAAAAAAAAGTACTTTTATTTTATGTTATCGTTATGCACTTGGGAATAACCAGAATCTCTCTTTGGAGGTCCCCAAGCAGCTCACAACGTCCGAAATATCGCGTATTTCCCTCCCTGGGCAATGCCATTGAACATTCGTTCAGTGGTAGCAAATATGAGAAGAGGCAATGTTGAGTAACCTAAATGGCACGCTACCACCGATGCCTCTTAGGAAGTAGGTAACAGAAGTTACTGAATCTCAACACAACAGCTCTCTTAGTGGCTTTGGCAGCCCGAGAAACTAGGATCTGGCGCTGTGGTCTAATAAGCTACTATCCTTTAACAAAAACAATTATTATAAAAACACGAAGAAAGGAAAAAACAACAGCAAAACAATAGTCAGCAAGAGACTTCGACATCGGGTTTAACCTTCTATGTGACAGAATAGCCACTATTCGCATCAAATCGAAATATTTTTACATTACGCTGATTTGTGTGCACGTCTCGACGGAAGACAAAGGCGAGGACATTACAAATTCATTCTAAGAGCGCCAGACGCTCTATTTTGCAAAAAATTAAAATTGACTATAAGAGAAATTAAGACATATTTAAATTTTAAAGTATATAAAAAGTTATGCTAAAATTCTATATTTTTGTTTATAAACAAATATTATTGTTTTATTTTTTATTCAATTGAAATTGAATTAATTATATGATTCACAGAAAGTACTAATATACAGAAAATATTTATTTTCGGCCAGTGGACGAAGTATGTTTATCACCCTTGATACCGATAATACCTAGATAAAAAAATAGTTGTACTCGGCGCTGCATAAAAATGCAGATGAACTTTAATTTTAAGTTAATAAAAAGATAAGATAGTTAAATTTTATATACGCGTCAACTATGCAATAGCGGGCGTCCGGCAGCGTTAGTCTTTGGTGTTATCTACATGGTGAGCCATTTAAACTAATAAAATTGATATAATAATGTTTTCTATATACCTTTTTGTTTAATTAGATTTTTTTTCATTAATGTTTCAGCAAATATGTATTAGCTTTTAAAATTAAAAGAATATTTTTCTACCAAATATTTTTTTATAGTTTTAATATATTCTTTGTACTTTTAAAATATATATTCATATATTTAATTATTTTGCTTTTTTATTGTGATAAGATTTTAATTTTTAGTATTAACTATTTTATTTTTTTTATTATTATATAATTTTTTAAATTTTTTTTTTTTGTAAATTTTTTTACTTTTAGTTTTAGTCATTGGCGTTATCTACATGGTGGGCCATTCAAACTATTTAAGTTGTGCTAATGTTTTAAATATTTTTTTCTTTAATTAGATTATATTTTTATTAATATTTCAGCAAATATGTATTAATTTTTTTTTATTTAAAAGAATTTTTTCTTCAAAATATTTTAAGATGTTTTTAAATTAAATTAAATTTTTTTATATAGTTTTAATATAAACTTTTTTTTAATATATAGTTTTTTTCTACTCATATATTATGGTTACACAATTTTATTAATAATGCAATTTTGCTATTGTAATTAATGTTATTTTTTAATAAATATTTTTGTTATAATTAAATTTTGTATCTTTTTTCAGTATTTTTTTTTTCTTAATTTTTGTTATCATTTTATTTTTTTTTAATTTTATTTGTTTTAGATATCAATATTTTTTAATATTAATCTATGGTTTCAATCATATTCTTTATTTAATTTTTTTTTTAAATATTAATATTTTTATTTTTTATAAATTTTAACTCAAATTTTAATTTTTAACCTTTGTTATTTTTAATAAATTTATAAATTTTAATTTTTAACCTTTGTTATTTTTAAAATTCACTATTTTAATAGAATTTTTTTAATTGTAATTCGATTTATTGATTTTATTTTAATTTTTATAATTTTTTTTATTATTTTAAGTTTTATATATTTTTTAATTTTGTTAATATAATTTTTTTGTTTTATATATTTTTTAACCAAAATAATATTATATCTACTTCGCATGTACATGTTTGACATAATTGTGGATATATATACAGCAGATGATATCCCAGATTGCATCAATTCGTCACCAAGAGGTCTGAAGATGAACTCGTCATGGAGTTCGAGAGAATATCAACAATAAAAAAATTATTTCTGATCGTTTACCCAAAGTATCGAATGATACATTAACACAAATTGATAAATAATCAATATTATTTTTAGTTTAATTTTAATAATATTTATTAGTTTTATATTTTTTTTTTTAATTTTAATAATTTTATTTTTTCGTTTTATAAATTTTTTTAATCTTAATAATATTATTTTTTAATTTTATAATTTTTATTCTAATTTTTGATTAATTAATTATTTGTTTCATTTTTATTATATTTTAATATTAATATTTTTAAATGTTAATACCTTTTAAATTTTTTAATTTTTAATATAACATTTTTAATATATATTTGTTTTGAAATCGTTGTATCGATAACATCATCAGAAGCATAAAACAAAAACAAAAATGTAATATAATTTTTATTTGCCATGACATATCATTTTAGTCAGTTCAATAAAATTTAATTGTTTTCCTCCGTATCAGTTTCAGTTTTTATCGTTGCACAACACAACTGAAATTTTCATGACAACTTTTTATTTGAATTTCTTTTTTAAAGCCGACACAAATAATTGTTGCAAATTTCACAAATGAGTGCTAATAAATTAAAATGTAATTTATGTAATGAATTTTAAGTTATATGTTATAAAATTTTGCACAATCGAAAATAAGAACGACATCAAAAACGTGAACTTGAAAATTGATTAGTTAACGTTGCAAAGAGTTCAATGTACATTTTTTTATAGTCTAACGTGACGTGAATTTGCATAGGATATGGGTAATAAATGAATTGTTTTTAAATGTGAGAATAAATTCTAAAACTGACACAAAAGTATTTTCGCTAAGAGGCAAGTGTATAAGAAAGTAAATGGAAGCTCCTTAAACTATCTACGTATGTGTATATAGAAGACAATAGAGGAAATTTTTTTAATCATTCTCAAAAATATCTAATTTGTAGGTCACTAGTACGTACCAAAGTGTAAAAGTTAAAAGTGTACTTTACAACAACCGATTGACCTAAACAATATTTTTAAACTCAAATGAGTTAAAATTCGGTGATTGAATAACGAATTGATTATTTAATAAATATAAATACTGATTGGTTTTTTCTTGGGTCAGTGAACAAAAATGACAATAATGAATTTTAAGATAATTTTTGAATATTTCCGACAGTTCAATGTAACCATTTGAAAACATGAAATGTCTGGAAACGATTTTGTAATTTTAAAAATACATCCGTAAAACAAAACATATTGATTCTTTAACCTTTTATCATGTAACCAACTGAATATTGCAATTTTGAAGCTGATGCCGAAGTATATTGAATTCAAATTCAACATTTGAATGATACTGAAACTATACCGTCAACAAATTACTTTACAAGTGTAAATTAATTTCAAGCATGACGGTAGCACGTCATAATTTGTATGTAACATTGTTTTGGTATCACGTCATGATATATGAACTTTGCTTTGTTGATCTTTTGTATATTTGAGTCAATATTAATTTAAAATGAACATTAATAACACGCGCCGGGGAGTCTTATATCTACAACATGTGTTATTTGAAATTAACATGTAGTGTAATGTGAGATCGATCCTTTCGATCGATCGAGTATCATGTAAACATGGTCAACTGTGTATTCGATGAGCTTTAAAAGCCAACGATTGTATATAAGATTATAGAGATATATATTGGGCACTTGCAGTTAATAGTGTAATATATATACGAGCGTATAAAGTTACAGGCGATATAGAAGTTAATTCGAGAGGTACGGGACTATATAAAATGTAGCAATTTTTGGAATAATGGTCACTTTTTATTTTTAATATTCTTATATTTTTAATGTTGCTAACATTATTTATATTTTCAATATTGGTAATATTTTTTTATATTTTAATATTATTAATATTTTTAATTGCTTTTTTGTTCTTTTTTTAATATTTCAAATATTTTCAATATTATTAATATTTTTAAAACTTTAAACATGTTTTAATGTTTTTTAAAACTTTTAATATATTTTAATATTTTCCATATTTTTATTATTTTATAATATTTTTAATATTTTTATATTTTTAATATTGATTTAGAATTTATTTCAAGCTCAAGACCAGTGAATTTACAACAAAATGAGAATTCTTTCTTGAGTGCATAGACTCGAAAAACTGAGGATTCGTGGCTGAATCCGAAACAGCTGTGCAGACTGCCTGGCATATTGAGAATATCATTCTGCTATTAACTTCTTTCAAAAACCCCTAGTCTTGAGCTTGAAATAAAATCCAAATCAATATTTTGGAATATTTTTTAATATTTTCGAAATATTTTTGAATATTTTAAAAAAATTTTAAATATTTTTATTATTATTTTTAATCTTTTCTTCTATTTAAAGTATTTTTTAATATTTTTAAAATATTTAATATTTTTCATATATTTAAAATGTTTTATTGTTTTAATATCTTTAATGTTTTTAATATTTTTTAATATTTTTAATATTTTTAATATTTTTAATATTTTTAATATTTTTAATATTTTTAATATTTTTAATATTTTTAATATTTTTAATATTTTTAATATTTTTAATATTTTTAATATTTTTAATATTTTTAATATTTTTAATATTTTTAATATTTTTAATATTTTTAATATTTTTAATATTTTTAATATTTTTAATATTTTTAATATTTTTAATATTTTTAATATTTTTAATATTTTTAATATTTTTAATATTTTTAATATTTTTAATATTTTTAATATTCTTAATATTTTTAATATTTTTAATATTTTTAATATTTTTAATATTTTTAATATTTTTAATATTTTTAATATTTTTAATATTTTTAATATCTTTGATATTAATAATATTTTTATTATTTTAATTATATTTAATATTTTTAATTTTTTAATTTTTTTTCTTTAAAAATACAAAAAAAGTCGAAATTTCCCAAATTTGTCACTTTTTGTTTATAATATGCTGTGGCCTTAAAATAATAGATTTTTAATATGTTCGAAAGTTGTGGAAGTTACAATTTCGTGAAATTAATTAAAATGTATAACTCTTATTAACAATTTACGACAATTATAATGCATTATTTTACGATTTTTCGTTTGTGGATAATGTTAAATTTTCGAAATTGATTTTTTAAATGTTCGAAAAATTTCGAAATTACTAATAGGTGCAGTTGATTTTAACTCAAAACTCCAGTTATAAATTGACAAAAATTATAATGGATAACTTAGCATCGCCATGTTCGAATAATTTTAAACTTTTCGAAATTCATTTCTATGTTCGAAAAATTTCGAAGTTACAAATTAGTGCCATGAATTAACGTTTACAATAGCACTTATCTATATACGACATTTATAATGCAAAACTTTACGCTTGGCCATGTTGGTCAAATGTCAATCTTTGGAAATTAATTTTTCGATGTTCGAAAAATTTCGAAACTGAAATAGGTGCAGTTGATTTAAACTCAAAATACCTGTTATAAATTGACTATAATTTTAATGGATAACTTAACGCTTCGTCATGTTCGAATAATGGTAAACTTTTCTATATTGATTTCTATTTCGAAAAATTTTGAAGTTACAAATTAATACCATCAATTAAATTTCATAACAGCACTAATCAATTTACGACATTTTCAATGCAAAATTTTACGCTTGGCCATGTTCAAAACATGTTAATTTTAAAATTGATTTTCGAATGTTCGAAAAACAAAGTTTACAATAGCACTTATCAATTTACGACATTTATAATGCAAAATTTTATGCTTTGCCATCTTCGAAATATGTCAAACATTTTCAAAATTGATTTTTCAATGTTTGAAATATTTTAAAATTACAAATAAGTGCAATCAATTAAAGCTCATTAAAGTTTCGAAATTGATTTTTCAATGTTTGAAATTTTTCAAAATAACATATAAGTGCATTCAATTAATGGTCATAACACCAGTTTTCAAATGCTTTGCCAGTTTCGAAATATGTCAAACATTTTCAAAATTGTTTTTTCAATGTTCGAAAAATTTTGAAGTTTCAAATAAGTACAGTCGACTAAAGTTAAAAACACCAGTAATCAATTTACTATAACTATAATATAAAAATTTTAAACTTTTCAAAATTTCTGTTTGAACAATTTTGAAGTTACAAATTATGAATTAAAGTTTACAACAGCACTTAACAATTTACGACATTTATAACGCAAAAATTTTATGCTTTGTCAATTTTCGAAATATGCCAAACATTTTCAAAATTGATTTTTCAATGTTCGAAATATTTCAAAATTACAAATAAGTGCATTCAATTAATGGTCATACCACAAGTTATCAATTTACATTTCTTATGCAAAATTTAATGCTTTGCCATGTTCGAAAAATTTTAAACATTTTCGAGATTCGAGTTATAAATACTGTATTTGTGAATTTTTGCTCGTGCAAATAATTAACATGTCATAATTAAAGTTTTATTTTTATTATAAGTCTTATTATACCAAATTACATAGTTCGAAATAATAAAAATACCTTCGACTATGGGTCGAAACCACTATTATGTCCACAAAAACATTGTAAATTGCTTAAAGTTGAAAATTTTCGAACGTTTTAATATCGAACAATTTATCGCAATGTTGTTTAAATTATTTTAGAATGTTCGAAATTTTTCGAAATTACAAATAAAAGTAGTACATTAAAAAAAAAACAATAAAATTAAAAAGCTTCAACGATATTTTATTAAATTCTTTCGTAAACAATTTAAAAAAAATACTTCGAAATATTTAAAATCCTTCGAACATGACTAAAAACCACTATTAGTCTAAAATGTTAAAAGTAGCTCAAAGTTGAAGTTTTTCGAACGTTTAAATAGATAACAATTTATCGCAATGTTAATTAAATTATTTGCGAATGTTCGAAAATTTTCGAAATTTTAAATAAGGGTAATAAATTTAAAATAAGGTCATGAAATTAAAATTTGAATTATAAAAAAATAGTTCGAAATACTTAAAAACTCTTACGTCTAATTTTCGATTATTTGAATATCGAACGATTTAACCCAACGCTATTAAAATTCCCAGTAGGAAGTTTCGTCATACACGACTTTGCCGTCAACGATGTCCTTAAGACAAAAAGTGAAAAATGTATGTACTTGTCATCAAAACACTCGGTTGACGGCAATCTGACTGACAATAACCAAATTTTGTCGTGCATCGAACATAATTAACAAAAACTAAGGAAGAAAAATGTGATATATTGATGTACTTGTCGTCAAAAGACTCGGTTGACGACAAATTGACCGACAAAATACACATTCAACAAAATCAAAGGAAAAAATGGAATCTGACGTAAAAAATGTTAGTTTATTAAACGGACGAACAATTTCATAGTTAGAAATGTCGAATTAATGTGAATGCCGTATAAAGTTTATATCCTTCACTTCTCTCTTGGTCAGTAGTTTTCCAAAAGTGTTAACAATTAGTCATACTAAAAAAAAGCTCAAAAACAACTAAAAACTCATCTTTTAAAATATACAAAGTCATACTAATATGGCTTGAATGACAATTCAAGGCGTACATAGGCATCAACGTCAATGTGACCGACATTTTCATCCATCAGGTCGTGCATGATTGTTTAGGGGACGTGTCGCTTATATAGGCATCAATGACAATTTGACCGACATTGTCAACCATCAGGTCGTGCATGATTGTGTGGGCGACAGGTCGCTTGTATAGGCATCAACGAAAAATTGACCGACATTGTCGCTCATCAGGTCGTGCACGACAAAGCGGACACTTGTATAAAAATTTCGTCGACGATTTGTATGGACGGTCCTCTAAATGTCATCAACGATTTACTATGGTCATGCACCTGTCCTTGAGGATGTCTTGGAGACACTTCTTACTGGGTTATTGAACAATGTTCGAAAATTTTCGAAACTAGAAATACGGGTAAGAAATTCAAAAAAAACCATGATATTCGGAAACCATTAAATTAGTTAGAACTTGCTGTTATCATACATAAAACTCAAAGTTGATAATATTTAAGTCGAAATCTTAATCAAAAAAAAAAATGTTGTTATTTTAAGTTTTTTTGACAGGTTCGAAAAAGTTGGATATCATAATTTAAGTATGAGTCTTAAAATTAATAGATTTTCTGATTTTTGAAATGTTCGAAAATTTTCGATGTTAAAGAATTCTAGATGAAAAACAACCAAAGGCCATAAAAATTGTGTCGATTTAAAAAAATTTAAGTAAGTAACATAACAAAAAAAGTTTAGACATGATCAATCTATTATTGAAACGTGTAAACATCATGTGCTTGTACGGTCACGTTTAAAAACAAGTGTCAATTTAATATTTCAAATGACCTTAGAGATCAACATGTTAAATACTGATATCATTTGTTAAACCGTCACAGCATTTTTCTTAGATCAGATGAGCCCTTCTCAACCCAGGAAATATTCCAAGTAAAATTATTAAATTATACAGATTTACAGCTATGTATTTCCCCTTAAACTCATTTATGTCATTTTAGCTTATTGTTAACAGCTATATAACATTGATCCGTTAAATATAAATTCCTTAGTATTCCTATTACAACGGCAATTGTGTGTTTTGTTGTATTATCAATTTTAATTGTTATTAACATTATTTTTTCTACTAATTATTCAATTATAGAGCAGCAAACTATGAATTTTTGTAATTGTTACTGGACCTTAGGTAACTTGTTCACATTCAGTTAAACGCAAATGACGATTTTATCGTTGGAATTTCTAATAGTTGAAAAGTTGGCGCGATTTGCAATAGCATTGAATATTAATAATTCTCGAAATTGTAGTAATAAATAGACCACTTTGTTAATAGGGCTTGATTAGGGGTATAGTAAGTGATGATTTACTTCCGAAGAAAGTTGAATACGTCAAGACAATTTTAAGCACCACATACATAGTTATTAAATTTACACTCTAAGGTTTTCAGTGAAACTGCTCTTATATGGGACTAAATTTTTAATAGGGTATTAAGAATTTCAAGGATTTTGACTGATCTCATTTAAAAATTGATTAACTCTCTGATACGTTTTCGTAATTGCTGAAGTAAATATACCGTAGATATAACGGTCTACATTAAAAACTTTACACAACATTAATCTCTATTAAACCAATTAATCTGTATGTAACCAATCCTTTTTTTAATCGAATGTCAAAAACCAGACGCTGAACTTTGGTTTAAATTACAGGTAGACGGGCGCTCTAAGTTTCCGTAAACACACAACCACGTCTACGCATAGGCATAACACAACATACGTACATACAACACGAGTATGCATATTTATAATTTCTACACAGCAACATATTGTTGCTATATATATTTATTTCAAATTTATACTTGGCACAATTAGCCAAACACACACACACACACAAACTAACAAAAAGCAGAATAATACACGCAAAGTGTATGTTAATTTTTTTGTGTTTTGTTATTGTTATTGTTATGGAATAAATACATTTGTTTAAAATTGTTTACATTTCATCTAAATACATACATACATATATTTACATAGTATTTTCCATTCAGTAAGTGTGTGAATAAATTGTGTCCTCACTCTTCTACCTGTCTACTACATAGATACGTATATTGTAATTATTCTATGAAAACATTTTAAAAACACATCAACAATCGAGATTTTATTCACTACGAATTTGTGACAAATTAACGGCTTTTTACATTTCAATATCCGGCACTGGTTGTTCAAGTGGTTGGGAGGCAAAAAAAAAAAAGAAACTGCATTTCCGTTTGTCTGGCTTCAGACTGGCTGGCAAAGACATATATGTTGACATATGAATAAATAATGAGGAGAATTTTCTTCTTATTATTCGACTAATTGTTAACTATTTATAAGAGTTATGGGAGATTTTTGATATAATGATTTTAAAATCAAACTTCTGGTATATACGATTTTGTTTGAATACAAAATAGGCAATAATAACCAAAAGAGAGCAATATTTTAGAAGACATAAGAAATTGAGTGGTCGTTTTAGACTTCGCAATAGAAATTATCAATTTTATTAAAAAAAAAAAAATAAAAAAAAAATAAAAAAAAATAAAATAAATAAATAAAAAAAAATAAAATAAAAAAAAATATTAAATTTACGTTAGTGTATCAAATGATACATCAAATTCGGCTTACGATCAGAAGTAATCTTAGTTTAACAACAAAAAACCTTGTAAAGAAGCTTAAGCTTTAAGGTAAAAAGGGAATCGTGGGGAAAGACTTTCCTCCATTTCTCATGTTTGAATATTAACGGTCAAATTCAAAGAATACACCACTGGTGCTGGACATTTTCAGCTGAAAATACATCACTGGTGCTGGACATTTTCGGCTGATATCTACTTCGCATGTACATGTGTGACATAATTGTAGATATATATACAGCTGATGATGTACCATTGTGTATCAGTTTGTCACAAAGGGGTCTGAAGATGAACTCGTCATGGAGTTCGAAACGCGTCATCCTAGTGAGTGACACACTGAATTTGACCAAAAATATTTAAACAATAAAATAAAAAAACACTTTTTTCTGATCGTAAGCCGAATTTGATGTATCATTTGATACACTAACGTAAATTTAATATATAAAAAGACGATCGACTAAAAATTAACAATAAAAAAAAAATAAAATAAAAAAATTTTAAAAATTGTCTTTTTTTGACAGTAAACTCCTTTAAATTGGTATGAAGAGAAAATGCAGTTTCGAAAATTTGTGATATAGAGCCTGGCAGAATAAAAACGAAAAGTATAATTAAATTAGCTATACATTTTAAATTTTTTAAATACTTTTTATTTTTTTTATTTAAAAATGTAAAAAAATTATTTAAATTAATTATTAATTATCTTAATCAACAAATTTTAAATAAATTTTTAAATAAATTTTTAAAAAATTTGAAATAAATTTTCAAAACGGAAAAGTTCAATTGTATTTAAATAAATTTAAAAATTAACTAATAATAAAATTATAAAAATTGTCTTTAGGAATTTAGCAATTTCCCGGCAAACCATCGAGAATTTTATCTTTCCCGATAATATATCATTCATTTTCGAGAACGATTTGGCCGTGATATCGCGAGCGGGAGAAAATAAAGCTTCGTTCTCGAATCGTTAAAGCATTTCTTTTACGAATCCGAAAGGCGATTCTATTACCAATCGAAAAAATGATTACATATTTGATTATATTTTTTGAATCGTTAAAGCGATTCTTTTACGAATCCGAAAGGCGATTCTATTACCTATCGAAAAAGCGATTACATATTTGATTATATTTTTTGTTGGTTATATATTTCATTTCATTTTATTTAAAATTTTAAAACGTTATCGAATGTTTACCCGCGAATCGATAATGTCATCATCTTTAAATGTTTTTACAATTCTATTGCGTTTTTATCGGATTTACGATAAGTAAACGAATCGCTTTTACGATTCGTTTGAGAATGTTCACCAGTGATTCTATAATGTTATCATTTTGAATTTGTTTTAGAATCGCATTTTACGAATCGCTTAAGCGAATTGCGAATCACTCCTCGTCACATTGTTTGTCGGGTTAACATTGATTCAATTTACATTTTTTAATCTTATTTTTTATGATTTTTAATTTTCATTTCTTTTAAATATTTTTTCACTTTTTATCTTTTATTTTTTATATAATAAATTTATTTTTTTTAATTACTTTAGTTCAATTAAAATATTTTTTTTTAATATTGAAATTTTTATCGTTTTTTTTTGTATTTATTCGGTCTGTTTATTTGAACATTGATTTGGAATTTTTCAAGCTCAAGACCAGTGTTTTTGAAAGAAATTTTTAGCAGAATGATATTCTCATAATGCCAGGCAGTCTGTACAGCTGTATTGAAATTTTCCAAAAACAAAATACTAATTTTTTCAAAATTTTTATTTTTTAAAAACATTTTTATTTTTTAAAAACATTTTTATTTTTTAAAAACATTTTTATTTTTTAAAAACATTTTTATTTTTTAAAAACATTTTTATTTTTTAAAAACATTTTTATTTTTTAAAAACATTTTTATTTTTTAAAAACATTTTTATTTTTTAAAAACATTTTTATTTTTTAAAAACATTTTTATTTTTTAAAAACATTTTTATTTTTTATTTTTACAAAAAAAAGAATTCAAAACCATTTAAATTTTTTCAAAACCATTTAAATTCTTTTCCAAATTCATTTAAATTTTTTTAAAAAACCTTTTAATTTTTTTTAAATGATTAAATGATTTTTATTTTTTAATTTGGTTAAAACATTTTAATTTTCCAAAAACATTTTAAATTTTATGTCAGATAATTTTTTTTTTGTTTTTAAATAATTTTAAGTATTTATTTTAAATATTTTTTTAGTATTTTTTTTTTAATAATTTTAAAGATTTTTTTTTAAATAATTTTAAGTATTTTTTTTTTTAAATAATTTTAAGTATTTTTTTTTAAATAATTTTAATTATTTTTTTTTTTTAAATAATTCATTGTATTGAGTAATTTTAGATTCAAATTTTTTTATTTAAACCACTTTTTACTATTTTATAGTAATTTAGTTTTTTTTTCTTTGTTTTTAAATTTGTTAAAACAATTTTTTTTGGTACTAATTTTTTAAAAAATATTTTAATTTTTTACAAACACAAATTTTTCCAAAACAGTTAAATTTTTCAAAAACCATTAAAATTTAGCAAAAACATTTAAATTTTTATTAAAAAAATTTTTATTTAAATTTTTTCTCATTCATAATAATTTAATTTTTTTTTGTCATTTTGAATGCTATATTTTTTTTCAACAATTTAAGTATATTTTCAAATAATTTTTTTTTTTTAATAACATAATTTTTGTAAATTAAATGTTTTTTAATAATCTTATTGTTTAATAATTTATTTTTTTTATTTTGTCAAGGCATTTAATTTTTAAAAACATTTTAATTTCATATTTTATTTAATTTTATGTCAATTTGAATGATTTAATTTTTTTAAAATGGTTTTAAGTATTTTTTTTAATATAATTCAGTTTATTAAATAAAATTAGACCAACATTTTGATTAAAAATTTTTATTTTAACTACTTTTTACTTTTTTACAATTTTTAAATTTTTTTAAAATAAGTTTTTTATTTTTAAATATTTTATCATTTTCTTAAAAAAAAATTTTTACAATAATAATTATATTTTTAGAATAATTTACTTTTTATGGTATTTTTTTATTTTGTTTTAAAAATTATAAATTTTTGGCAGTAAAATAGTGAAATCTTATTTTTTAGGTTTTTTTTTTAATTTGATGTTTAATGTTACTAAACAAATTTTCATGTTAAAATAATTTTTAAGTTTTTAAATAATATGCATGTTTTTAAAAAATTGTTATCGTTTATAAAAAAAATTCATGTCTGAATACATGAAAACAAAAATTCAGATTTTTTAATATATTACAATCAATGTAAAATATTTTTGAATTTTGTAATAATTATTTTTAAAAAATTCACTAGAAATTTTTTATTATAATTACGAAAAAATACATATTAGCTTGAAAATCCATAGATCACGATTTTAAGCGTGTTAATAAACTTTGCCATGTTGTAATCGATCAGACCTACTCGATTAGACCTTTATTTCTATTCTGTAAGAGTTTGTAATTATTGTTATCAAAAAAAAATTAAATACTTCGTAAATTAATTTTACATTTTTTTTAAATAATTTAATTTTTTTTTTTAAGTAATAATTTTAATATTTTTAGGATTATTTTAATTTGTTGAAAATAATTTAAAATTTTTTTTAAGAAATAATATTAAATTTGAATAAAACAATTTAAAATTTGTCTAAAACTATTTTAAAATAATGTTAAAATTATTTTAATGTAATGTAATATGAAATATTTTTTTAAATAATTTGAATTTTTTTCAAATTATTTTACATTTTTTAAAAATAAATTGATTTTTTTTGTTTTAAATTCTTTGCAATTTTTTAAGATAAAATAATGTAATTAACTGTGGCCAATGGGAGGAGTACAAGGAGAATCTAAGACTCTTCAAGAAACTACTAAAGAAGGCGAAAAGATCTTCATGGAGGAAATACACCAACGATGTCGAAAAAACCGCAGAGGTAAGTAGACTTAGGAAAGTATTATCCTCGACAACCAGCGCCCCGGCATACATAATGAAAAATGATGGTACCTGGACTGAATCCTCAAAGGAAACCTTGGAAATCCTATCGGATACCCACTTCCCCAGGGGAGAGTCCAACTCCATAACCGTCGCACCTACCGACTTATGCGATAGAATACCGGTAATTGAAAGGAACATGATCAAGGACGCCATCAACGACTTTGATCCCTACAAATCACCCGGTCCGGACGACATCATACCCGCCGAACTTCAACAGTCACTGGAGATACTATTGCCATGGCTGGAGGCTATTTTTAACGGCTGTGTGAAATTATCCTACCTACCAATACGATGGAGAACGGCAAAGGTGGCCTTCATACCAAAGGCGGGAAAGCCATCACACACCAATGCGAAGGACTTCAGACCTATAAGTCTTACTTCATTCCTTTTGAAAACCCTTGAGCGAATCATGGACGACATCATCAAAAATTCAATTGGCCCGGATCTCCTTTCGAATGCTCAGCATGCTTACACAAAGGGGAAATCGACAGAATCCGCACTCCATGCACTATTGTATCCCATAGAGAAATCGCTAGACAAGAAAGAATTTTCTCTGGTTGCCTTTATGGACAAAGAGGGAGCTTTCAACAACATCGAACCCCTCTGCATCATGACAGAGCTCAACAGCCTAAATATCAACTCACATATTAGCAAGCTGATTCGCAACATGCTATTAAAGAGAACTATCACCTCAAAGCTGGGAAATCACACCCTCACTAGAAGAGTGACTAGAGGCACCCCTCAAGGGGGAGTATTATCGCCGCTATTATGGAATTTTGCCGTCAACGACGTTCTCAAACGGTTGGAGTCGGAAGGATGTACAGTAGTAGCGTATGCAGACGATATAGCACTCTGCGTCTCTGGGGGAAGTTTATCTTGTCTCGAACAAAGGATGCAGGACTATATTAACATCCTGGCAAACTGGTGTGCCAGTAGAGGGCTCAATGCGAACCCGGACAAAACAGAACTGGTACTTTTCAGTCGGAAACAGAAATCGCCCGCTACATCCAACATCTATCTGGGCAACAAACAACTCAACTTCTCCGATACGGCGAACTACCTGGGCCTTATATTAGACAGGAAGCTTAATTGGAGACAGAACATTGAAAGCAGATCCAGCAAAGCACTCATAGCTTTATATACATGTCGTAAAGCTATCGGGAAAACATGGGGATTTAAACCCAAGGTAACACTCTGGATTTACAACGCTATAGTGAAGCCAATACTACAGTATGGCTCTATAGTTTGGTGGTACGCGCTCGACAAGAAGAGCAAATTCAAACAATTGGATCGTGTTCAACGGTCCTCTTGTCTCCTGATAACCGGATGTATGAGATCGACCCCCTCTAAGGCTCTCTACACGATACTCAATCTACTACCACCTGATCTGAGCTGCAAATTCTCCGCTCTCAAATCGGCTATTCGACTAAACGAGATTGATCATTGGGATCGTTCCATCGGACATTCAAAGATCCTGAACCATATCAACATCTCACTCGAAACTGACTACGTGCTAAATACACGGAAATCAAACGTTCTATACGAAACTAGAACGCCCTCCAGAAAGGAGTGGGCAGAGAACGAGAACGCAATGTATGGACCAATAAACATATTTACCGATGGGTCCAAACTGGATGACAAGGTCGGCTACGGTATCTACTCCGCGGATCTGGGCCTAAATATAAGATCGAGAATTCCAGATTTCTGCAGCGTTTTCCAAGCGGAAATACTTGCTATTAAACGAGCCGCGGACGTGATCAACGTGAGGAAGATATCACAGGAGGATATTCTCCTGTTCACGGATAGTCTAGCGGCGGTAAACTCGTTGAAGTCCTGTGACATCAAATCGAAAGTGGTCAGTGCCTGCCGGAAATCTCTTAACGAGATATCCCGGAACAACAGAGTTCTGGTTACGTGGATTCCCGGACACAGCGGAATCGAGGGCAACTGTAGAGCGGATGAAGAGGTCAGACAGGGCTCAGCCCTGCAGGAAAGCGACGTTGAACACGTAGCACTTCGCCCTATATCCACCTGTAAAAGTACCATTGAAAATCTAAGGTTTAGAATTGCAAACGACAGATGGAAGAATGAAGAAACCTGTAGAAAGGCCAAATTGACTTGGCCAGAATACAACGCGAAACGTGCATCGTACCTGATAAGTCTTGAGAGGGACCAGATAAGGAAGATTATTGCCTTCCTGACGGAACATGGACCCATAGGCAGGCATGCGAGAAGAATGGGATTCGCAACGAAAAGCGAATGCTACTACTGCGGAAACAGTAGCAGTGAACCATCCACCGACCACATTATATGTGATTGCCCAGCGCTATACAGAAGGAGACTGGAAACCCTGGGGAAACCCTTCTTAAATGGTGTAGAAGAACTTGCATCGTTGGACATCGGAAGGATTAACAACTTTTGTAAAATTATCAACTGGACGGATTGGATCGAAACTCCGGATTCCCAATCGACAACTGGCAACGCGATCAGTCAGCACACGCGCTAATAGCATAGGTTGAAGGGATGCCACAAATACCCAACGGGTATCACAATGGGTCCATAAGGACCTAAGTGTTCTCCTTTGAAGAAGGAGATGCCTGCATACCAACCAACCAACTGTTTAAAATTTTTTTTTAAAATGTTTAAAATAATTTTAAAGAATTTATGCTTTTTGGTATTTGTATATAAGTTTTATAACTATTGTATTTTCGTATTTTCCATGGCAAGTATTGTAATTTATCTTTTGTCGCTTTTATTAGTGGTTACACTGTGTTTCTTGCAGACGATAAAGCAACATTCCAAAACAAGAAGAGATTATTGAAATTTTATTTTCAGTAAATTCATTATGAATCATATATAAAAAATTTTTGATGATAAAATATCAGGCGTTTGTTTTTTTTTTTTTTTTGTTTAAAATACCATTGGGCAAATTGAACTTTGCAGTAGTATTAACTAAATTTAACTGTTATAATGAGTCATTAAAATTTACGCCCATTATCAGTGGGTTAATATTGGGGAATTGTAAATATTTGCAAAATAATCAATATGAGGAAATTTTTATGGTTATTTCGGTAGTATAAATATGATTAAAATTTATAAATTTTAATTTCCGCAATTCATGCAAAAGTGTTAAACTAAGAATTCGATGATGAAAAAATAACTTGTATTATGTATAACTTAATGTTATATATAATAGCAAGAAGCTACCTTCTGTTAAAAAAAAATGTTACTAGACTACACAAAATTCTCAGTGGAAATAGGCAACATGACCTAGTAAAAGTTTATGTCCATATGGTTATCTATTTGCTTCAAAGTGAATTTTACATGAAAGCAATGAAATGTAAAATGTAGTCTAGAGATACGGGTGGTTTACCATGAGGCTAAAGTACTTGATGCATCATTTATGATATGAAAAATATTTTTATTTTTGGAAGAGCTTTAAATATTTCGTTAACATTTTTGTGTTTGATACCACAGACAAATTTTATTTTAAAATTTTTTTTTTTTGTGAATTTTGAACATTCGCGAACGTGGATAGAATGTGTATAGACTGTGGTCTATTTACCAAAAATTAGTCTTGTCTTAGTTTTTAAAACAGTCACATACTTAATTAATAGTCACTATTGCCACTGATTTTAAAAAAATTAACAACAAATTTTATTTAGTTTTTAAATTAGATTTTTTCTTAGTTATATATATTTTTCTTAATTTTTTATTTTTAATTTATTTTTATATATTTTTATTTGTTTTTTTTTCGCTTAATTCCATTTTACTGTTTTTTTATTATACATTTTTTTAAATTAATTTTGTTTTATTTTTTTTTAACATTTATTATTTTATTTTTTATTAAAATTTTTTTTTTTTAATTTAATATTTTATTTATTTTTAATTTTTTTTTGTTACTTTTTATGTATTTTTTACACTTAATTTAATTTTACTGTTTTTCATTATTTTCCATCACTGATATTAAAACATTTTTTATATTAATTTCTTATTTAGATTTTTTTTATTTTTTTATTTATTTTTTTATTTATATTTTTATTATTTTTAATTTTATTTATTTTTTTTTTTACTTTTTTTAAGCTTAATTTAATTTTACTGTTTTTTGTATTGTATCTTATTATTTTCTTTTCCCTCATCTCACTACTTTCTTCACTCACTCACTCACCCTCCCCACATATATTATGGCAACAATTTCATATAAATTTGATGAGATGATTGCTCTCGTCGCGTCTCACCTTATTTCTTAGGCTTCTTAATGACAATTTGCTCTCGAGAAGCAAATGCAGCAGCAAAAACGCACGCGCAACCAACTAGCAGCTGAACCAACCAATAACCTTTGTTACACTGAAACAAATTGTTGGGTTAATTGTAACTTTAAGCGCCAAATGGCAGAGGGGGAAAAAAACCCCAATTGAATCGATTGATATTTTGTAAGAAATCCAATGTTAAATGCAATATGTTGCAAAAGTACGAGCGATTAGTTATTATTGCAAAATGGAACGATTTGAATGTGAGCAAGCACGCAGGCAGGCCTTCAGTCAGTAAGTCACTCAGTCAGACAGGGGCAATACGATACGCGATACCACATGTACGTACGAGGCGACGCGCGACCCGACGCGACGCATTCCCCAAATCCGGACGATAGTGATGACGACGTCGGACAACGTATGATAAGTTTTGCGTTATCCGCTGCTGTCAAGTGTGTGTATGATTTTGCTGCCATTGTACATTGTAGTGGAAATGTATGAATATTATATTATCTAATCTTTTTTTTTTGGGATTTTTTATAGGGAATAGCCGCTGCTTGCAGCAAAGCGCCCAAACCGCTAGCAAATATTAAATTCAAACTGAAGAAATACCGAGCAAGCGAGCGGGCACAAATCGATCAAATATGGGTGTGTGGATGTGTGTGTTGTAAGCGATATATAAACTTTTAACGTTATTACGTTAATCTAGGCAGCGGCACAGTGTTTCACATAGAAAGACAATTGACAAATTATTACAAATGTGAATTGTCAATTAGAAAGAAAAAATAAACACGTATAGCTTTTGTAATTAACCCAAACTAACTATATGTTAAACCATTGATATTAAATTGCAAAACCACATTGACTTTGCCCCTGACCATCACAATTTGTTAACCGTAAGACATTTTAATTTATTTTTATTTTTGTTAAAAATACTCAAAATAAATAAATTAAAATATGGTAGTGATTCATAAACTGGATACAGTTTTTTTAAGTTGTCACAATTTTTAAAAATATGCATCATATGCAAATTTCGATAAAATAAATTAGTTTTAAATTTATTGATTTCAATAAGAAAATATCCGTGTAAAAAAATGGACATATAATTGGATCTTATTATATCTTACCATAGATCTGATCAGAACTAGAGAGATGTGCCGTATCTGCTCCTACATCTAATCATATCTGGTGTCATAGCTAATTATATCTGACGTTAGATCCTGTCATAACCGCTAGATATAATAAGATGAAATTGGCTCTAGAGATATAGTTGATTCAAATTTAAAATTTAAATGGCCCACCCTCAAAATTCGCTCACAAATTAAGGTATCGCCTCCCCTAATTTAGTCATATGAATAATATATTGTGTTCAATTATTAAATGACAAATTTCGAACTTTTCAATAAAACCAGAAAATTTAAAAAATTATCAGTACTTTTTTATAAAAGCAAAGCCGATTCAAATTAAAATTTGTAAATGGCCCACCCTGTAGTTTTAGTTTTTTAAAATATTGAAGCCACATTTAGATTTACAAAGCTTGTAAAAATGTTATTAAAATCTTTTAAACTGTGACGATGATTTTTTGATTTTTTAAGTATCGAAATAACGAAATAATCAATTACAATTTTTTAATAATTAAATTTTTTTATAGTCGAAATTATTATTCATTCAAATAACTTTTCAATATTTGAATTTTTTTATATAAAAAAAAATAGTTTGATTTTATTTAAAAGTTTTAAGTTTAGTAATAATTTTTATTTTATTGCAACATTTTTTTAGTTTATATTTTTTTTAATAATTTGAATATTTTTTAGTACATTTTTTTCATTAATTATTATTTTTTTATAATTGTAATTTAATTTTTTTTATAATAATTTTTTTAATGATAATAATTATTTTATAATTATATTTTTTTTATAATTACAATTTTTTTATAATTACAATTTTTTATAATTATATTTGTTTTGTACAAAGCATAGACAAGAGCTTGTGTGGATTATGTTGACGTGTGGTCTTCGTTGATGCCATTTTCGCACCGGTGTGTTTAGGCTTCTCGGCGGTTTCTTAAAGCTTTTAACACTCAGTGTTGTGATAATTTGTGAAGAAGGCACAGCAAAGGGTGCTGATGATGATGGTTTGGCAACTATCGACAACCGCCCTGCCAGCTGCCAACATAATCCATTTCACATAATAATAATAATAATTTTTTTTTTTATTTATAATTCAAAACTATTTTAATAAAGCATCTTTTATATCAATTTGAATTTTATAAATATTAAAAAAAACTTGAATTTTTCAGTTAGTTTTTAATAATTTTTTGTATTTTTTTTTAATATTTTTTTTAAATACTTTTTTAAATATTTTTTTTAAATTTTTTGTTGATATTTAATGATAAATTACAATACGATAAATTTTTTTTAACTATGTTTTTTTTATAATTATGTTTATTTTATAATTATTATTATTACTTTTATTATTATTTTTATTGTTTTTTATATTATTATTTTTATTATTATTTTTATTATATTTTTTATAATTATAATTTTGTCAATAAATAGATTTTTTTTAATTTTTTTGTTCATATAAATTTTTTACGAATTATTATTTTTTAATTTTTTTGTTCATATTAATTTTTTACGAATTATTTTTTTTTTTTTTTGTTTTGTAAAATTTCCTCAAATACTGATAAATTAGGTGTCATTAATTTTGTTTTTTGGTTTTTGTTTTCTTTTTTGGTTTTTTTTACATTTGTCGTCTAATTTTTTTTATATAATCAATTCAATAACTTACAATTTTATTAAATACTTTTTGTATTTCCTTTTTTAAAAATATATTTTTTTTTAATATTTGTTAATTTTTGGTTTGTTGGTTCTATTTTAATAAAAAATATTTTTTAACAATTTCAATTTTATTAACAAAGTTGATTTTTAATTAATCAATTAATATTTAATGAAATTTATTCAATGACATAAAATTTTTTCAATAATTGATTTTAACTATATTAACAAATATTGGTTTTCTCTGTTTCGTATTTCCTTTTTAGAATATACAGTTAAACTTCTCTATAACGAACTTTTTTTATAACTTCTCTCCATAGCGAATTTCTTTATTTCTATAAAGATTTTTTTAAATACAGCATTTTTCTAATGTTTTGCATACATTTGTATCTCTTTATAACGTAAAAATCGTCGATTACGTCGACTACGTTATAGAGAAGTTCGACCGTATTTATTTTATTATTTCTTAATTTTTTTTGTTGTTTTTTAATTACCTTTTTAATTTTCGAAATAATTAAATTTATTTCATCATTCAAATTTATTATAATAAAATATATTTTTTAACAACTTGAATTTTTTTTTAATATTAAAAAAATTTGAATTTTTTAAGTGCATTTTTTTATAATTTTAATTTTTTTTATTTATTTCTTTGTTAATTTTAAATTGTTGTACTAATTTTCATTTTTTAATAATTTTATTTTTTTCAAATATTTTAAAACATTTTGATAATTTTAAAATTTTTTATAATTTAAATAAACTTTTTTGATGTGTTGATAGTTGACCTTTGTACTTATATTTTATTCTGTGGATTAATCTGGCTTGAGGTCATCAGTAAAAACCCAAACTCGTTATGATTTGTTTAAATTAAATTTTGTTATAATACTCAACTTTTCAAAATTTTTATATTCATTTAACGTTAATGGAATTTTTTAATAAGTTTTATATATTTTTTTTTTTTGATAATTTTTTCTATAATTTACTTTTTAATATTTTTTTTTAATAATTTAAAATATTTTGATAATTTGAATATTTTTAATGATTTTAATTTATTACAATTAATTTCTTGTTTGAATTTAATTTTGTTAAAATACTGAACTTTAATTCTGTTTTCATAATTGTTATATTTATTTAACGTTAATGTAATTTATTCAATGACTTACATTTTTTATTAAGGCTTATTTTTTTTCCATTTTTTTTTTTTTTAATTTTGTTAGCTGTTGTTTTTTTTTGTTATTTTCATTTTGTTCATTTTTACTTTTCTTTATTACTTTTTTAATTTTTCTAATTACTTTTTTTTTTGTTATTAAAATTTATTTTAATAATTAACATATTTTAAAAATTTGTTAATTAATTTATACAATAATTTAAATTTTTTTAACTATTTTAATTTTGTTTTAAAAATTGTAATTTCAAACAAAACGAAGAAAACAAATTGAAAAAAAATAAAAATTTTAAAACCGATTTAATATTTATAAAAAAATTTAAATTATAAAAAAATCAAATTATTGTATAAATTAAAATTTTTTAAATTAAAAAAAATCTAATTTTTAAAATGTTAATATTTAAAATAAAATTGAGTTTTAAAAAAAAAATAAAATAACAACATTTGAAATTCACTGTACCAAGTCTGCTGACGAGGATTCGTGGCTTATCCGAAAGAGGCTTTATGAGCATTCATTCTCTGCTATAACTTACTTCAACAACAACCCATAAGCTTGAATATAAATAACAAATCAACGTTTTTTAAAAAAAAAAATTTTAAGAATTGTATTTTTTTATTTTGTTCGTTGTTTATTTTTTACCAATTAGATTTTGTCTTTTATTTTTAAATTTCTTAAAATAATAATTTTGAAAGTGTTTTCATCGTTCGGTTCAAGATCTATCTCTATTATTGCTAATAGAATGTATTTTACAAGAGTTATTTGAAATGGATTATGTTGACAGCTGGCAGGGCGGATAGCTATTTCGATAGTTGCCAAACCATCTTCATCAGTACCTTTTGATGTGCCTTCTCCACTCATTATCACAACCTTAAGTGTTGAAAGCTTCAAGAAGAATTTTAATTTTATACTTTATAATTTTTGCAATAATTTTATTTTCCTTAAATTATTCTTTTTAGTATAAATATTTTTTTGTTGAATTTTTTATGATTTTTATTTTTTTATAACTTTTTTGTTTTTCTAATAGTTTTCTTTTAATTAAATTTTTTTTTTAATAATTTTAATTTTTTATAGTTCATAATTTCAGTTATTTTCGAAAAAAAAATTTTAATTTAATTTGAAGTTTAAGTTTAATTTCATGTTTTATTCAAGATCATCCTTTATTCTATCACATATTTTCTAAATTTTGTTTATATTTTAAGCAATTTTTTTTTCGACATTTTGTCAAACAACTTAACTACGATTTGTATTTCATTTCTTTGCATAGATGTGTAAATTAACTTAAAAACTCGCTTAATTGTGTTTAAGTGTTCAAAATGTATACGTTTCCAACCAATTTCGAAGATAACCTGACTAGAACCTTAAAAAAACTTAACTTTCCTTCATCACCCCTTAAACGAGTTCTGACAGAGTTTCTCGCATTTTGGTTCACGTATCCTCAGAAGAAGCTGTCTACAATAATGAGAGTCGGAACCGATCAAGGAAATGTACATGGCTGTGATAAGGCTCAAACCCAGGTCACCCACGTGATAGTCGTCTTTGTTTGACTGGAGACAATCGATATCATTGTTTTCACTTTTATTTTTTAAAGAATTCCAAATTCTTTTTTGTTAGTTCGCTATTTAGATTCACATATGATGTTTTTTGTTTTTTGTTTTTTTTTTTTAGTTTTGCCAATGAATTTCAATTGTTTTCGACCTCAAATTATTCAATGTAAATTACATTCCTAAATTAGAAAAGAACAATTATTTAAACTTTGCTAATGAATTTAGGCGATTAAATTTGAATTAACGTATGACTTAGTATAAACAAACACTATGACATACAAACATTATGACATAGTTTACCTTTTAAAAAGTTCTTCGACCTCAAGCCAATTGATTACACGTAACTAATGTTTAAATTATTTGGTCTCGGCCTGAAGAATATATGCATATAGGGCAAGGCAATTTTTTAAATGTGTACCTTATTAGAACTTTATTTGTTAAACAAATATCAATTAATTTAAGTCAATATGTAATGACATTTTATAAGCCATGGAAACAAACTCTTTCACACTTTCGCTACATTGCGTCCCTATTTGCTTTGCTACGAAATTATCCCGATTTTTTTTATTAAACTTTTAACATTTTCGATTTCAGTGTAGATGACAAATTAGTAAATTACCTAATTTGTATTTTTTTTTTTTTTTTTTTGTAATTATTGTTTTTTTTTTGTGTAATTATATTTTAATTTGTTTCAAAGTTTTTCGAATCACTGTGCAACGACAATGACGCCGACTATTACGATATCAACTCAAAAAAAAATCGCAAGAAACCTCAAAATGTAACGTAACACCTTATTCAATTTCATTTCCACAATTAAGGCAAAAAAAAACAAAAACAAAAGATTGACTCTGAGTAGAGGCAGCATATCAAAGTACTTAAATTAAATTATTAATTAGACACTCACTCGTCGTCGTGGTCGATGGCTGGCTGACTGGTGTATTCACGCACCGTGTCCGTCGGCTATCCACATAACAATTCTAACTCCCAGAGATAACAATAGTTAACGCTGTAGATTGTCGCGCTTCTGCTGTTGGTGCTGCTGCTGCTGCTAGATGTCTAGATGTCGCTGATCTTGAGGTTGACGTCGTCGTAGTGTCGCCTCGCGAGTCTCGTCTGCTGCTCTCGTCTACTCAGCTGCGTTGGTAAACAACAACAAAATCGTCATACTACTACACTCTATGGCTCATGCCCAACCGTCAAGGAATCAATAAAAATTCCCGCTAATCATATCATGAACTTCGCAATCAGTGGCCACCACCGCGTCTTTTTGTATGATAATTTTCTTTTGTTTTTTTTTTGCTTTTACAAAATTTATATAGTATCGATTAAAACACTCGAGCACA
This sequence comes from Muscina levida, assembly GCA_964034835.1. Taxonomy (NCBI): domain Eukaryota; kingdom Metazoa; phylum Arthropoda; class Insecta; order Diptera; family Muscidae; genus Muscina; species Muscina levida. The sequence continues at coordinate 168,739,790 of OZ035880.1, read as the reverse complement.
GCCGTCAACGTAAATCACAATTTCTATATTTTCGCAGAAGACTTATTAAAAGTTCTTTGATTTAGACGCGTCACCCGTTGGCTTTAGCTATCCGTTAGACTGTTAGATTTACGGCGATTATACAATAATTCAATTTCGGTGTTAGGGAAAGAGATTGGGTGATTCTACTTGATTCTTATCTTTGCACACTTAGTTAGTCACTGTAACTAATTTACGAGTGTTATCAATGCGGCGCCAGTTAACGTAACGTAACGTTTCGCGTATTAACTAACAAAATAATGAGAAAACAATTAAACACCAGTAAAATAAATACAACAACAACAAAATAGCACACACAATAATAAACAAATAACAACAACACAAAGAATTACTAAGAAGAGTAAAAGAAAATACAATGATTTAAACAATTTATTGCCTAAGAAAAAGTAACACCGTCTGAACCGTATTTGAACACAACCGTAAACGTAAAAGTTTAAAATGCAACTGACAACCAAGTTTCCTCTACAGAAACGTTAACTCACAAAGCTGCGCGCCAAGCCAGCGAGCCAGCCAGTCAGTCAGTCAATCCAATAACTTCAACTTCCCTTCCCCGCGGCCGCTGTTCGCGGTCATAACGCCGTCGTCGCCACCGTCCGTCATCGCGTTCATATTATTATGGTAAATAACTTTCTTTGCTTATGTTTGCGTTTGTTTCCAACTCCAGCTCCAGAGCGTTTCAATATCAAACCAGCACCAAGCTACGATCACCAAACAGCAGTGCTTGAAAAAATGCTGTCAAGAGAAGGGGACCGCTATCAAGAGCGTGGTGCTCTCTACGCTCAACATTTCAGAGTCAAATTAACAAGTTTCATTGAGATCTAGTAACAAAAATAGTTTGTTGTAGTATTTAGAATGATTTGTTTCTTTTTTTTTTTTTGAGTTGTTTTTGTTTTTTATTTTTTGTTGTTTTATCGAAGATCATGGTCAAGATCACTTGGGTAAATACAATTTAAATTAGATCACATTTGAGGCGATCGCTGTCGAAAGCAATGTCCAGTATATGGAGGATGAGGGGGGTAAAACCCCAATAAGCGGTATGCAACAGCAACATATCGGTGTCGGTGAACGTACTTGATAGGTGATTATTAGTTTACAGCTAGACAATTAGATTCATAGATATAGAAAAATAGAATTGCTATCTTAAGAGATATACTTTTTGTGTTATATGTCCAGTTTGGAAGATAATTTGATAATTTTGAAGTACAAGACACATTAGATATATAGTTTTTTAATAAATTTTGAAAATTTCCAAATTAATATAAGTGATCACAAATTATTCTTGCTATTCGAAGCTTAGTTTAGGAGTTATTCGTAAGTTATGACAAATAAACTTTCATGTCTCCAAAGGTAATTTTTATTTTTTAATATCCCCTAATTTAATTAATGTGTGTTTTGTATAAACTTAACTTAGATAAATACAAAGTTGTAATACATAATATGAATATAGATTACAATGCAATTCTAAAAAATAATTAAATATAAGAATTAAATAAGCAATAAAATATATATTTATTTAATATTTAAAAAAATAAATGAATGAATTTATTAATTAAATTTATTTTTAAATTAATTTAAATTAATTAATAAATTCAATTTATTTTAAATTAATAAATAAATTCAATTTATTTTTATTTTTAATTAAATTTATTTTTAAATTAATTTAAATTAATTAATTTAAAAATAAAATAAATTAAATTAAAATTAAATTAATTAAAAAATTTGATTAAATAAATTAAAATTAAATCAATTAATAAATTTGATTTAATAAATTAAATAATTTAATCAATTAAAATCAATATAATAAATAAAACTTTTTTTTATTCAAAAAATTATTTAAGTAAATTAAAATATTAAAAAAATTTTATAAGAAACTTTAAAATTTATCTATTTAAATAATTTAAAAAAATTAACAATTAAGAATTAAGACAAAAAAAAACAACTTAAAGAAAGTTGCTTAAAAATTCCATCCATTCTTAAACAAAGTTACTTAATTTTTAATTTTTTAAAAAATATTTTAAAATTTAAAAATTAATTTTTAAAACGTAAAATGAATTAAATTATCAAAAATTTAATTAATTTTTTAATCTTAATTTAAATTTATTTATTTAATTTAAAAATTTTAAAGTTAGTTTTAAAGTTAAAAAATGTATTTTTAATTATTAAAAATTTCAAAGTTATTTCAAGAAATTAAAAAAAAATGAACTAAATTATTTAAAAGTTTTAAGATTAAATGAGAGCAATTTCATTTAATAAAAGAATTATTTTTAAATTCTTAAAAAAAAAATTAGAAACATTATATTTTTAAAATTATTTAAATTAATATAACTTTATTTTATTATTATTTAAATAATTAATAAATTTAATTAATTTGTTTAAGAATTATACATAATAAATTAAATACATGAAAAAATTTGATGTATTACATAAAGATAAATTAAGATAAAAAAATTAATGTAAAAAATTAAAAATAATTTAATAAATTTAAATTAGTTTTATTCAAAAATTTATTTAAGAATTTAAATCTTATAAATCTCTATTTTAAATCTTTTACTTTAAACATTAAAATTAATCTATTTGAATAATTTACAAATTTTTTTGAAGAATTAATACTTTTACGAACTGAATAAAAAAAAACAAATAACAAATTTTCAAAAATTCCATTCATTCTCAAATAAAGTTACTTAAAATTTAAATATTTAAATCTGTTTAAAAAATATTTTAAAATTAAAAAATTATTTTTTAAAACTTAAAAATTATTTTAAGTTAAAATCAGTTTTACAAATTAAAAAATTTGTTTCAAAATATTCAAAATTTAAAAGATACTTCAAGAAATTGAAAAATTAATGAAACTCAATCATAAGAAATTTTAAGATCATTTATTAATTTAAACATTCATTAAAAAAAGTTTAGAAACATTTTTTTAAAATTAATATAAAGCATGAGCGACAAGTTTTTAAAAAAATTTAGAAAATTTTTGTACAGGGAATGTTAGGAGGGGTCGGTCATACATTTTACCCCTCTAAGAGGCAGTTGATTTTATAATAAAAATTAAAAAAAAAATGTATGGGGACAACCTTAAGGATTGAAGGTAAAGAGTAGATATGTTCTGAAAAACTTTTGGTGTGGCATATTACGCCCCTCTAGGGGCGACTTCGGGGCAGACATAGCGGTGGGAGAAAATTCTATAAAAAACAACATTCTGTAGGGTGCCCCTTTTAGGGGTCGTTAATACATTTAAACCCTCTAGGACCGATTCCAGGGAAGTTGCGGAGCTTGTTGGCGATTTCTTCCCCAATACGAAAAGTTTCCTGTTAAAAACAGGGGGCTCGATAAAGATTTTAGACCGACGCACAGTGGTCGTCCCCATTGGCCAAAAATAAAAAAATAAGTCAAAATTCTGGGTAATACTGTCGCAACACTATCTCACAATAGATTACTTTTGTTTTTGCTTTATTCCACCTGTCCTCTTTAAGAATAGCTGCCAAAAACAGACTATGGAAATAATTTTGTTTCGCAGCGTGAGTAACTTTCAAGTGAAGGTCCAAAATAAAACGTAAAAACCTCTTTAAAAAAGATTGCTTAAACAATGGAAGTATTAAATATTGTAAAGAAAGGTATTAACTATTATTTAAAAGAATTAAAAACTTCTCAGCATGCTGTGTCTATTTTATTAAATTAATTTATTATATGTGCCTATTTCAGTTCTAACTCGTGTGTAGACTTAAATTTCACTTAGAGTTTTAGTTGGGAAGTCAATCGAAGTTAACAACCAAATTTGTTGTAAAATGTTTACCAATATTTACAGATTATATGATGTAAATTTCAGCTGCGGAAAATTGCGGATTGTTGAGTTATCTTCAATAGAACAAAGCGGACTCACCGTTTTCGGTGTAATTTTTTTGATTGTGTACTCTAAGAGAGGTCCTTGAATCCTTTGACCGACATTGACCAAACTGTAGATTTAGTCATAGATTGATGAAATCAATGGATATACCGACTTTGGTATGCCTACTATGAAATTTAAATTTTCAGGTTTTAAGAGAGTTCCTTGAATCCTTTGTAAGACATTGACCAAATTTTAGATTTAGTCATAGATTCATGGAATCAATGGATATGTCAACTTTGGTATGCCTACTATGACATTTAAATTTTCAGGATCTAAGAGAGGTCCTTGAATCCTTTGTCCGACATTGACTACATTTTAGATTTAGTACTAGATTGATGGAATCAATGGATATGACGACTTGGAAGTGCCTACTATGAAATTTCAATTTTCAGGATCTAAGAGAGGTCCTTGAATCCTTTCACCGATTATAACCAAATTTAAGAAATTGGTGTCACTTAAAGAGACTGTGAGATGTGCCAAATATTATTCACCTATGAAAACTTCTTCTATTTTTGGCCGCTCTTTGTATGAAACGGCAACCACTGTGCGACGACCACAAATTTTCATAGAATTCGTCGTAGATTACGATTTTGATAACCGCTTGCGGCATTTTATTTACTCCATACAAATAGACTTTAATGTAGGTATCCCATCCATAGAGGAGAGGATCACTTTGGGCCTTATGGACGCACTTTAAAAACCCACCTTTAGCAAAAAAAAAAAATATGTATGTCCATTAAAGGTACTTTCACGAGCAATTCTTAAAATTGAGTCCGGAATTTTGTACTTTGTATAGCGCGAACTACTACATGTTCCACGACGAATTTCTGAGGGCTGAGTCCTGTCGGGCCTCTTCGTCCGCTATGCAGTTGCCCTCAAATCCGTTATTCTTGGATATATTGTTGAGATATGTCTGCCAGGCACTGACCACTTTCGATTTAGTGTTATGGGACCTCAGTGCCTTCACCGTCCCTAGACTGTCCGTGCACAGGAGAATATCCTTCTACAATCTCGTCCGCGGCTCGTTAAATTGCAAGTATTTTCGCTTGAAGTCTTGAATTCCTTATCATATGCCCAGGCTTAGATCCGTCGATCTTGAATGAAAGATGTTCTGGTATACCGCTTCCGCCAGAGCCAATTAAAACAAAATTGGGATCATGGCTTAATGCATTCAAATATTATACTAAAAATTTCAAAGAATTTGGCGAATCAGTAAAAGAGCTCCACGATTCCAATTCGACATCGATTTGAAATAAATATTAATTTTATATGTACATTTAAGAGCGTAAAATTTAATTTTGTGTCATTTTATGCCAAAACTCAATCAAATTTTGTTTTTAATAATTTTTTCATTGAATTTTGTATGTGTTTTTATTGCATATATATGAATTTTAAGTGCATGTTATATGCGCATATTTTCGATTTTTTAGTGCATAAATTCCTTCCCTAGTAATTACCATATACTATAAGATTTATGTGATAATTACATAAATTATGTGATTAATTTAATTATGTGATTAATTTATGTGATAAAATCCTCAAAGCGATCACACTGTTATCTATAAGCTGTCCATTCTAGTGACAGCTCTGTTATTCAATTTGTATTTGGCAGCTATTAAAAGATAACATCTGAATTTTTATAAAATACAAAATATAATTTAATATTGATTGTAATTAATATACATGTTACGTTCTAAAATATATTTAAATGTTTTGCACTTGATGAGAAATAATAATAAAGGAATTGTTTCGAAAAATGTATCTATAGACTCAATATAAAATTATTCGGATATGTACAAAACAGTTGGTGATTCCGCATAATTTCCTTTTGCTATAATTTTACTCACAACTGTGTTATGTTTTATTCAATCTCATAATATGTACCTACTATTTTTATTTCGTTCGTTGTCTTTTCCTACTTCTGCTGCATCTTTTTTTTTTCATCAAACAAAACTGATGTAACATATAAATAAGCGATTTTTTATGTTTTTGTTGTGCTTCTCAGCGCTGCTGGCTGGCTAGCTGATCTGGTATCCATCAAGGGGAACCGACCGACCAACAACGACGACGACCTACCTACCTATCATTCCAACCAGCCAACCGCCACCATGAACCAACCAAAGTGACAAGCAGTCAGCCAGCCAGCCAGCTAGCCAACTCTAACCAAGATGTAAGTTTTATTAACGGTTAATTTTTTGCGGCTGCGCAGATCTCTTGGAACTAAAGCGTCGTCGTCAATTGTGAGTTGTGAAAAACGATCGAACGAACGAACGAACATGAGGTTAGTGTAAGTAGAGATGAACATGACAATGTGCGCATCTTGGGGCAGGCATGAAGTAATCACTTTCGCTATCATTGGACTAAGGTTTATACGCTTTTTACCTTACGCTAATACGAATATTGTGCGCACATTCTGCCATGATCTGGCACCTCCTCAGTCAGTGCAACGATTAGAGACAAATTCGGGTCGTTCCTCACTTCTGGGGTCTATAGATGTAGTTTACTCGAACATTCCATAAACAAGTTAAAGAAATCTCTATAAGCCGAGAGTTACTATGTGTTTCGTAGCATTCGCCAAGTTCAGCGCTTAGCGCATAGCTGTCTCAACATAAACACGACTACGACACGACAGCGACTGTTGACTACCAGTGACCAACATTCCCCATAAAATGGGTTGCTGATGAATGAATGGATAGATATGTCCGCTGGTTGTTACCGGCCGCTGCTTTAGTGTAACGTCGAGTCCAAAGTTCCCTTGTGGTGGCAATTGGCGAAGTGAAGTAAAGTTTATTTTTTGCAAAAGTTAAATAATCCAATTCTGGTTTACAATACGCTAGCGTGTGTGAGTGAGTGGCACGCTGAATGGTTGCTGGCTGCCTTTAGTGCCTGGGAATGCACAATATGACCGTTAAATTCGAATTCGAAATTTCCCACCAATTTGTATAATTTGAACGCAGAAATTGAAGTTCAATCTAGATGAGTGTTGAGCTTCCATACATTTTGGGTGATTCAGTTGACATCAGAGAGAAGAGCGTTTTGGAAAAACCAACATAATTTTATTGTTTTGTTTTGATTATTTAACAAATTGCAAATTTATTTCATGGCAATTTTAGTGGTAATTATTTAGCCGTAATTGGGATGTAAAACTTTAGCAAATAAAGTGATTTTAAAGTTAGGAGTAAAGTGTACAATAGGGTGGGTCGATAAAAAATTTTGTGCCGGTCACCCCCTAGTATGAAAGATAATTTAAAAACGATTTCAAAAAAATTTTTTATTTTTTTTTGCCACGCCCCTTGACCCCGCGCATGGGGTTTTTTGTTTCCTGTGTCTCCATTTATAGTCCGATCGTAATGTGTGACATATCAATGTTCTTGGACTGAGAACAGCTACATTTTCTTCTCTGATCACTTTTGACTCCGACGTCAAATTCTAGAAGTTTCTACCGGAATCTCGGTTTTTACCCCAACTAAGTCAAATTTTTTTCGTAACGATAAAAAAGTTATTTAAATTCCATTATATTTTCTCTTTTACCGTATATATTTTTATTCATAAACAAAAAAGTTACAGAGGTTTAAAAAAATCAATTTGACGTCGCTAAAGGCCAAAGATCATTGTTTACAAATGTTGGCGTGGTCGTATTTTGTTTTTTAAACCTCTGTAACTTTTTTGTTTATGAATAAAAATATATACGGTAAAAGAGAAAATTTCATGGAATTCAAAAAACTTTTTTATCGTTGCAAAAAAAATTTTACTTAGGGGGGTAAAAACCGAGATTCCGGTAGAAACTTCTAGAAGTTGACGTCGGAGTCAAAAGTGATCAGAGAAGAAAATGTAGCTGTTGTCAGTCCAAAAATATTGATATGTCACACATTACGATCGGACTATAAATGGAGACACAGGAAACAAAAAACTAAATGCGCGGGGTCAAGGGGCGTGGCAAAAAAAAAATAATTTTTTTTTTGAATTCGTTTTTAAATTATCTTTCATTCTAGGGGGTGACCGGCAAAACTTTTTTTATTTGTATGAAGTGCGACCCACCTTAGTGTACAATGTACATTGTCGCACAGTTAAATGTTTTTTTTTTATTATTTTTGTGCTAAGATCGAAAAGATAAATTGTTTAGATTTTTGTTAAGTTTACAAATTCAAAGGCAGTAGCAGCAAATTGTCGGCAGTAATGTTTTAGAATAAATTTAATAAGTCACTTAATCTTTGTTTAGATGAGTCAAAACAGATTAAATGATTAATGAGCCGGAGCTGGATTTTGTTTAATGTTGACGCTTAACTTAACTGATTTAAATTGCGTATCATATGTATATTTCGTCGTAGGCTACGATATTTTGGATATACTCTCGAAAACAAATTTCTAGGGAGTTCTATCAGAAAATAAATGAATTAAATATATTAATGGTACGTGTAAAACATTTTTCAGAATTAAAGAAAATTCCAGCCAGAAAGTACTATTTATTGTACTAATAATTAAATTGTGTGTACCAAAAAGTACATTTATGGTACTAAAAAGTAAATTTGTAGTACCACAAAATATTATTTTGGTACCACCAAATACTCTTATTGTACCACGAAGTAGTGTTATTACACCAAATAGTAATTTGTACATTTTTGGACTAAAAAGTAATTCTATTGTAATAAAAAGTACTTTTTTGTAGCAAAAATTAATTTTATTGAACCGAAAAGTACATTTATTGTACCTCAAAGTACTTTTATTGTACAAAAAAGTAATATTATTGTCCACAAAGTACATTAATTGTACCATAAAGTACATTTATTGGAACAAAAAGGACATTTATTGTAACAAAAAGGTCATTTGTCGTACCAAAAAGAAAATTCCGGCCAAAAAGTACTTTTTATTGTACTAATAAGTATATTTTTTGTACCAAAAAGTAAATTTATGGTACTAAAACTAACATTTATGGTACTAAAAAGTACAAGTACATTTATAGTACCACAAGGTATTTATTGTACCAAGAAGTAATTTTATTGTGCCAAACAGTAATTTTATTGTAACTAAAATTATTTTTTGGACCAAAATGTAATTTTTCTACATTAAAAACAAAAAACTTTTGTTGTACAAAAAGTAATTTTATTGTACGTAAATGTACATGCATTGCGCCTCAAAGTACTTTTATTGTACCTCAAAGTACTTTTATTGCGCAAAAAGTACTTTTACTGTACCCAAAAGTACACTTATTTTAACTAAAAGGCCAAAAAGTACTTTTATTATTCCAAACAGTACTTTCAGTGACGAAAATTAGATTTTCAATCATAAGGCGTAATGGGTGTGTCAAAATATCCTATTAATATTATAAATGTGAATGTCTGCCTGGTTGTTTGTTTGTATGTTTGTGGCTCAATCACGTCTAAACAGCTGAACCGATTTTAATGAAATTTGGAAGATAGTTAGTGTACTGTATGGAAATTACCGTAAGCTAAAATTTTTTTTTTAATTTTGGCCCTATAGGCGGAGTGGCGTGACAAAACTCTTTTTTACAGCTAGTAAGATAAAATTTTATACACAGATAGTACTTGGCAACACGAATATGAATATGCGGACAAAATTTTAATATTTGACCAGTGGGCGGAGTGGACTTGACAAAACACACTTTTAAAGCTAGGGAGGCAAAATTTGAAAAACAGAACATGCAACCTCAATATGATATGCAGACGGAATTTTAATTTTGGATCATTGGCGGGGAGAAAACATTTGGTACATAAATAGTACTTGACAACACAAATATGAATTTGAAGACGAAATTCAAATTTTCGATCAGTGAGCAGAGTGGTCGTGATCAAACTTTATTTTAGCCCCAAATTTGGTACACAAATAGTACTCGACAACACGAATATGCATATACAGACGACATTTTAATATTGGATCATTGGGGGAAGGGTGCTTGACAAAGTTGTATTTTAGTCCTAGAGAGATAAAATTTGATACAAGGATAGTTAAAGACTAGACGAATATAAATATGCAAACGAAATTTAATTTTTGGATCTGTGGGCGTGGAAAATGTATTTACGCCCAAGAGAGATAAACTTTGTTACACAGATAGTACTCAAAAATGCGTATATGCAGAAGAAATTTAAATTTTAATCCGGGCTGAGTAGGCGTGCGTCCCTAGAGATATAAAGTTGACAACCAGATAGTACACGGCAACACTAATATGAATATGCAAAAGACATTTTAATTCTGGATCATTGGGCGAAGGGGGCGTGGCAAAACGGTATTTTAGTCCTTGAGATTAAATTTGATACACAGATAGTATCCGACAATATGAATATGTAGACGAAATTGGATCAGTGGTCGGAGTGGGCGTGTCTAAACTGTATTTTATATCCAGAGAGATAAAATTCGGTACACATATACATATGTAGTACTCAACAACACGAACATGAATATGTAGACGAAATTTAAATTTTGGATCAGTGGGCGAAGTAGGCAATTTGACACCCAGATAGTACACAGTACATTTCATAAACTGATATACTAATATAATCTAGAGACGAAATAATTATTTTTGGTCAGTGGGCGGAGGGAAACGTTACTAACGTGTTTTTTACCTTTATAACTTTCGCACCTCTCTAAACACCATTTATATTAGTCGATTATTATATTACAAGCTCAGGATTCCATATGAAAGTTTTTGCTTTTTCGTTTTTAAGAATATATCGAAATATTTCCGTCATTTAAAGCAGTCGGTTGTTTTCAGTTTTTTTTTTTAACAAAAGAAAATAATATACTTACTTGAAAATATAAAAATCTGCAAATAAAAAAAATACATTAGAGTTTGAAAATAAACAAGTTATGTATAAATATTTTTTATAAAAAAATTTGTTTAAAAAAATCCATCTAAAAAAAATTTTTTTCGTAATCAGAAACCCTTCCTCTATCATTAAAAATAGTGGCATCCAAAGACCAGAAAGGCTGTAAACTAGTGTTGTTAAACAAAAATAATTATTAGTAAAAAAAATATTAATTAAAAAAAATAAAAAATTATAATATAAAAAAAAAATAATATTAAAAATAATTTAAATGCAATATATAAAATACAAAATATATCAAAATAATAAAATATTTTTTATAAACATTTAAAAAAAAAAATAAAATATAAAAACCAAATAATATGTAAAAAAATAATTGTTAAACAAAAATAATTAATAAAAATTAATACAAAAAAAAAATTAAAAAAACATGAAAAAATGTGAAAAATGTAGAATAAAGAAGTAAGAAAATCCTATCCATTTTTACAATAAACAATTCATTTAACTTCTCCGAAACGTCGAATTACCTGAATATCATCTTGTACAGGAAGCTAAAATGGGACAAAATATTAAACAAGGCGCTCATAGCAGTATAAGCATGCCGTAACGATATTGGGAAAACCTAGTGGTATGAACTCGCAAGAGCAAGTTTCGGCCAATGCATCGTGTTCAAACGTTCCTTTTGTCTCCTTATAACCGGGTGCTTGAGATCGACCCCTTCTAAGACACTCTTTAAAATACTTAATCTACTACCACCTGACCTAAGCTCCAAATGTTTCGCCCTTAAATCAGCCATTCAACTAAATGAGGATCCTAAAGTAAATCAATATCTTATATGGAACTGGGAAAACAAAGTGATATGTAAGCAGAACACCCTCCAGAAAGAAGTGGACAGAGAATGAAAACGCTACGTTTCGACCACTGAACATCTTAACTGATAGGTCCAATCTTCTGCAAAGTTTTCTAAGCGGAAATACTTTCTATTTAATGAGCTGCGGACGAGATTAACAGATGAAGGTTCACTTTCGAGATTTACCAGATACGACGTACGCCTTGGGTTGTATTTAGGCCATGTCTTCTTGACTCTCTTATAGGTTTCCTCATTTTTCCTTTTTTTTGTACCAAATAGTACAATTTATTGTACCAAACAGTGAAATTTATTGTACCAAATAGTGCATTTTATTGTACCAAATAGTACAACTTATTGTACTAATAAGTACAATTTACAGACAGACGGACATGGCTCAAACGACTTAAAAAGTCATGAATCGAGTCTTAAGTAACTCCTTCTTTGTGTTACACTTTTGGGTCGTATCAAATGATATATACCCTCCTACCTGTAGGATGAGGGCATAAAAAGTGAAATTATTTGAACCAAAAAGTACAATGTATTGTACCAAATAGCATAAAGTACTTTTATTGTATTAAAAAGTACTTTTGTTATACCAAAAAGTACATTAAATGTACTAAAAAGTACTTTTATTGTACCAAAAATTCTTTTTATTGAAACTAAAAGTGCGCGAGCTGTTCGTGAACGGCAAAGGGAGAAAAGACGAGAGGCAACACGTCGCTGAAAAAGCGTCATCCAGTCGCTTCCAGAGTTGCTCCGAAGTAGAGGGGAAGCCCAAAAATTCTACCAGATAGTTAAAGCGAGAATGCGTTGCACTCCTGCAAGGACAGCGATGACTAGCTGGTGACGGTCCTGGATAATGTTCTCAAAATATGGAGAGATCATTTCAGAAATTTACTAGATACGGACACCACTCCAGAAGACCCCGCTCCAATCTATGACGATGGTCTTAACTGTACTCCTCCGAGCCAGAGCGAGATACCTGTAGTAATATCCATCCTTAAAAAGAATAAAGCGGCTGGAGCCGATGGTCTCCCTGCTGAATTGTTTAAGGGAAGTGAGGAGGATCTTATTAGAAGCATGCATCAGCTCGTGGAGGACATCTGACCAGAGGAGAGCGTGTCCCGGGTTATGTTATGGACTTTATCAGTGCGGCTTTAGACGTGGTGAATCTACGACAGATCAAATATTCACTTTACGACAAATCATGGGAAAAAAACTTATGAAAAGCAGATCGACACTTACCATCTCTTTGTCGACTACAAAGCTGCCTTCGACTCTCCGTTAAGGAATAGGCTATATGAGGCCACGGCTGAATTTGGTATTCCTGCAAAACTAATTCGACTTTGCATATGTAACTTGGAAAGTACCAAATCCTCTATTAAGATTGGTAAGGATCTTTTGAACCATTCAAAAAGGAAAAAGATTCCAGGCAGGGCGATAGCTTGTCCTGTTCACTATTTAATATAGTTATGGAGAAAGTGATGAGAAATGCTGGTGTCAACATGGCTGGCACCATATTCTACAAGAGCCACATGCCACTTTCCTATGCCGATGATATAGACATCATTGGCCGAAATCTGCGGGATGAGCTTTACCACGACATCGACGTAGCTAAAAGAGTCAGAATCCAACAACTTCGATGGCTGGGACATGTCGCCAGAATGGATGTAAATGCTCCAGCGAGAAAGATGTTTAAAGGCGAACCTGAAGGACGGCTCAGAGCAGGAACACAAAAACTTCGTTGGAAGGACCAATTTATGAACCACGTTCGTAGTTGTAATGAGCCAATTAAGTAAGTAAGAACGCAAAAGTACTTTTATTGTATCAAAAAATGATGCTGTTGTATCACAGAAAGAACTACGTTTTGGTTCTTCCCCACTTGCGAAAACGACAGCACTGCTGTTTGTCCCTCTATTCTATCAAAATAAAAAAAAGCTGACTGCATAACATATAAATGATTAACATCATTTATTGAAATAGCAGCTTCCCAGTAGGAAGTATCGTCATACACGACTTTGTCGTTAACGCTGTCCTCAAGACAAAAAGTGAAAAATGTATGTACTTGTCGTCAGAACACTCGGTTGACGACAAGCTGACCGACAAAATACTAATGTTGTCGTGCATCAAACAAAAAAGTTCAATGTCACGGAACAATAACGACATAGAATTGAAGAGAGGAAAGTAGAAGTAAAAAATTTCAGTTTGTTGGAAAAAGCAGTGCGTGACGGTTCATGTATCGCACGTTTTCAATAAAACTACTTCAATCTGTTATTTTAAATTATTAAGCACTGGTAACGACATTGTCGGTCATTATGTCGTGCATGATTGTGTGGGCGACATGTCGCTTATTTAGGCATCAACGAAAATTTGACCGACATTGTCGTTCATCAGATCGTGCATGACAAAGCGGACACTTGTATGAAAATTTCGTCGACGATTTGTATGGACGGTCCCCTACGTGTCATCAACGATTTACTATGGTCGTTCACCTATCCTTGAGGATGTCTTGCAGACACTTCCTACTGGGTTGTTATTATTATTGTTTCAATTTTGAAAAGCTTAATTTTGAGAGCTTAAGATAGGTTATATCTTGAGCAAGAAGTCTTCTTAGTTTGGTTTGAAAAAACCAAAACACAAATAATGCACATCTTCTTTTCCCCCTTTCGCATTATTGTATAACTGCTATTTTGGTAGCGAATGTCTTGCAAACATTGCACACTGCAGTAAGTCATTTGTTGTATTAGTAAACCGAATGCATTTGTCTAGAGCTCAAAAACATACTCATCTTCATTATATATTTGCAGTACTCTGATAGCGATAACTTGATACGGTATATCCTTTGTCACTAATGTCTTATCCAAAATGGGAGGTATCGTAAAAGTGGATGTGGCACCTTTGATTACGTCTATTTAAAATATCTAAACGAGTATGATAAACATAATTTGTTAATGTAAATTTGCTTCCCAAGGTTTAATTGTCATCCATTAACTCGATTACATTATAGTTCGATTGAAAAAATAGTACTCAATAACCTGTTCCAAAGGTGAACTTTTACTAGTTTATTGACGTTAATAAATAGGGCGAGAGAGAAAAAAAAACTGTAAAATAAAATGTAAATATCCCATGTGAATGCTGAAACATTTATTTATGACTTTTGGTTATAAAATGTTGTGTTTAGCATCAAATACCCCTTTTGAATGGTGGCACTTTAAAAATAATCAGATTTGTATTAAAGCCACACTTTTAAAACTTGATTTGCCCCTCACAGCGACGGCGACGGTGATATTTCACATGTTTGTGTTATGTTACTAGGAGCAACAACAAAAAGGTATTACTTTAATTGATCTTGAATTTTTTAACGAAAATTGGCAAACAAAAAAATAATACGTTGAACTTTAAGAAAACATAAAAAATATTGACTTAAGCAATTATTTAAATTGTTGATACAAAAAGCTAGTGAAAAAAGATTTATAATGTTACAAAAACAAAAAAAGATATTTTAAGTTATAAAATCCACTGATTGAATAAAACTATAAATCAACTCAGTGGATTTTGAAAAAATTAATTAATAATAAAAAAAAAATAATTTTGTCAATGGTTTTTTTCATTTCTCATACTTTATAATTTTTTTTCACAATTTTGACCTTGGGTTTTTGGGGACTTAATCAAAAAGAATGACATCTTCTGGTTTTTCCTCCAAACCTGATTGGTAATGTGCAATTCAGCCTTCTCGTCCAGCATAAAGACTTTCTAAACCAATCCGGGGTCAAGTTAAGGCTCGCTTAGAGTTGTTTTGATTTTAACCAACTTTCAAGTTCTTTGACCTTCAAACGTAAACTAAAGTGACCTTTGGCACGTGCAATGGAAGTTTTGTGTGTTATCTCTCACTCTTAAATGTAATGGCAAATAATGGCAATTTAATTGATATACGTGTGTGTGATCAAAACAAGATCATCACATGATGAATACAAAAAAGACGATTTGCCGACACATATGTAAATGTGTTCAATCCAAGGTTGACTTAATTGAAGGGACATTTTTGAACGTACAAATTCCGCTAATCTTAAGCTTAAAAGGAGCCAATCAAGTTGGCCTAAAGAACAAGAAAGCTGCATAGAGATCACACCATCACTACCTCAAGGTAAACTTTATTTGTTGTTGTGATGTAGTTCGCGAATAAAAACGTACGATTACGATTACAAAAAATGATATCGCAAAATTATTAAACAGAAGAAAAAAACACACACACAAACAAGTGGAAGGACGGACGATGACATGACTCCATTTTACGGTGGACATTGGTCAGAGGCGGGTGGGGGGATAATAAAGCGACATCTTATGAAATCGCTCAGATGAAATTGAAATTAAAATGACTACACCTGGAAGAGAGGGAAGGAATGAAGAAAAGCAAGAGGAGAGATACATAAAATACAACACCGAAAAATGTTGTCGAGACTACCAGCACGACATCGACGACGACGCAGACGACGACAACGGCGAAGAAGAGTTAAGTGAAATGAAAGCTCCACACAAGCGTTTAACAAAATGTAAAATATTTCATGGTCAACATGTGGTCATCAAAAGACGGGAAAACAACTACAGCTATACGGCCATACGGTTATGGAGAAAAAAAGAAGAGAAAAAAAAGTAATATATACTTATATTACAGCATCAACGTTTACGGCGACGACGGCGACAAAGCGATATTGTTGACAAAATACATATCTCAAACAAGGCAAAATCTCATAAAAACAAACAAAAATAATAGTTGGTATTTAAGCGTAATTTGCCTAGCAGTGGTCTAATAATGAGGGGGCCAAATTGGAGCCCCAGAAATCAGAGATACACAAATGCAGCGTACAATTTAAATTGACAGCAAATAATTTTAAGACATTTTCATACACAAGTTCAAATGCGATAAGATATTGAAAATGTCAAGGTCATATTTGAGATATCCATATTCACAAAAGTAGTGTAGCACATTCATGTGTCTTAAACGCAACATATTGTCTTGTGTCGTTTTCTTTTGTTTTTTTTTTTTTGTGTAAAAGTTTGTGTAATATTTGTTTTGAATTAAATGACTAATGTTTTTTCTCCCAAAAATATGGGAGAATAAAAAAAACTTAATTTCCCTTTACACCCCATGAATGAGGTATGGGATAGCTTCTCGTGTTGTTGTGAATTAACACGTTTTTTGTTTTTAGATTTACAACTAACGGCACCTACTTGTTTATCGACGAATGCGAACGTCACTGCTTGAGAAGTTTTTACTAGACATGCCGATTGACTCGACACTTATACTGTGACGTTTCTTATGACATCGACAATGAAAGAAAAATGTAGATTACTGGAAGCGGGAATCGAACCCGGGATCTCCCGCATGGTAGTCGCATGTTCTAACCACTATGCCACAGCCGGTCCCAATATGGGGGAATAAAAAATCTTTTTTTGTTTGTTTCTTTTTTAAATTCAGAAAACACATTTTGTTTAACTTTAAAAATTTTGAAAAAAAAATTAAAATAAGTTGAAACAAAATATAAATTTTATGTTTTCAAACTGTTTAGTAATTTTATACAATATTTATTTTTAAATGTATTTTTAACTTTTTTAAATATTTTTATTTTTTTTTTTAAATATTTTTATTTTTTTTTAAATATTTTTATTTTTTTTAAATATATTTCAATTTTTTATAACAAAAAAAAATTTGTATTAGATAAACAAATTAAAGTAATATTTTTTTCTTTTCATATTTTTAATAAAATATTTAAAAAACTAAAAAAATTATATATACATAAAAATATAAAAAAAAATATAAAAATATGAAAAAAAATATAAAAACATAAAAAAAATTAAAATCATAAAACAAATAAATTAAAATTCATAAAAAATATAAATTAAAAATCATACAAAAAAAATAAATTAAAATTCATAAAAAAAATATAAATTAAATTATAAAAAAAAAATTACAATAAATTTAAATTCACAAAAAAAAAAAAATTAAAATTCACAAAAAAATATATTAAAAATTTACAAAAAAAAATTAATTAAAATTCATAAAAAAAATAAATTAAAATTCATAAAAACAATAAACCAAAATTCATAAAAACAATAAATTAAAATTCATAAAAAAATAAATTTAAATTCTCAAAAAATATAAATTAAAATTTATTAAATTCATAAAAAAATATATATTCATAATATATATAATTCATAATAATTTATATTCATAAAAAAACAAATAAATTCACAAGAAAAATAAATTAAAGTTCATAAAAAAATTAATTAAAATTCATAAAAAAAAATCAAATAAAAATTATAAAACAAAAAATTTTAATTCCTAAAAAAATAAACTAAAATTCATAAAAAAAAAAATTTAAATTCCTGAAAAAAATAATCTAAAATTCATAAAAAAAAAAAATTAAAAATCAAAAAAAAAATTATAAACATAAAAAAAATAAAATTCATAAAAACATTAAAATTCATAAAAAAAAAATTTAAATTCATAAAAATCACTTAAAATACATAAAAATAAATAAAAATTCATAAAAAAAATTTAAATTCTAAAAAAAAAAAATTTAAGTACTTAAAATAAATAAAAATTAATTAAAATGATAACAAAAAAAAATTTAAATACATAAAAAAATATTAAAATTTATAAAAAAAATAGATTACATTTTTAAAACCAAAATAGATTAAAATTTACAAAAAAAAAATATTTATTTCATAAAAAAATAAATTAATATTCATAAAAAAATAAATTAAAATTCATAAAAAATAAATAAATATTCATAAAAATCACTTAAAATACATAAAAATAAATAAAAATTCATAAAAAAAATTAAAATTCTAAAAAAAAAAAATTTAAGTACTTAAAATAAATAAAAATTAATTAAAATGATAACAAAAAAAAATTTAAATACATAAAAAAATATTAAAATTTATAAAAAAATAGATTACATTTTTAAAACCAAAATAGATTAAAATTTACAAAAAAAAAATATTTATTTCATAAAAAAATAAATTAATATTCATAAAAAAATAAATTAAAATTCATAAAAAATAAATAAATATTCATAAAAAAAATTAATTTAAATTTATAAACAAATTAAAATTCATAAAAAAATAAATTAAAATTCATAAAAAAAATAAATTAAAAATCATACAAAAACAATAAATTAAAATGCATAAAAAAAATTAAAATTCATAAAAAAAATAAATTAAAAATCATACAAAAATAATAAATTAAAATGCATAAAAAAAATTAAAATTCATAAGAAAATAAAATAAAAAGCATAAAAAAATAAATTAAAATACATAAAAATAAATTAAAATCATAAAAAAATAAATTAAAATACAATAAAAAATTAATTAAAATTCATAAAAAATAAATTAAAAATTATAAAAAAAAATTTAAATACATAAAATAATAAATTAAAATTAATAAAAAAATAAATTAAAATTAATAAAAAAAAATTAATTAAAAATCATAAAAAAATAAATTACAATTCATAAAAAAAATTACTTAAAATTCATAAAAAAATAAATTAAAAATTATAAAAAAATTTAAATTACATAAAACAACATTAAAATTCATAAAAAAGCTAAATTGAAATTCATAAAAAAATAAATTAAAATTCATAAAAATAATAAATAAAATTTAAAAAAAAAAATAAAATTCATAAAAAAAAATAAATAAAATTATTAACAAAAAATATAAATCATAAAAAAAAAATAAAATTCATAAAAAAAATTGTAATTCATAAAAAAATATTAAAATTCATAAAAAAATAAATTAAAATTCATAAAAAAAGAAATTAAAATTCTTAAAAAAATATTAAAATTCATAACCATATTTTAAAAATTTAATTAATAATAATTAATTGAATAAAAAAGTAAATTAAAATTCATAACAATATTTTTATTTTATTTATATTTTATTTTACATTTCTAAACGTGAGAAAAAAAAATTTCTGTTAAATTTCAAATAAAATTTTAAGCAATAAAATTAAAAAATAGATCACATTGCATCAATTCGTCACAAAGCGGTCTGAAGATGAACTCGTCATGGAGTTCGAAACGCGTCATCCGAGTGCGTGACAATGAATTGACCATTAATATCAACAATAAAAAATATTTTCTGATCGTTTAGCCAAAGTATCGAATGATACACTAACACAAATTGATAAATAATTATTACAAAATCTCTTGAACAACACTGTATGAATATTTAATGAAGTTTTTCAACGTATAATATTTTTTTTTTTTTTTAATTTTAAAACATCATAAATTTAAAAAAAAATTGTAATTTTTAATAACAGCATAAATTTTAAAAACATTCTCAATTTTGTACACACGATTTATGGGATTAGTTTAGAATTTGAACTTAAAATATTTGAAATTAATTAAATAACAAAAAAAAATTTTTAGGAGAGAAAAACATTTGTTGTAATGCCTTAATTTTTGTAAAGTTATAAATAAGAAAAAAAAATTATTAAAATTATGTTCTTCAAATTATTTTTATTAAATATTTTGGAACTTTTTTAATATTATATAATTTTTAATTTTATTTAAATATTTTGCATTTTTTTTTACTTTTTTAAAAAAAATTTTAATATTTTTTTAATTTTTAAAATTTTTTTTTTTAAATTGGTTAATATTTATTTTCTTTTTAAATTTTAAAATTTTGAAAAAAAAATTTTTGTGTTTGTTAAATTTTTGTTTACTTTTTTGAAATATTTTAAAAATTATAATAAGTAAAAAAAGATACAATAAATAAAAAAATTATAATAAGTAAAAAAAATTATATTTATGGAATTTTTTAAATTTTTTTTGTATTTTTTAATAATTTTAAATATTTTTAATAATTATTTTATTTTTTTTTAAATATTTTTAATAATTACTTTATTATTTTAAAAAATTAAACAAAATTTATAAATATATAAAATATTTTTGAAATTTTTTTAAAATATTATTTTTATTGTTCTTCTCTTTTTTTGTTCGTCGATCGTTCGGTTTAAGATCTACTCAATTTAGTTATTAAAGAGTAGAGTTTGTTTGGCAAGAGTTGTGTGAAATAGATTCTGCGACAGCTGAATATTTTTTAATTGTTTTAAATATTTTTTTTTTTTTTAATTGTTTTAAATATTTTTTTTTTTTTTTATTATTTAATTTTTTTTTTAATTTTTTAAATATTTTTTAATCTTTATTTGTTTTTCTTACATTTTTATTTTATTTTTTTTTTAAATATTTTTTTATTTTTTTATATTTTAAAATAAAAAATCATTATTTTACCAAATATTTGTCAAACTAACAAAATATGTTTAAATATTTGAAAAACACATTAAATAATTTTTTTTGTGAATTATTTCAATTTAAAATGTTTAAAAAATTAACAAAATTTAAAAAAAAAATTAAAATTGTTTTAAAATTTTTATATTTTTACATGTTAAGAAAATAGTTCAATAAATTAAATTTAAATTTTTTAGGTTTTTTAAACTTTAATTTTTTTAATTCTTCTATTTTTTTCTTTTTATTTTTTTAATTCTTTTTATTTTTTTTTTAATTTTTATATGCATATTTCAAAAGAATTCAATATTGTAAATTTCAAGTATGTATTTTCCTTCTATCTTTTTATTTCAAAATAATTTTTAGTTCAATTTAATAATAAAAAAAATTTCAATTTTTTTAATTAAAATTTTTAAAATAACTTCTATTAAAAATTATTCTTAGTATAAAAAATAATAAGATAAAAATAACTTGATAAAATTTTTTTTTACTTTTTTTTTTTAGATATATTTTTTGTTAGCATTATTTTAGTATATTTATATGTTTTAGTATGTTATGAATTTTCTAACCATGTTATTTATTTTAAAAATAATTTCTTCTTTTTTTCTTAAATTTTTTAATTTGTTTAATTTTTTTATATTATATTTGGAAGTGTGGGAAATTTGTCGTAGTGTTTAAAGTAAATTTAAAATTTTTACAAATATTTTTCAATTTTTGTCAACATTTTAGATGAATTTTGGAAAAAAAAACTTACAAATAAAGTTTTAGAATTAATTTTTATTTTTAACAAATAGTTTTAATAATAATTCTTATTTTTTTTTATTTTCAATTATAATTCCTAAAATTTGCAAATATATCTTAATATTTGTATTAATATTTTAAATTATCTTTGTAGCATTTGCACAACTCATTACACCCGCCTCTTGGTACACGCAGCACTATCTTTTAATACAAATATGGCTTTTAAAGACAGGCCCTACCCAAAAATTCACATTATTATGGGTTTGTGTAGTAGTAGTACAACCTACTGACGATGTTTACGACTTGATGTGTGAATGCGACTGTTAGTCAGGTAGTATTTGTGTTGTTGTTAATTTTTTATTGAATTCGATTTGAATGAAATATAATGAGAAGATGTGATGAACGATTAAACCACTAGATGATGAAGTGTTCGTTTGTTCGTTTCACATGGGATGATTGGGTAGCGACGGAGGCAGCGAGCAAGCAAGCAAGTACATACCCACAGCTTGGCATAGACCAGCTTGTGCGACGATTAGTTATTGTAATGAAACGTGCAAAATATCATAGAGTACTTAAGAAATTAACACATTCGAACTTTTGAAAACAAAGTGACAAGGTTAAAGTATCTACAGATTGGCTGATGGACTCACTCACCGACTGACTGCCTGCCTTTATGCCTGACTGATGATTGATCTTGTTGTGTGTGTTTCATATTAGAAATGTAATAAAAGAAGAAAAAAACTAAATAACAAAGCAAACAACATAATTTTAACAATTTGAAATTCATCACAAGAAGATAAAATAAAACCTGCAACCTACACTCTCATCAGTACACACAACTCATCAATGATTGAAATCTTATGTCAAGCGCCAGTTTGATAAAGCGGAAACACCTGTTATACCTTTAGTCAGTCAATGATCATGCCGTTATAGGAAATGGGATAGAAACGCGTTTGTGTTACCTCATTGAGGTTCAGGCGCATAAATTAACGGGTAGTTGGCCGAGAAAAAATAACAACATCATTAAAGGAATTTTTAAATAGCGCTCAACTTACTCTGACGTATTCTGGCTGCTAATGCACCAACTTATAGACACAAACACACACACATACAAGCAGGCGGCAGCGGAAAACAATGAATATTAAAAAAACATTCCTATAGATTGCATTTAACATATTAAATAATAAGTTCATATAAATTATTTTATCGGCATTATTGCACAAAATACGTATTCCGTCGTGCATGGGTAGATTGGTGTAGACATAGCATGATGCAGTAGGTGTTACATAAAGTCATACACAGATAACGTGTGCAATGTCTCATTGGCTAAAGGAATAAAAAAAATTACAGTTTAAAATTAATGCCTGCGCATTGGTAACATATTTACAAAATTTTAAACTAAAATTAAATGTAAATATTAAACTATTTTGTAAATATTTAAATATTTAATATTTAATCATTTTTATATTTTATTTAAAAATTTTTTAATATTTTTCAAATTTTTTTTAATATTTTATTCACTATTTTTCAAATATTTAATAATTACATATTTTTTAAATAACAAATATTAAAACATTTTTAAGTGTTTAAATATTGTTATAATATTTTGTAACATTGTTATAATATTTTGTAACATTGTTATAATATTTTTTTAAAATACTTTTAATTTTTTTATAACATTTTACTAAATTTTATTCGTTAACTAAATTTTCTTTTTTTAAATATTTTGAAATTGTATCTTTTTTAGTTTATGTAATTTTTTTATATTATTTTAATTTTTTTTTAATGTATTGATAATTTTTTTTATTTTTTATATTAATAATGTTTATTCCAATTTTTTTCCGATTTATTTTATTATCATTCATTAATTTGTGTTTATTTTTTTCTTTTTTCAATTTTTTTTTTTGGGCCGACGAATATTCTATTTGTTTTTCCATTTGTATTGCTCTGAAGGAGGCGTGGTAGTTGTGACAATATATAAACGATCAGCGAGTACAACCGTACATTAAGAGCTATCGAGAAATTAACCTTTTTGGGGTCTGACCCTCCTATTACAGCCGTATTTGAGGAGCTATCGAGCCAGGAGCCTCAAATTTCAAACGAGATCTCGGCTCGCGAGTCTGGTTTCAAATGAGCTCTGGCTCGCAATTCAAGAATCAAGAGCCCAAAAAAAGCTGGCCCGCAAGCCAGGAGCCAATAGACTAAAAAAGAGCCAGCTCGCGAGCCAAGAGTCGAAAAAAGAGCTGGCTAGCGAGCCAGGAGCCAAGAGTCCAAAAAAGAGCCAGCACTAGAGTCCATTTGAAATGTTGTGGCTTGCAAGCTAAGTACCAAAGTTATGTACCAAAAGTACGTTTTTATGCCAAAAAGTACTTTTATTGGCTTAAAAACACTTTTCTGTTGCACAAAGTCCATTTTAGTAAATAAATTTTATTTTTGTAATATTAGTTTAATTTTTTATTATTAAAACTATGTTTCTTGATAAATTTTTTTTTTATTAAAATTTTTAAATTGCACAGTGCAACACTCTTTTTCGGGGGTGAACCAAACCAATATCAAACGATAGCATTTGACCTTAGTAACAAAACCCTAAACTACATTTTGCTCCACTACGTCACAAATTTTTTTACAGTGGTTTGAAGTTCGATTTTTTTGGTCAAAAGTCGATTCAAAGAATATGAAAAATCATCTATAACAATACTTTTAGGGTATTTCTTGTCTTCAGAGACCTATATTAAAACAATCAGGGGAACATATTCTCGGAACATTTTAACCCTCTAGCTCCCACCCGTATGGGACATTTTTGGCCCAATTTTGAAAATTTGTTTAAAGGTCAACTTTGAACGGAGGTCAAGGCTTAGAATCTTCGATAGAAGTATTCTTCGGAAAATTTCACTAAGAGTCACCGAAGACAAATAGCCTCTATGAGTCAAAGGTTCCAAAATAAAATCAAAATGAAATGTTAATGGAACGTTAAAAAATCTATTTTTGAGCAAACAGTGCAACACACTTTTTTAGGTGTGAACTAAACAAATATCAAACAATAGCATTTAGCCTCAGTAACAAAACCACTCCATTTTGCTCCACTACGTCACAATTTTTGTTTACAGTGGTTTAAAGTTTGTTTTTTTTTGTCAAAAATTAAATAAAAGAAAATGAAAAATCATGTGTAAAAATAGATTTGAGTTAAGAAATTTGACTTTTAAGCTGTTTTTTTAAATTCATCCTAAGATGTCCCATACGGGTGGGAGCTAGAGGGTTTAAATTTTCAGATGAAATATTCCCCAAAAAATGTTTATGTATGTCTCCGAAGACATGAACTATCCCAAATGTATATTTACACATGATTATTCAAGTTCGTTGATTCGACTTTTGACTAAAAAATTCAAACTTCAAACCACTGTAAAAAATTTGTGGAGCAAAATGGAGTTTAGGGTTTTGTCTGAGGTCAAATGCTATCGTTTGAAATTGGTTTGGTTCACCCCCGAGACAATGACCCTCAAATTGTGTCATAGTGTTATTTATGGTTAAACATAAATATTTTTTTCTTATTTTTTTTTTTTTTTAATTTAAATATTATGTTTTTTATTAATTTTTAATTTTACTATTTTCACTCTTCTTTTTTATTTTTTTAGCCCAATTTCTTAATTATTTTTTTTAATATTACCACTCTTATTTTTTATTTATTATTATTTTTAATATTTCCACTTTTATTTTTTTATATTACATTACTTTTTATTATTTTTGTATTATTATTTTTTATTAAATTATTTTAATTTATTAATTTTTAATACAAAATTACTTTTTATCTATCTTTTCTTTTCTTTGTAATCATATTTTTTTTTACTTAAGTAGCATTTTTTTAATTTAAATTTTATTTTGTTTAATTAAAATTATTTTTTTTTTAAATTTAATTAACATTTTTGAATTTTTGTTTAATTATGTAATCAATGAAAATTTATATAAAAAAATTTTAAATTATTTTCTAAGTTGGTTTGCGTTGTGGTTACAAATTGTATTTCAAAACTTTGGTTAAATTTTTGTATTTCAAAATATTTTTAAATTTTTGTATTTCAAAATATTTTTAAATTTTAAAAATAGTTCAAATTTTTTTTTGTTGTGTTTTAAAACATCGTTTTTTCATTTTTATTATCAATTTGATAAAAGTAAAGAAATTTAGTTGAACATGCGAAATACGTTATAAAATTTAATTGTTATTTTGCTATATCGAAGAATAGAGCATTTAAAGTGATATCTGGCCTCAAGACTTCGGTTAAAAATTTCCAAAAAAAAAAAATATGAGCACGTCGCCACTTATTCATCAACAATTGGCAGATACTACAAAAAGTTATCTCTACAAACACAAAACACAAAATCCCTATGATGGCCATATTTTCTCACAATAAAATTTCCCACGCCTTAAAATGTCTGTTAAAGAATAATCTTGGTCATGAAAAAAATAGACAGATTTTAAAAGCCTCCATCTCCTATGTCTGTTGTTTGCATTAACGAGTAAATATTGAGGGACTTCTTCCCATCTATTTAAATACTGGTTTTCATAGCTAAATTAACTAACAGATCAATGATCTCTCCGGCATGTAAATGTCTCCTTCCCTCTCCCTGCTCATATCGGTTTTCAATACCTATATACGACATTCCCTTCCTAGAGTAACGAACGATCTTTTGTGTCAAAGTCGTTGTCTTTTACGTCGTCTTCTGCAACTTTGCCCAATCTTAAAGGCATTTAAGTCTAAAGATAAAAACGTCGTCTCATTTGTGTGTCGTGTTTTTTGTTTTCGTTAATAGATGTTGACCGAATACTATAACTGAATTATATTTCCAAGTAAATTGAAAAGGCGATAAATGAAAGAAAACAGGTATCGATGAAAACACGCGGTTGTAATGGTTGCTGCTGCTGCTGCAGCTTATTGGAATTTCAATAGTTTTTTTGTTAATTCTTTTCATTGCTAGTGAATCCATCCGCTGGGACGGTGGATTGAATGAAACCAATTTTCACTTGTTCGATTTTGGCCCGTTTTGGACAATAATTTCGATTTAGTTTAAAGACTCGGAACGCACAACGACGACGCAATCGTCTTCGTAGTAGCCTTCGCTCATTCACCACTGTCAATAAACGATCGATTTTGATATAAGAAATTCACAGAAGTCAGTCTGTCGTATGGTCGTCGGACAGACAAATAGCCAAACAGTCTGGCAGTTGGTCACGGAACACGGTTAGCCATCACACGTGTACGTATGCAGCGTCGTCGTACACTTGTTTGGGTGAGCAAGTGTGACCGACAACAGACGCGTTGCTGCGATGAAGAAATTGTGTGTTATGGTGTAATGTTGGCGCTGCCGTTGGCTGTTGTTGTTGCTATTGTTTTTGGCAAGGTAGCTGTTGGTGGCCAAAAGAAACTTTTACCTCATAAAAGGGCTTACAGCTCTGCTCTGCTCAGTTGTGCTTAGCTTCATAGCACTTTGGCCGACTGGCATTGCTTAAACTGATTCGAATTGCCAAACGACCAACACAGACCGACTGACTGACTGACTGCTAATTTCCTTACATTTCTACATTTTTATGTTCAGTTTCTACACACCATTCATTTTTTTTGTCTCTTCTTTTATCAAATAGCTAATATATTTTATTTTTAGCATTTGAATTTCAATTCATACAACGGCGGTGTGTAATTCAGGGTTGATAAAGGCAATATGTGCCAAAACAAAAAAATAATAAGGTATTGGGTTTCCAAAGGCAAAGTTAATTAGTATGTGGGTATAACTTAAAAAAAAATTATTATTTGCCATAGAAAAAATTGCAATATGTAATCAGAAGAAAAACATAAATTATACCAACTCTATATGCAGAATGTATTCAGCGCTTACCTGAAAAGAAAAAAAATGGTATGAAACATTAGTGACGTCATATATAAATATAGACATAGCATAACAAAAATTCTTAAGATTGTATGAAAAAAAGAAATTTAAAAAAATGTCAATTCATAAAATTTGTACATCTTGAAAAATTTTGTACATCTTGAGTGAGAGTATTGTATCTACGGATAAGTAGGTGGGTTTACGATTTTTTTATTTGTAAAAAAAAAATAAATATTGATAAATCTGTACCATTATGGCAAAAGTTTTTATGTAAAATTTGCATAATTTAACAAGAAGCTGATTCGAAGTTTTGAAACCTCATAAAGTCATATGGGCTTATAAGCTGTTGATATATGAAATTAAATAAGACATTTTATCCTTTGACCAATTGTTCTAAAATTCCTTAAAGAAAACAAAGAAAAATCTTGTATGAAATATAAAGATACTCTTTTTTAATCTACTTAGTTTTGCTTTAATTTTTGTTAAGTTATTTTTTAATGTAGTTTATTGTAATTATTTTTATTTGTATGTATTTCTTTTTAATAACCTTATTACCACTTTAAAAGAAATTATGCCCTTATTTAACATAAACTGTTTAAATATTATTATTATTATAATTGTTTGCCTTTTTATATTTATGTTTTATTTTTTCCCGATTTTAGTTTTAGTTGGAATTGTTTTTTGTTTTAAACTTAATTTTTATTTCAATTTATTATAATTTTTATTATTATTATTTAATTATTATTATTTAATTATTATTATTTAATTATTATTTTTTTATTATTATTTTTTATTTTTGTATTATCATTTTTTATTTTTTATTTTTTTATTATAATTTTTTATTTTTTTATTATTATTTTTTATTTTTTTATTATTATTTTTTATTTTTTTATTATTATTTTTTATTTTTTTATTATTATTTTTTATTATTATTTTTTATTTTTTTATTATTATTTTTTTATTATTTTTTATTTTTTATTTTTTTATTATTATTTTTTTATTATTATTTTTTATTTTTTTATTATTATTTTTTATTTTTTTATTATTATTTTTTATTTTTTTATTATTATTTTTTATTTTTTTATTATTATTATTATTTTTTATTTTTTTATTATTATTTTTTTATTATTATTTTTTTAATATTATTATTTTTTGATTATTTTTCAATTTAGCTTTTTATAATTTCATCACTCGATTTCAATTTTTTTTTCCTTTTTATTATACTAAATTCTGATGTGACTCTGGACTTTGTTTTGTTTTTATTTGTTAATTAAATTGTTTTAATTGTATTTAATTTTTATTTTTGTTTTAATTTTTTTATCCTTGTTTGCCTTTTTATGTTTTTGTTTTAATTTTTGTCCGATTTTAGTTTTAGTTGATATTGTTTTTAATTTTTTGTTTTAAACTTAATTCAAAATATTTTTTTTACCCCACGTCAAAACGCACTGTGTATAAATTCATAAAAAAATGGAACATAATTTTTATATTTTTATATTTTTATATTTTTAAATTTTTATATTTTTATATTTTTAAATTTTTATATTTTTATATTTTTAAATTTTTAAATTTATTTCTATATTTTTATATTTTTATATTTTTATATGTTTCCGTCTGTCTGTCCCCACGATAACAGCCATAATTTAAGAGCTATAGAAATCGGCTATTTAAGGTCGAAAAAAGCTTCTAAGAATATAAAAAGTTAACCTAGTGCCAGTGCCAATGGGTAAGTGATTTTGTAAACCTTTCCCAACTTCTTCCCACCACATCATTACTGCTTAGCTAATGAGCACAGAGAACACGATCAGTCCCTGCACTGACTGCTGCGGGGCGCTTATTGTGTAAATCAGACACACATTGACTTTCACGCTTCCGCATTTGAATGAGCTACAACAACAACAACATAAACCTCAGAAGCGGAGCAGGCGGACAGGCCCTTGCAGTGAGCGAGCAATCATATGCATTGCGTGCGCGTCAACAACAACTCAAGCAACTTAAATGTGAGAAATGCAATGAAACAAAACACAAAACGAAAAAATAAAGTCAGGAAATAAAGCGACGATGCATGTGGAGAATTGACTCAATTAGCACCTGAAGTAATTTTCAAATAAAGATTCAATTAGAAAAGTGTTATGATTTTCAAATCAAATCAATTATCTGCAATTGAAATCTAAAAGGGAAAGATTATCTGTGACAAAATGCGAGACTACACAGATGAACATATATGGTCGTACTGGGATTGCACGACGTATATAAGGTGTTGAACGCTATGTACATATATGTATATTATATGTCTCAGCCATTAAAGCACCTTTTTAATATTCAAACGTTAAAAAAGCTCTTCCGTCCATCTATTGTTAACATGCACAAAATGTCATCATCTCTTCCGGCCAAACAAATTAGGCAATTTAATATTAAAACCTATAACTATTATTCAATACTTTAAAAAATGTGTTAACCAAAATAAAGCTACGATGATTAACTTTTAATCTACATTAACGATTAAGCGAATGATCGAGAACTTCGATTAGATGTACACTTCATCTATGAAACATCATTCGACCGACGAAGACGCAATAGCAATAGATCTCTAATGAGCTGAGTTAACATATACGATCGCAAACAGCGAAGCAGCAGCTTAAACCTTAACACTGTCATACATATAGTATCTATGTATGTATATATCTAAATAGGGTGGAGGTCATCGTTTTAATGCAGGGGATTTTTTAGCAACCGTGATTAACCGTGTTAACCAGTCATTCATTACACTAACGCCTAGAGTGGGCAGTTGACGACTGGCGTGTGTTCAATATAAGCACGAATTTTGAATGTCATCAAATTTAAACTTTGATCTGTGGTCACAGTCATCATCATCATAATCAACACCATCATCATCATCATAGTCAACACCATCATCTTCGACATCATCAGTCATCAGGTAGAGCGGGCGTTGAATATGTTAATGACGTCTGGTGCTGGACGCCGGAGACTATTTACAAATATTTAAGAAAAGCGATAAATTTCTGAATAGTTGGCATGACATTGCAAAATAGCTCATTCATTTGTGTTTCAAAACAATTTAGCCAGATTTGGAATAGATTTTCTTTCGCAATGTTTATATTAATATTAATATGTACTATTATATAATAGGCAGCTGCTGGACGAGATGTTTGAAACAAGACAAAAGCTACTAAAAGGGGAAGACACTATACAGTATTCGGCGATTATGTTAATATCAATGCATGCTGCGTGGGTTCTGATGGGTGTGTGATATTGTTAAGGAGTCGACGCACAGTGGTTCGTTTCATGTCTAAGAAACATGAAATGTTTACTAAAAAAAAATTTTAATAATAAAAAAAATAAAAATATAAAAAAATAAAAATATAAAAATATAAAAATATAAAAATATAAAAATATAAAAATATAAAAATATAAAAATATAAAAATATAAAAATATAAAAATATAAAAATATAAAAATATAAAAATATAAAAATATAAAAATATAAAAATATAAAAATATAAAAATATAAAAATATAAAAATATAAAAATATAAAAATATAAAAATATAAAAATATAAAAATATAAAAATATAAAAATATAAAAATATAAAAATATAAAAATATAAAAATATAAAAATATAAAAATATAAAAATATAAAAATATAAAAATATAAAAATATAAAAATATAAAAATATAAAAATATAATATAATATATAATATAATATAATATAATATAATTTTTTGTTATTAATGTTTACTTTTTTATACTTATAATGCACCTTTTTTTTGAGCGATGTTAGCTATTTATACTAGTTAATTTAATTTAATGAACTTTTCCTATTTATATTAATTATTTATTGTTTACAAATTTTCTTTTGTTTAATTTCCACATGGAGTAGTTTTTAATAATTTATGCATATTGTAATTTATATAATATTGGCCAAGAGGCTTTAATTACAAGATTGTAAAAATAAATGAAATGAAATGAAATATAAAAATATAAAAATATAAAAATATAAAAATATAAAAATATAAAAATATAAAAATATAAAAATATAAAAATATAAAAATATAAAAATATAAAAATATAAAAATATAAAAATATAAAAATATAAAAATATAAAAATATAAAAATATAAAAATATAAAAATATAAAAATATAAAAATATAAAAATATAAAAATATAAAAATATAAAAATATAAAAATATAAAAATATAAAAATATAAAAATATAAAAATATAAAAATATAAAAATATAAAAATATAAAAATATAAAAATATAAAAATATAAAAATATAAAAATATAAAAATATAAAAATATAAAAATATAAAAATATAAAAATATAAAAATATAAAAATATAAAAATATAAAAATATAAAAATATGAAAAAATTATAATTTTCACTAAAACTGCGTTTCAACATTTTGAGCTTGCAAATGCCAAAATAGTTTTAAAAGATTTTCAAGGCAAAAATATAGAAAAAAAACAATTTATAAAATAAAAAATATTTCTAAAAAATTATTAAAACTGTAATTTTAAACATGTTTTTAAAAATATATATAACATAACTAAAACTAGCTAAAAAATAGTTAAATTACCTTCGGCCATAACGAAGCTCATAATTACTATGAGAGATGGACGTTAGTCAATCCAAATTCATTTTTTGCCAATAATTTTTTACTGAAATGTCAAATGCTGAGCTTGAATTGTTTATATGAGCTGTGAATATTGTTATGCATTTTTAAACCCTCACTAAAGGGAGTTTTGTATGGGAGGAGGAAGTAGTTTTTGTCCGATTTTGCTTATTCTAGAGCCTAACCTCCGAAACTCGCCGTCGACACAGATAGGTCCAAATATTTTTCGGAATACTTTTCTCTCGAATACTCCCAGGTTCTGTAAAAGCGTTGTCGTAAGCACTCACGATTCGGCAGCAAGCAACAGATCGGGAAAAATAACACCAGGTTCAGCAGTTTCTTCGTATTTCGAGATAATGTGGTGTTACTAAAGTGCTGCCGAAGGCCATAAAAACATCTTGGCGAAAACTATTCTCCGTTTGATTTCTTGGCTGACATTATTTTTCTTGTTGAAGGAAGCTCCGAGGTAGGTAAACTCATCTACTACCTCAAAACAAAAATTTTCAACGTTCACGATGCGTCCACATCGAGAGGAGTTGTTTTTTTTTTGTCGAAATCATTATTTTTGTTTGTTTGATGAGAAAACTGCAGTAACATCCCACATATTTCGGCCAATGATGTCTATATCATCGGCATAGGCTGGTGGCATGTGGTTCTTGTGGAATATGGTGCCAGACATGTTGACACCAGACACCAGACTCATCCCCTTCTTCATAACTATATTAAATAGTATACAGGCCAAGCTATTATCCTGCCTGAGACCCCTTTCCCTGTTGAATGGTTCAGAGTGATCTTTGCCAATTTTAACCGATGATTTTGGTGGTTTCCAAGGTACATCTGCAAAGTCGAGTCAGCTTTGCAGGAATACTTATCGGAGAGTCGAAACGTTATATGAACATATTAAAGGAATTGTAATTTTTAATTTTTTTTAAATTTGTTTCAGTTAAATCGGACTAGTGGTTCTCAAGTTATGTCAAACAAAAGAGCCTAAAACGTGACAAATTAACCTATATGATACTTACTAACTTCAAATCGATTTTAAATTATTAAACAAAACGAATGATGCAGAACTTCTTCTTTTTGGGGCTACTTTCACGTGTAGTTCTCAGAATTGAGTCCCAAATCAATGAGCTGAAAAATGTTGTACTGTGTTATGATTGTAAATCTCAAATCATCACAGCTTTCAATTTGTTTTTCAACTTTATAATCACGATTCGTATTAAAAATTTTTATATTTATATACCCTAAGTAAAGCTAAATGACACACGAAATTTCAAAATTTCACACTTTTTTCAAAAAAAAAAAAATATTCCTCTCACTGAACTTCTCAGAATAATATATTAGCTAATATTTACTTAAAACTAATGAATAACATTAAAAGGCCGCCGTAATTTCAACGAAAATCTGTCAAAGCTTTTTATTTTTCCCCCTTTTTGCATGTAAACGCTGACCGCCACATAAAAGCTAACTAAACACTAGATGTTGACGTCAATTAATTGTTTGACTTAGTCTGACATAGTCTTTTTCTATATAAATATAACCAAAGTTTAACAAATTTCTACGAAATTTACCACCAGTCACTAATTTCCCAGAAGACCAATGGTAATTTTCCTTATAAATTACAAATGATGAATTGATATTTTTCGTCGTCCTATGAACTATACAATTTTTGCAGTTGTCAATATTAGCTATTTACTAAGTAACAGTCATAAATAAAATGCAAAGGATGAATTGATATTTGTCCTTTTCTATGAACTATACAATTTTTGCAGTTGTTAAAATCCAGTCAATATTTGCTATTGACTAAGTAACAGTCATTTACAGTTCACAGGACAGGTTTATCATCATCATCAATTTATTGAGTATATTTGCATATCCGATAAGGGTGGGGGAGGAGGGAGAATTATATTAAATATTATACACTACTTATACACAATGTCGACGACGACGACGACACCCTTTGTTTGTGTCTCAAAAAGATTATTAAATTGCCACTGATTTTGTTGACTTTGTGCAAAATCCCATAAATCTATTTACACTTTACAGCGAATGCAATTTGAGTTGTTGTCGCTCGTGTTAGAATAAAATTGCTTACACGCGAGTGAGATGCTTTTAAGAATTTCTATGTTTGTGTGTGTCTAATATTTATTTAAACTTTGAATTATCTTAATGTCTAGTTGTTTAAATTACAAAATGTTGTTTCGTTACAAATTTAACACCAATTTTTATTAAAAGTTTTTTTTTTGTTTATTTATATTTATGGGCAAATAACACTTACTTTTTTTGAGTGATTGTTTGTAATTATTTACACACAATATCTCGGGGTAACTATTTGTTAGAAAGCAATTAAATTCAAGTGGGTTAAATTCCAACACAAGTCGTTAAAAATTTGTTAAACAATACTGGGTGAGATGGGCGAAAAGGCTAAAGCCAATGTTATATTAGCTTTAAATATAAGCTAAGAGGAGTTATATCGTCAACAGGTCAAATATTAACTCTAGGAGGCCAAGAGAGGAAAATACTCCGTAAAATATAAGGACCCATCATCGTTCAAGGATACGTGGTCGTTCAACATTGACGTGGTCAAACGCATCAAGGTACAGCTGTTGCGTAAATGTTATTTTTAGTAATAATTAATTATTTATTGCCAATTTTTTTTTATAGGTTTTGTATAGTGTTTAATTTCAAAAGTTAAGTTAAGAAATTTCGTTGCACAATTGCGTCCAATATTTTCAAAAAATAAATGTTTAACTTCCCGCCCTGAGGAAGCATGTTATGTAAACAAACGCTTTTTTTAATTTGAATAATTTTATTCTTACATACATACTTGGATGTGATATCAACTATTAAATTTTTGTCTATAGATTTTCAACTAAATATTCTCAAATCATCAATGAATTTAATTTGTCTGCATTATGTTTGAATATAAACTTTCTCCAAACATAGTATATCGAAATAGTTTTTCGTTTTGTTGTTGAATAAAACAAAAGAATTTATGTTCTTCTTAATTTTATTCATTATGAATTCAAATATTCCCAATATCCCGCATTAGTACGTACACGCCCGCCTATACACGTGGTGACTGTGACTTGATCAACACGTTTTAATTGATCAGCAGCATTAACATGTATTGGAAATGACCGACGACGACAATGGCGGCTGCTGCTTTTGTTGTCAACCACTGGAAATACAGAGATAGTGCGTGATGCGGTTCTTGGAATCCATTACGAGGCCTGTTCGATAGGTCAGCGTTAAGCAGGTGCGAGAGATATCAATGTCTCATTAAACGAAATAAAGTGACGTAAGATTGTCGAATTATGTCAGTAATGGGTTTAAAAAAGAAGAGATTTATTTAAAATCTTAATGAAAGATGAAAATAATGAAAATAATATATAGCGACTGTGGTTGGAAGAATAACCAAATAATTGTAGATGAGCAGTGGTAGTTTTAACAAGATCTAAAATATCTTACGATAATTTTGGACCTAGTATCTTTTTTGTGAATTGGGATATGAAATGATTTAACAAACGTTAAAAAAGTATAATTATTAATTAAAATTAAAAAAAAACAACCCGGCAAACCTTGTGGCGAGGGGTGATTCGCTTACGATTCGTTGGCAATTCGCTAAAGCGATTCTAAAACGAACTCGAAAATGATAACATTATAGAATCACTGGTGAACATTCGCACACTAATCATAAAAGCGGTTCGTTTATTAAATGTAAAACCAATAAAAATGCAATAGAATTCTAAAAAACATATGAAAATGATAACATTATTGAGTTGCTGGTTAACATTCGTTAACGTATCGTAAAAGCGATTCTTTTACCAATCGTTTAAGCGATAAAAATTCGGTCATTTCACTTTTATGCATTTAAATAAGTAATTGGTAAATTCATAACAATCTTTGGGTTAATTTTTAGGATGCAGGGCAAAAGTTTTTTAAAATTTAAGTTGGGAATCAATGATATGCAATACAGATCTTCTATGACTTTAATTTTAAAAACTTTAACTACGTATGACAACAGATGAATATAAAAAGTTTAATCTATTTCAAAACCATTACAAGTTTGAGTATTAACATGTTCGGCGGTGTGTTTGGAGTAAATTTGATTTCAAACAATTAGTGTTTAAAAATGATATCATAATTTACATAACCATTTTTATTTTGAATACAAATTCTGGTGAACATACACAAAATTAAAAATTTGAAATAAAATAAAATATTTCACGCTATATCAAAAAAATTTTCAATACCTTAGAAGAAAATAAGAAAAGAAGCAATAACTTAAAAATAAGGATGATTTATTGATTTTGGAAATTGTTATTACGATTCATAATAGAAACGTTTATTATTATTCACAAAAGAATCGCTTTTTCAATTTGTAAAGAAATCCCTTTTACGATTCGAGAACGAAATAAAGAAATAATTCTCATTTTGTTGTGAAAATCTGGTGCATAAGGCTTGCAAACATTGAACCAAGTCTGCTGATAATGATTCGTGGCTAAATCGTAAATAGGTACAGACTGTTAGGCATTATGATATCATTCTGCTATTAAACTTCTTTCAAAACACATAAATGGTCTTGAGCTTGAATAAAGTTTAAATATCAATGTTCTAACAAACAGATCGAATAAAAACACAAATAACGAAAAAAATGTATTTAAAATTCAAAATTTATATAAAAAACATAAAATTGTTATTGAAAAAGTTTTTTGTGTTGGCTTGAGTGACTAACTGATCACTCCCCAGCCCAAACAATTAAACCAGCTTCTTCATCTTAATTGGCAGCATTAACAGAAATCCATCTATTTTTGTTTATGGCGGAGTCAAGGTAGACAAAATTATCTACCACTTCAAAGTTATAGTTGTCAACGTTCACGCAGCGTCCCAGACAAGTGGACTCTTTGTTCGTTGAAACAAATTTCTTGGTTTTGTCCTCATTTATCACCAGACCCACTTCCGCCGACATCTTTTCAATGCCGCAGTAACATCCCGCAATCTACAGCCAATGGTACCTATATTATCGGCATGCGGGAGATACATGTAACTTTTGTTAAGGATGGTACCATTCCTGTTTCCTGCTGCCTTCCGCATGATCATCTTCATTACGATGTTAAAGAGATCGTAAGACAGACTATGGCCTTGTCTTAAGTCTCGCTTGTTAGAAAATGGCTCAGTCAGATTTTTGCCAATTTTCACAGAAGATTTCGTATCAGTCATTGTCATCCCGAAAAGTCGAATTAGCTTCACGGTGATACCAAACTTAGCCATTGCATCCAACAATTTCCGTCGTATCGGACAGGCGAATGCAGCTTTTTAATCGATGAACAGATGGTAAGTGTTGATCTGCATTTCTTGGGTCTTCTCCAGGATTTGTCGTAGTGTGAGTATCTGGTCGGTCGTGGATTTACCACGTTTAAATCCACACTGATAAGGTCCAATCAGGTTCGCCAGAATGGGCTTTAGTCTTTCACATAACACACTAAACAGGACCTTGGTCTAATCCTGCGATAGTTGGTATACACCCTTGGATCGCCTTTCTTAAGCACAGAACATAGAACACTCAGATTCCCTTCATCGGGCATGCATTCCTTAAGCCAAATCGTGTTTATGTGCTGGTATATGCTTGTTGCCAGCTCTTCGCCGCAGGCTTCAAAAAGTTCTGCCGGTAGTGCATCGGCTCCCGCAGCTTAATTAACGATCGCCGTGCTGATCTCGTTTTGACTCGGTGGTGGACAATCTATTCCGTCGTCTATGATTGGTGGGATTTCGTCACTTATGCTGCCTTCGGGAACGAGTAGAGATTGAAAGTGTTCCCTCCATATTTGTATCACACTCTGAGTGTCCCTGAACAGATTTCCGTCTCGGTTCTTACAGGTGGGGATCCCTGTTCCAAAACCTTTGTTTTTAAACCTTTGGTAGAACTTTCGGGCCTCACCTCTATCCCTGTAGTTTTCTCTTTCTTGTCTTCCACAGACGCTTTTTCCGCCTGAACGCGTTCCATCTCCCTTCTTTTGTCATTATAACGCTCCCTAGCCGCATGCGTCGCCATAGGCTGCAGTTTTGCGTTGTATGCAGCATCCATTTTCTCAGGCATTTCGCGACATTCATCATCGCGACATTCATCATCGTACCAGGGCTTATCTGAGCATGGTTTTTCATAACCCATTACCGTCGTTGCGGCAGTGGTCATAGAATTCGCAATATGCTACCACTTTGTGTCGGGACCATCAAAACTAGAAGGGTTTGTTTAGAGTAATTGAGAGTTAGTTGGAGTAGGCATTGGCTATCTTGGTGGTATGCAGCTTTGTGATGCCTAGGTTTTTTGCGTTTGATTACGAGTGTTGACTGTGTTGAGTGTGCCTTAATCGTGTTGAGTGTGACTTAATCGTGTGCGTACATTGGCTACAAATAGGTGGTGATCCGGGTCAATATTGAGACATGCCTTCCATCAAGTCAATCTTAGTTGTGCGATACGACCAATGAGCTAAAACTACAATCTCATAAATAAGTGCGCTCGTTCGTCTTATAAAGCCGTTGTGCGATAAAAAAAAAGGATTTTCAATACTCGTACTTTTAGGGATAAAAATGGACAAAATTTAGAGAAGCCATTGATCATATGGAGTATTTGTGCGATATGTACAAAAATATTTTTCGAAATTTTTTACTTTTAGAGAGGTAAAAAGTGGTCGCATCGCCCAGAGCGCACAACTAAAGGTAATGTTACACGTTTATATAACAGATTAGATGTACGATAAGAACTGATTTTTCCAAATTTGTATTTTTGGGACCACAAAGAGGCGAAAGGTATATATTTTTTCAAGTTTTTATTAAACCTTTAATGCATTTTTGGAGTTTAATGTTATTTAATTTTTACATAGGGGCAAAAGTTGTATATTTTTTCAAATGTTTATTAAATCTTTAATGCATTTTTGGAGTTTAATTTTATTTTATCTATTTTTTTGAATTCTTATTACTATTTTAATTATACTTGCAAGTTTTGAGAAAATTTTGATAACGATAATTATAATAAATAATAATTATCTTAAAATCGTAAAATAACCAGAATAAAATGATTCCTACATATTGGGACCATATCCAAATGTGCAATCGATAGATATACATATGTAGTATTAATTTATTTCTCTCACAGCTTAATACCAATTCAATCCCTACAATATTAATCAAACTATAAAATCAATTTTTTTTAATCCAACAAAAAACTGCTACACGTTAAAATGAAATCATTTCTCAGTCCTTGACTGAAATCGATCTAAAATCAATCAATGCAATTTTTTGTTTCTTATTCATCAAAAACAAGACAAACAAGTAAAATACCAAAACTGTGTCATATTTTTGTATTCGTTTAATTAATTTGTTCATGCGATGGATGATGGTCTACATTGAAGTCAACAATTTTTGACACCAAAAACCAAAATAAAAACGACGACCGTTTTAAAAGCTAAAAAGAAACAAATTATTAATGATGCGACGATGGAAAGGAGAGTGGAGTGGGGGTATTATAATTTACACTGTCCCAATTTGGCAACGATTAACATTTTGTTTGGCATTGTGTCATTTGAGATGGTTAAATTGCATAATAAAGTTCCTGAGACTTCCATAGACTAATCAATAAAAATATGTATGTGTATCTTAAAGCAAAGTGTGAGCGAGTTAAAGAGTGAGAGTGGGAGAGGAAGATTGGAGAGTTAGTTAAAACATTTAAAATCTATTGATTTTTCAAATGTATTGCGACAGTCAGACCATTGACCTCTTTCCAGACTCCAAGCGGACCTTGACCTAGCAGTTATTTGACAGATGTTAATAATATATCACGACACTTAATATTTTAGCCAAATGCATACTAATATTTATATCAAACTAACTATTTGATCGGCAGTTGCCGAAAGAGTTAATGCTGAGATGCCTAAGCTGTATACAATATTTAAATTATGTACAAACGCGAAAAGTAAATACCTTTATACTAGATTTAGCTAGATACATATGTATATATGTATAAGAATCACATGAATCTGTGCGTTACCTTTGCTTACCCAAGTTACTTTTTTTGTACGATCTATGGTCAGATATTAAAATTCGATTGAGAATATAGATGGTATACGTTGTGAAAAGATGTGGTGAAGCTATAGCCGCCACCCATCATAAAGCAAACAAAAAAGTGAGAAAATATTAATGTTATTCAAAATTAAATTTATATGTATAGCAACAATTTATATGTATTTGGGCATATACTGGACTTTGGCCTAAAAGATAGAACAATCAAATACTTAAAGAAATATGTAGACAAAAACATTTCTATTCACATTGATACGCACAGTGGGGTAACATTTGCGAGATAAGACAATATTTGATCATCATCTTGTTTTTAAAGAAGTGACATGTTTACAATTTCATAACAAAACTGGGAGAATATATCGCCGCCATCTTCAACTCTGAGAATTATTGTGGCAGATTTGGAAAATTATAGGAAATAATTGTGGGTTTGGATATGATTGTGAAAAAATAAGGGGGGAATACAAAAAAATTGTTTTTGGAACTTTTAATATGTAAATATTTTGAATTTTTCGAATGAATCGATTTCCCAATTTACAGTTATAGTTCTCTGCTTTTGTTAATTTTGTCTTTTTAATTATTAAAAGCTAAGTTTTCTGAACAATAAACAATTTTCTTTAAAATATTAAAATTATGTACTTTATAAATTTCTATCTGTTTTTAGTATTTCTGTAATATAATCTGTTTAATAATTTTTTTTTTTGTAATAAATTATATTTCAAATTTCAGGATTTTAAAAAATTTTCAAATATTATTTTAATAGAATTTTTTTTTTTAATTATAAAATTTTAAATTATTTTTATAACTTTTTCTGTTTTTATTGATGAGTTCTATTGATAATATTGTCATAAAAGTAAATTATATTCAAAATAAAGAACTTTATTTCATAAATTTACGATTTTTGTAATTTTAATAAATTTGTACTGTTTGTATAATATTATTTGTAACAGAAATTATTGCAAATTATACAAATTTGAGGTCAAATAAAAAATTCAAAAATAAAGAAATTTTTTTTTTAAATATTGTCATTTCCAATGATTTTTTGGATTTTTTTTTAATTTTGTGCAAATTTTGTATTGAAAATAGTTTTTTTTGATATTAAATTTTTTTTTCCAAAAATTAATGGTTTTAAATTATTTTTTATATTTATTATTGTTTTGTAATTTCGATATTCCAAACAATTTTTGGATATAATTGTCTTGTGAACACTGATGAGTTCTACGGAAAATATCATTATTTTTAAAATGAACCATTTTATTCAAAAATGTATATAAATATAAGTTATTACGATAAAAAGTGTGACGCATTAAAGGAGATGTGATAGATCTCATATATCTTAAGTCCAAATTCGTCTCAGGACTTTTGAGCTGTGTCCGCCTGTCCGGCTTGTTTATAGGATGGCAGGTTGGTAGGATAATTCGTGTAAAACTTAATTGATCCTTATGAAAATTTACCAGTAGTAATATTTTCCAAAAATAAGTAGTGGGATAGCAAACAAGTAGAATATTACTACCCCTTCTGGTACCTCTCATACAATATTACCTATTATTGGATAATTAATATTTTTTCCATAACTTCCAAACTGACAGCTGGAGGATATTTAAATCGAGATTTATATTTATTTTATCCTGTAATAGTAGACAAAAACTCAGAAAATCTAAACCTTGGCCACACTCCTTCTGGTAACTAGTTTAACATACATATCTTTTTTGTGCATTCAAATTTTAGTATATTCACAACAACGCGAAAATCTATCCCATACCTCATTCATAGGGTGTAAAAGGAAATTAAGTTTAAGTAAGTCATCATCATCCTGGTACCTCCCATACAAATAATCGAGTTCAACCTCATGGTTTTAATTCATATCTCATATCATATCAGTCAAATTTTGGTTAAGATAAACTCTTATAAAAATTTGGGCTGAAGTGCAGAATATGGGACAGGAGCCGATTAAAAAAAATATATGCCATTGTCTTCGTCTTGTTCCCCAAACATCGGAATGGTAGCTCAGATTTTCGCGCGATTTTTTTAAAAATAATTTTTGGCTGCGGCGCAACTAAACCCAATATATCCATTTCTACTCTAATTTACAAAAAAAAATATTTTTTCCGGGATAACCAAAAAAAAAATCGCCCGATTTTTTTAAAAGTAATTTTTGCCTGCGGCGCTTTTACGCCCAACATATCACTTTTTACTCTAATTTACAAAATAAAAATATTTTTCGCGGAATATACCAAAAAGAAAATTTTTTTTTTAAAAAATCGCGCGATTTTTTTATAAAATATTTTTGCCAGCAGCGCTGCTGCAACCATCTCCAGCATCCATACCTTTTTTTATTATATTTCAAATTTTTTCTTTCATTTTTCCCACTTTTTCTTGAACTTTTGTAAATATTTCTTGAAATTTTTCTTTAAAAACTTAAAAAAATAAAAATATTTTTCGCGGAATATACCAAAAAGAAAATCTTTTTTTTAAAAAATCGCGCGATTTTTTTATAAAATATTTTTGCCAGCAGCGCTGCTGCAACCATCTCCAGCATCCATACCTTTTTTTATTATATTTCAAATTTTTTCTTTCATTTTTCCCACTTTTTCTTGAATTTTTGTAAATATTTCTTGAAATTTTTCTTTAAAAACTTAAAAAAATTCAAAATAACTTAAAATTTTCACACATTAATGATGACATTTCAATTTTCTATGGAATTTTTTAATTTATTTCCTTAAATTATTCTATTTTTCCATGATTTTTCCCCATTTTTTTAAACTTTTTTACGGGGTTTTTCAGAAAAAAGTCTTTTTTTTTTTAAAATCCAGCGGTTTTTAGATTTTCTATTTTTTTTTAGAATTTTCCAATTTATTTCCTTAAATTTTTCTAACTTTTTCCATGATTTTTTCACATTTTTTAAATTTTTTTTTAAATATTTTCCTTAGTTTTTTTTTTCTTAAAAAAAGTTTAGTCCAATACACAATTTTTGTAATTTTACTTACTCCAATGTCTGTATATTGTATTATTTCCCGTAATCAATAGTTTGGGAAAAGAGTTGTTAATTTTTGTAATAAAAAATTATGTTCTCAAGTAAAAAAAATTCCAAAAAAAATTCCTAA
Source organism: Muscina levida (assembly GCA_964034835.1). Lineage (NCBI taxonomy): Eukaryota > Metazoa > Arthropoda > Insecta > Diptera > Muscidae > Muscina > Muscina levida. Next base: position 168,696,519 of record OZ035880.1, on the reverse strand, counting down.
GAAAATCCATGAAGCAATTTTGATATTATTCGTTAAGTCAAAAATTAAGTCAAAACAAAATTGATAACTAATCACTACGATCGACTAACATTAACAAACAACACTGTATAACATTTTATAGTTTTAATTCAAACATTTCGGTTTTATAAAATACAATTTACAAATTTGAAGACAAATTTTTTATTTTAAAAAACCCCGAAATAAAAGTCAGAAAATTCAAATTTGTCTGAATTATGTCGCATATTAAATGGGTATAATTTTCGCGAATAAAGAAATATTTTTTTTAATACTAATACTACGATTTGTCCTTTATTTCTGGGAAATTTAATTTTGTTTAAAAAATAATTGAAATATATGTATGTTGTAAAAAGAAGTCCTTTTTTTCAGTGTTTATTCAATTTCAGTTAATTATTATTAGTTTTTATATAAAAATGTAAAAATAATAAATTTTTTTATTACAAACTTTTAATATCACTTTATTTGTATATTAGATATATCTTTTAATATTTATGCCTATAATAATTTATGTATTTTTAAAAGCTAGCAATATGTGTCATACAAATATAAAAATTCTTCCTTAATTTAAGTTATTTTTTACAACAGTCCAACATGAATTCTATGTTAAACAAATAATAAAATGACGTCACTTCTTCCCGTTAAATATTTTTTTTATTTAGCGCTAAAGGACAATAATTAAATGCCGTCACTTTTTTTTATTAGATTATATCTAAAATTTTTTTTTAATTTCGTGTTTTTTTATATACTATGTACTGCCTTAGATTCTTAAAATAATTCCACCCACAGTGCAAAAATATCAGATATGTAGTCGAAATATAAAAAACGGCAACAACAACATTTAAAGCAGATACACGTACCGCGCTAAATTTCATATCGAGAATAAAATAAATTCAAAATTGTTAACCTACAAAAATCACGAACAAATACGCAAACAACGACACCACAAGCAGACAGTCAGCAAAACAAAAAAAGAAAAGCAAACAAAACTCACAACAGCAACAACAACAACAAAACATAAACAAAAGTACTCTCTGTACTCTCACACTCACTCTCGCAATGTTTCTTTTACCGGCAGTCAGAGATGGTAAACGAATTTGGGGTAGCAAGTGGTGTACACTCAAGGATGGAAATATATTTTTTTAGTTGATCATTATAATATTTGTCATATCAAATCATCGATTTGTAAAACCACAACTGTATATTTATATGCTAGAAAAAAAATTTCAGTATCATGTTATACAATATGCATTTTGAAACTCATAATTTGGAATATTGTTTGTCAATGATATAGTTATTCACAGCTAACCTGATTTCTGTACTCCCTATGCGAAGATATTTTTGATGTGCAGCAGTTTCCTGATATCGTGAGACAAATGCATACATTATGTACATATGTACGAAAAATAATGAAAATATACAAAATGTGGACAGAAATAATAAGAAGCACTATTCTGTAGTTCTTTCGTTTTAAAACCGGCGTTCCCAACCTGTGGGGCACGCCTCTCTGGGGGGGGCTTAGATAACTTCGTGGGGAGGCGGGGATGTTTTACAAATTTTGCGTTTTTTTTGCGCACACTACTTAAAACCCAAGTACAATTAAAGGAAAAATACGACAATTTAAGTTTTTTCCATCACATTTTTATTTTATGGACTGTTTACTTCATCATTTCTAGAACATTACCAGATAACATAAAGGAAGCTTAAAATGTGCCATAGAAGTCGTTAACATTATCAAAAGCAGTGACTAGTGAAGCCATCTTTTTGTAACTCTGTGTATGAATCTTTTGATTCCATTAGGAAACTAGTTTTCCCTGTTCGCGTTGCACAGCCGCTACTTACAATAACTCCTTGAGATTAAAAGTAACACTGTTGAAATGCAAACATTTCTTCTTTTCGCTAAATTACTCCATAAGGAAATGTCGATAAAATCATATACAGTCTCCTTTTCTATCATTTTAGACATAAAAGTACGAATTACAAAAAATTATTTGTAAGCCGAAGAGGCTGGCTTCTTAATTCTATATTGATGCCTCCATAAATTGTCATGATTCTATCTTTATCGTATCGTGATGGTACAATTTTTATTCCTTTTTCTGTCTCTTTACCCCCCAATAATTATGAATTTCAAAAAAATCAGATGGCACAACTATTCAAAGATTATAATTCACCACAGACTCTAGTTATAGCAGTTGGATCTGGGTGACAGTACCAGTTTTAACCACTATTCGGTCTTTTTTTAAAAAAAAACCGGAATTACCACAAGAGAACGGTTTTAAAAAATTCCTTCGTATCGCTCTACCATTAATAAAATAACCTTTATCCATATTTTCGCCATTGTGCCTGTAGCCTCTGCTTCTGGGCTATAGTACAAGTTCTATCACTATATTGGCATTTTTACTCATATAAAAAACCTTCGTTTCAAATTTCAAATACATATCTAGCTTTAACCGTTTGGGCTTTCAATGATCAGTCAGTCATATGACAAAAGGAACGTGGCACCGCCCATTTCCAGCGATACTTAATCTTCCTTGTACCAGTAACTTATGTTGCAAATCTTAACTTTATACCTCTAATAGCTTGTGAGATATGACCGATTGAAATTTCGATTTGTCGTAACATGTTTTCATGTAGCCTATGATAGATGTCCTTGGGACCGGCCGTGGCATAGTGGTTAGAACAAGCGACTACTATGCGGGAGATAGCAGGTTCAAACCTGGCTCCAGTCATCTTAAAAAACAAAGTATTTCTTCTTGTATGCCCAATATATGTACCAATTCTTGATTTCGTACCTATAATGGCTAATGATATAAAGCCAATACAAAATGCAACCTGTATGGGGCGGTGCCACGTCCTTTTTGCCCCGTTCCAAAATTCAAGATACTAGCTTCAGCCGTTTGGGGTAGGGAGTGATCAGTCAGTTACCCTTTTGTATATATAGATATGAAAATAAAAAATTGTGTTCTGTGAAAAAAATGAATAGCTTAATCATTGGTTAACCAATTTTTACAAGCAAAAATGCGTTTTACTCGTGGCAGCATCGACTTTCTAAATAAAACAAAAAATAGGGTATTTATATGAAATAGTGCCTTAAAATTTCTTCAAGGCAATTTCTTCGAGGCAAAAACAGAAAGATGTGAGTATTTATCTGTAGAACTGTTTTTACTGTTGAAGGGTCTGATATTCTTACATCCAAAACGGTTAACATGTCAATAATTGCTTCAGAACTGAATGACGTAGCAGGTCATAAATGAGGAAAGACCTGAAACAGGGTTTTGAACCGTTGGTCAAGCTTTATGTTGCACTCGACAAGATCTACAACATGCACTAGCTCACTCCACAAGTTCCATTAATTTTTTCCATTTTGTAGATTAATATTTGTTTAAAAACATTAGTTTTATTCACTCTTGTCAGAGGGGTCATAGAAATTGCAATATGCCTTTGGGAAGCCGTGTTTAAACAATACCGATGTCTTATCGTACAAAAATGTAAAATTTTGCACCAGAGAAAATAACTTTTTATCGTTCATTTTCCAATTCCAATCGTTCATGCAAATTCCCACCAAACTTTACAAATAAAAGAAACAATAATACCAAAATAAATCAGCTGCTTGCCGCCAAACATAAGAAACTTTAGAAAAAATCTGTTTTCTGCTTGTTCAAAAAGGCCAATAACTACTTTCATACAAAATGTATTCAGTAGATTCAATCTCTTCTGTTAAGTTTTGCTAAAATTATGTTTTTATGACTCAACTGAATAGTATCAATGTTTTCAATTCTATTGAATTACATTGAATTGTTGGCTGTACTGACAGCTTTTTCGTGATGTTTTTCTGAAAAAAGTACACAATAGTAGTCTAAATTACCATATCTGTTGAGAGTACAATCCAATCATACTCTCACTTAACCTTTCCATCACTCTCTATCAACTATCTCTCTAGCTCATACAAACTCACTCACTCTCTTACTAGAATGACGGAAAGAAAACACAAATGTTGTTTTTGTTTTATGCTTAATACAATTGTGATGTGGATGGGGGACACGAGTGTGCAAGGTGTGCGTGTGTATGTGTAGTTTGAATGTAAAACGACGTGAATTTAATAATATAAAAAAGTGAAGAATTTATTTTAAGTAATTGCGGAAAAGAGCAGTAGCAGCGGATTGCGGCGGCGGCAGAAAAAAACAATACACCATCAAAAATGGGCGTATGACAAGTAATTTCTTCCGTTTTGACCTTCTGATTAAGTAAGTACTCAACGTAAAAATAGCAATGATGGGTGCGGCGGGAAACTAAAATGGGTAAAGAAGTGACCAACAAATCCAATTCACTGCCTGCTACTCTACAGTTAGCCACTCACTCCACTTCTTTGGTGCTGTGCTGTTGCTGTTGGTAGTTTTTTTTTTGCATACAAATGAGTGCGAGCATATGGGTGAGGCAGGAGGAAGAGCGCAGCAGCAGCAACGACAACAACAACAACAGCTGGAACCAAATAGTAACTACGGACGAAGAGTACATTAAGGAATTACATATAGGCTTAACGATTGAGCAGAAAAAGTACGTCACCACCGCCACACGAGGAGCAACAATTGATTTTTAGACAAGAGACAGATCTAATTTGAAATAAATATTCGATAGGCGGGCGCCCACCTTACCCGGTGTTATAGTATGGGTATTTGTAGCGAGTCTTGTTCTTCTTTTTGTATAATTGCAAATTAAACAAAACATAAAACGATGAGTAATTTTTCAAAAAATAAACTAAATTTTTGCACTTACTTTGCTAAGACTATTTTGTTGTTGTTGTTTTACTGTATCATCAGCCAGGAGGAAACAAATATTGTTGCAGTGGTAGAAAATAAATCCTTAAAAAACTTATTTTGTCACATTGAGGTGTCTCACACGTATTATTTAGTTAATACATATTTCAATTTTAAATCACTTCACTATTTTTATTTACTTATATTGGTTTTTTAATATTAAAGGCCGCACTGTTTTGTATTATTTAGTGTGTGTGTTGTGTCGAACGCGACCCACCGAGAATATTGTTAACGTAAAAATGTGTGAAAAATACCGCTCGCTTGGTTAAGTTGTGTTACTTCACTACACGTTCTTGATTTTTTTAACTGTCAAATGCCGCTTGAGAGTAGCCGAGGGATAGGTGAGTTGTTGTTTTATTCTTTCCGTTTTTTTTTGTTATCTTTTTTCTCTGTGCATGTATGCATTTACTTGTACTTTATGCGGGTATTCTTGTCTCCAAAAATCCGTATTGGAATGAAATACCAACATTTATTTTGTTAATTCAACTACTTTAATAATTATAACAAAACAAAAAAGGCCACTTCTTCATTGGACGGCACCGCACGTTCACTGTTCACACACACGCACACGGCACTCACTCTCTGTACGACGGCAAACGGCAGCACTCAAACCTCGAACACTCGTATCGGCGCCACTAGAACACTCAACGGCAACAGAAGTCACAACGTGAGGAAAACATAGACAACAAACAAACACAAATATTACTTTCGCAAAATTAGCGCTATGCTATGGTCCGACTGAAATGAACAGTGTCGACAAAAATGAAGTTATTTTCCATCCTGGGCAAGAAAGAGACAAGGAGAGTTCGAACCAAGACGATAGAGCGTTGGCTAGAGCTGATGCACTCTAGCGAAAGTATTCCCAACTTTCGTTGAGGAAGAAGAGACTACTGCAATACAACTCTGGGGTGCGGTGACACAGACACCTTTGGTGGTGAGTTATGTTGCTGTTTAGTACAGACAACAGCCTGCAAACAAGAAAAGATGCCAGATTGTATTTTACTAAGTTCTTATAAGATGCGACAGTTGAGCTCTACCAAAGAACGTTGATTAGGAAAGAATCATCATAAACTTACTCGACGGTAGGTTTGAAGAAAAAGAGCGTAGATACGCATATGTAAAAATTAAGATAATAAATTAAGACAATTTAATACTGTTGAAATGTTGCATTTATCTTTGTGGTTGTAGAGTCAAAAAATAGTGTAAGTCCTTTTTATTTCCATCGTTTTCTATACAATGCTATCAGTTCGGTACCGATCTACAAATGTGTTATTTAAGGACGTAAGAACACTACTAACGTTTTTGGCCCTGCACAAATGCATTTGCTTTACGAATTGTTAAACATTTGTGAGTACAACACAAAAGTACTATTTGAAACAATAAAGTTACGTATTAATACAATATAAGTACTTTTTCGAACAATAAACCATACTGTAATAGTTAATAATAGTTACTAATGGTACTATAAATTGCTATTTTAGTACAACAGTTTGTACAATTTAGCAAAATAAATTTTACTATTTAATACAATAAAAGATATATTTGGCACAGTAAATTGTACTATTTGATAAAATAAGTTGACTATTTGGGTACCTAAAAGTACTTTTTGAAAAATTGTACTTTTTGGTACAAGAAATTTTACTCTTTGGTACAGTAAATTTTACTATTTAGTATAGTTAATTGTGCTATTTTATGCAACAAAATTAATTTTTGTAACTAATAATGGTTCTTTTGGGACATCAGTACTTTTATTGTACCAATAGTACTTTTAAAGTACTTTTTGTTTTAAAGTACTTTCTTTTGTACCAAAGACATTTTTTATGCCAAAAAGTACTGTTATTGGCCCAAAAACACTTTTAATAGTACAAAGTACTATTTTTTGATACCAGAGTATTTTTGTACCAAAAGTACTTTTAATGTGCTTTCGGCACAAAAAACTTTTTTCGTACCGCAGTAGTTTTTTTGTACAAAAAATTACTTTTTGTCTTTAGTACAAAAGAAAATACTTTGTGCCGAAAAGTACATTAAAAATACTATTTGGTACAAAAGAGTACTCTGGTAAAAAAGGTACCTTGTACCAAGAAGTACAACAAAAGTACTATAACCCAAAAGTAGAATATAAGTACTTTTTGGTACAAGTACTTTTTGGTACAAAAAGTGTTTTTGGGTCAATAAAAGTACTTTTTGACATAAAAAAGTACTTTTGGTACATAACTGTGGTACTTAGCTCGCGAGCCAAGAGCCACAAAATTGCAAATAGGCTCTCGAGCGGGCTCGCAAGCTGGCTCTTTTTTGAGTTCTTAGCTCCTGGCTCGCGATCCGGCTCTTTATTTGGGTTCTTGGCTCGCGAGCCAAGAGCTCATTTGAAATGTTGTGGCTCTTGGCTCGCGAGCCAGCTCTTTATTTGGGCTGCTGGCTCACGAGTCGAACTCTGATAATAATATTAATACTAACATTATATTCCGATTTTATAGTTAAAAAACTTTAATGTTTTTAAATAAGATTTATTTGATTAGTACAAATGAAATTTGTATAGAAAAATTAATTTTAAAATTTACATGATAAACAAATCGTCGCTGCGCCGACCAAAATACTCATGTGTTTTTTAATTACTTTTCAAGAGAGCCAAAAAACTTGTTTATTTTAGAACATTTTTCATACAATCTTCACTTTTCTGATCTTTATAACTTAGCAACCAACGACTACATTAGCTTTAAGAAATTGCAATAAAAAAAAAATTCGACAAAATACACATAACAAATTTGGTCGGCACAACGACGAAATATGATGTAATTGCACTTTACGTCGATGTCTGAAAAAAACACTCATCTCTAACTGTAGTCTAAAATAAGAAATTAAAAAAATGCTAAACCGACTACGGCGATATTTGCAAAAAATTGTTTTATGTAACAAGCGTCAACTCTAAGCTAACCATATTTAAAGAAAAAATTCTTAAAAATAACACCAGATTTTGTGACACTTTTTTAATTTGTGTATCTATTCTCTTTTTTTAAACAAACGCCGGTATGGTAACACTATTATCGCATCAATAAATGAAATAAAATGAAATTAATGTAAATAAAAAACAGCTGCTGACAGTTTCTTATTAGGTGCTGTAACATAATTAACCGGTTGACAAGGGCGAAATTTATTATGAGGAGGCATTTGCAACAAAATATAAAACAAGTATTTCTATGAGATAATGATAACTGATGCATAAACCACTAATGCTAGTTTTTGCTTTCTAGTTAACCACCAATTACACAAATGGCTTCTATTCACCGCGCCATGTCACCGATTGTGCTCTGGACGATGCAGTCAAGTTAAAAAATTTGAATGCTTTTATAAAACTAACACCAGAGTTGGCGTTACATCAAGCTAAGGAGTCAGCTCATCGTTACAATGAGAAACAAGCGAAAGGTACTTTGGATGGTGTAACCGTTGCCGTCAAGGATAACTTTTGTACCAAAGAAATACACACGACTTGTGCCTCAAAGTAAGTGAACACAAAATTGGTTATGTTGCCAAGGGAGAGATTAAGATGAATTCTTAATTTTAGAATGTTGGAAGACTTCGTGCCTCAATATAATGCCACAGTGTACGAACGCCTGTTAAATGCCGGCTCTGTATTGATTGGGAAAACCAATATGGATGAATTTGCTATGGGCTCTGGTACAGTTGATTCTATATATGGCCCATCAAAAAATGTATGGAGCGAAAATTTTGATGACAAAAATTTCCGTATAGCTGGTGGCAGTTCTGGTGGATCGGCTTTAGCTGTAGCTAGCGGTATTTGTTATGCGTAAGTAGAAAATACATTTCTATCGGTTTGGAGTTAGAAACATATTGTATCGTCCAAAATGACTCAGTTTACGGCGGAAAACGTTGTGAAGCTATATCAAACACTTTGTAAGGAAATATCAAGGCTTGCAAATGTGATGCTAAACGTCAATAGCACTCATAAAACTTTTTGTTTCGTTTTCTCTTTCATAATTACATACCAAAACACTATTTGTTTTGTGTCTTGGTATACAAACATAAGTGGTCGAAACGATGGTTGGTATACCCGACTATCGTTTCGATGATTGTGAGTTTAGACCACGGTAAAGCTTTCAAAATGTCCTTAATTAAACAAGAACAAAAAGCTAAATTATATCCAAAAATCATATTTAATTACGCGTTTTTTACAGTTTGAAGATTTGCAATCGATCCTTTTGAAATAATAAATTTTTAAATTTTGATAAAAAAAATTCAACTGAATTTGATTTCAAGTTCGTAGACACAAACATGCTATTTGTAAATTTAAATATCCTAGCCTTTTACCCACGAAAGTGGTATATGTGGACCTTGGAGGGTTTCAGAAAAATTCGATTAGCCTAAGGGTTAGAGATATAAACCATATGCTTTTGGGGGTCAAGACAAAATAAAATATGTATTTATTTATTCCATAATTTGACTATCCATCCCCTATGGCGTATTCAGTCAAGTTTTTAAAGCGACTGGTACTAAAACAATGTGGGAACGATTCTCTATTCGTTGCTGTCGAATCGAGTAAGTTACATTTGAGCCTTTTTATGTACACTAAGTGAATTTAGAAATAAATTTGGAAAAGCAGATAGACTAAAGGCTATAACGTATTGCCTTAACTACATAAGGTTGAAAACAGTGCCAAACTTGAATATAAACTGATAATGCAAAAATAAAACATAATATATGAAAACGTCCTTGCTCCCGGGACTCCATTTCGAATCGAGTAAATGAAATAGTTATTTCCGGCATATTGTGGTCCCATGGGATGCATATTTTCGAAAGTATTTGCAATACGCATTGGATTTGTTTTTGTAGTCATCCTCTAATCTACAGGCCGGGTTGCGACATCTTGAAATTTTTCAAGCAAAAAAAAAAATGTAAAATTTTAAAATATTTCTGTTGAATCGCACTTCACTCGGCGATGTTTGCATGGAAAAAGAAGAGATGCCATCCTGTCAGCTTTTTCTTTTTCTTACGTTTTTTTTTTTCATTTCATTTATTAGCTTGTAATTTGTAATCAGTTTAGCTAAAGAAAAAAAATGGAAAAAATGTTTTCTTTATAGTAATAAATATATTGTCGAAAATAGGGAAGCTAAAAAATCGTGTCCAAAAATTAAATAATTTTTATTTCCTAGCGTTTCTTCATTCTCCTGTGAAATTATGAATTGAGGTCCTTTTTGCATTTCAGGTCACGACGTAAATTTTCGATTGGCTCTAAAAAATTTCAGGGGTAACGCCTTTTGGCATGTAAATTTGATTTTCTTCATAGATATCAATGTATCGCCCATCTTAAAAAAAGCTGTGAATTAAATATATTTAATTTTTTATCGTTTTTTGCTAGTCCTCTAAAATTACGATTATGAGGATTACGTCTTATTCAGGTGACAATATGCAATATTTTAAATTGGCCAAACAATTGACTTTAATACAATTAACGAAATTGGAAAACTTTTAAAAATATACTAAAACTAAAAAAATCCCTACATCGTTTTGCCCCCAAATCAAAATTAAATTCAAAATTTTCATCTAAAAAATGCGAGAATAGATCTAAGTCACTATAGCCGTAGAAGACCAAAAAAAGGCATGGTTGGAAACATGCCAATAATACGTTAAGTTTTTGCACACACTTATAGGAGTTTATAATAGGTTCCAAAGGGCCATTTTTTCCCCAGACCCACTCAATTGCAATTTAATCTATCAAAAATTTTAAAAATAAATGTGATTTTTTTATGATATTGATTTATGCTCTGCTTTATTTCCCGCTGTTAGTTATAATTAGCAGTTAACAAGCATTTATATTTTTACTGACAATCAGTTTTTGCAATAACCGTCCCCCCTCTTGCTTTCACGCTGTCGACGTCACTGCTGTCGAAAACGTAAACACAACCTCACATCGCGTAATTCACTGCTTACTTTTAAGAAATTCGTTCACATTTTGCCAATTATGCAAAAAAAAGTCCTTCCATTTCACCAAGCACTCGGAAACTATTTCATTCACTATTTATTAGCATATTTCCGCCTGGACTAGCCGACGATTCCGTTTATTCATTACATAACATTTATCAATTACACTTAATAGTAGTTTTTGTTTTGATGTTGAAAAGCATTAGAAAACTTGCATCTGTTTAGATGATAATTTCGGTGTCACCCAATTCATCATCGGATGGCAGTACAATTGTGGCAGGGTCTACATAATTTGGGCTAATCAAATCCCCACCGGCCTGTTCGCGGCGTCTCAACTCCAAGAACCCCTCACGTTGGGCCCAACTACGCATATGTGTGTCGGGCAAGTAGGCCCAGAAGAATGTACCCCAGACCAAACACAAAGTGACGGCGAAGAAGAATGATCCATTCGTAGATTTGCGGTCGTTAGTCTGGTCTTTCTTATCGAAGCCATAGCTCACCCAGTTTTTAGGATTGGGATTGGCAAAATCCTCTTTCGTTACGGGGGCGACCGCAGTGGCAGTTTCATCTTTTTTGGGTGAAGTTTTGATGCTACGCGCAATGCTAATGGATTGGTTGTAGGCCAATGTACGCTGTAATGTGGCACGATTAGCAAAACGTAAAAGAGCTGACATTTTGTTTGCGTTTTCCTAAAAAATAAAGCTAAATGTTAGGAAAAGTTGGTGAAGAGCTAAAATTCTTATATGAAAAACACACACTCGATGCTGCCAACAGCGCTGCTACAGAGTCCCAATAAACTGACAGTTATGGCAAAATGTCAACATGGATGTCAGTGCATTGAAGGAGTTGCCAACGGTTTTATGCTTTGTAAAAGAGTGTTGGAAAGTGTCGAACAACTGCAAATTACTGAAAACACTTCATGAGTGTGTCGAAAAGTAGAAGGTGGAGTCCGTTGAACAAAATTTAAGCATTTTAAACAATTTCAAAAATTAAATTTTATTAATTTACTTCTTCTTTTAATAATTTACTAGTGAATTGCGGTAATAATGTTATTTTATTTGATGATGTTATCTGATGTTACTAATTGGACCATTTATAATCAATTTGTGTCATAATTGATTCTTTTTTTTACAATTTTTTGTGTAGCTATCCATGATTAGCTAGCCCATCATTAAAAAAAAAAAAAAAAACTTAAAATTTTATTTTTATTAATGATATTTTAGTTTATTTTTATTATATATAAATTAATGGTTTCTGTTTAGGTATATATTGCTCTGTAATGCATTTATTTTGGCCTTAAAGGCTTTAGAGTTACTAAATGAATGAATGAATAAATAATAATGTTATTTTAAATATTTTTCTTTTTCAGTTCTATTGGTTCTGACACTGGCGGCTCAACACGTAATCCAGCTTCATACTGTGGTGTTGTTGGCCTAAAACCTTCGTATGGTTTAGTATCTCGTCATGGCCTTATACCCTTAGTTAACTCTATGGATGTTCCTGGTATATTCGCACGTAGTGTCAGCGACTGTGTTGATGTTTTAAACGTTATAGCCGGTCCAGATCCATTAGATTCGACCATGCATCAACAACCCTATCGGTCAATAGCTTTACCACAGCCTGATAAAATAGATTTAAGCCGAATACGCATTGGTATACCCGTGGAATACCATTGTGAGGGACTCACTGTTGATGTCTTGGAAACATGGCGTAAAATATCCGACATGTTGGAGAATGAAGGCGCTCAAGTGAAACAAGTTTCATTGCCACACACTGCCGTCAGTATCTATGTCTATTCCATATTGAATCAATGTGAAGTGGCCAGCAATATGGCACGATATGATGGCATAGAATATGGTCACCGCGCGGATGATGATCGCAGCACTGAGGAGTTGTATGCCAAAACCCGAGCAGAAGGTTTCAACAGTGTAGTCAAGTATCGCATTCTGGCAGGAAATTATTTTCTTTTAAGACAAAACTACGACAAGTACTTTGAGAAAGCTTTAAGAGTGAGACGTTTAATTGCTGAGGACTTTCAGCATGTGTTTGTTAAGGCCGCACCAGAAGAACAAGTGGATATTCTATTGACACCGACTACTTTGTCGGATGCTCCATTGTACAAAGACTTTGTGTCCGTATCGAATAGTGATCAATGTGCGGTACAAGATTACTGTACAACACCGGCCAATATGGCTGGCATCCCAGCCATAACAATACCCATACGGGTGTCTAGTCAAGGTCTGCCCATAGGCCTGCAGCTAATGAGTAATACTTTGAATGAAGAGTTGTTGCTAACGGTGGCTCATTGGATAGAGGCTCAAGTGGAGTTTGATGTGTTTGCCAATGAACAATTGTATAAGATACGACAATAAATGTGTTATTGCTTGAAAAGTAGTAATGCAAATTCAAATTGGACTTCATTGAAGGAGGCGTGTGAGATGAACTTTGAACAATTTTAAATGATACAATTGGCAATTTTTTTTTATCGAAAGAGCGTAACGATTTGATTTTTGGCACAATAAAAGCAGTTTTTGGTACAATAAAAGTACTTTTGGTACAAAAAAAAAACACTTTTGGTATAATAAATGTATAAATGTATAAATGTTAGTTATATACTTTTCGGGACAATAAATGTACTTTCTGGTGCAATAAAAGTACCTTTAGGTATATGAAATGTTATTTGTGATACAATAAAAGTACTTTTTGGTACAATTAAACTACTTTTGATATAATAAAAGTACTTTTCGTAAAACATAAATACTTTTGGTACAATAAATGTACTTTTTTGTGCGAATTCAGGAATTTTTGGTAGAATAATTGTACCTTTCCTACAATAAAAGTACTTTTTGGTACAACAAAAGTACATTTTTGTACTATAAATGTACTTTTTAGTACAAGTTATGCACTTTTCGTACAATAAAAGTACTTTTGGTACTTTTATAAAGTACTTTTTCTATCGCCTATACAAAAATTTTGCGTATACGAAATTGAACTTTTCAGCATTTTGAGTATATTATATATTTAATATATATGGTATAACGCTTCTGCAGTTTGCAGACATTAGTCAAATTGCTTTCTACAACAACACCATAGGTAAGTATAAGTTTTTTAGTATTTGTATTTTCTATGCGATTTTTTTTGGCCTTAACTTTACGGTGCGCAAGTTTTATAGTTTGCAGACAATATTCAAGTTGTTTCTACAACAACACCATAGGTAAGCATAAGTTTTTTTTTAGTTCCAAATTGTTATTTTCCAAGCGACTTTTTTTGGCCTTAATTGTACGGTGCGAAAGTTTTGTATATATAAAGCGGAATACTACTAGCTTATCATTTTAACAAAGTCTGTAAGATTACCAAAATTATTTGCAAGCAAAATAATGATTATGATTAGCTTTTAATATTTATTATTATACAATTACATTAGTTTGTATTACCGAGAATAACGGACAACACGTCAATGACGATAACCAAATCTTATGTTTGTTCAGGTCAAACGCATGTGTGGTTCCCATAAATTTCGATTTCTTTGTTATTATTCTTTGCGCATATTTTCCAGTTATATCTGGTTTTGTTTGAACTCAGTGGCACGAGACCTAAAAATCGATAAGATGATATTGTGTCGCAGTTTAAGTACTCAGATTATATTCAATATGATCATGTGAATTTTATATGTATACTTGAAATAAAAATGTATGACTGCAATTGAAACAAACAATACATTGTATAGAGGAAGAGGGTTAAAGATTACTTTTACCTTAAAGAAACAAGAGGGATATGGATTTATACGACATATGGGCTACTTGGAATTGTACGTAGGTAGGTAAATACTTAGCATATTTTGTGTTTGTGTGTGTGTATGATTGCTACCATATCCCACTTAAGCACTAGAAAAGGCATATTATCGACCTTTGTGATATTTACCATTATCTTTAATTTCCATAGTAAGGGAACATGGTTGTTTTTATTTACAAAATATTGTTGAAAATGATTGATAAACTTCACTTATTTGTGTACTATTTCCGAACAATTCAAAATTTGTCACTTTGGTGACTAACAATTTAGTGGGGGTTTTCCAAATTTAATTGCGTTTTTTCAACTTGCTTTGACGAGTTTTTCTATTATACTGCAACCGCAAACAAATAAAAATACTTCCTCCCTAGAATTCTTGATAAATAGTTCTATATTTATCATATAGATGTTCATATGATGGGATCACGGGACGTTCCTTGTTAGTACTTGAAATGTTCGCGACTGGACAATCGCAAGTGGTTATACAAACTTGTGACTAAGCAATCATTCCTAAAATAGCTTTATTGCGTTATGGCAAGAGAGGTCTGAGGGAAAAAAGTAAAAATGTGTTTGAATTTAAAACAAATAGAAGTACCATTCATAAGGAAGTCTAAATATGTACGCAGTAAATCGATTTGGTGAAGTGATTAATTTAAATTCGTAATATCTACATCCTTTCCGCGAATTGTTATTATGTATTACTGATTTAGAATAATTGATTTCTCACTACCAAACTTTGTCATATGTAGTGCAAAAATAATTAACTAAATTCACCTGAATGGTCGTAGGGCCTACATTAGGTTTGGTACTGTGACAGTACATAACAAAAATAATAATTCGCTTCATTGTCGCTGTTTCAAGGAGACATATATATACGTCTTCCTTAATTTAAACAAAATTTTCAAGGATTCAGTCAGATCCTTGCATCGAATTTCATTTCAAACCGCCATGAGAAAAAGCAGAGGTGCAAATAAGCATAAAGAATTTTATTTGAGGCAACTTCATCTGCTCCCCATAAAATGCAATACAAAGTGTTATAATAATTCAATTAACTAGATAAAATTAGACCAGTTATTAAATAACAACTGCAAACTCTGCTGAACATTTAATACCATAGTCTTTGTCATTTTGTGTTCCCCCACATGAAAATGTTTTCTTCTTACTTATTTTTGTTTGACTAAGCTTACAATTAACCTAAACGTAACGTTGCATGACAAAACCCATACCGGCACTGATACTGCATTCGGTACACCAGTTGGGAAACTTAATAGACCACTTAATGGTTGTAAATTAATCTCGTCACCAAATACTAGGACGGGATTGTAGCGATTTTTTATGGAAATGCCAACCAGCATAACATAGAAGATTCCTTTAAGGGCATAACCAGCTATAATTTCGGCCGAATAACTTTTAAGTTCTGTTTTCCTACGTTCGCCATTGATTTTGCGCTGAACTTCCATTATATTATTTTCAGCTCTCATGCGTCGTACTTGTTGCACATAGCGATCTTGATCTGTGGCCTTCATAACCTTTTCCAGTTCTGCTTTAGCTTTTTGCAATTCATCCTGCCATTGTTGAGAAGTTTCAGTCTTTTTGGGTGCAAATAGAGCAGATATTCGCAGCTGTGGAATTGGTGTGATGATAAAGAAAACATTAGTTTTTGATGACTGCGTTGGGTCAAGATACTTACAAATTTGACTAAATCTGTCGCAATGGTGAGTATGAAACATATTGCAATAATGCTCAGGAATAGTAACATTTTTAATTATTGGATATCAAACAGTTATGCTAAATAAAAATCCTTTTTTGTGCGGCGTTTGGTAGGCGAGATAAACAGCTGTTTATTTTATTAGTAAACAGTAATTGGCAACGTTGGCATTGCCAGATAAAACTTAATGAACATCTGAGACTCTGTGATGCCAGATCGAAAAATGACAAAGTGGAGGAACAAAACGATGAAGATCACTTTGAATTTAAAGTTCATTCAGACTGCTAGCGAAATTAGGTATTTTCGTGAATAATTTAACTTGTTGGTGTAAGAAATGTTCTTTGTAAGACAATTAAAAGTTAAACAGTGATAATACCCAATGATCGATTCCATCGATACAGTCCAAGTAAAAGTACGATCCAGTGTGGGTGCGAGGATAAAACGAAGCGGGTTGATGAACAAAACTTTTTACGATTAAAGTTTGCTAGTTTGCCAGAGCTGTTTCATACAAATCGAAGATGCTTAATCTTTTCATTTTTTTTTTAAAAATATTTTGAATTTGTCAAGCAATTGGCTTTATACTACAATAAACAAGAAAGTTAAATTGAATTGAATTGAACAGTTAAAATAATAATGAAATAAAATACGAATTACTGCATAATACAAATGAGCCGCCTTTATTATTCTATTAAGTATTAATTTTCCTGTTTTTTTTTAAGTGAAACTAAATATTTGTTGTTTTTTTGCCTTTATCTTTATAAATAATATAATATTTACCTTTATAAATGATACAAATATGTTAATATGTATTAATTAATTATATTTAATTTTTTTTTATTATTTACATATTTCATTTATTTAAATTTCAATTCCTTTTATTTTTGGCCAATTTATAATATTACATAGATCATTACAATACTCAGGTGTATTTACAAAAATCAAAAATATTTCTTTTTAAATATCTAAATATAATATTTCAAAAGAAAAACAGAATAAAATATTTTAAAACAAAATATTAAAAATAAAAATTTTATGTTGATTAACAAATTTAGCAAAATTTTTATTAAAGTTGTTTTGAATTTATCATAACTTTCATCGTAATTTATTCAAATCAGATTCAATTTTTAATTATGTACTTATTTAATCTTCTACTGCCGCAATTGTTCGCATTCAAATTACCGCCTTTACTACATTTTCGATACACCCTAGTTCAAACATACCATGCGGTTTGACCTTTTGCGCTCTCGTTATATTCGCGACACACATGTTTATGGCAACACACAGAATCCCGCCGCATGGAAACAACGTGCAACTTGGCCTAAGCATCTGGCAACTCCTTTATTTACATTTTCAGTAGTATTTTTGGTAATATTCTGCCGTTTGTTTTTCGCTCGTAGTATTCTTTGAACATGCTTTAGCCCGTGCACTCCGCTCCGCTCCGTCAATCAGTGTAGAATTTTTGTGATAAAACCCGTATAGCAACTCCATCGGAAAATGGAAAGCGGTGAATTGAAATGCGCCAAATTAAGTAAAATTAACATTATCCATCGAGCCTCTTTGCGGGGGCTGAAAAAATGCCAGTCGTGTGGCTCCATAAATGGCCAGAGAGCTTTGATATGTCGTAATGATAACTGTGATTTGCGTAAACGAATGTTGGCTGCAATTAAGCCCTACGATCCCATTCAACTGATAACTAACAATGAATTACGGCTGTATTCATTGAGGACAAGAGAGAAACTCACGAACGTCAGAAATTTTGTGCGAATCACCAGCGAGACAGTCAGCACGTTGCCCTTCGACTCGTCACTCAATGGGGGAGTAGTCTCGCAAAAAGCGGAATGTTATGTGGATAGTTGTAAATACGATCCATGTGGTATGGCCCCAACGGGTTGCAGGCATGTCAACGCCTGTACCGTAGCCAGTGATATACCCCTTGCCGAAGCGTATCCCTTGGACAAGGGTGTGTTGTGGAATTTAAATATTTCTGAGGCACAAAAACAACAATTGTGGAATATGTATCTTCAGGATGAGAGGAATGTTCATCCCATTCAGCGACTGAATGCTTCGACGTTCGTTGTGGCATGTGACAAAACGAAAAACTTTGCGGCGGGTCGTCTACATGTCTCTGTGTTTGCCAACACCATGGCCAACAAGAAGGGCTTTTATTCATGTGCCTGCAAAAAACTTAAGATAGTTGTAGAGCCCGACAACACAATTGTTATGAAGAAAGAAATCTGTGATCACATCATACTGCTGGTTGCCGCCATACTGAACATATCGGACGGCAAGACATTATACAGTGCCTTTTTAGACTCCCTGCAACACTTGTGGATGCCTAACACATTGAATCCACCTGTTGAATCAACATCAGATCTAATGGAATTCGATTTTGCAATGGATAAATGCAATCAAAATCCTGCAGTTAAGACTGAAGTGAATATCTCACGAAACACAGAGGATATCTTTAGTTTCAATGAGGATTTATTTACGGAAAATGTAAGTTTAACTGAATTTAATGAAGACCCTGAGAATAACCTTCATAAAATTAGTCATTGTTATGTGTTGCTTCTCTATATTTCAAATTGATTTTCTCAACGGAAAAGCCGCAATTAAAGTTAATTTTTTTTTTAAACTACACGATATCTTGAGAAATTTTCTCAACGACAGTAAATGCTGCCATTAGCGAACGATTCATGTTGAATGGCATAGGCATGGGCATGGTGATACGACGTCAGAGGTGTAAATTTGTTTATAACGTAACACATGCTCGATGCGTATGTACTCGGCTGTGTTGATTGTTAATCAAACATAAGCACATACGTATCTACATATATTTGTATAAATAAAAACTTGTTATATTGCTGCTTTGAAATTGATAACTTCCAAGTGGAAGTGTATATACATATGTATGTATGTATGTATATATACAATAAGTAGGTAGGTGTCTGTTGAGATTTATTTTTTGACAAATTAAATTTTTTTGTGGTAATTGACCGCCCGCCTTACTTTTCCTCAAATATTGGCTTTTTTTGTTTCGGTTTTGTTTTAACTCGTTGGCGTTAATGTAGCAGCATGTTTGTTTTAACACTTTCGACCTTAAAATCAGGTTAATTTTAATTAGACACATCGATTAGAAGTTCGAGTCAAGTACTTTGCATGTATAAAAAATGTCGTAATTATTATAAATATTTGATGTACATTAGGCCATTACGCGGCTGATAGGTATCACTGATTACCCAAATAAGTAGTTAACCGCATCAAACTAGTTCGATAACGTGTCAATTCTGTGCAGAAATTTGAAAACATGGAATAATTATCTAGCTGCAGAGTTATTAGTTTGGATTAAAAACTGTAATGCAAAACTAGTTATATTGTTTATGCCATTAATCAACTGTAACAAGATTTTCAAAAGCTTCGGTATCCTTTGTTTATTGTTTTTTTTAAATGAGCTGTAAAGTTTTAAATTTTTAAGTTCAATTATTATTTTCATCCGTTACACTATTTTCATTCCCATTGCAAGTCTTTGTTGTTGTTTTAGCTGACCGGGGGGGCTAGCTGATGTGATAAACATTTGGGCTTATATTTTATTTATCAGAAATCGTTTGAATGTGTAACCCAATTATCTTGCAATCATTGGCAAATCTATTTGTTCGCTTGTAGCTATCAAGGTTTACGCCAAGATTGTTGATATTGGGGCAAGTTTATTCCCAGAATTGCCTACACATGACATTGTCTCAGTTAATTATGTATAGATATGAATATAAAAGTTTATTCTGTATACAACTTGTTCTTATACACATTTGCTTTGTGGAGTGTACAAATATTTCCATTGATCCTTGTGCAATCTGACAGTGAAGTAAAGCTTTTTGGTGAACATATGTCCTGGGTCAGTTAGCTTTGACTGTTAACACAGTTATTTATACGCCTTGCAACGTCAATGTTATACGTGCGCATTGCTCAAATTATTCGTTATTGCAAACTTATACGTGCCAACGAAAAAATATCAAAAAAAACACACATATAAAGGTTTTGCAGACTATTTCTGAAACGCTGCTGTTTGCTGTTTGAAGTTGATATCTGTCGTGTCTGTTGTAGATTTGTTCAGTTTCTTAATAAATAAATTGATGATATAGGTCTTCGTCCTAACTTTTTTTAAAAACATAAATTTTCAGCTCCTCAGCATATTAAGTTGTAAATAATGTTTTTAATAATATATAATTTTTACTACAGACAAATTTTCGATAGCCTTTAACAATTTTAATTTAACTAAACTTCCTAGTATTTTTTGGATTATTCTAAACAAATGATACAAAAGAATTTTTATAATGCATATCAATTTCGCCGGAATGTTTATTATTTCTACAAGAATCCGAAATGAATCAAATCAATTACAGAATGTCAAAAATATGTGATTTGGCTGTAGAAGTAGATCTTTTCAGTACTTCTACTTAAATATAAACTTTTCAATGCTACTTCTCATTTAGAAGAACAGTAAAAGGATCAGTTTAAAAAATAACATTTTTATTTTCAAATTTAAAGGTTAGATAATAAATTAGATTTTAAAATTGACATGTGGAAATAGACTCGTTTTCTCATGTCTTTAGCGATTGAGTTTATTCAAAAAAATAGCCTTTTCAGAATCAGTGGAGCAGCAGAGTTTTATGTCCAAACAATCCTTATGTATAGTACGAGTTGTTTCGTGGGGCACCGATAATTCTCTTCCAAAGTTTATAGATTTTCCACAACATATGCATTGCTTTTGTATGCTCTGTACCACTTGTATGGACACTAATGTGTACCGCAATCATTCTGTAACATGTTTAATGATTCGACGCACACAAAACATATTTGCAATGCAAAATACGGGTTAAATCCTTTGTTCGATATATACATCTGCTTAAATCGCTAAACTCACTTGAGATTAGCACAGAGAATATCGAACTCTGTAATCAACAACAAAAACTATAGCGCGCGCCAAATTTCAGCGTCAGTATATGTACATGACAGATGTTTCAGCTTAGGGACAAAATCAATTTTGGGAATACCTTTAAGCTGTCTTTGCCTTTAATCCACCTTAACAGTCCGTAACAATGGACCTTTCGTTGAACAATTATGTGTAAATACGGTCGGTATTATCTGAAGGTCACCAAGCAGGTAATAAATTTAAGTAGAGGCAATGTAGGATCGAGCACGGTTCATTTAGTGTTACTAAACTAATGACAGACTGCTACAATCCCTTTATTACAAATGTTTACCTGCTGTCTAAAACTGTTGGTATAACATACAGTTTTTAACACGGAAGTATTTATTGTTTTTTGCAATCATATGCACATAGAGCAATGTTTGTGTGTAAATATGAATATCGTTCAGTACATATTACTAAACTGTTGATGGACTGCTACATATATTTTTTTGCATATGTCTACCTGTTGCCGAAAACAATTAAAATTACATTAATTTTTGAATACATACTGAGTTTTTTTAATACATATCCATATGTAACGTATCACATATAAATCACATAAATACTAACAATATTTGTTAAAGAATCATATTTATTATAGAGATGAACACTGTTTATTTTATTTATGCATTTAATTAGCCAAGCCAATAAACTAACGTTTTACAATATATTCTAAATTTTATATTTTTTTTTACTATATTAAAATTTGCCTCTTTCTCTCTCTCCCTCTTTGTAGAGCATTCCCGATTTCTCCGATATTATCCTGGACGTCCATCCTGAAAAATTGCCATCCGTATCAACAACAGCATGTCAGTCAATGTCTCCAGACAGCAATTCAGCTACAGCATTACATATAAAAGATGCTAACTTGAATGCCAACCATAATGTCATAACTGATGAAGACTTTAATTTCGATTTTTCCCACATAGAAACTAATGACACAAGATCATCATCATCATCTCCCTCATATTTACCTATAAATTTCAATGAAAATAGTTTGAGTGTCATTGAACAATTTCAACTAAATGATAATATTAATGTCTCAAACGATAACATAGCCCTAGCAAAAGACATAGAAAGTCTCAATGATTTGGCTGATGTTACACAATTTGCAACGGATTTCGAAACACCTACGATAAAATTGGAAAACTTGCAGAAAGTTCCACAAAGACCACAACCATCTGTACTGGCAGGTGGCTCAACAAAATCGGTTATTGTTAGATCAGCTTGCAATCCTATGTTCCTAAATAAGTCTGTGATTGTCAAGCAAAGTCCTGTGAAAATTATTAAAATTACTACACCGGGCGTTATACAAAAGTTACCAAAAATTGAAAAGAAATTTGTACAAATATCCAAAATAGATTCAAGTAAAATAATAGTACTTAATAATAAAAAGTGTTCTGAGCGACGACAAATAAGCATTCAACCAATAAATAGTTTTAATGTAACATCAACGGTGCCTTCACCTCCAATTCCGGATGAATTGCCGCAGCCACTGCAGCAACAGCAGCAGCAACAACCAGTTACGTCGTTACCTTCACTCTCCTATGAATCGTGGTTAGATCATATAATTGAGATATTAAACGATAGTATTATTCTACAAGACTCCAATAACATTAAGCATACATTCCATGTACATGAGGTAAGAATACAATTTAATTTTTAAAAATTTATTTCTGTACTCTTTATATTACTACCAAGAAAACTGATTGGTTCTAATTAAAAAGGTTTAATGAAGTTATTTTTTTTTTGTTAAAGAAAGTGTATTTTTGTACTTTTTTAAAGAAGAAATTCCATTTAGCAGATTGATTTGAATTTCGTCTGTAGCCTTCTGAATGTAAAATGTAATAGCAGTCACTAACGAGTCACTATCCACCGTTCCCACTTGAAAATGGAAAATTCTATTTGAAAATCGAAAAATCAATTTAAATTAAAATGTTCTATTCAAAATAAAATATCGTTATTTGAGATTTAAAAATCAAAATTTCCATAGTTCAGTTTTTAAAATTCTCTTGACTTGCCTCAGCGCATCTATCGACTCTAATTCCATTGTGGACCCGACGGTTTTATCCTAATTCGGACACAAGGAACTACATAATTAGTTTTTTGAGTTGCAATTAAGGTTTCATACAATTTTTTGTTTGTTTAACTATTACAACCAACCTACGGTTCCTTACGGTCCAAAATCCATAGATCCTAGTGGTATTCTTCGACAGCCTCCTGGCCTTCGATAGTTCTATTGAAGCGACGTAGACTAGCAATCCGAAGGTGCCGGGTTTGATTCCCGGCCGGGGCACTAGCAATCAATATCGATGAAAAATTCCTTTGCATAAACTTTCGAGTTCTCCAGCCAACAAAACTCATCCTAGATGATTCCATTACAAAAATCCCGATAGTGCAAGGACCAAGGAAAAAGCAAAATGATTTATCAACATCGCAAAAAAATCCACAAAACCAGCTGGCGCCATCTGTGGGGGGGAATTTAGCGATAAAACTCGCAAAAATAGCACCTAACAATCCTTGACACAAACCTTGTTATCCACAAAGGAACAGAGTTGCCAACAATGATCGTATGATAATCGGATTATACGACCGATCGATTGCTGAAAAATTCAAAATCGGTATACAGAATTATCACCCCAACTGTTGCAACAGCAACAAAAACAACAAGTTCTCTTCGCACGCCTCTTACATCAACCAGAAGGTGAAAACTAGGAATAAGGTCCTGAAAGCTCTCTCAGGCACCTCCTGGGGTAAGAGGTCCCCAGTTTGGACCTCTTTCTTCAAGGACGCTCAATGGCGGGTACTGCAAACATACCAAAATAATGCACTCCGTTGCGTGTCTAGATGACGAGTGTTAACACGTTAACACGAGTAGACTATGTTATTGTCGGTCAGTCAACATAATGTTTTGCTGACTAGACAATATCTCATGGCATCCCATCTGCCAAGTCACCCAAACCATAAGTCACTGATGCAGGATTCCCCCCTTGACACATCCGAAAGGACTTTCGACGCTTTCGCAACGACATCCATGACGTCATACCAGCTGACATCGACCGTTTGTCTGAAACATTTGCACCGAAGCACTCAGCAGCTTTCGGAGCAACAAAGTCCTGAATCAACACCCTCCAGCGATTTCGGAAAATGGGAGCCTTTTGTCCAGCAACAAGAACGGATCTTGAGCAATTAAGATCCGGCTGGTGCAGTTTTATAAACTTCTACGGCGAGACTATAGTCCATGGAACGATAAGCCGTTGCCCCGAATGCCTACAAAGCCCTCATGACACTGTGCATCTTTAAAATTGCCCAAACAGGCCCACTGACTTACGCCCAGTGGACCTATGGTTAAGACTGACTGAGGTGGCCGGTTTTCACCGGCTTCTAATTAATGTAATCTCTTACATCTACACAGGAAAGGACTTTTAAAAACAGCCGAACTGTTACAACAACAACAACCAAATAGATGTTAGTGACTGTTAAAACTGAGGCAAAGTCAAAAAATTAAAAACACTGTTTTACCAAAAACAAAAAAAAAATTGTATGAAAACCTCATTGTATTCAAAATAACTATGATGCAGTTCGATCCCGTGTTCGAATTAGAATAAAACCAATCCTTTCCGAGATTGTTCTTTATTTGCAACCACAAATTTTTATAAATCTAAGTTTTGGTACTGACTGTTCTCTCCAATTTTCTTATTTAATATTTTCTGTACTAATAACTTTTTATTTTTGTCATTTCAGGAAATGTTTTCACATTTTTCTAAAACATTTGGTTTCAATAACAAAAGAAGACTGCCTAATACAACAGCGATTATAACGAGTGGCAAACATAAAGATCTCATTAAGTACACCTGGTATTTTAATCAAGCTGCTGCTGTTACAAGAATATTTTCAACGTCAAATGTAAGAATGTTTATGCTTAATTTTTCATTTCGTATCAATGTTAATCAAAAAATTTGTATATTTCAGACCAAACTAGAATTACAACGTTCTTCGGAACCCTTAAAAAGCGGCAATTTTGTGCCATTTTTTCCTAAGATTTCCAATGAAATCACTGTTACCAAATTTCGCCCAGCCCAGCCTAAGATACCGGAAAACCGAGTATTCCTGAAATTTTCTAATGCGCCAGAATCTGCTATGGACAAACATGAGGTAAGTTGCTAAATCTATAGCTTTTACATATTTTTTTTTGTAGAACATTTAATAAATTATGTTATTTTTTTTTTAAAGTGCGATAAAACTGGCCTTAAGCTAGAATGGCTACCGTCTGCATTCCCTAAAAGTCATTTTGGTTTAATGACTATAGAATTTTGTGTTTATACCTATACAAAAAATGGACATTTCTGAATCATCATAGCAGCACAATGAAACGTTACTTAAATGATATACATATGTAACTGCCAGAGACTAAATCACGAAAGTTAGTTGGAATTTGAAAACGAATATAAGTATATTTATAAACAAAAAAAAAACCGATGTTAACAATTATCATACATATAAGTTAAAAAAAACGTATATAAATCTGCTCTAATTAACTTTCGCGGGTTAGCCCAATTGTTCAAATAATTACTGTGTTGTGCATTATATTTAGGATATATTTTTAATTAATTTAGATTTAGGTATGTTTTAGTTTTTAAGTATTTTTTAAAGTATCACATAATTTTAAACGTTACACATTAGTTCTTACGTTTCATTGTACCAATATATGTTTAATTATACCCTTATTGTGTTAAAAATTATTGCGTTTTCTTATACGCTTTCGTGTAACCGCATCAACATATCTTTTAATTTCCACCGTTTTTCATTCATAACAATATTTCTGTTTTTAACGTCACCATATTAATGTTATTAAAATACACAAGAACAAATACATCAGACATAAAATAAAGTATAAATTAAATACTGCAAAATAAAGACTAAATATTAAACTAAAATTAAAAATGCATTTTTATAAAGCGACAAATATTTGGGCTTATGTGAATTAAAATATTGCAACTACATATCGTCACCTTAAATGTAAAACAATGTATCATCTAAATAGAGTTTTGTATTGATTACGAACCACTGCATCATGTTACATATCTGTAGAAAATTTTAAACTTATAATGTCAAAAATAATCAAGTTATAAACTAAATTCAAAATAACGTATCATTACTTAGGGTGCGATAGTGTTGTATGGAGATCCTTAGTAACAGGATATGAATACGGCTTAAACCCTAAATTTTGTATGGTTTAGAAAAACAATTAATTAGCCAAATCATGTAGATTTGAAAATTTTGTTTTAATATCCTAAGTAGTTTTCATTTTATATCGTTTTTTGCTTCTCCTGTAAACTTATGGAAAGTGATGCTACGTTATTTTTAATTTTAGGTGTCAATATAAAGTTGTTTCCGATATTTTTCATACGGTAAAGAAAATTTTATGTGAATTATATATTTTAGGCAAATGTTACTACTTTGTAATGATACGGGGAATATTTGTATTTAACCTATAAAATGCTAATAAAACGCACAGTTTGGTATCAACTCGCTAGCAGTGATACCATTGTAGACATCACTATTATAATGATATATGACATGACTTTATAATAATAACATAACATAACATAATATTATATGACATAACTATTGTAATATCAATAAAAATAACAACCAATACTCAAAACACAAATGAAAATAACAAATCGCGACTCTTTAGAACTTTATAGTAGAAGAAATTTAAAACGTTATAAATGAGAAGCTTATATCGTCGCTGCGCCGACTAAAACAGTCTGGTGTTTTTCAATTACTTTTCACGAGAGCTGAAAAACTTTATTTGTGGAACATTTCTCACATATTCTACACATTACCGATATTAATAACCTCCAAACCAATCAAGATATTGCAAAAGTGATTTAAGGGTCGATGGACGACCACAAGAGCTTTAAAAAATGAAATAAAAAAAAAATCGAAAAATTACACATAACTGATTTTGTCGGCGCAGCGACGATATATTCTCCATTAAGCAATTTAAGTATTTTTTTAGCTCATGGTACATGCGATTCTTATATATCTCCTAAGTAAAACAAACTGATCGCCACATGCTGCCAACAACGACCCCCCGCACCTTTAAAAAACCTTTTTGGTTGACATATAATGAAAATAATTCCATAATTTTTAGGATAATAAATAGAAAGCCTTCATTATAAAGTGTCCCACTTCTTGTAGTTGTTTTATATACACATTGTTAAGATGATACTTTATTTTAAAATGTCCAAGATAACCAATTGTGGCACTTTTTCTTTTGAAAATAAACATTTTGTTCTCTTTCCACAGCAAGAAAGCTCGTAAATATTTATATGCATTGGTTATTTTTTTTATTTTCAGATTTCAGACATCATAATTACTTACATTTAATGTTTGAGGAAAAAATAAAGTATAGAAGAGGGAGAGAGGGAGGGAAAAATATTTATTTCAGGGCTCATTTGTCAAACGTATTTATTTGTTTAAAATAAAAATTCATTCATGTTTTTTTTTGTTATTTTTTATTATTATTATTATTTTCATAAACATTTTCTATATTTATTTTCTTTTGTTTTTTGTTGTTGTTTTTCATCTTTTATTTTTATTATAATTTATAATACTTGTTTGTTTTCCTTCTTATCTGTTGTACTTACAGCTAATTAAAAAAAGAAAGATTTATGTTTAAGTTTTACTTTTACATTTATTTTATTTAAACTGGTTTTTGTTGTTGTTGCTGCTTGATTTTGTTTTATGTATTAATTATTTTTTGTTTCAAAATCTTTGTTTTTTTTTGTTACTGTTAAACTGAGAGTGATTTTTCTGTCGTTTTTTTTGCTTAAAATTTAAAAAATATTTTTGTTTTTTTTTCAATTTGTTCGCGTTTTCTAAATTAGTACATAAAATTTACAAAAATTATTTTATATTTTATTTTACCTTAGGTTTATGTTTTCTTTTTGTAATTGTAAATGTTATACATATTATGATTTATTATACTATTTATTTATAGAGTGTATATACAAATGTAGCTTGTTATTATTTAATCACTTGTGCCTTGGTGCTTATTTTGTATTTTGCTTTGTTTTGTTTTTTAATTTTTTTTTAATAACTATTTCAGTATTATGTTTGGATACTACATAAGAAAACGTGAGCATTTTTTTTGTTTCTTTCGATTTTCTATATAGTTTTTTATTTTTACAAAGTTTGATTTTTATTTTATGATTTCAAAAGGGAATTAAATTAATTTTGTAAATTAATTTAAAATTAGGACGGACATTTATACCAATATGTAAGGAAAATATAGAGGAGTGACGTTTGTTTTTTTTTTCTTAAAACAAAAGGATGTAAAATTTTTCTGTAGAAAACTATGGTTGTTAGGGGGAGATTTTCTGATTTTAAACTGTCAGCAAATAGTCTTTAAACTAACTTCAGTATTGTGAAAATAATTGAGGGAATATTTTTTTAAAATGTTATGGAACGAATTTGAAATTAAAAAAAAGGAAAAATCTGGTTAATTATGTCTATTTGCATTTCGCTAATTTATAAACCTATTTTATATATGTATGGATAGGAAATAAAAAAAACCTAACTCCACTTTTCAAAAATTTCGAAATTTGGTAATATTATTGCATATAATAAAAAACGAATTTTATATTTGAAAAAAAAAACAACTAGTAATCTATTATCTCATTGCATTTCGCTTACCTTTGACCTTTTAAAAAATTTAGTAATTTTGTTATATTATTATTGGATATTTGGAGAATGTATAGAAATTCACTTATTAAAACATTTATTTCATAAGAGTTATATTTATATGGGCATTTCCGCAGAAAGGTCCACCGTGATCGAAAAATTAAAAGTTTATTAAAAATTTTTCTGGCTTGTATTAGCAAAGATAAAAACATAAATTTTTATTATATTAAAATGTCCAAAGCTTATCTTTGTTACCATGTTAATATAACGATTTGCAAAATTGTCTTCTAGTGCTGGTCACCTTTTTTAATTTTTCATAACATTTTACTGATGATATTACTTATCATAAAATATTTTTTACAACAGTAAATAACTCCAATCGTAGCATAAAATGATCAGTTGGCTGCAAAATTTTGATTTTCTTTTATTTATGTTATATTTTAACATTCATTAGCTCCACTGCTCTAACTACCCCAAAGGTGCCCCTATTGGAGTCGACCTTCAATATTCTTGCAACCCCAATAGTTTCTTAGAACATATCTGGCCTCTATCATCATCCTTTGAGGTGATCGCCATACATTTTTTTATTTTTTACAATTTTTTATGAGATCAGCTTCTGCAGCTTCCTTTGGTGCCTCGTAGAGGGGTAAAATGATTGACCATCCCATACTATCATACTACTAATAACTATCGAAGATTTTAGCCCTTTACCTTGCTCCAAAGTTGACTTTTAAGCTTTTTTTCAAAATTGGATCTAAAATTTCCCATACGAAAGGGAGCTAGAGGGGTAAATGTTCTGGAGTTAAAATTTTAAACAAGTTTATTCCTATTGTTTGATTTGACTTTTTACCAAAAAAAACAAACTTCAAATTACTGTAAAAAAATTGTGACGTAGTTGAGCAAATTGAGGTCAAATGCTACCTTTTAAAATTGGTTTGGTTCGCTCCCGAAAAGTGTGTTGTCTTTGCTTAAAAATAGACTTGTTAACATTTAATTTTGATTTTATTTTATAACCTTTGACTCGCAGAGGTTATATGTCTTCGTTATGTTTGTATTTGTATTACGTTTTTTTTTTCAAAATTGGGCCTAAAATGTCCCATACGGGAGGCAGCTAGAGGGTTAAAATGTTCTGAGGAAATATTCTCCTGAACATTTTAATATAGATCTTTGAAGACATAAACTATACCAAATGTATTTTTATACATGATTTTTTATATTCTGTGATTCGATTTTTAACCAAAAATATGAAATTTTAAACCACTGTAAAATTGTGTTTAAGGTTTCGTTACTAAGATCAAATGCTATCGTATGATATTGGTTTAGTTCACCCCCGAAAAAGTGTGTTGCACTGTGTAATTCGTGGTCCTTTGTACAAAAACTTAAAAAAAACGCAATATAAGTTACTTACTAACTTACTGTCTGTCTCCCTCGACAGCCATTCAATTTTCATATAACTTTGTCCGCTGATACCGGGCTTACAGCATAAGTAGTAAGGATATTACATATATAAAATAGAAACTGCCATATACCCTACATCACATACATTAATTTTAGACTTTGTCATTGCAGCATTTCCCACTTGTAACACATATGCGCAATAGGGATATAACTTTTTAACAATTTTTTAAAATATCAAAATTGGCATAGCACAGTCCAATAGAGCATAAACAACTATAAGGGAACGTATATTTATTTTTTCGCTAAGATCAAAAAAGTTCACGCACCAACCGCGATGAAGTTTTGAAAATTTTTAATTTCTTTTTGGTTAAGGAAAATTAATAATATATTTATTTAAAATTTCATTAATATTTAGAGACGGTAAGAGATTTTTCCGCAAACCAAAACGTATTTTTAACCTTTTTTAACGAAAAAAAATACAAATGTGTAGCGAATAATCTCTCCTGATTCTAATAGTTAATTTGATTACTAACACTTGCAACATTTATCGCGGGTTGCAGCCTGTTGATAATTGACTAATGAGCCTAGGATATCTAAATCCCCACTTAACGAAGTTTTGTTATTAATTCACTAAGTTAATAAAAAAATAATAAATTTTTAAATAATTTTGTATACGCCTGTTTAGAAAAACCAATTAGTGCGTGAACTTTTTCCAGAAAAATTACAAAAGATTATGATTTTCGTGGTTACTAGGACATGGTTGACCATATGGTACTATGCCAAAAAATTGGTTATACCCCTAATGCGCAAGTGTGTTGTTGTGCAGTGACAACCGATCAGTCTCGATCGACCTAATGTTTTTCAATGTTGTTGTTTTTTATTGTTATACTTCACATCTAAACTGTTGTTGTTTCATAAAGTAAGCAATTGTAGAAATGTGGGTGATATAACTCTAGGGCGTAGTGGTGTTAGTAAACCAGTTTTGAGAGTAGTTGATTGGCTGGTTGGTAAGTATATATTTTGGTAAGGGTATGTGGAGCAAGGGACAATTTAATAACGTCACTATGGCTTGTTGGCAAGAAGGGGTAAATGAATAGGGCGTGAATGATATTTGGTGTTCGTGTTGCGCTACCCTTCATTCCTTTCCCCGGTCTACATTTCCATTACTTATATTTCTTGCCTCCTCTCCTACCCGCACCCTTCAATTGCTTGCCGTACCTAAACCACATTTTAAATATATGTATTTCAATTTCAATATTGCTGTGCGCCTGGTACGACCGTTAAAATTTTAATTTTTTTTTCAAACTTTAGATCCGTCCATTCTTCGTTCTCCGAAAGTCATGATTGTGTCATATCCAACGTACCTGTCGCTCAGATATACCAACAGGTCGATATTGCAAAAAGCATTACTTTTGTGATTTACTCCACCCCCAATACGAAAAAAGGAACAAAACACAATAATAACAACATTTGAAGACAATACAAAATTTTGCCGTTCACACCCATATATCTTCACCATAGATCACATTTGTTGTCTCATTTGCTTCGGTATGCAATGATGATGACGTAGGCAATGTGTTATGTTGAAAAATTGTATACATATTATAGTTTTGTAGAAATGAAAACAAAGCCGACCAGCTGATATTGCTGTGCGCCTGGTACCTTGGATGTAACACCACCATGACTTTCGGACAACGCAGGACGGACCTACTAAATTTTGTCAAAAATTATATATTAAATATGGAGTGAAAAAACATACCAGACGCACAGCAATACCAACACTCGATTTTGTTTTCATTCTTACAAAAATTTAATTTGAAGACAGTTTACGTCACAACCGTCTATCGTCATCTTCACTATGTAATAACGATGCGTATGATACAACAATAATGATCTGTGGTTAAGATGTGCGAGTGTGATGGACATATTTCTTGTTTAGTCTTCACATTTTGGTTTTGTTTTTTTTTATTACTTTGCATTAGGGGTGGAGTTAACTAAATAAGTAAAGCTTGTTTACAAAATTAATGCGATGAAAAAGTAATATCGATTTGCTGATATTACTGTGTGCCTGGTACGCTGGTAATAAGATCACTATGTCATTTATACAAAGCTGGAAGGAAGGACGGACATACATTAAAAAAAAATTAAAATTTCAGACAATTTTGAAATATTTTTAAATGAATGAATGAATGGCTAAAACGCAGTTTGGTTACGCCACTTAATTGAAGGGTGCGGGTGAGAGAGGTGACAAGAAATATAAGTAAGGGAAATGGAGATGAGGGAGGGAATCAAGGGTGGTGGAACACGACCGCAAATATCATTCATGCCCCATTCATTTACCTCTTCTTGCCAACAAGCCACAGTGACGTCATTAAATTGTCCTTTTACCAACCAGCCAATCAGCATCTTTCAAAACTGGGTTTACTTACATCACTACACTACCACACCCACTTTGCTATAATTGTTTACTTTATGAAACAACAACAGCTTAGGTGTGAAGTATAACAAAGAAAAACATAAAATAACATTGAAAAACATCAAACACATCGATCGACGCTGATCTGGTGTCACTGTACAACACGCTTGCATATGAGTTACATAGGGGAAATGCTGCAATGACATTGTCAATGCAGTGCATGTAATGTAGGGTATATACCAGTTTCTATTTTATAAGTGTGAGATACCCTTACTTATGATGCTGTTAGCCTGGTATCAGCAGACAGCGTTATATGAAAAATTACTGGCTGTCGAGGGAAACAGACATATTTTCTTTTCTATTTTAGTACAAAGGATCACAAATTTAATTTTTTAAATATGCAAACATACCCCCACCACCCCTAAGTAATCCATATCTACGGGTCCTCAATAGAACAAAAACAAATTGTCTACGATAAGGGCTTCCCCCAACTACGTCATCATACATATTCCCCCCACTTTCTCTTGACAAGCTAAGCCGTATGCATAAACATTACAAAAAGCATTGTTGTTGTGATCAGAACAAAAAAAAAACATCAAAACAAAAATGAATGCACAACGACAATGTACTCTGTGACATTGAAAATTAAAGAAATGGCTAATACGCCTAAAACGGCTGAGCGCCTGGTACACCACATGAAGTTTTCAGACATGTGTTTGTAATGAAACAAACAATTTGGCCCAATGGATAATATAAAAGACCAGCTAGCGCCATATATGGCACAAAAAAAACCCCGCCAGTTTTAGAACCGTTGCAACAAATGATAATTTCTGCTTCTCTGTACTATTTACGTTAGTATAACATCCTGGTGTATTTAAAGTAATTTTTGGAAAAATTTAAAAATGAAATTCACACAAAAAAATTAATTTATAATAAAGTACTTTTTGGTACAATAAAATTATTTTCCGGTACAATGAAAGTACTTTTTAAAACAATAAATTTTACTTTTCGGTACTATAAATGTACTTTTTTTATAATATATGTATGTACTTTTTAGTACAATAAATTATACAAGAAAAGTACATTTTTATCAAAAGTATGGAAATCTGAACTACTTTCAAAATGAACTAGTTCCAAACTATCGAATTTTGAACCAGTTAAGGAGTATTATTACTTGATGAATTAGAAAAAGAGAATTTTCAAATAATATCAGAAGTAATATTTCGAAATTTTACCGAAAGCAAAAGACAAGTGACTTTAAATGACTTTTAGGTAAAAAATATATATATTTCAATTATTGTATTTAATTAGATCGTATTTTCACAACTTTAAAATCTATTTTGAACGTCGTATAAGTTTTTTTCGAACCATATTTAAAGTACTAGTTTAAATTTTCTAGAATAGTACTACACCATTTCCAATTGTAATTGAAAGAATATCAATTTAAATTCAAACAATCCATTTGAAATTCAAACATTCCATTTGAAATTCAAAACTCGTCATTTGAAATTCAAAAATTTAATTTGAAATTCAAAAAACATCAATTGAAATTCAAACCTTCCATTTGAAACTCAAGAACTATCAATTGAAATTCAAAATTCGTCAATTGAAATTCAAAACTCGTCAATTGAAATTAAAAAAATATCAATTGAAATTTAAAATGTGTCAATTGAAATTTAAGTCATCAATCAAATTCTACAGTCGTCAATTGAAATTCGAAACTTAAAATTCAAAATTTTAATTGATGTGTTTTGAATTTTAGTTGACGATATTTGAATTTCAATTGATGAGTTTTAAATTAAATTGACGACTTTTGAATTTCAATTGATGAGTTTCGAATTTTAATTGTAATGTTTTGAATTTCAATTAAAGAGCTTTGAATTTCAATTAATAGTTGAATTTTTAATGAAATTTTTGAATTTCAAATGACGAATTTTAAATTTCAATTGATATTTTTAAATTTTAATTGACGAATTTTAAATTTCAATTGATATTTTTTTAATTTCAATTGACGAATTTTTAATTTCCATTGATATTTTTTAATTTCAATTGACGAACTTTTAATTTCCATTGTTTTTTTTTGAATTTCAAATGACAAGTTTTGAATTTCAAATGATATGTTTGAATTTAAACTGATATTTCGATTGATGTGTTTTCAATTGACCAGTTTTGATATTCAATTAACGACTACTGAGAATTTTAATTGATAGGTTTTAAATTTCAGTTGACGAATTTTAAATTTCAATTAATATTTTTCAATTTCAATTGACGAATTTGAAATTTCAATTGATATTTTTTTAATTTCAATTGACGAATTTTGAATTTCCATTGTTATTTTTTGAATTTTAAATGGAAAGTTTGAATTTCAACTGATGTACTTTGAACTTCAAACGGAAATTTTGAATTTTAAATGACAAATTTTGAATTTCAAATGAAATGTTTGAATTTAAATTGATATTCTTTGAATTTCTATTGGAAATAGTGTAGATCTTATCAATCGTTTTTAAAGTAGTTCCAAACTAGTTCAAAGGAGACAATAAACTATCGTCCGACTAGAATCTCTGAACTGGTTCTATTCTAGTACAAAAGGAACAATTTCCACCATGCCTAGGACAACTACGTGTTAAATGCGACAGTTGTTTGTATGGAAGGTGAACTAGTTCACTGTCCTATGGAGAACTAGTACTGAATTAGTTCCGAACTAGAATTTTTCCCTAACGGGATGACTGGCAGTTTCACCATTAAAAAATGGCAAATAAAATTTTAAAAGAACAAAAAAAATATTAAATAACCCAAGTAAAAAGTGGAGATCTAATTGGATATAATTGTATCTCAACAGATCCTAAAAATGGTTATATTTAATTAGATCAGAACTTATCTAATTGCATCTGATTTGATACGAAATTTTGTCGTAGTTATAGATCTGATTATATATTCTCATACATCTATCATTATATCTACATAGATCCATTTATATCTGGCATTTTAATTGCAATTAATACACTAATAATCATACATGTATGAAATTGGGTTCGATAAGAGCTTATCGTCGGGTGGTCTTTCGGAATGATCTTGTGGATATAAAACGACATGAACAGAGCATTGAAATTGATGAATTTTTTACGATATCAGATAAAATTAAGGAAAAATCTCGGATCAAATTAGATCTATTTAGATAAGATTAGACCTGCACTGATCTAATAATTTTTCGGATCTGATTAGATCCAATTGAATCTACACTTTTTTTACACGATATGTAAATGGAACAGCTATCTTGTAATTTGTAAGGGAATTTGTTCACTAAATTTGTTATCAAATTCTTTGAAATTGCATTTATAACATGACTTTCTACCCGCAGAATTTCCTTACGAGAAAATAATGCGCATATTAAATATATCTGATGTAATTATTATATTAATAAAAAAAGTGGTCGTAGCAACGCTCGCTGGGTCTGCTAATTTATCATAAACAGCAATTTTGTAATATTTTAAATTACACTTTAAATTCGTCATTTTTTGTATTAATTAACACGGATGTGCAAATTAAATTACAACTAACAAAACTCTAGTCAGTGGCAATAAAAATAAAATCACATTTATTAATAGTTCGTATGAGCAATTTTAAGCAATTTGACAAATTATAATACGAAATTCAGATTTAGCGAACAGCGAAATGCAAAAATTATTTAAAAATCATTAGTTTATAATTATATTAAACAATTTTTCATACTTTCTAATGCCAAATATAGAATATGTATGTATCTTTATCAAATCTTTATATCGAATGGAATTCTCTCAATGTGAAATTGTCAAAAGTATGACGGATCGCATTAACAATCTCAGCAATAAATTAAAGCAGACCAATATTTATAAATGTTAAGGCTCACAATGTGTTTCTGTATTAAATTGTGAGAGGGGGCTGTTTGATATCATTGAATATTTTTGTGACCTATTTGTTGTGATTTTATATTGTTTTTGTGGATAGAATAGAGTAATAACAAAAAAAAACAAAACTAAATCGTAACATCATCTCAAGCAATCAATCAAATGCGCATAGTCGGGACAATTGATAATTGATTTCTAAACTAAATAAATTTTATTAAAAAAAAATGGCACACTATACTTGTTTGTTAATTAAAAATTAAATACATGAGACTTGAGACGACCATACTTTAGTGTATCAAAGTTTTTAGCAAACTTACGTTTTGTTTCCGTTTATTATTTAAAATTATTTCATACATTTCATATATGGATTTTTGTTGTTTTTTTTTGTTTGTTTCATTTTTATTGACAACTTTCTTTGCTTTCTCTTAATGTATCTTTAAGATCAAATAAACTAAATTAAATCGTTTTCAACTAATAATTAAATTGTTCGTGTCGTAAGCCGCTTGCTGAGATCAAATGAGATGATATTGTGATTTAGTTTTACTGGATTTTTATATTTTCGTATGTTTGTTTTTTTTTCGTTTCTTTTCAAATTATATAGATTATTATATAACAAATGACTAATGACACAATTTATCGTTTAACTTAAAATTATACAAAATACACAAGAGATGTCGTATTTATATGGTTCTTATATATATGTATGGATGTGTGTGTGTGTGTGTACCAAACTGAAGTGTAATTATAATTTAAATAAATAATTTAATAATAGTTATAAAAAAAATCGTATTCTAAGTAGTATATATATGCATGTATATATATTTATGTATTTGTTTGTTTGTTGGTTTGTATATAAAAAGTAGAAATTTCTTCTTAAAATAAATCGTTGTTAAAATATATTTATATTTTTTTTTTGTTTATAATAATGGCTTAGAAATTATTTTAAAATAATAATGTTTGTGAGTCGATGAAGGAAGTAAATTAGCAGGAGGAGGAGAAGGAGGAGGTCTTAAAATTTATAGAGCTCGAACGAAAAGGGATTAAGGAAGATAAGTGCTCGGTCAACTTATTTGCAAGACGATAGATAGGATTTTAGATATTCCTATAGCTAATTTTAAAGTAAATAACAAACGAAAAAGTAAATTATTATATAAAAAAAAATCTGATTTATAAAAAATAATACATTTTAGCTAACTTTAAAGTAAAAAATCTAAATAGTAGGGGGTGCAAACAAAATTATATGAAAATCAAAAAAAATTGGTTATAGAAATCAACATTATTTTGATTTTAATCTCATGACCTTAAACCGAACGAAACCATATCTAAGATATTTAACAAAATAGGCAACTATACACTAGGCTAATAGACAAACTGTTTTATTAAAAAAATAGGAAGCATTTTAATAAACTTAGCCCAAACAAAATATTTGTAACATGCTGGGACAGGTAGTTGAAAGTATAGTACGTAATGAAAAAAAAAACCGACATGAATATTCACAATTTCTTTCGGCAATTGTCTGTTGGTGAATTTATTACCATTTTTATTGCAATTTATTTATTTATAATTTTATCCCCTTTTTCACCTTTTTGCTAAATAACTGGATTACAAAAAAAAATTAATTTATTGTAACAAAAACTACTTTTATTGTACCAAAAAGTACTTCAATTGTACCAAAAAGTACAATTTAATGTACCAAAAAGTACAATTTATGGTACCAAAAGGTACAATTAAGTGTATCAGAGAGAACATTTTATTGTAACAAAAAGTTCAATTTATGGTACCAAAAAATACAATTTATGGTTCCAAAAGTACAATTTATGGTAACGAAAAGTACAATTTATATTTAATTGTACTGAAAAGAACAAATGTACTTTAATTGTTACCAAAAAGTAAATTTTATGGTAACAAAAAGTAAAATTTATTGTAACAAAAAGTGCAATTTATGGTACCAAAAAGTACTATGTATGGTACCAAAAATTATAATTTATTGTACTAAACAGTGCAATTTAAAACAAAAATGTACTTTAATTGTACCAAAAAGTACTTTATTTGTATCAAAAGGTACAATTTATGGTACCAAAAAGTACTATTTATTGTAAAAAGTACAATTTACGGTATTAAAAATAACAATTAATGGTACCAATAAGTACAATTTATGGTAACAAAAAGTACAATTGATGGTAACAAAACTTAAAATTTATGTACAAAGTACAAATAAATAAAAGATTAATAAATTTATGGTACCAAAAAGTACAATTTATGGTACCTATTCAATATCTACGACTTTGCAAAAGAGATATTCCGTACGCTATACCGTGATAAACTCTGTGTCCAATAGCAAAAAGAAGCAAAATTTATGATCACCATGCAATAGTTGGGAAATCACCAAGATACAGTTGGGAAATAGGTGAATAGCCGACGATATAAGCTGTGTTCGTTTACTTGCAAATGGCAAAAATTTTTGCAAAGAAGTCCAGTAAATGAGAGCGAGAGAGCGTCAAATTTTGAACGTTCAATGCAAAAGAGTTTGCAAATTTTGATTGGATAAATTTTAGCCAACCAAAATTTGCAATATAGAAGAGCTGTTAAAAATTTGAATTGTTCAACTCCAAAATGGGTTCCATTGTTTCATCGGAGTCATTAGGGATTAGGGATAAATTATTTGATCAAATTCAACAAATTTGATCAATACAAAACATAAAAATTTAAATCTAATGAAAACACATCATCTGTTTTCTTGCAAATTTTTACTGGATGTTGTTCGAGTACTTTTTTTTTGTGAGTAATGAATATACCACTTATATGCTAAGTAAATATTTCCTTTAATCTTCTGTTTGGACAACAGGGATATGAATTGAAGCAAACTGAATTTAAAATCCTTATTAAAATGAAAACATGCTAAGTCGACCAAGTAGGGAAAAAGTTCTGTACTAGTATTTTAAATACGAAAATACGAAAGAAACTTATACGACGTCTAAAATACATTTTAAAGTGGGTAAAAAATATGATATTATAATTAAATACATACAATCCCCCTGATTACGTGTCATAGTCGACTTTCGGCAACATTCGATAATTGTTTTTTTTATTTGAATAAAATTAGTAATTGATAACATAAATGTTGAGTGTTGAGAATTTTTAATCATCAGATGCAGATGAATATGGTAGGAGGAAGGACAAATCTTATCTCAGTTTCACAAACCACATCAGCGATGCCATATTTGAAAAACGACAAAGACTCGACGTGACTACGACATACATAATCCCACGTACTACGTATGTCGGGAATTTTGTCACTATTTGATGAAGAAAAATATGATAGGAACAAGGACGAGTCGTATTTTAGCTTCATAAACGACATCAGCGATGCCATATTTGAAAAACGGCAAAAATTCGACGTGACATATTCATATGTTTTCATATTTAATTTTTTTTTACCACCTTCCGGAAAACTGTACATAACCCGGTAACCCGATTTTTCTATATTAAAAAAACTTGATTTTCCTTTACACCCCATGAATGAGGTATGGGATGCTTATCGCATTGCAATTAACACGCTTTCTATTTTAGATTAACAAAGAATGGCTTCTACTTGTTTATCGACGTATGTGAACATCACTTTTTGAGAGGCTTTTACTAGACATGCCGATTGTCTGCGAAGTTGCTGTCGACAACAATGATGGCAATGAAAGAAAAATTTAGATGACTGGAGCCGGAAATCTAACCACGGATCTCCCACATGGTAGTCGTGTGTTCTAGCCACTATGCTACGACCGAGTATTGGGTATTCGAAAACCGAATTGTTGGAAAAAGATATTTTCCGAATAAAAACCGAAACTGGTTTTCTGGATTTGAACACTATACTCTGGTGTTAAGTTCATAGTGAGCTCATATTGAGCCCTCTTAACGCAAAAGTGTCGCGTCGACTCTACGCAATATTTTATATAGTGAACACTTGGCCTTAGAATTGCGCCAATTAGTTTGCAAGTGTTAATATCAAATTAAAATTTTTTTTTCGCAAATCTAGACCTATTCAAACGATTCTATAAGGTCCTGTAAATCTACTAAAGCTATTTTTGAGAAGTGTGTGCGAATCGCTTAAGATCATACTATAATATTTATAAATAACATAATTTTAATTTGAGACATATTAACTAATTCTCCGTACTTTTAAATAACAATACAAAAAAAAACAACAACGAAAACATTATTTAAAATCTACGAAAACATTAATGATGATAAATATGGCAAATCAATTTATTAATTTTAACATTGAAATTTCAATAGACCAAAAAATTGCGGGAGACTTTATTAACACAACGACGAATACGAAGTAGCAATCTCTCCTACATTTGTAAATATTTCATGCGTGTCATAGTGTAAACATACAAAATGCTTTATATGTCGGCAATACGTTCAGCATCATCACATGAGTGATATGAGATGACGATGGATGGGGTAAACAGTGAAGCCACTTTATAGTTGGTACGGTCAAAGTCAATAACAAACAGACTACCAACTTCTCACTTAAGGTATTATATGTATTTGCTTGGTCATATCTATAACCGATGGATCAATTTGTATTGACCGAGTTTTTATGAGTATGTCCGTCCTTCCGTCTTATATGCTGACAGTTAATTTTTTTCTCAGTGTAAGACAATAATTAAGTAATTCTTATATTTGATCGATTTACGGTTTTAAGGAGCTCAAATATGAAGAGAAACTTACTTTACTCAAGAAAAAAAAATTAAATTTAGTAATCAAGACGTAAGGACGGACGTTCTTTTAAAATTCGGAGGCTCGAAATTGACTTTTGAAATATCGTCGACCGGGTATTCATATGAACCGCTCCATATTGATAGTTTTAAGTTAATGATGCTATCTCGTGTTATTGGTACCAAATTTTTCACATCTCCAATCCGTTTTTGGTTATCTCTTCTAAAATCGACTTATTTCGTCTCCAATTTGCTCTATAGGCCTTTCAAACTTTAACTTCGATTTACTCAGAATGTGTTTTTGGCACATAGAGCACATGAATCCCCAGACTACCATATGGTGCCTTCACCTTAATTGTTAATAATCATCTCAGTTTTCGTTTGGCAGTTTACTCTTTGTCCACAAAAAATTGACTCACTCTAATATATATTGGTTTCACTGTAATTTACTGTTTTGTACAATTGATATTAATTTAAAAATTTGGTATAAATTTAATCTCGTTATCGTATCGCAATCAAGTTGACATATCTTCTTCATTGTACATACATATAAATCAACATCTTCGTTCGAGCTCTAGTTGTTACTTAGATTTTTTTTTTTTTGGGATGAGGTGAGTGACTTTTTTTCATTATGTATAGATGTATTATGTGGTATGTACTATATCTATATGTTTATATATATATATATATAATTATGCAATTAGTATGTGTTGTATGGGGGTGATTTTTCTTTATGTTTTTTGTGATAAATTTTATGGAATTTCGGTGCTAATCTACAATATTTTTTGTTTTCACATTTCTCTTCAGTTTTTTTTGTTGTTTTGTGAATGTGCATAAGATCTTTTATATTTGTGGTTGCTGTTGTTGTTGTGTGGTTGGTTGCTTTACATTACAATTTTTTGTGTTTTAAACTATTCCTAGAAACTATTAACTATTTATATGCTATACTATATATTAGGGCGTTTCACCAAATGCGTTTTTTGCGATTTTTGCAACTCTTGAAGCGGAATATTACAGCTTGTGATCTAAAAGAATTTCGAAAATTTTTTGGGATTTTTTGAAGATGGGTGTGGGGTCGCTGAAATTGATTTTATCAGAAAAATGAGGTTATGGAGAAAAAAATTTTATATTATTTTTTTTCTGGTGCTTTTTGTTCATACAACTAAACAATTCTCTTCTTATGGATCCGATCCCACGACAAAAAATTATTGGTGTGAAAAATTATTATATTATGGACCACTTTGATAGTCTTAAAAGTGAAAAATTATTTTTCCTAGATTTCAAACCTCGATAACTTGAAAAGTTTTCAACATTTTTTCAAGATGTAAAATGCGTTGGAAAGGTCTTTAAATTACCTTTCATTCGGTACATAGATTTATTTTTACTTGTTGAAAAAAATATAAGAAAAAAATTAAAGTTTGAGAAATTTTTTTTTATTTATCAAATTTTATGAAAATTAAAAGAATTTCATTATGTTTCGTTCTTGGTTAAGTAAAAAAAAAACTTCTGAAACACATTGTTTTAATAAAAATATCAAAAATATCATCAATATATTTGTATTCCCATACAAAATCAAAAGATATTAAATAAACAAAATCAACATATTTAATGAACAAATTAAAATTAAAAAGTAAACTTGTATCTAAAATTACAATATATTAACCACTAAATGTGGAACAACTGTGGAAGTATTTTCAAATTGGTTTCTTAAGAGCTTTTTCAATAACATTTTTGTTAACATTAGATATAATTTTTTGATTGTTATCAACTCTAATCAATAAGTTTTGAAAATCATCCTCATTCTTTGTAATTTGTTTGTTATATATTGTAGTCGACGCCACGCCTCTTCTGATAAATCATTCACAACACATAGTTTTTCTAGCTTTTTCTTTGAAGAAACAAAATCATCATCATTTTCCCATAAAAGTATATCTTTCGAAAAAGGGAAGTGGGCAACTTTAATTCATCAAAAACCCTTTTACTGTTTGAGGTTACAAAATTATGCATTATGAATTTTGTTACATTTTAAAAAGGGCCTATTTCAAATATTTTAAAATTCAAATAGTGTGAATTTAAAAATAAAAAATATATTTTTTTGTCTATTTTTTATTTTTTGCAACATTTTTCACATGTAAGATATTAACTTATATATACCAAAATAAAGGTACCTGAATTATCTTTTTAACGCATTTTACATCTTGAAAAAATTTTCAAAACTTTTTAAGTTATCGAGGTTTAAAATCTAGGAAAAATAATTTTTCACTTTTGAGACTATCAAAGTGGTCCATAATGTAATAATTTTTCACACCAATAATTTTTTGTCGTGGGATCGGATCCATAAGAAGAGAATTGTTTAGTTGTATGAAAAAAAAGCACCAGAAAAAAAATAATATAAAATTTTTTTCTCCATAACCTCATTTTTTTGATAAAATCAATTTCAGCGACCCCACACCCATCTTCAAAAAATCCCAAAAAATTTTCGAAATTCTTTTAGATCACAAGCTGTAATATTCCGCTTCAAGAGTTGCAAATTTTTTTTAGTGAAACGCCCTACTATATATATTCATTCTTCATCATCGTCGTGTTTTTAACTTGGTTGTTGTTGTTATTTAAGATTAGTCTATTGCATAATTTAACCTACGATATCTAAGCTTTGAGCATCAGTAACTGTAGATGTGAGATTATTTGAACAAGCACCATTATTACCAGTTGCAGCAGCAGCAGCAGCATTATTTAAGGAGGTGGGTGTCAAGCAGTTGGAAGAGGAGGGATAGGTGGTAGAAGGGGACGTAGCGTTTGAGGTTTGGGGTATAGGTGATGAGGGGTGTGTTGAATTAAGAGAGGAGGAATTCAATAGGGATGTTGTGATTTCATTGCCATTGACAACAGTCGAAGGTGTGGCCGGAGTCGAGGGACATTCAGTGGCGGCATCAATAGGTTGATAACCCATCGGATAGTCGGCAATCGAATCAATTGGATTGTGATCCACAATATGTAGGGGTAGATGGTGGGGATGGATTAACGGCGGCGGCGGTATTGGTGAACCCATATTATTGGTGGAGGACGACGAACCGTTTTTAAATGCCGCCGGCGGTGGTGGTGGAGTGTATGAGGTTATATTATCACAATCAACGTCATTGAGGAGAACATCATTTTGATGGCCATAATGTTGGATAAATTGTTGTTGATTCAACAAGGCCAACATTTGTTGTTGATATGCCAACGATGACGATGGCGGCGGCGACGACGGCGACGACAATGAGTTGTTAACAACACCAGGCGATGACAACGAAGACGTCATTGCGGTTACAGTTGTGGGTGGTAGAGTTGGTGGTGGTGGTGTTGTTGACAGTTGCATTTGTGGTGTTGGTGGTTGTTGTTGTTGTAAAGCAATATCAGTAGTTGATGAGTTGTTTAGAGTGGCACAAGGTGTTAGATCCCCATCACCAGTGTTAGTAGTAGTAGTAGTAGTGGTTATAATAGTATTAGAAGAATCATTAAAATTAGAATTAGTTTCATTGTTAGCAATGGGATTATTACATAAATTGCTATTATTAAGATGTAATTGTTGTTGTTGTAGGTTATTGGGATGTTGTTGTTGTAGTTGTTGTGTATTAC
This sequence comes from Muscina levida, assembly GCA_964034835.1. Lineage (NCBI taxonomy): Eukaryota > Metazoa > Arthropoda > Insecta > Diptera > Muscidae > Muscina > Muscina levida. Next base: position 168,651,570 of record OZ035880.1, on the reverse strand, counting down.
AAGAAGGATGATTATGATTATGATGGTAATTGTGGTGAAGGTGATTATTAGATTGTTCCAATAATGAAGATGAAGATGTTGTAGGATTTTGATTAGTAGTTAAGTGATGTTGGTTGTGGTTTTGGTGATGTTGGAGGTTATGGTGGTGGTGGTGGTTAATATGATTATTATATTGAGGGGATACAGAATTTTGTGTGGAGGGAGTTGGTGATGATGATGAACGATTTGGAGGATGTGGTTGTTGTTGTTGATGTTGCTGTTGTTCTAGTGGTTGTGATGCTGTTGCTACTACATCATTTCCTGTGGCCGTAGCCGTTTCTGTAGTTGTTGTTGTTCCTGTTGTTGTGATCGGTAGTTGTGATGTTGTTGTTGTGGTGGTGTTGTTATGATTATTGAAATTTGGACATGGACTCAAATTCGAATTTTGATTTTGTATTAAATTCGGATTGATTTGATTCTGATTCTGTATCTGATTGTTGTGATTTGGATTTTGTGAACTGCTATTACGTTTAATGTCATTATTAAGGTGTTTTTGTAAATCATTATTACCATTACTGCATATTTTACTATATAGATCCGGCGTTGCTGTTGTCACATCTTCGATTTCCGTTTTGATGGCAGTCCGTTTTAATAACTGCAAATTACGTGGCAGCAAAGCGAGTATATTATATATTAAGCGTATATCTTCACTAGATGTCCACACACCAGGACGTTTATTATGATAAAGTTTGGCATATTGATAGATATTTGCCATTTGACAGTATTCCATCTCAATCGCCAGCGAAGAAATGGCACAAAATGTACAGGCTTGAGCACCGCCATATCTAAAAAATAAACGGAGGGAAATGTATTAGTTTATTATAAATACACAATAAAGTTCATAATTTGGTATCAATTATTATTGTTTACGCCTGGAGGGGGAAACGATAATATCTTTGTGGACTGAATATAACACTGTACGACACGATTTTTCACCCATGATCAAATATAGCTAAAATAAAAATATACGTATCTCCCAGTTTTTCTAGATCAGCTCATTTAAGTTTTTTACGAGCAATTCAATTTTTGGAGCGAAACTTCCATACAACGACTTGAAAGTGACTTCTTGTTCGCAGAACTCTGCGAGTTGTTAACAGATTTTGATGAATTTTTTTTTAATGTATTTCAAATGGCCTGTATATTTTTATTTCAGCTATATTTTCAGAATCTGGTCAATTTGTTCATGGGTGAGGTCAAAGTTTAAATTTGTCCTACAGTGTAATACATATCAGTATAGTAATATAATGTACAGAAATTACTGACTCTTCCCTGGCATCTTTTTTAAGGTATCGATGATTAGTTTTTTAGACAAATTCCCATATTATAGTCTAAACATTAACTCAATATTTAATTGACGTAAGCTTTTATGCACATATATCGCCTCGAAAAATGTTCACACCCTGTAGAGCGTTCACATGAGTTCACTATTGTTTATTTCGAAAAGAGCACGATGATTACTTCTTGAGAATGAATGATGGTGGTATCGTGATCCACTAGATTGGGAGGTAGTTGGCTCCTAGAAGAGGGATTTGTCCACGTAGGATGGCTTGTAATGCAGTTGTATGATGCAGTTTATATGAAATTGATACGGAATCAGGGAAGCGAATGTGTCGAATCAGGTTGTGGTTTTCTTCGTATATAGAGTTCACTTTATTCTATGGTATCTTTTTGAGCAAACTGTGCAACACACTTTTTCGGAATAGAACCAAAGCAATATCAAATAATTTTTCTTCTTTTTAATTGGCAGCAGCAACAGAAATTTATCTATCAGTAGCCGAACGTAGACAAGAATTCCAAGCGCTTCGGTCTTTTACGCTCCGTAGAGCGTAAGTGTAGATAACAGCTCTTTCACCTGTCCATCCTACGAAGTTTTAGTCGACCCCAACTGCGTGGCCTATCAGTTTATTGACGAAAACCTTTCGAGCTGGAACATTTTCACCCCTTACTTACCTTTTTACTCTCGAAGACTCCCGGAATAGATTGATCCGCTTGAGTCATTACCCAGGATTCTGCGTTGTAGAGAAAGATAGGTAGGATCAGAGTCTGATAGAGTTGGATCTTTGTCCTTCGCATTGTCATTAAATCGCTTGCTTAGCGCATATTAGCAGCTGTTTGCGATCAATACTCATCTTTTGATTTCCGGGCTGACATTGTTATTATTGTTTATGGCGGAGCCAAGGTAGATAAAATCATCTACCACTTCAAAGTAATAGTTGTCAACGAACACGCAGCGTCCCAGACGAGTGGACTCTATGTTCTTTGAAACAAATAACTTGGTTTTGTCCTCATTTATCACAGGCTGCTTTTTAATGCTTGAAAAAGCCGCAGTAACATCCCGTAATCCAAGGCCAATGATATCAAGGAATGATATTATTCCTGTTTACTGCGGCCTTCCGCATGATCATCTCCATTACGATGTTGAAGAGATCGCAAGACAGACTATCGCCTTGTCCAAAGCCTCGATTGGTAGAAAATGGCTCTGGCAGATTTTTGCCAATTTTAACTGAAGACTTCGTGTCAGTCAGTGTCATCCGCTAGGTCGTATTAGCTTCGCGGGGATACCAAACTCAGCCATAGCATCTAACAATTTCTGTCGTATTGGACTGTCGAATGCAGCTTTGAGTCGATGAACATATGGTAGGTGTCGATATGCATTTCTTGGGTCTTCTCCACGATTTGTCGTAGCGTGAAGTCTTTCACATTACACACTAGACAGGACCTTGTATGCGATGGATAAAAGGCTAATACCGCGGACACTCAGATTCCAATCATCGGGAATGCACTCCCCGAGCTAAATGATGTTAATGAAATCGTGCATGCGTTTTACCAGCTCATCGCCGCCGTCTTTCAAAAGTTCTGCCGGTAGTCCGTCGGCTCCCGCAGCTTTATTATTTGTAAGCCTTGCGGTCGCCGTGCTGATCTCGTTTTGGCTCGGTGGTGGACAATTTACTCCGTCGTCTATGATTGGTGTGATTTCGTCACTTATGCTGCCTTCGGGAACGAGTAGAGATCGATAGTGTTCCCTCCATATTTGCAGCACACTCTGAGTGTCCGTGAGCAGGTGTTCGTCTCTGTCTATACAGGTGGGGATCCTTGATCTAAAACCTTTGCTTTTAACCTTTTGGTGGAACTTTCAAGCTTCACCTCTTTCCATGTAGTTTTCGACATCCTGGCTGTCTCTTCTCTTCCACAGACGCTTTTTCGCCTGAACATCATTATAATGCTTGGTCACCACACGCGTCGCCATTGGATTTTTTTTGCATTGTATGCAGCATCTATTTCCCCAGACATTTTGCGACATTCATCATCGTATCGGGGCTTCTCTAAGCGTGGTTTTTCATAGCCCAGTACGATCGTTGCGCCAGTGGTCATAGAATTCCTAATAAGCTGCCATTGGGTGTCGGGAACATCAGAATTAGGAATGGGTTATTTGAAGTAATTGAAAGAGTTGGTTGGAGTAGACATTGGCTATCTCGGTGGTATGCAGTTTTGTGATGTCTAGCTTCCTTTGCGTTTGGTTACGTGTGTTTTTGGCACTACTTTATCGTGTGCGTACCTTGGTTGCAACTAGGTGGTAATCCCAGTCAATATAAGCACCGCGCATCACTGGCACGACATGCCTTCCATCAATTACCACGTGATCAATTTGATTTCTTGTATATTGACAGGGAGATATCCAGGCTGCATTGTGGATATCTTTATGCGGGAATCTGGTTCACTAGCATGTTTCTTGCCGTCAACAAGTTATTAAGTCTGAATCCGTTATCGGAGATGTTGTTGTGAAGGCTGAATTTTTCTCTTCCTATATTAGCAATAACATTTCCAGAACTATTTTAATGTCAAGTGCAGGACAGCGGTCATATAAAATGACTCCGAATTTTCTGTATCAAAAGACATATTTCGAAGTTCCATAAAGCAAAGAGCGCCCCAAGTTCTGGGGCGAACTTATTCTTGATAGAAATAGACACGAAGAGTCTATATTTAGAACAATAATTACCTAAGCAGTGATCTGTTGATTTTAACAGACTATAATTTTCCCTCCGATTCTTTTTTTTCCACCTTCCTACAGTCTCACCTTATTGTTAGTACGTATTTTGTTCTCCCTTATTCTTACTTACCTATCCACTACAACTATTGGTCCATTACGATAATCATTGCCCCGCTCGTGTACATCGACAATGAAATCATAAATTCTATTGGGATTTGACATTTCCGGCCAGCTGGGGCAGTGTAACATTTTCACACTGAGCTCATAATCATCCTGTATCGATTGTATGACAAAATCGCGACTCACATAGTCGGATTTATTTGTTTTACTCAAGAACTTAACACGATAGTAATCACTTTCGATGGGAGCCGTGTCATCCGGCCAAAATTGGGCAAAATTCTATGAAAAAAAAGAGAATTAAATGTCAAATTTCAAATCAATTTCGTACGTGATGATTACACTTACAATTTCATCCAACGATGACAGCAAAACAATCGTTTGAGCATTATGATCCCAAACCATTTGCCAGAAATCCTTGACCGTATGGGCCATAGGATGTTGTGTGACTATAAAGTCACGCAGTCTTCTAAATCCATGCAACCAGGAGGCATTAATATAATCACTGCCCTCCTCGCCCGGCTTAGGCGTTAGATGGACTCGACTACCCTCGATGGGGAATATAGCACCGCGATTCTTAATCGAGTTCACTTGTTTCATTGCCGATGCAATGTGTACATCTTTGGTCTGGAATTGTATAATGTTGCGATATTGCTGTTCCAAGTAGGGTGTACAATTCTTTAGTTCTTCTATTTGTTGGGCTGACAGATTCGTTTCACTGGACGCTATGGCCTCGACCAAGGCATCGTGTATGAAAATGTATTGTTCCTCGGTTTGTACCAAGAAATTGCGCTGGATGCGTATGTGACGCAAGAAACCAAAGCAGTTTACTACACCTTTCTGTTGTATCTGCTTAAGCATGGCATCCAAGACAATATAGGTGCCAGTGCGGCCAACGCCAGCACTACAATGGACCACAATGGGGCCGGCATCGGAAGGATTGGCGGCCGCGGATTTCTTAACGAAATTCAACACTGGCAATGGATGATCAGGTGTCCCATGATCGGGCCAATTGGTGTAGTGGTACTGGTACACCAGTTTTTCGGCACTGCATTGTTTCTTTTTCTTAAGCTGAAAAGAGAAAATACAATGTTAAATTAGAAAGCCAAAGCATGAATCATTTCGTCCTACCTTCAAATGTTTAATTTGGAAAGTCCTAACGGTGTACATGGCCATAACTTCCTCTTCGACTAGCTTCACTTGTATGACACCATAGGTCTCTACGCCCTCCTTCGGCCAGTACATATCACATTTGCGGCGTCCACGTTCGACCAAATTCGTAATCATCACAATAATGGCTACACGTTGCTCCCAAATCATGCGCCAGAAACAATCGAACGTATCGGGCAAGGGGCCCTGAGTCCCAACAAAAGCTCTTGACTTTTGATAGCCATCAATGAAATTTGCATTGATATAATCCAAATTCTTTTTCTGACCAGGTGTGGGATGTAAATGGACGCGACTGTGATCATCTGGGTGGTGAAAAAAAAGAGAAAAGCAAAGGAGTTACTTTTGTATCCAGTCATGGATAGTTGATCTTTCAAACTTACAGGCAGTTATATTCAAATAGCGATTCTTCTTTTTGTTTTCAGGATGCTGAGAATGTTCGCAGGGTAAATCATCACTGATGCATTCGTTTTGTATGGCCTCATATTCACGACTGAAACCGATGTCACCATCGGCATGCAGAGAGGCTACATGTTTGGCAAACTCATTAACGGGCACAGCGGCACGAATCTCACCGCCGATTTCGACGGGTACCTCCCAATCCACCTGGGGCACATTTGGATGATGTGGTGGATCATCCAAATAATAGTAGGCGGCATGGAAGCACTTCCTGCTGAAAGAAATAGAAACAAAGTGGAGGGGAACAAATTAATAATTTACAACAAATTGTATGAGTTTAAAAAATACGTAATAAAGGAAAAATTCTTAAAAAAATTGTTGAATTGACACTTGTTGGAAAGTACATGTACAGAATATTAATATATTTTCACTGTTTGGTTTTATAAGTAGAGAGAATCAGATCAGAGTGCTGCCATATCTTTACTTTTCTCCTCTGTGATAGTAGAAATTTGCAATGTACTTAAATATGTTGCATAATATTAGGCGATTTTAGTTTTTACAATCACTATTTTAAGTGTAAAAAAATGTTTCAAACTTAAAACATACATTTATGTTTTCTTTTGTGTAGCATAATATTAGGCAAATACAGTTTAAATTTTAACAATTAGCCATAGTTCTTGACAACTTACAAAAGCATATTTATGAATTATTTAAAACTTATCTTTTTCCAAACTAAGCTAATAATTGACAAGTCCTTAATTGTTATTGCCTACTTCTTGCCACACTAAATAAACATTGATTGCAAATTGTTGCATATTTTAAGGCTGTCTAATTAATGTTACTCAGGAATAGTTTAAATACAAAAACTTTTTACAGTCAATTATAGATTCTAGTAGAAGTATAGTCAACGTCGTAACACCACCACTTTAGGACATTTTTGTCAAGTGTTTGTCTTTGTGTTGGAAGTTTTTATTGCTTTATTTTGTATTCCAGTTAAAGCATAATTTCAGGCAAAACTTTTACAAAGTAGACCGAGTAAATAACGACCAAAAAAAAAAGTTTTTTGCTCCAAATATTATTTGGATAACGGAATTTTTTTCTTATCTGAAATATTGACATGCATTAAGAATGTTGGCTGACAAATAAATTCTTTAGTTTTGCATTTTCTATCTTTGCAAGGGGGGATTGTTGAAAGGATTGTCGTCCTCAAGTTGAAAGAGTCTCTTAGGACTGTAAGTGATTTAATCGTGCAGTTAACAAACTTTAATGTCTAAAATTATATCCAAAGAAAATACAAAAATTTGAAATAGTTACTTATATTTAAGATTTAGTCATTCATAGAAATAGTGTCAAGCTAAGTTACCTATTTTAACAATATAAGCTTTAATACTAGATTTCGAAACAATTTGAAACCACTTGATTAAAAAAATAATTTCGGATAGGAAGAGATTAAACAAAATTTGGAAGGTTTGAGAATTAAAAAAGGAAATACAAACCCGTGGAAAAAAGTGTAGATCCAATTGGATCTAATGGTAACTCAACAGCTCCGAAAATTGGGTATGTCTAATTACTTCATTTCAGATATTATATAATAGTATCTTATATGATCTGAAACTTGTGCCAGTTCTGTCGCCAGATATAATTAGATCCCCACTTTTCTACACGGGAAATTGGGTTCGATGTGAGATTTTACATCGGGTCGTCTTTTGGAATTATCTTGTGGATATAATTTGATATGAATTCAGCATTGAAATTGATTCATTTAACAAGAGGATCTACACTTCTGTACACGGGAAATGCATAAAAATATGTTACTTAATGTACCATAAGGGAAATTCCATTGGAACGGGCTTTTGCTTATAATTCATACATAGAAAACGTATTATTTAAAAAAGGTGTGATTACCCAGAAAGTTATGTTATAAAATGTTTATTAATAGGAAGACACTAAAAGAACTTGATTTCTGATCAGAATGTCCTTTATAAGACAACGACGGATGTGACCTTAGGTATTTGAACTCTAACAAAATGATGACTTTCAGGTTCAATTCTGTAAAATTTTCCGTAGAAAGTCCACAATTATTGTGATGTAGATAATTGTTTTTGATTGTGTTAAGTACTTGATGTTAGCAAAAAGCTACTTTTTCTTAATAAACGAAATTTTTTAGAAAAAAACTAGTAAAATAAACTTCAAAAGTATGAAAAAATTTAAGTTTTTATAGAGTTCAATTATACAACAAACAGAATGGTAAACATATAAGAAAAAAATAAGACATATATTTATTCTTAGAAAATTATCCCAAGAAACCATGGGTCTAAAATCAAAGTTCGAGAAACTTTTCGTATTGGGAAAAAAATCCACAACGAGCCCCGCATCTGCCCCGAAATCGCCCTCAGAGAACTCAAATTGATGACGGACCCCCAGTCATTTTTCCCTCCTAACATTTTTTCCAAACATACCTACCCCTCATCTTCACATCCTAAGGGGGCTTCCATACAAATATCAAATTTTTATAAAATTTGCTCTCACCGGTCTATTTGCCCTAAAGGTGCCCCTAGAGAAGACGGTGTATGACCGACACCCAACACTTTTGCAAGCCCAACAGTTTCTCAGATCATATCTACCCTTTATCATCAACCTATAAGGTGGTCCCCATACAAATTTTTTCATTTTTGTAATTTTTTTATGAAATCAGCGCCTGTCGCCCAAAAAATTTTGACGGAAATATTATTTTGTGGAGATTTTTTAAGTGCATTTTGTATACGAGCCCTTTTAGGGGGTGAAAACAGGGAGAAGGTAGTTTCGGGAAAAATGTTAAAAGGCAAATACTAGTGGGGGTCGGTCATACATTTTACCCCTCTAGGATGCAACAAGCGTGCGGCAGGAGCCGTTTTCTTTAAAAAAAAAATTATAAAAATTAAAAAATAAGTTGAAGATAGAGGGTAAATATGTGATGAGAAACTGTTGGGGTTGCAAAAATATTTTTGGGCTGTCATATATTTGACTCCGTTTAGGGCAGTTAGAGCAGTGGGAGCAAATTTAATAAATTGTTTTTCTGTATGGAAGCCCCCTTATGGGGTTAAGATGGGGGGCAGGTATGTTTGGGAAAAATGTTAGGAGGGAAAAATGACTGGGGGTCGGTCATACATTTGAACTCTCTAGGAACGATTCCGGGGCTGTTGCGGTGCTTGTAGATTTTTCTAGAAAACGATAAGCTTTTGGTTTAAAATCGGGGGCTCGATTTTGATTTAAGAAGCATGGTTTCTTGTGCAAATTTTCTTAGAATTTATTGTCGATGAAAATTTTGATAACCGCTTGGTGAATTTTTTACACCATACAAATTGACCCACTCTAATGTGCATGTCTTGCTGCAGTCAATACCAGTGTGGAACCATTTAGGAACTAGTCGCATTTACTGCTGGGAGCCTTTGCACTTTTTTGTATATAATTAACAGCACATCCTTAAAAAACATCAATGCTTAAATTAAAACAAGTTTTAATTGAAAAATTCAATTAAAATCTATAGCATGCATTAGGGCGTTTTCAATCTTTGCTTGTGTCCTTTCGCTGATACACTTTTTATGAACCAATAACAAAATTTCAATTTAAGTTTAACATTTTAGCCACACTTTGCGTTAACAAGATTTAAACTGTCCAAACTGTTACACCTTTCGAAGGCTCACCTCCCCCCTCCCCATCCACCGATTAACAGCAACGGAACGGCACCATTATTATCACCCAATACCAGCACCGCTACCACGCTATCCACAAACCTCTCTCTCTCATTAGCGTTTCGTGTTGGTGAAAAATGCCGTAAGTGGTACTACACAACTTCTTCTTGAATTTTCACGCTTTTCTGCTAACGCTAATAACTAATTTATTAGCAAAATTACCTAAGATACCTCTAGTACGTAGAATCTTTTATGAATAGAATTAAGTAACAGATGTTAACACTATTCGAAACAATCTCAAGCGTTTGTGAACGCGAAACGGAAAATTTCTTTTGAGAATGCACGCCAAAGACAGATAAGGGCTCTACTGCTAAGTACCAGCGAGTTTGGGAATTGGAGCGGGTCGAACGGGGCAGAGGAGGAGGAGAAGACCATGTCTATGAGCTGGGTTAGAACTTTTAGTTTGTTTTTTGTTGTTGCTGTTGTATTGTGTAGCAAATTTCTAAGAATTTCTCAAGTGTATTGAAGAATCTTAACAAGATTCTATTTGTTGGGCGTCAAGCAGACTACAACTACTAGCACAACAACAACAAGACGGCAAGGCTGTTGCTGATGAGAGGAGAGACGGGGCGTTAGGTAGGGCTTATTATTTGCTTATGAAAGTTCTCAGGTTGCTTTGGTGGCGTTGATGACGACAAGATGATATTGTGGTTAAAGAAATAGCGAGAAAAAAATGCCTTCATACACAAGCAAACACATCAGTACATATATATACATATATTTTTATATTTTTCTAAAAGTAAACTTTTCCTTCTATGCCTTCTTTGGCAATGCATAGTTAACTATAGAAATTTAGCCAGGCATAACCAACATTTTGTTCGGATGTATGATGTATGATAATTTAGAAATAGAATTAGGCAAAACTCACTGTGTGCAGTGGTGCACTGCTTAATACTAAACTAATTTGATGTATATACATGTGTACTTGTATAAGAGCATTAAACGAAGCTGATATGATAGGTAATGGCAAATCGGGATATGCACATTAGAGTGGGTCAATTTGTGTGAAGTACAAAAACTGCACCAAGCGGTTATCAAAATCGTAATCTTTGATGAATTCTAAGAAAATTTGCCCAAGAAACCATGGGTCATAAATCAAAATCGAGCCCCCTTCGGTTTCTAACAAGAAACTTTTTGTATTGGGAAATAGTCCACAGTAATCCCCGCAACAGGCCCGAAATTGACCCTAGAGGGTTGAAATGTATAACCGATCCCCAGTCTTTTTTCCCACATTACACTTTTCCCTATCATACCAACCCCCCATCTTCACCCCCTAAGGGGCTCCCATACAGAAACATTTTTTATATTGACGCCCTATGCTATAATGGGAGTAAGAGGAACACATATATATATAAGGTTGTCAAAAAAGTCTTGCGGTATTTTTATTGAATTTTCAATTGTTCATAAAATTGGTTATAATAATGCGATTTAAGTCAAATATGCGCCGTTTTGTTCGATGACGAGTTCCCAACGAGATGCCAACTTCATAATGCCCCTCTTATAGAAGCTCGCTTCCCTATTGTCAAAAAACTCGGAGAGTCAATTTTCACAGGACTCTCTTGTGGCCAACTTCCGACTACCAAGCTCGTTCGCCATGGACAGAAATAGGTGGTAATCACTTGGTGCGAGATCCGGACTATACGGTGGATGCAAAAGAACCTCCCATCCGAGCTCCCGGAGCTTCTGGCGCGTCACCAAAGATGTGTGTGGCCTGGCGTTGTCCTGATGGAAGACAATTCGGCCTCTGTTGATCAAAGATGGCCTCTTCTGCATGAGCGCTGCATTCAAGCGGTCCAGTTGTTGGCAGTACAGGTCCGAATTGAGTGTTTGGCCATAGGGGAGCAGCTCATAGTGGATGATTCCCTGCCAATCCCACCAAACACACAGAAGAACCTTCCTGGCCGTCAATCCAGGCTTGGCCACCGTCTGGGCAGCTTCACCGCTTTTCGACCAAGACCGTTTGCGCTTCACGTTGTCGTAAGTGACCCACTTTTCATCGCCAGTCACCATCCGCTTCAAAAACGGGTCGATTTTGTTGCGATTCAGAAGCGATTCCATGCATCCATACGGGCAAAAATGTTTTTTTGCGTCAAGTCGTGTGGCACCCATACATCGAGCTTCTTTTCGAATCCAAGCTTCTTCAAATGGTTTATAACGGTTTGATGACTCATGCCCAGCTCTTGGCCGATGCTACGGCTGCTACTATGCCGGTCTCTTTCGATCAATTCAGCGATTTTATCGCAATTTTCGACGACAGGCCTTCCGGACCGTGGCGCATCTTCGATCACCTCTGCACCAGAACGAAAACGTTGAAACCATCGTTGTGCGGTGGAAATGGAAACTGTATCGGGTCCATAAACTGCACAAATTTTATTGGCAGCATAAGATGCATTTTTGCCTTTATCGTAGAAGTACTGTAAAATATGCCGTATTTTTTCTTTATTTTGCTCCATGTTTGAAACGCTATAACTCACGAACGACTAAAAACAAACAACAATAAATCAAGCGTGAACCGATGCGACGAATTCAACTAGAACTACGCGCTTGCAAAGACAAGCTTGCGGAAATACTGCAAGACTTTTTTGACAACCTTATATTATATTTACTCTAACTGCCCGGGGTCGCTTCTAGATGGGTAAAAGGTATGACCGAACCCCAATATTTTTGCAACCCTAAAAGTTAAATAATATTTATAATTTTTTTTACATTTTATTATTTTTTTATGAAATCAGATCCTGCTGCTCTCATTACCGAGAGAACTTGTCGTATTGGGGAAAAATCCATAACAATCCCCGCAACTGGCCTGGAATTGACCGTAGAGGGTTTAAATGTATAACCGACCCCCAGTCTTTTTATAATTTTTTTTATGAAATTAGGTCCTGTTGCTAACATGGTGTCTTCTAGAGGGGTAAACTGTATGGCTGACCATCACTTTTATTTCGTTTCTAACATTTATTTCCAACATACGCACCCCATATCTTCACATTCTATGGAAATTCCCACACAAAAATCTAAATTTTATAAAATTTACTCCCACCGCTCTAACTGCCCTATAGGTGCCCCTTGAGGAGTCGAATGTATGACCCACATCCAATATTTTTGCAACCCCAACAGTTTCTCAGATCATGTCTTCCCTCTATCTTCAACTATTAACTATTAATCCCCATTAAATTATATTTATATTTATAATTTTTTTATGAAATCGCTCTCATGGTGACTCCTGGAGGGGTAAAATTCATAACCGACTGTCACTAGTTTCCCTGCTAACATTTTTCCCGAACACACCTATCCTCTATCTTCACACCCAAAGGGGGATCCCATACAAGACATGGGGTAAACCTTGCTGGTGGTCGATCAAACATTTTAACCCTCTATGGACGATTCCGGGACAGTTGGGGGGCTTGTTGTGGATTTTTCCCCAATACGAAAAGTTTCTCGTTAAAAACCGGGGGCTGGATTTTGATATTAGACCCATAGGTTAAACTTTCTTAGAATTCATCGTAGATTACGATTCTGATAATAGCTTGATCGATAAAAAAAATGACCCACTCTAATGTATATCCCTTACACGATTAAAATTTTGCGCCCATATGCCTGTCTCGCACGTTCTTGATAACAAACTTTAAATTTCATTTACAGTGATATGTACCAAAAGTTTTTATACGACCCCCTAGGACCGAAACAACACTTTAAATAGTACAAGATAGCTCTCGGCCTCCGGAGATACATATGAATTTTGTATAAAGTCCATTGCATTGTATTTGCTTAAAACCCCATTAAGAGAGACTAACGAATACGCAATTTTTCGCCATTAATAGTATCATGAATATCAGCGCGCACGACGATACCATCGTATCCATAGCCAAAGTCGTCATCATCACTAACAAAACGCCACTAAATAGCGTTAATACACGGTAGGCTCGTATAAAAACAAGGTCCTAATTTTTATTGAATACAATGATTTCTAAAGATTTTTATGATATACACCAAAAAAAAATAAACCAAAAACAAAACCCCAACACACATTTTTCGAGTAGTGAAAATTTGCACTCAAATATGTAAATTCATAATTATTACTGGTTAAATATTTATGTATATTCACATTTTCATATCATGTAGTAGCAACAAATATACGTACGTACTTACATACATTCGGTATACCTACTTATGTGTGCGTAACATGTTCATGTCCATTCATGTACATGCAATGCATGAGCAAATAAATAACAACAGCAGCTACAAAACATGCGAATACATCACATTTCACAGACCAAACATAAAAGTGCTAATAATAATAATAAAATATATTTTAAATTTGTGTTAATTACATTATAAAGGCCAACACATTTATTTCTTGGTATTTGGTGCAAATAAATATAAAGAAGAAAATGAAAGAAAACAACAACAACAAACAAACACATTGTAAAAGACAGATAGTAGAACCTAAGTGGATTTAAAGTAATGGAGCTTGAACTCTGTAGTGGCAGTGGAGATGGATTTAGAACTGTTTGAAATTGAAAGAAATGGAAATACCAATGTGTTTCAATATTATTACATTTTAGTTTAGACAGAAAAATAATAAGATATATTGCCTAATTGTAGGCGTGAGTATTTATTTCATAATATGGCCTACTTTAGAGAGCAACATGACAAAGAAGCAACTTGTATAAAGCCCATATATACATGGTTGTAATAATGACATCTTTATCAAATATTAGTTCTAAGCGATTTAAACGAGGTGGAGAATGAAGCTTAGGCCAAGTTTCCACTATTGAGTAATTTGAGTATAGCTAGATAAAAATATGACGTATAAAAGTGCAGAGAAGTGTATACACTAGAATGGGTCAAGATTTGCTCGACCAATCGGTTATCCAAATCGATGTCTACGACGAATTCTAAGAAAATTTGCCCAAGAAACCATGGGTCTAAAATGAAAATCGAACCCCCGGTTTTTAACGTGAAACTTTTCGTATTGGAGAAAAAGACCACAACAAACACCGCAACTTCCCCGGAATCGCCCCAAGAGGGTTCGAATGTGTGACCGACCCCCAGTTCTTTATCCCTCCTAACATTTTTCACAAACATACCTAACACCCATCTTTACCCCCTAAGGGGGGCTACCATACAAAAATCTAATTTATATAACAATTGTTCCCACCGCTCTAACGGACCTAAGAGGAGTCAAACGTATGACCGTCCCGCAATATTTTTGCAACCACAATAGTTTTTTTAGAACACATCTACCCTATATCTCCAAACCATAAGGTGGTCCCCATAATTTTTTTTATTTTTATAATTTTTTTTATGATATCAGCTTCTTCCGCTCTTATGGTATCTCCTAAAGGGATAAAATGTATGACTGACCCCACTTCAACCCCTAAGGGTGCTCCCATACAAAATTGTTCTAAATTATTCAAAATTTCTTGACATATTTTAACGGGTGGCTCCCTAGGGGTGAAGAAAGGGGGTAGGTATGTTCGAGAAAAATTTTTGGAAGGAAATACTATTGAGTTCGTAGGCACCATTGGATCGGCAGAAGCAGATCTAAAAATAAAAATATTGTATGGGGACCACCTTAAGGTTAAAGATGGAGGGTAGATATGTTTTGCGAAACTGTTTGACTTCACTAGCGGCACCTTAAGCGCAATTAGGAGCAAATTTTATAAAAAATTGATTTTATTATGGTAGTCTCATTAGGGGGTGAAGAGAGAAACATTACTGGTAGTCGGTCGTACATTTTACCCCTCTAGGGGCGACTCCGGGGTAGATAGAGCGGTGGCAGCAAATTTTATTCAAATAATGTTCTGAATGGTAGCCCTCATAGGGAGTAAAGATGGGGAGTAGGTATGTTTGGGAAAGATGGTAGGAGGGAAAAATTACTGGGGGTCTGTCATACATTTGAACCTTTTAGGAGGCACCATGGGAGCGGCAGGAGCTGATTTAAAAAAAATATAAAATTTGTATGGTGTTGAAGATAGAGGGAAGACATTTTTTAAGAAACTGTTGACTCCCTTAGGGGTACCGTTAGCGCAGGTAGGAACCAATTTTACAAAAAATTTATGTTTTTATGGGAGACTCATTAGGGAGTAAAGATGGGGGTACGTATGTTTGGGAAAATATTAGGAGGGAAACATTACAGGCGGTCGGTCATACATGTTACCCCTCTAGGGGCTACTCCCGGGCAGATAGATCGGTGGACCAAATTTTATAGAAAAAATTGTTTATGGGTGCCCCGTTAGAGGGTAAAAATGGGGATTAGGTATGTTTGGGAAAAATGTTTTTTTTGTTTTTAGGAGGGAAAAATGACTGGGGGTCATTCATACAATTGAAACCTCCGCGGCAGTTTCGGGGTTTGTTGTGGATTTTTTCCCCAATACGGACCCATGGATTCTTGGGCAAATTTACTTAGAATGCATAGTAAATGACGATTTTGATAACCGCTTGGTCCCACTCTAATGATGACGTATACGATAGTACAGATAACGAATAAATATATGTTTTATTATTTTCCTATATGTTTACCTTTATATTTGTTAATAAATAAACTCTATAAATACTATAATTTCTTCACTCTTTTGTAGTTTATTTTACTAGGTCATACCCGTCGTAAAATGGTGTCACACCCGTCTTTTTTTTTCTAAAAAGTTTTTTATTAAGAAAAGGTAGTGTTTTGTGAACAGTAAGTACTTAACACAATCAAAAGCAAAATAAACAATTACCTACATCACAATAATTGTGGACTTTCTACGAAAAAAAATTACAAAATTTAACCTGAAAGTCATAATTTTGTAAAAGCTCAAATTCCTAAGGTCACACCCGTCGTTGTCTTCTAATGGACATACTGAGCAGAAATCAAGTTTTTTCAGTGTTTACCTGTTACTAAACTTTTTAAAACTTAACATTCTTGGTAGTCACAGCTATGTTTTTAATAATACATTTTCCATTTATGAATTATAACCAAAAATGAGAGTAATAACATGGTCACACCCGTCCCAGTGAAATTGCGCATTTATAATACAATTTGTTTTTTCAGATTCTTTAAATTCAATTTGAAAAATATTTTTATAAAATTTAAAAAAACTTCCTAACTAAATAAAAAAGACCAGTACAGAAATTACAGTCAGGTAAACTTACTGACAAATTCGCTCACCCTATGATATTATTTAACTCTTGAGTTATTGAAACTACCCGACTTTTAATTGAAATTACTTTCATTCCATTTCATTTATTCAGTCTTGTGATTAAAAGCCTCATGACCAATATTAAGTAAATTACAATATTTATAAGTAAATACTACTGGCTAACACTAACAAATTAAACTAAAAAACTAAAATTATGTTGATTAAAAATAAATTAAACATAACACAACATAAAATCATCATAAAAAATTATCTTATATTATTACTTATTTATCTATTACAATTTGCCTGTTTGTGGAGATTAACCGGTTGGAGGTAGGGCTTTCGGTCGTAAAACCAAAAGTTTTCAGACATGTAGTAATACCTGTAAGAAGGGTTACAGTGTAAAGTTTGCCGACAAATGTAAAAAATTTAATTCAATATTTGTGGACATTTGACAATTTTGTATGAGGTTACCGATAGGTACGGTACCAACTGAGAACTAAGGAAAATGTCGTTAATTAATTCAAACAAAAATCTCATAAGAAATCATAATTTTAAATTGGTAGAATAAACCTTCTGGCTTCTTATTAGAAACCTCTGGTACATTTATAAACGTATACGCTAAAATATGTAAAATAAGCTTTTCAAAATATTGCTAAATTAATTTACTACCTAGCAAAATTGCTTAAAACTCTCTAACATAGCATTCACCTTTTATTGCCCCCACCCCCCTAGAGATTTGCAAAAGATATGGTATTTTAAGACCCATTCATCATGACATGATCTACACAATGTTTTATTACCATATTGCTAAGACAGATACTTTTCCAGTTATCTACCAGTTTTTTTTTTATTAATATCAACTATATTATATTAATACTATACACTACACCACACGTGTTAGTATTTACACTGTTACTATACTATATAGTATTCTACTATGGTTTCAACGAGTTAATACCGGTTGTTATCAGCTTTCAAAACGACCCTGACTTTTTAAACCGCCTATCTTCTTCTCTATCGGCCATCGCTACCTACAAACCGTAGGCAGTAGGGGCAGGGGGCGCTACTACAAACAATTAGGCCAAACATTTTGAGAAATAATCGACTCTTCTATTATCACTTTGTAGATAAAACAAAAAATAAGTATGTTCGTGTAACACTGTGCGCGAAAAGAGTTTTTAAATCAGAGCAGAGATTTGCAAAGATCATTTGAGTGAAGAGCACGAGTGAACAGTGAGAGTGCAAGAGAAAGGCTTAATAGTGTGGGAGAAAAATAAAACGGGAAATAAGCGCTAAGAGTAGTAGTTACCATATTTGAAAAACTATTTATTTTGTGGGGAATAAAAGAGTTAATATAAGGAATAATAAACGGCTGTGCCCTTTGTATTGTCGACTTTGCAGTTGTCGAATCTAGAAAATGTCCTCTATTCGTCGAGTCTATTCGTGGTTGAACTGTAGGTCCCACTGTGTGTGTCTGTATTCCATATATGTAGAGCCCCAGTTTCATTCATGGGATATAAACGGAAAATAAATAAGTTTAAGAATTCAGATTTTAATGGCAGTAGTTAAAAAGTAAGTAGCACTTAGAAATGTGCTCTAATCTGCATGACGAAAAGCGATGAAGTCGCGCTGTAGTATAAAAACTATTGATAGTCTCGCTGTGAGGTCGCAACCTCTGATCGAAAATAAAACTTTTTTTATGTATATCTGAAGTGCCGAGTACTATCTGATATTAGATCTAATATTAATGTTAATAATATAAGATCTAATATAAATATCATTGATTATAAACATCATTCTACTTATTAATCGAGAATAAGATTTTCGTCTACATACTCTAATATGTAGTGCCGAGTTAAATATGTGTATACAATTTTGTTTCTAAAGGGCTAACAAAAAAATTCGTCTATATATTCTTAACTGTGGTGCCGAGTATTATTTACGTACCAATTTGTATCCAATTAAAATCTATACTAGTATTTCCCTCCTAATATTTTTCCCGAACATACCTACATACCCCTACCATATAAAATGCACTTAAAACGACCAAAACAAAAAATTAACCACAAAATAATAATTTCGTTAAAATTTTTTTATTGAGGATAATTAAGTTTTGTTTTTGTTGTATGGGCGTCAAGTATTTTTTTAATAATTTAGAAAATTTGTGAATGATGTGAAGATAGGGGATAGATATGTTCGGGAAAAATGTTAGGAGAGAAATACAAGTGAGGGTCGATCATACCATTTAACCCTCTAGTAGGTGCCATGGAAACAGTAGGAGCTGATTTCATAAAAAACATACATTATACAATTATACACCTTAAGGGTTGAAGATATGTTTTGAGAAACTGTTGCGGTTGAAAAAAATAGTGTGGGACTGTCATACATTATAGGGGCGATTACGGGGCAGATAGAGCGGTTGGAGCAAACCCTTTAGGAGGTGAAGATAGAGAGTAGGTATGTTTATACAAATTTTAAGAGAACAAAAATGACTGGGGTACATTCGAACCCTCTGGGACGATTCCGGGGTATGAATTGTCTATATAAGCTGAGAATATTTATATGAATTATTTAACTCAAAAAAGAGAGTTTGTATGGGAGGTGGAATTAGTTTTTTTCTTAGAACTTAACCTCCTAAACTACGGCTGTATGCGGTGGGGATAGATAGACGTACACACCCAAAAAGTGGGAGTTTGTATGGGATGTGGAAGTAGTTTTAGACCGATCTTGCTGATCTTAGAACTTAACCTCCGCTTAGAGGATAGAATCTTGCACACAAAATTTCAGCATGATATATCGGGGGCAGGGACAGACGGACGGCCATCTTTAAATCGACTCGAAATTCAACGCTGATCTATATATATATAAGGTTTGGGTGACTGACTGATCTGTCTTGAAATTTGGAATGAAAGTTCCTTTTATGACGTAGACGCGCACAAAGAATGGAGTTTTGGAAATTCGGATAAGGAGGCAAAAAGGTCGTGGCACCGCCCCACACAGCTTGAATTTTGAAATGGCTATATCTCATAAACCATTATAGGTACGAAGTCGAGATTTGGTACATATATTGTTCGTACAAGAAAAATTTCTTTGTTTGCGGAAAGTGGGCGATGCCATGCCCCTTTTTAAAAAAAGTCGTTATATAGGCTAAATAAATGGACAGATTGCAATGAAATTAGACAATGGGGCGTGGTACCGCCAATACAAATCGAAATTTCAATCGGTCATATCGCACAAGCCAATAAAGGGTTTAAAGTGGTACTTTCGTCCAAAAACAATGGCTATGAATGAATGTTTATTTTATAGAATGGTTGATACTAAGGAATTTATCGAAATTCGTACTCTTAAGGTAAAAAGGCCAAAAAAGTGATATAGCTGGTACATCACCGAGACAAATAGGCATGAAACTGTAGGGAGCAACACCGATGGTTTTTTTCTCTCGAAATTTGTACTTTGAAAGGTAAAAAGGCCAAACAAGGGATAAAACTAATACTATAGCCAAAACCCAACAGATAAAGGTGTAATGGCGAAAATTGGTGTAAATAATTAGTTTATAGCATAGTTGTGCGATTTGAAGGGATTTTTCGCAATTGGTACTTTTAGGGTAAACTGATTCAATTACGCAGACCAAACGGCTAAAACCATCATTTATATGGTCATGTTCTCTTTAGAATACGAGAGCTATACCAAATGGTTTTTTTTTTCAAAATTTATACTTTCAGGGTAAAAAGATCAAACAAGGGATAAAGCTGGTACTATGAGTGAGACCAAAGGGTAGAATGGCAAAATGTTTTGGTAATGATAAGATAATAGAATAGTGTTACGATACGAATGGATTTTTCGAAATTAATACCTTTAATTTGTTCGGGTCGAAAAAAACGTGGTAATCGTATACCAGAATCGGAATCTACGATGAATTCTAAGAGAATTTTAAAAGAGAACTGTTTGTCTAAACTCAGTTTTTGTTTAAGTTTTTGAAAATTCTCGAATTTTTGCCTTTGGCGGAAGTCCAGAATGTAGGGCGGGATCTCAAATAACATCAAAAATATACCATTCTCTTCGTCTTGGTCTCCAAACATCGGAATGGTAGGTCAAAATTGGAGCCGGGGCCCATGAGACCCTGTGGGATTAAACTAAGGTCCACTTGGGTTCTATGATGACCCCCAAGGTGTAAAAAGCGTACCCCAGAATCGGCATCTAAAGGGTGTCCCAACAAGAACGCAATTTTTAAATCTGGCAACATTCGAAGTGTCATTGTTTGACATTTGAACAATTGTTATTGTTTGCTAGTAGAAGGTACGAGGTTAGTAAAAATGGAGCGCTAGCGAATGAACAACGCATTCTCATTGTGAAATTATTTTACCAAAATGGTGAAAGTTTTGCAACATGAAAATGCTGATTTTGCCGCTAAAATCATCTTCAGTGACGAGGCCCATTTCCATCTTGATGGCTTCGTAAATAGGCAGAATTGTCGCATTTGGGGTGAGGGAAATCCTCGAGTGATTCACGAGAAGCAAATGCATCCTCAACGTGTCACTGTGTGGTGTGGTTTTTGGGCTGGAGCAATCATTGGACCTTTTTTTATGACAATGAGGCAGGTCAAGCGCAAACAATCAGTGGTGTTCGGTATCGTGAAATGATAACCAGTTTTTTCTTGCCTCGAATTGAAGAAATTAATGTGGAGGGCATGTGGTTCCAACAAGACGGTGCCACATGTCATACAGCCAGAGAAACAATTCAATTGCTGCATCAGTCATTTCCCGGTCGTGTTATTTCGCGTTTTGGAGATCAGAATTGGCAGCCTAGATCGTGCGATTTAACACCATTAGATTTTTTTCTTTGGGGTTTTTTGAAGTCGATGGTTTACGCGAATAAGCCGACGACGACTCAAGCCTTAAAAGAGGAAATTGGACGCTGCATTAAGGAAATACCGCAGCATTTATGCGAAACGGTCATTGAAAATGTCATTAAAAGATCGTGTGCATGCCAGCAAAGCCGCGGCGGCCATCTGCACGATATATTTTTCCATACATAACCTCATTCTATCTACTTTACGATATAATAAAGTTTCACGATTTTTTTTAAAATATCTGTGTTATTTAAAATTTAAAAATTGCGCTCTTGTTGGGACACCCTTTATGATGAATTTTAAGAAAATTTCACCAAGAAACTATGAGTCTAAAATCATTTCCTAGCTCACGCTGAGAGACAAAATACGATTATACGATTTTTGCGAAAAAAAAAATTGACCCGCCCTAATACTCATAAACATATTTCCAGAAAGTACACTGTCTACTAAATTTCAATCAAATCAGTTGTTAAGATCTGATTGAGGCGTAAACAAACCAACAAACGACCATTCACGTTTATAATATAAAAATAGAGTTTTCAGTTCCCAAATATTGTGCTTAAGAATGGATCCAGAAGAAAGGGAATTCATAACCTTTTTTTTTTAAATTGGTCATCATACTTATAGCTTAAAGTACAAAATTATTCAACTTAAGGCGCATTACCAGTTTCCAATTAATGTAAATTTACAAATTATTTTTATTAAGAATAATAATTGTAATACAAATAAACGAACTTCATCTCAAAAATTCGCACATATTTGGGAACTATCATCGATACCCCACCACAATTGTGTAATCTGGCAACCTCCTTCTAGTGGAGGGGGGTTTCATTTGTTATCTTTTTTATTTTGACATTAATTTCTTATCAAAAACTATAGGCTAAGACGCAAAAAACGGGAAACAAAAAAAAAACACTAAATCTTCTACGTTTACTTCACATACTGTAGTGTGTTAGGGAAAAAGGTGGTATGTATTTTCATAGTAGTCGAAGGAGTCGACGGGGAGCGGTAAAATCAAATGGATTGAAACGGATTTTAATATAAAAGAAACTTACGTAAACCAATTACCGCGTTTAGTTTTAGCCGGTCTTTCATATGAAGGTGGTTTTAATGTTTTCTCCGTCATTTTTCTTGTTATTGTTATCTTATGGATTTGTGTTCTTTTTTTGGGATGCTACAACAAGAACTTAGGACGACTCACTCACTCACTATATTCAATTTAACGTATTTGAAGAATGTGTTTTATAGAACTTTTTTTTTTGTTTTTTCTTTAGTAGTATAATTTTGTTGTTTTTTTTAGTATTCTATTCTTTTGATAACTTTTGTTTTTTTTGTTGCTTATTTTTCGTTTTTCTTTTCTCAATTAATTCACTTTGTATTCTAAACGCGTTGGACTTGATACGATCAGAGAGCGTCTAGTAGCCATCGCACATTGCGTCATAGGGCGCAAAAAACATCACCGACAACATCATGATCATCATTATGTACGTCGTCTTGATGATGATAATCATCATCATCATCATTAGAGTGTAAGTAGTACGCGCGTAGTAAAGGCCGCCGTGTTCATTTCCATTCAAAGAACTCTCATAAATCACATGATACGTTTGTCCGTCCGTCCGTTGTAGCGCAAAAAAGTGCAATTTTATAATAGGCCTGTTTTTTGTTGTTGTTTTTCTTTCTTTCTTTCTCCTTTTATCCACTTTTCGAATGAATCTTTTGTAGTATGTATGTATATAATACACTGCGATCAGCGACGCCGTCAATGTGTTTGGGAACAATGTTTGTGACTGCAGCGGCGGCGGCGTGTGCCGTAAGTAAATAGTACGTGCGCCGTGAGTGTGCGTGTCCGTCTCTACTACTTCTACTGCTGAGTGCCGACGAACCGGACCGATCAAGAACCCGTATCTGCCTCAACGGCGAAAAAATTGCGTTTAAGTAGTTTTTATTTTCTTATGTTTTTGTTGGTGTCACAAACGCGTTGTCGCCGTCATTTGTCATATCATTATTGTTTAGAGGGGGCGATTTCAGAGGTGGTGGCGGCGGTCTTCACTTGACAAATTTTACATGTTTTCCGTTCTACGACTTGCGACCGTTGGACGTCTTCCCTAATTCTTTGGCATTTATTCTCACATAACGTTAATTCGCATCTGATTGAAAGTTTGAGTACTCGTTGACGTCCGCCGTCTGCTTGCCTGCCCTGCCCGTCTTTTATTTAGCGCAGTATTGTTGTCGCCTTTTCTGTGTTTTATTTTTTTTTTTACGTATAGTTTTTTTTTTTTGCTGGTGGTGTCTACCACTCTCACGATCACCGCCACGCCACGATCGGTTGGCAACTGCGGCTGGTTGCTTTCATTAGTTTCAGTTTGTCTGGTTCGTCGTTGTCGTCGTCGAGTACTCCATTGTAGTGTGTAGAATACTCGTATCTCAACAGCGCGCGTTTGTTTTCTTTAGTCCGTTTGCATTCTGCCATTATTCTACTTCGTTCTGCGCGGCTCAGTCTCTTCCACCATGTATCGATCCATCCACGCTCTTTCTCGTTCGCTCGTACGCCATACAAATACAAATTGTGTGTATGGAGCTCTGGCTGGCTGACTCTGTGGGTCCATGAAATTCTCGTTATTTTTTTAAGGGTGTGCGAGAGCACGAGAGAGATAAGGAACTGGTATTTGCTTTGTGTCGTTTTTTGTTTAGAGTACGATCGCCAAAGTGTTGCCAGTGTGCTACGCAATGGAAAATTGTAGTAAGTTCTGAGGCGCGTTAGAGGAAAAAAAAAGATGCTATAATGTCAGCTAAAATATGTATGTACGTATATTAGGGCGGCAGCAAAATATATAACGATTTTTTTCGGCGGAAATTAAAAAGAAGTGCCTTGGTCAGCATCTGACCTAAAATTGGCGGCTGTAATAACATCCTGACAGGATGAGCTTGCAACACGCCACCGACGTTTAAACTATTGCAATGAAAAGTAGTTAGAAAAAAATAAAACGAACCCCCCAAAATGTTGACGACCACCGCAAACGAATTAAGGACCATGATTTACGGATATGCACCTGGAATGTTAGAACAGGATACAAGGCTGACAGGCAAGGCAGCAAATCTGGTGGACGGGACACGGGTGCTCGCGCATGAAGACGTGCGACATCGAGTTTGGATGTGAATTTGTGGTTGGCAAGAGATTGCGACACCGAGTCTCATGGTTCAACCCAATGTGTGAACGAATATCCACCATAAGAGTCAAGACAAAATTTTTCTACATAACATAACATTTGCCCATGCTCCGACAGAAGAGACAAGCGATGAGGACAAATACGAGTTCTACGAGAGCCTAAAAAATGTATATGAGTATCCCATGACATCAAAATTGTACTGGGCGATTTTAATGCTGAAATAGGCAGGGATACCGCATTTCACCGCATTCAGTCTGCACACCGAAATGTCGAACAATGGCATCAGACTGATGGATTTCTCTGCGACAAAAAATGTTGTAGTTAGCAGCACTAGATTTGACCATTAAAATATTCATAAGGCAACATGGTTATCTCCAGATCAATTGACGAGGAATCAGATGGATCACATGGTAGTCGGTACGCATGGTAGAAGGCACGCATCGTTCTGGACGTACGAGTGATCAGGGTTGCGAACCTTGACTCCGATCACTTCCTTACCGCAGTTAAGGTACGCACAAGGCTAAGCATGGCGAAAAACGTACATTACCAGGCACAACGAAAGCTGGACCTGTGACCTTCGATAGCTCAGTGGAAGCAATGTAGATTAGCAATCCTAAGGTGCCGGGTTCGATCCCGGCCAGGGCACTGGTTAAATCTTCAGCCAACGAAAACTCATCCTAGAAGCTTCCACTAAAGATTGCGCAAGAATCAAGGAAAAAGAAAATGATTTATCAACATCGCAAGTAAATCAACAAAACCAGCTGGCGCCATCTTTGGTGGAATTTGGCGATTAAAACTCACAACAACAACAACAACAACCTAACAATCCATGACACAAACCTTGTTATCTACAAAGGAACGAAACAGAGTTGCCAACAATGATCGTATGATAATCGGATTATATGCCCGATCGAGTGCTGATAAATTAAAAATCGGTATAACAAATTATCACCCCAGCTACTTCCACCAGCTGTTACAACAACAAAGCTGGACCTCCGTAAACTGCGGACCACAGAGGTAGCGGAAGCCTACTCCAACCACCTTACTCAACTGCTACGGAATGCTCCAACCCTGCCTGGTACGATGATGAATTTCGCAATGCCACAAGAGAGATGGATGATGCATACACAGCTACACATTGAAAGCCTTGCATGTGTTTGTGCTTCAATGTTTTATTTGTTGTTTGTTTGCTCTTGAATCACCTAGCCCATAGCTGTGCATACAGGGCAAAACTGCAGCCAATGGCAACGCGAGCTGTTCATGAACGGCACAGAGAGAAGAGGCTAGAGGCAACTTGTGTTTTTAGACGAAAAAATGAGCTGAAGAAGAGACAGGATGAGTGCACAGAGTTGCTCCGAAGTAGAGGGGAAGACCGGAAATTCTACCGGAGAGTTAAGGCAAGAATTTGTGGAACGGGGTTGCCCTCCTGCAAGGACAGCGATGGCCAGCTAGTGACGGACCCAGATAACATTTTGCAGACCACTCCAGAAGACTCCGCTTCAATCCATGGCAATTTTATTAACTATCGACCTCCGGCCAGAGCGTGATACGTGTGGTAATATTCCGCCCTAAAAACAAGAAAGCGGCCGGAGCCGATGGTCTCCCTGCTGAATTGTTTAAGGCAGACAAGCAGAAGCGGGTAATCTAGAGGAGAACATGCCCGGGGATTGGAGTTTCAGTCTCTTAAGTTCCACATACAAGAAAGGAGATCGTAGTGAATGTAAGTGGAACAACCGTGGAATAAGCCTTTTACCAATTGCGTATAAAGTCCTTTCGTGCATATTGTGTGAACGTCTAAAGCCAATTATAAAAAACTAATTTGGCCATATCAGTGCGGCTTAAGACGTGGTAAATCTACGACGGATCATATATATTCACCTTACGACAAATCCTGAAAAAAAACTCATAAAAAGAAGATCGACACATACCACCTCTTTGCCGCTATTAAGCTGCCTTCGACTCTCCGATAAGGAATAGGCTATATGAGGCCATGTCTGAGTTTGGTATTCCTGCAAAGCAGATTTGACTTCGCTGATATACCCTGGAAAACACCAAATCCTCGGTTAAGATTGGTAAGGATCATTCTGAACCGTTCAACACGAAAATAGGTCTTGTCCTGTACACTTTTTAATGTAGTTATGGAGAAGGTGGTGGGAAAGGCTGGTGTCAACATGTCTGGCACCATATTTCACAAGAGCCACATGACACAAGCCTTTGCCGATGTTATATACATCATTGGACAAAATCTGCGAGATGATACTGCAGTTTCTTAATCACTGAAAAAGAAGTCAGAAAAATGGGTCGAGGACAAAACAAAAATAATGATTTCGACGAACAAAGTGTCCTTTCGATGGCTACGGACCGTGAACGTTAACAATTATTGTTTTGACGTAGTAGATGTATTTACCTACCTCGGATATTACATCAATAAGAAAAATAGTGTCAGATAAGAAATCAAGCGGAGAATAGACGTTTTTACGGACATTGGCAGCACTTTAGTAACACCACCTTATCTCGGGACACTAAGAAACTGCAAAACCTGGGAGTATTCTTCTCTCGAAGTACTCCGAAAAATATATGGTCATATCTGTGTCGACGGCGAGTTTCGCCATCGGATGAACCATGACTGTATGAGCATTACCACGACATCTACGTAGCTAAAAGAGTCCGAATCCAACGACTACGATGGCTGGGACATGTTGCCAGGATTGATGTAAATGCTCCAGCTAGAAAAGTGTTTTTAGGCGAACCTGAAGGACGGCGCAGAGCAGGCCGAAGCTTGTGGAATTTTTTAATACTTCTGGCCTCTAATTTCTAAACTACGTTTAAGTAAGTATGTAACGATAACAAAGTTGATACACAGATAGTATTCGGCTTCCCAGATAAGAATAAACATACCTCTGTTTGCGGAAGAGGCGTTCTAAGTGCTTTAAGCCTCGTACAGAACAAATTTGGTAAACAGATAATACTCGGCACAATAGTAATGAAAAGGTATAAGAAATTTTTATTATCGATCAGTGGGTGAATGGGGGGTGGCAAAAGCGATGTATATCCCCAGGGAGATACACAGTCAGTACTCGGGCTACAGATACGAACTTTAGTACTATAGAGATAAAGTTTAATACACAGAAAGTAATCGGCATTAGGTATGAGTGGATTTTCGCACTACATACAAATATGCAGACGAAGATTGAGATATAACATTTAAAACAATACAACATCGTTGGCTTGACCAAGTTAAGAACGTAATTGGGCAATGAATTGTTTACAGAGGGCATAAGACCACATAAGATAGATTTTTGGTTTTCTCACATACGCACACATTAACATGCCAAGAATATCCTGTACTTCATTGTTTACATTTCTACAAACTCTAACGAATTTCCATATAAACATTAAAAATTATAAACTTTTATTTAAATTATATAGTATTTGTATGTACTTAGCTTCCAAATTGTTGGCAACATCAAACATTGTTGCCAATTCACCGTTATACCTCTTGTTGACCATTGCGGATAAAAAAAAAAACAGAAAAAAGAAACCCAAAAGTATTCATCTCAAGTTCTCATTCAACAAAACTCTGCGCAAAGTTTTATAAGAACACTATGATGATGATGATGAGGAGGATAAGTTGGAAATCATCACTTAATTGCATTAAAATAAAAATTAACTCCTTTTTATCCTTTTCAACCGCTACCTCCTCCCTCCGCAGCCTCGCAAGCGCTAAGAGTGTACAAACAAAACTCGTGAATATGCCAAAAGGATTAAGTATAAAGTAAACAGCGGCAACAGCAATGACGTCGACATCGACATCAATGTGGAGTAGAAAAGCTTAAATTGCTGAAGAGAAGCAAAAGAGGAGTATGAGCAAAAAAAAAAAGTTTCCATTTATTTTGTATTGCAAAACAAAAGCATAAATGGCAATTTACATCTTTACAAATTAAATGGAAACGAAGTGAAAATTTGCCAAACATAGAGAGATGGGTCGCCAATAAGAAAGCGGGGTCGCGGTGCATGGATGGCTAGAGAGGAGGAGTAGTCCCCCATTAAAATCCTCGACACAGATTGCTTGATATCAATGTGCAAGCACAAGCACAATCATAGATAGAGGACAGTCCGTGGCCTGGCGGCTTTTGTAGCGTAAAGAACAAACAACAAAGCAAAGAAAAAGGATTCACAATTTTGAATGACCGTTAAAGCTATCCTTTGTTCCAGTCAAAATATATAAAAACGACAACAAAAAGAAATAATGTCCAAGTAGCGTGACACACAACTAGCTTGAAGAGCACCTCCTTTACCTACTCCTATGGTACAGAGAGCACCTCCACGCTACACAACCCCTAAGGGCGAAATATTTTGTATATAGTACAAAACTAATAACGAAACCAATTCACGTAGTCTACAAAAACTGCAAACACTGGCAAACGGCGCAAAAAACAAACTTAATTAAATTCTTAACAATTATAGAAAAAATTACAACGAAAAATTATATTTTCTAAATGGCATCAGACGACACAGGCAACACAAGCGTGCGCACCGACCGAATACACAAATTCCAGTTTGAAGGGCTGTTGTTGTTGAACGAGCAGCTAAAAATATTTCAAATTGCATTTTTCATGTTTACAATTTTAGGGGAATTTTTATTGAAATGACAAAAGCCACTGTGAGGTTGTTAATTAAATTGGTATTTTAAGGGTGACTGTAATTAATACGAGGATGTCCAAAAAACAAACACATAATAAAACAAAGAACCATCATAATATAATAAATAAATGTGATTACACAAATAAATTTATAAAATGTTTAGATGGAACTAGAGCGGGAAAAGGCGATTAATTTAAATAATATGCAATATGCAAGCAACTTATGTTGTGGGCCAGTGTCAGGCAAAACCGAGCACACGCACCCACACACAGAAATATTCGTTGTATGTACATGTTAATGTGAGTCTCAAGCAGAGAGGCTGACCATAGATTGCTTTGAATCAAACCTAGCTTCGCGTACGAGCGAATTGCCGATCGTGTCTGTGTCTGAAGAAGTCAATTATTACCGGCCTTGGGAGGCTATGGGATGTCTAACACTGTTGGTTGACGACAAGACCGACAAAATACTAATGTTGTCGTGCATCAAACACAATCAACAAAATCTAAGGAAGAAACCCAGTAGGAAGTTCCGTCATACACGACTTTGTCGTAAACGCTGTCCTCAACAAAATGACAAAATGTGAAAAATGTATGTACATGTCGTCAAAACACTCGGTTGGCGACAAGCCGACCGACAAAATACTAATGTTGTCGTGCATCAATAACAATCAACCAAATCTAAGGTAGAAAAATGTGGAATATTGATGTACTTGTCGTCAAAACACTCGTTTGACGACAAGCTGACCGACAAAATACTAATGTTGTGTGGGCGACAGGTCCCTTGTATAGGCATCAACGAAAATTTGACCGAAATTGTCGCTCATCAGGTCGTCTATGACAAAGCGGACACTTGTATGCAAATTTCGTCGATGATTTGTATGGACGGTCCTCTAAATGTCATCAACGATTTATTATGGCCATGCACCTATCCTTGAGAATGTCTTGAAGACACTTCCTACTGGGAAAATGTGAAATATTGGTTCACGACAAGCTGACCGACAAAATACTAATGTTGTCGTCCATCAAATACAATCAACAAAATCTAAGGAAAAAATGTGTTGCTATGATAATGTGAACAAAAACAAAATAGAATCTGACGTACAAAATTTTTAGTTTATTAAACGGACGAGCAATTTTGTAGTTTGAAATTTCGAATGAATGTGAATGCCGTATAAAAGTTTTTATCCTTCACTTCTCTCTTGGTCAGTAGTTTTCCAAAAGTATAATAAAAAGCTAAAATTCCATCTTTTCAAATGGCACCAATGTATATACAAAGTCATACTAATATGGCTTGAATGAACATTCAAGAATTACATAGGCATCAACGACAATTTGACCGACATTTTCACCCATCAGGTCGTGCATGAATGTGTAGGCGACGTATCGCTTATATAGTCATCAACGACAATTTAACCGACATTGTCGCTCATCAGGTTGTGCATGACAAAGCGGACACTTGTATGAAAATTTCGTCGACGATTTGTATGGTCGGTCCCGTAAATGTCATCAACGATTTACTATGGTCATGCAGCTATCCTTGAGGACGTCTTGCAGACACTTCCTACTGGGAGTTATAAGCTCATAAGTGATTAAAGATCAAAAAAAAACCGGTTTTTTAACCGTAAGTCAATATTGTGAGGTTGTTAGGAAACTTTTAGAATACAGTGTCATGTTGTACTCGACCAGACCTGCAACATGCACTTAGCCACTTCCAAAGTTCCAAATAACTGTCATATAGTGTTATTTGTCAAAAAGATATATATAAAGTAAACTTTAATAGTCGGCTTTACCATACGCCATCTTGTAGTGTATACAGTAGTGTATACAGTAGGAAGGTCGAAAACTATATAAGAAAAAAATTTCAGAATTTTGTCGGTGCCAACCCCAAAAATTATAAGTCTTTGCAGATTTTAGGATAGCCAAAGTTTTAAGCACGATTGTAGTATGTTAGCCCTTGCCGCATTGGACTTAAAGCTTTTAAGCTCCTACAGACAAGTTTAGAAGGCATAACTCAAGAACGACTAGTCCAAAAATCCGAAAATTAAGAATTAAAATTCCTTTAATCTGTTCATATATGGTTTCTCTGCATAACTAAGCGTTTCGCAGTTATAAAAAAATTTATGAAAAAAAATAAAAAAAATTCCTAAAAAATTATATTTAAAAATTAATAAAAACGGATAAAAATTTAAACTTTCTCGTAATGCCACATAATCTATGAACAAAATGAGATATAGATCATGAAAATCGATTATCGTGTTTCGCTTTTATTCACAATTAAGTGAATGTATCTCATTATGGAAAATATAAGTTTTTTCCATTCAGGATATATGGGAGGTGGGTGTGTCCTTTGAGATAATTCGATATAATTTAACACAGTTGTTAGATATATATCAGAGACAAATCGAGCTAAATTTGGTGAAATATTAACAACATTTCAGGATATATGAGAGGTGAGCGTGTCCTTCGAAAACATTTGATATAATTCAACAAGTTGTCAGTAATATATCACAGGCAAATCGAGCTGAATTTGGTTCAATACCAACAAAATTTTTTTAAAATTGTATGTTTTTTTCTATTCTATATATGGAAGGTTGGCGTGTCCTTTGAGGTAATTTCATATAAATCAACAGAGTTGCCAGTAATATATCACAGACAAATCGAGCTAAATTTGGTTCAATATTACCAACAATTTTGGAAAATATTTGTTTTTTCCATTTTAGGATATATGGAAGGTTGGCGTGTCCTTTGAGTTAATTTCATATTATTCAACACAGTTGTCAGTAATATATCACAGTCAAATCGAGCTAAATTTTGTTTAATATTAACAACAATTTTGGAATATATAATCTTTTTCCATTTCAGGATATATGAGAGGTGAGCGTGTCCTTCGAGATAATTTGATATAATTCAACACAGTCATCAGAAATATATCATAGACAAATTGAGCCAAATTTGGTTTAATACTAACAACAATTTTGAAAAAAGTAATTTTTTTTAATTTCAGGATATATTGGAGGTGGGCGTGTCCTTGGGCCGATTTGCACAAAATCTAATCTAAAAATAACTTTAAAAAAAACTTTATTTCCCTTCACACCCCATGAATGAAACTTGAACACAAATATATATTTAGAAAAAAATGAGTGTTGTTAAAATTTTGGGGCCTCAACAGATTACTGATCGTGACCTGTAAAATTCTGTTTATTAGCTTAGCAAATACTAATTAACATAAACCTTATTTCCCTTTACACCGCATGAATGAGGTATAGGGTAGCTTCTCGCGTTGTTGTGAATTAACACGCTTTCTATTTTTAGATTCACAACTAACGGCACCTACTTGTTTATCGACGAATGCGAACGTCACTGTTTGAGAAGCTCTTACTAGACATGCCGATTGACTCGACACTGATACTGCGAAGTTGTTGTCGACAACATTCGAGGGGAGCCGACAATGAAAGGATTTTTTTTTTTTTTTAAGATGACTGGAGCCAGGAGTTGAATCTGTGATCTCCCGCATGGTAGTCGCGTGTTCTAACCATCATGCCACGGCCGGTCCCTAATCTAAAAATAGAAAACGTGTTAATTCACAACAACGCGAGAAGCTACCCTATACCTCATTCATGCGGTGTAAAGGGAAATAAGGTTTATGTTAATTAGTATTTGCTAAGCTAATAAACAGAATTTTACAGGTCACGATCAGTAATCTGTTGAGGCCCCAAAATTTTAACAACACTCATTTTTTTCTAAATATATATTTGTGTTCAAGTTTTTTTCAGATGACACTTAATACATTCTCCTGCCTGTAACAATTTCCTACGTATTCTTTTTGAAAACTCTTAGCCATTTTGTTCTACCTTAAACCTTTACAAACTCATTATGATATCACATAATCGAAAAAACTGAACTTTGATCTATACCTCTGCTGCTCCGCTTCGCCAACGTAGTGAACATGTTGCCTCACTATGTGGCTTCATGATATCACATCAGCAACATTAGCATCTTGGTGGCAGTCAGCTGATACCAATGATGTGTGTAATTTTTGATAGTTGTTGCACGCCCCCTCTCTCTCTCCCTAACTCTATGTTTTGGCAATATTCTCACTTCTTGTGGCTCCATAGTTTGTCGTATTGTTTATTATGCACTTCTGCGCTTGCATATTTATTTTTATGGTTTATTAGTTATCTATGTAAAGTTTATATTTAGTTTGGCGTTTTTTATGCGCTTGTTTACAATTTTTTTTTTAGAATCTTCAACTAAACTAGGATGCGTAGCAAGGTTAGCAGAAAGTCTAGACGTAGTAATTTTGGGAAACATTTTAGTAGGAAAAAGAACATACCTACAAATGTTAGTGGAGAAAGCGAGTGATAGCGCGAAATTCGTTAATGATATGAAATGAGGGTTTCCATTTAAGTTGTGGGAAAAATCTAGTTACATATTGGTCATGTGCGGAGGGAACAATAATTTGATTTATGGGGAGGAACTGAAGCTCGAAATGGTCCTTCAACAGAAGCTAAATTGGTCAAGGAATATCGAGGAAAGGTTATAGAGGGGTGTCAATGCCTATTATGCGTTCTGGAACTCTATATGTAAAAGTTGCGGACTCAGACCGAAGGTCACAATATGTATATTAGGGTGGTCGTAGAAATCGATGTTGGATTTTTGTCGGTGCCACCCTCAAAAAATGATAATCCTTTGCAGATTTTAGGAAAGCCAAAGCACCATTGGAGTATGTTAATCCGTGCCGCTTTAGGCTCAAAGTTTTTAAGCTGCTATAAGCTCCTATACGATTGGGAGGCATAACTCAAGAACGACTAGAAACAAAAATCCTAAATTAAGGAATTAAAATCCCATTAGTCGGTTCATATATCATTTCTCTGCATAATAAACAGTTTCGTATATAAAAATAAATATATGACAGAAAAAATTTAAAATTTGCCTAAAAAATTATGTTTTTAATATTTAAAAAATAATGAAAAATCCAAAACGGAAAAAAGTGTAGTCTTCATACTTTCACGTAATGTCACATTACCTATGAACAAAATGAGACATAGATCATGAAAATCGATGAACGCGTCCCAATTTTATTCACAATTAAGTGACAAAAAGTTAGATTTTTTGATACAATGAATATGGATAACAGAACTGAACAAATTTAAAAAATTAGTTTAAGGAAATGTTCAAAATTCTTCAGAAAAAACGTTGATGTCTTTGTATGATTCCTAGAAGTAAAAAAAGTAAGTAATTACCAAAAGGTTATTTTATTTTTATGATTTACGCTAGATACTCCGCCCAGAGTCGTGTTTTCGTACAAACACATTGCTTTTACAAATAGGAAGGAAAAAAAATAAGTTTTGTGAAAATCGGCCCAAGGACACACCCACCTCCCATATATCCTTATATGAAAAAACTTAAATTTTTTAAAAATGGTTGTTGGTATTAAGCCAAATTAGACGCAATTTGTATCTGCTATATATCTGAAAACTGTGTTGAATTATATCAAACTATCCCGAAGGACACGCCCACCTCCCATATATCCTGAGTGGAAAAAACTTATATTTTCCAAAATTGTCGTTGGTATTGAACTAAATTTGACTCGATTTGACGGTGATATATATCTGACAACTGTGTTGAATTATATCAAATTATCTCGAAGGACACGCCCACATCCCATATATCCTGAATGGAAAAAACTTATATTTTCAATATTGGTGTTAGCTCTATTTGTCTCTGATATATTATTGGTGACTGTGTTGAATTATATCAAATTATCTCGAAGGACACTCCCACCTCCCATATATCCTGAAATGGAATAAACTTTTATTTTCAATATTGGTGTTAGCTCCATTTGTCTCTGATATATTATTGATAAATGTGTTGAATTATATCAAATTATCTCGAAGGACACGGCCACCTCCCATATATCCTAAGGTGGAAACAACTTATATTTTCCACAATTGTCATTGGTATTGAACCAAATTTGGCTCGATTTGCCGGTGATATATATCTGACAACTGTGTTGAATTATATCTAATTATCTCGAAGGACACGCCCACTTCCAATATATCCCGAAATGGAATAAACTTATATTTTCCAAAATTGTTGTTAGTATTAGACCAAATTTAGCTCGATTCTATGATATATATCTGACAACTGTGTTGAACCATATCAAATTATGTCGAAGGGCACGCCCACCTCCCATATATTCTGAATGGAAAAAACTTATATTTTCCAAAATGAGATACATTCACTTAGTTGTGAATAAAAGCGAAACGCGATTTTCATAATATATGTCACATTTTGTTCATTGCACAGTTCAACACATGATTTTGGGACTCAATTCTAAGAACAGCACGTGAAAGTAGTCCCAAAATCAATAAATTCAGCATCATTCGTTTTGTCAAGTTGCATGCCATAATTATTTAATATCAATTTGAAGTTAGTAAGTATTGTAAAGGGGAATTTTTCACGTTTTAGGCTCTTTTGTTATATTGTTATATGATGGCGTATGATTATCATAAGTAATATTCCACGTAAATCATACGCCACGGAGTACAACAGTTTTATTGTAACTGCTACAAAATAAACCCAGTTCAAAATCATTTGATGAATGGAAAAGTGAAACTGTTGCTTATGTAGAGAAACGTTATATGAACAGATTTAAAGAATTGTAATTCTTATTTTTTTTTAAATGTTTAATTGTTTTAGCTAAATTGGACTAATGGTACTCGAGTTATGTCAAACAAGAGAGTATAAAACTGTAGTATGAGTTAGATTGACTAAAACCTCTCGATGTCAGTTTATGTTGGGCCAAAGGACATTTCGAGATTTCTGGTAATGAATCGGCAGAACTATTGGCCAGAGGAAACTGTGCTATATCCGATCACAACTTTCTGGAAGATATTCACTTGCCCCTTTTTTAACTACAGGGTAGAGCGCGGTAATTTGATTTTTTGCACTGCAGGCTGCGGCGGCACTGTTGGTCGAAGAGAGTGGAGAGTGTGCGTGACTTATTGTGACTGACGGGAGATTTGCATTCGTCTGCCTTTCAGTTGCTATCCTGCATAGGACATGTGAGGAGAGGTGATTCTGTGAAAACATTTCCTTTGAAGCTGCCCCGCTCTAGCCCGTAGGAGGCTAAGATACTTAGGGAAAAGTAGCATCTTCTTAGTTCGTCCGTCCGTAGGCAATTTAATATGTTTCATGCGGTGTATTCATTCTATGGCTAACCGATTTTTTCTCTTCTTCTTTTTCTATCCCTTCCCTTCTCTCCTTAATTCTCATCCCTTTTCCTTTCTGCCTTTTCTCTTATGGAGAACTAACGAAAAAAATAATAATTTTACTGTCCTTAGTACGACAAAATTCGATGTTAAAATTTTCTGTAACCAATCATACATTATAATTATTTTTAAACTCGCTATCGGAATAAGTGATTTAAATTAAAGTAAAGTATATTCCATAAAGTGCGTCTACATGTTGTGCCTACCGTTCCCTACTCTCCATATAGCCAGAGTTCTAGTTGAGTTGTGTTATTTAAATGTTTTTGGCAGAAAATGACTGCATTTTGCTCCGTATACTTCAGAATGCTTCAGTATACTTTTCAACTTTATTTATTTTGAAGAATATTCCAAGTGTCTGTCGGTCGGTGAGGCGGCTGTCTCAACACAACTAATACAACATAACTAGAAAAAAGAATATATGTAGCATAAAAATTAAGCATACCATACATCCTTACACATGTATGAACATGAGAAAAACTCGAAAACTTTTGTGGGTTCGGTTTTCGTTGGTTTTTTTTCTTACTTTTTTTTTGGGTTAGGGAAAAACTTTGTTGCCAAAAGAAATTTTATGATTTCTAACTTCATCACAGTGGTTGTTGTTGGTGGTGTTTTTTTTCTGCTGTATATGAAAATATTTTTGGCAGACTTTATTCTAAGGATCATAGCGAACGAATTTTTCTTTTTGATTTTGTTGGCAAACAAATGGAGTTGATGTGTTTTGGGAAAAATAATCGAAATTTTTCGAACAAAACTTATTATACTATAACGTTATGTTGTGCACATGAGTTGGGAATTTATAATTTGTAGTTCAAGTGTCTGACGCAGACTAGTTTCGTCGTTGTGTAAAAAGGTAGTTAGTTGTATATCGTATCTCAGAAAAGTTTTAACATTTAGTTTTCGATAGAAAAAAGTGTCTTTCTCAGATACTTGACTTGAGTATGAGTTATTCTTTGTCAAAACTGACAATAATTTTGTATGAAAATGATGTATGGGAATGGGATGTCTTTAGAGAGAGAGAGAGAAAAGTTAGCAAGGAGTTAGCTATTAGGTAAGATAGTGTAAGGGACTAAACTTTTCATATAGAACGACAATATAAATAAACAATTAACTATTAACTTAATACTAAAGCTAATTTAAGCACTGGAAATATATCGTCGGCATTCTCATAAACTGATCAACTCCACTTTTTTTTGTGAAATTGACTTACTGATGCAAAAGTGTTCCAAAAGTCATAGTCTAAATAAAATCCTATGTCTATTTAAAATAGTTTTGTAGTTATAGTATCAAAACATTGACGGCCATAAACTTTAAATCATCAATAACTCAAAAACAAATAAAGTGGAGTTGGTCAGTTTACGCAGTATACGGAATATATATCCGGTATTATAATAGTATTTACATTAATGATTTAACATAAAACACATTTTTATATAAAAGGCATCTAAAAGTTTTTAATTGACAGCCTATTTGTACGTCTTAAGCCAACAAGAATTTTTCTGGAGTAATGCCGCTCGTTGACTCGTTTCCTCTTAAGTTTCTTTATAACATCTTTTTACTTGAAAAGTAATTAGAATTCATTAAAATTTGTTTAATTTTCTTAAATATTGCACACAGTTAATCAAGTAACCCATCCCCGCCTTTCCATTGCGCCCACTGCCATAAATTATTAACGAGTTTTTCTTAAAACATTTACGCGTCACATCCGTTTTCTGTGTTTTTTTTTTTGCGTTTTTTATAAATGGTTGGAAAAAAACGTCACTTCCGACAGATTATAAGGGTAAGAAGCCACACAAACCGTAGGGATTCTTATTTGTTAAACAAGAAATGTAATTTATGGATTTTCACAGTAATTAATGCAGATAAATAAAAGACGAAAAGAAGCAACAATAAAAAAAGAGGTGGAGGTTTTTTTTGAAAGAGACGTTTGTTGGGGTTCAATGAAAGATAACAAGGCTATGTAAGTACATAAAGTAAGCATATTTTTAAAGGTCATTTAAAATTAAGGAATTAGGTAGACAATATGGCAGTTTTACAATTATTTTAGCTGTTTAAGCTTTAGTGAAAATTAAAGGTAAGTGTTACTATAATTTAGAGAAAATATCAGTTTTGTACAATGGCGAATTATCCCGCAGAATCCTAGGTAATGAAACTGGCTTTAGAATCGGTTCTGTCAGTATTCAAGAGGAATATATAGGGTAAAATACAGGGACTATGTATCACGAGCTAATCGAGTTGTATACCGACAGTAAGGTGGTCAAGCATTTACAAATACAGCGGTTACGTTGGCTGGGCCATGTTGTGAGCATGAATGATAAATCTCCAACCCGAAAAGTCTTTGAAAGTGAACTCGGCGCTGGAGAGGGCAATCAAAACTTCATTGAAAAGACAAGGTTACTGATAACATTTATGGACAAAACTGATGTAGAATACAAGTGAAGAAGCCATGGAGCGATACACTCCCCAAGAACGCGGAATAATCGCGTCTATTTTGTTGTGTTTGCGCAGCGCGAATTCCGTCGCCGATTCCCCAGCGGTCCGACACCAACTGCGCAAACACTGCGCTGTTAGACCACAAACTTAGAAGAGTATGGGACCACACGAGACGTTGCCAGGAGTAGCCGGCCGAGGAGCGCACGTTCCGCCGTGTATGTCAAGCTGTCGCCGGAAACATCGACCAGACGCCGTGCCTCGCAATTAGCCATCAGCCGGTCGTCCGTAAGACGAATTTTGGTCAAAGACCTGTGCATGTTCCCGTACAAAGTGCAGTCCTTGCATCAGCTTCTGCCTGTCGACCGCCAAACGCGTGAAATCCGCCCAAGCCATCCTGAATATCGGGGACGAAGTGGACGATTTTTCGACCAAAATCACAATAAGCGATGAGGCTCATTTCCACCTCAGCGGGTACGTTAACAAACGCTTCTGGGGCACCGAAAATCCACGAGTGATGCACGAGGAACCATTACACCCTCTCAATGTGACTGAATGGTGCACTGTTCACGCTGCAGCAGTCATCTGGCCATTTTTTTGAGAACGCCGCTGGTCAAACGACAAGAGTGGACGGTGCACGCTATAGGGCCATCTTAACCAAGTTTTTTTCTGCCGCAAGTGGACCAATTTGAACTGGAGGGCATGTGGTTCCAACAGGACGGAGTAACGGCACACACTGCGCGAGCCACAACCTATAATCTCAAGGCGGCGTTGCCGGATCGCCTAATCTCTCATTTTGGCAATTTGCACTGCCCCGTGAGATCGCCCGTATGAGAACGTATCAGCAGACTGTTTGGCTAGAAGAGGACTGGTTGTGGATAACAGCCTGCAGACTTAGATTATTGTGACCCGAATACAGCTGAAACTGATGCTGATACGATTGATCTATGTAGGAATGACTTGATACTGGCCTGTGTAATTTTAACTGGCCACTACAATATCAGGCACCTAGCCGGAAAATGGGATAGGTCCATACCGCACTACTGTCGTGTGTGTACGGAGGAGGAGGATTCCGAAACGAAGGACTATCTTTTTTTGTAGCTTTCTCGCTCGAGTCATAGTAACCCAGCAAACCAAAAACTCCGACATCCGAATTGTTTCAAATATTTGGTAAGATATTGGTCCGAATTCGTAACGACGCGTTGAATTTCCCTTCAGAATTTCCCTCGACGATTTACATTCAGACGTCGGTAAGACTTTTCGTACATACACCAGATTTCCCTCAGCTGCGATATCGCAAGATTTTGCCAACTGTCGTACCGATTTCTGACCGATGTCTGAACAATTGTTTGCTGGGAACTAACTTCATAGGTTTAATGTGGTGCCTTCCATGATTAACTAGGTTACATTAATTGACTTAGGTACATTTTGTAAGGCTTCTACATGACCTTCTTCTCCTTCATTATCTATACCTAGACCTTTCTTTTTCTATACGGAAAAAAATAATTTTCCTTTACACCTCATGAATGAGGATAGGATAGCTAGGATAGGATAGCTTCTCGCGTTGGTGTGAATTAACACGCTTTCTATTTTAGATTCACAACAAATGGCACCTACTGTTTACCGACCACTGTTTGAGAAGCTTTTACTGGACATGCCGATTGACTCGACACTATACTGCAAAGTTGCTGTCGACAACATCGAGGGGGCCGGCAATGAAAGAAAAATGTAAATAACTGGAGCCGGGAATCGAACCACGTAACTCCCGCATGGTAGTCGCGTGTTCTACCCACTCTGCCACGGTCAGTCCACCTGAACTGTCCTCCCGAAATGTTAATATAATCACCTAAGGCTTTCATGTTGTAAAGCAACGACTGTAACATAATGGGTAAAGAATGTCATGGATGCTGCAAACAAGGCAAAATTGCAACCAATGGAAACGCATGCAGTGGCGTAACGGAATAATAAGAGGAGCGAGATAAAACGCCTTTTTAGGCGGAAAAAGCGTCTATGGACGAAATCGGAGAGCGATGATAGCAAATTACAGGGATAGATGTCGAGCCCGAAAGTTCTAAAAAATAAAGATTTTGGAACCGGGATCCCCACCTCACTCTGAAGCAAGATTTGGAATTCCAGTGCAAATATGGAGGGGGACACTTTTGTACTCTCCAGCTTAAGCGACGAAATCACGGCAATCAACGAGATTTTTAAGGCCGGCGGCGATGTGCTGATAGCGTGCATGCACCAGCATAGAATCACGATTTGGCTAAAGAAATACATGCCCAATGATTGAAATCAGAGTGTTCTATGTCCCGTGCTTAAGAAAAGCGATTCAAGTGTGTGTACCAAATAACGCGGGTTTGGATACAAGGTCATCCTAGCGATCCTGATTGGACCTTATCAGTTTGGATTTAGACCTGGTAAATCCATGACCGATCAGATATTCACACTATGACAAATCTTGGTAGAAGACCCAAGAAATGCAGAACGACACCTTACGTCTGTTTATCGACAACAAAACTGGATTCGTTAGTCCGAAACTATATAATGCTATAGCTGAGTTTGATATCTCCTCGAAACTGATGCGACTTTGCGGGATGACTCTGACTGACACAAAGTCTTCAGTAAAATTAGGCAAAAATCTGACAGAGTCATTTTCTACCAAGCGACACTTTAGACAAGGCATCATAACGGAGATGATCATGATGATCATCTGCAATAAAAGTCACATGTTGCTCGCGTATGCCGATGATAAAGATATGATTGGCCGAGGGCAGCGGAATGTTACTGCGGCCGTTTTAAGCATTGAAAAGCAGTCGGCAGAAGAGGGTCTGGTTATAAAAGAGAAGCAAACCAAGTTATTTGTTTCAACGAACAAAGAGTCTACTCGTTTGGGGCGCTGCTTTAACAACTATAACTTTGAATTCGTAGAATATTTTGTCTAACGTAAACAACAATAATATCGTCAGCCTGGAAATCAAAATACGAGTATTGATTGCAAACCGCTGGTACTACACGCTTAGTAAGCGATTTAATGACAAAGCGTTCTCTCGACGAACAAAGATACAATTCTACCACACACAGATTCTATCAGTCTTGCTCTGCAGCGCACAATCCTGGGTAATGACACAAACGGATCAATTTATTGTGAGAGTCTTTGAGAGAAAAATACTTCGCAAAATATTTGGATTCATCATCGTTATCGGCGAGTATCGTCGTCGAATGAACCACGAGCTGTATGAGCTGTACAACGATATCAACAAAAGAGCCTAAAACGTGACAAATTCCCCTATACGATACTTACTAACTTCAAATCGATATTAAATTATTATGGCATGTAACTTGACAAAACGAATGATGCCGAACTTCATCTTATTGGGGCTACTTTCACGTGCAGTTCTCAGAATTGAGTCCCAAAATCATGTGTTATACTGTGTATGTAGATTCTCAGATGTTAAAAATCCTTGTAATCGGCCTTAAAGTGTCAAAGTACCAGGCTTTGAAAGTTGACACCCTGTATCACCAACTGCGTTGACATAGGGTGCTTTCGAATGTAAATATTGTTTAAGTCTGATTCCTCCTCTACAAATGACTGGTACATTTCAAAATGATCAGACCAATACTTTAAAAAAGATATTTACCGTGTTTTTCCTAACCGGCCGTGTTTTTAAGCCGGTTTAATAGTTAATATTTATTCGAAAACTGGTTTCTTAAACTGGGTTTTATAACCGATTTGGAATCTCTCGTTGTAACCCGGCTCTTGCTTAACCGGTAGACGTAGATATGACCTAAAGATGTTCGTTGCTATTGCAAAAGATTTATGTACAGATACCCGCGTGTTTTGACATAATGAAAAAATGGTCAAAAGTTAAACAGCAAATTATTAATTGCTCATTGTTTTATTACCCCCAAAGAGGCATTGTTAGAATAAGATTAATAACAAGAGTCATCTCCTCTCCCTAACCCCTAGTAACAAGTCATCTTGCTATTAAATACCGATTTAACCCTTTTTAGTAGACAAATATGAACGTCATATTTCCCCTGCTGCTGCAGAAACCCTCATCATCTATTTACTTAAACACAATAAAAAAATATAATGATGGTCATTTTTAAAAATGACAAAGTTGGAGCAACACAAATATGGTCGTAAATAAATTCATTAAAAACAAACTAAACAATTTGTCTAAAGTTTTTGTTTGTTTTTTTTTCCTGTTTTGTATCCCAACAACTTTGTTGGTCAACAATAACGGCCAATAATGCAAAATGACATAAATTTAAAATATTCATAACCATTTTGAACCATAATATCCTTATTACAAGGACAGTAAGTAGAACAAAAAAGACACAACAAATGTTTAAGACATTTGAACAGACAACAGCCAAGGATGAGAAAGGATATGACGAATCAAGCCTCTCTCTCTTACTCTCTGTCCTTGCTTAAGGACAAATGACAAATTATAATTAGTAATAATGAGTTGTTAGATTCTATAGAACACCACTTACCTCCATAAAAAGAAAGCCATGACAATGAGCACGATGCCGAAGCAGCTAAAGATGATGCCAACCAAAACCGCCAAATTGTAGTCATTGTGAGATTGACGCAACGACGGTTTTATCTTTTCACAATTGGGTTGTAAACCAATCTGAAAATAAAAGGAAGAGGAAAAAAAGTTAAAGTAAAATTAAAAAAAAAACAAACAAATTAAGTTATTAAAAGCTAAGAAACTGCGAAAAGATGTTAACAATTGCTATGCCCTAGCTCAAATGCACGGTCACGCAATATCTTTTTTTTTCTTTATACTGAAAAGTGGCAATTGTTTAATGTTTGTTATTTATTTTCTGTTTAAAAAAAATATTTTTTTTTCAAATATTAACAATTTGCATTCACAGCACATTATTGGTACAACACCAACAACTTTGATCGTTGCGAGCAGAAGGAAAAGCAATACAAAAAAATGGAAAAAGTCAACAGTGAAGAAAAAAAAAACCAAGAAATAGGTCCACCATAAATCTTTTGTTTCCCAATATTGTACATTTACCAAGTGGGGGCACACACAATATTTCAGTGAACGCGCATTCGCTCTTTAGAAGCTGCATTGCGTTGTTATTGTGTTCTTTTAACGCTTCTTGTACGTTGCGAGGAAACGGAAATTGTAAAGTTGCATACAAACGGAAAACGGAAACGTAATACTGTACACACACACATACACAGTTAAGCTTAGCTTTTAACTAAATGCAAAATCACAAACACACACATACATATACTTTTACGTACAAAAATAACGCGAAAAGCCAACGAAATGGAAAAATAATTTATATGAAATGAACACATAAATTTAACGCTTAATATAAAAGAAGCCAACACTACGTTACACCTGGTTGGCAATATGCTTTATGTTTGATGTTAATGTTGACGACGACGACGGCGTCATTTGCTTTGCTCCAGGAATTCCATTCACTGCATTTGCTTGCTTGGCTGCCTGAGAAAACCTAAATGTTCATTGGGTACACCGTCGTCATCGTCGCCGTAACCGCCGTCGCATATAGCAGTTGTGGGGTTAACCTAAACGTGTGTATAGGCATTTAACCTATATAAAAGCGATGCATTAGGCATTTAAGTCAATTTTAACGTAAGGTAAGTTTTTTTTCATCAAACTATGGTTGCGAATTGTACACAGAGATCTTATGCGATAATTTGTGCCATATTTTTTTTGTATCATGAAAAATTGTTATTGTATAG
The DNA here is from genome assembly GCA_964034835.1 of Muscina levida. Lineage (NCBI taxonomy): Eukaryota > Metazoa > Arthropoda > Insecta > Diptera > Muscidae > Muscina > Muscina levida. The sequence continues at coordinate 168,606,905 of OZ035880.1, read as the reverse complement.
GAAAAATTTTACTTTGTTTACATGTTTATGTTCAGTGAATATTGTTTGTGTCGCTTATATTAAATAACCGCAAGTTTAAAAACTTCAAACATTTATTTGCGACTCAATTCTGAGAACTGCACGAGAACGTGACAAATTCACCCATACGATACCTACCGACTTTAAATCGTTATTAAATTATTATGGCATGTAACTTGACAAAACGAATGATGCAGAACTTCTTCTTTTTGGAGCTACTTTCGCGTGCAGTTATCAGAATTGAATCCCAAAATCAACTAGAAAAGAGATTTTTGTACAGAGCATAGAATATGACTTTGTGGACACTTTTGCAAAAAAGTTTTCAAGTACACTTTTTGAGTTCTTGAGTTATTGATGATTTATGGCCACCTTTGTTTTGATACAATAACTACAAAACTATTTTAAATAGAAATAGGATTAGATTTAGAGGGTATAGACTATGACTTTTCGAACACTTCTGCATCATTAAGTCCATTTCACAAAAAAGTGGACTTGGTCAATTTTTATTGTATACCCACGAAATGTTTTCTACAAACACAAAAATTTTACAAAAAATTATATTGTTGGACATGAAATTCTAGCTTAACGTATTTTTTCTGGTAATTGCAAAATTGTTAATCGTTTATATAAAAATATTTTCCACTAAATATAGGATATTTTCTGCAATCTCTTCTCCTTTCCTATCCTATTAATACTATAAATGTGAAAGGCTGTCTGTTTGTAGTTTGTTGCTCAATCACGCCTAAACGGCTGAACCGATTTCAATGAAATTTGGAAGGCAGTTAGTGTACTGTATGGAAATTACGGTAGGCTATTATTTTTTTTTTTTTAATTTTTGACCCTATGGGCGCAGTGGGCGTGTCAAAACTTTTTTTTGAGCTATGGAGATAAAATTTGATAGTACTCGGCAACATGAATATAAATATGCGGACGAAATTTTAATTTTGGACCAGTGGGCGGAGTGGGCGTGGCAAAACTGAATTTTAGCCCTAGAGAGATACAATTTGATACAAGGGCAGTATTCGACAACACGAACATAAATATGCAGACGAAATTTGAATTTTGGGCCAGTGGGAGGAGTGGGCGTGGCAAAACTGTATTTTAGTCCTAGAGAGATAAAATTTGGTACACAGATAGTATTCGACAACACGAATATGACTAAGCAGACAAAATTTTAATTTTGGATCAGAGGGCGGAGGCAGCGTGACAAAACTGTATTTAAGCCCTAGATAAATGAAATTCAGTACACAGGTAGCACTCGGCAACAAGAATATAAATCTGCAGACAAAATTTTAATTTTAGAATAAGGGTGAAATTTACGACCCACACCCAATCAGTCAATTGTATGGGGCCGCCTTAAGAATTGAAGAATGAAGGTAGATATGTTCTGAGAAACTGTTGGGGTTGCAACAATATCAGGGGTCGGTTATACATTTGACTCCTATAGTGGCACCATTGGGGCAGTTAGAGCGGTGGAATCAAATTTGTTTAAAACTTGATTTTTGTATGGGAGCCCCCTTAGGGGTTGAATGTAGAGGGCAGGTATGTTGGCAAAAATGTTGTAAGCGAAAAATTACTAGTAGTCGGTCGTACATTTGAGCCAACATGAGAGATTTTTGTATGGGAGCTCCCTTAGGGGGTGAAGATAGGGGGTATGTAAGTTTGGATATTTATCATTTCACCCCTCGGCATAGCGAAAACTGCACGTAACCAAAGAAAATCCCCAAAAGAACCCTGGTACCATGGAGAATAGCGTCTGAGGAACAGGATGCCGCTTATAGGGCAACGCTGCAGCCAATTGTACACGGTCTGTTAGGGAACAGCACAAGGAGACAGTAAAACAGCGTGACAACCATTTAAGCGAACAACTTGTTAGCGATACAGGAGGGTGAAGCCCGCAAATGTGTCCTGTAAGGACAAGAATGAAAATCAGGTTACAGATACGCAGAGTGTGCCGCACATTAGAAGAGAACACTTCCAGCAACTACTGGTTTCGGAAGGCAGTGCACATAAAGGTATCACGCCAATTGTCGACGACGGCTTAGATTACCCACCACCAAGTCAAACCGAGATAGAAAGATCAAGATCGCGGCTTAAAATTAATAAAGCAGCCGGTGCCGACGGACTTCCGGCAGAGCTTTCTGAGTCCGGTGCATAGAATCTAAGCGTATTGTGCCCTGTGGTAAAAAAGGTGATCTAAGTGTGTGCTACAAATACCGCGGGATCAGCCTTTTACCTACTGCATAAAGGTCCTGTCGGGAAAGACTAAAGCCTGTGTTATTTCACCTAATCGGACCTTATCAGTGTGACTTTAGACCTGGAAAATCAAGTCACACATCGACAAAACCTGGAAAATACCCAAGAGAAACAGATCGACACGTACCATCTTTTCGTCGACTATAAAGATACCTTCGACAACTCAGAAACTACTCGAAGCCATGGTTAAGTTTGGTATTCCAGCAAAGCTGATACGCCTTTACAAAATGACATTACCTGACATGAAGTCTTCAGTGAAGATTGGTAAGGACCTTACGCAGACATTTTATACCAGACGAGGCCTAAAACAATACGACGGCCTATCGGATGACCTCTTTAACATAGTTAAGGAGATGATAAAGAGGAACGCTGTAGTAGATATCATGGGTCGAAAAGAGCGGAATGTGGCTGCAGCCTTCTCAGGTATATAAATGGAATCAGCAAAAATGAGTCTAATGGTGAACGAGGACAAATCGAAGTTATTACTTTCAACGGACAAAGAATCTGCTCGTTTGGGAAACTGCGTGAACGTCGACAACTATAATTTCAAGGTGATAGAGATTCTATCAAGCTAGGCTACACCATCAATAAAACACATAACGTCAGTTTCGAAATCCAGAGAAGAATCCTGCTTACAAATGGATGCTGCTACTGACTAAACAAACTATTTAATGGCAGAGCCCTATCTCGACGAACAAAAATTTAGCTACAGTACACCCGCATCTGTTCTACCTGTCTTGAAGTATGGTTCAAAATCTTGGTTTATGACACAAGCGAATGAATCGGTTCTGGCAGTATTCGACTCTGAGACGTATTGAAATCTTGATACTAAGGATATCCTATCCCACTCCTAATGTTGGCCTGATGTGTTTCTTCAAAAATTTTTACTGAATTGTCAGTTTTAAAATTAATTAAGTTTTACTCAATCTTTTATTTAATTATCTACATTATTTGATGAAGTTTCTTATTTTTTGCGTATCGTCACATCGTGTGCAATTCAGGAAAATTTTCATTTAAACATGTCAAAAACAATGTAACTTTACAATTCGACTTCATTACTTCTTTATTGCTCTTCACAGCAAATAAAACTATATTTGTAGCACACATTTACCACATACATGAACGAAATTCATATAGAAAATTTTTTATTTATATAAAAACTAAAATTGATGACGAATCAAAAGCAATAAGTTTTAGTCGACACGGAGAGAAAGTAAATCCTTACTTCATGTCTTTGTTGGCCAATGCAAAGGGTAACAGGGGGGAATTCTTATTGTGCTTTATTTAACATGACAGACGGGTGGCAATGCAAGTAAACTGTTAACTTTGCCAAAAGTAATATTTCCTTTTATTTTTGTAGATTTCTATTTATTTGTTTGTTTGCTTGCTATTTTTTTCCTGCCAGCAAAATAAATAGAAAATATGCAGATATTTATAACGTCATATCCAAATACATACTAGAGATCTTAGAGCCAATTTACTTTGTAGCCATTTTTATGGAAAGTAATTTTTGTTCTGTTGTAGACAGACAAGAGTGGCAATCAGCCACACACACACATAACACTTTTGTGGTGGAACTGCACTTTGGTAAGGATAACAAACATTTTTATATTTTTCACGACTAGACAAGAATCAGATAGATGAATTGAACCATCAGTTTTTGGGCATTGTGCCAACCAATCTAAGCGGCATTTGAGGCAAAATGCATATGTGTATCAATTAGTCAGACAAAATGTCAAGTCATTAGAACAGTTTTAGTGGAATATGTGCATAAGTGGTTGGCATCTTCATTGGTTGGGTCAGTCAGGGTGGTAAAAATATTATAATGATAATTGTGAATGGGAATAATTACACTGTGGAAGTTGAAAAAAATAGACAAAGGGGGAGCGGGCCGGTTTTACCCTTATTCGGGTACAAGGAATCGAACTGCATTAATAGTTTTTGAAGATACGATTACAGTTTCATACAGTTAGGTATCAGAATGGGCTTGGATAGACTTCCAGTTTTTTTTCTCCTAAACTTTATCCTGACTAAGCTTTACTTTACTGGTAGACTACCAGTTTTTTCTCCAAAACTTTATCCCGGCATAGCTTTACTAAATACACAATTTGGGCCCAACGCGACCGTGGGTATATTGATATTACTACTCGCTTTCTAAAGTAGGCGGAATGGTACATTTGTATGGGAGGTACCAGAACGGGATTGGCTGGTTTTATCTCCAAAACTTTATTCCGGTACAGCTCTAACAAAATTTTGGCACGATATCGTGTATTATTATTTTTACCCGATTTCTAAAGTGTGCGGAATGATATATTTCCATGAGAGGTACCAGAAGGGGCATGGACATGTGGTTCATTTGCAATAACGTAAGTTATTTTGGAGAAATATTAACCATGCAAAGTTTCAACACTTTTGGTTGCGCCTTTCGAAAGTTACTGTGCATACCAGCCGGCCAGCCAGACAGACATGGCTCAAACGGCTTTAAAAGTCATGAATCGAATTGGCTTAAAAGAAACCTAGGGTCTTAAGTGACTCCATCTATTTGTTACACTTTTGGGTCGTATCTAATGATATATACCCTCCTATCCGTAGGGTGAGGGTATAAATATTATGAAGTTTAGAAAAAACATTGTTTTTTGCTCCAACAACAATACCTTTTGATAAAATAAAAGTAATTTTTGATACAAAAAAAAAATAATTTTTGCCACAATCAAAAACCTTTTTGGTACAATATATGTACTTTTATTGCGTACAATAAAAGTACTTGAATTGTGTACAATAAAAGTATTAATTGGTACATTTAAAGTACTTTTTGGTACAATAATGGTACTCTGTGTTACGAATTATTATTATATTTGAGTACAATAAAAGTACTTTTAAATACAATTGTACTTTTACAGTAATAGTACTTTTTGGTACAATAAATTGTACTGTTTGGTACAATAAATATACATTTCGATATCGAGTATTATCTGCGTATCAAATACTATCGTTCTATGGCAACAATGCAGCTGCCACGCCCCCTCGCCAACTAATTGAGAATAATAATATCGTCTGCAAATTTGAATGTCGAGTACTATCTGTGTATCAAATTTTATCTCTCCAGGCTAAAATACAGATTTGCCACGCCCACTCCGCCCACTCATGTTTGTGTTGCCTAGTTCTATTTCATTGTAAAATTTTACCTCCCTGGAGCTAAAATATGGATTTGCCACGCCCATATATTAAAAATTTCAATTTCGTCTGCATAATCATATTTGTGTTGGCGAGTACTATTTGTATACCAAATTTTATTTCTTGGGATTTAAAATACAGATTGTTCACGGAGGAGGGGGCCCACCACGCCCCCTCCGCCCACTGATCCAAAATTTAAAAGTCGTCTGCATATTCATATTCGTGTTTCCGTGTACTATCTGTGTACTAAAGGGCTAAACTACAGTTTTAGCCACGCCTCCTCCGCCCACTGATCCAACATTAAAATTTCCTCTGCATACTCATATTTGTGTTGCCTAGTACCATTTGTGTGCCAAATTTTATCTCTCTAGCTCTAAAAAAAAGTATTGCCACGCCCTCTCCGCCCACTAATCCAAAATTTAAATTTCGTTTGCATATTCATATTCGTGTTGGCGAGTAATATCTGTGTACCAAATTTTATCTCTCTAGGGCTAAAAAACAGTTTTGCCACTCCCAGTCCGCCCACATATACAAAATTAAAGTTTCGTCTGGATATTAATATTCGTGTTGTCGATTACTATCTGGTTGTCAAATTGTACCACTCTAGGGCGAAAATACAGATTTGCCAAGCCCACTCCGCCCACTGATCCTAAATTCAAATGTCGTCTGTATATACATATTCGATAGGCGAGTACGATCTGTGTACCAAATTGTATCTCTCTAGGGATAAAATACAATTTTTGCCACGCCCCCTCCGTCCTCTGATCCAAAATTAAAATGTCGTCTGCACATTCATATTCGTATTTTTGTGTACTACCTACCTTTCTAGTGCTAAAATACAGATTTGCCACGCCCACTCTGCCCACTGATCTTAAATTTAAATGTCGTCTTTATATTCATATTCGTTTTGACAAGTACTATCTGTATACCAAATTTTATTTCTCTGGAGCTGAAATACAGTTTGGTCACACCCCCTCCGAAATTAAAATGTTTTTTGCATATTCATATTCGTGTTGCATTGTGCTATCTGTGTTCCAAATTTTATCTCTCTAGGGCAACCTATAGTTTAGCCCCGCTCAATAATCCAAAATTTAAATTTCGTCTGTATTTTCATATTCGTTTTGTCAAGAACTATCTCTGTACCAAATTTTAAATTCCTAGGGCTTAATACAATTTTTGCCACGACCACAGATTCAAAATTAAAACGCCGTCTGCATATTCATATTCGTGTTGCCGTGTACTATCTTCTATCAATCTATCTACTATTTTGTTGTCAAATTTTACCTCTCTAGGGCTAAAATACAGTTTTGCCACGCCCACTCCACCTAAAATTAAAATTCCGTTTGCATATTTATATTAGTGTTAGCGAGTACTATCTGGATATCAAATGTTACCTATCTAGCTCTTAAAAACGTCTTGCTTCGCGTATAATAGTGTTGCGCTAAACACTGATATATTTTACTTACTCAATTCAATTTATTATTATTCGATTTTAAATTACTCTGTTCTTAAGTTATTTTTGAAATACAATAGTATAAAAACTTACCTTTCGGCCTTCGGAAAATTTGCCCAAGACTATCTTTTTCGGACTGATGACACTATAGGTGGCAGCAGCGACTTTAACTTCGTACAACTGATACATGGTGAGATTTTGTATAATCATCTGTAAAGAAAAGAGGAAATAAACAGATTTTATTAGTTTTTCAAATAATTTCTAGAATGATAAATTTTTTAACATATATGTATGTAGACTTCAATATTATAGCAATGCATATGTGTGTACATATGCAATATACATATGTAGTTTTAAATTTTTAATAACGTAGAAATTGTTATTGCTATATGTTATTTGACAATTTGCTAATGATTTTGGCTATAGATAAATTCTGTCTGTTGTTTTGATAAATTTCGCGCCGCTTTGAGTGATAAACTTTTTTTTAATTTTTGTTTTCGATGTTGTTGCAATGGTTATTTTGTAAGCTAAAACTATTTCATATTCCTGATAACTGAGTTGTTATTTGATTGTGTGTGTTTATGTATTCGTATATATATTTATATACATATATGTTTGCTTATATGTGTGTGTGTGTTTCTAATCACTGCGATTCACTGGTTGTTATTTTTGCGGATGGTAAAATAAAATTTTGAACAAATTCAATATTTATTCGCAATGGCATTGACTATTTCGGAGGAATGATAGAACTTTTAATCCAATTACATAGAACAACACATTATTTTGGGGCTCAATTCTGAAAACGTGAAAGTAGCCCTAAAAGTAAGAACTTTTGCATCATTCGTTTTGTCAAGTTACATGCAATAATAATTTAATATCGGTTTGAAGTTAGTAAGTATGGTATAGGGGAATTTGTCACTTTTTAGGCTCTTTTGTTTGACATAACTCGAGAACCACTAACAAGGTGATATACAACATTTCAATCTTATACTGACCGTTTTTTAATTTGGTACTTCAACCTACCCGTCTTCTACAAAACTGCTTTATACTCAAATATCCACTCCTACCATCTTTGATTTCCACATTTCCATTCATTCTATCTTGCTCGCAACCAACATCCTTTCTCTACTGTCAACAAAACTCTCAAAGGCAGCAAAAAGTAAATAAACAACATATAGCTCAACAAAAAAATACATACACTGATATTTGAATTTTATAACAAAATTTTCTCTATGATTTTTCGTGTTGTCATTTGTATATTTGTATTTTTACAAAATTTCCAATAAATCCTAATGTTGATGCTGGAGTTTATTTTGTGCGATAGAGAGGCAACCCAAAGCGGCTATCTACAACGACACCTCTCCCCCTCAGCACAACAAAACAACAGCCAAGGACAGTTGAAGGGGCAAAGAGAAGCAGCAGCAGACCACGCGACTGCATATAGAGTGATAAACAACATCATCATCATCATGTGAATTAAAGATAGATATGGAAAAAGAAGAGGTAACCTTCCTATATTTTAGTAATCATCATCATATATTTGGCCAAGTATATGCACACACACACACACTTACGCAGTCACATTCTTACACCATCATCATCATGATCGGCAGCAGTAGCAGATACTGCAAACGTGTGTAAGGACCAACTTTGGTACTAAACAAAAATTGACATTTGAAATTTATGTGCAGCAACCAGGAGGTATAGACGACTGTGTATAGAGAGATACAGGTGTGTGTAGAAATTGAGTAACTGTGATGTGTTATCTATGACTAAGAGTCATTCCATAATAAAACCAGCTACCTCAAATTGTGATGAAAATCATGGTAATTGTATATACAACCACGTCTGAATTCGTTTTTAAAATTAAACGCTATAATTTGTGAAAAAATCCCACAGGATTCAGATTATCTTAATGATGAGTATTCAACCAGTTTTATTGCAAAGATTTTGTCTTTTCCACATACTTAAAAATCTTAAATTCCCTTTACACACCATGAATGAGGTATGGGATGGCTTCTTGCGTTGTTGTGGATTAACACGCTTCCTATTTTTAGATACGTAACAATCGGCATCTACTTGTTTATCGACGAATGAGAACGTCACTGTTTGAGAAGCTTTTACTAGACATACCCATTGACTTAATACTATACTGCGAAGTTGCTGTCTACAACAACGAAGGGGCGGCAATAAAAGAAAAATGTAGATAACTGGAGTCGGGAATCGAACCACGAACCTCCTGCATGGTAGACGCATGTTCTAACCACTATGACACGGCCGGTCCCTCCACATAACCAAATCAAAAAAGTGTGTAAGCTTTTATACTGACCCTCCGAGTGCATGCACCAACTCATAAATATGTTTTGGCTTAAGGAATCCATGCCCGACGATAGGAATCAAAGTGTTATATGTCCTGTGCTTATGAAAAGCGTTCCAAGTGCGTGTACCAACTATCGCGGGATCAAACTTGTGCCCATCGCAAATCGAGGCTTTAGACAAGGCTTTAGTCCTGCGATCTCTTTAACATCGTTATGGAGATGATCATGCGAAAGGCAGCAGTTAACGCGACTGGTACCTTCTTTAACAAAAGATACATGCAGCTCGCATATGCTGATGATATAGATGTCATTGGCCAAGGACTGTTACTGCAGCCTTTTCGAGTATTGAAAAGCAGTCGACAGGAATGGGTCTGGTGATAAATGAGGACAAAATCAAGTTATTTGATTCAACGAACAAAGAGTCTACTCGTTTTGGGACGCTGCTAAACGTCAACAACTATAACTTTGAAGTCGTAGATGATTTTGTCTACCTTGGCACAAATAATAATGTCAGCCTAAAAATCAAAAGACGAGTATTCATCGCAAACCGCTGCTATTGTCAGCTTAGTAAGTGGTTCAATGACAAAACCTTCTCTCGTCAAAAAAAAGATCCTACTAAAAGAGCGTAATTGTTCGGATCAATGCCAAAGCCTTCTCTCGTCAAAAAAGATCCTACTAAAAGAGCGTAATTGTTCGATAAAAATCCAATTCTAAGTAATCCTTCTTAACTATTGAGAAGGCTGCAGTAACATTTTGAAGCTTTCACTTACAGATGTATGTATGTATTATCATCGATCTAATAACATATAAGGTACTATTGGTTACATGGAGGGTAGATTCTCTAGATTATCTAAAGATCTGATCCTGCCTGTCTTTCTGTACAGCGCAGAATCCTGGGTAATGATACAAGAGGATCAATCGTCTTTGGAAGTCTTTGAGAGGAAAATAGTTGGACTTGTCATCGTTAACGGTTAGTACCGTCAACCATGAGCTGTATAACGACTTCGACTTCGCTAGCTTAGAAACGTTGGATGAAATTGATCTAAGTTTAGTGTGACGAACTATCTGCGGAGCGGAAAAGACCGAAGCGCTTGGAATTCTTTTCAAAGTACGGCTACTGATGGATGACTTTCTGTTGTTGGTGCCAAAGAAGAAGAAGAAGAATATTGTACCAAAACGCACTCTTGTGTTTCCAAGTACTACAATTCATTGTAGCAAAAAGTACTTTTATTGTACTAAATAGTACAATTTAGTGTGTCACATGTACTAAAGTACTTTTATTGGCCCAAAAGCATTTTTTTGTTGCACAATTAACTTTTTTTGTATCAGAGTACTTTTTGTTACTAAAAAGTACTTTTAATGTACTTTTCGGTACAAAGTACTTTCTATTGTACTAAAGTACTTTATTACACTAAAAAGTACTTTTATTGCTCCAAAAAAACTTTTCTGTTCTACAATTACTTTCTTTTGTATCAAAGTACTTTTTTATACCAAAAATTACTTTTATTGTACTTTTGGGACAATAATAGCATTTTTGTGTCAATTAAAGTACTGTTCTGGTACAAAAAAAAAATACTTTGTGCAAAAATAGTTTGTGTTACAAAAAAAAAATACTTTAGTACAATAGAAAGTACTTTGTACCTAAAAGTACATTAAAAGTACTTTTTGGTATAAAAAAGTTCTCTGATCAGAAAACGTTCTTTGTGCAACAGAAAAGTGTTTTGGGACAATTAAAGTACTTTTGGTACAAAAATGTACTTTGGTTAAAAGGAAAGTACTTGGTGGATTAGAAAAGTGCTTTTGGGCCAGTAAAAGAACTTTTTGTTACACAAAAGTACTTTTGTACAATATAAAGTACTTTTTAACGAAAGAAACATTAAAAGTACTTTTTGGTTTTTTTCTTGCATTTGGATTTTATTTATTGAGATGTCTCGCAAGCTGCTCTTTTTCTAAAAAAAAAGTCCTCGGCTCGCGAGCTAGCTCTTTATTTGGGAGCTGGCTACAAAATTCTAACTGAGCTCTCGGCTTCCGAGCGAGCCAAAAAGTATTTTTATTGTACAAGTACATATATTTCCCAGAAAGTACAATATTTAGTACTAAAAAATACGTTTATTGTACTAAATTCAATGCAAAAGAGAACAATTTTATGTACCTATACGTACATTTATTGTACCAAAAAGTACTTCTAATGTACAAAATGGTACAATTAATTGTACCAAAAAATAGATTTATGGTACCAATATTTACAATTTATTGTACCAAATGGTAAAAATTAATTGTACCAAATGGTACAATTTATTGTACCAAAAAGTGATTTTATTGTACTAAACAATACAAAAAGTACATTTAGTGTACCGAATTGTACGATTTATTTTATCAAAATGATAATTTATTATACCAAATTGTACAATTTATTGTACTAAAAAGAACTTTATCGCACCAAAAAGTGCTTCTATTACCCAAATGAACCAAATTGTACAAATTATTGTACTAAAAAGTACATTTATTGCATTAAAAAGTAAAATTTGTTGTACTTTTATTGAGCCAATAACACAAAATAGTACAATTCAATGCAAGAGATTTAATGTACCTAAATGTACAATTCATTGCACCAAAAAGTACGTTTATTGCACCAAAAAGTACAACTTATTGTACCAAATAGAATAATTTATAGTACCAAATAGTACTTTTAGTAAACCAAAAATACAATTTATTGTACTTTATGGGTAGTAGTACCAAGTTTACGTATAGTAATACGTATGTATAGTAACCTAAAAGTACATTTAATTGTAAATAGTAAAAATTGTAAAAAGTGAGATTTATGATACCAAAACCTAATAGTTATTGTACCAAAAAATACAATTGATTGTGCCAAAGAGTTAATATTTTTGTATAGTGAGTCAATTTATTGTACAAATAGTACAACATATAATAAAGAACAGTACAAAACAAAATTAGTTTGTTCCAAACTGTTAGTTTATTGCTCAACCTAGTACAATTAACTGCACCAAAAAGTACATGTATTGTACCAAAAATTACTTTTATAGTACTAAATAGTACAATTTATTGTACTAAAAATAACATTTTATTGTAACTAAAAGTACATATATTGTACCAATATGTATTTTTATTGCACCATAAAGGACTTTAATTTAATAAAATAGTACAATTTATTGCACCAAAAAGTACTTCTGTTGTACCAAAGGGTACTTTTGTTGTAAATTATGTACAATTGATGTACCGTAAATTCTCTCATTTATTTAAATGAAAACATTCTCTTAAGAGCATTAAAAATCAAAAAAGTTTGTTGATAGTTAAAATATTTCAAATATTATTCAAAATAGTAATAAACCTCTTGGCAAAATTCCTATCAGTCGCATAACTACCGGAATCACTCATATACGTAAAATAATAAAATCTGTGTGTATGTGTTTGTGTTCTTTCGCCAGCAAAATGACAATAACAAATTCCATGTTTTTTATAGTTGTGATTTTCTCTGGTCCTTAAATTATTTTTTATATATGATTTTTTCCATTTTGTTACAGAAAACTTTTGTTATGCGAGCGATGGAAAAAAAACAAAACAGGCAAATATTTTGCAACAAAATTCCAATAAACAAATATAAACAAAGTTTTCAATTTCGGTTATATTTGCACACACACACACATACACCCTCACTGACACCCTCTACACTCACATATATAGTTAGAAGCAAAAATAAAAAAAAAAACTATTCTAAAAATTGTCTAACTCTATATTGTATTTGAAACTGGGGATTTCTGAGGGAAGAATCTACACACGAAGACAACAGTTTTTTTAAAGTAGAGAGTTGTGTTAATACAACGAACGCATCACTCTTGTTTTATTGTTGTTGCTTTCATCAATACTAAATTGACAAATTTTGGCAGCATTAAAGGAAAAGTTGTTTAACGTTTTTTCAGCGCTTCCATTTATCAAAAACAGTTAGCATAAATGATGAATGCGTAAGTTGAGTGGTCACCGAAGTCTAATAGATATAACGCGTAAAGTTTGGAAAAAAAACTATACTTTTATCATAGTACATTTTGATTCTGGAATTAAAAATAAATGGATTTATTGCAAACTTTTAACAAAAGTTTGTGTTCGCCGTTGACATGTTTGGAATGTAATTGATAAGGAACGATTTGGATTTTAAGAGCGTTACCACAACCTATTGGGAAACATATATTTAAGATACATTAAAGATTTCCTCAATACTGAACGAAATACGTGTGAAGTAAATATATTAACTATAACATTAATATTTTACAAAACTCAAACTCCAGTTGAATATACAACATTCCTTAATCTTACATCCCTTCCATTGAAATTTGTTTTACAACTTACCGCTGTTTCCAATTCCTTTGCCGATGCGTTTATTCTTATGTCACGGTGCGCATCCTGACCCGTTATTTTGGTTTTGATAATGTAGAAATCAATGTTATTATAAAATTCCAAAGGACGTTTCCAGCGTATGGTCAGGGAATCCTGTGAGTGGCAGGTCAAGTTCACAACAATAGGGGCACTTGCCCCACCCACATCGGTACGTTGTATGATAATATCAGATGACTCGCCTTCGTTTTTGGTGGTGAAGGCATTGACTTTAATGCGATACTCGGTAAAGGGTTCTGCAAATGAAAAACAAAAAGTAGAATTGGGTTAGAGAGTAAGAAAATAAGAATATGTATGAATTAGCAAATTAAGCAAATTATTTTTTTAAGAAAACTTATTAGATTTTAAAGATATAAATAAATATCATAAATATCACAGTGCAGTTTTCAGCTCATTGATTTGGGACTCAATTCTGAGAACTGCACGTGAAAGTAGTCCCAAATAGAAGAGTCGTGCATCATTCGTTTTGTCAAGTTGCATGCCATAATAATTTAATATCGAGTTCAAGTTAGTAAGTATCGTATAGCGGAATTTGTCACGTTTTAGGCTTTTTTATTTGACATAACACGAGAACTACTTAGTCCGATTTAGCTGAAACAAATTTTAAGAAATTAAGAATTACAATTCCTTTAATCTGTTCATAAACCGTTTCCCTACATAACCAACAGTTTCACTTTTCCATTTATCAAATGATTTTGAACTGGGTTTATTTCGTAGCAGTTACATTAAAACTGTTGTACTCCGTGGCGTATGATTTACGTGGAATATTACTTATGATAATCATACGCCACCATATAACTATAGAGCCTAAAACGTGACAAATTCCCCAACACGATACTTACTAACTTCAAATCGGTATTAAATTATTATGGCATGTAACTTGACAACTCTTCTTCTGGAGCTACTTTCACGAGCAGTCCTCAGAATTTAGTCCCTAAATCATGTGTTGTACTGTGTATTGATTACACAAAAATATTGATTAAAAATATCGAAATGGTCTAATATTAGACCACTCGAATGTGAAAAGCTCTCCCATATCTCTTTAATACGATGTAAAGAGAATATCAGTTTTTTTAAACATAACATCCCAATTACTGATGTCCATCATATTTTAATCAATTTTCTATTCTCTAACATGCTGGTGCCTCATTTGTCCTTCTCTCATTTCCCTAGCTATCACTTAACTCTCGCTGCAATCAATAAAACATTTTTATATTTAATAACCATCAAATGAATACACCGCAGTAAACCCCTCTAACCAGGGCGCTTAACATGGCTGTTAATGGCCTTAACACGTATTACAACCACCACTACCACCACCACCACCACGGTGTTTGTCCGTCATCCCACTGCCGTCATCTACTGTTGTTGTTTTAACAATTGCGTTTTCATAATGACAAAGCCATTGCAAATGCCAGAACAATGCCAGAAACCAAAGCTCATTTATATTATACTCCCAGTTTTAACCTAAAAAGGATTCATGCCAGGATCAGTGGCATCCTCATCGTAGCTGGATACATTAAACATTGACTCGCGCTCTGAACTCTTGCGCTGATGTCTATTATTAAGTATTCTTTGGGCATAAATAGCAATGTTATTTCATATTGCACTTTTCCTTTTTGACAACAATTGACCACAATGGGCAATGACAGCGAAAATGCTCTCGGTCAGAATGAATAACAGTTAATGTGAATGTAATGAAATGTGAAAGGATAACGCGAAGGATGCACACATACAGCTCACAGCACAGAGCACAGCTCAGCGCACAGTAGGTTTTAGTGGGAGCACAAGGATGGGCTTGTGGTGGTGACTTGATATGCAGATGAAAAAGGTGGCCAGGTCAGCAGATGGGTTTCTATTAAAGCATTCAAAATTTTATTAAAACATCGATTTGACCATTAATATCAACAATAAACACTTTTCTGATCGTTTAGCCAATTTCATAAATCATTTAATACACTAACACAGATTATCAAACTTATCAATACGATCGAATAACACTACAAACAACACTTTATGAAAATAAAATAAATTTAATTAATTTGAATTTATAAAATTTAAAAAAAAACTACGAAAAAATGGTAATTTTTCAAATAACGAAATTTAAAAAAATTTACGAAATTGTTTATTGATAATGGTGGAGAAGTGACAGCAAAGCAAATATATTTTGACAAACATCGAAATAGCTATCCGTCCAGCCAGCAGTCACATAATATATTTTAAACAACTTTTCTTGTAAAAAATTTATAAATTTAAAAGGTTATTTAAAAAATATGAAATTTATATTATATATTTATAACATAATTCAATTTATAAAATTTAAGAAATATACAAAAGTTTTTGACAATTTTCATAAGTTATGAAACTTATTAATACTATAAATTCTTTAAATTTTATAATATAAATGAATTATAAGATGTATGCAGACATCCGATATTAATACCAAAATAGGTATTTTTTAATTTTTTCCTCATAAGAAACGAACTTACATGTTCAAAATCAATTGTTTCTTTCAACTGTTCTATTTGAATTCAACAAATGTTCGAAATTATATAGAACTCTTGTGTTCAATAAAAAATTTTCAACCGATGAAAAAACTAAATAACGAACAATTGTTCAAAATAAAGTTATTTATCATTGTTGAAAAAAATATTTAACGTTCATGTACAAAAAAATAATGAACTTTTAAATATCGTACCGATACTGGAATATCATAAATATTGTCTCGACCAAATTAAACGCAAGAAATATGTTTGTATTAAGATAAGTCATAACTATACAAATGGAATACAGCATCTTAAGAATTTCAAGAAATACTTATAGGAGAAAATCTAAAATTTCAGAAAACTCGTAGAGCTATGTATTTACCCTGACATCTGATGAATGAGATATGATCGATACTATACCATCGGCAATCTCAGAGGCCAGGTATTTGAGTTTTGCTGAATACTGTGAAATAATCAACTTGATGCATCTTTATAGAACCCATCTTCAGTTATTTCATGTATATATAGAAATGTATATTTATTATAATTTAAAACGAACATTGTTCGAAAAGATTTTCAACTCTAAAGTTGAAAAAAATATTCAACTTGAATGTTATTTATCTTTGTTGAAAAAATTTTTTTTATAGTTTTTCCATCATTGTTCATTATTTATTTTGAACATGAGAGTTATGTTTTCAAACAAACTTTGTTGGAAAACATATTGAACTCATGGGTTGAGAAATATTTTTCAACTTCTAAGTTATTTATTTTTGTTAGAAACAAAAAAAGTTTAGTTTTCCGACCCTTGGATGTATGGAATTTTTTTGATTTATAACATTTATAAAATCTACTTTTAAAAAATTATGAAATTCATTGAGATCAAAAAATTTAAAAAATTCGTAAAATGTTCAAATTTAGAAAATTTATGAAAATCTAAATATTTACAAATATTATAAACTTTATAATATTTGTAAATTTTATGAAATTTATTGAATTCATAAAATTTAAAATTTATGAAATTTTTAAAATTTAATTAATGCATCAAACTTATAATAATTGTGCAATTTACAAAAATTTATGAGATTTATGAAATTCGTAAAAATGATGATTTTTAAAATTTATGAAAATCAAAAAGATTTATGAAAATCATAAAATTTATGGAACTATAACATTTACAAAATTTATAATAATTATTAAATTTTGTTAAATAAATAATAAATGATTTCATTTAACATTTTATTTAAAGAATTTTATTTAAAAAAATTTATGAAATTCAAAAAATTTGCAAAATTAAAAATAAATATTTTATAAAATTTATGAAATTTGTTTACAGATGTTTATGAAATTTATTTAAATTAAAAAATTTTGTGAATTTGAGAATTTTTTGAAATTTACGAGTTTTATAAATTTCAAGAAATTTATTAAATTAGCGAAATTCATAAGATTTATGAAAATCATATAATTTGTTGATTTCATAAAATATATGTAAATTAATTTTTTTTTTAAATTTATGAACTAATAAAATTTTATGAAATATAAAATTGATCAAATACTTAAAATTTACGAAAATTGTAAAATTAATGGAATTCCTAAAATTATTGAAATTCGTAAAATTTAAAAAATTCGTTAAATTTATGAAGTTCATAAAATTTGTGAATTTCATAAAATGTATAAAGTTCATAAATTTTATAAAATTTATTAATTAAAAAAATATGAATTTCATAAAATTGCGAATATAAAAAAATTTTTTTATAAAACTTATGTAATTCAATTTATTAAATTCATAAAATTTTTAAATTTCATAAATTTCACAAATATGGAAGTTTTATAAATTTCATAAATTTTATTAAATTCATAAAATTATTTTTAAAAATTGCGTAGATAATTTAAATTTTGTAAATTTGATCTTTTAAAAATTTTATGAATTTCATATATTTTCTAATCTTTTGAAATTTTATAAATATTATTAATTTCATGAATATTAAGAATGTTATAAAATTCATTAAATTTATAAAATTCGCTAATCCTATGATATTCATAAATTTTATCTTTTAATAATTTTATGACGTTCATATATTTTCAAATTCAAATTTTGAAATAAATATTGGTACTTTCATAACTATTATTAAATCTCATTATTTTCAAAAAATTTAAAAAATTAATTAATATTATGAATTTCATAAATTTTATAAACTTTTTGAATTTAACGAATTTCACAAACTGTATAAATTTCACAAATTTCATAAATTTTATATTTATAATTTAAAAATTTGCGAATTTTATAATTTTTATGAATTTAATAAAGTGATGAATTTAATAAATTTTATCAGTTAATAATCCATAAATATTATAAATTTCACATATTTTAGGAATTTATGAGTTTCATAAATTTTATGAATTTCATAAATTTTATTACTTTGAAACTTTATTACTTTTATGAATTTCGTAAATTTCATAAAATTTATGACTTTTACGAATTTTATTAATTTCACAAATTTTACAAATTTCATAAATTTAATGAAGTTTTATGAATTACATAAATTTTATAAATTTCACAAAAAATATTAAAGTTTTATTAATTTCATAAATTTTATAAATTTCACATAAATTTTATAAACCATTTTTTTAATTCGCAAATTTTTTGAATTTAATATTTTTTATTATTCACAAATATTTAAATTTTTATTAATTTCATAAATTTTATGAATTTAATAAAATTGTTGAATTTTATAAATTTTATAAAGGAATTTTTTTTAGTCCGCAAATTTAATTTAATTCTTATTTTTTAATTTTATGAATTTCAAAAAACTAATGAATTTTTTAAATTTTACGAATTTATGAACTTCATAAATTTTACGAATTTTATCAAATTTACGATAAATTTCACAAATGTTGAAAATGTTATGAATTGTATGAATTTCATAAATTTATTGAAGTTTTATGAACTTTATAAATTTCACAAATATTGAAGTTTTATTAATTTCATAAATTTTATTAAATTCATACAATTATTTTAAAAAATTGCATAGATATTTTAAATTTTGTAAATTTTTAAAAAAAAATTTAAATTTGAAGAATTTACAAAATTTAAAATAAATATAAATAATTTTGCATAAATTAAAAAAAAATTTAAGAATTTACAAAATTTGAGATAATTTTTTTTATATATTTTTTCTAATATTATATGTTATTATACCCTATAGCCTACTACGTATATCATTTTCCATAGCCTACTATGTATATATTCTTCCATAGCCTACTATGTATTTGTACAGAATATTTATATGGTTGCAAAGCCTACTAAGTATTTGAATTGCAAGTGTTCAAATATCAAGTGACTGAAATATTTGCAACACCCTCACCATACGGGTAGAAGGGTATATATCATTTGATACGACTCAAAACACATAGAAGGAGCCACCTAGACCCTAGGTTTCGTGGAACCAAATTCGATTCATGACTTTTAAAGTTTTGGGAACAAAATTGGAAGTCTAGCCACGCCCCTTCTGGTACCTCCCATACAAATGTACCTTTTTGCACACTTCAGAGATGGAGTGATAATATCAATACATGCAACGCGATCGTACCCAAATTCTGTATTGAGTAAAGCTTAAGCAGGGTAAAGTTCTGGAAAAAAATTGGACGTCTAGCCAGTCCCCTTCTGGTACCTCTCATACAAATTAACCTTTCCGCAAACTTCAGAATAGGAGTGATAATATCGAGCCCTTACCGCCAAAATAGTGTAAGCGACAGAAACAAAATTTTACAGGAGAAGGTTTTTTCTAATTATCTCTGCTTTTGGTCTAAGTATTACCGTGAAATTTAAAATGTAAGCATTATTTTGTCTAATATTTATGATAAAATTGGTTTTATTTACATATACACAACTTAACGGGTATTTTTGTCGCTTACATTATTTTCGCTGTCATGCTCACAAGCTTCTGACTAATGTTGGGTCGGTTACGTTAAAATAATTTTAACAAAACTTTCGAACAGACACTCTGGGGGTAATGAAAATTAGTCGATAAATTTATTTTGTGATAGGAGGCAAAACCATAGAAAACTTAACTATTTGACACACACCTTCTGGTACCTCCCATACAAATGACCGAACTCACCCCCATAGTCTTACATACATATCTTATTTGTGAGTACACTGAATTCAGTCAGATTTTGGGTAAGTTGTACGGTTATAAAAATTGGACTCAGGAATGAATATAGACTATATCTGTTCACGCCTTCTGGTTCCTTCCATGCAAAGTTACCTATTTTTGGAAAATTAATATTTCTCCCATAACTTCCAAACCGGCACCTGGGGGACAATCAGATTTTGTTAGTTAATTTATCTTGTAACACTGTAAGACAAATTTGAAATTATGACCTCACCCATGATCAAACTGACCAGATTATGAAAATATAGCTCAAAAAAATATATACGTATCTCCCAGTTTTTCTAGATCAGCTCATTTAAGTTTTTTACGAGCAATTCAGTTTTTGGAGCGAAGCTACCATACAAGTACTCGAAAGTGAATTCTTGATGTTTGCAGAACTCTGCGAGTTGTTAACAGATTTTGAAGAATTTTGTTTTAGTGTAATTCAAATGGCCATTGGCGGATTCTGACGAAGCCCAAATTTAAAATTTGTCACATATTTTTTTTGAGCTATATTTTCAGAATCTGTTCAGTTTGATCATGGGTGAAAAATCGTGTCGTACAGTGTAATAGGAGGCATAACCTCAGAAAACCTAACTATTTGATACACCCCTTTTGGTACCTTCCATATTAATAACAGATATTGCCCTTTTACATGCATATAATTTTTGTACGTACACTAAATTTAGACAAATGTTGCCTAGGAAAGCAATAATTGAACGTTGATTCAAGAAAAAAAATAAGACACGTTGTGCTGCCTCTAGTTGTACCTCCTATACAAATAAGTCAAATTTTTTCACACATTTCTTCTTCAATATCTTCAAATTCTAATTCAGCAGTCTTCAAAGAAAAAATGTTTGTGAATTTATTATTTCCACAGAATCAGAATCTCTGTATGAAACAAGCGATTTTTTGTTGAAAACTGAAAAAGTAATTCATTTTAAATAAAAAAAAAAAACACGCTTACCTCAAGTTGATTTAACGACAAAACGAAAAAATAGTAAAATCGCGAATATATTGTATTACTTTGTTACAGAAAATTTTAATGTAAGCGACACTTCGCAGTCACAAAAAATGTAAACAAACTAAGAATGTTCACTTACCTTAAAATTGCTTTTGCTGTAAATTCGTAACGGAACTTTTTACAGTCATAAAATTTTAAGAGATGATGCAAATAATAATATATAATCGATCTTCATCAAAAAACGAAAATCGATAAACGTGTCGCTTACACTATTTTGGCGGTAAGGGCTCGATATCAATATATCAAACGCGATCGTACCCAAATTCTGTATTTAGTAAGTCTATAACAGGACAGGAAAATTGGAAGGCTAGCCACGCCCCTTCTGGTACCTTTCATACAAATGTACCATACTATAAAATTTTATGTTTTATTGAGGGTGAGGTTATATGTAAGTCGGTTTTCCCGACTGAATCTTTCTTACTAGTTGTAACTTTAGTTATTTAATTCTTTATTGAATACAAAAAATAAATCTAAAATCAATTTCCTATTTTTTCTTACACATGCCATTCACATCTGGTCACCCCTTTTGCCAATATTTGCATTTGCAAAAACCGCTCTGGGTTTGGTTGTCTTGTCATATTTATAAATAAATGAGATTATTATGACAATAAACGTCCGTTAAGCCGCACACTAAGGGGCCCTTCACTCGACAGACAGCAAAAATGACAACAACAGCAACAAAAACGACGACGACACATTAATACTGCTTGAAAATGTCATATTTATTAACTGGCCGGAATTATCGAATGGACTTAAACATGAAACTAGTACCAACCAACCAACAACAATGAGGATGTCGGAGAAGTAATTATGATAATTAAATCATAAAGTCATACAAACAAACTGACAGCAAGAACAGAAAAAAAAACAGAAAAAAACCTTCAACGACAAAAGGATTGAGAGCAAGAAACATGAAGTAGTTACATAAAAACAGTTGTTACATTACATAAGAATAACTACTTTAAGCAAAGTATCATAGTATCATATCATTCATAAGGACATATTTAAATAGAGATATATGAATATGCAAAAATTTAAAAGCAAATTGTACTCACTTAATTTTGGCAACTCAAATCTTATGGCCGAGTCGGCTGCACTGCGTTTCACAATTTCCACGCCCGTCTGATTCTCGTGTATATGATAGACATGATAGCCGGCAATTGCGCCATTTTGATTCTTAGGCGGATGCCAGGACATGGTTATGCTAGTGGCCGTAACATCCAGTACGGTGAGATTTTGTGGTTTACTTGGCACTGAAAGTAGAAAGGATAAAGAAAAAATTAGTAAAATATTGTATATTTTTAAGAAGGATAGGGAGAGAAAGAAAAAGTATTCGATAACATTTTAAAGCATAACTTTCAACTAAAATTCAATTTGCTGGAAAAGGAATATGCAGTTTTTTCCCCGTAACTCATTTCTAAGGATTCTACTAAATAAATCCTTATATCAAAAAAAAAAGGAAGAAAAACACAAACCCAGCAAAAGTCAAAGGATGATGAGCATTCAGCACAAGTCGAAGAAAGTCAAAAGAACATTGCAAACACACACACATATGTGTAGTTGTGGCAACACATGTCTTTTGCTATGTCAATAATAATATGTTGATGCCACAAAAATGTAATGGAACATGCAAAAAGGAAAAAGCTCAACTTGTACAAGAGCAACAGCGACGAGAGAACAAAAAAACTGCAATATTATTTTCAGTAATAGGGAAAGCACACACACACACACTGCAGAAAGTACACCATACGTTGTTCTTCCCTCAAAAGAACCTAGTACTAAGTAGAGAAATGCAACCAAGCATAGATCTTTGCGTTTATCCTTGTTAGAAGCAGTTTGTTTTTTTTTTCTTCTTGTTTTTAAGTTTTAAATATGAACACGAAACCTTTAAGTAGTTGGCTTTAAACCTTAAGAAACCATTCAAATGCCATCACACACACACACGCAGTGTTTGATGTCCTTTTTCTAAGATCCTTATGACCTGCTTTACGCTGTATTTTTACTTTACCTAAGTAGTGTTTTCTCATTTAGTCTTGGTGAATTTATCTATGAACATCTTAACACTTTAGAACTATATATTCTGTCATTTGCCATTGTTTTAAGCCCCCCTTAGCCCCATATCTCTGTGTGCCTTTGTTGCTAGATTCGAACAAAAGGAATCGTTGAGTTATAACGTAAATGATGACCTAACCTTCAAAGCCATTAGAAATGTACGGTGCAATTCATTCAGTAAAGTTGTCTTTTGTTTTACAAAGACATCAATAGAGAGATTGAGTGTAAACCAGAGCAGTTCAGAGGATGAACAACGGAGAGGGAGAGAGAGTGAGAACATGTAAAGAGAGGCCTTTAACATGTTTGTCTCTGTGATGCAGCAGAAATTAGTACGTAGAGGAAAAAGACAGAGTTAGTGAGGGGGTGTGCACAGAAAGCGGGGAATATCTAGAGGGGCCATAGGATATGCAATCGTAACTATGGGAAATTGTGTTTTAAAAGGTCATGCTTGTAAAGAGAAAGGGAGAAAGGGAGGGTAATAATAAAAATAGTGTAAAAAAGTATTATAATTGGAATCTTTTAGTAGAATACCTTTTGTGAGGCAACCTTAAACAATGGTCTATCAAACAGAGACCCTCTGAGGCCCATAAGAAGGCGTTTTAGGTATGACCATTAGAGCAGGTCAATTGGTATGGAGTAAAATAAATGCACCAAGCGGTTATCAAAATCGTTATCAAAGATGAATTCTAAGAAAGTTTGCTCAAACTACCAAGGGACTCATTCCAGCCTCCGGTTTTTAACGAGAAACTTTTCGTATTGGGAAAAAAAACGCCCCTAGAAGGTTCAAGTGTGTCCGACCCCCAGTAATTTTTTCCTCCCATACATAAATTTTCTTTACAAAATTTGCTCCCACCGCTCTAACTGCCTTAAAGCTGTCCCTAGAGGAGTCAAAGGTATAACCGACCCTAATATTTTTGCAACCCCAATATCTATCTAACCTCTATTTTAGCACTTAAGTTGGTTCCCATATATATTTTTTTAATTTTATACTTTTTTGTGAAATCAACTACTGCTGCTCCCATGGTGATTCCTGGAGGAGTAAAATGTATGACCGATCCCAATAGTATTTTATCCTATCCTTCCCGAACATACATACCCCCTATCACCACACTTTAAGGGGGGCCACCATATAAACATTTTCGGCAAATGTCTAGAATATGGGACAGGAAACCAAAAAAAAAAAAATACCGCTCCCCCCAAATACGACATAAAACACGAAAATCAAGGTCAAAGTTGGCGCTAAGGCTCATGTGGCCCGGGAGGTCAAAAAAAAGACTCAGTGGGTTCTATGATACCCCCCATGTGTGGGTACTCAAATGAAACATAATAAGGCCTTACGGAGTATTTTGGGCCCCAAGGGCCTACGTAATGTTTTCAGATCTAGGGAGCCCAAAAAAGGGCTCATTAGGTAAAAAAATTTGAAAAAATCATGAAAAAAAATAGAAAAATGTATGAAAATAAATAGAAAAATTCAAAAAAAAAAAAATAAGAAAAATAAAATGTAAATAATGTGAGAAAAAATTGAGAAAATTCAGAAAAAATTTAAAATGTCCAGAAAAAAATTAAAAAAAAAAATGTTATATATCCCGGAAATTTTAATGGCTCTAAGCCGTAGAAACTTGAATATAACAATATATTCTCGAAAATATCTTTCAAATCTGTGTACCTTTTTTTTGGTAGCAAGCTAACGCAATCTTTCTTCCAGCCAGGGGATACCAAAATGATTATAACAGTATTGGCCATACCCCTTTCTGGTCAAGGTGAGGTCAATCTTACTGTCTGTAGCACCCGGTTGCAGTGCAACACCACAACGAGCCCGAAAACTCTACCAGCGATTTCGGTTTAAACCGCAACCCGCGTGATGCCCCCACAAGGGAGCCAACAACCAACCGATCAGACCGATCCCGGGGTTCCTTATACCCACGTTACCGATCACACTCACCGGTGGGAGTTTCGCAGAGAAGCTGCTACCAATTTATGATCTGAGATGAGTGAGAGCGGGCAAAAACTGCTCCCATCATCCATACAAACTCCTCTTTTTAGAGGTGTCCGTCTGTTTGTCTCCTTGAATTCAACCGTAGTTTAAGAGCTATCGAGCAGTCTTACTGCCTGTAGCACCCGGTTGCAGTGCAACACCACATCGAGCCCGAAGACTCTACCAGCGATTTGGGTTTAAACCACATCCCGTGTGATGCTCCCACAAGGGGGCCAACAACCAACCGATCAGGCCGATCCCGGGGCTCCTTATCCCCACGTTACCGGTCACACTAACCGGTGGCAGTTTCGCAGAGAAGCTGCTACCAATTTATGATCCGAGATGAGTGAGAGCGGGTGAAAACTACTCCCATCATCCATACAAACTCTCCCTTTTTAGAGGTGTCCGTCTATCTGTCTCCTCGAATTCAACCGTAGTTTAAGAGCTATCTTGTATGCAAGAGTCTGTACTTTAAGCGGAGGTAATGTTCCGAGATGAGTAAGATCGATCTGAAACTGCTCAAACACCCCATACAAACTTCCCCTTTTTATGGCCTGTCCCTCAAATTACAGCCGTAGTACAAGAGCTATTGAGCTGAAATCTTGTATGCAAGCTTCTATCCTCTAAGCCTAGGTGAAATTCCGAGGTGAGTAAGATCGGACGAAAACTGCTGTCACCCCCTTACATACACCTCCTTTTTGGAGGTGTCCGTCTGTCTGTCCCCGTCGACAACATCGAGGGGGCCGGCAATGAAAGAACAAAGGTATATGACTAGACCCAGGAGTCGAACCTGGGATCTACCGCATGGTAGTCGCGTGTTCTAACTACTTCCGGTTCCTTAAGAGTTCAACACTTATCTTACTTTCCCTTTACTCCCCATAAATGTGGCATGGGATAGCTTCCTGTTTGGGAAGCTTTTAGCAGACATGCCGATTATCTTGACACTTATACTGCAAAGTTGCTGTCGACAACATCGAGGGGACCGGCAATGATAGAAAAATGTAGATGACTGGAGCCGGGAATCGAACCACGGATCTCCCGCAAGGTAGTCGCGTGCTCTAACCACTGTGACACAGCTGGGCCACTTAAGCTTAACAACTTTATTTAATATTACTTTACACCCCGTAAATGTTATTGTGAACTAATACGCTTTCTAATTTTAGTATCACTAAACGGTACCTCCTGTTTATAGACGAATGCGAGCGTCAGCTGTTTGGAAAGCTTTTACTAGACATGCCGATTAACTCGAGACAATACTGCGAAATTGTGGGCCGCCATTGAAATAAATGTAGGTGACTTATAAAGGAATCATTGTCGTGGGATCTAAACATCATGCTACGCCCGGTCCAAACCTGTCAATATGGCATTAAAAATTTCTGATCCAGGTTGCAGAATGATGCATGTAATTTATTGGCTTAACATAGGTTCTGCACGGTTCCCTACCAAACACAGTCGAAACGGATCAAAAAGCAGCTCCGAGGAGGCCAATTGACATCGTCATACTATACGATTTGGTGCGCAAAAAATTCATTGTGCAAGCGTAGAGCGACTCATTTTTTTTGCAGAGGTATAATACTGACTTTCTGTCAAAATTTCAAAAGGGAAACAACATTCAGTGTAAAATTAACCTATGAACTTGTATATGGCCCACCCTGTATTTCTGTGTATAATATTGTGTGTGCGAGCATAAACATTAACACAACAACATAGGCAAAGAAAAAAATGGTATTAATACCATTCAACACCAATACAAAGGTTATAACCCCGGGCGCGCACACCAACAAGACATAAAACCTCCTTACATTTTTAATTCATTTCCCCACTTCCCTATGACACAAAACAAGTAAAGTAAAATGACAGAAAAAACAAAAGCCAAAGTAAATCCTTGAGAAATTTTCGAGAACTCTTAATAGTCCTTATGACGAAGAAGTGAGTCCCACTATCCTTGTTCTTTGTTTCTATTATTTGTCATTAAAACTAGTACATTGAAGGATGTACACAAGGAAACTACAAAAACAAAACAATATCCAACAACCGTCTTTTTCGGTTAACTGATTTGTTTTTGGGGTCAATAAGAAAGACTTTTGGGTAAACGTAAAAAACAAAAAAAAAATTGCGAAGAATAGCTACATTTAGAAAAAAAACTCTTTAATAAAAGACCAACACAAAATAATTTCACATCAAATAAAATTGAATTGTTATCCTTTTGGAAAAAGTTTTTCTTGGTCGAGTGAGTTTTTTTGCTTGCTGCCATTAAATATTTAGTCATTTTATTTGAAATGTGAAGCAAAACCTTATACTTCGGCAAGAATTCTTTAAAGTTTTGCCAAAAAGTTTTCTATTATACAAAATTGAATTGTGTGAAATTCGCTTGTTGTGAAAACATTTGCATAGAAAGAATGCCTATGTGTAGGTGGGGAGAGCTGCGAGGTGGGGGTGAGGTGTATGCTGCAAAGGAATCCAGCGAAAAAAGGTCAATCAATTGAAATGCTTAACAGCAGAAACAACAACAATGACAAAGAATGTTGATGTTTCTAACATCACCACCATCATCATTATCATCATCAGCATCATCTCCACGACGAAGAACACACACATATAGACACACACACATATCCATCTACACACGCTTCACAAACACAACCCAAATGTTGATCTTTTTCACTTGATTTCTGCCTTTCGACAACATTCTCTTCAATGAGCAATAACCATTTTAAAGAAAATTAAATGTCTATTGTCGAGAGGGAGATTTAAATGCGGCTCAGAGAACATAAACGTTTTTAACATTTCCGATAAAAAAAATTCCCATCTTCATCTTAAGCATCATCATCCAAGCCTCAACAGTTTCGTTCCCGGCATAAAATCTAATGTTTCCCCTATTACCCTCTCTCGCCGTCACTTTGGTTGTCGCTGCCACAGGATTTAAGTGAAATAATCGTTGATTTGAACTGAGATTTTGTATTGCTTGGGGGGGTCGTGCCTCAGAAATTGTTTGAATTGTCAATGAATTTGTGAATTAAATTAAGTGTGCAAATAAAAATAAATTTAAAAGTTGATTTGTTTTTTTGTTGTTAGCTTTGGCCAACTTTTTCCTCTAAGCCTTCGAATCGAAATTAAGTCTGTTTTTGTGTAACGGAATTTAACATTTTTAAATTGGTTGGGTGGGACGAAGAGCTGTTTAATATAAACTTGTGAAGGTTTGAAAAAAAGTTTTGCGTCAAGTCTTTGGGTTAAAAGCAAACAATTTGGTGTTGTCAATTGAAATTGCTGAAGAAAGTATCTATAATGTGGGGGTGTGTGTTAAAAGTTAATGTTTTTATTTCTAGGCTTTGTCGGCGGCATGGATGGTGGCGAAAACTTGGTAAGTTATTATGGAATAACAACAAATGTAATAAAAAATTTAAGCTTAACCTTGTAAGTTATTGAAAATTGGAGGTATAATAATAACACAGTACAACATTTTTCAGCTCATTGATTTGGGACTCAATTCTGAGAACTGCACGTGAAAGTAGCCCCAAAAAGAAGAAGTTCTGCATCATTCATTTTGTCAAGTTACATGACATAATAATTTAATATCGATTTGAAGTTAGTAAGTATCGTATAGGGGAATTTATCACGTTTTAGGCTCTTTTGTTTGACATAACATAAATACTATATGGTGGCGTATGATTATCATAAGTAATATTCCACGTAAATCATACGCCACGGACCCTGGTGGGTAAGAACTGGTCCTAGTTCTAACTCAAATGTATGCAGGGGACACGTCACTTTAATTAGAGGTGTGAAATGTCGGTTCTACAGTATAAGTCTTAGGACTAACGTCGAGGAATATGACTCAGACCACTCCTTAAGAACATACGGAATTATTATAAAAAATATATTTTACAACAGTCAAATGAGACCGGCCGCGGCATAGTGGTTAGAACACGCGACTACCATGCGGTAGATCTCGGGTTCGATACCGGCCTCCAGTCATCTACATTTCTCTTCCTTTGCCGGTCCCCTTGATGTTGTCGACTGCAACGTCGCAGTACAAGTTTCGAGATAATCGGCATGTCTAGTAAAAGCTTCTCAAGCAGTGACGTTCGCAATCGTCGATAAACAAGTAGGTGCCGTTTGTTGTGAATCTTAAATAGAAAGCGTTTTAAAATAACAACAACGCTAGAAGCTATCCCATACCTCATTCATGGGTGTAATCGAAAATTAAGTTTTTAATAGTCAAATGTACTACTGGGCAATTCCATTGGGACGGGTGTGACCATGTTACTGAAAATTTTGGTTATAATTCATAAATAGAAAATTTGTTACTAAAAAAGCTATGATTACCAAGACTGTTATGTTTTAAAACGTTTACTAACAGGCAGACACTGAAAGTGCTTGATTTCTGCTCAGAATTTCAATTAGAAGACAACGACGTGTGTGACCTAAGGAATTTGAGATTTTGCAAAATTTTGACATTCAAATTAAATTTTGTAAAATTTTCCGTAGAAAGTCGACAATTATTATGATGTAAGTAATTGTTTATATTGTTTTTCATTTTTTAAGTGCTTACTGTTCGCTAAAAATTACTTATTCTTAACAAAAAACTTTTTGGAAAAAAAATTAGACGGGTGTTACACCGTTATACGACGGGTGTGACCCAGTAAAATAAACTGCAAAATTATGAAAAAATTTAACAAACAAAAATGTAAACATATAAGGAAACAATAAGACACATTTAATCGTTATCTGTACTATCGTATACTTCATCTTAGAGTGCGGGCACCACAAACGTAATCTACGATGAATTCTAAGGAAATTTGCCTAAGAAACCATGGGTCTAAAATAAAAATCGAGCCCCCGGTTATTAACGACTGCCCCGGAATCGACCTCCAGTCATATTTCCCACCTAAAATTTTTCCCAAATATGCCTACCCCTCTTCATCCCCTGCATTAATAATATTTTTGCTCAAATTGAATTTTTAACACTTTTTCTGTATTTTAACAGGGTTTCGTTATTGGTGTTTAGTTTTTGCAAATAAAACCTTATTAAAAGTTAACAATCTGTTTTTATTATAAAGAATTGCTATTTTTAAGGCAATGTATGCACTTTTTTCAGGTAGGTTTGTCCCGCATTCCACCCAACAACATATATACGTATATAACACACCTCGTCTTTAAACCTCTGGTAGTTCATGAGATATATCTATTTTAAATTTTATGGGCGGTACCACGCCCATTTTTCACATCACAACCAAGTATATCCAAGGCTATCAAGAGGTCATTAGGACCACTTTCTAAAATTTTCGTATCAATTGGTCTATTAGAAAAGCCGTCAGAGCGGTTTTTTAAAAGGGGCGTGACTCCGCCCATTTCCGCCCTGGCTGTAATTCTAACTGTACGAACAACAAATATACCAAATCTCATCTTCATACTTCTGATAGTTCATGAGATACAGACGTTTAAAGTTTCAAGATATAAGCCACGCCCACTAATCCGATTCCGCCCATTTTTTTTAGATAACGAATTTTGGTGCCAAAAGCATTGACACAAATTTTAAAGGCAATTTGTGAAACTGTCCTCCAGATATTGTGTTTTAAAAAATTGGGTGCACTGGGCGGGGCCATGCCCACTTGGTATACCAAAAAATTTTTAAGATTTTAAAAAGATTGGTCCGGCCATTCTCGAGACTATACGGTACATAGAAAATGCAAACAAACGCAAACTCATTTTGATAAATTTAAATAAGGACAATATTCAGAAAAATACGCAATGTAAAATTTGGTCAAAATTATTCACCCTACCCTTTGCATGGGAGGTACTCGAATGCGTGGCACTTTCGGGTTCAAACTTTGAGGTTTTCTTAATCAAAGGTCACTAGTTTTCATGCTGCTGCAACTATTCCTCCTATTTTTGTCTCATCGATGTATGGGGACAAAGAACAATTGTCACCCACTTTCCCGCAGGCCCACTATCCCATAGGGTACAAATGTGAATGTTTGTCTGTTTGTTAGTTTGTGTCTAAATGGCTGAACCGATTTTTATAAAATTTGGTAGGCAGTTAGTAAGCTATCTGGAAATTGCCGAAGTCTATATTATTTTAAAAAAAATTTTACAGATCAAAATTATTTAACTGATCTTCAAATTTATGTTTCGATTTTCAATTTAAACTTCAAATTGAAAATTTACTTCCTTTGCCCACTTTGCCCAGTCACCGCATTCATTACCATACGATTCTAGTCATATGACTTATAATAAAAATAATGACATTTCACAAACATTTTGCTTTTGACAGAAATTTGTAAAAGTCACTCTTTAAAATCTCAACACCGAGTAAATATGACAAAACATTAAGCATAACAATGAATATAAACAACAACGAAAAAAAACTCAACAATATACGAGTGGTAACAACAGCAAAACATAATACAAACGCACGCAGTGAACCAACAACATAAAAACGAAAGGAAGGACCTGTGTACAAGAAAGGACCAACAGTTATGCATGAACAAATGGATGAAATTAATGAACGACTGGATGGATGACTTAAGGAGAAATGTCAGCAAAATATGTTGACTTGGTTTTTATGCCCAAGTTACCACGCAGATCCGTCAAGCATACGCTCTGTGTGTGTTTTTGTCTCTGGCAAAGTTTCTTTGTGCTTCCACTCGCAGTCGAAGCAAAAAGCTTACAATTATTATGACGACATGGTAAAGAAGGGTTAAACAAATGATGCCGTCAAGCGTGAGCTGTGTGCACGCCGCTCTTGTTTTGTCAGAGTGTGTGTGTGTTTTTTTTCTTGTATTGTAATGCACAAACAAAACAACAACACTTAGCAGCATAAGATAAAGGATATTTCTTTTTCACGCGTTGACTGTGCTTTTTTTCTCTGCGAGCGTGGAGGCGAATGGGAAAAGGCATCACGCTAAACATAAGCATTTAAAGGAATTTATAATTTACGTTTCAAATTTACTTCTTACTTAGTTATAAATGGATATATCACGGACTGACACAGGATAGGCATCACAGCGATTACATTTGAATTCTATTGCATTAGTGTGAGTGTTGAAATGTTCTAACGCGATTGCTTACTTGCTTGGTGTTGGTGTCTGCTTGTCACTTTCCTAGCCAGTTTCTTGTTTAATTTAAAATTATTTTTTCCGTTGCGTTTTTTTCGCACTTATTTGTCCCAAGTCACTCGTCAGTTGCAATGTAATGTGTAAGCGAAGTCTGATTAAGCTCAGTTGGATGTCATAGAGAGGCGGCAGTGACATATAAGCCCAGCAGGATGTCAAAGACGTCCAACTCCACTACTTCTGAAACACATGCACCAGGGATGGCATTGTATGCTTTTGATTTATTTAGAGGAGAGAAAGAGGGATATGCTCTAGTCTCAAAAATTTCCAACGGGACCTCATTTTTATAGATGACTCTCTGAATGTCAGCAAATTGAGAAACTTTTACTACGGCATTTCCAAATGAAATTCAAAGAAAATCAGTTGAAATTCAAATATTCCTTTTGAGATTCATAGTTCGTCAATTACGCAGTACAAAATTTTTCAGCTCATTGATTTGGGACTCAATTCTGAGAACTGCACGTGAAAGGAGCCCCAAAAAGAAGAAGTTCTGCATCCTTTGTTTTGTCAAGTTATATGCCATAATAATTTAATATCGATTTGAAGTTAGTAAGTATTGTATAAAGGTATTAGTCACGTTTTAGGCTCTTTTGTTTGACAAAACTCGAGAACCAATAATCCGATTTAGTTGAATCAAATTTAAAAAAAATTAAGAATTACAATTCTTTTAATCTGTTCAAATAACGTTTCCCTACATAAAAAAGCTGCGTGGCGTATGATTTACGTGAAATATAACTTATTATAATCATACGCCACCATATAACAATATAACGAAAGAGCCTTAAACGTGGCAAATTCCCCTATTCGATACTTACTAACTTCAAATCGATATTTAATTATTATGGCATGTAACTTGACAAAACGAATGATGCAGAACTTCTTCTTGTTGGGGCTACATTCACGTGCAGTTCTCAAAATTGAGTCCCAAAATCATGTGTTGTACTGTATTACGCCTCTATCGGCAATCGATACACTAACCGATTTAAATACTTTAGTACAAATTCTTCCGGACCCCCGGGACGAAATGTATTAATGCCATCTCTGGTTCGCATACATTTAAATCTTTAAGACGTTGTTAAATATCTGATGACACCAACAAGCAAGGAAGGCGCAATAACTTTAGTACTTCTCTCTCTAAAGTTAAATACGACCCATGCCTAACCAACAATCTAAAGAGCACATCGCACCTCGCTCATACAATGTACTCGTAGTCGTTGCGTGAGTTCTTATGGGGATGTACGTGTGGCTCAGTGTGTGAGACTGCAAGCGAAATAATTACATGTGGAGTAATGAGTGTGTGTGGGAGAGTGTTGTTGGAATTTCTTCATCTTTCTTATCAATACACATTTAGCTGTGTGTGCGAATGTGTAAGCCATCCATGGTCGTGTCGTGTGATGATATGTGCGTGCGTGCTTGCATATCCGTTTCCTTTACGTTACATTTATCTAAGATCAGTGTTACGTGCGTGTTACTCGTTAATGTCAGTGTGAATATCTGGTGCTGTCGTTTATGTTGTATGTGTTGGTTGGGGTGGGGTGTAGAAGTGTAAAATGAGTATGAGATGTTACCCATACGTGTACATGTATATGCTTTGGTTTGCTTGATATTCATGTTAACAAGTGATGAAATATTGTGATGTGCTGTGAACCTGCAAAAAGCACAATTTAATAAGAAACAATAAAACAGAAATGGCAAAGAACAGAGGTAACAGTTTTCTGCTTCGTCTGTTTTTTAAAATCAACACCTTACATTTTGCAAGAGTATGGGAAGGATAAGTAAGGAACAGTGGGAAAAAGTAGTAGGAGATTTTGCAAAAAAAAAAACGCGACGGTCTGTGGACATCGATTGCCTTTTATTTATTTTACAGACTATAATAGGAACATAACCAACAAAAAACCAGTCGTCAGGAGCCAGAAGTACGTTAAACCAATGGAGTTACAGATGGGCTTGTCATTGGTTTGAAGCTAACTCGGTACAACACATGATTTTGGGTCTCAATTCTGAAAACTACACGTAAACGTAGCCCCAAAACGAAGAACTTCTGCATAATTCGTTTTGTCAAGTTACATGCCATAATTATTTAATACCGATTTGAAGTTAGTAAGTATCGTATAGGGGAATTTGTCACGTTTTAGGCTCTTGTTTGACATAACAAAAATACTATATGGTGGCGTATGATTATCATAAGTAATATTCCACCTAAGTCATACGACGCGGAGTACAACAGTTCAAAATCATTTGATAAATGGAAAACTGTAGGGAAACTTTATATGAACAGATTAAAGGAATTGTAATTCTTATTTTTTTTAAATTTGTTTCAGCTAAATCGGACTAGTGGTTCCCAAATTATGTCAAACAAAACTGACAAATTCCCCTATACACGATACTTACTAACTTCAAAACGATATTAAATTATTATGGCATGTAACTTGACAAAACGATTGATGCAGAACATTTTCTTTTTGGGGCATCTTTCACGTGCAGTTCTTAAAATTGAGTCCCAAATCAATGAGCTGAGAAATATTGTACTGTGTAATCTTATATAATGACTAGGGCAAGGAATCTTATGCAAATACATATTTTTTTGGATATCCTAAAATAGAAAGGTTAGGTTTCCTTTACAAATAGTTAAATTTCCTTTAAAATTGCATTCAATCGTTTTAGCATATTTTACGAAAAGTACGTGTTTTTTCTTATTTATGCGCATATGTTAGCAAGTTTTACAACAAATGCTTGTTTTACTGCATAATTTTGCTTCTTTGATTAACGAAAAGTAAAACGCCTTTAACTTTTTGTGTGACATCTTTGGATATTCATCTATATTACAACAAAATTTCTACACCAATATCCAGGTGATATTGGAATCTTATGCAAATGCAAATTTTTTTCTGGATACCTAAAATAGAAACAGTTAAGTTATCTTTACGAATCGTTTTTGCATTTTTTACGAAAAATACATGTTTTGGCATATTTATGCGCATATTTTTTTAAATTTTACAATAAATGCATGTTTTGTTGCATAGTTTTGATTTTTTAAGTAACAACCACTTTAAAGAGTAAAACGCCTTTTACTTGTTGTGGGACATCTTTGGGTATTCATCTGAATTACAACAACATGTTTACACCGATATCCAGGTTATATTGGAAACTTATGCAAATGCTTATCTTCTCGGGATATCCTAAAATAGAAACGGTTAAGTTATCTTAACGAATCATGAAATTTCCTTTAAAATTACATTCAATCTTTTTTGCATATTTATGCGCATATTTTAGCAAATTTTATAATAAATGCATGTTTTGTTGTATAATTTAGCTTTTTTGATCAACAAACACTTTATAAATTAAAACGCCTTTAACTTTTTGTAGGACATCTTCGGGTATTCATCTGAATTACAACAAAATTCGTCCACCGATATCCAGGTGATATTGGAAGCAAATGCATATTTTTTTCTAAATATCCGATAATATAAACGGTTAAGTTATCTTTATGAATCATGCAATTTTCTTTAAAATTACATTCAGTCATGTTTGCATATTTTACGAAAAATACGTGTATTCGCATATTTTAGCAAATTTTACAATTAATGCATTTTTTATTGCATAATTTAGCCTTTCTTGGTTAACAACCACTTTAGAAAGTAAAACGCCTTTAACTTTATGTGAAACATCTTTGGGTATTCATCTGAATACAAAATACAAAATTTTTTCACCGATATCCATGTGATATTGGAATCTAATGCAAAAGCTTATCTTTTCAGGATATCCTAAAATAGAAACGGTTAAGTTATCTTAACGAATCATGAAATTTCCTTTAAAATGACATCCAATCGTTTTTGCATATTTATGCGCATATTTTAACAAATTTTACAATAAATGCATGTTTTGTTGTATAATTTAGCTCAACAACCACTTTGAAAAGTAAAACGCCTTTAACTTTTTGTGGAACATCTACGGGTACCCATCTGATAAACAACAAAAATTTAAAAAAATTGTTACATCGATATCCAGGTGACATTGAAATCTAATGCATTTTTGAGAAAGTACATAGGGTGACAGTATTTAGCAGTCTGTTCACCTGATTGAAATTTCTGTATTGATTTTAGTATTATTTTGACATTTTTGGAAATCTTTCAACTTTTAAGACTTCGTGTGGATATCGCACTTTATCTCAAGTAATCACTGCGATTTCATTTCCCTGTCTATTGTTTTCGTTACACAAAACTTACAAAAAATGCTATAAATCTAAAATTGTCATATATTCCGAAATCTTACAAAGATCCCCCTCCCTACTACCGTCATCACTTCCTTGCTACAGTTAAAAGCAAGTCAAGTGCTCAATATCCTGTTGTATTGTGTCATTTCTTTGCTACTGCTACTTAGTGCATGTGCATCATGTAAGACAGGCATATGTACCCTTAACAAGTAGTTCACCCCGATAGAAGTGTAAGTGTGTGAATGCTGCAAGATTAAAACTTTATGCATTGACTGACGATAGCTGTCACTTGTGTTACAAATATCCTTTAAGTCCTACCAGAGGGATAGGGTGATGGCGAGCGATATTATGGTACAACTGTAAAAGTTATCCACATCCTAGGTGGCGGAGTGCCAGTAACACAAGTACTCCTATCATCACGATTGTCTTATTCATAGTTGGTACTGTAAAAACAGTCACACCGACACTTAAGTTCTTGCACTGTCTCATCAACGTATTAATAAAATTGTTTCAATGTCACGTTTCCGGAAGAGCACTTCATCATCATTAACACCGCCATCGTCAACGTCTCTTAGTCATAGTCAGGCCCATGGAGAGTGTATGCCCTGACACTTGTCTATCAAGCGAGAGCCTCTAAATATTGAAGGCAAGTTATCTGTCTGCATATCCTTGCAAATAAGAAAAAGAAAAAACAAAAACGTGTAGTCATTATTTTAACGTCGTCATGTTGCATATTTTTGCATTTACTTTTTTGTTTTCAATCTGCTTTCATTGTTGACAGAGCAGTGCTGTACAGCCATTTGTCCATGATACTCATATGAAGAAAACAAACATTTGTTTGTTATACCGGCAGGACTTAAGCTCCCTTTTTTTGTATTTTGTGAAGTTTACTTGGGTCACATGTCGCTGAACAAACACAAAACCATTGTTAACAATAACAACGAAATTGTACGAGTATGTAGTAGAATATTATTAAAGAGTCTGAAAATAACTGTATCCTTTTATGGTCTTGAGTTACTCCGTCTGCGGAGTTGTTTTTTTTTTTGTTTCTTCTTTTACTAAGAGGTGATGAACTCTCGGCTGTGCATACATAGTTTACTCATATGCATTGTGTTAGTTACAACAAGTAACAGGAAGCTTTTTCGAGATTAGTAAAAATCCTATTATAATTTGACACCTTTGGTGGGGGAGGGGTAACAACGAACTGTAATACCAACATAGTTCAGGGGGGAATAGACTATGCGGTAAACAGAAAGGAGTTTGTAAAAAAATATGCAATAATAAGAGGGCTGATTTTGTTGGTTTTGAATTTGTAATGTTTTTCATGTAACCTGTAATCGTCGAAATAATTTTACTTTACTTCAGAATTTTTTATTATAAAATCTTATAAAAAAAAAATCTTAATTCCCCTTTACACTCCATAAATGAGGTATGGGATGCCTCTCGCATAGTTGTGAATTAACACACATTCTATTTTAGATTCACAACAAACGGCATCTACTTGTTTATCGACGAATGCGCAATGTCACTGTTTGAGAAGCTTTTACTAGACATGCCTATAGACTTGACACGTATAATACGAAGTTGCTGTCTACAACATAGAAGGGGGCCGGCAATGCATTTTTTTTAGATGACTGGAGCAAGGAGTTGAACCTGGGATCTCACGCATGGTAGTGGCGTTCTCTAACTATCATGCCATGGCCGGTCCCAAAACTAGTAAGTAAAAATTCATTCCGAAGAACGGGAATGAAAATCTGTTATAAACGGTATAATTTTTAGTAGTTGCACATGATTGTAAGAGAGAAACTGGATAATTTTCTTTTATTTCATTTCTTTCATTTACTCTTGAATATCACTAGCCAACCCAATCTGCATACACCGTTTCAATTACTTCAATTACGACCTCCGCAAACGACGCGTTCGGCAATTGTCACGAACGCTAATGAGCGCAACGATCAACAACCAACCAAACACATTCAGGAAACGACATCACAAGGGAAAGTGTTAATCGATGCAGTGTGATGCGATATAATTCTTATTACATCGAGAGCTCCACTTACTTAAATGATCGAGCATTTTACCGCAGCGAAGATTATCGCTAAGTTGCTCTTTACTCGATCTCACCTGCCATTCTCAGGGCAATAATTAATCGACTTCGGTCTGTTGAACCAAGTTTTGTTGGTTTAACCCAAATTCCATTGGTTTAACTTGACTTAACTTAACTTAATTTCCCTTTGCACCCCATGAATGAGGTATGGGATAGCTTCTCGCGTTGTTGTGAATTAACACGCTTTCTATTTTTAGATTCACAACTAACGGCACCTACTTATTTATCGACGAATGCGAACGTCACTGTTTTGAGAAGCTCTTACTAGACACGACGATTGGATCGACGCTTAATACTGCGAAGTTGCTGTCAAACAACATTCGAGGGGAGCCGACAATGAAAGAAAATTTTATTTATTTTTTTTCTTTTTTAAGATGACTGGAGCCAGGTTTGAACCTGCGATCTCCCGCATGGTAGTCGCGTGTTCTAACCACTATGCCACGGCCGGTCCCTTAACTTGACTTAGGTCGGTTAAATTAGACCAAGGTCTGTGGAACCAGACCAGTCTGTTGAATCGGACTTCGGTCTGTTGAATTGAACTTCGGTCTGTTAAATCGGATATCGATCTGTTGAATCGGTCTTCGGTCTGTTAAATCGGACTTTGGTCTAGTGAATCGGACTTTGGTCTGTTAAATTCGACTTCGATCTGTTGAATCGGACTTCGGTCTGTTGAAACGAACATCGGTCTGTATAATCGAACTTTGGTCTGTTGAATCGGACTTCGGTCGGTTAAATCGAACTTCGGTCTGTTGAATCGGAGTATCGGTCTGTTGAATAAGACTTCGGTCTGTTGAATCGGACTTCAGTCTGTTAAATGGGACTTCGGTCTGTTAAATCGGACTTCGGTCTATAGAATCAACTTCGGTCTAATAAATCAATCTTTGGTCTGGTAAATCGGACTCCGGCCTGTAGAATCGGACTTCGGTCTGTTAAATCGGACGTCGGTCTATTGAATCGGACATCGGTTTGTTAAATCGGACTTCGGCCTTTTCAGTATGTTGAATCAGACTTCGGTCTGTTGAATATTCGGTCTGTTAAATCAGGCTTCGGTCGAGTGAATCAGACTTCGGTCTGTTGAATCGGACTTCGGTCTGTTTAATCGGACTTCGCTCTGTTAAATCGAACTTCGGTCAGTTAAATCGGACTTCGGTCCAGTGAAACGAATTTTGATCTGTTGAAAACAACTCCGGTCTGATACACGAAAATACTCATTGTTCCTGTAGCATTGCATTAGAAAGCATCTTGATACTCTAACACTGCGTCGGGTACGATTATAAGTTCGGTTGCGAATTCGGAATCGATACAACTACCAGTTGCAGAAGTCGATCTACTGAAGGATACCAAACTGTTTTGCTGATACCAAACTGATTTACGACGAAAGCCGAATCATCGATATAACCACGAGTTACCAAAGTTGATTTTCTGAAGAGCACGGATACCAAACTGATTTACGACGAGAGCTGAATCATCGATATAACCACGAGTTACAAAAAATGATTTTCTGAAGAGCACGAGTCATCAAAACGATCCAAATTTGCGGATACCACACTGATTTACGACAAAAGCCG
This sequence comes from Muscina levida, assembly GCA_964034835.1. Taxonomy (NCBI): domain Eukaryota; kingdom Metazoa; phylum Arthropoda; class Insecta; order Diptera; family Muscidae; genus Muscina; species Muscina levida. Next base: position 168,566,585 of record OZ035880.1, on the reverse strand, counting down.
AATCATCGATACAACCACGAGTTGCACAAGTCGATTTGCTGAAGAACACGATTCATCAACAGGATCCTGAGTTGCGGATACCAAACTGATTTACGAAGAAAACCGAATCATCAATACAACCACGAGTTGCCTAAGTCGATTTGCTGAAGAATACGATTCATTAAAAGGATCCTGTTTTGAGGATACCAAACTGATTTGCGACAAAAGTCGAATAATCGATACTACTACGAGCTGCAGAAGTCGATTCGCTGAAAAACTGGCGTCACCGCAACGATCCTGAGTTGCAAATTCGAAGCTGAATTACCAACAACCCTGAATTGTTGATGTAAACCTGAACCACCGACAAACCCAAAAGCATTAAGATGACCCAGTATTGCTGATATAAAGCCGAATCATCAACTTCTGAATTAACAAACCGGAGTCATCAATCATCACTTTCTGATATTATCCCGAAACCCCGACAAAACTCGAATCACCAAGTTGACCACATACTGCTGATATTAATCGTAACCACTGACGAACCCGAATCATCAATCCGCTAACGAGTTGCTAGTACGATCCTGAATTATGTACCTGAATTACCACTATCCTGACCTACCTGATCTCTACAGTTTAGAGATTACCTTAAATTGACCGATTCGCGAATTGATCAATTGACCCGAGTCCCAAAACCAGTCATTGCAGTCATAGGTCACATCAGAACAGTGCAACACATGATTTTGGGATTCAATTATGAACACTGCACGGGAAAGTATCCCCAAAAAGAAGAAGTTCGGCATCATTCGTTTTGTCAAGTTACATGCCATAATAATTAAATATCGGTCTGGGAATTTGTCACGTTTTAGACCCTTTTACATAGATTTTACGGCATCACTCTAAGTAGATATTCTACTTTGCATTTCCTGAATGATCAATGGGGCAGCTTCTTGCATTTGACTAAGTTAACACTCTTCAAAGTGTAGACTCACACAAAGAGACCTACAGTTGAACGAAGATTACAAATCAGCTTTTTGAGAAGCTTTTACTATACAAGCCGATTGTTAAACCAAAGAGGCACCATGCTTAACTGCTTTGTACCATATGCAATAATTAGCTATGATCAAGTATTTCAAGGAAATATGAACAAATACGGTATTACATAGCAACACAAAAAGTAAACTCAGTATTATTAATAACTTGTTGTTTAAAAATCCCTCACTTATTGTCTAACTTTGCTTTCAGCATTGTTGCAAACATCTAACACTATCCTGCACAAACTAGTATTAGGTGGTCACGAGCCTTATTCCTTGCATAACATCCTTTCCATCAAGGATAATCCTTGAAGTACGAAAAAATAACCAACATATCCAATGCCAATTAACTAATCATAGAAAATTGATAACTGATGATTGAATTTAACATGATGACATGTCATTTTCAGGCCTTCCCTCCCTTACATTGCATACTCACATAATAAAGTAACTTTTTACAAAGTTCTAGCAGTCATTGTTCTCTGTTTTTTTGTGCTATGGCGAGCCTATTACGAGGCAAACAAAAGAACAAACATATTTTGCCAAAGGATTTGGATAATGAATTGGGAGGCCATAAACCACAAGACGAACATAGGAACAGAGAAGAAAGGAAAAAAAAAACAAACAAAAATTGAGCCGAAAAATGAATAATTGAAAAAAGGCAGGAATATGACAAAGAGCTGCTTGGCAAACATTAGATAATATGTAAACAGGTGGCACATACAAACACACGTCATATTCTATATCCTACAAACTGTTGGAAGAGCATGAAGAGAGAAAGAGGGTATGTTGTAATGTTATATAACCAACTTCATTAATACAGTGCCATCAATCGCCTCCTTTTTTCTAGACATGCCTGGACTCTTATCATGTTTGTTATTACTTTGATGGTCACAATCCATCATTATTACTAACTAAGAAGTATCAATGACGCTTTGGCATTATATACACATACATGACTGTAAATGTTGCACTATATGATATGATATGTGTTAGTCTTCACCAATTCACCTGTATAAACTTGCAGTGTTGTGTGAACAGAAAACACATAAAATCTTTGATTAGTTTACATTGCCATGTTCTAACTATTAACCCTGCCCCCTGGCACTTTGTGTCGCCGTGAATACTACTCGTGATGATCCTAGCTAAAAACTCAATGTCATTTAAATGAATGTATTTTATACTTTACTGAACTTGTTTTTAATAGAGTTTTACATATTTCAAATTATTTCAAACCGTCTGTGTGTGTGTCGGTCTGTCCGTCTGTTTGTTTCTCGGTCTCTCAAATGAAAGGACCCAAATGATATCAGGTCGTCCCGTGATACCAACTTCAACTATACAGTTCATTAATGACGCTTGACTGGTTACACAAAATGAATGAATGAATGAATGGATGAAGGCATCGTCTCTGCAGTATTATTATTGTTGCCATTCCTCAGCCAGAGATGCATGAATGCTGTGCCATAGATGCTGGAATTCGATTTGATTCCTTAGTTTTACATTAAATGATAACAAAATTGTGTGTTTTTTTAGTCTTTTGTTTTCATTGTCATTGTAACAATGTTTGTTATTTAATTGATTTTTATTCTCTTTTTTAATATATTTCTATCCAGCAGCAATAGCAATTTATTATTCTATAGAGAGTGTACTCTACATTCGGGGCAGGGGGTATTGAAGATAAAATCTCTAGCAATTAAGGAAATTCCCTGTGTTTTCTATGCAGGAAGCGAAACTAGCTTAATGTCAATAATTACAAATTCGGATAGGATTTTACGTTGATATTTAAACAGTCTTCAAGACTATGCGATTAGACTGAATCTTATATGTTAAGGGTCCGGAGATTTACTTAAACTCCCTTTACATGAATGAGATATGGGATAGCTGCTCGCGTTATCGTGAATAGGCACGCTTATCTATTAGACTCACATAACTGCACCTACTTGTGTATGCGACGAATGCGAACGCCAGCTGTACTTTCGCCAAAATGAAAGCCAATAGTAATTTCATTGTACTAAAAAGAAATTTTTACCAAAAAGTGCTTTTATTGTATGTATTGTAGTTCTTTTATTATTTCAAAAAGTACATTTTGTGTATCAAAAAGTAATTTAATTTTACCAAAATAGTACTTTTATTTTACCAAAAAGTAGGTACTTTTAAAAAAATTATCCATAAAAAACATATCTTCACATGTTATCTTTCCGTCGACAATAAAGTTGCCTTCGACAGCCCAATCAAGGCCGAAATTACTTGAAACTATTATGGGTAAGTTATACCTGCGAAGTTGATACGATTTTGCTGAATGACACTGACCGAACGACACGAAGACTTTAGTGAAGATTTCCAAAGATCTTACGTGGCCATTCCATAGACGACGAGGTCTTAGATAAGGCGACAGCATATCGTGGGATATGTTGAACATACTTTTGATGGCGATAATAAGATAGGCAGAAGAAAATCAGTTATTTAACGGAGGCCACATGCTACTTTTTGCGTTAAGAGTTGAGACCAAAAAGTACTTTCTTTGTACTAAAAAGTAAATTTATTTTACAAAAAAGAACTTTTATTGTACCAAAACGTGCTTTCATTGTATTGTAGTTCTTTTATGGCATCAAAACGTACTTTTGAGCGTATCAAAAAGTACTTTAATTATACCAAAAAGTACTTTAATTATACCAAAAAGTACTTTTTAAAGAAAGTACTTTTATTTTACTAAAAGGTACTTTTACAAAGTACCAAAATGTAATTTGTACCAAATAATATCACTTTAACTCCAAAGTACTTTTATGCTTTTATATAGTACTTTTATTTTTTAAAAAGTACTTTTATTGTAGCCAACAAGTACATTTTATTATGTACTTGTATTATTCTTAATACCCCAAAAAGTTATTTTTATTGTACAAACAGATATTTTTATACAATCAAAAATTAATGTTATCGTACCAAAATGTACTTTTATTTTACTAAAAAGTACTTTTTAATGTACAAAATTTTTATGTACAAAAAGTGATTTTTTGTACTTAAATGTACTTTTATTTTTAAAAAAAAGTAATTTTATTATTTTTATAGTACGAAGAAATTTGAAATTTTACCAAAAAGTACATTTATTATACAAAAAGTTTTAGTACCAAGAAATACTATTATTGTACTGAAATGAGTTTTTTTTTACTAAAAAGTACTTTTTAATTTTATTGTAACAAAAAGTACTTTTAGTGCACCAAGTAATATTTGTATTGAACCGACAAAAAGTACAAAAAGTAATTTGATTGTATCATAAAGTACTTTTATTGTACCAAAATGTAAAGAGATTTTCAGATTACCCACTCAGTATTTATATTGCACCAAAAATTTGTTTTATTTTACCGAAATGTACATTTATTGTACTAAAAATGACTTATTGTATAAACCGAAAGTACTTTTACCGAAAAGTACTTTTATGACACCATAAAAAACTTTTAATTACCAAAAATTACTTTAATTATACCGAAAAGTACTTTTTATTGTACAAAAAGTAATTTATTGTACCAAGAAATACTAATGTACATTTATTGCGCAAAAGTAATTTTTTGTACTGAAATGTACTTTTATTTTACCAAAAATAACTTTTTTCACCAAAAAAGTACTTTTATTTTACCAAAAAAATTTTAAGGAACTTTCAGTTTACCAACAATGTACTTTTATTGCACCATAAAGTACTTTTTATTACCAAATATTAGTTTTATGTACGATTTTTTGTAAAAGTACTTTTATATGAACCAAAAAGTATTTTTACTTTAACAAAAAGTACTTTAATTGTGCTAAAAATTAAGCCTTTTTACCAAAACGTACTTTTTTTACACCAAAAAGAACTTTTTATTACTAAAAATTACTTTAGTTATACCGAAAAGTACTTTTTATTGTACAATAGGTAATTTTATTGTATCAAGAAATATTAATGTACATTTATTGCAAAAAAGTACTTTTTTGTATTGAAATGTCATTTTGTTTTACCAAAAAGTACATTTCATTGTAGCAAAAAGTACTTTTTAACCAACAAAGTAACTTATTCCCAAAAGATGGTCAAAGTACTTTTTTTGAATGAAATAATATTTTTTTTTTTAATAAAAAAGTTTTTTTTTTTGGTATAAAAAAGTACTTTTATTGAACCAAAAAAGTATTTTTATAAACGATAATTTTACCCACAAAGTACATTAATTACACAAAAATGTACTTTTTTTTACCAACAAATAGTTTTATTGCACGAAAAAGTAATTTTAATTGAACAAAAAAATTTTAATGTTATAAAATGTACTTTTTTGTACCAACAAAATATCATTATTGTATCAAGAAGTATATTTATCGCACAAAAAGTAACCAAAAAGTACCAAATAGTACTTGTTTTTATTAAAAGTACTTTTATTGTATCAACCAAAGGTACTTTGATATCATAATTTTACTTTTTCGTATAATAAATTGTACTTTTTGGTACCATAAATTGCACTTTTTGTCACAATTAACTGTTTTTTTCTTCTTGTTACAATAAATTGTACCTTTTGGCACCATAAATTGTACTTTTTGGTACCATAAATAGTACCTTTTGAGTACCATAAATTTCACTTTTTGTTACAAAATATTTTACTTTTTGATCTATTGTTCTCTTTAGTACCAAAAATTTTCCTTTTTGTTACAATAAATAGTACTTTTTGGTACCATAAATTGTATTCTTTGGTATCAGAATTTGCACTTTTTCTTACTATAAATTGCACTTTTTGATACCATAAATATTTCTCTTCGGTACCATAAATTGTCCTTTTTGTTACCATAAATTGTTCTTTTTGATACCATAAATTTTACTTTTTGGTACCATTAATTGTACTTATTAGTACAATAGACTGAAAATTTTGGTACAATTAAAATACTTTTTGTACTTTTTAGTACAATTCAACTACTTTTTGGTACAATAAAAAAACTGTTGTTACAATAAATTAAACATTTTTGATTTATTATCCAGTTAATTAACAAAATGGTGAAAATAGGGGAACATTTTGGAATTTGCATGGCACTGGAACCACTTTTTTCGGGTAGGTTTGTTCCGCATTTGTTTTGTTCTATTCAATATCTACTACTTTGCTTCAGACACAAAAGAGATATTCCATAAGGTATACCGAGATACAACTGTGGTAGAATATAGAAAAAGTGCTAAAAATCCACCTTGAGCAAAAAAATTCGTATGGCCATTAAATAATTAAGCCAACTTGACAAAACGAATGATGCAGAGGTTGCTATTTTTGGGGATACTTTCACGTGCATTTCTCAGAATTGAATCAATCAATGAGCTGAAAAATTTTGTACTGTGATATGTGCAGCATAGAATTTTTTTTTTAATCATAGAATTTTAGTTCCGTAGTTTTTATATTTGTTAACTTTTTTATAGGAAAAGTTTTACAAATTTCCATATTCTTAAATATAACTGCGACAATTACCACCTTCAACCGGTCGTATTGGACCGACCACCTTTTCATTGTCTACCGTGCCAACATATCGCTTTGTTTTAATTTATTCCATCACTCACTGAGACTTGATGTCCTTTTCTCAACATACACATGTCTACATTTCAAATTGAATACGAAAAAACGATTTATTATTGTAACAGAAAACAGTGATAAAGGAGCCACCCTATGTCGACATCATCGTTGCCACTAAGGTGCTCATGTGTATGTATGAATTGAATAAACTGGCGCTGACTGTAATTCTTATTGTGATCTCGTTTCCTTTTGCTGATGCTATAAATTTGCGTTTCCGCTGGAAATCAAGCAAATGCTTGCATACATATGTGTATGTGTAAGATTCAGTGATTCAGTTCCGTTTCCACTGCACAGACAATGTGTACCTTTGCTTCCTGCGTCTACTACTCCCTCTCCTCTCTCTCTCTATCGCTCTCTTTATCTATGACTAACGACTATTATGGGGATATATGTATGTGATGTTATAGACGATAGATTCACTGAATACAATTGAATTAATAGAAAAATATATCTTAAAGGTATATTGTATGTTATGCACACACACACACTCAGACACACACTAACAATGCATTATGTTATCTCGTGACTATTATTACAATGACAACAACTGCATTAGTAGTAGCAAGTGTTGTTATTATGGCTGTTGTTGCTTTAGCAATATTTATACTTTGTGGCGTTGCATTGTTCAAAGGTGTAAGGACAAACGAACGACTTGGACAGACGACCATATCAAAATGTTAAATCAAGTGGAAGTTCTGGTGCTATTTGTAATGTAAACTATAAATTGGAGTATCTACAAATGGACAGACAAAACGAAAGGACCCACGACTTGAACTAGGTAACAATAAAATCCTGACAGTCATTTTGTAGTCCCAACAACACAGCAACGGTATTGCTTTATTGTGTGCTGTAGTGCAGTGAAAGCTTATTTCGACCCATGTTTGACTTTTGCCACTTAACTATTGATGGGTAATAGTTTTTTCTTCTTCTCCTTATTCTTTGAATCCTCAATGAGTTTGCAATTGATGTATTTCGTAGCAATAGAAATGGAGAGCAGTCAAAATCAGATAAACAAATTGCAAAAGGGGTTTTCTTTCTTTGCTGTTTGTGTTGTTGTAAAATATACTTAAACAACTTGTCTTAGAAACCATTTAGCCTTTAGCTATAGTTTAAATTAATTGAATTAGTTTCTGGACTAGTTTCAAAGTCAAAACCAATTTCCTTTTCATGAACATTTGCGCAGAGTTTTGATGTTCTTTTCCTTTGAATGTTTGATATCTAATCTTGAGGCTTGTCAGGAAATAACCAATAAATCATCAACAGTATCAACGACACATCAGGGCAACAAATCTTATGGTTTCTTAGCATAGGGCGGTTGGGTTAAATTACGACGACGACCACAAATTTAAGACCACAAAAACTTCTGGGCAGAAATCATCTTACAAGACAATGATGATGATGACGAAGATGATGATGTTTTACTTAGGAGAGAGAGTGTGTGTGTGCGTCTGCTTTTCTTTCTGAGGTTACAGGATCTGAATTGAGTGGGGGAGAGGGTGGATAAAGTGTAAAACCACAAAACTTTAACTCTTTGGCTGGCCACATCTGTAAATGACACACGTTCAAATTGTTTACTCACACTTCCAAGCTAACAGAAAGTTTGATGATGATGGAAATTATTTAAAAGATAGGAGTATAAAGTTAGGGAATTGGAGATATTATGTAAAAAAGAGTGAAACATTTTGTAAAACGAAATATAACGATAACTTTCGAACGAATTTTTTTATTGACGTCAACTTAATAGCGATATACATTTTTTTCATAAATTCGGGTTTTAAAACATAAGTGAAGCGCTTCGTATTTAAACAAAGAACCGGTTCCAAAAATGCTTTGGTAAACCGAAATAATTATTACTAATTTTTTAAATTTAAAAATATTTTGAACATTCATAGAAACCGGGTTCACAAACCGATATTTTAATCTTATCACTTCTAAGACAACGGTTTTCGTAACCGGGTTTATGAACAGGGTTTATAACCGATATTTTAAACGTATCGTTTCATGGTAAAAATCTTCAGGCTAAATTTCAATAATTAAAATCGGTTATTAAAATTACCAATATTTTCTAAATATCATTTCTTAAAAACCGGTTTCCAAAACCGGGTTTATGAACCGGTTTTTAAACGGCGTCCATGGACCAAACTTATGACCCGTCCAAAAAATGTATATTGTTATTGTAATTTCAACCAAGAACTAGTTCCAAAAATATGGAGCCGAACTGAAATTTTCATAACCGGTTTCTCTAATTATCGAAATTCTGATCTTTTTCGAAAACCCGGTTCTTAAACTAAATTTTCAAAATTAAATTATATACATTTTTTAAACTTATTGATTGTAGCGATGAGATTGATATTAGAACTAAGAACCGGTTTGAAAATCCGTCGATTCAATCGTCGTGTCTAGTAAGAGCTTCTCAAAACAGTGACGTTCGCATTCGTCGATAAATTAGTAGGTGCCGTTAGTTGTGAATCTAAAAATAGAAAGCGTGTTAATTCACAACAACGCGAGAAGCTATCCCATACCTCATTCATGGGGTGCAAAGGGAAATTAAGTAAGTCGCGTTTTAAATAGTCATACCCGGTTTTTAAAATAAACAATATTTTAAACTTATCATTTCTTAATAACCGGTTTCCATAACCCGGGTTTTTGAACCGGTTTTTAATCGGCGACGACTAAAGCAGATTTAGGACCCGTCCAAAAAATATAAGCGTAGCACTTGTTATTTAAGCCAAGAACTAGTTCCAAAAATTTATAGCCAAACTGAAATTATCATAACCGGTTTTTCTAATTATCGAAATTCTGATCCTTTTTCGAAAACCCGGTTCTTAAACTAAATTTTCAAAATTAAATTACATACATTTTTTTGTACATATTGTAGCGATGAGGTTGATATTAGAACTAAGAACCGGTTTGAAAATCCGTCGAAATTGTTAAAACCGGTTTTTCAAGTTATTTGTTTGAAGATAGAGGAAACTTAACTTTTATATGATCAATGATCATGTCCTACATTAAATTTTTGTTCCTAAGTAGGAAAACTAAAATGTAGATGACTAAGACGGGAATTCGATCCCTTGATCTCAAGTATAGTAGTCGCGTTTTAAATAGTCATAACCGGTTTTTAAAATAAACAATATTTTAAACTTATCATTTCTTAAAAACCGGTTTCCATAACCCGGGTTTTTGAACCGGTTTTTAATCGGCGGCGACTGAACTAGACATAGGAAATTTTCATAACCGGTTTTTCTAATTACCGTAATTCTGATTGTTTTCCAAAATCCATATTTCATATTAGAACTAAGAACCGGTTTGAAAAATCCTTCGATTTAATTAAATTTTCAAAACCGGTTTTTCTAATTATTTGTTTGATGACGTAGGAAACTGAAATTTTATATGACCATGTCTTACATTTAACTTATGTTCATGAGTAGGAAAACTGAAATGTAGATGACTGAGATGGGAATGCAATCCTTTAATCTCTCGCAAAGAAGTCGCGTCGCGTATTCTAACCATCATGCTATGGCCGGCCTTTCTAAGTTAAACAAGTATTAACTCTACGAAATATTGACTAATACTCGTATTCAAAATTTCTTATCCATTACCACTTCCAACAACAACTTCCTTCATACCACATATATTACTTTTATTTTCTTCTTTACTATAGATCATTAAACAAATGTCTAATTTATTCCCTCACTACTTACTCCTGCCTCGTTCACTGCATTTGCAAAAACGATGTAAAATATTTTCAAGTGACAAACACACGCATATTATGTATCACCATTCCAAAGAATAACACCCAAACTGTCTCTTAACATTTGCACCAGAAGTTTGAGCATGTATCATAATTTCACAGTTACCATGACCATCACAAACCATAGTACGAGTGCGAGTACGAGTAGTAGACATCCTTCAGAATGTCCTTTTTATATTTTGTCATCAAGATATTGTAGCTCTCAACTCATGCTTCTAGTCAATGGTCTAGAGTTTTATCATGCAGAAACATATTTTGCTTAGACCAAAGTGGTACAAGAGAACAGCTCAAGTAGAGAAGACGAGCACAACGAAGACGACCATCGTTAGCCTTTTTCTGGTGTAACATTCATATATATGTGAGTGCAAGTGTGTTTGCTAGTATTAGTAGAGGAGAAAGGGTTAAGGCTAAGAGGACTTGAAATATGCAGAGTACTGTGCAGTTGACAGATGTATGCGTGTGTTAAAAAAGTAACAACTTTAACACGTTTTGCCTGGGTAGGCACAAATAGAAAACATCAAAGGCTAGCTTAGCTGCTGACTGCTGTTCGAAAGGACTCTGCAATATTTAGATTTTATTATTAATTTCCCTTTACTCTCTCTCTCTCTCTCTCTGTTTGACTGGATGTGACATGATTTATGACTTTTGTTGTGAGAAATTTAATTAACTTGATCTGTTAACATTGTCCTCACTGTCGTCGTCGTCAATGTCTACTGGTGTTATATAAATTTGTGATTGAAATTATGAGATTTTCTTTTATAGCAATGAGTATTTTAGGCTTTGCTGCCAACAGGGATGGCCGACTACTACTACTACTTGTTACTACCATAACGTGATTTACCATTTCCGGTATGGTGACAATTTTATGTGATGGAAATATCTGTCTGTCTGTCTGTCTATATCGTATGTAGATAATATTTATCTCTGTATATATCAATAAGGTCGTTGGCAATATTTGCGAAATGTAAGTTTGTTTAGAGGGTGGCGGGGCGCGGATGACACAGCTTAATGCAAATTTAGGCAACACTTCCATGTAGTGGAATTTCATAGCCACATTATCAGTGCTTTTTTCTTTGTTGTCATATTGTGTTTTGCCTCTTATAGGGTAAACTTTACATACTTACATATATGTTAAACAAAAACCTGTGACGTTGAGGTAATAATTAACTACGCTGTGGCGACTGACTGCTGTAGTCACAAAGGAACTGCGCTTCGAATGATAATTTCGTAAAGTGCAAAGTTAGTTGATTGGCAGAATTTTATTATAGCAGCTGTATTGATTGACAAATATTTGTGCAAAAATTACAAGATAATACCGATAAGTTTGCAAATTTGCTAATGTATTATCTGGATTTTTTTCATTATAAAAGTTTTGCAATAACAGGAAAGGAGGTTACAATGTTAATTGACGGTATGACTGGCATTGTAAAGTGTTTTTTTTTTACAAAAATCATTTGCTACTCATTAATTAGACTGTGATAGTTTTGGCAAACTTCCGAATACAAGTCCGGACTCGACGTTTTTACCCTATTTTGGACAAGAGAAATCGAACTGCATCATTAGATTTAAGGTATAATGATGGTTTTATACCAAAAAAAAATATTTTTTCCCTAATACAGACGATTTTTTCTGGATTTTTCGACTTTGAATCAAACCAAACCAGGTTTGATTCAGAAAACCAGTAAAAAGTAATATACGTAATTGAAATCTCATACACAATACCAAGTATATGACGGCATTCGAATCCATTTATGATCCATGAATGAAAATCAAGAAAGAAATCAAGTGATATGTAGTAGAGAGTATGTATAGTATGACAATATGCTAGACCGGGTCGGTCCCCATATAAAATAGTTTTTTTCCAAAGTCGAGGGCAAATATTAAAAATCACATCGAGACAACTTAAAAAAATAATTTTCCTCCCCTCCACACCAAAATACAGCCAAAATCGTTTTTTCATCGCTTTTTTTTTTGTTTGTGGCTTAATCGTAACATACACGATATCGTTGTATAGGTAGCGACAAGTACTACATATGTCCTACAGATGTCGCTTACGTATTACATCGTTTTCTAATGAAAGTTTCATATAATGCGGTTTCTACTCCTAAAATTAGAAAAAAAACATGCACATTTTGCCATGGAAGTGTAAAGTTTTGTTTAAAACCAAAGAAATTTACATATGACAAGATGTATTTACAGCATTAACACAAATTTTTGTAGTGTTGTTTCCACTATTTTCGCAAATTATTGCATACTTTGTTGAAAAAATTGCATAAAAATGATTGCATACTTTGTAGATCAAATTGTTGCATATTTTTTAGCGACATCGCTAAAAAAAATTTAATATTTCCCTGGGAAAATTCATTTTTAATGTAGTTATCGACGAAAAACTGTTTGTTATTACAAATAAAGTCCTAAAAAAGAAAAAATATGTAAATACAGCATGACTTGCTAGTATTGCACAAATATACCTCAGACGCTTTTCATCAGTCGTTGCAAGCGCTGATTCCCTTACATCTCGTAAAAATGTTCGTTGTAGCATAGGAAATATACAACAAGTGCAAAATTATGTTTATATTTTATTATTATTACTTCCATTGTTTAACAGGTATCTTTATAATTTTGTTGCTTGAAGACTGGTGACGTTGAATATCTCCATCCGCATGAAATTGTAAACACTATTTACGCTAAAAAGTATGCAATAACTTGTATTTAATTTTTTTCGATATCTCCAAAAAGTATGCAATCATTTGCGGTAATAATGCAAACGACAAGAACAAATATTTGTTTTAATTTAAAATATTTGTCATACGTAACTTTTTCTTTTTGAATAAATCGTTATACTTCCAAAGCAAAATATTCTTTGTTTTTAAAGGAAAAATTATTTTTAATTTTTAGGGATAGTAACTGCTTTGAATGAGGCCATCATTAAGAAATGATGTTGTACGTCAGCGACATCTATAGGACAAAGTAGTACTCGTCGAGATCTAAACAAGGACTTTGGCTGTTTTTCAGGGGTTTAGGAGGAATTTTTTTTTTCAATTTGGCTCGAAGTTATCTTTAATATTTGGCCTTGACTTTGGAAATTTTATTCGTGACCCGGTCTACTGTAAACTCACTTTGTTATTCGCAGGTTTCGTTTCAATTTTAAAAGACTTCTAACAATTTATTTCTCTTAGTTGTACATTTGGAAAAAATACATATTGAAATCTCGAAGGACACGTCCACCTCCATATAACCTGAAATGGAGAAAACTTAAATTTTTTCACAATTGTTTGTTAGTATTGAACCAAATTTTGCTTAATTTGCCTCTGATATATTACTGACAACTGTGTTGAATTATATGTAGTTATCTTAAAGGACATGCCCACCTTCCATATATCCTGAAAGGAAAAAATTTATATTTCCCAAAATTGTTGCCTCTATTTGTTTCTAATATATAACTGACAACTGTGTTGAATTATATAAAATAATCTCGAAGGTCACGCCCACCTCCCTTATATCCTGAATAGAAAAACTTATATTTTCCAATGTATAGTAAGACTGTATACTAGACCGGGTCAGTGCCCATATAAAATTATTTTTTCGAGACAACATAAAAAAAATATTTTTTTTTTTTAAATTCAAAAGTATAGTTTTTTTTATAAAAGCCTACAATTCTATTGAAAACGTCAATTTGGACGGACGTGTCTTTAAGCTAAAGTCCGTACGCTTCCAATGAGATATAACACGTTATATTATCTCTATGATTTGATGGCGGAATCGTGTGGCAAAGAACGTCACATCTAAAAAAGCAAAAAACGGAGATACAAAACAAAAATTCTTTTTACCTTACAAGGATTTTGTTTCAAGTAAATTTTAAATGCACAATTTACTCTCAACAAACCCCATTAATAGTTTTTGTTGCCATTTTTGGTCAACCTATTTATCATTCAGGCAAGGTGTGAGGAAAATATTAAATTTTTGGAAAAAATGAAATAAAACCCTTTTGTTTTTTCCGCAAAGCTTAATTTATATATTATCTCTATAATACGGTGTCGGAATAAAAGGGCAAAGAACGTCACTTCTAAAAAATTTTTAGAATTTTTTGGTCAAATTTTTTATTTTTGTTTCATAAATTTATTTATAATTGCGAAACTGTTGATTATGCAGAGAAATCATATATGAACAGATAAAAGGAATTTCGGTGTTTTTTTTCGTCAATATTGGACTAGTCGTTCTTGAGATATGCCTCCCAAGCCTGGCTGTAGGAGCTTAAAAACTTTAAGCCCAAAGCGTCACGGGTTAACATACTCCAATCGTGGTCAAACTTTGGCTATCGTAAAATCTGCATAGACATCATTTTTAGGGGGTGGCACCGACAAAAATCCAACATTGATTTCAAATTCATATTTGTTGTGTTAAGTAGTATCTGCATATCAAATTGTATCTCTTTAAGCCTTAAACCACTTGCCACGCCTCCATTCGGCCACTAATCTGAAATGATAATTTCGTCTACATATTCATATCTGCTGTGCCGAGTAGCATCAGTGTACTAAATTTCATATCTCTGGGATAAAGACATTTTCGCCACGCCCCATCTACCTACTAATCGCAAATAAAAATTTAGTCCGCAAATTTGAATCTGTAGTACCGAGTACTACATGTATACCAATTTAGGGGTAGGTTTGACTTAAATACAGTTTGGCCAAGTCCTCACCGACCATTGATTGTAAATATAAACTTCGCCTGCAAATTTACACCGAATGTACCAAATGTCATCTCTTTAGGTTTAAAATATAGTTTTGTCACGCCCACTGGCCCAAATTAAAAATTTCGGCTGCATATTCAAAATTGTGTTGCGGAGTACTATCAGGATATACAATTTTATCCACCTAGGACTTAAAAACTTTTTGGCCATGCCCACTCCGCCCACTGATTCAATATTAAATTTTTGTCTGCATATTCATATTTGTGTTGCTGAGTAATATCTGTATACCAAATTTTATCTCTTCAGACCTAAAAATACGTTTTGCCACGCCCACTCCGTCCATAGGGTCAGATATAAAAAAAACATATCGTTCGATAGATTTCATATAGTATTTGTAAAATTTTTTTAAAGCTCATTCTAGTGTAAACAGGATTTTTTGATATAAAAAAGTGGGCGCATAAATGGGCGTGGCAAAATTTTTTTTATTTATAAAAACCATTATCGGACTGTTATGATCATTATACAAAAAAAATATAGTCAAATCGGTCCATGCATTCTCAAGTGATGCCTTACCAACGCACAACAAAACATTTGTTATTTATATAGACACCTTAAGTTTTATATCTAACAAAAACTCATCATTCATATATTTTTTTTTTAATTTTATATCGACGTTGATTGCGGCATTAATTTTACATTTCCGCTGTAAACTAGTGCAATCTAACACATCTGACTCAACTACTTATTCAAAAAACTCCATAGCGTAATCTTACCGTATGTACCATCGACTGCTGCATAAGGAGGCGTGGCATCATTAAATGTTATAGCCGTTCCACCATCCACATTCATACCCGAATCCCCTAAGATACCAGCAGCAGCTACATTGGAAAATGTTATTGTAGTAGGCGGAACGACGGGTCCATCTTGTTGTTCCATGGAAGTTGGCGTTGTGCGTTGCACTTTCATATCAGTCTCTATATAATCTTCATCATCATCATAGTTGCCCTCCTCGTCGTCATCGTTCAAATCCTTGGAGTTAGTTTGTGATGACTTGGGAGGCTGTGGTGGACGAGGAGGTACTAGAGGGGTGGGTGTAGGCGTGCCACCACTAATCGCTGGTTGAATGGCAGCATCAGTTTGGGCCTTTAGTGAGATCTCTGGTTTACGCGTAGTAAATGGCACTGGTGAAGATATTTCCAATTCAAATGGTGGCAGAGGCGTCGAAGATGGTGGCATAGGTGTGGGCACACCCAAATTCTCCTGGATGATGGCCACAAATAATAAAAGCTTAAGAAATAAACGTACAGTGGTTTGACATTTAGAAGAAGAACGTGCCATTGTTTGTGCGCTGGTTGATTCTATTGCGTAGGTGTTGTTGTTTGCAAATTGTTGTATGTTTTAGCGTAAGATGAAGAGAATTTAAACGGGGGATATTTTTTGGAATTTGTATTCGTTGTGCTGGTGTTGGTAGTTGCTGACGGTTATGCTGGGTTAAATACAATGCAAAACAGTGCTCGGTGAGTTTGTTTATGATGTGCGTTGTTGTGATTTGCTGACAATTAAATTTTGAGGTTTTGTGCGTTGTTGCCCACTGTGCCTGAGTTGTAAATCAAGCGTTAGGGGCCGAGTCTTTCAATTGTCTATAATAAAGAAGACATTGTTGTTGTTCTGTTTGCTCTGTGTGCTTTTTTTGAGTTTTCAAATTTTCTACTGTTACCAGTCGTCGTTAATTGTCGAACATTTAATTTATGGAGATATCTTTAGTGTTAGAACAACATCTGGATTGTGGGAAAAAATACGAAAGAGATTAAATTAAACTCTATTGGGGTATGTTCACTTTGATATGAGAAATTTTCGAGTTACAGCAACATTTCTAGGAAAACTTGGATCTATTGTAAGCGAAGTGTTTTTACGAGCGAGTATCATTGCATAGCAAAATTGGTCCATAAAGTTGTTATTTTTTGTAAAGCTTTTATTTTTTGTTTTATTATTTTTAAGGTTTTTTTTTTTTGTTTGGCGCTACTTGTGTTTATTGTTGCGCCCGCCTTTTATTGACTTTCGTTGGCAGTTTATTTCACATTTTATTTCGTTTTCATTTTGTTTTGATAGCACCATTCATAATCGCGTAAATTGGGTACATTTCGATCGTATCGCATTGATGTTATTGACCCGTTCGTTCATCGCGATGTGTTCTAAATTGTTATTTCGGGTTCTTTTATTTATTTGTTAATTTTTTTTATTATTTGTAGGTCGTTGTTGCTTTGTTTCAATTCATTCACTTTGAAGATGTGGTAAATACATATAGTAGATACACTCACTATACATACGAGTTTTGTTGTTGTGTTGATCGCATTAGTTGTTGTTGTTGTTGCTGTTGATGGTGTCTTAATTAAATGCTACGAAATTGTTTAATTTTATCTGCAGCACTATAATTGTGAATCAAAATGCCGTTGGTCGTACCCCAAGACTAACTATGATGATGATGTGTTCCAACATAAGTTTAGAATGTGTAATATATATTATTATTAAGCATAATTTCAAATGATTAAATATTTGGTTTTTTTGTGATTTGGCACACCTTTCTTTTTTAAGCTAGATATTGCTTACATACAGACGATAGGAAAGTTGAATAAAAAACCCCTAAAAAAAGTATGTCTGAATCCAATGCTATTTATCTGTATATTATGTGACTAATAAGTAGGATTAATTAATGAAATCATATAGAATGATATGTTTTGATAATTTAATATTTAAAAGTTTTTATATTTTTGCATTTTTGCATTTTTGTATTTTTGTATTTTTGTATTTTTATATTTTTATATTTTTGTATTTTTGTATTTTTGTATTTTTGTAATTTTGTATTTTAGTATTTTTGTATTTTTGTATTTTTTGTATTTTTGTATTTTTGTATTTATGTGTTTTTGTATTTTTGTATTTTTTTATTTTTGTATTATTGTATTTTTGTATTTTTGTATTTTTTGTATTTTTGTATTTTTGTATTTATGTGTTTTTGTATTTTTGTATTTTTGAATTTTTTTTTTATTTTAGTATTATTGTATTTTTGTATTTTTATAATTTTATAATTTTTTATTTTAATATTTTAATATTTTAATATTGTAATATTGTAATATTGTAATATTGTAATATTGTAATATTTTAATATTTTAATATTTTAATATTTTAATATTTTAATATTTTAATATTTTAATATTTTAATATTTTAATATTTTAATATTTTAATATTTTAATATTTTAATATTTTAATATTTTAATATTTTAATATTTTAATATTTTAATATTTTAATATTTTAATATTTTAATATTTTAATATTTTAATATTTTAATATTTTAATATTTTAATATTTTAATATTTTAATATTTTAATATTTTAATATTTTAATATTTTAATATTTTAATATTTTAATATTTTAATATTTTAATATTTTAATATTTTAATATTTTAATATTTTAATATTTTAATATTTTAATATTTTAATATTTTAATATTTTAATATTTTAATATTTTAATATTTTAATATTTTAATATTTTAATATTTTAATATTTTAATATTTTAATATTTTAATATTTTAATATTTTAATATTTTAATATTTTAATATTTTAATATTTTAATATTTTAATATTTTAATATTTTAATATTTTAATATTTTAATATTTTAATATTTTAATATTTTAATATTTTAATATTTTAATATTTTAATATTTTAATATTTTAATATTTTAATATTTTAATATTTTAATATTTTAATATTTTAATATTTTAATATTTTAATATTTTAATATTTTAATATTTTAATATTTTAATATTTTAATATTTTAATATTTTAATATTTTAATATTTTAATATTTTAATATTTTAATATTTTAATATTTTAATATTTTAATATTTTAATATTTTAATATTTTAATATTTTAATATTTTAATATTTTAATATTTTAATATTTTAATATTTTAATATTTTAATATTTTAATATTTTAATATTTTAATATTTTAATATTTTAATATTTTAATATTTTAATATTTTAATATTTTAATATTTTAATATTTTAATATTTTAATATTTTAATATTTTAATATTTTAATATTTTAATATTTTAATATTTTAATATTTTAATATTTTAATATTTTAATATTTTAATATTTTAATATTTTAATATTTTAATATTTTAATATTTTAATATTTTAATATTTTAATATTTTAATATTTTAATATTTTAATATTTTAATATTTTAGTATTTTAATATTTTAATATTTTAATATTTTAATATTTTAATATTTTAATATTTTAATATTTTAATATTTTAATATTTTAATATTTTAATATTTTAATATTTTTATATTTTTATATTTTAATATTTTAATATTTTAATATTTTAATATTTTAATATTTTAATATTTTAATATTTTAATATTTTAATATTTTAATATTTTAATATTTTAATATTTTAATATTTTAATATTTTAATATTTTAATATTTTAATATTTTAATATTTTAATATTTTAATATTTTAATATTTTAATATTTTAATATTTTAATATTTTAATATTTTAATATTTTAATATTTTAATATTTTAATATTTTAATATTTTAATATTTTAATATTTTAATATTTTAATATTTTAATATTTTAATATTTTAATATTTTAATATTTTAATATTTTAATATTTTAATATTTTAATATTTTAATATTTTAATATTTTAATATTTTAATATTTTAATATTTTAATATTTTAATATTTTAATATTTTAATATTTTAATATTTTAATATTTAAATATTTTAATATTTTAATATTTTAATATTTTAATATTTTAATATTTTAATATTTTAATATTTTAATATTTGAATATTTGAATATTTTTATGTTTTTATATTTTTATATTTTTATATTTTTATATTTTTATATTTTTATATTTTTATATTTTTATATTTTTATATTTTTATATTTTTATAATTTTATATTTTTATATTTTTATATTTTTATATTTTTATATTTTTATATTTTTATATTTTTATATTTTTATATTTTTATATTTTTATATTTTTATATTTTTATATTTATATATTTTTATAATTTTATATTTATATATTTTTATTTAAATATTTTTTAATTTTTTTTATTAATTTTGTAAAAATATTAATTTTGAAAAAATATTAACTTTGTATAAATTCGATTTCATGCTAGGACGGGATTTTTTAAGCTCCGATTGAGTTGAGCTCTCAGCCCTTTCCTATATGTTAGATGTTAAGGAAATCAACAAAATTCTCTTATGAGAAATATGTAGCATCATTTATTTTAAACACTTTGCCTTCTACAGTTAATTCTAACATCTTGGCACCCACTGTACGGCAATACGATCCTCAATCCTCTCTCTCTTTCTCTCGCACTCTTTCGATGCTTACTACCAATTCATTGCATTTTAATTAACTTTATTAAATAAAGCGAAAAAAAAGTAAAATACCACAAATAAAACAACTAATTGATTTTATTGCATTTATGTTCATTTTAAACAATATTTATTATTTGAATTAGGTCACTTATGAGCCAACGCTCAAACACTAACGCTCACAAAATCAACGTGAATGTATCGCACCATCTGTAGCAGTGTTACTGTTCGTTGTACATGGCATCGAAAAAGTAGTTTGCAATTGTTTACCACCAATTGTGGAACAATCACGGAATCACATACGACGCGACCCTACTCGACACAACGAACTTGGGTGAAATTGATTTGTTTTACCCATAAACTGTCGAGTGCAATTTGCGACTAAGAGAGAGAGTGAGAGCGACTGGGCGAGTCAACAAATTGATAGACGGAAGGACGGATCATGAAAGAAAATGAAATTAGTTTTTCATCACTTAAGGGAATATTTTGTTAGTATTGTTGTAATTGTGGTTGATAATAAACTAGATATTTAACTATTGACAGGTAGCTAACTGGGTGCATTTTTTTAGCACTGTTGTTACCGATGACGAATGACTGATGGCTGTAAGCTGTTAGTGATACGTGATAGTTAGAGAGGTGCATCAATTAAGGGCGGTACAGTGGGACTGGTAGTGAGTGGCTTGTTTATGTGGAAACAGTAATTAGATGATTAGGGATGTTAAGTGACTTCTAATGGGCCTTAAAGAAAATATTCAATTGTGTGAATTTACATCATTGTTGTGTAATTGAGCACCATAAATGTTAAAAGCAATAATAAACTTCTATTCAGGGAAGGCAAATTTTAAATGTCTTAAAGAAAATCAACTGGATTTTGCGATGTAAGTAAAAAAAGAGATGCCCGTTTTAAAATGGACTACTTTAAAATTGTACTACATACTTACAAAAATTATTAGCGAAAATTTTCTATTTCTTAAGATTTTCAAAGAAGCTAAAATGATACACAAAATTCCAAATTTCACATAAATTTATATGAATTATGTAAACACGAAGGAAAGGAAAAAACAAGTACCCCCAAATGCTGACGCTATAAGAACCACGATTTAAGGATATGTTCCTGGAATGTCCGAACTCTGTACAGAGATGGTGCCTCTATTCAAATGGCAGATGTGCTAAACCTATACAATTCTGACAGAACCGCCCTACCGGAAATTCGATATACGGTTCAGGGATGCTCACGACGAAATAACAGTAACATTTTTTGTAGTTGCCATTCAAAAAGACAAAAAATTGGATGCGGATTCAGTCAGCATCTGGTCAAGCAGTTTAACCTTGTTAGTGATCAAATAGCCACTATCCGCATCAAGGCGAAATATTTTTACATCACGCTGATCGGAAAGTTCTGTCTACACAACAATTCCTCCGATAGTGGATTCAGACTGGTTAGCTTCGTGTCAGCAAGAAACGTGGTAGTGAGTGGAACCAGATTCCCGCATAATGATATCCACAAGGTCACCTGAATATTTCCTGATCATAAGACAAGAAACCAGTTTGATCTCGTGGTTATCGATGGAAGCCATCTGTCAAGCGTTATAGACGTGTATGTGATGCGCGGTGCGATAAGGTAGTGCTAGAAAAACTCGGAACCAAACGCAAAGGAAGCTAGATATCACAAAGCTGCATTGCACCAAGACCTCGAACCAACCCCCCTAAATCTGACGTTCCCGACACACAGTGGAAGTATTTTGAATTCTATGACCAATGCCGCAACGACCTAATGGGTAATAAAAACGTCGCTCAGACAAGCCCTGGTAAAACTGAGGTAACTGATTCTGCATGCAAAGCCAACCTCCAGGCAATGGTAATGCGTGGAGTGATATAATGAGAAAAGGAGGGAGATAAAATGCCTCTTCACACGAAAAAGGCGAACTTCGAAAGTTCTACCAAAAGGAAAAAAGCAAAGGCATTGGTACATCCCAATCCCCACCTGTAAGGACAGAGATGAAAATCTGGTGGCGGATACGCAGAATATGTTGCAAATATGGAGGGAACACTTCCGTACTCTGCTCGTTAACGTAAGAAAAGCCCCGGTGCGATGAGAATTATCGCGTAATGTCTGCGGAAATGGAAGCTGCAAAACTGCTGCCAAGGGAGGGAGATGAAACAAAAGAGAGCCGGGATATTGAAAATTACTGGAATAGAGATAAAGGCCGAAAGTTCTAGAAAAAAAAAGTTTTTGGGAAAAAAGTTATTCCCACTTGTAAGGACAGAGATGAAACGGACACGCAGAGTGTGCTGCAAAATGTGGAAGAAAGACTTTCGTACCCTGCTCGTTTCCAAAGGCAGCATAAGTGACGGCATCGCGCCAATCATCGACGAAAAGTAGTGTAACCAACACCGAGCCAAAATGACATCTGCAGGAGCGGATGGACTGCCGGTAAAAAGTTTTTAAGGCCGGCTTTGATGAGCTGGCAAAGTTTAAACAACAGCTCATAAACAAGATTGGGCTAAAGGAATGCATGCCCGATGAATGGAATCTGACTGTTCTATGTCCTGTGCTTAAGACACACTTGGATATCTACCAACTATCGCCTTTTAACCATAGCATACAAGGTCATGTCTAGTGTGTTATGTGATTGACTAAAGCCCATCACAGCGTTCATGATTGACCAGATAGAAATGGTAAATCCACGGCAGATCAGATATGTCCACACTACGATATATCTTGGTGAAGATTTAAGAAAAGCATATCGACACCTAACATCTGCTTATCGATGACAACGCTGTATTCGATAGTCCGATATGAATTAGCGGGATGGCGTTGACTGACACGAAGCCTTTAGTGGAAATAGGCAATAATCTGACATTTCATACTAAACAAGGATTTAGACCAGGCGATAGTCTATCATGCGATCGCTTTAACATCACAATGGAGATGAGCATGCGGTAGGGCCTCTACGTAGTTTCGCTAATCTCTTGTGTCTCGTGCGATTGATTTTACTCGTTTGAAATTGTATTTTTTCTAGTTAATTAACTGAGTTACATTTTCAAAATAATCTTTACACTTTACATTGGTACTGTGCTCAACAAAAGTTTTGCTGTAATTTATTGACATTTTTACCTTGTGGCATTTCATAATTTTGCAACAAAATATTTGCATATTTTCAATTCGTTTTCGTTGCCATTTCAATTGCACCGAATACCTATCCATTAAGTTTTGAGAGTTTTAAACACAACATTTCCATTGAAATCCACCATGACAAAGGTCATGTATCCCAAAAACAATCAGCAAATTGTGAGCGCATACAATGTGCGAGAAAAGCATATAAGGATATGGCAACTAAAAGGAAACTTAACAAAACATACAGAGAGCAAATGAGAGTGGATATTAGAATAACAACAACAACAATGGATATGTATGAAATAATAGTTTTCACATGGAAACCGAATGATGATTGCACTTTTGCCAGTTAAATGCTCGTTTGGCATCTACATGAATCATCCGTCTCATACCATCCCAGTCATCTATTTACTGGCTGGGCAATTATATCAAATGACGACTGCTACCAAGTCCCCCGAGAACCGAACAAAGATCATCATCACACATCACATCATTGCAAAATCAATTTGTTGTATTGCTGTAGGTTTTTTTTTTTGTTGTTATTTCTTTGTAAATTAATTTTATTAAATTTTTTATTGTTGTCATGTTCGCAGTTCTCAGTGGTCCAGGGGAGAGGGGGCAAACGCACCCAGATGACAAATAAAACTGGGAGATTCTTCCCACACTCCTGCGCCACCACCATCATCGTCGGCAATTGTAAACCAGATGTAAACACTTGAAGCGAATTTAAAGAAAAGACGACCGACAGACGGTCGGTCGGCAACAATAACAATTAAACCGCTTTTATTAGGGGTTTGTTACAATCGTGTGCGAGCGAGATGGCTATAGGTGCACAACACTGCAGTGGACGAAAAGGCATTGACACATGGAACAACCACTTTTTGCGCGTTAGAGCAGTGAGACGACACCGACACCGTATGACGAGCAGGGCAGACAGGCAAAGTGGAAGCAGCTTTTAAGACAATGCTGTCAACTTTTGATGGTGTTGTATTTGTGTTGCAGCGATTTTAAGGCAAAGTTTTTTTTGGGAAGGATATAATAAATTGGCGGTTGGCAGAAAAAATATGAAAAATTCCAAAGTATTCGACTAATCGTTGAATATTTGTTACTGTACGAAACATCTTTATAAATAACGTTGGAAGCAAGACGGAGTTTGCCAGGTCAGAAGAAATTTGGCACAATATATTCGTAATTTTTTAAATAACTAATGTTAGGCGAAGCTCGATGTAAAACATCCTACTACATAATAAGTTTTGTTAACGAAATTCTCAAATATAATGGACACACTACAACAGTGCATTTTATAAAAAGCTTCAAGGAACATGTTTTATCCCTAAGAAAATACAGGGTGCCAAATACAGGTTTATATTTAAATCATAGATTATTTTGCCACTGACAACTGTTTCCTGCTCGAAATATTTACAGATAGTTAGTATTATATCTACGTAAAACGTAATGAGAAGCTTTACGCTTGAACAACGTGGGGATATATTAAAAACTTTTTTCCAAAGTGATTGCTGAGTAGTCTGCACATTGTGTTTATTCAAAAGAAGTTTTGGCGGAAATGAAGCACCTGTTGCCCTGACGTCGCACGGTGCCCAAAGACGTGCCGTGAGTGTAAGACTCAATCAAGATTATTAACTCGCCGCCGACCTCAACAGCTTATGTTATCTGAATTTTTTTACTGAAATTTAAGACATGCATTTTGACGAATTTCGTGTGCCCAAATACCAAATCTTTTTATTAGCCGTCTTGGCGTTTTCAATTGGCCGCTTCGCAGCTGTGATTAGACCCCTTTGGACTTTTTTTGTGGGGAACCGTGAAGGACCGATGTTAAGCCAACAATCCCGATATGATTCAAGGACTTAATTCCAACATTATCTAAGCAATCTGTGAGCTATCTCCTGAAACCATCAACAAGGTCTTGCAATATTAGAATTGGAAAACCGATTGCGGTTTATTGAATTTAAATTTTAATTGATGTTTTTTGAAATTCAAATAGTTAATTTTTATTCCGACTGGTAATGGCAATGGTATATTTTTTAATTCAATTGACAAGTTTTAAATTTCATTTAGGAAATTCACAAGGTGTACTAAGGTTGTAGGTTGTAAGAAAATACAAGATCAACAATAGCACATATTTTAATAATTAACTTAACTTATTAACTATTTGGTACCATAAATTGTACTTTTTCGTACTATAGTTTGAACTTTTTGGTACCATAAATTGTACTTTTTGGTACAAGAAATTGTTATTTTTGGTACCAGAAATTGTACTTTTTGGTATAAGGATTTTCTTTGTACCATAAATTGTACTATTTGGCGTTAGAACTTTTTGTTTTTGGTAACATAATATGCTCCAAATATGGTGCTTTTGGTATAATAAATTGTACTTTTCTGTAGAATACATTGTATTTTTTAGTTCGTGATATGGTACTTTTTGATACTACAGTCGAACTTCCATAACTCGAACCACCATTATCCCAAAAAAAAATTCGACTTACGGAGACTTCGATTTATAGAATTGTGAGTTTTTTACTCTCTTAAAGCTACTTTCAACCGATTTAGTTCGAATAAGGAAAAATTCGAGTTATAGAAGTTCGAGTAATGGGAGTTCGACTGTATTAATTTTACTTTTTGATACTATCCATAATTTAACTTTTTGGTGCAGTAAAAGTAATTTTTGGCACAATAATTATTACTTTTTCGGACCATAAATTCTAGGTTTTGGTCCAAGATTTTGTACTTTTTGGTATAAGATATTTTTGTTTTATAAGGAATTTTTGTTTTTGGTATGATAAATTGTACTTTTCGGTACAAGATATTGGTAGCATCAAATGCATTTTTTGGTACTATTAAATTAACTTTTTGGTATAAAAGAAGTAATTTTGGGTACAATAAATAGTACTTTTTTACCATAAACTATACTTTTTGGTACAAGGTGTTGTGCATTTTGGTATCATAAATTGTACTTTTTGGTACAATAAATAGTAATTTTTAGACTTTTTGGTACCTTAAATTGTACTTATTGGCACAACAATTTTATATTTTTGGTGCCAGAAGTTGTACTTTTGGTACCATATACTGTACATTAAATTGTACCTCATGTTACAAGACATAGTGCTTTTTGGTACAATAAATTGTGTTTTTTGGTACTTGAGATTGTACTCTTTGGTACCATAAATTTAATTTAAGTTTGCAATGTTGAAAGTTTAAATTATTTTCATTTATGATTAAACGGGCTGCAAACTGCATTTACAATCTGGTCACCTCATTATATTTTTAATTTACTTATGATACAAGTGTATTTCTACCATAAAATATTTTTGTTACAACTTTTAATAACTTCAACAACAATATTAAAAAAAGACCTGTTGTTACATTCGCGGTTAATAATTTTTGGTACATAAAGTTTATAATATTCTCTAATTCCGGAAATAAAAAAAAAATTAAAATTTCATAAATTTATGTCGCATCACGCGACTTCACGTTTCACAAAATATGTTGTACAAAGAAATTAAAAAAAGTATTTCAGAAAAGTTCAGAAAATTTTAAAACAGATTTATAATATTCCAAATCATATTTAAAATAGTTTTACTAAAAAATTCCAAATTAGTGTTTTTGTGAAAGAAGAAAAAAGTACTTCTATTTTGGTTACATTACGTCACCCTCTTTATTTGCTAATATTTTAGGATCATCGGTTCAGATGATTTCGTCTCCCTCACTTCATAAGTATTACACAAAAATGATATGAAAAAATATGAATATCGATTCCTGAATTCTAAAGTATTTTAAATAAACTTATCAATTTTCCATTAATTAAAGATTTTAAATTCAGAATGCTTCAGTTTATATCCTTTTGAATATCGGGATGATCAGGCCATCCAAACAATAGCTATTAAGAAATTTCAATTTGAAAGTATAAAACGTAAGATTCCTGTAAAACTTATGGAATTGCACAGGAAATTTCAAAGAAAGCATCCTTTGAAATGTATGCATGAACAATCTTCTATGCTGATTTACCTATAACAAACCTGACAATGTTCTGTCCAAATGATCTTTTTGTAAAACCGGTTAAGCGATATAAAAAAAACTGTTATACCGGATATTCGGTCATATTCCGTTTTTGAAGAGTGTTCAATCTTGTGAATACACCAGTGGTTTCTTAGATTCCGATGATGAGTTCAAAGCTTCTATTGGCGGTTTTCAGTTTTAAGTAACGAATTTTAATGAGTTTTGGATTTTGATTGAAGAAATTTATATCTCAATTGTCGATTTTTGAATTAGAATTGATGAGTTTCAACGAAATTTAATTTGACGTATTTTTAATATCAAACAGAAAAATACATGTTTTGAATATCATGAGACGTTATTTTGATATAAGTACTAACTATTTTAATTTCATCAATTGAAATTTAATTGGATTATTTGATTTTAAAAAGATGTGGTTCAGTTTCCAATTTTAGTTGACGTATATTGAATTTCAATTAAGGTGTTTGGAATATCAACTGAGTTCTGTATACTAATTGATAAGTATAAAAATTCAATTACTTCAATTGCCGTTTTGAAGAATACTAAATTTCAAATGCAAAGTTTGGATTCCAATCAAAAAAGGTGTAGTACCTACTCTCTAAAAATACATTTAGCAAAAGCTAATCCATAAATATTGCGGTTTTTATTGTGCTGCAGAATTCAAATAAGTAACTTATGCGGTCCAGGCCACAAATTTGATTGCAAGGTTATTTAAAGCAGTAGAAATTATAAATATAAAAATTGCCATTAATATTGTGCCCATAACCTATTGATATTTATCGCTGAGTTTGATAACAAAATTTGACGATTTTTCACACTACAGAGAGAGTTGGCAGCT
The DNA here is from genome assembly GCA_964034835.1 of Muscina levida. NCBI lineage: Eukaryota > Metazoa > Arthropoda > Insecta > Diptera > Muscidae > Muscina > Muscina levida. The sequence goes on along the minus strand of OZ035880.1, from coordinate 168,538,173 downwards.
ATGGTGTATATATGCGAATCCCATCGAAAGACGAGGATAGGCAGACGGACGAACGGACGGACATACTGACGACACATAACCTTTTATCCATCCAGGCAGGCTGCCAGCCAAAACAGCCAACTAACCATGCATCCATATGGTGGGTCGGTTGGTTACAAAGTAGAATGGTCGGTCGGTCGGCTGGGATGCACAAGAGAGAAATGTTGACAGTGCTTTGCTGCTCGGCAGATTCGGTTTGTATTTTATTGATTTGTTGCAAGATGATACAAAAATTCAGCACAGCCCAGCAAAGCGGTAGAACGAGCGAATGTACGACGATAAAGGAAAGAAGGAAACAACACACAACATAGCAGCAACGGCAACAACAACAACAGCAGCACACACAAAAAACCATGGACAGATACTCAAAATCCGGCACTGCCTCAAATTTTTTTCAAACACTTTTTTGCTAAGCTTTTTGCACTTTTTAGCATTATTCAATTTTTGCACTGAATTCACTTTTTTATAATTCTGAAAGCCCCTACTAGAAATGTTGGCATAACTTTAAAATTTCTTTAGATTTTAATATTTGAAAAACTTTGCGCACGCACATACACTTTTCATGACATTTTCCGCTGTCGATTTTCAGGTATCCCTCATTATTTTTCCTTTAGCAGCGAGTTTATTCCAAAAATTCGCTGAAATTTTTCACACAATTTTCATACACACACACACACTTTCGTTTGTTTTTTTTTCACGTTAAATCGTTGCTGAGAACATTTTCTCGGCTATTTCGCGGCGATTCTTGACTTTTCACTTGATTATTTGTGGGATTTGCGTTTAATTTGTGTCACAATTTTCGAAATTCACACGATTCAATTAATTCGGATACAACGGCGATACTTTTTTTCATCCATCACTTTTGTGTCAAAATCGCCTTTTTTGTCTTTATTACTATGTACTACTGTTCGTCGTCTCAGTGTGTCTTCTTGTAAACTATCGCAGCGAATTTATTTTTGTAGCTGCTGATTCTCTCTCTCCATCGCTGTCACTGGTGGTGCTGCTTGCTTCACGTTATTCATCTCTTTTGTGCGCTTTGTTGTTATTGTTTGGTGCTCGTTTGACCAGTGTTGCATTTTTGCGTATAGAGTATCTGTTAGAACCTTTTAGGCTGTGTGTGTGTGTGCATCTCTTTATACATACTTTCATATCTATCTAGCTAGCAACTGTCAGTTTCATAGCTTTACCCAAATATTTTCCAACAACCGCTGTTGCCTGTATCACTCTTATTGTTAACTCTCAGACACACACACGCTCTCTCTCTCGCTCTCTTATTGTCTCTCAGTCAAATGGGGCTAGCCTCTTGCCTTGGTCCTCTCCCTCTCCAACATAACTGTCGCTGTATAATGTGCGGCGAATTAATCTTTGTGTGGCCGCTTGCTTTGGTTTGTATTTTTTTTGTTTTGTTACTTTGTTGTTGGCATTCGTATTTCTTATCGGGGTTTGTTTTTTGCTGGTTTGTTTTAGTTTCGTTTTCGTTTTATTGAAATGTAGGTAAATGACAACAAAGAATGCCAGGCCAAAGAGCAATGGCTGATAACACGTGAAGATGTGTTCAGTAAACATAGACGATGAGGGTGCCTAGAAGAGCTGAGTAGTGGTCGTTTAAATTGTTCAAATTTTAAATTTTGAATTAAGTGATTTTATTTTGTTTCATTGAGAGTGGTTATGAGTTATGTACTAGCAAAATAGAGGGAAGTGTTATCGTCATATAACGAATCTAAAATTTGTATTTAGGGAATTCATTTGCTTTACATGCAAAACCCACATTTTGAGTAAATCAAAACTAAAGTTTGACGCAAATTTTTTAAAAGTTATGCAAAAGGGATTTGTGAATGTCTTAACATAAATTTGCGTAAAAAAGGCAATACCAAAACATGTTTCTTACTTAGCTCAATATGTTATGTACGCTATTTCAAACGTATAAACGTACAGAATATCAACATTTAAACAAAATTCATGGTTAACACTAGAGCGCTACACAAGAGCTCTAGTAACGGCTTCCAGCCAAGTCGTTATTTTTCAATGCAAGAGATTGTTTTGATTCTGCGAATAAGATGTGTACACGATAACGGTATTGTTTTGATAAGGAAACAAAACAAATGTAGAAAAGCGTAAGTCCGAAAAAGTGTGAGTTTTGATCAAACCAGTGTTTTGTAAACCAAATGCACTTAAATTAGTACAACATGCACGACAGTAAATGATTCAATGCAAAAATTTGTATACCAAAGAATATTTAGTAGGGTGATCGATTCTTCGACATCCTTTCTATGATGACCCCTCCCATACAAATGACCGAACTCACCCCAATAGTCTTACATACATATCTTTTTTGTAAGTAAACTGAATTCAGTCAAACTATGCGGAAGTTTTACGGTTATGAAAATATGAATCAGGAATGAATTTGCACTATATCGGATCACCCCTTCTGGTACCACCTCCCATACAAAATGACCTATTTTTGGAAAATTAATATTTCTCCCTTAACTTCCAAATTGACACCTGCCGATTAATTAAATTTGGTCAGTTAATTAATATTGCAATACCAAAACATGTTTCTTACTTAGCTCAATATGTTATGTACGCTATTTCAAACGTATAAACGTACAGAATATCAACATTTAAACAAAATTCATGGTTAACACTAGAGCGCTACACAAGAGCTCTAGTAACGGCTTCCAGCCAAGTCGTTATTTTTCAATGCAAGAGATTGTTTTGATTCTGCGAATAAGATGTGTACACGATAACGGTATTGTTTTGATAAGGAAACAAAACAAATGTAGAAAAGCGTAAGTCCGAAAAAGTGTGAGTTTTGATCAAACCAGTGTTTTGTAAACCAAATGCACTTAAATTAGTACAACATGCACGACAGTAAATGATTCAATGCAAAAATTTGTATACCAAAGAATATTTAGTAGGGTGATCGATTCTTCGACATCCTTTCTATGATGACCCCTCAGGTGCGGGTACTCAAATGAAAGATATTTTCGAGACGAATCCAACGATGTTATTTTTAGGTTCCTACGGGTCTCCATTTAGGGCCATTTGCATTTCCGGGATATACAAAAAAAAAAAAAATCGCGCGATTTTTTTAAAAATAATTTTTGGCTGCGGCGCTATTACAACCATCATATCCATTTCCACTCTAATTTACAAAAAAAAAATATTTTTTCCGGGATATACAAAAAAAAAAAACAATTTTTTCCCTGCTGCGCTTTTACGCCCAACATATCCATTTTCACTCTAATTTACAAAAAAAAAAATACTTTTCCCGGAATATACCAAAAAGAATTTTTTTTTAAAAATCGCGCGATTTTTTTTAAAAACAAATAATATTTTAAAGGGATATATCAAAAAAATATATATATATAATTACAATACATATCTTTTTTTTAAATATTTTTCAAATTTTTCTTCATTTTTTCCACTTTTATACTTTTTTTAATCAACTTTCTTCTTTCAAATATTTCTCTTTAGACTTGTTCTTGAATTTTTTTTTAAATATTTCTTGAAATTTTCTTTTAAAAACCTTAAAAAATTCAAAAAATATTTAAATTTTCACACATTTTTGATGACATTTCATTTTTCTATGGAATTTTTTAATTCATTTCCTTAATTTATTCTAATTTTCCATGATTTTTCCCCAATTTTTTAAATTTTGTACGGGGTTTTTCAGAAAAAATATTTTTTTTTTAAAAATCGCGCGGTTTTTAGATTTTCTATTGTTTTTTAGAATTTTTCAATTTATTTCCTTAAATTAAAAACTTTTTCCATGATTTTTTCAATTTTTTTAAATTTTTTTTTTGGTATATCCCGGAAATTTAAATTGATCTAACTCGGTCCAGGAGACCCGTAGGAACTTAAAAATAACATCGTTGGATTCGCCTCGAAATCATAGAACCCAAGGGGCCCCTTTATGGCCCCCCGGGCCTTAGCGCCAACTTTGACCTCGATTTTAGTGTTTTGGGGCGTATTTGGGGTGGGGTGGCATTTTTTTTTTGGGCTACCGCCCCATTTTCTGCACTTTTGCCAATTACAGTTCAAAATAAACCGGTTTCGGTTATTTAATAATAACCAGTTAACCAGTTTTTCTTATAATATTAAAATACTTAGAAATAAGAAGATAAATTGTTTTACTTAGTAAAATAAAAGTTATTTGAATTAAATCAATTCATGGAAAAAAAGCTCAAAGCTCATAGTCTATGCGCTGTAAAGAAATCCTATATCTATTTAAAATAGTTTTGTAGTTATTGTATCAAGACATAGGCGAACATAACTTTTAAATCGTCAATAACTCAGAAGCACAAAAAGTGAACCTGAGAGCTTTATTGAAAAAGTGTCCCAAAAGTCAAAGTCATCTCATTTCTATTTAAAGTAGTTTTGTATTTATTGAATAAAAACACAAGCGGCCATAAACTTAAAATCATCAATAACTCAGAAAAACAAAAAGTGGACTTGAGACGTTTTCGCAGGATACCGGCGATGTAGTTAATAAAGCATTAAGTAAGTTTTCTAGCTCTTCAGATCGCTTATGGCATTTGTCTAAAAACAAAAAATTCTCAAAAATATTTAGAATAATTGCTTTCAAAGGGATTGGATTTTGCATACTTTTAATAAATTATTTGTTAAAGTTTTTAATACATTAAAACTCATAAACTCATAAAAACATATTCATAAAAAAACCGGGTATTCGATGGTGAAAATCCGGTTTCTTCGATATTCGAGAAGTCCACATTTCCAAAAATCCTGAACAGAGTTTAACCAGTTATTAAGAACTGGGCCGATCACCCCAGTATGTAGAGTACGTTTATTGTACCAAATAGTAATTCAGAAAAATGCATGAAATCTTTATTTGAATCGATAGTACGGTCCATATAATTTAATGTTTGAAGATAATTTCATGCAAATGTTGATCGTGACTGCGCCTTAAATGGTCCATCCACTTAGTACAATTTTGACATACTCGTTCCAACATTTCGGCCGGTATCTCATGAATAAATGCTTCAATGTTGTCTTCCAATGCGTCAGTTGAAGCGGGTATATGTGTATAGATTGATGCTTTAACATAGCCCCACAAAAAATAGTCTAAAGGCGTTAAATCGAACGATCTAGGCGGCCAATTGACCGGTCCCGAACGTGAAATAAAATGTTCACCGAACTCGCCTCTCAATAAGTCCATTGTTAAGCGTGCTGTGTGGCATGTGACACCGTCTTGTTGAAACCACATGTCATGCAAGTCAAGCCCATAACCGCACCAAACTGTGACTTTTTCTGGAATCATTGGTAGCTCTTGCAATGCTTTTGGCTGATCTTCACTCCAAAATCGATAATTCTGCTTATTAACGTACTCATTAAGCCAAATATGAGCTTCGTTGCTGAACACTATTTTTCGAAAAAAAGTGGAACTTCGGCCAACTTTCTAAGAGCCTATTCACCAAAAATTCTACGTTGCGGTAGGTCGTTCGGATTCAATTCTTGCACCAGCTGTATTTTAAAAGGCTTCACACCTAAATCCTTCCGCAAAATTTTCCACGTTGTTGAGTAACAGAGGCCCAATTGCTGCGAACGGTGACGAATCTATTACACAAGGGAACAAGGTATTTGTTGTTTAAGAACTGAATATTGTTTTAAAGGTAATTTTGGACGCTGAATCCGAATCTGCACTTGGTTTTTTTGTATCAGCTCGACTTTTCGCGATATACCGTTATGTCCAAAACTAAGGCACTTCCACTACAAATATTTAAATAACTTAAAAACGGTTCACCATATTCAATTAAAAAAAAAACCAAAATTCGCCAACAAAATTATCTTTAATCCGTGCCTACATTGTTTTTAATTTGGCCTAGTAGTTTCAGAGATATCGTTGTAGTTTAAAATAAAAAAACTAAAATTTTACAAAAAAAAAAAAAACAAAATTGTTTTTTAAAAATTCATAAAAAAAATAATGTAACAAAAATCACAGTGTTGGTTTTAAAACAATTAGTTTAATATAGTTTGAATCAAATGAGCTTCATTTCATTGAAATCTGTGCACAACTTTTGATTTTGTGAACGATTTACTGAGATAACTACATTTACAAAAATTGCGATTTCCATACAGAAATAACATTTATTAATATGTTTGTGAAAGTGTAACTCGAGCAAACCTTAACGGATCGTTATGAAAATTTATCAGTATTAATATTTTTCGAAACGAACTTATGGGATTGTAAATGGGCGGAATAGCCCCACCCCTTCTGGTACCTCTCATACAAAATTACCTATTTTTGGATAATTAATATATCTTCGATAGCTGCCAAACAGACTACTGGAGGATATTTAAATTTGGTCAGTTTATTTATCTTGCAAAAGTAGACAAACCCTAAAAAAACCGAAACCGTTGCCATACCCCTTCTGGTACCTCCCATACAAATGACCGAACTCACCCCAATAGTCTTACATACATATCTTTTTTGTAAGTAAACTGAATTCAGTCAAACTATGCGGAAGTTTTACGGTTATGAAAATATGAATCAGGAATGAATTTGCACTATATCGGATCACCCCTTCTGGTACCACCTCCCATACAAAATGACCTATTTTTGGAAAATTAATATTTCTCCCTTAACTTCCAAATTGACACCTGCCGATTAATTAAATTTGGTCAGTTAATTAATATTGTAATAGGAGGAAAAACTATAAATTAAACTATAAATAAATTTTTGCAAATTTGTCATGATTTCTAAAAATACAAAATTTTTATTTTTTTGGGTAGAAACAAAAAAATGCGAAAAATCTGTTATCACCGAACTTAGCATAACTCATTCAATTTTCAATCGATTATTATGTACATACATGTTTTAGAAAGCTACTTTAATATGATATTCAATAAAGCTAATAAAAATAACAATTTACCCCCAACCGATTAACTTTCATCGTCAAGAAAATTAAAATGTGTAATTTTTTTGTAATTTGTTTTTGTTTTTTTTGAATAAAACAGCCATTACTCAAACATTTTTTTTATGATATTAAAAAATTTGATTTTTTTAAAGGTAACAGCGATATCTTTAAAAAAAACAAAGATTTAAAATCCTGCTTATGAAAAAAAAAATTATGATGTTTTGAACTATAATTTTTTGGAAAAAAGTCGAAAATACGATTAGTACCTGTAACTTAAAAATTCGAGCTGATGGAGAAAAATGGAGATTATATTTGAAATCAGCGACCTCAAATTAGTAAAATACTGTTATAGAATTGCAAACAACACTCAAAAAGTTCAATTTTGTTCCCTTGGGTTATTGATGGTCATCATTAACACTGGCCGATACAGCTGCGATATTTTCTTCACTTCGCACTCTACGTAAGCGTGTTGGTGGTTTAATGTCCAACAATGTAAATTTGGTGCGAAATTTAGTCACAATAGCCCGAATATTTGGTCGATTAAACTGACCATAAAATGGAAGAAGCGCGCGATGAACTTTCTTAACAGAGCACGCATTTTGATAATAAAATTCAATAATTTGCAAGCGTTGTTCGTTTGAAGGACGATTCATGGTTAAATTATAGACCAAACTGAAGATATTTGACAGTGAAACAAAACACGAAACGTGCGTCGGCTATTTAAACCAGTGTTGCCAAAAAGATAATAGCTAAAAAATCACACTTTAGAATTAATTGTTTCCAAAATATTTGCATTATATCAAAAAGTACTTTTGTTGTATAAAATAGTTTAATTTATTGTACCAAAAAGAGCAATTTGTTGTAATTAAGAGTACATTTTATTGTATCAAATTGTACCAAATAGTAAAATTTATTATCCCAAAAAGTTCAATTTATTGTACAAAAAGTACAACTTATTGTACCAAAAATTGCAATTAATTGTACCAAATTCTACAATTTATTGTACCAAAAAGTAACATTTATGATATCAAAACGTACCATTTATTACACCAAATAGTACAATTAAAGGTTCCAAAAGTACAAGTTATTGTACCAAAAAGTAAAATTTATTGTACCAAATAGTACAATTTATGGTGACAAAATTACAGATATTGTACCAAATAGTACGATTAATTTTTTCAAATGTACAATTTATAGTACCAAATATTACAAAAAAGTGATATTTATTGTACCAAAAAGTAGCAAGAAGTTAAATTTATGGTACCAAATAGTACAATTAATTTTGCAAAGAAGCTCAATTTCTTGGACAAAAAATTACTTTAATTGTACTAAAAAGATAAATTTATGGTACCAAAAGTAAAATTTATTGTATCAAAAAGTTCTAAGTTCTTAAGTTCTACTTATTGTTCAAAAAAGAAAAAAATATTGTATCAAATATTTTAACTTATTATACTAAAAAGTACAATTTATTGTAACAAAAAGTAAAATTAATTGTAACAAAAAATACAGTTTATAGTACCACATAGTACAATTTATTGTAACAAATAGTACAATTTACTGTACCAAAAAGTACACTTTATTATATGTACCGAAACTACAATTATTATGCCAAAGAGTACAATTTATTGTACCAAAAAGTACAATTTATTGTGCACTGTAGTACAATTTATTCAACCAAATAGTACAATTTATTGTACCAAAAGGTAAAATTTATGTTTCCAAAACTACAATTTATAGAACCAAATAGTACAATTTATTGTTAAAAAGTATATCTTATTGAAAATTCAATTTATGGTACCAAATAGTACAATTCATTGTACCCAAACAAAAAAATATTGTACTAAAAATGACTTTAATTATACCAAAAAGAACAACTTATTTTAGCAAAATGATTTATTAATAGTACCAAAAAGTACAATTTATTGTACCAAAAAGTTATATTTATGGTTCCACACAGTTCAATTTTTTTGCACCAAAAGGTACAATTTAATGTACCAAATTGCACAATTTATTGTACTCAAAAGTACAATTTATTGTTCTAAAAAGTGATATTTATTGTACCAAAAAGTACTTTAATTTTACAAAAAAGTACTTTTGTTGTACCAAAAAGTACATTAATTGTGCCGAAAATTATTTTTATCTCATACAAAAGTACTTTTATTGTAAAAAAAAGGTATGCTATTGATTGCCACCCTAAAATATTAAAATAAGAAAAATATTTTACAGCTTTTATAGACGTAGCGGTCGGTCTAATATGTACGCCCTATCAAACGTATTCCTGTGTCATCAACCGCATTTACAAGAAATATAACAAAAATTGTCAAATCATTGTTTACAAACAAAAAAGAGTACAGAAATTGTATCGTCATTAGATATCCAACAGAAACAAGGCGTATACCGTTATTCATGGTTATTCAAGGGCAACATTTAGCTTATTAAACATTTTTGACCCCTACGTCAATTTTAATAGACTACCATGCTGGAGATACGTGGTTCGATTCCTGTCATTCCCGCCATCTATATATTTCTTTCATTGCCGGCCCCCTCAATGTTGTCGACAACAACTTCGCAGTATAGTGTCGAATCAATACTTTCTATCCCATTAACTACCTACAATCTCTATATAATTGAGCGCTCGTTTATTTTTAACACATTTACCCTTAAAATTCAATAAATCTATTTCGCAGCATAGCCTTTTGGCCTGTGGTGATTTAGTTTACAAAATTTCTGTGATGATTTCATTACACTCTTTCCCCCCGCTCTCAAGCTATAACTCAACACGCACGCAAAATCGGTGGTCCCCCTTTCGCTAACATTGTTGAACAATCTAAATCACAGAGATGTGAAGTGTGCAATGACCATTAAATCGAAGTCATGTGGAGTCATTTGTGAGTTGTAGTCATTCTCACGTTTCAAAGTGATTTATAAGCGGATTCCACTTCTGGTCAAGTATTAAATTTCTCCAATAAAACTAATACTTTCGAAATACGATTTCTCTGGGAATGTGGGCCATGGCGTCCATCAATACCGAAACACAAAAAAAATTCCGGGTCCAGTTCAGGCAACATGTGACGAGGACCCCCGCACCGCATCGCACTGTACCGCGTTATTATCTAAGGGCATGTGACAAGCGTTGCCATTGACTGCCTTTTCCGGCGTTTGCGTTTTATGTTCATGGGGTGTTGTTGTTGTTGTTGCTGTTGTTTTTGCTTGCTGTTTTATTGACAAGTCCCTTTGCAGCCATAGAAGTCATATTTGGCAATATAGTCCAACCGACTAGAGTAGAAAAAATAAAAATAAATAAAATCCTATGACATAAAAAACGTCATAGAACATAAAAAACTCTATTGAACATCACATAGAGAGGAGGGGGTGTAGGGATTGTGCATACAATATTGGTCCAGCGTTAGGGGGAACATTAAGGGTAACATATTGTGATGAGAAACTAATTTAAGTCGGAAACAAACTTGCGAGTGTGTGTTGGTGTTTTTGCTTCAATGAAACTTTTTTCTTATTTATTTTATTATTTTTTTCTCTCCTCTCCGTTGTTGTTTAGTACAACCAACATCCAAGTCCATGGAGGCTTACTTGTATAGGTTTACTGTGGCTGCTGCCACATGGAGGTGTTAAAGTTTGCGTTGTTTTTTTTTGTTCCCAAAGAGCAAAACAAAATTATCGATTTGTACACACGTTTCATGTCTACTGCATACAGTCAATAAACTTATAATGGAATTATATCATTGTACAATGTACATACATGTAACATACAGTTATATCGATGTTGCTCAATATATATTGGATTTTTGAAGAAAGAAATTGTCTTGGGGACTTTGTTCAAGTAATTTTGGAGAGGCCCGCACAAAAAAAAACAAAACGTAGTGTTTGCTTAAATATTAAGTTGGCAGTAGGCAGCATCGTTAAAACTTCGTTGAAAAAAATCTAATTTAAAGGGGAGTAACTTTGTGGGTCTTTGTAACATTTACGACTGGACTGGCGCGAAGTTGAACAGGTGTCACTAAGTTCGGCTAGACCGAAGGGGATACCGTGTTAGAAACATACTTTTACAGAGGTAAAAAAAGTCCTCTTGCCTGACCGAAGAGGACAAAATCTACCTTTGGAACTGGTTATAATTTGCCAAAGATTAATTACAAGCGAAAGGATTCATTACAATTGCCAGAGATTCATTACAATCGGGTGGATGTTATAGAAGTCTCTATGTAAGACACAATCCCACATACAAATGGAGTATGTCTGAGTGTTATGTATAAACGCCTAAACTTTCCTTTTGAATACAATTGAACTTTGGTGAGTTTTGCCTCTAGATTCGGTTATGGCTTTTAGAGTAACTTGGTAACAATGTGAGGGATGTACATATGAGCGTCGGTTACGGCATTTGACCATGTTTTTTTGTTTCCATGAAACAGTGCTTGTGCTATGTTGGCTGCCATCTCCAGAGAGGTATTCTTCTTTAACGTAACACATATGTATAGAGTTAGAATGATCCCCTCATATAGGACTTGGACTTATATATAAACCACCTCAGACGACATGGTTAAAATATGGCAAAATTTCATTGCAATCGAGTGGATGGTATAGAAGCCTATAATTAACACACAGAAGCACATAATAAATGAAGTATGTCTGTGTGTTATGTATAAACACCTAAACTATCCAATCGAATAGAATTAAACTTTGTCAAGATTTTCCTCTAGAGTCTTGTATGGTTTTTAGAGTAGTTAAGTAAAAATACGAGGGGTGTATGTATAACATATTAGCATCGGTTACGGCATCATATAAAATAAAGCAAAACACAAAAAAGTATTCTTCTTTATCATAACCAATATGTATAGAATTGGAATCCACCCTCGAATCGGTATTTTCCTTATATGAAAACCACCTCAGAAGACATGGTTTAAATTTGCCAAAGTTTCAGTACAATCGAATGGATGGTATAGAAGCCTATACTTAACACACAGAATGACATAGTAAATGAAGTATGTCTGTGTGTTATGTATAAACACCTAAACTATCCAATTGAATAGAATTTAACTTTGTCAAGTTTTTCCTCTAGAGTCTTGTATAGTTTTTAGAGTAGTTAAGTAACAATACGAGGGGTGTATGTATAACATATGAGCATTGGTTACGGCGTAACATAAAATAAAGCAAAACACATAATCCTTGTCTGAAAAAGTCTTTTTTTTCACTGAACAGTGATGTTGGCTCCCATCTGCAGAAAGGTATTCTTCTTAAACATAACACATATGTATAGAATTGGAATCCACACTCTTATCGGTATTGGTCTCATATAAAAACCACCTCAGACGACATGGTTAAAATTTGCCAAAGTTTCATTATAATCGAATGGATGGTATAGAAGTCTATACTTAACACACAGAATCACATAGTAAATAAAGTATGTCTGTGTGTTATGTATAAACACCTAAACTATCCAATCGAATAGAATTTAACTTTGTCAAGTTTTTCCTCTAGAGTCTTGTATAGTTTTTAGAGTAGTTAAGTAACAATACGAGGGGTGTATGTATAACATATGAGCATCGGTTACGGCATCACATAAAATAAAGCAAAACACAAAAAAGTATTCTTCTTTAATATAACCAATATGTATAGAATTGGAATCCACCCTCGAATCGGTATTTCTCTTATATGAAAACCACCTCAGAAGACATGGTTTAAATTTGCCAAAGTTTCATTATAATCGGTTGGATGGTATATAAGTCTATACTTAACACACAGAATCACACAGAAAATAAAGTATGTCTGTGTGTTATGTATAAACACCTAAATTCTCCAATTGAATAGAATTTAATTTTGACAAGTTTTTCCTCTGGAGTCTTGTATAGTTTTTAGAGTAGTTAAGTAACGATACGGGGGTTGTATAATTAGAAGCAGCGGTCAATCAAAAAAAATTATTATTATTATAGAGTTAAGTAATTAAGTAAGTAATTAAGTTAAGTAATTAAGTAATTAACTAAGAGACTATAAATCTAATTCTGATTTATAAACTCTTAATTTATAAATGTTACTACATCATTAAATACCTTAAAATAATATTCACAATACATATAGTTAAACAAATTGGCATTACCAAGTAGATTTAGCAACTGTGACATAACTCTTTCTATAACCACATTGCGTGTCATAGGCTATTGTCAAAGCACATCTCGATTTCCTTAATCTCCACCTGACTTGAAACATCATCATCCCCACCACTCATCCCTTGCTATAACATCAGCATATCACAATAATCGTAATGATCACTCACACACACAAAGTGAAATAGCGACGAACATCGCAAGTAACAACGACTCTTGTTCTTTGTCGCTTCTTCTGTGTGTCATGTCATGATGGCTCGTAAAACGTTTAGATGTTATGTAATTTGACATTTTAGCTCACACATTTTCCTCAGTCGAATAGACCATCGAATACCTCCTACAACATACAACTCCACCTACTCCCACTCACTCCCCTCCCAAGCGCGTTACCAAAAACAAATGGAAACGACACCGACGATGACAGGAACAGCCACAAAAAACTTCGAATAACGACCTAAACAGCCATATTAATAACAATAATGAAACAGAGCTGGGTGACACTGAAGACACACACACACACATAACTGGAGAATGGAAAACGGTGAAGGAATGGTTAGGTAACGTTATGGGATATAGGCTATCACTTTAAGTAAGGGCTGCTGTTTATCGCGCGCGGAGGGCTGTGTGTGTTGGGTGTTAATTATTATTGTTTTCACCTGGCGGTACACACGAAACCGTTGGGGGAAGCTCAACGGCTGTTAGATAATACAGACATTTATGATTAGACAGACATTGCGGTAATACCGTTGATAATAAGGCTACGTCTCTCATATGTTGGAGGGCTGCTGAAGTTGATGATGACGATGATGATGCGTTGATGATAGCGATGGCAAGAAGTATGTTTGTATCTATATATATAAAAATGGTGGCAAAAATGTATAGTAATTCATCAATTGAGAACGGCTGGGCCGATTGTGCTCAAACTTTTTTTCAGTTGTTCGTTGTTGCCAGGAGAAGGTTTGTGTGAAAGAACATTTTGGGAAAATTTTCCGGAAAAGTCGGAAAATTGGAAAAACCTAAAATTGGCTTTTTGTATGAAATTTTGTGTGCAATTGTTACAGAATGGTTTTTCGAATAGAAAAATAGAAAATTTTTGATGGAAAATTCGGAAAAATCCGGGAAAATTAAAAAAAAAAAATTTTTTTCGACGAAATTTTGAATTTTATCGTATGATTTAATATATTTGGACGATGTAACTGTGAAAAATTTCGAAAATTATTGCCAAATGGCTTTTCGAATGGAAAAATAGAAAAATTCTTAGTGGAAAACACGGAAAATTCCGGAAAAACTTGAATTTTTTCTACAAAATTTTGCATTGTTCCGTATTGGCTTTACGAATGTAAAAATAGAAAATTTTTGTCGATAAATTGCGGAAAAATGCCAACAAATTTAAATTTTTTTAGACGAAATTTTGAATTTTATCGTATGATTGATAATTTTGGACGATGTTAATCTGTAATATGTCGGATAGCAGAAAAATCCGTGGGGGAAAACTTGAAATATACCGTAAAAACTCGAAAAATTTAGATTTTTCGACGAAATTTTCCACTGTATCTCTTGATGTAATGATTTCTGTCGACGTAAAAGTGGAAAAATTGTTATGACGCTTTGAAAATTTGGGATTATTATGTTAAAAGATTAAACATGAAATGATCGAACAATTTCAAAATCTTCTGCATAAGAATAACGCATTGGTCCGATTGTTCAAAACCGCATTGACCACATCGACCACAAAATCATTATCAGAGCAGACAAAAGACCCTCTGGTTGCCATGCAGGACAATTCGATGCTCCCACTATAAATGAAGTCGCAATGGTGATTGTTGGGAAGAATGTGGAATCACGCGATATTGTTCTCAAGCGTCGGGATGGTAGACAACTGAGGCATGACTCATCGGTCATATTATGCAGTTTAATACCCGTTGATTTTCTGTCGTGGAGAGGATGGCTATCACTTAAATTTAAAAATGGTCAATAGAACAAAAGGTTTTTTTACAAGTCATCACTTCTTTTTCATGAAATTAACTTCTGATCGAAGACATGTGCGTGCTCATGTGCTGCAGTCTACTGTTGAAATTGGAATACCAGCGTCAAATCGTTCGATGCACGATGCATTCAATCGCGAATTGCAACGAGATCATACATTGATCGACATGATCCGCCATTGAATGCCGAGTAAACGAAGGTGTACGATTCGCTGATGGAGGTTGTTGACGATGGAACGGGAGGCATTTACTTTCTCGATGCTCCCCCAGGCAAGACATTCGTCATTTCTTTGATTCTGGCGACATTTGGTCAAGATCGCAAATTCCGTTAGCTGTTGCACCGCTGGTATTTCTGCCACATTGTTGAAACGCGGTTGGCATGCACTTTCCGGTTTGAAGCTGCTGATGAATCTTCTCACGGTTGACAAGCCAATGTGCAGCGAAATTGTTTGCGAGAATTCAAAATTATCCTTTGGGATGAATGAACGATGGCACATAAACAAGTTTTGGAGGCAGTTGACCCAAACGATTAAGGATTTACGAGGTGATACGAGATGAATTAGTGTGGCTATGGTATTTTTGTCAAATGCTGCCCGTCATCCCAAAATCTACTGCTGCTTATGAAATTAACGCATGCCTGAAATTTTCATCTTTGTGTTACTGTATTTTCAAGACAGCTATTGCCACTTGGTAATGGCCAAATTCCTGTTGATGTTTCAACTGGATTGATGACGTTCCCGTCAAATTTTTTCGAGTTTACATCGTCAATGGAAGAGTTTTCCCCAGCATTGCAAACAATTATAAAAATCTATATTGGATAATTGAACGGGCCATACTAGCAGCGATGAATAAGGTCGTCGATAGTTAAATGTTATTATTCAAAGTCGAATCGATGGAGAACTGCATTCATACAAATCCGTTGACAGTATGACCAACGAGAATGAAGCGACCAACTATCCGACAGAATTTTTGAATTTTTTAGATGTGTCAGGAACTCCGCCGCATAATTTACAGCTGACGGTGTGATCGATCATAAGCATGTTGCGGAATCTGAATCATCTTAAATTGAGCAACGGTTCGCGTTTGTCGGTCAAGAAACTGATCATCAATGTGATTAAAGCGACGTTCATCAGGGGCAAATTCCAAGGAGAGGAAATCTTTTTCCCACGAATTCCTATTATTTTTACCGATCTTCCCTTCCAAATTCAAGCGAATTCAACTCCCCATTTTATTGGCTTTTGCGATGGCAGTCAATAAATCGCAAAACCCATCAATGAAAGTTTGTGGGATCAATCTCGAATTTCCCTGCTTATCACAAGATCAGCCATACATTGTATGTTCGCGTATTGACAAACCGTCTTATTTGTTTGTTTTTACGCCGGAAAACAAATCGCAAAACAGTGTTAATCAGATCGCTCTTTACCGCTCTTCTCTAATTTCGATTAAATTCAAATAAATCACATTAATACTTGAACTGACTGTGTTTTACGATACGCCTGGAGCTTATATGAATTCTTTACCTTAGGAGCGAGACGAAGTTTGCCGGGTCCGAAGTTGTATGGCAGAACAACGTTTGCCGGGTCAGCTAGTATTTCATAAAGTTTATGGTAAAACAGTAAAAATGGCTAACAATGGTGGTGAAAGGTAACAAAACTCTTAAAATATCGTTTGCTATAAAAAATTACACACAATTGATTGATTAAAATAATGTAATATTCTGAAATAAATTGTATGTCAAGAAACAAATTAAAAAAAAATTAATATAGAATTGTATCGATTATAGGTTTTAATGCCACAGAACCGTTATTTCAGTATTTTTACATCATTTATATTTTCATAATTAAAAGAGGTCGTGTCACTTCCCACACATGGTCAATAGTTATCAATAAGGCAAGAAATTTTATGCAGTAAAAAAATCGAAAATATGCGCATATAACATTCGCTTAAATTGCACGCTCTTAAAATTCAAAAACATGCTCTAAAAACACAGAAAATATGCAATTAAAAATTATTTAAAATTTTATTAAAAAATAATTTTTTGCATGTATTTTGGCAAAAAAGGTCATACATTTCTATTTATATACTCGTAGATATTAATTCTTTGTCAATATTGAATCGAAATCGTGGAGCACTTTCACTGCTTCAGCAAACACTTCGAAATTGTATGCATTATATTTGACTGCATTACGCCATGCTCTCATAGAGAATTCAGTTCAATAAAATGACTTCGTCAATAAACTTAATTTAAATAACAGCGGTGTAACCCCCTTGCCGCCTTTACCACGTATGCGCTGCATCGGTTAGAAAACAGAAGAACTTTAAATTTGTCGAAACCGAGCCAGGCAGTTATTGATTGGTTTTATCTATTGATTTTTCTGTCGCGCTTATTGTCTTTTCATATAAAATTCTTCACAATAAAATTTGCTATCAGTGTAAAAATTTTGTAAAATTTTTTTTTGTTATTCAGATGAATTTTGTGTAACAAATTGTAAAGCAACTTTTACCCAAATATGTTTTACAAAAAGTTAAGGCGTTTCAAATTTAAATTCTCACCCCCTTGAAATATGCGAATAACTGGAGCACTATACAAGTGAAAGTCTTGGAACTGTATACGAATTTCTTTGATAATAATGTTCGTGATTGCATAATAAAATGGGCGAGGACGAAACAGTGGGTATAACACCTCCCATAAAGTGTAAATATTTACTTGGATTTATCTCGCGAACTAAGCTTCTAATAGCAAAAAGGAGTTTAGTATGTGATCACTTTGAAAAAATGGGAAAACCTTTAAAAAGAGGATGAAAATTTCATATGAAACTAAGGAGGTATCATCCAAATATTTATGTTAATCTTTAAATGCATTAATCTCGCAAACTAAGCGTCCGATCGCTACAAGGAGCTAAATTTGTGATCACTGGAAAAATAGGGAATTCATAAGAAAGAAGATGGAAATTTCCTATCAATTTATGAAAGTTTCCCTAAATGCATTCATCTCGCAAACTAAGCGTCCAATCACAAAAAGCAGCCTAATTTATGATCGCTATGGAAAAATGGGAAAAATCATTATGAAGAGTATGAAATTTCTCCATCAAACTATGGAGGAATCTTTAAATATTTTTACCTCGTAAAGTAATTATCCAATCACAAAATTTAACTTAATTTGAGATCACTATGGAAAAATGGAGAAATCACTAAGAAGAAGATAGAAATTCCCTATTGAAATCGTCCAAATATTCCCCATATAAATGGGGCGGGACGCGTGTCCCCCACCGCATTCGTCTCGCGCTGAAATGTGTTCTTTAGTACACCACTGTCTTTATCGACTTATGAACAAAAACAGAGATAGATAAAGTAGCAAGGATGGTTATGCAGCTAGATTAGGGCGCGCAAATCAAACAAACTAGATCTTACTAGATCTTTTCCGTACTTTCATAAAAATACCATATGTCCAGTGATATTGAATGTAACACTTTACATATGTTTGCTGTACCCTTCCCTATTTATCATATTTTGTTAATTTTTATTGTCAAGTTTTTCACACATTGATTATAATTATTAAAAAAACTTAAATTCCAATTGCTCATAAGAGGCATCAGCGCTGTCGAATTGTCCACGGCGATTCAAGTTGTACTTTCCCAAAAATAGTGCTCTCATGCTCTCCCAACAATCCCAACAAAACTCATCGCAGATGCTTCCACTACAAAAAATCTAGATTGCGCTAGGACCAAGGAAAAAGGAAATGATTTATCAACATCGCAAAATAAATCAACAAAACCAGCTGACGACATCTTTGGAGGAATTTGGTGGTTAAAATACACAACAACACATTACAATCCCTTGACACAAACCTTGTTATTTGCAAAGGAACGAAACAGAGTTGCCAACAATAATCGTATGACAATCGTATTACATGCCCGATCAAGTGCCGATAAATTTGAAAATCGGTTTAAAGAATTATCACCCCAGCTACTTTTTCCAGCTGTTACAACAACAACAACATAAAATTAAAAATGAAAGTTATTCACAATAACCTTACATTTAGCAATACTTTCAATCTAGGCGAAAAGTATGCATAAATTACCTAATTTCCTCATTGGCAACTCATCCAAGCCCGAAGTACTACTGGATCAGCAAATGAACTGTTTTTCTCATTTTCAAATAAAATTTAAAGAAAATCGATTGAAATTCAAAAAATCCATTTGAAATTAAAACACTCCTATTTAAATTCAAAACTCGTCATTCGAAATTAAAAAATTTGATTGGACATTAAAAAAAAACAACAATTGAATTTCAAACTTTTCATTTTAAATTCAACAAAAATATCTATTGCAATTCGAAACTAGTCTATTGTTTTGAATTTCAATTGACGACTTTTGGTATTCAATTTATAAGTTTTGAATTGCAATTGACGTATTTTGAGTTTCAATTGACGAGTTTCGAATTTCAATTAATGAGTTTTGAATTTCAATTGACCACTTTTGAATTTCAATTGATAAGTTTTGAATTTCAATTGAGATGTTTTAAATGTCTATTAATGGGGTTTGAATATCAATTGATGTGTTTTCGATTTCATTTGAAAAGTATTTTTTGTATTTCAAATGACTAATTTGAAATTTCAATTGACGAGTTTTGAATTTCAATTGATGTGTTTTCTATTTCAATTGACGAGCATTGAATTTTGATTGATATTATTAGAATTTCAAATGGAAAGTTCGAATTTCAATTTATGGTTTTTGAATTACAAATAGAATTTTTGAATTTCAAATGACAAATTTTAAATTTCAAATTAAATATACGAATTTCAATCGATTTTCTTTAAATATCTATTGGAAATGGTGTATATAAACTGTCTTTTTTTCTGGTTCCCAATAGTAAATGAAATGAAATTCAAAAATCAAGACTTTTGAATATCGATTTGTAAGTTTCAACGAGTTTTGGATTTTAATTGATGAGTTTTGAATTTCAATTGACGAGTATTTAATTTCAATTGATTCTTTTTGAATTTCATATGGAAAGTTTGAATTTCAATTTATGTTTTTAGAATTACAAATGGAATTTTTGACTTTCAAATGAAAAATTTTGAGTTTCAAATGGTTTTTCAGAATTTAAAATGACAAATTTTGAATTTCAAATTGAATGTTTGAATTTCAATTAAAATTCTTTGAATTGTAATTGGAAATGGTGTAGATTTTTTTCTGGGTCCCAATATGAAATGGACTAATAAATTTCTTCTACAGAAAACATTTAAATTACTTTTTTTGTAATATTGTCAAACTCTTTCTTATACAATAAATTTCTTACACATACACAGTACAACATTTTTCAGCTCATTGATTTGAGACTCAATTCTGAGAACTGCACGTGAAAGTATCCCCAAAAATAAGACGATCTGCATCATTCGATTTGTCAAGTTACATGCCAAATCAAGGTTTAGGCTCATTTGTTTGACATAACTCGGGAACCACTAGTCCGATTTAGTTGTAACAAATTTAAAAAAATTAAGAATTACAATTTCTTTAATCTGTTCATATAACGTTTCCCTACAGAAGCAACAGTTTCACTTTTTCATTCATCACTTAAACTGGGTTTATTTTGTAGTTGTTACAATAAAACTATTTTACTCCATGGCGTATGATTTACGTGGAATATTACTTATGATAATCATACGCCACCATATAACAATAGAGCCTAAAACGTGACAAATTTCCTTGTACGATACTTACTAACTTCAAATCGATATTCAATTATTATGGCATGTAACTTGACAAAACGAATGATGCAGAACTTCTTCTTTTTGGGGCTATTTTCACATGCAGTTCTCAGAATTGAGTCCCAACACCATGTGTTGTACAGTGATATTCAACGTTAATGGTTAAGCACCAATTAACAAAAGAAAATTCATACAACTTCACAACATAATTTTAAAATATAACCAAATTTCTATAAAAACATTTTATAGCTGCTCTTCTGTTAAACTTTTTTGTTCCACTAATTGGAATTATTAGAAAATAGGTCTCATAAATGTGTCAGTTATATTTTAGTGCTGTTACTTTTACCATCCATCTTCTTTTTCTTTGTGCGAAAGTTTTGCCATAAAACATTACAACTCCCCTCTCCCACCCCCCCCTAGTTCATCATGCTCCACCTTAGCGACCCCTAAGGTAAATATACCCATTTCGTCTTTAATCCTCAATGTCGCTCAATGTGTCAGTGTCTGTGGTATGTAAATGATACGCAATGAAATGGTTTTGATGATGTCTTGGGATGAAGTAACTGAAAGTGAGTGCTACAAAGCGGTAGGGAAGAGGGTGTGTGGTGTGTGAGAGTGCCTTATGCCGGATGTACGTTTTATATTCTCTTTTAAACCCAAGTAAATCATGCAAATTTTTGTTGGTTTCTTATTAGGAAATATTTGTAAATGTTAAGTATGACAATGTTTTTGGTAGGTTGATGACGAAGATGGTCGTAGTGGTGGTGGCGGTGGTAGGAGGAGTAGGAAGTAACGGGCGGCGAGGCCACAGTGTTGGAAACGTTTATATAATTTATAGGATCGTAAAAAGAAATACCACTAAATGATTGGGGAATATTTGTGTAACAATCTTTTGACAAGGAGCAAAAACAGCAAAACCCCCGACCAACCATCGAATACGAAGAACACGTTCTTCTTTACGGGCAACAAAACACAAGCAAATGAATATTTTCAGCTGCAGAGGAAGGCGCGTAAAAAATGTTTAATGCCCCCAGACACCATAAAGAAAGAAAATCACTCAGTTCGCTTAGTTTGATGCACTGCTCATGATGCTGCTGCTGTTGTTGTTCTTATAGTTGTTATGTACTTGGCCTACCTTGAGGCGCAATTACTTGGGAGTGGCTGGGATTGCTCTAAGCAATTTCAGGCTGTAAATGCTGTGTGAAAAGGGGCTGGTGCTCAGAGGGAGGGAGGGAAGGGAGGAGGGTACTAGTGTAATAAGTATGTTCGGTTTGTGTTCTACCCACTCCTACTGATAGCTAAATTTATGATGGCGCTTTTGTGGGTATATTTCATTTGACGATAATTTCGTCAGAGTCGTTTGGTGTTACGTTTTACGACACAAGTATCTCTCTGTAGGTCGCCACCCACCCACCCCTATGGTCATAATTTTAAGAACAAAGTGCAGCTGTCATGTGATTTTCTCCCATAAAGGTTGGCAATTCTATTCACAAACTTGTCGCTCTTATTGTTATCGTTGTTATCTATAAAATTAAGCTTTTTTCATACACTCTTCTCCATGAGCGTAGAAAATTGATGATTCCACACGGTCTGCTTTTCAATAATGTAGATGTTTTTGTTTTTCCATCTGGTTTAAGGAAGGCGTAAAATTTCAACGATGAAAAATCAATAACATTGGCATTTTGATAGCGCTTTCACGACGCATCTACGTTCAGTTGAACAGCTATATAAACTCCATGGCCATAGAAGTTCATAAAGTTCAATATTGAGGAAGTTTAGCGACAAAGTTTATTAATGTATCGTAAAAATTGATGCATAATTCATCAACAATGGTTGTCAGAGAGAGTGAGAGAACATGTGGGGGAGAGGGGGGAGGGGGACATTGTTTGTATGTGGTTAGAGGGGGGACGGACATTGTTAAAAGAATTTTGGTTTATTGTTTGTTTTACTTCACAATAAAGTTGGAAAATGTTGTAGCTTTAATTTTTTCTTCAATCTATCGTTGTGACAAAAAGAAAATGTATTTTTATTTTTCTTCTAGCCATTAAAGGACACTTTCTTCAATGACGAAGAAAATCAATGAATAAATATTAAAGTTATAAACAATTGAGTAAATGTATATACATTTTTTGACTACTGAAAACCGTTACATTTCAAGTTGATTTTCATCTAAGTAGGATTTTCTGACTGAAGATGTGAAATTAGAAATCATATACAGTACAACTTTTACAGCTCTTTGATTTGGGACTCAATTCTGAGAACTGCGCGTGAAAGTAGCCCCAAAAAAAAAAGAAGTTCTGCATCATTCGTTTTGTCAAGTTACACGCCATAATAATTTAATATCGATTTGAAGTTAGTTAGTATCGTATAGGGAAATTTGTCACGTTTAAGGCTCTTTTGTTTGACATTACTCGAAAACCACTAGTCCGATTTAGCTGAAACTAATTAAAAAAAATTAAGAATTACAATTCCTTTAAACTGTTCATATAACGTTGCCCTGCATATGCAACAGTTTCAATTTTCCATTCATCAAATGATTTTGAACTGGGTTTGTTTTGTAGCAGTTACAATAAAACGATTGTATTCTGTGTATTTATGTTATGTAAAAAAAAATAGCCTAAAACGTGACAAATTCCCCTATACGATACTTACTAACTTCAAATCGATATTAAATTACAGAGCTGTAAACTCAAGTACAAGTAATCATTACCTACCATGTTCGAAAGTATTTAAAAGTTAACTACAATTCTAATTACATGAGGAATTGGAATTGAAACTAAAAGTCTCAACAACACAGGTAATTGTACTTGAAAGTAATGATTCCTAATTACTTTTCAATTAGCTCAATTACTTTTTAATTACAAGGAATTGAAAGGAATTGACGGAATTGGGAGGAATTGGAAGGAATTAAGAGGAATTGCTGCAATTTGGAAAGGTATTGAAATAATTTTGAAATAAGGGGTAGAAATTGTAAGTTCCACAGTGTGACGTCACAAAGAGAAAAGGAGAGTGGGAGCAATATATTTTAACATAACGGACCTTTCCAAATTGCAGCAATTCCTCTTAATTCCTTCCAATTCCTCCCAATTCCGTCAATTCCTTTCAATTCCTTGTAATTAAAAAGTAATTGAGCTAATTAAAAAGTAATTAGGAATCATTACTTTCAAGTACAATTACCTGTGTAGTTGAGACTTTTAGTTTCAATTCCAATTCCTCATGTAATTAGAATTGTAATTAACTTTCAATTCCTTTTTAGATGTACTTGTATTTGTAATTGAGCAGTAATGAGTACAAAATGTAATGATTAGTTTACAGCTCTGTTAAATTATTATGGTATGTAACTTGACAAAACGAATGATGCAGAACTTCTTCTTTATAGGGCTACTTTCACGTGCAGTTTTCAGAATTGAGTCCCAAAATCATGTATTGCTCTGTGATATGTGCGGATACTTTATACTTTCATTACTTTTTTTAATAAGTGGATAATTTGAAAACTTAATACCTGTTAGGGTGTCCGGTTTCCCCTACTGCAATTAAAGTTATGATTATAGAATCCCTACAAAGACTATCTAAAATACAGACTTCTCTGGCCCCAGCCACATGTTTGCTCCCCTATAAACTAGAGCGTTAACATCTTTGTTACCATATACAATTTTTTTACTAACCAGCATCACCAAACTTTCAGATGTTGTCATTAATCCTTTGCCTTTCGATTTGGAATATATATATAGAATCATTTATGAATCTAATACAACTAACAGCAGCGAAACCATTACCAACACCAGCATCATAGTGAAACATAGAAAGGTTTATTTTCTACGTATAACTTTCTGTTTATGTGTGTGATGTAGTGGTGTGGGGGGTGGACGTGTGTGTGATTTTCGTGTATTTTATGCAAAACTTTATGCTCCATGTAGCACAAAACCCAAAAACGGATATCCGTTGCATATAGAACAAACTATTTACATACATATATGCATTGCTGCGTTGAAAACACAAAGGATGGGTGGGGGTGCAGGAGCTGCAGCGAAAAAAATACCATAGATCTCTATGCAATTGAGCGGTGTAGCGGTATTATTCAAGTGAAGCTGCATTGCGTGCAGAAGGGTAAAGTGAGAAGTATTTTTAAAAATATTTTAATAATGTAACTACGAATTTGGATGTGGATTTGTAATTGGGCAAAGACTCAGAAATCTTGTCTCGCGGTCACAATCCGCATCAAGATAAAGACGTTGAGATTAAAGACACATTTTATGAGCGCCTTAAGGAAACATACGATCGCTGTCCTGGCCACGATAGTAAAATTGTCATTGGTAGATTTTAATGGAAAGATAGGAGGGGAAGATGTACTTGGTCCACCGATCGATGGTGTGACAGATATCCACAAGGGAACTTTGGCTATCCCCCGATCAAAATACCAGAAATTAAATGCGTCATGGTGTAATCGATGGAATGCCTGCATCTAGTGTAGGAACCGACACACAAATACCACTGTATTTTATCATTGTATATGTAAGATAAAACTCTCCTTCTCTCAATGCACTGCGAAAAATGTTGACCGGTTTTGATACCAACTACGCGGCGTTTTTTCTGTCACACATTGAATAAGAGAAAACAAAATATAGATTTGCAATACGAAAATAGAATAAGGAAATTTTTAAATATTATATTTAACAAAAAAAAATTATTCTCACACTTGTCATCCATTTTTATTTTTTGAGTGTATGCTGAGCAACAAAGCAACGTGCGATAAAACAACCACTATGATCGACATCTAGAGCGAGAGTAAATGGTTTTTTTTCCAATATGTTTGAGCAATGTGGGAGAGCAAAGCAGTGAACGGCAGCCCAATACGACTACAATATGAGTTTATATAGGTGAGCTTCTCTCTTCCCTCTCTCATTGTAGTGAAGGAAATTGTTATATAGTTTTTTCATAACTATGAACTATGGGCCGTGGCATAGTGGTTAGAACACGCGACTACCATGCGGGAGATCGCAGGTTCAAACCTGGCTCCAGTCATCTTAAAAGAAAAAAATAAAATTTTCTTTCATTGTCGGCTCCCCTCGAATGTTGTTTGACAGCAACTTCGCAGTATTAAGCGTCGATTCAATCGTCGTGTCTAGTAAGAGCTTCTCAAAACAGTGACGTTCGCATTCGTCGATAAACAAGTAGGCGCCGTTAGTTGTGAATCTAAAAATAGGAAGCGTGTTAATTCACAACAACGCGAGAAGCTATCCCATACCTCATTCATGGGGTGCAAAGGGAAATTAAGTAAGTAAGTATGAACTATGGGACCGGCCATGGCATGATGGTTAGAACACGCGACAACCATGCGGGAGATATCAGGTTCAACTCCTGGCTCCAGTCATCTTACTCTTCTATGAGTAATGAACAAAATTATAATATATAATGTGCGACTCTCCCGCTCATATTGCCCATGGGCTACCTTAAGCCGTTGACTAATCTACTGTCATGAAAGTGCGCGTGATCCGTGGTTGTAACATTGTCTCGGATCATTACCTGGTTAAAGCTAAGGTAAGCACAAGATTGAGCCGAGCGAAAAATAAACGTAACCAGTCACAAAGAAATCTGGAAATAGCATAAATTCAAACCGCATAGATTGCAATTGCTTACTCCAACCTCAAATATAACGACACAACGTCCCTACTACTTCCCGATCCACAAACCGTCGCAATAACCGTGTTTGGATATGAAAAATGGTGCTCAGATAAATCCTGATATGATGAAGAATGTCGCATAGCGTTTGAGGAACAGGATGCTACTAACAGGGCAAAGCCATAGTCAATTGTAACATAGGCAGTAAGTGATCGACACAAAGAGACAGTAAAATAGGCGAGCTAGCTATTTAAGAGATAACAACTTCAGATCAAGGAACGGAAGCAAAAGGCTATAGAGAGGTACTGGGATAAAAAGGAAGTCCGAAAACTCTACCACAAACTAAAAGCAAATGTTTAGGGTACTGGGCTTCTCTCCCGTAAGGACAAGGATGGAAATCTGGTTACAGATTCGCCGAGTTTGCAGCTGCTCCAGTTGTTGTTGTTGTAACAGCTAGAGTAAGTAGCTTGGGGTGATAATTATTTATACCAATTTTCAGTTTATCGGCACTCAATAGAGCATATCATCTGATTATCATACGATCATTCTTGGCAACTATGTTTCGTTCCTTTGTAGACAACAAGGTTCGTATCAATGAATTGTTAGATGTTGCTGTGAGTTTAAACCGCTAAATTCCTCTTAAGATGGCGCCAGCTGATTTTGTTGATTTATTTTGCGATGTTGATAAATCGTTACTGCTAGATTTTTGTACTAGAAGCATCTATGAGTTTTTGTTGGCTGTAGTATTTGAAAAGAAATTTTTCATCGGAATCATCGGGAATCGAACCCGGCACCTTCGGATTGCTACTTTACGTCGCTTCAACTGAGCAATAAAAGGAAAAAGATGATCCAAGTTTAGCAACTAGCGTGGGATCAGCCTTCTACCCATCGTATATAAGATCCTGTCGTGTTTGCTATATAAAAGACTTAAGCCAGTGGTATCCCACTTGATCGGGCCTTATCAGTGTGGCTTTAGACCTGTTAAATAAACAACTGACCAGATCCCCGCAAATCCTTGAAAAGACCCAAGAAAAACAAATCGGCACGTCCAAGCTTTTCGTCAACTATAAAGCTGCCTTCGGCAAAAATTATTCCAAGCCATGGCTGAGTTTGGTATTTCAGCGAAGCTGATAAACCTTTGCAGAAGGACGCTCACTGACACGCATTCTTCAGCGAAGATTGGCCAGGTAAGGTCTTTGCCATTTTATACAAGACGAGGGCTAAAACAAGGCGATAATGTGGAATGCTGCAGTAAACATCAGTGATATGATGATACTTGCGTACGCTGATGGCGTATACATAACGTTCGTATATTTTTTTTGGACAAAAACAGTACATTTCACTGAAATTTTCTAAAAAAGTAGTACATTGATTTGGAAAAACAGTACTTTTCGCAGTACATATTTACATAGCACATATATTTTATTCAATATGTAAAAAAAATTAACAATCATTTCCAAAATCAACTTTTGTCGTTGTTTTGTATTTGTTGTTTGAAGCAATTTGAATAAGCAATGCCTGCATTGTTTTAAGGTAATTGTAGATATAAACGCATTTGTACTTGATATTACATTTGATGGTCAGAATCGCCTTCAATGTTTGCACATCCAATCGGGTTTAGTCTGACGTCCAAGTTTTGTTCACTGCAGAGAAGATTCGCTCCACTGATGCTGAAGTTCCTGGCAAACATAAAATATATTCAACGATCGTGGCCATTTCTTTGAATTCTCAAGCAGCGTTATTGAGATGAATAAATATCTCCACTCATCGATCCACATTCGAAACATTGCCTTCTCTCCATTGCATAATTTTGTCGCTCGTTTTTGATATATCTAAATTTGGTGTATAAATATACCGCATTTTTATTGGCATTGTACAAATTGTATTCCCTTAACTTGTTCATAACGGCTTCGACTTAATTCCATTAGTGTAAAAGCATTCAAATCATTTTCTTGACGCATTTTTAATGTTTCTTTGATCTTATTTTTTAAGTAAACAATATTATTGTATGAATTCGCTGTTCGCCGTTTATATTTCCATTTCGTATCGAAAAACAGTACTTTGAGGGAGAAAAGCAGTACGCAGTTTTTGATGTCGAAAAACAGTACTGTACTGCGAAAAACAGTACAGATACGAGCCTTACGTATACATCATCGGCCGAAAACTGCGGGATGTTACTGCAGCCTTCTCAAGTATTCAGAAGGAATCAATATAAATGAGTCTGACGGTGATAGAGAACAAAACAAAGTTATTAGTTTCAATGAACAAAGAATTCTCCCGCTTGGAATGCAGCGTGAATGTTGACAACTATAATTGTGAAGTGGTGGATGATGTTACCTACAAAGGCTCCGCCATCGAAAAATCTAATAGCGTTGGTCTTGATATCCGGAGAAAAATCCTGCTTGAAAATATATATTATTAGATACTAAGCTAGCGATTAAATGACAGAGCCATATTTCGACGAAAAAATATTAAATATTATTTTTAATATTTGTAGTATTCGTAGTATTTTTATTAATTTTAATATTTTTTATTTTTTTAATATTTTGAATATTTTTAATATTTTTAATATTTTGAATATTTTGTGTGGATTATGTTGACGTCGTCTTCGTTGATACCATTTTCGCACCGGTGTGTGTGAGCTTCACATTGATTGTGTGAAGCTTTTAACACTTAAGGTTGTGATAATGAGTGGAGAAGGCACAGCAAACGGCACTGATGATGATGGTTTGGCAACCATCGAAATAGCTATCTGCCCTGCCAGCTGTCAACATAATCCATTTCACACAACTCTTGTAAAAATCAAATTCTATTAGCAATAATAGAATAGATCTCAAACCGAACAATGAAAAACATATTCATATTCTGCACAGATCGAAAAAAGCAAACAAGAGAATATTTTGAATATTTTGAATATTTTGAATATTTTGAATATTTTGAATATTTTGAATATTTTGAATATTTTGAATATTTTGAATATTTTGAATATTTTTCATATATTTTTATATATTTTTATTATTTTTAATACTTTTAATATTTTTTATATTTTTCATATTTTTTATATATTTTTATTATTTTTAATATTTCTAACATTTTTGTTTTTATTAAATTTCTTTCTTCAATGGTTTGCACCCTAAATAAATCCCCACTTAACACTCGCATAAATTACGCTGTTGGCTTTCTTGTTTTCCAAAATGGTTGGTGTTCATTGGCTGCCTTTTGAGACTGGCGCTGACGTTGGGGTCCATTCTTTGCCAGCTTCAAAAACATATAAAAAAGAACTAAACGCAAATGCTGGTTATTTTTATGTTCTGTGCCAAATTTGTGGTTGAACACAACAGACATTTTCGCTACGTTCGCGCATTTTGCTGTTTAATGAAAAATTAAGATCCGTGTGAAAAGCAATGCAAAATTAGTTGTTTTTCTCGGCTCAGAGCACATTTGCTTAAACGACATAACAACATATTTTGCATCATGTAAAGTTTTCATAGGGACCACAAGAGACTTCATTAATGAGGAGTACACATTGAGTAGAGGAATTTGAATACGTTCATGGGGAAAAAAAGGACTAACATGCGGAACAAATTAATACATAAAAATGTAATGTTTTACAAATAAATGTTATAAATGCCTTACTACTCGGAAAGTTTATTTCATAAGCATTTCCTTCAAAATATTTTTAAGTAAAGCTTTGACATCTAAGTTATTGCTCTGACGTTGCTTTTGCACTGTCCTACTAAAATTTCCTACCTCGCCATATTTTCAGTAGGATCCTTTCAAGTTTGGCTTAACCCGCATTCAATGAATTTATCACAGCACTCTGTGCGGTTATGCGGTTTCCCATAAGGAAACCTATTCAGGGCCACTCACTCTCTGTTGTTCACTGCATCTCCATTGCATTTAATTAAAATGGATCATAGTCCGTGAAAGCTTCTTGTAATTCGTTTATGTGGAAAACTTCATTTGGTTTGACTTCATCACGGTTTTAAATCCATTTTTGTCGGTCTTGTTTTTTCCTCCGTTTTTCTGTGTGCAACACGACAGCTCGACGGCTCTAAGAGGATAAATTGTGCATTGGGAGGGGGCGAGCTGTGTATCATGCATATGTGTAAGTTGTGTGTGGTAGCACACCACACAAACAGACACACACACACAATGGACATATGAATGACGGTCACGACAAATCTAAAATTGAAGATGATGCCAATGACAATAGCGCACCGAAGATGACAACAAAGCGACAGTGGTAAATTTTGTGGGAAACCATTCACAATTCAGTTCGTATCTAAAGCTGACAGTTGGATTTTTGTGCAACGCATAATGAAAACTTTGACTTAAAGCTCTTTCCATAAAATCGTGTCTTTTTCCTGCTGCTGCTGACACTGTTGTTGATATCCTTGCACTAAGAATAGAGTTTAATACATTTTTCCAGCAATTTCTTTTTGTAGCTAGCTTTTTTTCCGTGCCACTCTTTCACTCTTCATACTGCTGTATAGCATGACGTGCCTGACAATTGGCCATGTTACTGGTTCATGCAATCCTTTATTGCCGGAATTGCCAAGCTAGGGGGAAATTTTGATTGGTTAATGCAACAACTGTTGCAGCAATCGTTACGAATGCATTAAACATCATCGACGGATGGCGTGGCAAAGAGTTTAAGCTAATAAAATTCACATTAAACTAGAGCAGAGCTTGTAAAATGCAATTTCAGCAAAAAAAAAACTGTTAAAGGAAGGAGTGAACGAGAATCGATAAAAGGTTAGAAGACACACAAATGTATACATACTTATACACTTAGGAATGGAAAACGCCTCACACTTAACCGCCTCCCAGCTATCATCATGGTTACCGGCAGCTAACATTTGCTCGAGAACGGCACCATCACCATCATCACCATCAACGACGACGACGTGTATCGTTGTGTTGAAATGGGAGGGAAATTGCAGATAAAATGCGGAAATTATGAATTCTAAGAAAACGTTTTAAGAAGTTTATGGATTTCATGTAAACGCATCTTGTTGCAACAATGTGAGGCAATACAAGCCGACTGTTAGCGGAAATGAAAGTAGGTTGCATGTGTGAAATGGTTGTGGTCTCGGCCACATGACTAATGACCTTGTTTGTCCAGGGCAAGGGGGCGAGCACAGATCTAGTAATCCAATTTAATTTGAAATGTTGTAAGTTTTTGTAGTAGACAACTTTTCGAATTTGATAGAGAACAACAAATTCAGGTTGAAAAGATAATGAAGATATTTAAATGTGTTCAGAAATATATACATTTCGAAAATTTCTTTAACAATTTTGGCAAAAAATACGTAAATAAATCTCAAAATGTAAAATTTTAAAAAAATCTATAAAATATCTGTTTAAAAGGATATAAGTACATATTCATGGTATATTACTAATTTCGTTGTATCTGTTAGACTAATGTACGGTCTATTAAATCCATTAACGTTTTTGGCCAAATACTGGTTGGCGCAAAGGGGACCCTTATCTAAAGTCATTGAAGAAGTTTTTTTTTAACCATAAGTGTGTCGAAGACACACTTGTTCAACAGCACTTGGTTCTAACAAGATGGAGCAACTGCACACATAGCCAGACCGGTTATGGCGGAGCTCCAACGAAAATTCTCAAACAAGTTTATGCCTAAGAACCTACATTATCCGCTGGCCTCCAAATCACCTGACTTGACTGCACCAGAATTTTTTCTATGGGGTTATTTCAAGAAAGAGGTGTGCTAAACGAAACCTATGAATTTGACTTAATTTAAATATTGTATTAAAACAATAATTAAGGAGATTTTGCCTTCAACCATATACGCCGCAATTAATGAATGATTTTCTAATCCGGTGTGGCTTAGACCTGGATGAGCATGGAGATGATTAACGGTAATATTCCAAACTAATTAGTTATATAAAAAAACTAGCTGACCCGGCAAACGTTGTTCTGCCATACAAATTCGGACCCGGCAAACTTCGTCTCGCTCCTAAGTTAACGCCTTCTATAAGCTCCAGGGTAATATTAAAACACAGACAGTTCAAATTTTAATTTAACTTATTTGAATTTAATCTAAATCAGTGAAGAGCGATCTGATAAACAATGTTTTTCGATTTGTTTTCCGGCGCAAAAACAAACAATGAAGACGATTTGCCGAACGTACAGCAGACCGTGCGAAATCAGGATAATTCGAGATTGATCTCACAAACTTCCAACGATGCGCCAATCGAATGTTGAATTAAATTCGCTAGAATTAGAAGGGACGATCGGTTGGAATAATAGGAATTGGTGGAACAAGGACTTCCTATCCTTTAAATTTGCCCTTGATATTCGTCGCTTTAATCACATTGTTTATCAGTTTCTTGACGGACAACCGAGTACCGTTGAACAATTTCGGATGATTCAGATTTCGCAACATATCATAATCATGTTGCGAAATCGAAATCCCACCTTCAGCTGACACATCTAGGGAGTTCAAAAATTCTGTCGCATAGTTGGTCGCCTCATTCTCGTCGGTCACGAACGATTTAACGCTGGTATTCCCAATTTCGTTAATTTCAAAATCGAAATACGATGTTGTCTTGCGAGCTCTGCGCAAACTGTTGTTAGCTATCTCGTCCTTGTAATTGTTTCACAATGCTCTCGGTTTTGACGGTTGACACGTGGCTATGATGATCTCATACAATGTACGAATTCGATTCGCTGGAGCAGAAACAGTTGCTTCGGCGAGCGATTAAAACGAATAAAATTGAGACGCTCAGTTTCGACCTTGTCGTACATGTCAACGCAGTACTGTTGAAATAACCGGGGATATCTTTACAGACGATTGTCACCATCTTGCCGAATCATCAATCGATAGGCATACAAATTCATTAAACTATCATTTTAATTCGTTTCTTCTCCTGAAATACGAATTCGAACTTAAATGGAAAATAAAAAGAAGTGATGACTTGTAAACAAACATTTCGTTGTATTGACCATCTTTAAATTGAGGTGATAGCCATCCTCTCCACGACAGAACATCAACGGGTATTGAAGTGCAGTGTCCACCATCCCGACGCTTGAAAACAATTTTTCCCTAACAATTACCACTGCGACTTTATTAATAGTGGGAGCATTAAATTGTTTTGCATGGCCTCCAGAGGTTCTTTCGTATGCTCTGATTATGTTTTGTGGTCGTCAAAATGCATTGTATCCAATGCGGTTTTGAACAATCTGACCAATGCGTTATGCTCATGCAGAAGATTTTGCAATTGCTCGATCATTTCGAGTTTAATTGCAGTAAATATTGTACAACGTTGATCTAGTTCAATTGCCAAATCCAAACTTATGATCTTCGATTGGTGGTGGTAACAAAGCTCCCGCTCAATGGTGTATTTGCCTTCAATCTGAATATTTGAGAGCAAGTTAAAATACACAAAATCAGACTTTTTCGAAAACATCCGAACGTTGAGTAAACGCTAGCTTAGTTAACACTTTGCTAAAGATATTCCTAGAATAGTTAATTTTAAAAAATGTTATACGTTCGTAATTTTTTAAAAAAGCAACGAAAAGAAATAACATTTTTTGGCCTAGTTTAAAAAAAGTGACAAAGATTTAATTTTGTTACTTTTTGGAAAAAGCGACCAAGACACAATATTATTTGAAATTTACTATTCTTGTCGAACTGAGCTAAGTTTTTACTCAGCTCCAGTAATACTATCAGACACGCATAACTACGTTTGTGTGGTCTTTCACTGTTCCACTGTGCCATCTTATAACTCGGATTTTAGCCGGGTTAATCAACAACTTCGGCTTCAAATGACGTCATTTGAAAGCATCTGTTATATTTTTGTGCCACGCAAAACGTCTTTTAACATAATAAATTTCAGAATAATCCGAAACTCTCTACGCATGATAACGAATTTTCCACTTTTACGTCAACTGTATTCATTTAGTTTTTTTCTAGTTTTTCCGGAATTTTCCGAGTTTTCCACCAAAAAATTTTCTATTTTTCCATTTGAAAAGTCATTTATGAATAATTATCCGAAATTTTTCACATTAACATCGTCCAAAATTATCAAACCATACGTTAAAATTCAAAATTTCGTCGAAAAAGAAAATTAATTTTTTATTTGTACTTATCCGTAATTTTTCAACAAAAATTTTGCCATTTGAAAAGCCAGTACGAAACAATTACAAACACATATTCAATTAGCGATTTTCATCAAATCATTAATTTTTCCGGAATTTTCCAAATTTTTCCACAAAAATTTTCTATTTTTCTATTCGAAAATCCATTCCGTAACAATTGCATACAATATTCCGTACAAAAAGGCAATTTTAGATTTTTCCAATTTTCCGACTTTACCGGAGGATTTTCCCAAAATTTTCTTTCACATAAACCTTCTCTTCGCAAATACGAATAACAGAAAAAATATTTGAGCAAAATCGGCCCAGCCGTTCTCAATTGATGAATTACTATACATTTTTGCCACCATTTTTATATATATAGATTTAATTTTCTACAAAAAAAAAAAAAAAAATATTGTAGCACGATTCGTGCTCTACCCTGTATTAAGTAAAATCTAGAGATTTTTAATCCCAAAAACGTCTCCTATGAAAATTTGACTTTTAATTTACATATTAAGATCTCCTGAGCTCATTAATGTGTAGATATCCTACTTAAGAGGTATGTAAGGACATTACAATCTACATTAAAAATAAAAAAAAATATAAAATCTCAAACCTCAAAAAAATCTAAAATTTCTTTAAAAAATTTAATATTTTCAGAGAATCCTTATAGTAGGGTGTATTCCTATCTGATCATACTTTTACTTAAGCATATTTGCTACAGACTTGCCTTTCAGCCTTGTAAAATGTATATAGGTAAGTTTATGTTAGGTAGGCAGCACACTTAGGCTAATAAAGTCCATTGTGATACCAGCAATGTCCCCTATAGCAAATACTGACTATCTATCTAGCCAATTCGCTTTTCTATCGATTTGCTGGTCAGTCTCACAGGTACTTCCTGCATGCCTTCGGTGGTTTCTGTGATAACTAGAAAACTGGTCATTGCTGATGATATTGAATGCCAGCCCCAACCCAAATAAAGGAACCGGACCGGAATATTGTGCATCGGCCTATTTTATGACAACTTGGTTCCAAAAAGCCTGGTTATATCTTTACTATACTGTAAAATTTTCAGGAGATCAAACTATTACTACTTTTATAAGGGTTAATTTTAAATGGGGCGTGACACAGCCGAGGGCCCGGCCGTGGCATAGTGGTTAGAACACGCGACTATCATGCGGGAGATCGCAGGTTCAAACCTGGCTCCAGTCATCTTAAAAGAAAAAAAAAAAATAAATAAATTTTTCTTTCATTGTCGGCTCCCCTCGAATGTTGTTGACAGCAACTTCGCAGTATTAAGCGTCGATTCAATCGGCGTGTCTAGTAAGAGCTTCTCAAAACAGTGACGTTCGCATTCGTCGATAAACAAGTAGGTGCCGTTAGTTGTGAATCTAAAAATAGGAAGCGTGTTAATTCACAACAACGCGAGAAGCTATCCCATACCTCATTCATGGGGTGCAAAGGGAAATTAAGTGACACAGCCGAACAACGCTGCTAAATTCATACACACAACGCGATTGGACAAACAGTCTTCCAGATATTAAAAATTAAAAATTCCAAGTCAGGGTGAAGGTACTATAAGTCCAGTATAGTAAAACATTCTAATGGTTTGGGGTTCTCAGACCAAACTTTTTATCGTTGTTGTTGTTGTAACAGCTGAAGGAAGTAGCTGGGGTGATAATTCTTTATACTGATTTAAAAATTTACCGGCACTCGATCGGGCATGTAAACCGATTATCATACGATCATTGTTGACAACACTGTTTCGTTCTTTTGTAGATAATAAAGTTTGTGTCAAGAATTGGTAGTTGTTGTTGTTTTTGAGTTTTAACCACTATTTTTCCTCCAAGAGATGGCGCCAGTTTTCCCTGTTGTCCTTGGTCTTTGCGCAATCTGGATTTTTTTGTAGTAGAAGGATCTAGGATGACTTTTGTTGGCCGGAGAACTCTAAAGTATTTGAAAAGTAATTTTTCATCGATGTTGATGCCAGTGCCCCGGCCGGATATCGAACCCGGCACCTTCGGATTATCTAAGTCGCTTTCACTGACCTATTGGTGTCTGGTTGCCATTTGCAGGGAGAAGCGGTCCTAGACGAGCGGCGGTTATTTGGTGACTGGAAACAGGACGGGTGTAACGTTGCAGTAATTAGGGTGGCGTCGGACGTCGGGGACACTCAGATAAATTCGGTAGGACTTTTTGGTGAAATTTGCTAAGGTCCTGGAACAGGATAATAAGAACAACTATATATAGGCCCTGGCCTTACAAGAACGAGGACTCGGTGAACAGACTTAGTGTCTGTTGTACAGACTTTTGTCCGATTGTACAGGCTTATAGCCAGATTGTACAGTAGACCGTATTACCTTACAGGCACACAAAAAAAAGTTATCCGTACACCAGCGAATATGAAACATAGTTCCAAGGACATTTCAAAAAAAATTTTTTTTATTTTTTTTGCCGAACGTAGGGGTCGCGTTTTTAGTTTTTTCGTTATATCTTCCATATTAACAGTCCGATCTTAAAGCTTGATACAGCGAATTTTTTGTCTCAGCGAGGCCAATATTTTTGCTCTTAGGTCCTTCGACCTCAAGTGTACCGTTCTAGTACTTACCCTCCAAATCTAAATTCCTACCACCCTAATGTGACACCCTAATGATAGAAATTTATAGCTCGCAAAAAACCATAAAACTTTTGCGAAGAAAGTATCTCGATAAATACAGCACAACTATCTAAAAAATGCTTTTATAAATTCATTGTTGCCGATCGTAGGGGTCACCTTTTTAAATTTGTCATAGCTTCAGTATTTACATTCAGATATTAAAGTATGATATAACGATGTGTTTGTCTGTGGCAGACCAATTTTTTTTAATTCAAAAGTCTTTGATCTCAAATTACCTTTACTACTAACAAAATTTGTCCATCCTTAAAATGTTTTGTTATCCATGATAACGGATGCGATAGTGCGTTATATGGCTATATGGATGCAACTGGATGCATTCGTCAAATATTCGGTCCACAAGTTGTTAAGTTTATAAACTTCAAAAGTGACTCATACTTTGCCGAGGGTTTTGTTCATGTAGTACATGAATCTGCCATGGCGGTCACCGACAAGCAACGCATGGGCCACATTTTATCTAAGCCCGGGAGCCGTCAAAAATATAGCCAACTTAAATCACGTCGAGGTATGATCGACTAAAATTTCTATTATTTTACTTTGCTTTTTGTTGCTAATTCCTTGTTGTGTAATTTGAGGTATGATGTAAAGGTTACTTCAGGTCAAAGACTTTTGAATTAAAAAAAATAGGTCTGCCACAGACAAACACATCGATATATCATACTTTAATATCTGAATGTAAATACTGAAGCTATGACAAATTTAAAAAGGTGACCCCTACGATCGGCAACAATGAATTTATAAAAGCATTTTTTAGATAGATGTGCTGTATTTATCGAGATACTTTCTTCGCAAAAGTTTTATGGTTTTTTGCGAGCTATAAATTTCTATCATCAGGGTGTCACATTAGGATGGTAGGAATTTAGATTTGGGGTGTAAGTTCTAGAACGGTACACTCAATGGACCTAAGAGCAAAAATTGGCCTCGCTGAGACAAAAAATTCGCTGTATCAAGCTTTAAGATCGGACTGTTAATATGGAAGATATAACGAAAAAACTAAAAAGGCGACCCCTACGTTCGGCAAAAAAAATAAAAATTTTTTTTTTTGAAATGTCCTTGGAACAATGTTTCATATTCGCTGGTGTACGGAGAACTTTTTTTTTGCGATACGGTCTATTGTACAGGCTAGTAGCTCGGTGGTACAGACTTATTCTCCGATTGTACCGACTTAAGGTCCGATTGTACTGGTTTATAGCCCGATTGAACAGGCTCGTAGCCCGGTTGTACAAACTTATTGTCCTATTGTACAGACTCAAGTTCCGATTGTACAGCCTTAAAGCCCGGTTGTACAGGCTCGTAGCCTGGTTGTACACAATTATTGTCCGATTGTACAGGCTCGTAGCTCGGTTGTACAGACTTATTGTCCGATTGTACCGACTCAAGGTCCGATTGTACTGGCTTATAGCCCGATTGAACAGGCTCGTAGCCCGGTTGTGCAGCCTTATTGTATCGATTGTACAGAGAAAGGGTCCGATTGTACAGGCCTTTAGCCCGGTTGTACAGGCTCCTAGCCCGGATGTACAGACTTGTTGTCCGATTGTACGGGCCTTTAGCCCGGTTGTACAGACTTATTGTCCGATTGTACAGGCCTATAGCCCGGTTGTACAGATTTAGTGTTCATTTAACAAAGATGCTTGCCTTCGTACAACGCCGAAGGATCAAGAAGATCGGATAACATTCTTTGACATGGCAATAAACTTCGTCTTGGAGGTGTCACCGACGATCGTAGTAGAAAAACGTCGACTTATATTGTGGGTGACATGAACTAAATGAGAATTATGAAGTAGTCGGCTGTTTTAAGTTTGCAATGAATGCCGCGATTTAAAATAAGCTTTGTGAGGCTGATCGATGATGCTGTGTGTGTTGTGTGGTGGTATGCTATATCGTCTTTTAGCGCTCGCCTCATAACCGGCTGACATGGTGCAGTGGGAGAGCATCTTGCTGGCAATCGCAAGGTTGCAGGTTCAAGACCTATTCTATTTTAGGATTATTATTATACTTATTTTAAGTTATTATTTATATATTATTTAAAAGTTTTATTATCATATTATATCCTATGTCTATTATATTATTCTAGTTATTATGTATGGGCGAAATATTAATTTCGTCACGTTACAGTAAAACAGACACAGAATATTATTCTTGCTCACTAATCGAGCGAACTGTATAAGCTAGGCGGACTTCCACCTGACTTTTCTAGCTTGACCCAAGTGTACAAGTCATTATTGGAAAAGGGGGAGTCCTGGAAACTCCCAAAAAATTTTACGAAATGGTCGACGTTAAATCATCTTTGATTAAAAATCCTTTAAGCATTGAGACTTTATAAAGTAAGTATCTGAATAGTGGAGTCTGGCTGTTCTCCTCTATGTTTTCACCAAAGTTTCACCATGGCTTGCGCTTAGCCTTCCTTACTTCACTCTTTTACAGATTAGGATTAGTTTTCTAAATGTTCCAATCTCTTTAATTATGGCTAGTTTTGACTTTATTAAAAAGTTGCCTAACTGAAGATCTTAGATCCCGATGTTTCATCAATGTGGCCTTTTACTTCTCTTGAAGGCATTGTAACATGTCCTTTTGCTGGATTCATTAAGTGTGAATCTGCATGAATCTGTTAATTTGCTTACTAATTTCGCTCGCTCAGATTTATTAGTCAGAGTATTCCGGTGACAATCTAAGGGTTATTTTAGGCTCCTGCCTTAATTTACAAAATATATTGCAAAAACTTTAATTTTTAAAAATGCATTTAAAGATTCTAAACCATTCATTTGCGAACTGCAGAAAAAACAACAACACTACCAAAAATCATGACAAGTTATTCGATATTTAGCATAACAACAAAAGCAAGAAATCAAGTGACTACAACACAGTTTCAAGCAGAGCTGTAACATATGCAACAGACAACAGAGACCAGCAAAGCATAGAAAAGCTGTGTGTAAAACACAAGAGAGTGTATGGTACCAAGAGACTAACTACGCATACATTCGCACACACACACACACACACACACAAAGATGCATTAATAGGTATAGCCACAAATCCCAAAAACTAGGACGACATCATGATGTGTTGTTTCTCTAGTCTAAATGCAACAACGCACACATACACAGATATACATATAGAGAAACGTCGAGTGAGAGAGATAGAGAACAGTAGGACGAAAATGAACGCCTACACAGTTATATCGATGTGTACGAATTTTTGTAGCATTTAGCATGGAGTAAGCATCAATACAAACAACTTTCCGCTTAGTATATATGTATGTATTTGTACGTGTGTGCATCTAAGTACATAAACATTGCAATATGCATTGTTGTTTATGTGTATTGTCATCAAAAATTGATAAATTATATTTTGAAAATGTCATTTTTAAATGGCACAATGTGCCATATACCAATATACATACATGCATCAACATACAATCGCATGACCTCTACATATGTCTATACATATACACGATATTAACTTCATGCATACATTTCACATGAAGTTTTTCCCCCTATATTTTGTTGTCTGTGAGACGGGGAGAATGGATACTCTATTCCCCCTCTCTTCCTCCCCCGTTCGATATTCTCAATTCACATAACCGAATGACCAATGTGACCATTGCAATTTGTGATGCAGTTTATCTAAGTGAGCGCACATACATACATACGTAACCTGGGGCCCTTTTGTGTGTGTGTGTGTTTGGTCTGCTATGAACGAACCTAAACAAACAATACAATAATTGATATTGTCAATATTTTGCTGGTATCTTCATTTAAATCTGGCTGGCATTCAAACAGATCAACAAATGAATTATGTACAACTTAAGTCATTTGCCCTTTGGTTAGAGATTTTCTACAGAACCTCAAAATAATATAAAAAAACAAAAACATTGTAAAGTGCAAACAGAATTACAAAATGTGAATATGTCGATGTGGCTGTGGGGGGGATAAAAGTAATTTAATGAAGTTGGTTGATATGAAGTTATTACAGAATTGTGGTCAATATTACCTTTGGTTTTTTTATGGGGATATATGAAAATTGTCAATCATAAGTTGCTTTACAATAAAACTATATTTATGTATATATACTTATTTGCAATAAAGCTTAGGAACTTAGAACTTTGTAGACAATCGGTTATGGGCTGTAAAAGTAATTAGTTTAATTTGAAATAGGTATATGAAATTTAATTTTTCGATAAGGGTTTATTTAATTTAAGATAATGTACATATTTGGCTAAATCACTGGTAAGTCTAGGAAAACGTATGAGTAACGAATGTATGATATTTACCTATAACTCATACGTATGCATATGTAAATCACATTAAGTGAAATAATTAGTGACCATTCTAATTAATCACAACCATGGACCATAGAATGACGGTTGTATATTGCCATTAATAAAATCTAAAAAAATTTGTCTGATATTCTTCTATTTCTTTTAATTTGGCGTACATCGTACGTAGAAAAGAATTACAACTTCGTTGATAGTTCGTCACACACAGTTTGTATAACAAATCGTTAGTATACTAAGGATTCTGCGCTGTTGAGCAAGATATGTTGGTAAGATAACTGTCTGACAAAGCGAGAAAAAAAATTTAAATTGAAATCCAAAATGCTGAAAATTAAGCATCGTATATATTGAATATTAGTGCGACATATCGTAATACCTGGGAAATGATGCTAATTTTCTGACAGATGCTGCTGTTTTTGAAATTTCCCAAACACCCCAACATCTAGAGTTACTGGTAAAAAATCCTTTTTTTTTTGTTGTACCTATACGCATTTATAAGCCAGAAACGTGGTGGAATATGAAACGATTTTAAGTTTCTCAGCGGATTTGGAACTGCGGCCTTTCCAACGAACAAACTAGTTTTGTTCTGTAACAATAAAGTTACTTTTTGGTGCAATAAAATTACTTATTTGGTACAATAAAAGTATTTTTTGTGCAAGAGAAGTACTTTTTTAAAATAATTTATGTGTTTTTTATGGTGCAACAAAGTATTTATTTTGCTGTCTCGTGGGCAAACATGTCATTTTGTTTTATCGTAGCTCTTGGCTCTGAAGTAGGAGCCTCGCGATCTAGCCAATATGAACCCTGGTACCAAGTTGTTTGTACGAAAAATTTAAAATATTTGTAGCAACCAACACTTAAATTTTGTGTATTACCCATGTCCACTTCGTAAGTACACGGATTTGTGCTGATCCATTCTGATTGTCCGTTAGTAAATAAGGAAAGAAGGAGAGAGGGAAGGGATAAAAAAGAAAAGAAAATCGTGGGAACCCCAATTGCCATTTTGGCTTA
The DNA here is from genome assembly GCA_964034835.1 of Muscina levida. Classification (NCBI taxonomy): domain Eukaryota; kingdom Metazoa; phylum Arthropoda; class Insecta; order Diptera; family Muscidae; genus Muscina; species Muscina levida. The sequence goes on along the minus strand of OZ035880.1, from coordinate 168,495,762 downwards.
GTTTGCCATGGAAGGCTCCGCATGAAACATATTAAATTGCTTACTTGAACATAGTAGAGAGGGACTCTAGGTCTTCTACGGGCTATAAAGAAGAAGAAGATGGATGTCAGGTGCCTGATATTGCATATTGATGTTAGAATTCCATAGGCCAGTCTCAGACTACTCCTGTACAGGCCAACCATACACGCCGATCGCAATCTGCTGTATTCGGGCCACAACAGTTATGCAGTAGGTTCTGAAGATCCAACGTCTGCTAGCTGTTTTCCACATCCAATCCTTCAATCACCAAAAAGGTGACAAATGGGCGGAAGAACATCTTTTAGAAATTCATGATCAAGTATAGTACAGCTTCATCTGGCTAATAGGTCTGCCGATTCATCACCAGGGAGCTCGTAATGTGCTGGCACCCAACAGAGGCTGGCATCCTAATGCTTTAGTCCATCCTACTTCTCCTTACTGTTCCATTACCTTTGACTTACACAATGTATAAATGAGAGGCTTATGCCCAGTCTTTGTTATAACACCAGCTTCTGTGTTCCATCTCTGAATCTTCAGTAAAGACAGAAATAGACTCACCATAAGGAGTCCCGCCATCATTCCATTTCGAACTTTCGGAAATTTCAACTTCTTCATTACGGAAATCCACACATTTCTTAAAAAAATCGGCAAAAGGTGGCAGATAAAAGGAATCGTCATTACCCAGAAGCCGGAGAATTTTCGCATGACCATGTATGGATTAATGCCAAACGCCAGCTTCTCTCAGTGTGTAAGCTCCTCGTGCTGCAATAGCCATGACGTTTATGTCCAGGGGCTGTCAGAGCCATTTTCTACCAAGCGAGGCTTAGGCAAGGCGATAGTCTGTTCTTCGATCTCTTTAACATCGTAATTGAGATTATCATGCGGAAAGCAGCAGTAAACAGGAATGGCACCGTATTTAACAAAAGCCACATGTTACTCGCGTATGCTGATGATATAGATATTATTGGACGTGGATTGCGAGATGTTACTGCGGCTTTTTCGAGCATTGAAAAACAGTCGGCTGAAGTGGGTCTGGTGATAAACGAGGACAAAACCAAGTTATTTGTTTCAACGAACAAAGAGTCCACTCGTGTGGGACGCTGCGTGAACGTTGACAACTATAACTTTGAAGTGGTAGATGATTTTGTCTACCTTGGCTCCGCCATAAATAAAAATAATAATGTTAGCCTCGAAATCGAAAGACGGGTATTGATCGCAAACCGCTGCTACTATGCGTTAAGCAAGCGATTTAACGACAAAGCGCTCTCTGGAAGAACAAAGATCCAGCTCTACCAGACTCTGATCCTACCTGTCTTTCTCTACCGCGCAGAATCCTGGGTAATGACACAAGCGAATCAATCTATTCTGGGAGTCTTCGAGAGAAAAATACTCCGCAAAATATTTGGACCCATCATTGTGAACGGCGAGTACCGTCGTCGAATGAATCATGAGCTTTATGAGCTGTACAACGACATCGACGTGGTCAAGCGCGTTCAAATAGACCGAATGCGCTGGCTTGGACACGTTGTACGAATGGACGAAAACGCTCCGGCTCGAAAAGTCTTCGGCAATAAACTCTTTTCTAGGTCCACCCACCAAACGAGGTAATAATTGGCCGGACTACCGCAGTATATAGCCATATTGTGACATTCGGGCTGAATTCACAATTTTATACTCATGGAGTTCCGGCTTGCTTAAAGGACATTTTGGGCATTTCTTGACCAATTTAGCTTCTGGTCAAGAATAACACCTAGAAGCTTGGCTTCGTTGAAAGCTTCAGTTTAACCCCATCCAGTTTCTGTGGACTAAAGTCCTTTATCTAATATCTACGTGTAAAGAGAACCAATTCCGTTTTCACACCCGGACAGTTTGGATATGGTTACACCACACTGGAAGAAATTTGCCACCTATCACGATGACCACAATGAAGATAAACGAGAGGGGACAGTACTCCCCCCTGTGGAGTTTCTCTAGTAGCTAAATTTTATTGCACTTTAATTTCATTGACCGAAATTACGTCACACTTTTTAACCAAGAAAATAATTTGAATTTAAAAAATTGAAAACGACACGATTTGTAGCAAACAACTGTAATTTGGTCAACACTTTTTTTCAAACGAACCTAGTACCAGTCTTAAAGCCTCATTCGGCATAAAATTTATCTGTTTCATTTTTTATCTATCTTTACTGAGAATTTCGTGACGGATGGTATCATACCACTGAGTGGTACTAGCTTCGCGGATAAAACCAATTTCTTGGTCCTTTTCTAGGATTTCTGGTTGTGTGGATTTACCAGGCCTTAAGCATCTCTAATAATAAATAATTTAGATAAATAAGGTGACCTTCTTCTTATTTGACAGCAGCAACAGTAATTCATCCATCAGTCTAAAAGTGCTTCGGTCTTTTGTGCTCACACCAAGCTTAGATAACAGCTTTTTCACCTCGTTCATCCAACGAAGTTTTGGTCGCCCCCACATGCGCCGCCCATCAACTCTATTGCCAAAGACTCTTCGAGCGCATTGTGTATATTTGAACGCTCTTGACAACGTCGATGTCGTTATACATTATATTTTTCTTTCGAATCCGCTTGTGTCATTACCCAGCATTCTGCGCTGTAGACAAAATAGGTAGGATCAGTGTCTGCTAGAGTTGGACCTTTGTTCATCGAGACAGGGCTTTGTCATTAAATCGCTTGCTTAGCGCATTCCTTTAGCCAAATCATGAATATGAGCTGGTGCATGCACTTGTCAGCTCATCGCCGCCGGACTATAAAAATTTCTGTCAGGAGTCCATCGACTCCCGCAGCTTTATTGTTTTTAAGCCTTGCAATAGCCGTGCTGATGGCGTTTTGGCTCGATGGTGGCCAATCTATGTCGTCGTCGATGATTGGCGTGATTTCGTCACTTATGCTGCTTGGGAAACGGGCAGAGTACCAAAGTGTTTCCTCCATATTCACAGGACACTTTGCGTGTTGGTGACCAGATTTTCATCTCTGTCCTTATAATAAGTAATTTTGTTACCATTTGAAAAAACATTCGGGCTTTACCTCTATCCCTGTTGTTTTCGATATCCTAGCTATCTCTCTCTTCTCCTCCATAGTCGCTTTTTTTCATTTGCACAGGCATTTTGTTTTTCAGCTCTACTTCTTATGATGTTACCCAACTTCTGCCGTTATCATGGGTTGCAGTGTTGGCATATATGGCAATATGCGTTATTCTTCAGCCCATCAGGACTTGTCTGAGTGTGGTTTTTTGTGGAATTGATACTAGCAGACGGATAACCATCTGTGTGAATAGGGCAAATATTCACACAAATTTGTCCTATAGGACAAATAAAGTACTAGTTTAGACCTATACTACGAAGTCTTGTAGGATACTCTTAAGCCACAAACAAAAAACAGCGATAAAAAACGATTACTGCTGTTTTAAAGGGGTTGGGGGAGGAAAAAAATTGTTTTTCGATGTTGTCTCGAGGTAATCTTTAATATTTGCTCTCGACTTTGGGACATTTTATCGTGACCTGGTCTAGTATGCTGTACTGTAATGTCTAGTTTCCATTGTGCTAAGTTACTAAAATTGTTGGCACTGCTTAGTATCATGCGTAAATTGGCTGCCACTTCGTGATGATCCGAGTTAAAATTTATATCAAACATCACAAGTACGTCTATGACGCTTGACACATGCCTTCCATAGATTTGGTAAAAAAAACAAAAAGTTTTTTCATCAGTGGATTTTACAGTTGCCTTGCGGACATCTTTGTGTGTAAATGTGGTTCTACTCATTACCATGTTTCTTGCAGACTTTAAGCTTACCAGTCTGTGTAGACTGAATTTTCCGTCGGATAAGCGTTCATATATTTCCTCTCTTCGTCGACGATGAATCCACATCCAAATTCGTGTCTTTCTGCATGGCAGCCGTAAAAGGTGTCACAGTTCTTTCGTCGTGTGCATTCCTGTCGCGGCTATCGCACTTCCTGTATGGCAGTGATGTTAGCCTTGTATTTGTCGAGGACATCCGCAAATTGGATAGAGGCACCATCTCTGTAGAGAGTCCGGCATTCCAGGTGCATATCTTTAAATAATGATCCCTATAAAGTTTGCGGAGGTCGTCAACATTTGGCATAAGGGATGTCCTTGTGGTCCTTGTCTTGTATCTTCTTAATGTGTTTATAACAGTTGATTTATTTGAAGCTAATAGCTTCTTAGGCCAACGACTTTGAATTGTATAATCAAATACAATTTGATTTAGTCCTATGAAGAAATGTCATCGATGTTTTAAAAAAAATCCCAATCTCCCTTCTAAACCTCCATACAACCAAAAAAAAAACCCAATGAAAAATCTAAAGAATAGCAAACAATGATTGTAATTTGTCGTTAATAGTTTAGCTTAGGATATTGTATGATTTGCGCACACACTCATTTACACCCATCACTCTATTTAGGGATATTGGAATTAGAAAAAAGCAATAAAGAAAACTGCAAAAGGTATCGATCGTATCAACACCAAAGATACTAGAGTATTCCTTCGACGATGCATTGAAACCATTCGTTATAGTTTTGCAATGAAATAACAAGAATAAGAAAGGTAAGATTGAAATTACTGTTTTTGCTATTTTGTGAAATCAGTTAAATTGTTTGTTTCCTTGGTATGTTTTACAAGTTGTACGTCTGCCACGTCTGTTGGCACCTAATGTATATGTTTTACACGTTGCCTCTAACAGCAACGACATTAGCAGTACCAGCTTGTAAAGCATTAAATATTTAAGACCCCCCCCCCCCCCCACCATCCTGAACCCACCTAGTCAAGTAAGAAAGGTGAAGATATCATTCTCGAAGTGTTGCAAAGGTAAAGAGTAGAAAATGCCATTAAGCAATGAATTGGGAAGCCGAATTCAATTGAATTGATTCGAAATTATAGCGCAGATGGAAAAACAAACACCAAGGCACTCACACACATCTGCCATACACACATTTATATACACCAACAACGCTCATACCACCTATTCCTTTTCTACACTATTTTCCAGTCATCCATCCAACTGTTTGGCAAATGAAATTTTTAATGAAAGGAAAATAAATTAATTCTTCTACTTGCCTGACAGCACAACCAAACGCTTTTAAAGGAGTCGTAATGAATCAAAACACAATGAGCGATCACACACACACACACACACACACACACCAGATACTCTTAGCATTCATGTGAAACCCCCTAATACCAATTGGCAAATCGCATAGTGTTTGACAAGAGAGAGAGAAAGGAAGATATTCATGCCTTTGTTCCTTGAATTCCGAAATGTATAAACAATTTGTACAATTTGTTGGTGAACCGTGCCACGGAACGCTCTCAAGTGTAATAGTTAAATCGCATTAATTATGGTTGAGTGGTAAAGTGAATTTCTCAGAAAATTAGTTAGCATTTGAATGCCTTAAGACGATTTCAAGGAAATTAATGCGGTAATAGTTATCGGGTAAAATAAGCCAGAAATTGCATAATTAGTCTTTAAAACTTAAGTCAACGTAAAGAGAGAGTGGGAGAGAGAGAGCGCATTTACAAATAAGAATTAAGTTCAAAGCAACAGAATATGGGTTATATAAATATCAACATATAGTTAGAATTGTTTTTAGAATTTACCTTACAGCTTCATAAGGTATATTACACAGTACAACACTTTTCAGCTCATTGATTTGGGACTTAATTCTGAGAACTGCACGTGAGAATAGCCTCAAAAAGAAGAAGTTCTGCATCATTTGTTTTGCTAAGTTACATTCCATAATAATTTAATATCGATTTGACGTTAGTATGTATCATACTAATTATGCTAGAGCCTAAAACGTGACAAATTCCCCTACACGATACTTACTAACTTCACATCGATATTAAATTATTATGCCATGTACCTTGACAAAACGCCAGATGCAAAATTTCTTCTTTTTGGGGCTACTTTCACGTGCAGTTCTCAGAATAGAGTCCCAAAATCGTGTGTTGTACTGTGTTATGGACTTAGTTGTATACGTCGTTGAGTGTGTCTAAGCTATGCAAAAATAAAGTTGGAAAAACATATACAAAAAATAAATAATATACCTCTTCTCAGCAATATACTTCCTTTAACCGCCCCTTTCTACCCCTTAAATTATAATTAGTATACATTTATTTACGCTTGTCAAATTCTGGATCTCTGCTCATTTCAGGAAAATAACATAAAAATTACTTAAATTATTTCACTTTCATTCTAATATCTCTGCGAATCAATATTACAGTATTTCATCCACATGTTTCCATGTTAAACGATGATACCATGATTGACCGCATTCCTTGGTTTCATATTCTGTCATCCTTCTTTTCTAGGAATACTAAAATCTGTCCTTACTTAAAGCAACAGCATTAGAAGTCCTTCCATATTATCTACCTCATTCGGTCTCCTGCTTCTTGTAATCTTCTATACCTCAGCCGGTATTCCTTGACACAGAGCAAATGTTGCAATAATGAAAACTCTCAAAGATTGCAACAAATCACTCAAATGTTTTCTTTTATTATTTTGAAGAAGCTTAGATGCCAGTGCTGTTGCCGCCTCCCTACGTCCTTCCTTTGGCTTACAGTTTGCAAACAACAACAACAAAACTCAAAGAGAAGAATGTTAAAAGCGGAACCTAAAGAACAAGAGATTGTCCTTAATGTGATACATGAAAGTATGTCGGGGTGCTAAGTCAGCCATGGCCATAAAGACCCTAAGGAATCGTTAGGCAAAGAGGTTAGTAAGGCGACGTAACATATCAGGTTAGGAAGAATTGCAGGCAAAGGTAGTGCATCATCTTTGAAGTGAAGTGGAATGAATGTTTGAACATTGTCGGTGTGTTCTGAGACGCCGTTTGTGCTACGTACTATTCGCCATTGTTTGCTGCTTACGTTCCAATTCCTAGCAACTGTTTAATGCATTAAACATTGTTGCGCTAAGGTGTTTTTTATGCTTTTTTATTCAATGTAAAGCAATTGGCTGCACAGTGGGTGTTATAAGTAATTATGACGAAGCCTACTTACACTGCTCAACACATGATTTTGGGACTCAATTCTGAGAACTGCACGTGAAAGTAGCCCCAAAAAGAAAAAGTTCTGCATCATTCGTTTTATCAAGTTACATGCCATAATAACTTGACATCGATTTGAAGTTAGTAAGTATCGTTTAGAGGAATTTGTCACGTTTTAGGCTCTTTTGTTATATCTTTACATGGTGGCGTATGATTATCATAAAATAAACCCTGTTCAAAATCATTTGATGAATAGAAAAGAGAAACTGTTGCTTATGTAGGGTAACGTTAAATGAACAGATTAAAGAAATTCTAATTCTTAATTTTTTTAAATTTGTTTAAGCTAAATCGGACTAGTGGTTCTTGAGTTCTTGGTACTCAAAGCCGTCTTTAGAAGATGCCTCATACGATGATGAATGTCGCAATGCCACGAGAGAGACGGATGCTGCATACAAGGCGAAACTGCAGCCGATGCCAACGCGAAATGTTCGTGATCGGCACAGGGAGAAGAGACAAGAGGCAACTCTTCTTTTTAAACGGAAAAAAGAGCTGAAGAAGAGACAAGGTGAGTGCACAGAGTTGCTCCGAAGTAGAGGGGAAGCTCGAAATTTTTACAAGAGAGTTAAGGCGAGAATGAGTGGAACAGGGTTGCCCTTTTGCAAGGACAGCAATGGCCACCTATGGACCGGCCCGGATAATGTTCTGAAGATATGGAGAGAACATTTCAGAAATCTTCTAGAAATCTACTACTAAAATCTACACACTCCAGAAGACCGCGCTCAAATCTATGACAATGTTATTAACTGTTTACCTCCGAGCCAGAGCGAGATACGTGTACCAATATCTCGCGTTAAAAATAACATAGCAGCTGGAGCCGATGGTCTCCCAGCTCAAGTATTTAAGGCAGGTGGAGAGGAGCTGGTTAGGAGCATGTATTAGTTCATGGAGAACATCTGGCTAGAGGAGAACATGCCGGGGATTGGAATCCCAGTCTGTTAAATCCCACATACAAGAAAGGAGATCGTAGTGAGCGTAAGAACTACCGTGGAATAAACCTATTACCAAATGCGTACAAAGTCCTTTCGAGCATAGTGTGTGAACGTCTAAAGCCCATCGTAGAAAAACTAATTGGACCATATCAGTGCGGCTTTAGTCCTGGTAAATCTACGAAGGATCAAATATTCACTTTCCGACAAATACCGAAAAAAACTCAAGAAAAGCAGATCGACACCTACCACCTCTTAGTCGACTACAAAGCTGCCTTTGACTCTCCGTTGAGGAATAGGCTATATGAGGCCATATCTGCATTTGGTATTCCTGCAAAACTAATTTGACATTGCAGATGTACCTTGGAAAACACCAAATCCACGATTATGATTGGTAAGGAACACTCTGGACCATTCAACACGAAAAGAGGTCTCAGACAGGGCGATAGCTTAATGCACAGGACACTATTTAATATAGTTTTGGAGAAGATGATGAGAAAGGCTGGCGTCAATATGTCTGCCACCATATTCCACAAGAGCCACATGCCACTAGCCTATGCCGATGATATAGACATCATTGGCTGAAATCTGCGGGATGTTACTGCAGTTTTCTCATCGCTAGAAAAGGAGTCAGCAATAATGGGTTTAGCGGTCAACGAGGATGCAGAGCAGGGAGATCCAAACTTCGTGGGAAGGACCAAGTGGTTACCGACGTTCCACCATCTGGTAGGACTTACTGGAAAAAAATAATAATTTCGACGAACAAAGAGTCCTCTTGATGGGGACGCACCGTCAATGTTGAAAATTATTGTTTTGAGGTAGTAGATGAATTTACCTACCTCGGATCTTCCGTACAAAAATAAAATATTGTCAGCCAAAAAATTAAGCAGAGAATTGTGCTAGCCAATAGATATTTTTACGGACTTTGGCAGCATCTAAGTAACACCACCTTAACTCGTGGGTGCTTACGACAACGGACATACAAAACCTGGGAGTATTCGAGAGAAAAATACTCCGAAAAATATATAGACCTATCTGTGTCGACGACGAGTTTCGCCTTCGGATGAACCATGAGCTGTATGAGCTTTACCACGGCATCTACGTAGCTAAAAGAGTCAGAATTCAACGACTTCGATGGCTAGGACATGTTGCCAGGATGAATGTAAGTGCTACAGCGAGAAAAGTGTTTGAAGGCGTACCTGAAGGATGGCGCAGAGCAGGAAGAACCAAATTTTTTTGAAAGGACCAAGTGGTAGACGACGCTCCCACCACCTGGTAGGACTTACTGGACAACGCACGCAGAAGACCGAAGTGTGTGAAATTCTTTAGTACTTCAGGCCTCAAATTTAGGAACCACGTTCGTAAGTTGTAATTGGTCTCTTAAGTAAGTAAGTTTACCAAACAGTATGTTTTTTTTGGTTTTTACTACCCATGCCGATTGACTCGACTCTTCAGAAGTTGCTGCCGACAACACCGAAGGGGCCGCCGATAAAAAAAGCACTTCACTTGAACAAAAATATATTAAGGCGTACACCCTCGTTAAGGATGAGTCCGTCTGTTTGTCCCCACTATTACAGCCGTTTAAGAGCCATCGATCTTTTTGGGGGTGTCCGTCTGTCCCCTCGATTACAGCCTTAGTCGTAGAGATGTCGACCTAAAATTTGGTATACTCTAAGCGCAGGATAAGTTCTAAGATTAACAAAATCGGACAAAAACTACTCCCACTTCCCATAAAAAAACTCCTCCTTTTTGAGAGTTCAAACATGCATAACAATATTTTCAGTTGACCTGGATCGAGCCTTGTCACAGCAATTTACATTTCTTTGATCGGCACGGCAAGTAAAAAAAAAAACATGATTTCCCTTTGGGATGCTACTCGCGTGGTGTAAATTAACATGCTTTCTATTTTAGACTCACAACAAACGGCACCTACTTGTTTATCTACGAATGCGAACGCCACTGTTTGAGAAGCTTTTACTAGACATGTCGATTAACTCGATACTTATACAGCGAAGTTGCTGTCGACTACATCGAGGAGGCCGGCAATGAAAGAAAAATGTAGTTGACTGGAGCCGGGAGTCGAACCACGGATCTCCCGCATAGTAGTCGCGAGTTCTAAACACTATGCCACGGCCAAGAAAATATTTTCAACTACTGTTTGGGTTCGTCGTAAGTGTAAGTCTACAAAAAGAATCGTGTATCCAAAGACGTAACCCTCAGTACCATGTTTTTACAGGAGTAGCAAACAACTTTATAAAATTAAATGTATTTAATTTATAGTCATGATTTTATTTCCTTAACTCACACGAGTTCTAGTGTCCTTGAAGACTTTAACCAATTTTCAATTAACCTCTTTAGTGTGGTATAAAAATCCTTGTAAATCACTGTCATCCGCCTTTAAGAAATATTACATAGAGTAAATGACTACGACTGTAAAATTTCTAGCATTACGCCTAAAGGTGTGTTAGTGCAACAATCTAGGTGAATGCACACATTTATGTCTGTACACTAACATTGTTAATAATGCCGACATTCAATAGTTGTACATTTAATGCTTCGCCGTTGCATGTTTACGCGAAAATGATTTGGTTACTCTTTCTCCCTCTACTGTTTAAAGTAAATAAACTCTTAGGAATAATTTAAGAAAATTGATTTGCTTTTTTTTGATCACCCCTAACAACATCAAGACTTAAAAACCAAATATGAAAAAAAAAACAGCTGTTGGCAGCAATATCAACAATACTTTATAGCGGCAACAGCAGCAGCGCCGGGAAACAATGTAAGATTACAAGTATTTATTGTATATCAACTATATGACGTCATATAATATAAGTGATATAAATAAAGGCGCCGCGTGTAAAACAGAAAGGTTAAAGCGAGCTCTCGAGTGAGTGTTATGAAATTCTCTATCATCGTGGCAGTTAAAAAACTTTTATTATGTTTTCTCCTTCAATACAAAGGCTGCTCCTATTATACGTATAAGATTCTTAAGGTCTTCAATGCTGCAGCTACAACTATAGCTACTTATAAACAACAAAATCGTTTTATCTGGATACGGTCTTGATAGATATTTCCGTTTCAAGTTTGTTGAAAGAAAAGTAGCACAAAATAAAGCAAAATGAAAAAAGATTTTAAGAGCTATCGCCAGTAGACGAGTAAGCCCTTTACTGTAGCATTGGCTTTGTGTACTAGAAAGTCCGTCTAGTGTACGTTTTTGGTATTTTTATTTGTATTTGTTTCCTTGTCGAATATATATATATATGAAATTTGTTACATTGTTGCATTTATGGGGCTTTTAAAAATAAATCTCTGGGAAATATAAATTCCAATTCCCCACCACGAATTATTTGTTGTTGGTTTATGTATCAATTCTTTCTTTCAATTCTCCTGCATAAAGCTTGACGAGTCAAACATTCATTTCGTTGGTTCATTGGCTCGAGCCAGAGCAGAGGTCCAATTGCTTTTGATTTATTTGTGTGTGTGTATGTGAGTATAGAAATATGACAATAAATCTTAAAAATGTTGAGTTTTTGTTATTTTGTGTAAAGTCTTTCGGATTTTATATTTCGGTATTTTTTTCTACGCTCCTCACTCCATCGCATTCCCTATGACCTTATTGTGGTTGTAGTTGTGTTTTATAAACATTGTTTTTTCAATTTTTACAACCATAATTCTAAATAAATGAGTAGCGAGACAGGGAGAGAGGGACTTAATTTGGAGTGATGAGATTTAATGATTAGGTACGAAGTCAAAATTTTTAATATTTTTAATAATTTTAATATTTTTAATATTTTTAATATTTTTAATATTTTTAATATTTTTAATATTTTTAATATTTTTAATATTTTTAATATTTTTAAAATTTTTAGTATTGTTAATATTTTTAATATTTTTAACATTTTTAATATTTTTTATATTTTTTATATTTTTAATATTTTTAATATTTTTAATATTTTTAATATTTTTAATATTTTTATAATTTTTAATATTTTTAAAATTTTTAATATTTTTAATATTTTGAATATTTTTAATAGTTCTTAATATTTTTAATATTTAAAATATTTTTAATATTTTTAATATTTTCAATATTTTTAATATTTTTAATATTTTTAATATTTTTAATATTTTTAATATTTTTAATATTTTTAATATTTTTGATATTTTAAATATTTTTAATATTTTTAATATTTTTAATATTTTTAATATTTTTAATATTTTTCATATTTTAAATATTTTTAATATTTTTAATATTTTTAATATTTTTAATATTTTTAATATTTTTAATATTTTTAATATTTTTAATATTTTTAATATTTTTAATATTTTTAATATTTTTAATATTTTTAATATTTTTAATATTTTTAATATTTTTAATATTTTTAATATTTTTAATATTTTTAATATTTTTAATATTTTTAATATTTTTAATATTTTTAATATTTTTAATATTTTTAATATTTTTAATATTTTTAATATTTTTAATATTTTTAATATTTTTAATATTTTTAATATTTTTAATATTTTTAATATTTTTAATATTTTTAATATTTTGAATATTTTGAATATTTTGAATATTTTGAATATTTTGAATATTTTGAATATTTTGAACATTTTGAACATTTTGAATATTTTGAATATTTTTAATATTTTTAATATTTTTATATTTTTAATATTTTTAATATTTTTAATATTTTTAATATTTTTAATATTTTTAATATTTTTAATATTTCTAATATTTTTAAGATTTTTAATATTTTAAATATTTTTAATATTTTTAATATTTTTAAAATTTTTAATATTTTTTATATTTTTTATATTTTTAATATTTTTAATATTTTTAATATTTTAAATATTTTTAATATTTTTAATATTTTTAATATTTTTAAGATTTTTAATATTTTTAAAATTTTTAATATTTTTAATATTTTGAATATTTTTAATAGTTCTTAATATTTTTAATATTTTTAATATTTTTAATATTTTTAATATTTTCAATATTTTTAATATTTTTAATATTTTTAATATTTTTAATATTTTTAATATTTTTAACATTTTTGATATTTTAAATATTTTTAATATTTTTAATATTTTAAATATTTTTAATATTTTTAATATTTTTAATATTTCTAATATTTTTAAGATTTTTAATATTTTAAATATTTTTAACATTTTTAATATTTTTAATAATTTTAATATTTTTAATATTTTTAATATTTTTAATATTTTTAATATTTTTAATAAATAAGGTTTTTTCTCTTAAATTTTTCCTTGAACCAATTATTGTTAAATTTCGATAATTATAATATTACCTTGTTTTATAAATGTTTAAGTTAGTTAAGTCTAAATAGACTAATCTCTTTACCAATACTGTTATAATTATTGTATAAAATGCATTGTTATTATTTGGCAATAAAGTGAATTAAATTAATATTTTTAATATTTTTAATATTTTTAATATTTTTAATATTTTTAATATTTTTAATATTTTTATATTTTAAATATTTTAAATATTTTTAATATTTTTAATATTTTTTATATTTTTAATATTTTTAATATTTTTAATATTTTTAATATTTTTAATATTTTTAATATTTTTAATATTTTTAATATTTTTAATATTTTTAATATTTTTAATATTTTTAATATTTTTAATATTTTTAATATTTTTAATATTTTTAATATTTTTAATATTTTTAATATTTTTAATATTTTTAATATTTTTAATATTTTTAATATTTTTAATATTTTTAATATTTTTAATATTGATTTGGAATTTTTTTCCTCAAGCTCAAGACCAGTGTTTTTGAAAGAAGTTTATAGCAGAATGATATTCTCATAATGCCAGGCAGTCTGTACAGCTGTTTCGGATTCAGCCACGAATCCTCATCAGCAGACTTTGGTACAATGGTTGCAAATTGTTCATCAAGTCTTATGCACCAGAATCTCACATCGAAATGAGAATTCTTTCTTGAGTGCATAGACTCGAAAAACTTTACAACCATTCACTACGAGAAACCATTTGCTAAACTTCTTTCTTGTTTTGCTTTGTTTATGTTGAGAAAGCCGTCGGCTTTCAAACAACATGTTTTTGTTGTTGGTTTCGCAACCAACAGATTTGCCATAAGCATTATTTCAGCTTTGCGGCTCGCCGTGCTCTGCGTATCATCATCGTTGTTTTTGTATTTATTCGGTCTGTTATTAGAACATTGATTTGGAATTTTTTTCTCAAGCTCAAGACCAGTGTTTTTGAAAGAAGTTTATAGCAGAATGATATTCTCATAATGCCAGGCAGTCTGTACAGCTGTTTCGGATTCAGCCACGAATCCTCATCAGCAGACTTTGGTACAATGGTTGAACAATTTGCAATAATAATGCTTATGGCAAATCTGTTGGTTGCGAAACCAACAACAAAAACATGTTGTTTGAAAGCCGACGGCTTTCTCAACATAAACAAAGCAAAACAAGAAAGAAGTTTAGCAAATGGTTTCTCGTAGTGAATGGTTGTGAAGTTTTTCGAGTCTATGCACTCAAGAAAGAATTCTCATTTCGATGTGAGATTCTGGTGCATAAGACTTGATGAACAATTTGCAACCATTGTACCAAAGTCTGCTGATGAGGATTCGTGGCTGAATCCGAAACAGCTGTACAGACTGCCTGGCATTATGAGAATATCATTCTGCTATAAACTTCTTTCAAAAACACTGGTCTTGAGCTTGAGAAAAAAATTCCAAATCAATGTTCTAATAACAGACCGAATAAATACAAAAACAACGATGATGATACGCAGAGCACGGCGAGCCGCAAAGCTGAAATAATGCTTATGGCAAATCTGTTGGTTGCGAAACCAACAACAAAAACATGTTGTTTGAAAGCCGACGGCTTTCTCAACATAAACAAAGCAAAACAAGAAAGAAGTTTAGCAAATGGTTTCTCGTAGTGAATGGTTGTGAAGTTTTTCGAGTCTATGCACTCAAGAAAGAATTCTCATTTCGATGTGAGATTCTGGTGCATAAGACTTGATGAACAATTTGCAACCATTGTACCAAAGTCTGCTGATGAGGATTCGTGGCTGAATCCGAAACAGCTGTACAGACTGCCTGGCATTATGAGAATATCATTCTGCTATAAACTTCTTTCAAAAACACTGGTCTTGAGCTTGAGAAAAAAATTCCAAATCAATGTTCTAATAACAGATCGAATAAATACAAAAACAACGATGATTTTTAATATTTTTAATATTTTGAATATTTTGAATATTTTGAATATTTCTAATATTTTGAATATTTCTAATATTTTTAATATTTTTAATATTTTTAATATTTTTAATATTTTTAATATTTTTAATATTTTTAATATTTTTAATATTTTTAATATTTTTAATATTTTTAATATTTTTAATATTTTTAATATTTTTAATATTTTTAATATTTTTAATATTTTTAATATTTTTAATATTTTTAATATTTTTAATATTTTTAATATTTTTAATATTTTTAATATTTTTAATATTTTTAATATTTTTAATATTTTTAATATTTTTAATATTTTTAATATTTTTAATATTTTTAAGATTTTTAATATTTTAAATATTTTAAATATTTTTAATATTTTTAATATTTTTAATATTTCAAATATTTTTAATATTTTGAACATTTTGAATATTTTGAATATTTTGAATATTTTGAATATTTTGAATATTTTGAATATTTTTAATAGTTCTTAATATTTTTAATATTTTTAATATTTTTAATATTTTCAATATTTTTAATATTTTTAATATTTTTAATGTTTTTAATATTTTTAATATTTTTATTATTTTTAATATTTTTAATATTTGTTTTGTATTGTTGATTTGTATATGTAAATAATGAGTTTGGTTTCATTGTTCAGTTCAAGATCTTTTCTATTATTGCTAATAGAATTTGTTTTACAAGAGTTGTGTAAAATGGATTATGTTGACAGCTGGCAGGGCAGCAATAATAGAAAAGATCTTGAACTGAACAATGAAACCAAACTCATTATTTTTAATATTTTTAATATTTGGAATATTTGAATATTTTTAATATTATTAATATTTTTCATTTCATTTCCAAATCAACACCCTTTCTATGTGTAACACATAACTTTAAAAACCTAAACATAAATCTTTACACAATATACGATACCCTTTCTCTTACTATATATAGCTTATGGTTCGTCTGTAGTTTGGCGATGTGTAATATTGCTGTCGCAAATATTTTTCCGGTTTTCATTTAGTTATTTATATGTTTTTTTCCTCTTGCATTTACCAAATAAAAGGAAATACCAATTTCATGTTTTCTTTTGCGGGCTTTTGTTATATTGTTCTTTTTCTAAGATGGAGATTTCAATAAGCAAGAAAATTGTTTCGTTGTGACCTTTTTGGGGGTAAAAACTCTAAAAAATGTATAGCCAACACAACCCTTCTTGTGTGGAGGAATACAAGATGTTATACACAAATGTCTTATAAATTTTTATAACCAACATATAACTGAATATTTGAAAAAACATTGGTCCTGGCTTTTGTTTCCCATTTCATATCATTATTTGGTATTTTATTATTCTATAAGTATTACGAAATAATTGTAATTTATTATGCAATGATGTACGTACACCATTTACTCAGGCATTCCCTTTTGACAAACATTAAACAAATGATTTAATGCCGCCGTTAAAATATTTTTATTATAATTCATTTGTAATTAACAAAATCTATGAGAAGCGTATAGGAGGCGCGTCAGAGGGATAGATTCACTTATACATATATTAACTGCAATTCAAATGAGTTATAGGTTATGGGAGTTATGGTGGGCTTAAAAGCACATGTGTGTTAATAACCCTTTTGTTGTTATTGAAATGGCCTCTGTTTGTTGTTTGCAAACGAATTCATCAAACCCCGGAGATTTGTAATGTGATTATATAAATTGTCTGTAGTCGTATTAATTGGGTTTACGATTACTTGTGTGTGTAACTGTTAATTGAGTCGAAGGTATTAACATACGCCTCGGTACGTGTCCTTATAACAATGGACGACATCATTTGTTTTTAGTTATAATTGAAGTTGTGGTTATTTATTGATCGGTAAAGTAAAACTATAGAGGTTGATAACGTAAAACTATAGTATATAAAAGTATTTCTACTTTATCTAAACTTTAGTATTGGGAATAAGTAATTAAGGGCCTGTTATCATTACTTTACTCAAATCAGCATAATGTGGGGATAAAGGAAATGGAACCATTTTTCTCATGTGTTGGACAGGCAATTAAAACTAATTCTTTTAGCAACTTACGAAATGGAATATTTGAAAATCCAACGAGAATAATACACAGTTAACAGCATGCACAATTTCTTTGTGCTGCCATCAAATCACTTTGATATCTTGTCAGTTACCTAAATTTAAATTTAACAGAGGTACAGTTGCTTTGTTGCTGCGACATTGTTGCTGCTATCAATATCTGCGACACAAACTTTTATCATTCTCTTATCATCATTGAATATAAATATGCCTATCCTAAAGCAATTTAACTTTGATATAATTAGAATACATCACACACATACACACACAAATAGGATTAGTTTATTATACTCCTACTGTTAGACTTCAATTAATATCAATCATTCGTCACTCATAATATTTAATTAAGTATCAATCATACGTCACCTAGTTTCTACTCATGTCGTTAAGTGTTAACATGAACTAAACAATTAAAGTATAATCAAAATACATTGTTGTTAGCAGATAGTGTAAACATTTGTATGGAACAGGTATTGAAGGCGTTACAATGCTAAAAGAATATTAAAGAGAGAGGGAGTAAATGTGATAAGATATTTGAAAAAATATTTTAATGAGCCGCAATTTTAAAGAATTATTAAAAAATTTAAAAGTGAAACTAATCAAGATGATAAAAGCAGTGTTAAAAAATATTTCACTTCAAAACTGATGGCATTTCTCTTTAGCCTTATCATATATACAAGATTTTCAACAAGCTCGGACCGATATTGCTATGAAACAACACCATCTAAGCGCGGGATATTGAAGAAAATGTTCTTCTATTTGAAAAACTTATCTATGGCAATATGTGTGGAATGTAACGTTGTACAAATGTCCACCGCGGATCACAGTGGGATCGCTTTATACATTTTATTGCAAAAACTATGAGGAGTAGTCCGAAGTCATTTAAAGTTGACACCTTGAATTATATTGACTAAATTATGAAGAAACTGGAGTTTCATGAAATCGGGCACGCCTACGTCTGAAACAATCTAAATCGATTTTGACGTATTACATTTTTCCTATGTAATCAAGATTCTTCAAACTAGGAAAATACACTATTTAGAATAAACAACAAATGCACGCCAAGTTTCGTTAAAATGTGCGTGGCCCCCATCCGCCCTTACTAGCTAAGATGTTTTTTTTTTCATAAATGTGCATATTATTTTTAGAATTAGAACTTTTTTTCCTATTTGAAAGATCGAAAGAATACATTCCCTCTTTTAATTTTATTTGAAGAATGGTTTGGAAGAAAGTGGAGCTGCATTATTTTGTTTCATTTGAAAATCAACAATAAGTTAATTTTTATTGGCTGATAGATTTGGGTTTTTTCTTAATGGTTTATGATATTCCCATATTTATACCCTCACCTTACGGATAGGAGGGTATATATCATTGATACGACGCAAAAGTGTAACACATAGAAGGAGTAACATTAGACCCTAGGATTCTGTGAACCAAATTCTATTCATGACTTTTAAGTCGTTTGAGCCATGTCCAACTGTCTGTCTGTCTGTCTGTCTGCCCGGCTGGTACGCACGATAACCTTTAAAAGACGCAACCAATTGTTTTGAAACTTTGCATATGTTAATATTTCCCCAAAACTACTTACTGTATTAGAAATGGGATAAATGGCCACGCCCCTTCTAGTACCTCACATACAAATTGAAAATATCAATACGCTCAACGCGATCGTGCCAAAATTCCGTATTTAGTAAAACTGTAGCAGGATAAAGTTTCTGATAACAAATTGGATGTCTAATCACGCCCCTTCTGGTGGCTCCCATACAAATATACCACACCGCTTACTTTAGAAATCGAGGAAAAATGACAACACAACCAACGCGATCGTGCTCAAATTCTGTATGATGTTCAGCTATAACAGGATAAAGCTTTGGGGAAGAAATTTGAAGTCAAGTCACGCCCCTTCTGGTACCTCCCATAGAAATGTACCACTCCGCCCACTCTAGAGAATGAGTAATAATATCGAATAAATGTGCACTCAGAATTCAAAAATATGCACTAAAACAAATTAATATGCAATTAAATTTTTTTTTAAGTTTTATTAAATATAAAATTGGCATCACGTTTGACAAAAATACTAAGTCATATGCCTTTATCTTGTAGGCGCTGCATAGGTTAGATAAAGAAGAACTTAAAGAAGAACTATTTGTCGAAATCCTTATCGAGACAGGCAGTTGTTGATTGGTTTTGTATGTTAACTTTGAGCAAAGATTTTTTTTGTCGCTCAAATCGTTCTTTCATATTTATTTGCCACAAACATATTCTACGTTTCCTATATCCTATGAATATGTTATCGGTGTAAATTTTTTTTTGTAATTCAGATGATTATTGTGTATCAAATTACAAAGCAACTTTTAACCAAAGATGTCCCACTAAAAGTTAAAGGCGTTTTACTTTTTAAAGTTGTTGAGATCAAGAGAGCAAATTATGCATCAAAAACATGCATTTATTGTAAAATTTGCTAAAATATGCGCATAAATAAGCAAAAAAACGTTTTATAATGTAAAATATGCAAAAACGATTGAATGCCATTCTAAAGGAAATTTCATGATTCGTAAAGATAACTTAACCGTTTCTATTTTAAGATGTCTAGAAAAAGTATGCATTCGCATATAATTCCTTAACTTAGTAATAATGCTAGTTAACACAGTCACTCAATCTAAAATGGGTCTTGTCGCCTAAGATGACTCTCCGTTCAAACTTAAACATTAGCTTTGAACTCCTGGTCTAATGGAATCTTGTACGGGACAAATCGACCCCAAGTCCTTATGCAAAATGCGACAAGTTTAAGTCTGCGAATAATCGAATTTTTGTGCATTGACTACCTGGGGTTTTCCTGCAAACTTTTACTTACACCGGCAATGTTCTAAGCCGGTCAGGTGTTTCTTTGACTCACCGGTATAGGTTGATCGTCTACAGAACGGGTCGTTTAGAATATGACCATCTATCTTTGGAGAGTCATCTCTGAAGGACCCTGGCTACGCGCGCTATGTCTGCATTACCAAAATTCGATTTCACGTAGCTTATCACAGAGTTTTAGTATAAGAAGCTTAAACAAGAACAAAAAGTTACACAGACGGCACCAAAACAACAGGGACTCCATAGGCTACCAACATTTAGCCGTACTAATTGATAAACCCACAAATCGTATTTTCTCTTTGCATCCCATGAGTAAGATAATGGAGAGCATTTGTATATATTTTCACATACAGCTTAATGGTGAATCCGAATGTCTGTTGTTTCAGAAGCTTTTACTAAGCATGCCGATTAACTCGACTACTCAGAAGTTGCTGTCAACAACATCGAGGCGACAGCTTATCAAAGAAGATAACTGTAACAGAACTCGAATCCCAGGTCATCCGCATGATAGTCTCGTGTTCTAAACATCATGCCATATTCTGCTTTCATATGACTGCGTATAATATTAATAGTGACATGGAATAGACTATGTCACTATAATCGATTCACTTCAACTATTTGTGATAATACGAAATAAATTAAGCGATATCAGGTTTAAAGAACTATTTAATTTGAAAAATCCCATTGCTGTCATTCTCCAGCTGGATAGTGCTGGACATTTACAGAGATGATGTTCGATGTATTCTTCCTGTTGCTCATCATGACACAAGTATTGACACTTTCGGTTTGTATAGTGACAAAAGAATCATATATCTCTGCTTTTTATGACTTGAAGTATAATCTTGTATGGAAAGTGGAATAGAATACGAGTATTTACCGTGTGTTTAAATTTTGAATTCAGTTGTCTTATGAATTTCTGTTTCTTCTTGCCAGTGGCGAGCCATAAATTAACGGCTACAGTAGCGAAGGACAAAGCCAAACTCTTCAATACATAAAGTTTACATTTTTTTTAATAACAATTTTTGATTCCACATTTTCTTTTTGTCATTTGTATCAAAATTTTTATGTCAAATTCAAATAGTTTCAATATTAGTTACTAGTCTACATTACGTATACTACCTGTTTACGTATTAGTTAATTAATAACAATCATACGCCTTCTTAGTTAATTAATTCAATAACAGTCATACGCCCTGTAGCACCAACGAAAACAAATTGTAGATTTTATGTAAACTTTTAAATATTACTGCAATTTTTAACATTTCAGCAAATTGTTGTCGAGAAAGAAAATCTCATTTTGAAATTGGTGGTATGCCGCTGTGTGCTGCTTCATTTTTATACCAAACTACCAATCAAGTTGTTGTTGCTGTTGCCGTTGCCGTTGCCTTATCACCTTGGGGAGAAATTTGCTCGAAGAAAACCAACTTTCTTACATTCATAACCAAACAAAAGCAGCAGCAGCGGTAGAGAAGCAGCATCAACAACAACATCAAATGCGGAGGAGTAAATTCCCAAAATGCCATCAAGAGGAAAATACAATCATGTGGGGAAATACACAATTGAAACGCACAAGCAGCATAATGAATTTTTGCGCATAGTGAAATGTGAATGGCAAATGCTTTTTAGGTTATTAGATTTTTGCTTCGGTTTTAAATATTTAAAATTTAAATTAAACAAATTTCATCAGCAAACCATAGCCAACCGTAGGAATTACATTAACCAATTGAATGGCTATGGTGGCTCTGGTGATGTTGATGATGATGCTGCTGCCAATGATAAGCACGATGATGATTATCACGATGCTGGGCAAAGGAAATTTAATTAGACCAAAGTGTAGTAATTTAATTGAAGATACATGTAAATTCGTGTTTTTTGTCGTTATTGCTGTTGTTGTCTTCTTACATATCTATACTATCTATGTAATTATTAAAAATGTCTATCCTTAAAGTTTCACATAGCAGTATGATACTTATGTTGTAAATTTAAAATTAAATGTCACTCATTTCTTTACGAGTCAATTGTGGTTGACCAGAGACTTTATGGCAGTGCATTGTTGTATTAAATCTTATTATTATTGCATTTAGACTCTCTTATATAGTTTGTGTAAATTTATTATTTAATTTAATAAATTTGATAGCATAAAATATCCTGTAGGTTTCGTATTAATTGCAAGCATGTTTGTATTTATAAATATGTTGTAGGACCTTTTTAATTGATGAACATTTCTTTGTAGGCCGACAATGATGGACAGGTTATTCAGTATGAATAAACCACAATTGCATTGTATACAATACAAGCTCTTTGTGGATTAAAGTTTAAAAGTTTGCCATGACATATAGAGTAGATAAAGAATTATATACAAAGACACTAAGAAATTACACGAGAGTCTTTAAAAAACAATATTAAGTAAAAATTTTAATTTTAATAGCAATAAATCATATGTATATTATGAACATTTTATATAAATCATACGTTATCTACAAATAACATTGGAGTATACCATGTGAAGAACTGCTTAAAGAAGAACAACTGCTATGATCACTTACGATTAGTAGAAGCATTGGCAGGTTAGGAGAGTATTAAACTTTTGTGTTTTAAGTAAGATTTGGTTAAATGTTGGTGGCAGTCGATAATCGGTGCACTAAGAACATTTGTAATACTACGTAAATTAAGCACTAACAAGTTTAGAGAACTATTTAAATCGCTCAATATAGCACAGAATTTTTTGTATGCTCAGTTGGTCCACAAACGTGTTAGTTTTGTAAAATAAGGATAATCCCATTGTTGTCATTCTCTATCTGGATAGTGCTGGACATTTGCAGAGAAGATATTCGATGTATTCTTCCTGTTGCTCATTATGACACCAGTATTGACACTTTCGGATTGGACAACAGATTGAAAATGTCCTTACAAGTTGTAAAGGCATGCTAACTTATTCCAATTCCGTTTGAACTTTTAAAATAGTCTATGGTATTACAAGCCCATTCGTTCTGTAGTAACCAGTTATATCCCTATATCCTGCTACCCACATAAGGTCAATGTCGTATGACTAAGATATCTCATCAAGAGATTTGCAACAGTTTTGAAAAAAAATTAATTCAGAAATATTGGTTCCAAGGATTTAATAGCAGCCAGACTGTATTGTGCTAAAACGTTCGTAACGAAACCCAAAGGAAGCTAGACATCACAAAGCTACATGCCGCTGATGTAGCCAATGGATACTCCAACCAACTCTCCAATAACTTCAATCAAACCCCCTAAATCTAACGTTCCCGACATACAGTGGCAGCATATTGCAAATTCTGTGACCTCTCAGATTACCCTTGGCAGGATAAGGATTATCACGCAAAGTCTGAGGGCATTGACGGAGCGATATAATGAACAGAGGAGGGAAATATAACGCCTCTTCAGGCGGAAAAATTACTATGGAAAAAAATAGAACGCCAGGATATCGAAAATTAAAGGAATAGAGGTGAGGCCCGAAAGTTATACCAAAAGGTAAAAAGTAAAGGTTTGCGAAGAGGGATTCCCTCCTGCAAGGACAAGGATGGAAATATGTATCGCGGACACTCAAAGTGTGCCGCAAATATGGAGGGGCGAAATCACTAGCATTAGCTACGACGGAGTAAATTGTCAACCACCGAGCCAAAACGAGATGAGTAGGGAATTGCGTGACTTAAAAAAAAATAAAGCTGCAGAAGTCCATGAACTACCTGCAGAGCTTCTTAAGGCCGACGGCCATGACGTGGAAACGTGCATGCTCTAGCTCACAAATACGATTTGGCTTAAGGAATGCTTGTCCGAATCTGAGCGTTATATTTCCTGTACTTAAGAAATCACGGAATAAGCCTTGTACACATCGCTTAAAAGGTCCTGTCCACTGGTCCTTATTAGTGTGTCTTTAGACCTGGTAAATCCACAAGGTTTTAGAAAAGGAATCCTCATCTGTAAGGACAGAGATGGAAATATGGTCTCTGCCTGTTCTCGAAGGCAATACCTGTGACGAACTCACACCAATAATCGACGGTAGAGAGGACTGTCCACCAGCGTGCCAAATCGAGATCAGCAAGCCAACTGCGCGGCTTAAAAATAACAAAGTTGCTGGGGCCGATGGACTACCGGCAGAGCTTTGTATAGTCGGCGGCGATGAGCTAGCAACATGCATGCACCAGAGAATGACAAAATGTATAATAAGAGTACTGTTGAAGTATTAATGTCCAAACATGTACATGTGTGAAGAGTAAACGATGAACCCATGCCCATACCCGCATACACTCGTGCACTGGTATACCCAAGTACACGAGAACCCAGCACATGTTGTTACAAGTGTTGGTTGTGTTGGGTGCTAGTTATACATGTCAAATTTCTATTTCTGTTCCGTAGAGTATGGGAATGTACAGGAGTACACATGAGTACTCATGTCACTCGTAGTGCTTAGAAGAGTTGACGAATGTAAGAACGACTAAACACGATGATCTATGATGATCATTATCGTAGCTAAAAAACTTCATAATTAAGTTGAGTCTGCTTCGGCTTCTGACATCGTGTGCGTCGAGTGTTTTTTTGTATACTTGTGTATGAGAAACAAAAGTAAGGGTATCATTGCGGGATTAGCCTTTAACTCATCGCATACAAGTTCTTGCCTAATGTGTTATGTGAAAGCCTGAAGCCCATCCCAGCGAACCTACTTGGCACTTATTAGTGTGGCTTTAGATCTGGTCCAGGACCAACCTGATATTCAAACTACTATAACTCCTGGAGAAGAGCTAACATATGCTGATCGCCACCTACCATTTGTTTATCGGATAAAGCTGCATTAGACAGACCGATACGACAGAAATTGATAGATACTATGGCTGAGTTTGGTATCCCCGCGAAGCTAATATGACTTTGCGGGATGACAGCGACTGACATAAAGCCTGCAGTGAAAATAGGCAAATTTTTTTTAAAAAATTTCAAAATTAACGGCCATTTTCTATTATGCAAGGCATAAGACAAGAAGAGGCATAGAATCACCACTGCATTAACTGGCATAACCACTAAGATCTCACGGGGCTTGAATCAGCATAGGCCTTGTGAAAGAATACTACTAGTGGCACTGTAGTAGTCGAAGGCATTCGACACAGTCAGCCACACCATACTCTTTCAGAACATCCTGCAGTCCACCATGCCTAATAATTTGAAGAGATGGAGTGTAAACTAGCTGAGAGGTCGTAAATCGTTCGTGGAGTTTAGTGACAAGTGCTCAAAGCCCCGTAGAGTTCAACAAGGAGTACCACAGGGCAGCGTTCTATCCCCCCTTTTCTTCTACCTTTTACCTCTCTAAACTCGCCACACCTCCATAAGGTGTACACGTGATATCCTATGCGAACGACTGCACTCTAATGGCGATGGTCTAAAATATTGATGAGCTTTGCAATCGAGTGAATGTATATCGCGGAGAATTACACAATTTCTTTACTGGACGAAACCTGAAACTGTCACCCGCCCGCGAAATCGTCAGCTACATTCTTCACCACATGAACGAAGGAGGTAAACCAAAATTTAGGCGTTGTTGTTGTTGTAACAGCTGGTGGTAGCTGGGGTGATAATTCTTTATACCGATTTTCAATTTATCGGCACTCGATAGGGCATATAATCCGATTATCATACGATCATTGTTGGCAACTCTGTTTCGTTCCTTTGTAGATAACAAGGTTTGTGTCAAGGATTATAAGGTGTTGTTGTTGCGAATTTTACCGCCAAATTCCACCAAAGATGGCGCCAGCTGGCTTGTTGATTTATATGCAATGTTGATAAATCATTTTCCTTTTTCCTTGACTCTTGCGCAATCTGGATTTTTGTAGTGGAGAACTCGAAAGTATTTGAAAAGTAATTTTTTTCGATGTTGATTTGGCCAGTGCCCCGGCCGGGAATCGAATCCGGTACCTTCGGATTGCTAGTCTACGTCGCTGAGCTATCGAAGGCCACCAGAACACACACAAAACTGACGGGCAATACAAATTAAGGCGTCGTAGTCGATGACGTCTAAATTCCGACTGTGAACCACCCAATTTTGGGGGTCCCCTTTGACAGCATGTTTACCTCCTCAGCTGACGCCTCTGCATTTACGCACAAACTGCGAAGTAGAAAAAAGGTCCTTAAAGCACTAGCCGGCAACACTTGGGGAATCGGCAAAGAAACTTTGTTGGCTACCTCCAAACAATTGGCCGGTTAGTGTTTCACTATGCTGTTCCAGTGTGGTTTCCTTCGCTGAGTGATACTCAGTGGAGAAATATCCAAAGCTGCCAAAATTCCGCCTTAAGGACTGTAAAGGGCTGATTGCATATAACCTCGGAACACCAACTACATGATGAAAAGAAGGTACTCCCAGTCAAGGAACATAATGTCATGTTGACCAAACAGTTCCTCCTGGGATGTCATCAAAATCACACAGTTGGATGTTCCCCCAAGGCATGTCAGGAAGGACCTTCGAGTATACGAGGATAACATACGCAATAATGTGCAGAATTCCTTGGATCGTATCTCATATGTAGCAACTGTCGTTCTTCGAGGTCGCCCACCCCCTGTAGCTGAAACAGAGAAAAACCTGCCACGACAAGGCAAGAGTGACCCTGGCACAACTATGCTGACGGGTCCCACATAGACCGTGCCGTCCCTAATGTATGCCCAGCATGTGGTCAGTGTCCCCACGATATCCGCCGCATTATCACATTATCACATTATCACCCTATTCCACTCAGCCCGTTGGACTCATGGGAAAATTTAGTGAAAGTAGCCCAGTTTTTAGGGTTGGAAATCAATGAAGAACTTCTGGACTAAAATTCGTAATTTTTTATAATATAACCTGTTACAACACCAATAATAACATGGCAATAATCTGTTATGCGATCATTTAAACATCATAATGGAGATGATGATGCTGGAATAAACACGACTGGTACCATCTTTAAAAAAGTCTCATGCTGCATGCGTATACTAATGATATAGTTATCATTGGCCGAGGACTGCGGTATGTTACTGCTGTTTTTTCGAAGATTGAAAAGCAGTCGACAGAAGTGGGTCTAGTACTACCTAAATGAGGTTATTTTTTTCAACGACCAAGGGAATCAAGGGACGAGCTTTGACGGCTGCTACTTTGCGCTAAGCAAGCGATTTAATGACAAAGCCCTCTCTCAACGGACAACGATTTAACTCTAACATACACTGATTCTACATGTCTTGCTTTACAGCACAGAATCATGGGTAATGACACAAAAGGATCAACTTATTCTGAGAGTCGTCGGGAGAAAAATACTTCACAAAATATTTGAACCCATCATCGTACCGAGTCGAATGACTCAGAGCAGAATTTGTCACGTATTAGGCTATTTTGTTTGAAATAACTCGGGAGCCACTAGTCCGATTTAGCAGAAACAAATTTAACAAAATTAAGAATTACAATTCCTTTAATCTATTCATATAACGTTTCCATACATAAGCAACAGTTGCACTTTTCCGTTCATCAAATAAATTAGAACTGGGTTTATTTTGTAGCAGTTACAATAAAACTGTTATACTCCGCGGCGTATGATTTACGTGGAATATTACTTATGATAATCATACGCCACCGTATATTATTTATGTTATGTCAAACAAAAGAGCCTAAAACGTGACAAATTCCCCTATACCATACTGACTTACTTCAAATCGATACTAGGTTATTATGGCATGTAACTTGGCATAACGAATGATACATAACTTCTTCTTTTTGGGGCTACTTACACGTGCAGTTCTCAGAATTGAGTCCCAAAATCATGTGTTGTACTGTGAAGTATAAGCTGTTACAACAACAACAACAAGGCGATAGTCTGTCATGCGATCTTTTTAACATCATAATGGAGATGATGATGCTGCAGTAAAAACGACTGGTACCATATTTAATAAAAATCTCATGCTGCATGTGTATACCGATGTTACTGCAACCTTTTCGAACATTGATAAGCAGTCGACTGAAGTGGGTCTAGTGGTAGTTCAATGAAGACAAAATCAAGGGAACCGATTTAATGGCTTTGTCATTCATCTCAACGGACAGCGAACCAACTCTACCATAAAATGATCCTACCTGTCTTGCTCTACAGTGCAAAATCACAAAATATTTGGACCCATCATCGTTCTGAGTTCGAATGAACTATGAGCTGTATGAGCTGTATAACGACATGGAAGTAGTCAAGTGCGTTCAAATAGACAGAATGCCCTATTCGGAAACGTTGTACGAATGTATGAAATCAATGAGCTGAAAATTGTTGTACTGTGTAATGTTGTGACATTTTCTTTAACTTTATTTAACTACGTTAAAATATTAATCAATTTATGTCATCTACTTTGCAATTTCGAATTACTTATGTAAATGTTATCCCCATAATTTTAGCAACTGTCTGACCCCCCCTTAAAACTTTAATAATCGTAAATGTGTCACTTAAATGTTTGCCCTTCAATTTATACGACTATGTGAAACCTATCGTCGACAGTAGTTTTTGGCAAGTATTTGTGTCAAACATTTGTTGCAAAATTTTTGGCATAATTCCTTAAAGAATTTTGTTCGATCTTATCGAAAATGAAATTTGTGTCTTAATAAAATTTGAACATTTTTCTTTATTGTTTTGTGACTAACATAAATCTTTAGCAAGTGTTGTTATCACACCAACGAACGAACGAACATAGGATTGCTGAGGACAAAAGTGTAACAGTTTCGACATAAATTCCTAAGGGGAGAAAGGATTTTTTTGCATTTAAAACATATCCTTATGAAACCAAGACTACCAATACAGGATAAAGATACAAGAAGGTCTCACTCTGTATTATGTAGTCTTCCTCTTAGATTGTTAACATTTTTGGGTTGATTTTTTTCTGTTTGGTTTGTTGCTTTTGTTTTTCAGTTTGTCCTAAATACTTGTGCGAGAGTGTGTGTGTGTGAGCTTTGCAGCCTTTAATAAAGACTTAGAAATACATTTAAGACATAATTGATGATTGTCACAATGACCTCTTATTTAAATGGGATTTCTTGGTTCGATCATTCGTTCTTTTTGTATTTTTTTCTCATTGTGTATATTTATTGCAATGTTTTTTAAAGCCACCCGTAAACCAAAAGTTTACTCTGTGAACATCTTGTGATAATATTTGCATACCTAAATCTACAACAAGAAAATTTATGCAAAATTTCTTTAAGTATGTGTGCGTGTGTGTGTTTCTCGGTTTTTTTTTTTATAAAATTACAAATGTTGTGTAAAGTTTATTCCTTTGTGAATCCTCTATTATACTCGCACATATGTAGGCAGATCGTAATGTAAATTTGTGTGTTGAGAGCAAAATAGAAAAAATACAGAAATAGGATTTTTCCATTCGTTTTCCTTTGAATAGAATTGAATAGGAAAAGCAGCTTTAAGTTTTACAAAGTTGTGAATGGTGTCAATAAAAAAAGGAAATAATTTAAGTGGAGAAATTATACTGTTGTGGAGCTAAATGTAAAGGTGAATTGTTAATACGTTGGAAAATGTAAGAGGTTTAACAAAAGAGCTAATGTTGTAGAACTAGTATTTACTATATGTCTGTATAATTTGTAGATTTGTAGGTCATTTTACTTTTTCTCTCTTTATTCTCTCACCCTAAGGGATGATCATAGGATAATCATAGAAAAAGTGTAACGCATTAAAGAAGATATGTTAGACCTCAAGATTTATATGACCAAATTCGTTTCAGGATCTTTCAGAAGGACATTTGGGGATTATCGCTCCACATTCTGACTCTGCAACGGTAAAAAGAGGTAGTAAAGGTGCATGCCTTTACAAACTCCGACCGAGGAGTCTTAAGGCGGTACTACGGTCATCCAGGGTACCCAGTGTAGTTTCCTACCTACACTTCCTGGTCGAATGAGTAAGTAACTACATCGGTAGTGCCACGTAGTGGCTGTGGTTAATATAAAAGATACGGTGGTAAATAAAGTTTGATGATCGAGGCACCGGCCGTGTCATGAGGGTTAAAACCCGGGACTACCTTGCGTTAGAGCCGTCGCTCGATTTCTGTCTCCAGTCATCTAAGTACATTTTTCTTTCATTTGCCGGCTCCCCCTATGTTGTCGACAGCAACATTGCAGTATAGTGTCGAGTCAATTGGCATGTCTAGTAAAAGCTTCTAAAACATTGAAGCATTTGCCGATAAACAACTAGGTGTAGTAAGTTGTAAATCTTAAAAAATATAAAGCTTGTTAATTCATAACAACGCGAGATGCTATCCCATACCTCATTCATGGGGTGTAAAGGGAAAGTTATGTTTTAAGATGATCGAGAAAAGTGGAGCTGGGTGCTTGTTGAGGTGAATGGGTAGCACCGAACCCAAAACAAGGGTGTAACAGCGGTTGCAGGATCACTGTTACCTTGTCACGTGGCTTTATAATATTTATAAAATTAAAAACCATAATTGTGATTGTTTCTTCGATGCTCTTCCTAACAAGTCTACAGTAACTCAGTTTATTTTTGCGTAATTGTCCCTTAGTAAAACCGAATGGTAATTTTGATGATGCCAGCAGGATGGGTAGCTTTGCTCTTAGCAGATGGTGGTGAAGGAAGTTGTTGTTGCGGCGGTATACTGAGGTATACTGAAAGATTGATGAGTGTCCGGTCGGATGGGCAACTTCGACTCCTAGCAGATGTCGGTGTGGATGTTTAAAAGGCGTGCAGATGGGAGTGAGTTACTATCATATGTCTAAAACATAGCGATTTATCGCTTAATAGTAGAAAATAATTAGCAAATAAAAAAGTGGGGACTACAAGCCTCGTGCTTGTACTTGTCAGACAATATGGTCCCCCAATTTAAAAAAAAAAAACTTAATTTTCCTTTACACCCTATGAATGAGGTATGGAACGGTTTCTCGCGTTGCTGTGGATTAACACGCTTTCTATTTTAGATTCACAACTACGGCACATACTTGTTATCGACGAATGCGAACGTCACTGTTTGAGAAGCTTTTGCTAGACATGCCGATTGACTCGACACTTGTACTGCGAAGTTGCTGTCGACAACATCGAGGGGGCCGGCAATAAAAGAAAAATGTCGATGACTGGAAGCGGGAATCGAACCCGGGATCTTCGGCATGGTTGTCGCGTGTTCTAACCACTATGCAACTGCCGGTCCATCCATGCCAAATTTCGCACAACATATTCGTAATTTTGTAAATAACAAATGGAAGGTGGAGCTCGATGTCAAACTTCGCTGTAAATACCTTTTATTTTACGAAATTCCCAAAAATCCAATATAAGGAACACCCAAATGACCATATTCACCCTTATAGTTTTAAATACATATATGAATTCATATTTTGCACGAGATGTATGCTAATAAAAATCTGTCACAGAAATAAATATGGACTATATAGGGGGACCGCTTCTGGTACCTCCCATACAAAATTACGTATTTATGAAAAATTCATATTTCTCCCATAACTTTCAAACGGACAACTGGAGGATATTTATATATGGTCAATTTTATTATCTTGTAATAGAAGACAAACCCTTAGAAAACCGAACCCCTTCTTCTTCATACATATCTTTGTAGGTACACTGAATTCATTTAAAATTTTACACAAGGTAAACAATTCTTGAATGTTAGTACATAAACCCACCCGGTACCACCTGCATATCAAGTTTATCACTTCAACCCTTAAACCTATTTTGCCACGCCCCCAGCCCTTCGTCGATCGAAACTAAAAATATTGTATATATCTGTTTTACCGATTGCCATTTAAATTTCATCTCTCTGGGCCACACCCCACATGCCTACTAATCGAAAATAACCAGTAGTATGGAGTACTATCTGTATACCAAATTGTATTTTCCTAGGGCTTAAATACAGTGTGGACACGCCCATTCCGCCCACTGATCAATATATGTAAGTGTTATGCCAAGTGCTATCTATATATATATATATTTTATCTCTCTAGGGCTAAGATGCAGTTATTCCACGCCCACTGAGTGCAAATAAATATTTTGGCTGCCAATTTAAACCAGTCCCGCCGAGTACTATCTGAGTACCAAATTGTATGTCACTAGGGCTAAAATATAGTTTGGCCATGCCCACTCCGCCCACTGATCCAAAATAAAAATTTCGTCTGCATATTCATAATTGTGTTGCATAGTAATATCAGGATATCAAGTTGTATCTCTCTAGGACTTAAAAACAGTTTGGCCATGCCCATTCCACCCACTGAACCACGATTAAAATTTCGTCTGAGTATTCATATTCGGGTTAGCGAATACTATATGTGTATCAAATTTTATATTTGATTTTTCCCCCTATAGGGTCAAAAATTTCAAAACTACATAGCATATGGGATTTTCCATACAATAGTAAATGTTTGTAATATTTTTTTTAAGATCGATTTGGTGTAAATAAAATAATTTTTGATATATCGGAAAAAGTGGGCGTAGAAAAGGGCGTGGCAAAATTGTATTTAATAACCCAAGACCTAAGCAGTACTTTGTGATTACAACAATATTACCAAGTATGCCATTTTAATACTTTCTGTTTACAAATAGTGATAAGCTGCTGTTTTAAAACCCCTTCCCTTAATTTGTAAACTTTTCGATACATTTTTTTAAAAAATATTTTACATCAATCTAAATCCTAGGCCGACACGCACACACACACACGCACACAAGTGCTATAATCATGTTTTTTCCCTGTTGGTATGCCATTTTCTTCTTTGTGTGCATTTGTGCAAATAAGCATCCTTTATCTACAAAATTGGACTTTAGGGCATAACAAGCCAAAAATTGTATGCAAAATCCATTTAACATTACTTTAGTGTGGCCAGCATTACAAACATATTACGCACCCAATGTACGTACAAACGAGTAAATAGAGGATTCTTTATACACAAGCGGGCACATCACCACTGCACTGTTAAGGAAAGGTCATGCATATAAACACGCACACACACACACATCCAGATGCCTTACTGTAGCTCTGCAGCATAGAAAGAACAACAACAACAAGATGTGTACGTAGAGTCTGAGGAGGAACGAGAAATGCTAACATAAGAACAAGGAAATGTTCATTTACAGAAAATATGCATATTTACGATATTCAAGAAATATGAGTTACATTCATGCAGCCATGTAAAAGGATTTCTGCCTTCTAAGTATAAGATGTAATAACACCCACACACATACACATGGATAAACCCATGCACTCACACATGTAGACCGTAGCGCTCACACGTTTGTAGCAGTGGCATTATATATGTGCACGTGTATTTATTTACATGTATATTGTTGTAGAAATACACACACACACACACGCAAAGTCATTTTAAGATCCATGACCAGGGCGGATGATGCAGCTGCCGGTTGGTTGCTGTGAAGCCACAACGTTTGACTACCTATCTGCAACTACTACAGTGGCAGTTCGTTGGTATGTTGGACGTTGCATTGTTACAGATGGCGCTGCAAGTGCTACATGTTGCTTTTAACACGAAATATTGTTAGTTGGGGGGGTCGCATAATAAACATGCAGAGGAATAAATGTGACAATAGCAACGGATGTACGTTTGTATATATAACTCCATAACCTTGCCAATCGCAAATTACTGATGGATACATTTCTGTTGCTGCTGCCAAATAAGAAGAAGAATTTTTTTTAAATATGAAAAAATAACTTCCCACTTTTATTCTACAGTTTTTATGAGATTAAATTATTTTATTAAATTTTGCTTTTAATCGACATACACAGCAAAAACTCGGTTCATTTAATGTTATTAAAAAAGGAATTTTTGATATCTAGTATTGATTTTAACAAAAATTTTAATCATATCAATGAAATGTGTTGTTGATATGAAAAATTCGGCAAATAATCATAACCAAAAACAAAATTTTCAATAATCAAGCTACAATATCAGTAGTTGATATTACAAAAGCCGTTGTTGGCTCAATTTCAAATAAAAAATTAATTGTATTTACGCAATTAGTTTTGTGTGTGTATTTGGAAAATAATACACAACCCCCGTATATGCTAAATATTTTCTTATATACATATATACATACATAGACATACGTATGCGTACTTTTGGGGTTTACCAGACACAAAAAATGCACCCAAGAGCCTTCTAACAAACTCGCAAACACATGCAGATTTGATCGCACATAAACACACAAAAATTCTATGGTAATATTACAACCGTTGGCTTTAGAATCGTGTCTGTATGAGAGTGTATGAGTTTACACTACAGTGCGGATTCCTTGTTGTTGTTTATGTGTGAATGTGTTAGTGCTAGTGTATATTTTAATGCATTTTGCATGATAGATTTCCGTTTTTACAACATTGTCATGGTTTTTTGCATTAAAGTATCTTATCTTGGATGGCTTCTGAAATTGTATCTGAAGGTTGGTTGTATTGTGTTGTCGATGATGGTCACACAGTGTTTTTTTTTATAACGGCGGGCGATTGTGGTGATTGTGTACTAAAAATATTATGCGATGGCGATCAATTGGTATTGAGACAATGAGGTTTGGTCATTGGCCATAGGATATAAAGCTCAAGCAGGATAAAGTTTTTGAAAAATAATCTTGAAGTCTAGACACGCCCCTTCTGAAACCTCCCATACAAATGCACTAATCCGCTCACTTTAGAGATGGAGTAATAATATCAATACACTCGACACTATCGTGTCCAAATTCTGTATTTTGTTAAAATATAATAGAATAAAGTTTTGGAGGAAAAAAACTGGAAGTTTAGCCGAGCCCCTTCTGGTACCTCCCATGCAATGTTCGAATCCGCTTTAGAGGTGGAGTATTTAAATTATACACTTGACACGAGCGTGTCCAAATTCCGTATTTTGTTTAACTATATCAGGATAAAGTTTTGGAGAACAAACTAGAAGTTTAGCCGCGCCCCTTCTGGAACCTTCCATACACTCACTTTAGAAATCAAGTAATGTTATCAATATACAGTCGAAACTCTCTATAACGAATTCCAAGGGACTAGATATTTACTTCGCTATAAAGAAAATTCGCTATATAGAAAAGAAAAATAATTTTGTTCCTTTTAACATTTTTTAGTCAGTTATTTTAGTTTGAAGAAATTTTTCCACTTTTCCTCTTACATATCGCGATATGCAAAGGCAAACTGATAGCGACTGCAAGAAATGTGAGAGAAGGTAATGATTCCAGTTGTCACTTGCATAGTTCGGTGGTTCCCCAAAATACACTTTCAATTTCATGGTAAATAAACGATTCAAAGCATCAATCTCTGGTTGTGCGTTGTGAAAGCAACAAAGTACACACAGAGCAACAATAACAACACCAATAACACACAACAAAGCAACGTCGATTTCTTTTGGGTGTGCGTGCGTTCGGTTTTGCCTACTATCTGATTTTTTGAATAAATTCGTTATATGGAGATTGAAATCGCTTGAATCTGGGAGTTACGGTCGCAAAAATTCTTCGTTATAAGGAAATATTCGCTATAGGGAAATTTGTTATATGGAGATTATAATACACTCAAAGTGGACCCAAAACACAGTGTTATTATAATTGCTTTGCAATAAAGAAAACTTCGTTATATAGGAGTTCGTTATAGAGAGTTTCGACTGTAATAGAAAATTTTATGTTTAACTGGAGGTGAGGGTATTTGTAAGTCAGGTTGCCTGACTGAAACTTTCTTACTGGTTTATAATAATTACAATTAATAATTAATTGATAAGTAATCACAACAAAATAGACTCACGTCTCCGATTTTAATGAAATTTAAGTGCAATGTACAAATATTGCCGATGGGGATGTAAATGAATCTTGCATCTAAAGCCGACTCACAACCTCTTCGTGGTGGCACATGGGCAAAGTTGTTCGTGATATTTTTTTTATCATCATGATTTTATCATACCTTCAGGTCCTTTACTGGCTATGAAAACATGAGAAAGAAAAAGTAAGAAACGAAACCCCGCAAATATTGACGACCCCGCAAACGTAATAAGGACTATGATTTAAGGATAAGCACCTAGAACGTGCGGGCTCTCTATAGAGAAGCTGGCCCTTTCCGGCTGGCGGATGTCCTCAAAAAATATAAGGCTCACATAACCGCCACCCAGGAGATGAGATGGACAGGACAATGATGCTCGCGGCGTAAAAATTTCAACATCTACTACAGCTGCCATTCCAAAAAGCACGAACTTGAATGTGTAATTTGTAGTTGATGAAAGACTCAGACATCTTATCTCTCGATTCAATCCTGTAAGTGATCGAATAGCCGCACTCCGCATCAAGGCGAAATATATCTACATCACGCTGATTTGTGCCCCGATGAGAGGTAAAGACGATAAGAAACATACAATCCCTGCTCTGGCCACGACATTAAAGTCTTCCAGAATTTAATGCAAAAATAGGAAGGGAAGATGTTCTTGGTCTATCGGTCGGTAAATTCAGCCTGCATACCGATACTTCTGACAAAGGCTTGTTAGCTTTGCAGCGGAAAGGACCATCTAATTGAATGGAATCAGATTCCAGCACAAAGATTTCCATAAGGCAACTTGGCTATCCCCCGATCAAAACACCAAAAATTAAATTGATCATGTGGTTATTGATGGCAGTGCGTGTTTGATCCGTGGTGCTAATATTGACTCGGATCATTACCTGGTTGCAGCCAAGGTGCGCACAAGATTGAGCAGAGCAAAAAACGCATGTAACCAAACACAAAGAAAGAGCGATACAGGGTTAGAGGTGAGGCCCAAAAATTTTACCAGAAAATAAAAGCAAAAGGCTCCCCTCTTGTAAGGACAAGGATGGAAATCTGGTTAAAGATACGCAGAGTGTGCTGCATATATGGAGAGAACACTTCCAGCAACTGCTGGTTCCAGAAGGCAGCGCACGTGAAGGTAACACACCAATTGTCGACGACGGTTAAGATTGCTCACCACTAAAGTCAAGCCGAGGTAAGAAAAGCAATATCGCGGCTGAAGAGCAATAAAGCAGCAGGTGCCGACGGACTTTCGGCAGAGCTCTTCAAGTTCGGTGGCGAGGAATTGATAACGATCATGTACTAGCTCCTACGCACGGTTTGGCTTAAAGAGTGCATGCCCGACGATTGGAATTTAAGCGTATTATGCCTTGTGCTAAAAAAACGTCATTCAAGTGTGTGCTCCAACTACCGCGGGATCAGCCTTTTACCCATCGCATATAAGGTCCAGACGAGTGTGCTATGTGAAAGACTAAAGTCAGTGTTATCCTACCTGATCGGGCCTTATCAGTGTGGCTTTAGACCTGGAAAATCAACAATTGACCAGATATTCATACTTCGGCAAATCCTGGAAAAGACCCAAGAGAAACAGATCGACACGTACCATTTTTTCGTCGACTAAAAAGCTGCCTTCGACAGCCCGATACGGCAGAAATTACTTGAAGCCATGGCTGAGTTTGGTATTCCAGCGAAGCTGATACGCCTTCACGGAATGCCGCTGACTGACACGAAGTCTTCAGTGAAGATTGGCAAGGACCTTACGGAGCCATTCTATACCAGACAAGGCCTAAAATAAGGCGACGGCCTATCGTGTGACCTCTTCAAAAAAGTGATGGAGATGATAATAAGGAAAGCTGCAGTAAACACGAGTGGCACGATATTCAACAAAAGCCGCAATGTTACTCGCGTACGCTGATGACGTAGATATCAACGGTCGAAAACTACGGGATGTGACTGCAGCCTTCTCAGATATACAGAAGGCATCAGCGAAAGTGGGTCTTATGGTGAACGAGAACAAAACGAAGTTATTAGATTCAACGAACAAAGAATCTACTCGTTTGGGAGACTGAGTGAACGTTGACAACTATAATTTCGAGGTGGTAGACAATTTTATCTAGGCCTAGGCTCCGCCATCAACAAAACAAATAATGTCAGCCTAGAAATCCGGAGAAGAATCCTGTTTGCAAATAAATGCTACTACGGACTAGAGGTAGCATGGGCTATATCATGTTGTACGCAAGGACTAAAATCCTCCAGCTCGAAAAGTCCTCGACAATGAACTCGATGGATGGCGCAGAAGAGGGTGATCAAAACTCAGTTGGAAAGACCAGGTTACTGAGAACCTTACAG
The DNA here is from genome assembly GCA_964034835.1 of Muscina levida. Taxonomy (NCBI): domain Eukaryota; kingdom Metazoa; phylum Arthropoda; class Insecta; order Diptera; family Muscidae; genus Muscina; species Muscina levida. The sequence goes on along the minus strand of OZ035880.1, from coordinate 168,457,453 downwards.
AACTTGGTGTGAAGATCGAGATCACAGAAGACCGAAACGCTTATAATATTTTTCTGCGTGCGTTATATAACCAATAGGATTGCAAAGAAGTGCCAGCTATGTATGTAAGCAAGTAAAAAAATTTAGGTACAGTACGAATTTTCAAAATTATGCAATTATGTTAACTTGTTACCAAAAATTAAATATGAGATGTACTAACATAACAACAACAATATCAACAATATCAAACCCGCGTACGTTAAAATACTATTAAGGTTGTTTCACTCTGCAAACACAGACATACAACTTAATTTGTTACCAAAAATAGAACCGCTGTCAAACCACTGTGCAACATGTTTGCCACCCAGCATTGCCATGCTATATACTCTCTACATGAACACATACTGCAGATATAGTCCTTGCTATAAATATATGTTTATGTTTCGCAATGGGTATGTGTGTATGCAAGTGTATTATATTATTTGGTTATTTTGGCCTGTTGTTGTTGCTACTTCTGCTGTTGTTGTTGTTCAATATCAACATTTTCGGTTATACTTGTTAAGTAAAGCAACGCTTTGTTAAATTGTTTTTCCACTTTGTAAATGGCTACATAAGTTTGTGGCTATTTGTGTGCGCGTGTGTGTGCCCGTGTGTATGTGTGTGTGTGTGTTATCCCTTATAGCACAAACACAATTGCAATATAGGTAGCCATATCTACATATATCTCACACAGTTTATGCTTCACTGCAGTTGTTGCTTTATGTTTTCCCTAGATTCGTCTGTCCAGCATTTAGGGAATCGTTGGGTTTCACACACCCACTCCCCCCTCACGATCACTGTTTGCCTCTCATGAAATCCATGCATGCTTAAGCGTGTGTGCGTGTGTGAGTCTATATATGAGGCATTAAGTTGCATTATATCCTTATGCATTTATGTTTATATTTCTTCTTGTGGCTGCACTCCGAACAACACTGAGACTGAGCATTTTGGGTAAATGCTAAAGTTACACAGCACATCATCATAGAATTTCATCAGAATGGATTTGGTATACAAGCAGCAGCAGCAGCAACTGGCAGGCACTGAATTCCTTTGCTCCACAACTACCACTACTGGAGCAGCTACTGTGCCCTCAAGGATTTTACTGTGTGGCTTGACTGATGTTTAGCGAAATAATGGTTTTAGAAGTATATTTTATATGGGAGGAGGAGATATATGCTTATGAGGGGGGATATATGCTTGCCATGTTTAGTATAGAGACAATATTAAGAAGCATTTTTGTGTGCTGTATTTTGTGTTAATATATATAAATGCATATGTGTATACGGGTCTTTGGTAACTTCGTCTAAGAGGTATAATAAGGGCTAAACTATGGGTTTATTAGTATTTTGAACTTTTTTTTCTGGATTGTAAGAGTATATGTGTGTTTGTGTGTGTATTTCTCTGAGTTTAAATTGAAAAAATACTCTAAATATTTTTATGAATATGCAATGCAATCTACGTGCTTAGTTGAAGTAGTTGCTGTAAGGTAAAATATAATTGGTGCTGTTATTACAAACGATATGGGTGAAGTTCACGGTTTTAGGAACAACCATTTTTTAATGAATTCGCGCCGGTAGTGCTAAGAATCTATACAGAAATAGTTTATCGTCGTCTTGGGGATATACGCGAATAGGGAAGCTTTGAAATTGTTAAAAGTTTAATTTAGGTACAGTGCAATAATGAATTTAAGGAAATTGCAGTTTGTCGATTAATTGGGAGATGAACTGATGTCTTCGAATATTTGTTTGAGAGCATGTAACTCTTGGTACGTTTACTGTGAAACAGTATATCACACAGTACAACATTTTTCAGCTCATTGATTTGGGACTCAATTCTGAAAACTGCACTTGAAATTAGCCCCAAAAAGCATGATTCGTTTTGCCAAGTTACATGCCATAATAAATTAATATCGATTTGAAGTTAGTAAGTACCGTATAGGCGAGTCATTGATTTGGGACTCAATTCTGAGACCTGCACGTGTAAGTTGCCCCAAAAAGAAGAGTTTCTGCATCATTAGTTTGGTCAAGTTTCATGCCACAATAATTTTATATCGATTGGATGTTAGTAAGTTACGTTTTAGGCTCTTTTGTTTGACATAACTCGAGAACGACTAGTCCGATTTAGCTGAAACAAATTTAGAAAAATTAAGAATTACGATTCCTTTAATCTGTTCATATAACGTTTTCCTACAAAAGCAACAGTTTTACATTTCTATTCATCAAATGATTTTGAACTGGGGGTATTTTGTAGCAGTTACAATAAAGCTTTTGAACTCCGTGGCGTATGACATACATTAAATATTACTTATTATAATTATACGCTACCATATAGTATTTATGTTATGTCAAACAAAAGAGCCTAAAACGTGAAAAATTCCTCTATGCGATACTTACTAGCTTAAAATCGATATTAAATTATTATGGCATGTAACTTAACGAAACGAATTATGCAGAACTTCTTTCGTTTTGGCGCTACTTTCACTTGCAGTTCTCAGAACTGAGTCCCAAAATCAGGTGTTGTATTTTGATATTTAAAAAAAAAATTATATAATTATTTTTTTTTTAACCTTTATGTGCTCGGATGACTACATTTGTAGTAATTTTGAATTATAACTCTTGTAACTTTTTTGTTACAAAAGGGAATGGTACGAAATTTTCAGTAGCTTCCTAAAAAATTGTTTATACCAGATTTAGCTTATAAAACCATTAATAAAAAATATTTATGCTGCCTCCACATCATAATTTTAAAATGACCATCCCCTGGCCGGCTGACTACAAATGTAGTCACCATATAAAATGTATGGAAATTCAATTTATTTTCAACTGAAATCAATTTTTTTGGTTAACGTTTGTTGAAACGTGTGCTTTTAGTATTGATTTTGTTTCTTCACAATCAGTTTTAAAGAATTAATGCGAAATACGAAATTATACTTGCTGGGTACGGCATTGGAGAAGATCGCAAGGGAACGACGTACCTAAATTATAAGATTTTCAGAACGACTTTTTTGCAGAGCAGGAGGCCGTTACACGCCAGCGTCATGGTGCAATGGTTGCAAAGTATAAAAATTCATCAAATTATTCCAAATGTCGAATAAAGAACTATATACTGCAATACTGCAAAGTAGACGATGTGAATTCAGGTATCTAATCTTTATAGAACTGAGAGCGTTGGTTGAACTTATATTGCTAGCAAGCGTCAATAAATCAATCGATGGGATAAGATGCATTGCGCAGTTTAAAAGATGTGTATTACAGCTGTGCTACAATGTCCAAATGAAGCTATCCCTTCCGATACTTCCCATACAATTTTACCTATTTTTTAATTTAGTCAGCATGTCGAAACATCCTCAGCATGTCGAAACATTTGCCACACCCCTTCCGGTACCTCCCATATTAATGAGATCACTATATTAATCTTACAATAGTTGACAAAGCGTCAGAACGACCCACGCCTTCGCCCATACAAATGATAGAATTTAGTGCTGTGGCGGAACGATATAATCGGAAGAGTATGGAGACGGGACGCCTCTTGGTTTGACAATAACCATACATGATCAGTTTGATTATACAGCAATAAAGCGGAACTATATTTACTTAGACCATACCACCAAAGCCGCAAGGTGCGATATAGAAAATGGAAGGTCAGTTATAATACTTTCAAGTGTTCCTCTAACAAAGTTCAACTTGGCGTAGCCTCTGGCAATGTTCTACAATATGCTTGATATAAGCGTATTAGTTATTATGTATTTGGAAAATCATAGCCATGTTCAAGACAAAAGCATAAAGCGAAACTTCCGGCGGAGCTGGGCATAATAGCCTTTCATGAATCTAATGGAACAACGCATGTACATTCCAAAAATATTGGGATATACTTCCGAAATATGGTTACTGTCCTGAATATAACATTTTAGAAGCTTTGCTTATGCTACTAATGACATACATAAATACAATTCACCTAGCCCATTCCTGGTATGCGTTACCCATTTTTCTACATTCAAACAGGGCAAAAAATGCTAGTTTTCCAGAATTATTTAGTTTTGTAGAAAGATATATTATTTTTCTTCAAACTAAATAAATTAACCATAAAATTTCAAGCAAATATGTATTTATTACTTAAAATTCCATGTTTGCTACATTTGTAGTCATCCGACCGTCCACGTAAGTTTACAATCCCGAGCACATGAAGGTTAAACAGAATTATCTTTATTCTTAAATCTGAGACTATTTCTAGTCTATTGAGTATGTTTATAAACGAAAAAAGTATAACAACACCGCAACGTATGATTAATAGTTATTAAGATTTTAATATAACTCATCCTGTACGTATTAGTGATATTAATGCTCATATAACAATATTAATGTTCAATCCCTGACGTATGATTAATATTAATAAAATTAACCCCCAACATCAATTTCTGACAATATCAAAAATGTATAATTTACAATATACACACACATACACACAATACACATGATTACTATAAACTGCAGTTGCCCCAATACCAAATCTACTTTTGCTATAAAACATATAATTTATGTAATTTCAATATTATGTACATTGTACACATATGTTATTCTTGATTTGATAGCAAAACTAAAACATGTGTGATTGGTAAATCTACTAAGACATACATCCAGTCCCCATCAGTGTAGGCAGAATAATGTCCACAGACTTCCTTCACACACAGTTTGTCTCTCATATTAATTAAAACTTTGTTATATGCCTAAGGCACTTGCTATTCCATGCAGCATGACACTCTATGGCCCTCTATGTATGCGCAATATTAATGCTCTACCTAGAATTTAAGTAGATTAGTTCACATGCATTTTAATCAATAGGTAAGTAGGCATTTTGAAAATTTTGAATACTAATCGATAAGAACTCGAGTTTGGAATGTAATAGCATGGGAATTTGTGGGAGTTGGCATAAGATTGACCTATAACTTTTTAGTTGAGAGCGGGTCAAATATTAATGTGAAGCAACTGAATGCAACAACTCAAAAAATATTTCGACGTCAGTATTCGCACCAGGAAATAACCAGAATCTCTCTTTGGAAGTCCCCATGAAGATCTCAATGTCCGAGATATCATGTATTTCCCTCGTCGGGAGTATGATGCAAGGTTTAACTTGGCAAACCCAGAGTGATCCTTGCCGATTGCACTTCAAATCTACTCACAGAGTTGTAATGAAAAAAAGTAAGAAATGAATGAAATGGACTCCCCAAAATGTTGACGACCACCGACGACAAACGAATTAAGGGCCATGATTTGAGGATATGCACCTGGAATGTTAGGACACTGTTTAGACCAGGTGCCTTCATCCAGGCATGGCGAAAAATGTACGTAACAAGGCACAACGAAAGCTGGATATCGGTAAACTGCGGACCACAGAGGTAGCGGACGCCTACTTCGACCATCTAACTCAATTGCTGCGGAATGCTCCAACCCCTGATAATATAACCTCGCAGTGGCAATATATAGCCGACTCCATAGAACGGACTACGATAAGAGTACACCCATACCTCGGTATACGGCCTAGATACGTTCCCAAAATGTTGGCCGTAAAACGAAACGCCGTAAAGCGAGCTAATAAATTCTTATTATTCACGTATTATTACTCAAGAACGAAAGCAAGTGCAACTACTCGCGATCAGCACAAACAAAAGACTGGTGCATCAACACTCTCTGCGCTTGTGAGTGAATGCTTTTGTTAGTCTCTCACTCTTCGTAGAAAAACGGTGAATCCCCTATTTGCTTTAAGCCGTATAGCGAGGTTATGTGCGCCGCAAAGCAAAGGTGTTCCAGAATTGAAAAAGGCCGTTATAGTGAAATGCCGTAGAAAGAGGGGCCGTATAAAGAGGTATGAGTGTACTTGGGTACTCAAAGAGGTCTCAACAAGGTGCATGGTACGATGATGTATGTCGCAATGCAACGAGGGAGACGGATGCTGAATACAGGGCAAAACTGCAGCCAAAGGCAACGCGAACTGTTCATGAACGACACAGGGAGAAGAGAGGCAACTCGTCTTTTTAGACGGAAAAAGAATGAGCTAAAGAAGAGGCAGGATGAGTGTACAAAGAAGCCCGGAATTCTACAAGAGATTTATGGCGAGAATGCGTGGAACAGGGTTGCCCTTCTGCAAGGACAGCGATGGTCAGCTAGTGACGGACACGGATAACGTTCTGAAGATATGGAGAGATCATTTCAGAAATTTACTGGGTACGGACACCACTCCAGAAGACCCCACTCTAATCCATGACGTTGGTATTAACTGTATACCTCCGAGCCAGAGCGAGATACGTGTGGCAATCTCCCTCCTTAACAACAACAAAGGTGCTGGAGTCGATGGTCTCCCTGCTGAATTGTTTGAGGCTGGCGGGGAGGAGCTGATTAGGAGCATGCATCAGCTAATGGAGAAGAGGAGAGCATGCCCAGGGATTGGAGCCTCAGTCTGTTATGTCCCAAATACAAGAAAAAAGATCGTAGTTAGTGTTAGAATTACCGTGGAATAAGACTATTACCAATTGAGTACAAAGTCCTTTCCAGCTTTTTGTGTGAACATCTAAAGCCAATTGTAGAAAAACTAATTGGACCATATCGGTGCGGCTTTAGACTTGGTAAATCTACGATGGATCAAATTTTCACAAACGAAATTCTGGAAAAGCAGATCGACACATACCACATCTTTGTCGACTACAAAACTGCCTTCGAGCACTTTATTAACTCCACCTTATCTCGGCATACAAAGAAACTGCTATACCAGTTGCTAATTTTACCCGTTCTGTTGCATGCTGCCGAATTGTGGGTGCTTGCGACAACGAACATAAAAAACCAGGGAATATTTGAGAGAAAAGTACTCCTAAAAATTTATGGATCTATCTGTGTCGACGGCGAGTTTCGCCATCGGATGAACCATGAGCTGTATGAGCTTTACCACGATGGCTGGGACATGTTGCCAGGATGGATGTAAATGCTCCAACGAGAAAAATGTATTAAGGCGAACATGAAGGATAGCGCAGAGCAGGAAGACACAAACTTTGGTGGAAGACGTAGTGTTTGGTGACGTGCCACCATCTGGTGGGTCTAATTGGAGAACGCACACAGAAGACCGAAGTGTGTGGAATTCTTTACTACTTCAGGCTTCAAATTTATGAACCACGTTCGTATGTTGTAGTGGGCCACTTAAGTAGGTAAGTAAGTAATATTTGGACCCATCTCTTTAAACGATGGGTACCGTCGTCGAATGAACCATGAGCTGTATAACTAAATCGACGTAGTCAATCGTAGTCAAATAGACCGCATGCGCTGGCTTGGAAACGTTGAACGAATAGGTGAAAATGCTCCAGCTCGAAAAGTTTTCGGCAATAAGCTCGAAAGGCGGCGCAGGAGGGGGTCAACAAAACTATGTTAGACCAGGCAAAAATTCGATATTTAAACTTGGTGTGACGAACTCTCAACGGAGCGCAAAAGACCGAAATGCTTGGAATTCTTTTCTAAGTGCGGCTACTGATGGATAAATTTCTGTTACTGCTGCCAAATAAGAAGAAGTATTAGATTAAAGCCGTCGAGTCTGGTCTTGTCTTTGTTTTCAACTACCATAGTGTTATCAAATAGTTTTGTTCTAAATCGTAATATTTGAAGTGAATTATACTGCTAACATCTGTCCCCCCAAAAGTGTTTGTCCCCAACCTTAATTTGCTCCTCAGTCTAAACATTTGTAAACCTCCCTCCCATATTAAATCCTAAATTATTTATTATTTCAACATAAATGCACGTCTATCATTATTATTATTCCGCTTGTCGTCTGCGTTAATTGTAAACGTTTCCCCTTCGTCATCAATTATTGTGCATTACATCACGTTGCTGTTCGCTCAACTTTAGGGGCCATAAATTAGTCGAGTTTTTCATATTTTTTCTTTGTCACTCAAAGGAACCACCTCCGCTCTATTACAATTAACATAATTTTTACGATGCCAATGACCTGTCTAAAGGTATTTAAATTACATAAACCTGTGAGCTCCCTGTGTGCGGTGTGCTCCCTTTCCATGCCCACCTTAAAATCACCGCTATATGTCCTTTGCACATAATGTGATAAATCATAATAATATGGTTAATATTTATGCAAACTTTAACGATTTTTTTTCTTCATCATTTCAATAGTTTCCATGTATTTTTTTGTAATTAACAAAATTACAACAAAATGTGCAAGCAGCGCTCAGGTGGACGATAGGTAGTGGGGTCGGTGGGGCATGTAATTATATTACTGCTGGGTTACACCTCTTTGTGCTTTATATTCGTATGCTTTGGTATTGTTTCTTGGTCAAGCACATTCTACTTGATCATGCAAAAAGTTACACTACAGTATGCCAAAGTACACACACACATAAGTATATCCACGCACAATCATTCACATAATCTAATCTGATTTACAGCGTAACGTCCGTCCGTCGGGGGAGTTACACTGTCTTTGAATTTAATTAAAGCTGAGTATAATTTTGCACCTCATCCTCCACCACCGGCGCCGCTCTATAGTTGGCGCTCTTTATTAAATGTCAAAGAGTTGAATTACTATGAAACCATCTGGTGCGGCACAAACTTATTCGGTAGAATTTTTCTTTGTGTGTGTGTGTGCAAATTTTACCCCTGATGTTCATCAACATCGTCATCATGTAATTGTATGGACTACGTCCGTTGGTAGTTCTTCTTATTCGTAGTCATAGGGTTATCTTTTTGCCAGTATCTTTTTGGTCCTTTTGAGCAGAGTTTTCAGTATTTTTGTGTGCGTGTGTTTTATGGCATCTTTCAAGCCAAATTAAAAAGTTTTTGTGCCAAACTAATATTCAACCAGCAACAAAAAAACAGCAGTAGAAAGACTTGTTTTTCTCCTTTACACAGAGTTTTTCTCTGAGGTCCAGTTTGATTTTTGTCTTTCTTCGATTTCTTTCTGCACAGCCCAAAATCTATTGAGCATCATCTTCTACTTGACTGGCCAAGGGAGAGTAGAGTGAGACCAAAGAGCAAAAAAAAAGGAAAGATTTTGGTCAAAACAACCGCAAATTTAAAGTTTAGCAAAAACAAACTAGCAATCCAGCCATTCTGCCATCCATGTGGAGATATTATGTTGAAAATATCTAAAAAGTATAAATCTTTAAGTAAAGTTTTGCCAGGAAATCTATACTCTTTGTGATACGAAGAAAACTTTCTACGAACACATTTCATGCTGATTTCCTACTTTTGTAATTTATTTGATTTTCAAGTTAAATATGTGAGAATGTTGTTGAGAATTCAACAGAAGACACATCAGTGTTGCTGCGAAGAACACCACAAGTCATGAAATATAAATAGTAAGGAGAGGAAGACCAGTGAAGTTTAGCTGATGAAGCAGGTTTTTAAAGACATTTAGCGAACAAAGATTGTAATTTCTTTTTGAAAAAATTATTAGGCCAATGGTTATGTAATGTATGAACAATAAATAACACAGTACAACACATGATTTTGGGACTCAATTCTGAAAACTGCACGTGAAAGTAGCCCCAAAAAGAAGAAGTTCTGCATCATTCGTTTTGTCAAGTTGCATGCCACAATATCGTATATCGTATGTGCCACAGTACCGTATAGGGGAATTTGTCACGTTTTAGGCTCTTTTGTTTGGCATAACAAATAAACTTTATGGTGACGTATGATTATCATAATTTATATTTTACGTAAATCATACGCCATCATGAGGTGGAGGTCCCCAAGCAATTCACAACGTCCGAGAAAGCACGTATTATCCGCGCAATGCAATTGAGCATTCCATTTAATGATATGCCCTTAGAATGTCCGGACTCTTTACAGAAATAGTGCCTCTACCGAACTGGCGGATGTCCTCGACAAATACAAAGCTGACATCACCACCCAATAGGAAAAGCGAAGTGCGGGACAGAGATGCCCACGAAAAAGGACTGTGCCATATTATACAGCTGCAATGTAGAACGGCACGAAGTGGATGTGGATTCAAAGCGGGCCAGAGACTTTGTCGTCTGATCTCACGGTTTAACTCTGTAAGGAACCGAATAACAACTATCCGTATCAAGGCGAAATATCTTTACATCACGCTGATTTGTGTACACGCCCCGACGGAAGGCAAAGACTAGGACATTAAAAAGGATTTTTCGAGTGAGTGGATGAAATATATGACCGCTCCCCTGTTTATGACATTAAAATTGTTCTTCGAGATTTTAATGCTCACACAGGAAGGGAATATGCTCTTGGTTCAGCAGTGGGAAAATGCAGTCTACACAAAAACTTCTCCGATAAATGATTCAGACTGGTTATCTGTGTGTCAGCAAGAAACATGGTAGTGATTGAAACCCGTATAAAGATAACCACAAGTAAGCCTGGATATTCTCTGATTAAAAGACAAGAAAGTTTGATCACGTGGTAATTGAGGGATGTTTGAAGCGTTGTGGACATGAGTGTGATGCAAATATTGACTCGGATCACCAACTAGTTGCAGCCAAGGTACGCACGCGATAAAGTAGTGCTAAATATGCTCATAACCAAAGGCAATGGTAACTAGATATAACAAAGCTGCATACCACCGAGATTGTTGATCTCTACTCCAATCAACTTCAAACAAACCTCCCTAATTATGATGTTCCCGACACACAGTGGCAGCATATTGCGAATTCTATGATTACTGCCGCAACGATCGTACTGGATTATGGAAAACCAGGATCAGGCTCAGCCCTGGTTTGATGATGAATGTCGCGAAATGTCTGAGGAAATGGATGCTGCATACAAGGCAAAACTTCAGCCAATGGTGACGCGTGCGGTGACGGAGCGTTATAAAGAGAAAATGAGAGAGATTAAACGCCTGTTCAGACAGAAAAAGCGTATGTGGAAGAAAAGATATCGAAAACTACACCGATAGAGGTGAGGCCCGAAAGTTCTATCAAAAGATGAAAAGTAAAGATTTTGGAACACGGATCCCCCCCTGTAACGACAGAGACGGAAAGTTGGTCACGGTCACTCAGAGTGTGCTGCAAATATGGAGGGAACACTTTCAATCTCTACTCGTTCTCGAAAGCAGAGTTAGTGATGAAATCACGCCAATCATCGACGAAGGAGTGTATTATTCACAACCAAGCCAAACAGAGATCAGCAAGGTAATTGCTCGGCTTATAAATAATAAAGCTGCGGGAGCCGATGGACTTCCGGCAGAGCTTTTTAAAGCCGGCGGCAATAAGCTGGCAACATGCATGTACTGGCTCATAAACACGATTTGGCTGAAGGAATCATGCCCGATGATTGGAATCTGAGTGTTCTATGTCCTGTGCTTAAGAAAGGCGGTCCAAGTGTATGTACCAGCTATCCTGAGATAAGAATTTTACCCATCGTATACAACGTCATGTCTAGTGTGTTATAAGAAAGAGTAAAGACCATACTAGCGAATCTGATTTTATCAGTGTGGCTTTAGACCTAGTAAGTCTACGACCGATCAGATATTAACACTACGATAATTCCTGAAGAAGACCGAAGAAATATAGAACGACACTTACACACACTTTATCGATTACAAGTAACAAGTCCTTTACGATAGAAGTTATAAGATGCCATGGCTGAGTTTGGTATCCCCGCGAAGCTGTTACGTCTTGGCGGGATGACAGTGACTGACACGAAGTCTACAGACCTTTTTTCTACCAAAGGAGGCTTTAGAAAAGACGATAGTCTGTGTGAAAACCAGTCAGCAGAAGTGGATCTTGTAATAAATGGGGTCAAAACTTAGTTATTTGTTTCAGCGAACAAAGAGTCTACTCGTTTGGGACGCTGCATGAACATTGACAACTATAACTTCGAAGTGGTAGATGATTTTGTCTGTATCGGCTACGCCATAAACAAAACTAATAATATCATCCTAGAAATCAATATACGAGTATTGATCACTAACCGCTGATCAATAGCGATGTAAAGATAAAGCTCACTCTTGATAAACGAAGATCCAACTCTACCAGACACTGATCCACATATCTTGCTCTAAGGCGCAGAATCCTGGGTAATGACGCAGGTGGATCAATATATTCTGGGAGTTTTCGAAAGAAAAATAATTCACCCCATATTTTTGACCCACCATCGTTAAGTACCGTCGAATGAATCATGACCTGTATGAGCTGTACAACGACATCGACGTAGTCAAGCGCGTTCAGATAAACCGAATGCAGTGGCTTGTCAACGTTGTACAAGTGGTCGAAAATGTTCCAGTTCGAAAAGTCTATGCCAATAAAATCGATGGGGCGGCGCAGAAAGGTGCGACTTAAACATCGTTGGATAGACCAGATGATAGAGCATCGAACTATCGACGTAGTGAAAAAGACAGAAGTGATTAGAATTCTCTTCAACGTGCTGCTACTGAAAGATAGATTTATGTTGTTGCTGCCTTTCAAGAAGAAGAGAAAAAGGATGAACCAGGCGAATGAGCTGTTATCTAAACTTGGTGTGATGTACTATCTACGGAATACTTCCACTACATGCTGCTACTGATGAAAGAATTTTTGTTGCTGTTGCTAAATAAGACGACGAATAGTTAGTTAAACATCCTCTATATGTCCGTTTGGGAGTTGTTGGAGAAATATCGTTTTTCTAAAAATAGGTCCTTTTGATGGGAGGTACCAGAAAGGGTTGACAAATATAGTCTACATTCATTCCTGAATCAAAGTTTGACAAGCGTTCAGCTTACGCAAAATATGTCCGAGTTCAGTGTACTTATGAAAAAGATATACATATATATAAAACTAAGAGTGTGAAATCGGTCACTCGAATGGGAGGTACCAGAAGGGGTGTGGGATATGTTTCAGTTTTCTGAGGATTTTTCTACAATCACAAGACAATTGAACTGACGAACATCGGATACTCGCCAGTTGTCCGTGTACTAGTTATGTGAGATATATAAATTTGCCAAAAATATGAAACTTTGTGTGGGAGGTACCAGAAAGGGTGAGGCTATTCTGCTTATTTATAATCCCATACCTATATTCATGAGATGTAAAAGGAAATTAACACAGTGCAACACATGAAGCATAAAATTACCTAGTTATTGTAGGTTAAACGTTATTGTGTCGCAAAAAGATATGTATAAAGGTCATAGCATATTACACAGTACAACATTTTTCAGTTCATTGATTTGGGACTCAATTCTGAAAACTGCCCGTGAAAGTAGCCCGAAAAAGAAGAAGTTCTGCATCATTCGTTTTGTCAAGTTACATGCCATAATTATTTAATATCGATTTGAAGTTACTAAGTATCGTATAGGGGAATTTGTCACATTTTAGGCTCTTTTGTTTGACATAACATGAATACTATATGGTGGCGTATGATTATCATATGTAATATTCCACGTAAAATTGTTCTGGTCCTTGAGATGAGGGTATCAAAGACTTTATAAAAAAAAATTCTTCATTAAATTTGCCGATGAATAGTACTCCCATGTATTTGGTACACAAAATAAATTCAGACCACTATGAATTTCATATGCCACTTTGTAACAATGTTACATGACCTGTAATACAACCTACACATCAATTGTCATAACAATCGCTTAAAACCCCACAAATCCTTCTTTAAGTATATTGAGATTAAATATTTTTTTTAGTACATATTTGCCAACCTCATCACACCCAATAACTCTTACAGCCATCCATAGTTGTAATAAGATAATGACAAATTAAAAATAAAATGACTTCAATATTTTGTTGCCCCTATAATCCCATTGCCCATTTTCAATTTCAAAACTTTCCCCTATAGTCCAACATTTATCTCGTCTTCTTGCTAACAAATTTGTCTTGCCGCCGTTGCCTTCCCTTCTTTTTGTATGCAATTTATTCTTGTCGTTGCTCGGCATCTTAAATTTAATGCAAAACTACAGCAACTTTATGCCAGTGCATACAATTATCCGGCGACGACTTATTCTCTCTGATTTGCCAGCCATTGTCCGGGCTTTGAATTAAAACAAAAGGATAATTTCCAACAAAGTCAGTTGTGTAAGAAGTATTAAAGTTGGAGAGGAGATGGTGGACAACGTCTTTGGTGGTGGTGGCGGTGGTTGTCGCATCAGAGCACAATGACAACTTTGTTGTTGGACACAGGGCACAAACGGACACTTTCTTCTACTCCAACTGCTGCAATCACCAGGACTAACAACTAATTGTGAATGAAAATAGTTTTGTGCCATTTTGTCTTAGGATCTGCACAATTTTTTTGCGTTTTCCTAAAATTATGTGTGGTCGTGGTCGGTAGGTCGGTCTCAAGGCATTGAATGGCGCTTTACATTTCTGGTTAAAACTGCATAAAGCCCGCGCGCTGTGGCTGAAGATTATGCGCTGCTGTCGTATTGTCAAGATGGATGGAAGCGATGAACGGATGACTGGTTAGTGGCCGCTGTCGCTGTCGTTTGGTGTAACTTGGTCCTGTTGCTGCGGCGGCGTTTTCTGCTTGCTCCTCGACGATGTGGCTTGTATTCTTGGTGTTTTTCTTGTTTGCCAAATACATTTTCATATTTGCATAGTTAAGCAGTTTTGTAAAGCATAATAATGAAATAATTGAATAATACATAATAGGGCCATCATAATTGGCGCCCATCCCTTTTGATGGTTGACGGGTTTCTTCATCTTCTTCATGTATTTTCGCACCGCTAGCAGCGTTTCGCTCGCTTGTAGTTTTGTCCTTGTGGCTAAAATGACTGACTGAGAGCCGGGGACCACCATCTCAAGGCAGAGGTAATTGGCGGGGTGTGTTTGACACTTTTCTGGGCGATGGTGGAATTAAAATAATCTGCTAAAAAGCAAGCATGGCGTTTGAAGGCGGCGGCAGTCAGGGACGTGGGACAATGCGTTATGCTTCTGCTGGTGCTGCTGCCGCGATATGAAAGATTGCACAAAAATGATTTATTTCACAAAACAAATTATGCAGTTCAGTTCAAACTTTATGTACTATTTTGCATTCTATGCCAAAGGATAATATTTTTGGACGTTGCCTGTTGTGTTGTGTGTGTGTGTGCGCGCGTGATAGAATGATGCATAACTAATGACATTTTCCGAGTGATGCAGTTTTTAATTTTCCAATAAAATTTGAGCAAAAGTTTTGCCGCTTGACAGAGATAAAGTTTTTGAGACATTTTTCTGAATGAACGAAATCCAACAAAATGTTCGTTCATTGTGTAAGCGAACAAATTCCATTAAAATGAGTACGAAAACTTTAATGAAGTTCAGATATTGTTAATTAATAATTTGTTGTGGAGAGAGTTGGTGGAGAGGGGAGGGGATTGAATTGCATGGGATGAACAATAAGAATTGTGGAATGTAATGCTGACAAATGGGTAAATAAAGAAAAATTTAAATATTATTCAATAAACAAACAATTGGTTAGACAAATTGCGGCAAGGCTTAGGAAAGGACAATTGGTTAGGCAGTGGAACTAAATATATGTAGTTAACAATTTTGTAAAAAAGGGTTCAACTGAGATTTTCCATATGAAAAACCATATCTTGCCGACCGAGTCGCAAACATTTTTCTTAAAATGAGTAAAAGTATGCATATCAATTTTATACATGAGTGCTTGTCTGTTTGTGGACAATTAGTGGAAGACAATTAGTGTTCCATCTGGAAATCACCGTAGGCTATATGTTTTTTTAAGGGTGGAGGGGAATGAAAAAACATTTATTTGTTCTACAGAGATAACATTTGATATACAGATAGTAGTAGGCAAAATATATATGAACATGAAAACGAAATTTTTATTATTGATCAGTGGGCAGGAGGGCGTGGAAAATATGTGTTTTTGTCTAAGAGAAACAAAATTTGATAAACAGATGGTACTCGGCACTACGAATATTAATATGCAGATGATACTCGGTAATACAAATATAAATATGCAAACGAAACTTTTATTTTCGATCAGTGGGCGGAGGGGCTTGTTGGAAGTGTATTTTAGTCTCAGATAGAACAAGCAGCACAGCAGATATGAAAATTCTGAAGAAATTTTTATTTTCGCTAAGTGGGCGTGACAGAAATGTTTTTTTACCGCCAGAGACTCGGCACTAAGATAAGATTTAGCAAACAGTTTATTATAAATCAGGGGAGCTATTTTTTTTTTGATCCCAGAGATATCAAATTTTGTATACAAATGATACTCCGTACTAGAGTTAAAAATAAAAAAATTATCATTATATGTTCGATCAGAAGGTGGAGGAGGTGTAGATACACTACAGATATCACTAGGCAGACGAAGATGTTACTATGGGGCAAAATCAAGCTACGTAGTAATATAGCGATTAAGTTTGATATACAAACCAGAAATTTCAGTCCCGGTAAACTTACAGACAAACACCTTAACCCAATGTAAGATATCAGGATATCTAAAATTACAGAGATAGAGCAGATGTCCGAAAGTTCTACCAAAAGGCAAAGGTTTTGGAACAGATATCCCTACCTGTAAGGACAGAGACGAAAATCTGGTCACGGACACTCAGAATGTGCTGTAAATATTGAGGAAACACTTTCGTTCTCTTTTCGTTTCCAAAGGCAGTATAAGTGACGATCGACGCCAATCATCAACGACGGAGTAGATTGTCCAACACCGAGCCAAAACAAGATCAGCACGGCAATTGCATGGCTTAAAAATAATTAAGCTGTTAGGACAGATGGACTGCCGGCACAGCTTTTTAAAGCCGGCGGCAATAAGCTAGCAAAATGCATGCACCAGATCATACAAACGATTTGGCTCAAGGAATGCATGCTCGATTATTGGAATCTGAGTGTTCTTTGTCCTGTGCTTAAAAAAGGCAATCCAAGTGTG
Organism: Muscina levida; assembly: GCA_964034835.1. Lineage (NCBI taxonomy): Eukaryota > Metazoa > Arthropoda > Insecta > Diptera > Muscidae > Muscina > Muscina levida. The sequence continues at coordinate 168,440,606 of OZ035880.1, read as the reverse complement.
TGTATCAACTAACGCGGCATCAGCCTTTTACCCATCGCTAACAAAGTCCTGTCTAGTGTGTTTTGCTAAAGCCTAAAGTAAATTGTGAGCAAACCTGATTGGACCTGACAAGGTAAATTCACGACCGACCAGATATTCACACGACGACAAATACTGAAGAAGACCCATGGAATGCAGATCGATACCTACCATATCTTTATCGATTACAAAGTTGAATTCGACAGTCCGATACGTCAGACATTTTTAAATGCTATGGCTGAGTTTAGTATCCCCTAGTAGCTAATACAACTTTGGGGAATGACACTGACTGACACGAAGTCTTCAGTGAAAATAGGCAAAAATCTGACTGAGCCATTTTCTACCAAGCGAGACTTTGTACAAGGAGATAGTCTGTCATGCTTTATCTTTAACATCGTAATGGAGATGATCATGCGGAAGGCTGCAGTTAACAGGTCTGGTACCATCTTTACCGAAAGTTAAATGTTGCTGGCGTATGCTGATGACATAGATATCATTGGCCGTGGACTGCTGGATGTTACTGCGGCCTTTTCAAGCATTGAAAAGTACTCGGCAGATGTAGATCTGGTGATAAATGAAGACAAAATCAAGTTATTTGTTTCAACAAACCAAGAGTCTACTCATGTGGGTCTACAACTTTGAAGTGGTAGATGATTTTGTCTATCTTGACTTCGCCTTAAATTAAAAGTAATAATGTCGGTTTGGAAATCAAGAGACGAGTATTGATCGCAAACCGCTAAGCAAGCGATTTAACGACAAAGCTCTCTCTCGAAGAACAAAGATCCAACTTTACCAGACACTTATCCTACCTGTCTTGCTCTGGGAGTCATCGAGAGAAAAATACTTCGCAAAATATTTGGACCCATCTTCGTCAACGGCGAGTACTGTCGTCGAATGAACCATGAGCTAAATGAGCTGTACAACGACATCGACGTAGTCAAGCGTTGAAATAGACCGAATAAGCGTACATCTTTTGCTAAATTCACGGTACTTACAAAAAAGGTACGTATGTAAATTCGGTCATTTGTATAGGACGTACCAGAAGTGTGTGGTGAAAGTTTCGGTTTTCTGAGGGTTTGTCAACTACATATTACAGGATAATTAAACTGAACAAATTTAAATATCCTCCAGTTGTACGTTTGGAAGTTATAGAATAAATAGTAATTATCCCAAAAATATGTAAATTTGCATAGGAAGTAGCAAATGGGTCGGGACTTTCCTGCCCATTTATAATTTCAATTTGAGAAATATTTATACCGGTAAATTTTCAGACGGATCAGTTAAGGTTTATTCGAATTATCCAGTCGGTCAGACAGAGGGACATGTCTCAATCGTGCCAGAAAGTTCTGAAACAAATTTGGTCTTAAGATACTTGGTGTCTTACATGTCTCCATTAATGCGTTACACTATATCCTGTATCTCATCCTAAGGGTGGGAGTATAAAAAGTTGTCGGCACTGCAGATATGAGTATGACGTTGTTATAATGTAATTTATATAATTTCTCCAACTATGCATTAGCGCAGCATTGCCGTGGTCACTAGTACTTAATGAAAGACTATTGTGTTTCCGATTTTGCATTCTTGGCTAACAACTTATTTGAAATAGGGATGTGATGAGAAAAAGTCCTGAGAAACTTCTGCAATAACCTAAAATTCTCCATGTACTGCCTTAACATTTATTTAGGGGCTTATTAATACGCCACTTGCAAATATATAAATTGTGATTTATTTAGAGGTGTTTTTTTAAACATTTATGGTGTTAAGATGTTATCCCACGTTTACTCCATATTGGGTGGCAATTTATTATGGAAAGCCGCAGTACAAAAAGCATGCTTCTGTAGTATATGTTTTTCATGCAAATCGTAAAAATTGTGATAGGCATAGTTGACATTCCGGGGCCTACTGTGGCTTGATAGTTAGAACGCGCGTTTATCATTCAGTATTGCAGGATGAAAACTTGCGTCACTTCTTAGGACGATGTACGGCATTAAGAGAGTTTCGGAAAATGTTTTTTAAAAAGGTTTTGCTTAGTGAGGAGGAAATAATAGATATTTTAAATGGTTGTACTATTAATTGGAAAAGGCTAGCAAGTTTTATAAAAATTTGTATACAATACAGAAAACAATTAATAATTGAGTTCAACTTTTGAGCTCGCCAATATGTATGTCTTTCAACTTATTTAAAAAATCGGACTGACGACCTTCGGTCAAGTCAATATAAAAAATTTCTTATTTACCATATATTGCTTAAATCAATGAAAATTTAATGTAAACATAGAATGGAATATGGAAATAAAGAACTACTACTACTACTACTACTATTGCAGGATTCAATACCTTTCTCAGTCATCTTTCATCAAGGACACCCTCGATTTTACCGAAAGCAACTTAAAAGTAGTGTCTAGTCAATTGGCATGTCTACTAAAAGCTTCTCAAACGGTTGACGTTCGTAGTCGTCGTTAAACTGCAGGCTCCGATAAGTGAGTAAAGGGAATTTTTTTTTGTGTAATTGACCTTTCGAACCTGCTATTGCCAATGTCTTTCGCAATTTTGAGACCACGTGCCCGAAAAGAATACATGTGGCCAGTACTGTGGCGAATATTGCGGTGCGAAGCCGGTAACCAAATGATTTTACTCCAAGGCCATCTTTGCCTACCGTAGGCAAGAACTTGACGAATGTTTTACCATGATCTTGGGTTAAACGACTACAGTATAAAACATATTCATTTCTTACTATGATATAACTGCATCAACGCTTTAATATCAGCCAATGTGCTATGTGTAATAGCCTCTGATTTTTTTTTCTATGGAACTATGTGAAGTCTGAAGTCATTAATCTGCCACCTACGATTCAAGACTTGGAAGCCAACATGTCTGGCGAAATTAGCGAAATACCGATAGCATTACAAAAACAAGTAATGAAAAGTTGGAAACGGCGTTGTTAAGGCCAATATTTGAAAGGTAAGTACATTTGCAAAGTAAATGTCACAGACTGTTTCATCGAGTCATAATTAACATTCCAACATCCAACTCTATTTTATATGAAAAATTTTTGACTTAAAAACAACCTTTAACTGAATCACTCAAAGTTGCGACAAACACCACAAACAATAATAGTTCTGTCCCTAACCGTGTCTGTGTGTGCATTATTTTGCATCCCACTGTTGCTGTGCTTGTGTGTGTCAAAATAGTTGCTTTACAAATTATGATATGCCTGCTGTTGCTGATGCTGTCTCTGGCAAGTGTTGGTTGTCATTTACTTTATGTTTATGTTGTTTAATTTTTTTTTGTTGTCGTGTGGAAATTCTCATTCCACTTCGATTGTGAAAAACAAAACTACAATCCGCACTTAACCAAATTGCTTGACTCCAACGACAAACGACTGCAACGACAGTACAACCAAAGAACCGAATGTTAAAAGAAAACTGTGAAAAAGGATTGCATCTAAAAGAAGAGAATATCTACAAAAGAAAACTAAACTTGAAACCACATTTTCTCTCTCTCTGCAGACTATGGCGACGTACAACTGATTCTCTAAAGCTCAAAACATTTTAAATGTAAATCAGTTTGTTGTTTACAAAACACAACAGCAAGAAAGCGAGGAATACAGGTCAGATGCAGTAAGACACTCGAGAAAAAAATTAGAAAAAAACTAATTTAGATTATTAGAATTATAAAAAATTTAAAAATAATAGTTTGAAGGTAAATACTGCAGGGATTTAAGGGTAAAACAAATGAGTATTTACTAAAATGTTAGGGTTTGTTCAAAATATTTAGAAACGATAATTACAAAACATAAAATTCGACACTTCAGCGTATGATTAATATTTTCTGAACTTCTACATATTACTCATACGTCTGCTTGTCCTACAATATTTTTATTCTAAACATTTCATTTCAAATAATATTAAACATTCTCTCGTTAAGTCGCCTCTCACATCATTGTTAAATCTATTGTATTTCATTATTCTTTCAACGTAATTTTTCTTTGAGCTTTTTTTCAAATTACGCCATTACCTTTGCGCCAACACCAACAGCACCTGCCCAGGTGCAACTCATCAAAGTAAATTGTGAACGCAAAATTTGTTTAGATGCTCGGTTGTACACAATATTTTGCTCACACAGAAGGAACAAGTGTAAACCAAAGGACCTAAAACAAAAACAAATGACCTTGTCACCTCCCTCTATGCCCACTTAACCCTTGCTTAGCAGCTGAAGTATAAATAAATACAAGACATTGCTCAAGGTTCCATGCTTGCTGTACCATTTGTATGATTTTGTGGCAGCACAACTATTATGGAAGGAAAAAACGAACGAACGACTGAGTTGATGCATTTGCATAAAATGTTAAACATTTAGCAGATCAAGAAATATTTTTGGGGCGCTGTTAAATCCTTATAGCTTAAAATAGTACAACACGGCTAGGAAAAAGTATGTTTTGTAGGTGAACACCAGTGTTAAGGCAAATGTGTAAATCCTATAACTCATAGAAAAGAGGGAGAAAGGATGGTGATGCTCTGAAGACTAACTAACAAATTCGAGTAGCGAGTCACCCAATTTGGTATTCTGGGAGTAACATTATTTAAATGCACATGAGAGTTAAGGATTTGCGGCACTACACTTTTAGAATAAACCATAAACGATTTTTGCAGAAACATGCTAAAAGTTTTCTAGCTTCTTGAATTCTTGTATGCAACATTTTGTTATTATTCCTGGCAATCGTATTGTATTGCTGTTACTCGTGTCCTTGTTGTATCATGTGTGCTGTGAGGGGTGTTAAAATATTTTCTTAAACAATTGTCACAAGGACAAATGTGCAGCAGCAACATTTTGCCAAATTCGCACTGGATGCATTGTTCAATACAGGCAACGTTAGCAATGTTGTATACTAAAGCTCCCTCTTTACCTCCCTCTCCCCTTTACCTCAACGTCTTCGGCTTCTATTTTTGTTAGTGTATGTGCGAACGTGTGTGTGTGTAGGAATGCGCGTGTTGTTGCAATATGTTTTATGCTTTAATAGCCATTTCCGTTTTCTTATTGTGTGAATTTTTTAAATTTGTTTGCATAAGGTTAGTATTTAGCAGTGTGAGTGTATGTGTGTTTGTGTATGTGCTATAAATACTGCAGCTTAACACTTTATATTGAATAGTTTAGATATAAGAGCATAAGAGGATTTTTTTAAATATTTTCTTATGTGGAGTCGAGTAACATGTACTACTGACACCTGTTACTGGGCAGGGCATATAATAAGATATAAAAGATGCGGCTTAAAATTAAAATATCTTATATGCCACATTAACATTACATTGCTTATATGGAACGATATGTCAATACATTACACCCAGTTTAACATGGTTTTTTACATGTAATTAATAAATTGTTTTTTTTTTTGCTACTACTGTTGATGAGCCACAATTATCTACAAGGTCCGAGCTACAAGGTGTACAGTTAATGTCACCTTTTTATTATAAAACATATTAGTGGAGTGAACCAAATATCCTCATGATGTTAAGTGATGAAGTTGAGAACTTTGTCGTAATTGTATCCTTATTCCTATTAATATTGTATATGTGAATGTCTGTCTGTTTGTCTATTTGTTTGTTTGTTGGTTTATGGCTCAACCACGGCTTAACGGATGAACCGTTTTCAATGAACAGGCAGTTAAAATTTGGTACACAGATACTACTTGACAACACGGATATGAAAATTGAGACGAAATTTTAATTATGGGCCAATGGGCGGGGTGGGCGTGGCAAAACCATATTGTAGCCCTATGGAGTTAAATTTTGGTACACAGATAGTAATCGACAATACGAATATGAATATGCAGACGAAATTTAAATTTTGGATCAGTGGGAGAAGTGGGCGTGGCAAAACTGTAGTTTAGCCCCAGATAGCTGAAATTTGACACCCACATAGTATACTTCCCACGAATGTGAATATGCAGACTACATTTTTATTTTGGATCAGTGCTCGTGGTAAAACTATATTTTAGCCCCAGAAGATAATATTTGATGCACAGATAGGTGCCCGGACCTATCATAAGCACCAAAACGATTTTGGGGCTTATGTCGGCCACGCTCTGCGGACTTAACCCTCTAATTTGCTTTTGGGATTATGTCCGCGGAGCATAGCGGACATAAGCCCCAACAAATATGACGGACATAACGCCCAAACTAATTTTGCGACTTAAAGTAATGAAAAAGCTTGATGAAGTTGATGAGTCCCCATTGGAGTTTATGTCCTCAGATTAGTATCGGACATAATCTCCAATGCATTTTTTTTTGGGTTTTATGTCCTTGGGGGACTATGTCACAAATATTAATATGCAGACGAAATTTACTGCTGCTGCGCAAGGTTTCAGCGGGAGAAGTGGGCGTGGCAAAACTGTAGTTTAGCCCCAGAGTGATAAAATTTGATACACTGATGGTACTCGACAACATGAATGTGAATATGCAGACGAAATTTTGGTTCGATGGGCGTGGCAAAACTATATTTTAGCTCCAGAGAGATAAAATGTGGTATAGATAGTATTTGACAACAAGAATATGAATATGCATACAGTGGGCGGAGTGAGCGTGGCACAACTGTATTTTAGCCCTAGGGAGATAACATTTGGTACAGAGATAGTACCCGCCACTTCAAGTTCAAATTTGCAGACGAATTTAATATACTCAAGCAGTGGGCCTAGGGGGCTTGTGAAAACTATCTTTTAGCAAAGGAGCGATTATACAGAGCTCGCAATAATTGGTCTCTCTTGTTCTTGTTGTCAGAAAAAAACCACTCATTCACTGACACGATGCGAAACTGTCACGAAAAAACCCTTAAACTTCGTCCTTCTTTGGTTTGCTTTTTGCTCAACCGACGAGCATTTCTGTTCACTAAATCGGCTCATGGGTTTACTCGAGACCCTTTACTTCGTAAAAACTCGTCAAATGGTCTTTTGAGCATGGATGTGTGTTGCGCGTGTGGATAGGCAAACGTACGCATACACATTTGCACACTAATGATCCCCCTCTTTAAAGCATATGACGAAATTTTTACGGCAACAATATATTGCAAAGCAACAATAAAAATAAAGACCTTTTGTGTGAACACTTTGCTTGCTTTGCTCACTTACTGATTCTCAGTAGCTGAGCGACGGAAGGTTCTGTTCGTATCGAGCGGTCAGTAAGAAACCGATTCATGTGTTACGTTCAACCCGAAAACTGAGAGCAAGAACACGAACAAATCGAAAAAATGGTTGCTGTTCAGACACTGAGCGATTTCGTCTCATTTGTTTCGGTCTCTTAAGTGAGCAGACCGCGCAGTAAAAAGTGGTTGAGCATATTTTGCGAGCTCTGCGATTATATGTTATTTGTTTCACAGATAATACTAGATTACAAAAATTGCAATTTCATTTATCAAAAAGTACATTTATTGTACCAAAAAGTGCACTTATTGTACCAAAAAGTACTTTTATTGTACCAAAAAGTATATTTATTGTACATAAAAGTACATTTATTGTACCAAAAATAACATTTATGCTATCAAAAAGTACCTAATTGGTACCAAAAAGCATAATTTATTGTACTTAAAAGTACAATTTACTGAATAAAAAAAGTACTTTTATTGTACGCAAAAAGAACAGAATACAGGTACAGGGGTGAAGCCCGAAAATTCTACCAAAAGATAAATGGTAGGGTGCATGGAACAGGTCTTCCCTCCTGTAAAGACAAGTATGGTCATCTCGTTACTGACTCCGAGAGCGTACTGAGAATATGGAAAGATCACTTCTGCAGCCTATTGATGTCTGAAAACTCGGCTGCTGAAGATTGTGTACAAATCCGAGACGATAACAACGAGTGTCCCCCTCCGAGCCAAGCTGAGGTAAAAGTTGCCATATCCAGCCTAAAGAACAATATAGCCGCTAGGGCTGATGGTCTTCCAGCTGAGTTGTTTAAAGTGGGTGGAGATGAGCTTGTTTTAAGTATGCAACAGCTCATACAGAATATTTGTCTTCAAGAGAGCATGGGTATTGGGTATTGCAAACTCAGTGTCCTATGTTCTATGTCATATTTACAAAAAGGTAACCGTAGTAAGTGTAAAACATCCGTGGAAATTGTCTCTTACCGATTGCGTTTAAGGTCCCCTCTAGCGTACTGTGTGCACGTCTAAAGCCAATTGTGGAAAACCTGATTGGACCTTATCAGTGCGGCTTTAGACCAGGCAAATTCACGATGGATCAAATATTTACACTACGGTAGATTCTGGAGAAAACTCATGAGAAGCAAATCGACACTTACCATCTCTTTGTCGATTACAAAGCAGTCTTCGACAATCCCATCAGGCATTTCAGTATATCTGCGAAGATAATTTGTCTCGGCCGGTGTACCCTTACGAAAACCAAATCCTCTGTTCGGATTGACAAGGATCTATCTGCGCCATTTGATGCGACGGAAGGTCTTTGATAGGGTGATGGTTTGTCCTGCATACTGTTGAACATATTGATGGAGAAGGTGTTAAGGAAAGCAGCTGTTAACATGTCTGGCATCATAATAGGCTGTCAAAAAAGTGTTGCGGTATTTTTATTGAATTTTCAATTGTTCATAAAATTGGTTATAATAATGCGATTTAAGTCAAATATGCGCCGTTATGTTCGATGACGAGTTCCCAACGAGATGCCAACTTCATAATGCCCCTCTTATAGAAGCTCGCTTCCCTATTGTCAAAAAACTCGGAGAGCCAATTTTCACAGGACTCTCTTGTGGCCAACTTCTGACTACCAAGCTCGTTCGCCATGGACAGAAATAGGTGGTAATCACTTGGTGCGAGATCCGGACTATACGGTGGATGCAAAAGAACCTCCCATCCGAGCTCCTGGAGCTTCTGGCGCGTCACCAAAGATGTTTGAGGCCTGGCGTTGTCCAGATTGGAGGACAATTCGGCCTCTGTTGATCAAAGATGGCCTCTTCTGCATGAGTGCTGCATTCCAGCGGTCCAGTTGTTGGCAGTACAGGTCCGAATTGAGCGTTTGACAATAGGGGAGCAGTTCATTGTGGATGATTCCCTGCCAATCCCACCAAACACACAGATGAACCTTCCTGGCCGTCAATCCAGGCTTGGCCACCGTCTGGGCAGCTTCACCGCTTTTCGACCACGACCGTTTGCGCTTCACGTTGTCGTAAGTGACCCACTTTTCATCGCCAGTCACCATCCGCTTCAAAAACGGGTCGATTTTGCTGCGATTCAGAAGCGATTCGCATGCATCCATACGATGCGGGATGCGAGAGGTACCAGCTGTTTTCTCATCAGTTGAAAGGGAGTCAGCGGAAATGGGTTTGGCAGTAAATGAGGACAAGACGAAGTTAATGGTACCATCGAACAAAGTGTTCACCCACTGGGCACGAAACGTGAACATTAAGAACTATTGCTTTGAGGTAGTGGATAAATTCATCTACCACGCATCTGCCAAGGACAAAAACAACAGAGTCAGCCTAGAAATAAAACTTTGGGCTACGCGAGCACTTCGTAAACACCACCCTATCTCAAACCACCAAAGTCCAACTGTACCAGGTACTAATTTTATCGGTCCTTTTGTACGCCTCCGAATCTTGGGTGGTTACACAGGTGGATGCAGTTCATCTGGTGGTGTTTGAGGTGGTGCGTAAACGGCGAGTTCAGGATTCGGATAAACCATGAGCTGTACGAGTTATACCACGATATTGATGTGGTCAAGCGAATCAAAGTCTAACGACTACGCTGGCAAGCTCATGTCGTGAGGATTCATTAGAAAATCAAGTGCGAAAGGTTTTGTATCAAGACCTCGAAGGACGGCGCATAATAGGCAGACGGCGACTACATTGGAATGGCCGGGTGGAATAATCACTGATACTGCTTTGTAGGACTGACTGGAGACGGTGCGTACAAGATCGAAGCGAATGGAAATCTCTTATCATTTTAGCACGCAAGCCAAACATTATAATATGTATTCGTCTAGTATGAAAAAGCAATGCTAGAGAGGTCCATTAAGAATTTTTTGTATGTTTCTTGCAGCACTTACAGAATATTGTGAGTAAATGTAAAAGAATATTCAGTAGGTTTGGTATAACCTTGATGTAATATGACTAAGTTTTAGAAAATTAAGTCATCCGATTTCCAGTAATACCATAATTTTATTAAAAATCCGTTCAAAATTATACAAATTTCGCATCTTAAACATTAAAACATCAGCATTACTATGTAATAAAAATATTATTTCTTTTATACGATTTTTATAAACACTATAAAAAAAGTGCATAGCGACCATTTTACTGTGAAAAGCACAAAAACATTTCGTAACCCCAAACAAAAAAAAATATTATATTTTGTAACATTTTTATCTCATTCCTACATGAGTCTTAAACTTATGGCTCATCTCATGGCGCACTGAACCAAACAACCCAAACACACTCACACGAATCTTGTTGGAATTTATGAAGATTTACATATCATAAAATACGAAATAACGCAAACAGCATCAGTACAGTACAGAAGGATCCTTAACACGTTATGCAACAAAACATATTTTTGGGTTTATTGTGGCTCAATTTCCGGAAAGTGCAACCAAGACATTTGAGATTCAAATGTATTGAGAATTATGTTGTGGTTTTGGTTGTGTGTGTGTGTGTGTGTGCGAGTGTAGTTGATGGTGATGTTGATGATAATGCGGATGTGGTTGGTTGTTATTGTTGTTGTGACTGTTGTGCTGCTGCAATTCGTGTTACTGTCACTTGTATGATCTTTGGAAACAACATTTTATAGTCTCTGACATCAAAGTCATTTACATCTGCAATGGTATCGTTGTTGGTTGTATATACCTTATCTTTGGCAGAAATGTTTTTTTCCGGAGAAGAAGTAAAGGTTTCTTTTATGATTGTTTTTTGTTTTATGGGGGACTTTTGGGGTTGGGGCTCATAAACCCTGGTTTAGATAGGTTTTACTAGAGTTGTGTTGGCACAGGTAATAATGCGTATATTTATTATGAGTGATCATAACATGAAATGTACCAGATGGATGCTGGGAGTGCTTATTTTCATTAAGTTTTGGTTGATGATCTCGTGTTTGTTTGTAAGAGGCAGTAATGAAATTTAAGAACTATAATGTCATGTAAAAGGATCATAACATCAACGTTTCCTAAGAGTAATGTGAAATTTTGTACAAGAGTTTAACGATAATACAAATGTAACAAATAACGCGACAACACACAGCACAATACAAGATTTTTCAGCTCACTGATTTGGGACTCAATTCTGAGAACTGCACGTGAAAGTAGCCCTAAACAGAAGAAGTTCTGCATCGTTCGTTTTGTCAAGTTACATGCCACAATAAGTAAATATCAATTTAAAGTTAGGAAGTATCGTATTGGGGAATTTGTCACGTTTTAGGCTCTTTTGTTTGACATAACTTGAGAACCACAAGTCCGATTTAGCTGAAACAAATAAAAAAATTTAGGAATTGCAATTCCTTTAATCTGTTCATTTTACGTTTCCCTATATAAGCAACAGTTTCACTGTTCAATTCATGGAATTGAGCAGTAACAATAAAACTGTTGTACTCCGTGGCGTATGATTTGCGTGGAATATTACTAATGACAATCATACGCCACCATATATAAATATATCAAATGAGCCTAAAACGTGACAAATTCCCCTATACGATACTCACTTACTTCAAATCGATATAAAATTATTATGGCATCTAACTTGACAAAACGAATGATGCAGAACTTCTTCTTTCTGGGTGTACTTTCACGTCCAGTTCTCAGAATTGAGTACCATAATCATGTGTTGTACTGTGTAATACAAATAACGTGACGACACACAGTTTTAATAGGTGGTGAGGCATTAAGAAACTGTCGTTTTAGTTCTTTTCTTATATTTTTTTTTCGATGTTAAAGACAGCCACTCCGAAGTAATTGAGCCAATCGGCATGTCTAGTCAAAGCTTTTAAACGAAAATGCTGATGTTCAAATTCGCCGTTAAAAAGTGGATCCCGTTCATGTGAGTGTAAACAGAAAAACGTGTTAACTCACCATACTTTACCATATCTTTTGCATTAGCTGCAAAAGGAAATTATGTTTAAGTAAGTTTCACATTTCCAATAGTCAATTATTTTTACCAACATCTTCTTAAACCCATTTTCTTTCCTTACAAATGATTCTAATCATCTCTGGTCTATTAAGCAACTACTAAGTACAAGTTTGAGTTAATTTTCTTTTAATTTAAACACAATTTTTGTTTGTGGCATTTAAGTTCTCTTTTCATTGTTCTCATTTGTACTAGCATTTAAGTTAAAATTTCATTTCATTAGTGGAAAAATCTAAACGAACCCCCAAAACAAAGAAGATGGAATACACAACATGCCGAGCGGTTACCGTAAAAACTTTTCTGCATACACAAAGTGTTCCAGTTTCTTATGTTGTGTGTAAGTGTGTGTGTGTGTGTGTGTGTGTGTGTTTGTTTGTTTGTGTTGTTTTTGTGGTTACCTTGGCAGCTTTTACATTTGCAGTAATTTAAAGTTAAAATAATTGCACAAAGTGGGAAATGTGGCGAAGGCGGACGGTAAGAGGGGTAGATTTCAAACTAAATAAGGTGCACCTTCACCACCGACAAGACAACGAGTAAGTGGGCGTTGTAGTTAAGCATATTCTAGAGGTTTTTTCTGGAGACAAAAACCAACGGCTTCGCGCTATCTTTTTCCCTGTTGTATAGTCCTCTTCCGGCCAGGACCACACAACTCCATCTATTTAGAAGGCAACCACAAACCTTAGAAATAAGTTTTAACTTTATTGGAAACCTACCAGCAGTAGTAGTAGTAGTGGCAGCAACCGTAAGCCACCCAGCCACCAGCCACCCAGCCACTAGCAACAACAGCAACAGCTACGCTGACGACTAGGTTGTTCATCATTCTTGTTTGTTGGAGGAAGTATACGGTTTCCGTTTCTGATACAGCCACCACAGCTACACTGCTGCCGTTGGTGTTCCGCAAGTATGTTGCATTCTTCCGTTGGCTTTAACAAGTTTTATAGTTGCAGCACTATTTATCCAGCATAAACACAGCAAGATGAAATGAGATGAGATGAGATGAGATGTTATGCGAGACTCAAGTAAATGAGTATGGCTCCTGGAGCCATTATCCCGCCATTGCCACTAAAAGTTTTTGAGTAGCCAAAGGTAATTAATTTTCTTGTAAGATATTTGTTACTGCTGTCTTCTGTGTGTATTATATAGTTTTTTTGAGCTACTACCTCGTGAACAGGATATGCGAGGGATATAAGGTAATTCTTGGAAAATGTGTAGTAATAAAGGAATTTTATCGACAATTTCATTATTCCAGCGTCATAGAGCATATTTTACAGCAAACGATGGTCGGACATCTCTCGGTGGATGTATTCACTACTGACAGATTAAATGCTTCGATAGAAGCTTTCTCGCACAATCCTGTTGCTGTTTACTTGTAGTCGTCATGAATGAACACGGTCTATTATTACCTTAGGGACGTAGGTGACCTGGCTAGTATTGATATTGGCCGTTGGTCCCATTTAAAAGATAGATTATATAAAAATTCCACAAATAAGAAATTCATAGGCTGCATCATAGTTATTCATGTTTTTCCAGGGACGCATCTATCATATCCCAAAAAAAAGTAACAGTTGAAAAAATTAATTCCAACACCAAAACAAAACATTTTCTTTTTGTTTGATGTTACTTAGTATTGCATATGAAAGTTGCGTCCTACGAAAAACATGAGTAACTTTTTTACAAACGAAAGCATACACTTTCTGAATAACATAATAAATATTGGGGTGTCCTTATAAAATAGTGGCTACAGATTTCTTTAAACTTAGAAAATAGTGAAAAAATCCATTAAGTTTGCGATTACGAGGCAAAAACAGACATATGTGGCAAGTTACCTATATAACTATATGGCTATTTCCTGCGGAAGGACGGACGATTCGTAGTATAAAATTGCTACATTTTTAACTTTTTTGTTTGTAGTAATATAGTGAATTTGTTAAAATTTAACAAAAGAAACTATATATATCATTGGAAAGTCTCTTCTTTCCAAATCCTCTGAGATACTTAAAATCGGTTCATATCTATCCGTGTTACTGGCTTATAAGTACGTAAAGGGAAGAAACCTAATTTTTTAAGCGTAACTCAAGATTTTGGGGCTTTTTCGAGGTGAATAATACAGGGTGAAGGTACTAGGTCAGTATTGTAAAACCCCTAAAGGTTTTGGCGTTCTTAGATAAGTAAAAAATGGTAATTGCTGATGATATTGATCCAAGTACTGTACTGTACATTAGGGTAATAACTTTTTTTGGACAACATTCTCCCCAGGGCTTTTCTAATAGCAAATATTGTATTAATGATAAAAAAAACTATTTCAGTTCAATTTGCTGAAAAAACTTTACGCACCGAGAGCGATTTCTAAAATGCCTTTTATATACGTTTTTTCAATTTTTTTTTTCATAAAAATTTTGTTTTTAATATGGTTTATACATATGTAGGTATGTAAAATAATAGTAATAATAAATGATTAAAAGTAGGTATTGTAAGATATAAACTTTAGGTTCAAAATACGCGATGTTTTACAAAGCGGATATATATCTTGTACTATTTTTATTTCAATAATTTTTTTTAAACTTTGTTCGATTCGAAACTTTAACGCGTTTGGTGCGTAACCTTTTTTAACGATAGCGAAAAACTAAAAACGCAGTTCTTAATATTTTTCCATGCCCTACACGATTTTGGCTGGGGAGATTTGATATTTGCAAAAAATGCAAAAAGTTATTACCCTACTGTACTAGCAACCCAGCAAACCATTTTCTCCGAATTCGGTTAGATGTCTGACAGAAAGTCTGCACAAGTTGCCGATTCTGATGCCGAATTCTGTCAGCATTCTGTCCGAAAGTTGTATGGGTGGTTGACAAGAATTCGGACCGAAATGTCTGGGGAAATTCGGAAACTTTTGCGGACTTTTCGGTCAGAATTCGGACAGATATCTGAAGGAAATTTGAAGACTTTTCGAAGGGACTTTTGGATTTTTCTGAAGTAACTCTGGCAAATAATCCGAATATTACCAGAACTATCTGTCAGTATACGGAAACTTTATACGAAAATTCGTAAGATTTTCGGACAGAATTCTGAATAAATGTACGAAAATTTTCAGAGAGTTCTGTTTTTTTTTGTTTACACAAAAATTCTAAAAATGTTTTTTCTTAGTTTTTACTAATTTCATTACTAGTTTTACTAATTTCATTGTCTTCTTCTGGCAATCATTTTTTTAACAGTACTTCAGCGTCTTTTTCACTTTTTTTCTAATTGCCTGACGGCGAAACATTTCTTTTCTTATTTTCTGATACATGCTATATTCTCCTTTAAATGTTTGTAACACTTTTTGCGACGTGACGTCTTAATATAATGTTTGCACAATCATAACTGATAATGGGGATGAAAAACACACATTGAAATGCGCAACGCACTTAAAAAACAACAAACAACAACAACAATAACCCGTTTTAGGAATAGCTAAACTAGTTTACTTTTGTTGTTGTTGTTTGTGAGAAAAAACAAAACAAAAAATGCCCTAGCGTCAGGTTTCTCTTGTGGGAAGAAGAAGAACAAAAACACACTTTAGAGAATGTGCAGACAAAATCGTTTAAAGTGTATAAAAATTCAGAGAACGTGCAGACTTTGCGGTCAAAACTCGGAAGTGTGTGCAGAAAAACTCGGTCTTATTTGTGAAGGCATTTATGACGATATCGTTCATTTTCGGTAAATTTTCTGATGAAATGTAAGAGAAATATCTGATGTCCGCCACGTCGGAAGTTTTGGTTTGCTGGGAAGTTTGCATATGGTACTCGCTACATATGTATGTATGTATGTTCGACGTAATATATATTGCGAACTTAAAGAATACTTACAATATGTTTGGGTAGCTTACTAAAAGGGCTAAATTTAAGCGTCGCTCTTGTACGCTCTGTAACCAATTCGTTACCCAAAGTTACTCCTTAACCTGATGAAACTAACAACGACTTACTAACCGAAATTAAAAAATCCGTCTGCAAATTCATAACTATAGCGCTAAGTACACCTATTGGCGAGCACTATTTTCCGTTTAATTTCTAGTCTAAAACTGTTGTTTTTGTCCATGACGGATGCGTGGTAGATGAATTTATCCACTACCTCTAAGCAATAGTTCTCAACGTTCATGCTTCGTTCGCAGCGACTGGACACTTTGTTCGATGATACCATTTACTTCGTCTTGTTCTCATTTACTGCCAAACCCATTTTCGCTGACTGCCTTTCAACAGATGAGAGGACAGCTGTTACTACTCGCAAAAATTTCGATATTATCGGCATTTGCGAGCAGCATGTGGCTCTTAATAAATATGGTGCCAGACATGTTTAATCACTATTTTGAAAAGTATACATGACAAACCATCACCCTTTCTAAGATCTCTCGTCGTAGCGAGTGGCACAGATAGTTCCTTGCCAATCCAAATAGAGAATTTGGTATTCGTAAAGGTACACGAATTATCTTTGCAGGAATACTGAACTCAGACATGGATTCGTATAGTTGATGCCTGATGGGATTATCTAGGGCGGCTTTGTAATCAACAAAGAGGTGGTATGTGTAGATTTGCTTCTCTTGGTGTTTTCTCCAGAATCTACCGTAGTGTAAATATCTGAACCATCGTGGATTTGCCTGGTCTAAAGCCGCACTAATAAGGTCCAATCAGGTTTTCCACAATTGGCTTTAGACGTTCACACAGTATACTAGAGAGGACCTTATACGCAATCAGTAAGAGGCTAATTCCACGGTAGTTTTTACACTCACTACCGTCACCTTTTTTTGTAAACAGGACATAGCACACTGAGATTACAATCCTTCTCTTCTAAAGCCAAATATCCTCTATAAGCTGTTGCACGCCTAAAACAAGTTCATCTCCACCCACCTTAAGCAACTCAGCTTAAAGACCATCAGCCAGTGGCTTTGTTGTTCTTTAGGCAGGATATGGTAGATTTTACCTCAGCTTGGCTCGGAGGGGGACACTCAATGTTATCGTCTCGAATTGGTACACTATCTTCAGCAGATGCGATTTGAGACATCAAAATGCTGCAGAAGTGATCTTTCCATTATCTCAGTACGCTCTCGGAGTCAGTAACGAGATGACCATACTTGTCTTTACAGGAAGGAAGACCTGTTCCATTTATCTTCTGGTAGATTTTTCGGGATCCACCTCTGTACCTGTATTCTGTTCATTTTGTGTACAATAAAAGTACTTTTTTATATCGTAAATTGTATCTTTCAGTACAATAAATTGTACTTTTTGGAACAAATTAGGTACTTTTTGATGCTATAAATATTGTTTTTGGTACAATAAGTGTTCTTTTTTTGTACAATAATAGTACATTTTAGTACAATAAATGTTCTTTTTGGTACAATAAATGTACTATTTGATAAATTAATTTGCAATTTTTGCTATCGAGTATTATCTTTGTATCAAATAACATATAATCGCTCAATGGCGCAAAGACAGTTTTTCCATTCTCCCTTCGCCCACTGCCTGAGAATATCAATTTCGTCTGCAAATTTCAACCTGAAGTGCCGAGTACTATCTCTGTACCACATTTTATCTCCCTAGGGCTAAAATACAGATTTGCTATGCCCCTTACGGCTACTGATCCAAAATTACATAAACTATATGTATACCAAATTTCATGTCACTAGGGCTAAACTACATTCTTGCCACGCCCACTGTTCCAAAATTTAAATTTCGTTCGCATATTCATATCCGTATTCTCGAGTACTATATGTGTACCAAATTTTATCTCCCCAGGGCGAAAAAAAGTTTTGCCACCCGCCCACTGAATGACCAAAGCTGATCAAAAATTAAAATGTTATTTATATATTTTCATATTCTTGTTGTCGGCTACTATCTATGTACCAAATTATATATCTTTGGGGCTGAAATATAGTTTTGCCACGCCCTCTCCGCGCACTGATCCAAAATTTGAATTTCGTCTGCATATTAATATTCTTATTGTCTAGTACTATCTGTGTACCAAATTTTATATCTCTAGGTTTAAAATACAGTTTAGCCACGCCCACTGATCGTGGTGCCGTGTACGACGTGGGTGTCAAATTTCGCCTCTATAGGGATAAACTACAGTTTTGCCACGCCCAAAATTTAAATTTCGCATATTCACATTAGTGTTGTAGAGTACTATCTGTATACCAGTTTGTATTTTTCTGAGGCTTAAATATAGTTTAGCCACGCCCACTGATCCTAAATTGAAATGTCTTCTGCATATCATAATCATGTTGCCGTGTGCGACGTGGGTGCCAAATTTCAGCACTTTAGGCATAAACTACAATTTCGTCGCGCTTACGGTGAAAAAGAAAAAAATCAACTCAACATATTACATTAACCTCCTATTGTCTATGTTGTAAATTGCACCGTCGAAACTATTACACATTTTTCGAAAAACAAGATTTCACTTCATTCCATCCATCTGATAATGAAACTGTGAAGTAATAAAATAAACACAATACTAACGGCCAAACGGACAGACAGACGAATGAACGAAGACACGCGCACGAATGTGAAGAGAGGCGACCGACGACAGCATACCAAGAAATAATACCAGCGTAACTGTGGCGGAAACGGAAATGGATTCTGCTTTTCTTGCATTCAAAGGCAACTTCCGTTTAATGTTTATTCTCTTGCATTTACCTTTATGTTGCGGACATTTGATGTTTGTTTCTATGGTAAAGCTCTTGCGTCATCTTGCCAACACTCATATCCTTCGACGCCCTCTTCTTTGCTGCATGTTTCCTCTAAGTGAATGCAGCGTTGAGTAGTGTGTGTGTGTGTGTAGTGGCATATGTAAGTGCTGCTGCAATCCTTGAGGAGGCAACAGTCGACGACAGTATTGAAACCAAACCACATTTCTTCATTAAAGTTTTGTGTGTTTGCAGCAATTTACCAAAAATGTTCTGTGTATTTCGGTGTTCGTTGTTTATTTCTGTTTAGTCCTTTGCCTTTTACTTCAAAAGTGTAATTTTTTTCACCTTTTGTGCCATTCACTGTTTGTTGCTATCCTTTCTGAAAGTTATCCAGTGTATTTTACCAGCTTTTTGCACGAAATTGGTGTTGTTGTTGTTGTAACTGTTCTCCGGTCGTATTAATTTTCGTGATGAAACTGCGGTTTCAATTTGTTATTGCGCAGCATAACAAAAAAACAAAAACTTCGATTCTCAGCTGAATGAATGATCCTTAGCTCAAGTCTGTCTAGCGGTTTTTGTTGTGGCGTAGGTGGCTGTGGTACACTGGCCGTATCGGTGGTTGTGGCAACTTTTGAAAAAGTTGTTGAAAATATCATCAATTAATTTAAGAGAAAATTGAATTTGAAATATTTTTACAACTTTGCCAAAGTGCAGAGCAATGCCGCAGCAGTTTCAACTGAAGTGGATATGTTGAATGTTTTTACATTGCTTAAGTATTGTGGCTATTTTGGTTATGTATTTACAAAGTTTAAAGATTATCAACATATTGCTATGTTATTTGTATTTTATACTTTAATATTTCATATATATTAGTATGTCTTTATTTAATAGCACAGTTTAAAAAAAATTGTAGTTTATTGTCTTTAGTCGCTCTATTAGTTTTTTATCCCTTCCATTGCACAATTGCAATATTTTATAATCTTCATCCGTAATATTTAACAAACCATATGACACTTTACTATCACAATACCCGAAAAACAATCATTATTTACCAACGACAGGACACAAAGGATGAGAGGGAGGTCGGGGCGAGAGAGAGCGACAGAGGAAGAGAAAGAGCACAACATCGATAAATTTATGAAATCAATTTAACACAATTGATATTGACATAGTGCAGCATATACCATGAAGCAGGATATGGACGAGTTATAAAGGATCGAAAACGAAGTGAACTATGACTCCTCCTTGTTACTGTGGCCGTAATAATAGTTGATGGTGCATTGCACTGCAAGCTGCTAGCTCTGATGGTCTTTAGTTTCAATAATGCTCTAGGATACTGTCTTAGTATGTGTTAGAAAACAAAGAGTAATCAGTATAAGGGTGATACGAAAAAATTAAAAACGTTCAAAATATTAAAGATATTAAAAATATTAAATATATTAAAAATATTAAAAATATTAAAAATATTAAAAATGTTAAAAATATTAAAAATATTAAAAATATTACAAATATTCAAAATATTAAAAATATTAAAAACATTAAAAATATTAAAAATATTAAAAATATTAAAAATATTAAAAATATTAAAAATATTAAAAATATTAAAAATATTAAAAATATTAAAAATATTAAAAATATTAAAAATATTAAAAATATTAAAAATATTAAAAATATTAAAAATATTAAAAATATTAAAAATATTAAAAATATTAAAAATATTAAAAATATTAAAAATATTAAAAATATTAAAGATATTAAAAATATTAAAAATATTAAAAATATTAAAAACATTACAAATATTACAAATATAAAAATATTAAAAGTATTAAAAATATTAAAAATATTAAATTGAACATATTAAAAATATTTAAATTAAAAAAAAAATTAAAATTAATTAAAAATTTTAATATTTTTAATATCTTTATATTTTTAAGGCTTAAGGGTGATACGAAAAAAATTAAAACGTTAAAAATATTAAAAAAAAATATTTAAAATATTTAAAATATTAAAAATATTAAAAATATTAAAAATATTAAAAATATTAAAAATATTAAAATAATATTAAATATTAATATTATTAATTATTAATTAATAATATTAAATAATATTTTAATATTTTTAATATTTTTAATACTTTAAATATTTTTAATATTTTTAAAATTTTAAATATTTTCAATATTTTTAATATTTTTAATATTTTTAAAATTTTTAATATTTATAATATTTTTAATATTTTTAATATTTTAAATATTTTAAATATTTTTTTTTAATATTTTTAATATTTTTAAATATTTTAATATTTTTAATATCTTTAATATTTGTAATATTTGTAATATTTTTAATATTTTTAATGTTTTTAATATTTTTAATATTTTTATTATTTTTAATATTTTTAGTATTATCAATATTTTTAATATTTTAAATATTTTTGTATTTTTAATATTTTTAGTTTTTTTTTAATATTTTGAATATTTTTAATATTTCTAATATTTTTAATATTTTTCAAATTTATAATATTTTTAATATTTTTAATATTTTTATTATTTTTAATATTTTTAAATATTTTGATATTTTTAATATTTTTAATATTTTTAAATATTTTAATATTTTTCACATTTTTTTATATTTTTAATATTTTGAATATTTTTAATATTTTTAATATTTTTGATATTTTAAATATTTTTAATATTTTTAATATTTTTAATATTTTTAATATTTTTAATATTTTTAATATTTTTGATATTTTTAATATTTTTAAAATTTTTAATATTTTTAATATTTTTATTATTTTTAATATTTTTAATATTTTTAATATTTTTAATATTTTTAATATTTTTAATATTTTTAATATTTTTAATATTTTTAATATTTTTAATATTTTTAATATTTTTAATATTTGTAATATTTTTAATATTTTTAATATTTTTAATATTTTTAATATTTTTAATATTTTAAATATTTTTAATATTTTTAATATTTTTAATATTTTTAATATTTTTATAATTTTTAATATTTTTAATATTTTTTATGTTTCCAATATTTTTAATATTTTAAATATTTATAATATTTTAAAAATTTTTAATATTTTAAAAAATATTATAAATATTTTTTGGTCTATCGCTCTTCTGTGTTAACATCCTTTCGTTTGCCTGCAAGTAACTGCAATATTAATAACCGAACATTCGCCAACATATAGAATGAATTGTTTCAAACTAATAAAATAGAATTTTAAGCTTGAATGAATGCTACCAAGTAAGAACATTTTCAATCGAACCCAAACTATGTCAAAAAAAAATATAAAATAAATGAAAACTGACAAAAATACTCTCGAGATGATGATGCTGCTGCAGCTACAGATACAGCTACAGCCACTGCTAATGCTGCTGCTGCTACTACTGATGAAAGCTGACAGATGAAAATGATAGTAATGAAAAAAATCAAACCGGCAAAAGAGGATGAGCGCACAATGGCACACGACGAAGGAAGCCAAATGATGATCAAAAAATTTCATTCAAAACCAATGACGTTGATTACACAGCGCATTTTTTTCGCCCAGTCTCTGTATCTACAGCCCCCTTCGATCCACTACTTTGTGAAATCAATAAAGCGACAGACGGACATTGTAAAGCCTCTTCACTTTTTCATTTGTAATCAAGTGGAAAAACCTCTGCCAAGAATATTCCTTCTTTCTTATTTTTTTCGCTTCTGGGAGCTGTAAGCAGAAAAACAAGGTAGCAGCGGAAGATGATGATGATGATGATGAAGATAATTCTTGTGTTTCCTTTTTGATTTTCCTGGTGGTTACATATTACCAGCACTTGCAGCAGTTAAATATAGACCTGATTTGATGTCGATTTGGAGCACACAAGAACAGCACGACAACGAAAAAAGTCCTGTCTTTTGGGGGCACCTGACAAAGAAGCCTTTACCATTTATGTTATCGTTGACTTGATGATGTTTCACTAAAGATGACAAATAATTTAATATCTCTGACACTGACTGACTGACTGGGTGCGCGCAAGTTTGTTCGTATGTTTGTACATTCGTTATTTACTCCTCCCTTTGATAGGTGGTAGGTAGATAATGTCAACATTTGCCACAGAACCTTTTGGGGCTTTTTTCCTCTGGTTTGTACTTCAATTTATAGAATGAACATTCGGTAACAAATCCAAATGTTCCCTTAAAGGCTTTTATTATTGGATATAACTTTGAGTTAGAAGAGAATGTTTTTTATTTTCGTGTGTGTGTCAGTTGTTAGGAGAATTTATATAGCACATATGTCAAATGAAATAAGGACATGTGTAACGAGCATGTTTTACAACATTTAAGCTTGTTAATATATACGATGCTTTAAGGATTGTTGAATTGTGGAAAACCATATATATATTTAAAGGTATTAGATGTGGTGAAAATAAAGATTAATCGCTGTAAGTATACAATAACATAACGTGTGATTTGTATAGCAGACAAATAAAGCCTTAAGGAATTTTTAAGAAATGTTCGTATTAGCAATGCTTTTAATTTGATTTCAAAATGACTTAATATGTATATGTTTTGAATGGGTTAAGAGCGAACTTTGTGGTCATGAATGGCACGAGTATTTGTATATATTGTATTACTCTCGGAGGCTGCCGCATTACATAGAGACACTTTTCTGCACACAATTTAGTTTATCTCATTAGTTTACTTATAATTTCTTTGAGCTTTTACTAAATTTTAAGTTCTAGCTTAACAATATGATAACACATTTACTTTAAATTTGTTCTTTTAGTTGCTATTAAAAACTATTACTCTATTATATATAGAGTAACAATATGATAACACATTTACTTTAAAATTAGTCTTTTAGTTGCTATTAAAAAAATTACTCTTTTAAATATTTCCTTATGTAAAATCAAACAATTTAAGTCTTCTATCGAAATACATTTCAAGTATTAATTACCTTTCTTTACCCATTTGCTTATTGCCTCTTGTAAGACATATTTGCATTAAGAGATTTATTTTGCTCTTTACTTCTCTATTCCCCTCAATCTCATCCCCCACTGCAGTTTACAAATGACATCTTTTCCAAAGAGTCCTTTTGCTTAAGGATAAACACAAACTTATTTTCATAATCCTCAGTAAGAATATTGCCAAAGTAAACATTAACTGTATGCGCCATCGTCTTGGCATATGTTGAAGTAACAAAATAATATAAATAAAATCTACTTTATTCAAGTTGTAATATATGCAGTCACGCTACTTTAACGCTTTGTTTTTATCTTACAAAAGAGACAGGCAAAGAGAGAGGCAGAGAGAGAGAGAGAATGAGGTAAGAGCAAACATTCACGGAACGTATTTTAAAAGTATTAAGTCTTTTATATTTATTCCGGTCCTCTCGCTCTCACTTCGTATCTTAGTGTCCTTTCTGAGGGAAATATTAATATTATTCTCTATATGAAGTAGCGTGAGAAAGAGTGCAAGAGTTGGTAATAACGCCACTCGTAGCGACAAGAGTCCTTGAAAAGCTATCAACACTTTTTTTTTGTATGATATTTGTTGTATATCTTAAGCGGGACTTTGCCAACACCAGTGACTGAGTGTTGGGTGACTCTTAATCAACACCACATTGAGCGTTGCACAGTGGCTCAAAGGTGGAATAACAAGGCAGAAATCATGCAAATTTATTTTGAAGCAATAAACGTACAAATTCTATTTTCAAAGCTATGTTCCATGACTATGTTTCAAGATAAGCAAGATAGGTGAAAAACTACTTCCACCTGTCATACAAACTGCCCCATTTTGGGGAGTCTGTCATAGCGATTACAGCCATATCACAGTATAACATGATGATTTTGGGACTCAGAATTGAGAACTGTATATGAAAATAGCCCCAAAAAGAAGAAGTTCTGCATTATTCGTCTTGTCAAGTTACATGCCATAATAATTTAATACCGATTTGATGTTAGTAAGTGTCGTATAGGGGAATTTGTCACGTTTTAGGCTCTATGACCATAGTCCGGACCATGATGTTCAAATCGTGCTGCCACAATAGGCCGGGAGAATGTCTTTTGCCCAAACGTCGGAAAATTTAGTCTGCATGATCTGACCACAAAAACATTCACAAGGCAACTTGGATATCTCCCGATAAAATATCGAGAAACCAAATTGATCACGTAATAATCGCTAGAAGGCAAGCGTCAAGTGTCTTAGACATACGATTGATCAGGGGTGCGAACATTAACACAGATCACCACCTCACTGCAGTGAAGGTGCGTACTAGGCTAAGTAGGACGATACCCCTGCGTAACCAGGCACAGAGAAAGCTGGACATCGCTAAATTGCATACCACGGAGATAGCTAACGCCTATCCCAATTAACTCACTCAACTACTTCGTTATGCTCCAACTCCCGAAGATGATAGTGCTCAATGGCAATATATTGCCCACTCGATGGAAATGACTGCGCGGTCCGTACTGGGGTATGTGAAGCCCTTAAACGATAGTGCCTGGTATAATGACAAATGCTGCAATGCCACCCAAGAAAAAGATGCTGCAGGGCCAAACTGCTGAGCTACTGTTGAGCTACTTTGTTCTCGAAGGCAGCTCAAGTGATGGAATCATGCCGATTGCACTATACGACTGCCAAAATCGGCAAGGGTTCTGACTGTCGGATAAAGTTATGTAGATTAAATAAAATTATACGTCTGTCAGCGTTTTGCTTGGTCACATCAAGGAATCGAGATATATCGATTTGAAGTCAGTAAGTATCATGTGTGGGAATTTGTCACTTTTCAGGGTCTTATTTCCGAAATTGTTGTTGATATTGAATGAAATTTATCTCTGATATTTAACTGATAACTGTGTTGAATTACATAAAATTTTCTCAAAGGACACGCCCACCTCCAGTATATCCTGAAATGGAAAAAACTTATACATCCAAAATAATTGTTTGTATTGAGCCAAGTTTGCCTCGATTTGTCTCTGATGTATTACCGATAACTGTATTGAATTATATGAAGTAACCTCGAAGGACACGCCCACCTCCCATCTATCCTTAAGTGGATAAAACTTATATTTTCCAAAATTGATGTTGGTATTTAAACAAATTTGTTTCAATTGGTCTCTTTTATATTACTGATAACATGTATGAAGTTATCTCGAAGGACCCCTTATATACCCTGAAATGGAAAAAGACTTATATTTTTCAAAATTGTTATTGGTATTGAATCAAATTTGTCTCAATGGGTCTCTGAAGTAGTTAAGTATGTTGAATTATATGAAGTTGTCTCAAAGGACACGCCTACCTCACATATATTCTGAAATGTAAAATACTTACATGTTCCAAAACTGTTGTTGATATTAAACTTAATTAAAAAAAATAAATTTTGGAAAATTTAAGTTTTATCCGTTCAGGATATATGAGAGGTGGGCATGTCCTTCGAGAATATTTCTAAAACGCTTAGAATATAGCGGTTGAGTTTGATGGGGCATGATATGCTCATTGATGTATGTACAAGATCTCGAAATGTTTTTGATAATGAAAGCCGATAAAAAAAGGCGACCAAAACTCCGTTGGAAAGATCAGGTTACTAACAAAGTACAACCAATGATTTTAGAACTTAATTCTAAAAAATGCACGAGAAAGTATCCCCTAAAAGAAGAAATTCTGCATGATTCGGTTTGTCAAGTTACATGCCATAATAATTTAATACCGATTTGATGTTAGTAAGTACCGTATAGGGGAATTTGTCACGTTTTAGGATCTTTTGTTATATTGTTATATGGTGGTGTATGATTATCATAAGTAATATTCTACGTAAATTAAACGCCGCGCAGTACAAAAGTAGTTTTATTTGTAACTGCTACAAAATAAACCCAGTTCAAAATCGTTTGATGAATGGAAAAGTGAAACTGTTGCTTATGTAGGAAAACGTTATATAAACAGATTAAAGGAATTGTAATTCTTAATTTTTTTTTTTTAAATTTGTTTCAGCTAAATCGGACTAGTGGTTCTAGAGTTATGTCAAACAAAAGAGCCTAAAGGGTGACAAATTCCCCTATACGATAATTATTTATTTCAAATCAATATTTAATTATTATGGCATGTAAATTGACAAAACGAATGATGCAGAACTTCTTCTTTTTGTGGCTTCTTTAAACTGCAGTTCTCAGAATTGAGTCCCCAAAGGAATCTTATTTCACAATGAAGTTATTGCATTTTCAATTCGGTCATATTTCCCACAATATTACTATGGGGTTGATGACCATCTGGAAGGCGGTCATATTCACACATATTACATGGAGTTTATGTCTGAAATGGAAGCGAAAATGATCAACATTTCTTCAGTGAGAAGTATGCCTATTGGATTAATGTCCGGACCAATAATTTTATGTGTCAAAGTTCTGAAATATTTCGAGTCAATTGGGAGTTGTCTTGCCCCTCATACTGCTCAAAACAGTTTGCTCAGCTCTGAAGAAATTGAATAAGTGATTGTGCAATACCCATTTACAACCAGCTCTGAAGAAATTGACTAAGAGTGTGTGCACTATCCATTCACTCTCTTAGCTTTTCTTTATCGTTTGTGGTTCCATATGTTTCCCCTTTCTTCGGTCTATGCGCCACTGTACGTCATCAGCAGCAGCAGTTTTTACCAACTCTCGCTTCCCAATGAAGTGAAATACGAAATAAGGTACTTATCCTGCGGAACTACTTTTTGGCTCAGCCATGAGAGCAGAGCGCAGCAATTGCAAATAAGTTCACAGGTCTTAACAATACTTTAATGCCAAAAGATTAAAAACAATTTGCTTTATATCCCGCCAAGAAATGCCACTGCTTCATCCACTTGAATGCCATCAGTAACACCCTGTACCCCACGTATTGCACTTCAGCAGCATCAGCTAACCACCGAAACGACGCTGAGGTGTGTCTGCTTCTGTTACTGGTGAAACTGCGAATGCAGATGAGTAAAATCTTCACCTGCTGTGTTCGTTTACACCGCAGGCGGTTTTGCTGAGAAGTAGCCAGAAATTGGAAAAGATTCATTTCGTTTGCAATTACATTCATATTTCAATGCGAAACAAAAGCAAAACTACTGAGAGGATAAGCAAATTTTACATAAAAAATTTTAACAAAAAGTTGTTGAAATTTATTATTAGCACGGCCTATGGCTTAAGCAATGTACAGCAGGCAGGCTGGCAGTCAGTCACATTACATCTGGTCTGGTCTGGCGAAATTCATTGAAAACTTTAAGTAGTCAAAGTTTTGTGTGTTGTTTGCCATTTAATATAAGTAGCACAAAGCTGCCGCTGCTGCTATTTGAAATTTCAAATATTTGTTTAATCCTGGCAAATGCTAAAATATTACTTCAAAGACTTTTGGTGCAAAAAATATACGAAATTAATTATGATTCAAAGTAGATAAATAAGCAGCAGGAACAAAGGCGCTGTGTGTACGGATTTTGCAAAAAAGTGTTGGTTAGAGGATGTAATAAAGACCGACAGTATGTTAGAAATGTTAATATTTAACAAAGAAGGAACTGCTGTCTAACGACACATAAACATCAATAAAAGGCGTCTGCAAACATGTGTAAGCGTATAATTTTGGGCTGTTTACATGGATAGGCAAATATTTTGTAAAATAAAACAAAATAACAATGAGTTTGAAAGACTCTAGTAACATGACTGTTTGAATGAAGTGTAGAGCGAAGACATGTTTTGTAAAGGTGGCTTAATGGTTGGGGTACACAATTTTTTGTTGTCTCTAAGATTATTTTTAGAGATTTTGTTTTGGAATAATTTGTTTTCGTATACGTGTCCTGTGATTGGTGATAAAAATAGTATCCTGGAGAAAGAAACAAAAAGTACATTATATATATACAACTATGTATTTGAAATTACGCATAATTTTGCAGAATATTTGTTTGTTGATTTCAGTTTTGATTCACTTGCACTAGTCAGACAATATCATTGAAAACTTTTTACATTGATAACGCTTCTCTATATATAAAAAGAATTGATTTAACATTTTCTATGCTCATAATTGAGGTGTAAGTAGTTTAGTCAAAATTTGGCCCGATTCAGAACATAACCTCCGTTTAGAAAATAGAAGCTTGCATACCAAATTTCAGCTCGAAAGCTCTTAAAATACTGCTGTCATCGCGGGAACAGACAGACGGATACCCCCAAGCAGCGGGTGTTTGTACAGGAGGTGGGAGTAGTTTTTATACGATTTTGCTCATCTTAGGACTTGAACTCCACTTGGAGGATAGAATCATGTATACCAAATTTGATAGCTTGATAGCTCTTAAACTACAGATGTAATCGGGAGGACAGACAGGCGGACACCCCATAAAAAAGGGGTCAGTTTTATTGGAGGTGGAAGTAGATTTTGTGCGATCTTGCTCATCTTAGACTTTTAGCTTGCACATCAAATTTCAACTCGATATTTCTTAAATTACGGCTGTAATCGCCGAGACAGATAGACGGATACCGACAAAAAGGGAAAGTTTGTATAGGGGATGGGAGTAGATTTTGTCAGATCAAAATGCAACTGTGATTGCAGGGTCCGTCCCCCAAAAAAGGGCCAATTTGTATGGGAGATGGAAATAGTTTTTGACTGATATTGCTCATCTTAGAACTTAACCTCCCCTAAGGGGATGTAAGGAATGGGGAATTTTCTAATTGAGTCTTTCTGATCATTATTCATTTGGAAATAACCAGAAGCTCTCTTTGGAGGTTCCCAAGCAGCTCACAACGTATTCCCCGGGCAATGCCACTGAACTTCCGTTCAGTGATAGCAAATGTGGGAAGGCGAAATGTTGAGTAACCTAATTGGCATGCTTCCACCGATACATCTTAGGAAGTAGATAGCAGAAGTTACTGAAGCTCAACACATGCTTTCTTAGTGGCTTTGGCAGCCCCAAAAAACTATGATCGGGCGCGGTGGAAAAATAAGCCACTCACCTTAAACAAAATTATTATTAAGAAAACACGAAGAAAAGAAAAAACAAGAAGCCAACATGTTGACGACCCCCGCAAACGATATTAGGACCATGATTTAAGGATATGCAGCTGGAATGTCTGAACTCTATACAGAGATGGTGCCTCTATCCTACAGGCGAATGTCCTGACAAATACAAGTCTGACATCACCGCTATACAGGAAATGAGATGGACGGGACAGGGATGCACACGACGAAAAAACTGTACCATCTATTACAGCTGCCATGTAGAAAGACACGAATTTGGATTTCGTTTCATAGTCGGAAAGAGACTTCGACACCTGATCTCTCGGTTTAACCCTGTAGGTTACCAAAAAGCCACTAATTGCATACGGGCGAAATATTTTTTTTGATTTGCGTACACGCCCTGAAGGAACCCAAAGACATGACATTAAATATGTATTCTATGAGAGCCTGGAGGAGATATATGACCGCTGTCTTGCAGATGATATTGACAATGTACTGGGAGATTTTAATGCTAAAATAGGAAGGCAAGAAGCTCTTGGTTCAGCAGTCAGAAAATGCAGTCTACAAAATAACACCTCTGATGACGGATTAAAACTGGTTACTTTCGCGTCGGCAGGAAACCTGGTTGTGAGCGGAACCAGATTTCCGCATAAAGATATCCACAAGGGAACATGGATATCTCCCGATCAAAATACAGGAAATGAGATTGATCACGTGGTAATTGATTGAAGGCATGGCTCAAGCGTTATGAACGTGCGTGCGATGGGCAGTACAAATATTTACTCGGATCACCACCTAGTTGTAGGCAAGGTACGCACACTATTAAGTTAAACTAAAAACACTCGTAACCAAACGCAAAGGAAGCTGGGTATCATAAAGCTGAATACCACAGAGATAGCCAATGCCTACTCCAACCACCTCTCTCAATAACTTCAAACAAACCCCCCTAATTCTGGTGATCCCGACAAAAAGTGACAGTATATTGCGAATTCTATGACCACTGCAGCAACTACCGAACTGGATTATGAAAAACCACGCTCAGACAAGCCCTGGGACGTTGAGTAATGTCGCGCAATGTCTGAGGAAAAGGATGCTGCGTACAACGCAAAACAGCAGACGAAGGGTTATACTGACAAGAGAAGGGAGATGAAACGCCTGTTCAGGCAGAAAAATTGTCTGTGGAAGAAAAAGAGAGAGCCAGGATATCGGAAACTACAGGGATATAAGTGAAGCCCGACAGTTCTACCATAAAGGTAAAACGCAAAGGTTTTAAAACAGGGATCCCCACTTGTAACGACAGAGATGGAAATCTGGGCAAGGACACTTAGAGTGTGCTGCAAATATGGAGGGAATACTTTTGATCTCTACTCGTTCCAGAAGTCGGCAAAAGTGACGAAATCACACCAATCATTGACGACGGAGTAGATTATCTACCACTGAGGCTTAAAAATAACAAAGCTGCGGGAGCCGATGGACTGCCGGCAGAGATTTTTAAAGCCGGCGACGAAGAGCAAGGAATGCATGCCCGATGATCTGACTGTTCTATGTCCTGTGCTTAAGAAAGACGATCCAAGTGTGGGTACATACTATCGCGGAATCAGTCTTTACCTATCGCATACAAGGTCCTGTCTAGTGTGTTATGTGAAAGACTAAAGCTCATTCTAGAGAACCTGATTAGACCCTATCGGCATTAGATCTGGTAAATATTCTACAGTCCAGATATTCACAAACAAATCCTGGAGAAGACCCAAGAGATGCAGATGGACACCAAAAATGTATTCATCGACTACAAAGCTGCACGATACGATGGACATTTTTAAATGCTTTGGCCAAGTTTGGTATCCCCGCGAAGCTAATACGACTTTGCGGGATGACACTGACTGACACGAAGTCTTCAAAGTCACATTCTTCAAAAGTCTTCAAAAGTCACATATTGCAGGCGTATGCTAATGGCATATATATCATTGGCCGTGGAGTGCGAGATGTTACTGCGGTCTTTTCAAGCATTGAAAAGCATTCGGCGGAAGTCGGAGTGGTGATAAATGATGACAAAACTAAGTTATTTCTTTCAACGAACAACGAGACCACTCGTTTGGGACGCTGCGTGAACGTTGACAACTATAACTTTGAAGTGGTAGATGATTTTGTCTACCTTGGCTCCGCCATAGACAAAAATAATAATGTCAGCCTGGAAATCAAGAGACGAGTATTGATCGCAAACCGCTGCTAAAATGCGCTAAACAAACGATTTAATGATAAAAGCGCTCTCTCAAAGAACAAAGATCTAACTATACCAGACCTTGGCTCCGCCATAGACAAAAATAATAAGTCAGCCTGGAAATCAAAAGACGATTATTGATCGCAAACCGCTGCTACTATGCGCTAAGCAAGCGATTTAATGACAAAGCTCTATCTCGAAGAACAAAGATCCAACTATACAAGACTCTGATCTTCCTGTCTTGGCTCCACAGCGCAGAATCCTGTAATGACACAAGCGGATCAATCTATTCTGGAAGTCTTCGAAAGAAAACTACGTCGCAAAATATTTGGACCCATCGTGGTTAACGGCAAGTATCGTCGTCGAATGAAACACGAGCTGTATGAGCTGTACAACGACATCGACATCGAGTCAATCGCGTTGAAATAGACCGAACACGCTTGGAATTCTTTTCTACGTGCGGCTATTGATAGATTCATTTACGTTGCTGCTGCCAATTAGGAAGAAGAAGAAAAAGTAGAGGATAGAAACTTTCATACTGAATTTCAGCTCGATAACTCTTAAACTGCAGATATTATCCTGGGTACAGCCAGGCAGACACTCACAAAAAGAGGAGTTTGTATGGGAGGGGGTAAGAATTTTAGTACGATTTTAAGGCTACAAGTTTGCATACCCAATTTTATCTCGATACCTCTTAAACTGCGACTGTGAGCACAGGGACAGTCCACCAAAAAGGGAAAATTTGTATGGAAGGTGAAAATAGTTTTAGACCGATCTTGCTCATTTTAGATTTGAACCTCCGCTTAGAAAATTGAGCTTCCATACCAAGTTTCAGACTGAATCAAAGCTAGTTTATCGGCGAATGATGCTAACTTCATATTATCCCAAGGGAAAAAATCCATAGGTGTGACATTACATCATCTAGGCGCAAGTTGATATGTCAGAAATTTTTTTATACTTAATAGATTAATATAAAAACCCTTTTGTATTTTCTTTCCTTAACAAAAATAAATATGATTTTCTTATCTATTTTCCTATATATTTTCTCAAAAATCTTGCCATTTAAACTCTGGCAATAGAGGAAAATCTTAAAAAACTAAAACGTTACACAAAGGCTCACACTCACGCCCACTAGAGTCTCTTTGACATCAACAGCATTCTGTGGCAAATCTGTTTATTTTTCTTTTCTCTTTGGCATCTTTAATGTAACTGAGATATGCATGCGGAACTTATGTTTACCGTCATCAATGTTCCATGCCATTGTGTAGTTACCTTAAGGAAGACCAATTTCCCGATGCTTTGGCGATGTAGTCAAGGCTCAACAAAAAAAATTTCACCAAAAAGAAACGTCAGAGCATAAAACGTTTCCAAGTCCTTTTCAATATTTTATATGTCAGAGTGTGCGTAAGGGATTGCGAATGTACGAGCGTAAATGATTGTCTATGTGTATGTGTGTGTGTGTGTAAGCAAATATTACTAAAGCTATGTTGCTTTTTCGCGCTGTAAGCAGTTTTGCTTCCGTTTCCGTTACACAAAATGTAATGCAAAAGAGCGGGGAGCGGCGGCGGCTGGTAAAACCCAATGGCAAAAGCAACAGCTTTGAAGAATGCAACAGAGAGACAGAGAACAAAAAAACAGTGCAAGCGCTTACACACCAAATGTTCTAGCAGAGAAACACAGCTTAGCAAAGACATTGACTATGAATACAATGGCTGCATGAATGGTTGGTTGCTTGGTCTGTTGGTTGCAAGCGAAAAAAGATACCTCCTTTGCTCGTTAGTCGAGCGAGAAAACAACCAAAGCGAGGAAGGAAGAAGGTAACACGACCATGAAACTGGAAAACCTGCACTCTGTGCATAACCGGACTTGCAACTAAAAATAACACACAAAGTAAAAGAGGAACAACAAGAAAACAACAACTACAAAAACACTTCCGAAAAACGCTTTAAAAAATGGCTACAACAGTTACTGCTGCTGCAACTCCATACCAAAAATAGGGATTTCTATCTGTTTTCACAACGAAGAGCGATGAAAACAAAATGCCACAAATAAAACAACATACCATAAACATTTTCTTTCCTTTTTGATGATGTCAGGGCCAAGAGGACACGCGGCATACACACAACATTTAAATTTTATGGTCACTGGTGAAGAACGAAGACCGAAATATAACCACCAGAACAAGAGATTACAACGGGCGAACAGACTTGTTGTCATAAATACCCATATTCCATTGTTCAAAACGCCACGCTGATGCAGAGAAGCGAGTACAGTACAACAAACAGAAAACTTAGCAATAAATTATTTATTACTTATTAGCGATTTGTTGGACATAATTCCATTGTTGTCGTTTTAAGCTCCCAGAAATAAATAAGCCAAAGTTTTGACAGTCATTCGTATTAATATATCATCGAAAAAGTTTGCACAAACAGCACAATCGAGCAAAGAAACATTATTGAGATTTGGGTTAAGGACAAGGACGGCGAGGGGTGGTCATATAAATGGCAGAGCACAAATAGCATTAAATTGCCTAAAATTTATGTGTAATTAAAAGTTGTATCATGTTGTCATCACTTCATGCTAAGTTTGTTTTAATGAAGTACCACTAAGAATAGCAAAAGTTGATGTAATGGAATTGTTGTAGTGAATATTATGAATATTGAAGAATTTAGTATTTTTTATAATTAAATTTATGTTTAACTTTAATTAGCGGTTCATTTTCCATTCATCAAATGATTTTGAACTGGGTTTATTTTGTAGCAGTTACAATAAAACTGTTATACTCCGTGGCGTATGATTCACGGGACCGGCCGTGGCATAGTGGTTAGAACACGCGACTACCATGCGGGAGATCGCAGTTTCAAACCTGGCTCCAGTCATCTTAGAAAAAAAAGAAAAAAAAAAGAAATAAAATTTTCTTTCATTGTCGGCTCCCCTCGAATGTTGTTGACAGAAACTTCGCAGTATTAAGCGTCGATTCAATCGTCGTGTCTAGTAAGAGCTTCTCAAATAGTGACGTTCGCATTCGTCGATAAACAAGAAGGTGCCGTTAGTTGTGAATCTAAAAATAAAAAGCGTGTTATTTCACAACAACGCGAGAAGCTATCCCATACCGCATTCATGGGGTGCAAAGGGAAATTAAGTAAGTATGATTCACGTGGAATATTACTTATGATCATTATACACCACCATATAGTATTTATGTTATGTCAAACTAAATAGCCTAAAATGTGACAAATTTCCCTATACGATGCCTACTAACTTCAAATCGATATCAAATTATAATGGAGGCAAAACTTCTTCTTTTTGGGGCTACTTTCACGTGCAGTTCTCAGAATTAAGTCCAAAAAAATCATGTATTGTACTGTGTAAGTTAATGGTGAATATTCTAGTCAATAAATTCATTTTGAATACAAAAAAAACCTTTAAACTATTACATCCATTTCATTTTTTGGTCCTGTGGTTGTTATGATTTAATTATGTGTAATACATTTACTATTAGAGGACGCAAAGAAAAAACTGCTTAAATTATTTACCGAGAATTTTAATTTAATTAACGCATTTAACTATTAAGGGGGGGGGGGGGGGGGGGGTAGGAAATATGGATACATTTTTATTTTTTTTTGTTCATAACATTATTTAATTAAAATATTATTAGTAAGAGTAGTCTATATATATACAAATTTGTTGCAAGTTTGTTGTGACTTTATAACTCACGAACGGCTGGACCGATTTGCATAAATTTTTTTGTATGCGTTTGGGTGGCGCCCCTTTTGGTCTATATTTACAATTCGGTCCAATTGGACAAAGGGTCGTGGCACCGCCCATACAACTTGAAAATCAAAAGGGCTGTATCTCATGAACTATCAGAGATATGAAGATAAGATTTGGTATATATGTTGTAGAAGCGGTATTAATTACAGCCAAGGTGGAAGTGGGCGGTGCCACGCCCCCTTTTAAAAAATCGCTCTAACGGCTTTTCTAATAGACCGATTGATACGAAAATTTTACCATAAGGTACAGTTGACCTGTTGATAGTCCCTGGCTATAATAGATTGTGATTGGATAAAGGGGCGTGGCACCGCTGATACAACTTGAAAATCAAAAGGGCTATATCTCATGAACTATCAGAGGTATGAAGATGAGATTTGGTATATATGTTGTTGGAGCAGTATTAATTACAGCCAGCGTGAAAGTGGGGGGGTGCCACGCCCCCTTTTCAAAACCGCTCTTCAGGCTTTCCCAATAGACAGATTGATACTGATGACCTGTAGATAGTCCCTGGCTATATTTGGTAGCGATTGAATAAAGGGGCGTGACACCGCCCATACAACATGAAAATAAAAAGGGCTATATCTCATGAACTATAAGAGGTATGAAGATGAGATTTGTTACATATGTTGTTGTTGCAATATAATTTACAGTAAGAGTGGAAGTGGGCTGTACCACACCTCTTTTAAAATAAACAGTTATAACTGTCAAAATTCCACAGTATATTGCAGTTCGCCTAGAGATATGAACAGTAAGGTGGGCCAGTTTTTTTATTCGCAAAAATTGTAACCAAATCTACGATGAATTGTTAGAAAATGTCACCAATAAAATTTGTGTATAATATCAATTCCTAGCTCGCACTGGGAAAGCTTAATTTAGTGCAGAAATCTTAAATTTTGATAGAAGTGTCTTATAGCTGAAGTCTGTACGCTTTCAATAATCATGGAGCAACGAACGTCACTTCTAAAAGAAGCGCAAAACGGAGTAAATAAACGAAAAATCCTTTTATCTTAAAAAAAGTACCAGCTAGGAATTTGATTCATGTGGATTTTTAATGTACATTTGACCCCAAACAAAACCCCATTTACCGTTTTTGTTGCCATTTTAGGTCAACCAATTCGTCATTCAGGCGAGGTGTGTGAAGTGTAATAGACTTTCATTGAGACTTTCTTTGAAAAATCACCATGTAAAGACTACACAAGAACAACGTTTACAAATCTTGCAAATTTATTTTCAAAATGCGCGTTTTGTTTGCCCTTTGTGAAGTTTATGGTGCATATACTCATCCATCTGAGCAGCTAATAGAAGCCATCGATGCTGTAGATGTAAGTGTGACAGGGGACCCGAATTTATCGAACCGACGCCGTTCTTAGCAACTCGGTCTCTGCAAATGCTGAGGAAAGATCTTGGTCTATATTCATATATCCAAATGGTAGAAGAACTAAAACCAGTGGACGATCAATTGATTTTTTTTTTATCATGTCATTGCATATTATTTGAAGGAGAAATGGTTCCAACACGTCGGCGTAAAATGCCATACAGCGCTTGAGATCATCACTTTGTAAAGCCAAACGTTGGTGACCGAATTATCTCATAGAATGGTAATACCAGTTCAATACAATGATAGTATTCGGAAATATTCTTGATCCATGTGAGAAGAAAACATGGCAAAAGAGGTTTTTATGGCTAAAGGTATGAAGCTTCAAACGAAATTTTCATTTTCGGTCAATAGGCGGAGAAGGCATTTCCGATTTGTAAAAGATATGACTTTGCTGATGAACTTTTTACTATCGTCATAGAGCCTATGATATTTAGAATTTAAAACACTTAATTTGTTAACTTTCATGTTAAGGAGTTGCTTGCAATTAGTTACAACATATCATTGTCGAGCTTAAGTACCGTTTTCAAAGTACTTTGTAGACCTAAATGTGAAATATATTACAAGTTAAAATGCAATAGCGAAGCATTGCCGGGCCCACTAGTAAAAGTATAAAATTAAATTAATATAATTGTGCTTTCTATGAGGGAGACTAGAAGGTGGTCTCCAAAATTGAGGAAAAGGGAATAATATTCTGCACTTTACTGTCTTAATTTAGAGCTTCAAGAAAATTGCTGGGATTAAAGAAGGCAATACTGAATACAAATTTATAATTTCTTGATACTTTAGATTATTTAGTGAAAAATACTACACTGTGCAAGGCAGGATGAAGGTATCAGGTGAGTATAGTAAAATCAACAAAGGGTTTGGCTTTCCCAGGTCAAACATATTTGACTTTTGACTTTTATTATTTTATTCTTATTTGTTTGTTCGCTTAGTTTTTCAGGTATAACTCTAGAACCATTGATGATTTCTTATTTCATACTTAAGCAGAATTGCAGCTAAGGCTTGAATAGATAACTTCTATTTATATACAATTAATCGCCTTTTTTTATAAATTTTCCCTAATAACTGGCCATATATAGGCTGTTTCATCTGTGATAAATAAATATTTTTTGAAAAATTTTAAAAATGATTCAAAAATTTATTAGAATAATATTTGAAATTTTTCAAAAATATTAAATTTACAACTCGAAAGATATCAAACGTAGAAGTTACATATCTCAAAACTAGATCTGACTTTCTTTCTTAGAAGGGAAGTATAACGGTCTAGGACCTTCAAATGACATGGAATTTCTCAGCCCCCAGACAGAGACCCCGAAAATTTTTATAGTGCAGTTTCCACAAAAACATATTTACTATATATTCGTTCTGTTGTTCACAGCACTAACGTTGATATTTCCGATAGCGACAGCAAAGCAAAACGTTTGCAATGCGCTCTTCGCCCTCTGACGAAAAAGAAATATGCATAGCTGTTGTGTTGAGAGTAGTGTATTTTGATTGTTATTCACCTGGAAATGACCAGAATCACTTTTTGGAGGTCCCCAAGCAGCTCACAACGTCCGAGAGATCAGGAATACTCCGGGCATTGCCTTTAAACATCCGCTCAGTGGTAGCAAATGTGAAAAGGTGTAATTTTGAGTAACCTAAATTCATGCTACCACCGATGCGTCTTAGGAACTACTTAACAGAAGTTACTGGAGCTTTACACAAAGGATCTCTAAGAGGTTTTGGCAGCCCCAAAACCTAAGATCGCACGCATTGTCCTAGTAAGCCACCCTCCTTAAACAAAACCAATTATTATGAAAACACGAAGAAAATAAAAAACAAGAACCCCTCGAAATGTTGACGGCCCCGCCAACTTTATAAGGACCATAAAGAAAGACACGAACTTGGATGTGGATTCAGGATTCAGAGTAGTTAGCTTCGCGTCGGTAAGAAACATGGTAGTGAGTGGACCTGGATTTCCCCTGATCAAAATACAAGACGAGAGATTGATCAAGTGGTAATTGATGAAAGCAGAGTACGTATTGGCTCGCTCTTTTCGGCTCTCAAAACTACGAAAGAGCTCTTGGCTCGCGAGCTAGGAGCCACAAATTTCAAACGAGCTCTCGGCTCGCGAGCCAAGAGCTACATAATTTTAAATGAGCTCTCGGCTCGCGAGCCAAGTACGTTAAAAGTACTTTTGGTACAAAAAAGTACCTTGTGCTGAAAAGTACATTAAAAGTACTTTTGGTACAAAAAAAGTCCCTGGTACAAAAAAAGTACTTTGTGTCGAAAAGTACATTAAGAGTACTTTTGGTACAAAAAAGTCTGTGGTACAAAAAAAGTACTTTGTGCCGAAAAGTACATTAAAAGTACTTTTGGTACTCTGGTACAAAAAAAGTACTTTGTGCTGAAAAGTACATTAAAAGCACATTTTGGTACACAAAAAAAGTACTTTGTGCCGAAAAAGTACATTAAAAGTACTTTTGGTACAAAAAAGTACTCTGGTACAAAAAACAGTACTTTGTGTCGAAAAGTACATTTAGAGTATTTTGGTACAAAAAAGTCCCTGCTACAAAAGAAATACTGTGTCAAAAAGTACGTTACAAGTACTTTTGGTACAAAAAAAGTCCCTTTTACAAAAAAGTACTTTATGTTGAAAAGTACATTAAAAGTACTTTTGGTACAAAAAAAGTACCTGGTACAAAAAAAAGGACTTTGTTCCAAAAAGTACATTAACAGTTCTTTTGGTACAAAAAAAAGTACTATGGTGCAAAAAAAGTACTTTGTGCAACAGAAAATTTTTTTTGGGCCAATGAAATTACTTTTTGGCATAAAAAAGTACTTTTGGTACATAACTTTGGTACTTTGCTCAAGAACCAAGAGCTCGCTGGCTCTAGAGCTGGCTCTTTTTGGGCTCTTGGCTCCTGGCTCGCGAGCCAGCTATTTTTGGGCTCTTGGCTCTTGGCTCCAGGCTCGCGAGCCAGCTCTTTTTGGGCTCTTGGCTCGCGAACTAGCTCTTGTTGGGCTCTTGGCTCTTAGCTCGCGAGCCAGCTCTTTATTTGGGCTCTTGGCTCGCGAGCCGAGAGCTCATTTGAAATGTTGTGGCTCCTGGCTCGCGAGCTGAGAGCTCATTTAAAATATTGTAGCTCTTGGCTCGCGAGCCAGCTCTTTATTTGGGCTCTGGGTCGCAAGCCTAGAGCTCGTTTGAAATTTTGTGGCTTCCGGCTCGCGAGCTGAGAGCTCATTTGAAACTTTGTAGCTCTCGGCTCGAGAGCCAACTCTTTTTTTGGGCTCTTGGCTCGCGAGCCGAGAGCTCGTTTAAAATTTGCGGCTCCTAGCTCGCGAGCTAAGAGCCAATTTTCAGGAAAAGAGCGGCTCGCGAGCGAGCCAATACGAATCCTGGATGAAAGGCAAGTCTCAAACGTTATAGACGTGCGTGTGATGCACGGTGCAAATATTGACTCGGATCGCTACATACCACCTAAATAGCCAATGCCTACTCCAACCAACTCTCTCAATTACTTCGAACCAACCCCCCTAGTTCTGATGTTCCCAACACACTTTGGCAGCATATTGCGAATTCTATGACAACTGCCGCAACGGTAATGTGTTATGAAAATCCACGCTCAGACAAGCCCTGGAACGATGAGGAATGTCGTGAAATGTCTGAAGAAAAGGACGCTGCACACAGGGCAAAACTGCAGCCAATGGCAATGCGTGCAGTGATAGAGCTTTATAATAAAAAGAGGAGGGAGATGACACACTTATCCAGGCGGAAAAAGCGTCTATGAAAGAAAAGAGGGAGTCATGATATCGAAAATTACAAGGTGAAGCCTGAAAGTTTTACCAAAAGGCAAAAAGCGAATGTTTTGGACTAGGGAATCCCACCTGTAAAGGCGGAGACGGAAATCTGGTCACTGATATTCAGAATGTGTTATAAATATGGAGGTAAAACTTTCGATCACTACTCTTTCCCAAAGGCAGCATAAGTGACGAAATCACGCCTTGGATTGCGGGATGGTACTGCGGCTTTTTCGAGCATTGACAAGCAGTCGACAGAAGTGGGTCTGGTGATTAATGAGGACAAAACTAAGTTATTTGTTTCAACGAACAAAGAGTTTACTCGTTTGGGATGCTGCGTGAAAGATGACAACTATAACTTTGAATTGGTAGATGGAAATCAAGTGTCGAGTATTGATCGCAAACCGCTGCTACTATGCGCTGAGCAAGCACATAAAGTCCTCTCTCGACGAACGAAGATCCAACTCTACCAGACACTGAATCTGCCTGTCTTACTCTACAGCGCAGAATCCTGGGTAATGACGCAGGCGGATCAATCTATTTTGGGAGTTTAAAGTGGACAACTTTGACACCCTGCAGCACCAAATGTCTTGGCACATAGTTCCCTTGAATGCAATATTCTTAATGCATAACTTCTCCTGTATAAATGATTCGTACATTCTAAAATGTTCAAGCTCAAAATTGTGTTTAAGCTTAAGTCAAATGCTGGACTCCGCTGAGTGTCGCCACGACACTAAAATTCCATTGGTTGCTCTTGCATGTCGTATAAGAAAAAAACATTTAAATATATCTGTCCCTAATATATAGGTGCAATAATTGTCGAAATCTTTAATATAAATTTAATAACACCTGAATTTGGAAATCATATTTAAATGTCTACAATACTGACACAGAATCAGTTTTCTTTTACAGCTACCGATTCGGATGGTTAATATGCATATGTCACTAGATACATTGATCGACACATATGAATTAAAAATGTGTAATGTTCAAATCTTTTAATATAGATATGCGCACACACACACATACTTATTACATATTAAGCATACAATATATTCACTTGTCATTTGCCTTGAAGCGCATCCATATATTTTAATTCCAATTTTGAATTGAAACTCAACATATCATGTGTTGTTGTAGTTGTTGTTTATATCCGCCCCTCGGTAAAACTGAATTAATAACTATGTGAATTTATAGATTTGTATTGGAAAACATTTGTGAAAACATAATTAAAATAAAAATAATTTATGGTTGTGACACATAAAATAATAACCAATTAAATGTTGCATATAGGCGGATGTCATTTCGTGTGTGTCTGTGTGTGTTCACAGACTCCGGCAAAAATTTATAAATATAAATATATTATGATTATTACAGCTTATAAGTCACACACACACACACACTCTATTTTAAATTACATTACATTGGTGTTACCCAAATAATATTATTAGATTCTTCTTTGGTTCAGTGTTCGACAGCCAATAAATGTTCTCATAATAGTGTTATATGTTTTATTAGAATTTGTAATACAATTATTTTTGTAAAATTTTAATGATTTTGGTTATACAACAATTGCAAGTGTTGGGAGCAGAGGGCAAATGCGTTGTCTGATTATCGCATCGATATTTGTGGTTTAAATGGAAAATTTGGATAATTAAAAACTTAACACATTAAAATTTTATATATTTTAGTTTTATTAGATTTTCTTGTGGCAACACTATTGCTTAGTAAGATTTGATAGGATGTGGTTGGAGTTATGTTACATTGCTAAACATTATACAAAAGTCAATACATATAAATTGGGGAATTTAATTTGATTGAGGTGAGATGGATTCGATTATATTGGCGATTGAATTGTGGTTGGTCGATTGAAGTCAAACGGTCAAAATTACAACAAAGGGTTGAAATTGTCAATTTGGACCATCCGAATAGACCAGCCGTGGCATGATGGTTGGAACACAGGACTACCTTGAGGCAGATTTCGGGTTCGATTTCTGTCTTTATTGATTTTTATTTTTTTTCATTGCCCAACTCTAAAAATACAAGGCTGACATAACCGCTTTACAGAAAATCCAGTGGACGCGCATGAAAGCGTGCGATATCTACTATAGTGGCTATGCAGACAAGCATGAGTTTGGATGTGGATTTGTGGTTGACAAGAGATTGCGGTGTGTGAATGAATAGCCACCATAAGAGTCAAAACAAAGTTTTTGATGAGGGCAAAGACGAGTTCTACGTAGCCCGAGCCATGTCATTAACACTGTACTAGGCGATTTTAATGCTAAAATAGCCAGGGAGACCGAATTTGAGCCTACCTTCAGAAAATTCAGTCTGGGCACCAAAACGTCGAAAAATGGCATCAGACTGACTGATTTCTCTGCTGCAAGAAATATGATAGTCAGCAGCACTAGATTTGACCACAAAAATATTCATAAGGCAACATGGTTATCTTCAGATCAA
Source organism: Muscina levida (assembly GCA_964034835.1). Classification (NCBI taxonomy): domain Eukaryota; kingdom Metazoa; phylum Arthropoda; class Insecta; order Diptera; family Muscidae; genus Muscina; species Muscina levida. Next base: position 168,397,267 of record OZ035880.1, on the reverse strand, counting down.
TTGATAAGGAATCAGATTGATCACGTGGTAGTCGATGGAAGGCACGCATCGAGTGTTCTGGTCGTACGAGTGATCAGGGTGCGTACATTGAGTCCGATCATTACCTTACCGCAGTTAAGGTACGCACTAGGCAAAGCATGGCGAAAAACGTAAGTAATCAGGATGCTACATAGAGGGCGAAACTGCAGCCAATGGCAGCGCGAATTGTTCGTGAACATCACAGGGAGAAGAGACAAGAGACAATTCGTATTTTTAGACGGAAAAGAAAGGAGCTGAGGAAGAGACAGGATGAGTGCACACAATTGCTCCGAAGTAGAGGGGAAGCCCGAAAATTCTACCAAGGAGTTAAGACGAGACTGCGTGGAACAGGGTTGCCCTTAGGGGGACAGCGATGGCCAGCTTGTGACGGACCCGGATAACGAGCTAAACATATGGGGAGACCATTTGATAAATTTACTGGATACGGACACCACTCCAGAAGACCCTGCTTCAATTCATGACGATGTTATTAATTGTCCGCAAGGGTGAGATACGTGTAGCAAAATCCTGCCTCAAAAACAACAAAGCGGCTGGAGCCGATGGTCTCCCTGCTGAATTATTTAAGGCAAGCGGGGAGGAGCTGATTAGCAGCATGCATCAGCTCAGCGAGAACATCTGGCTGAAGGAGAGCATGTCCGGGGATTGAAGTCTCAGTCTGGTATGTCCCATATACAAGAAAGGAAATCGTAGTGAGTGTAAGAACTACCACGGAATAAACCTATTACCAATTGCATACAAGGTCCTTTCAAGCTTATTGTGTGAAGGTCTAAGGCCAATTGTAGAAAAACGAATTGAATCTTATCGGTGTGCCTTTAGACCTTGTAAATCTACGACGGATCAAATATTCACTATACGACAAATCCTGAAAAAAACTCATGGAAGGCAGATCGACACCTACTACCTCTTTATCGACTACAAAGCTGTCTTTTACTCTCCGATAAGGAAAAAATTATTTAAAGCAATTGGATCTTATCAGTGCGCCTTTAGACCTTGAAAATCTTCGACGGATCAAATATTCACCTTACGATAAATACTGGAAAATTGTCAACTACAAAGCTGCCTTCGACTCTCCGATAAGGAGGTAAGTTATATGAAGGCATGTCGGAGTTTGATATTCCTGCAAAGCTAATTCGATTTTGCAAATGTACCTTGAAAAACATCAAATCCTCGGTTAAGATTGGTAAGAATCACTCTGAACCATTCAATACAGAAAAAGGTCTAAGGCTGGGAGGTAGCTTCTCCCGTACACTATTTAATATAGTTATGGAGAAGGTGATGAGAATGGTTGGTTTCAACAAGTCTGGCATCATATTTCACAAGAGCCACATGCCAATAGCCTCTGCCGATGATATATACATCATTGGCCGAAATCTAAGGGATGTAACTGCAGTCTTCTTATCGCTCGAAAAGGAGTCAGCAAAAATGGGTTTAGCCGTCAACGGGGACAAAACAAAAATAATGAGGAACAAAGAGTCCTCTCGATGGGGGTAGTAGATGAATTTAACTACCTCGGATCTTTCGTCAATAAGAAAAATAGTATCAGCCAAGAAATCGAGCGGAGATTAGTGCTTTCCAATAGATGTTTTTACGGACTTCGGCAGCACTTAAGTAACACCACCTTATCTCGAGATACGAAGAAACAGCTGTACCAGGTGTTCATTTTACGGTGCTTACGACATCGGACATACAAAACCTGGGAGTATTCGATAGAAAAGTATTCCGAAAAATATATGGACATATCTGTGTCGACGGCGAGTTTCGCCATCGGATGATGCTGTACGACGACATTGACGTAGCTAAAAGAGTTATAATCCAAGGACTTCGATAACTGGGACATGTTGCCAGGATAAATGTAAATGCTCCAGCGAGAAAGGTGTTTGAAGGCGAACCTGAAGGACGACGCAGAGCAGGTAGACCGAAACTTCTTTGGAAACACCAAGTGGTAGGCGACGTGCCACCATATGGTAGGATAGGAACAGGAGAACGCACGCAGAAGACCGAAGCGTGTAGATTATTTTACACTTCAGGTCTCTAGTTTATGAACCCCGTTCAAAAGTTGTAATGGGCCTCTCAAATGAAAAAAAATTTCAGAGATTGTTTTTTCGTCTGGTGATAAAGATTCAAACATCCTATGCAATTGTGCTTTATTTGGAATTTAAAACAAAAGTTCTAAATAAATCAACTTTTATTTCACGTTATTTAATTTACTAGAACATACGTCACATTTTTTTCTTTTTGATTATAAAAGGTCGTAATCCAGGTATAATTCAAAATCAGGAAACCAAAATTTGTCAAGTACTTCGCGACATACTGTAGGCAATGCTAAAAAAGTGATTATAATTTGGACCTTCCGAACGGACCAACCCCGGCTTAGCCGCCGCCAACATTTAAATGAAATTTTATTTAAAAACTAAATGTCAGAGATTTATCTTTTATATTATAATAAAGATTTCGTCATTCCATGCAATTGTAAGTGTTTAATATACAACTACAAAAATACCTTTTAAATGAATCAACTGCGGCATAGTCAATATTTATGAATTTGTATTTAAAAAGTAAATTTCAGAGACTTAGCTTTCAGGTTATAATACCGATTCAGTCACGCTATGCTAATGTACGTATTTTATTAACAATTACAAAACAACTTTCTAAATGAATCAAGCTTAAGTAGAATTTTTTAAATCTACTAGACAATAACATATTTACCCGCAAACACTATACGATAAAACAATCCCATTCATTCACAATATGTACCTAAATATCGTATTATATGATATTATCAAAATTGTTGTTACCATTTCACATATTTCTATACAAGATTAATTTAAAAATTTTGTTCTTTTCACTTACCTCCTTCATCGGTCATCACCAAAATGGTGGTTTCCGGACCCAATCCCTCGGGATTGAATACTTGCACTGTGACCTTATACTGAGTATAAGGTTCCAAATTGAGTATCTCGTGATTCTGTAAGTAGAATAAGAAAACAGAAAGTCAAAACAAAGTTAAAAAAGTTCAAAGTTTTTTCGATATTATCCTTATCTGACATAACCAATTTTCATTCATGAACAGAATTCTTGGCAAATATATTTACAATATACCAAATCTTTGAAATTTTTAAGAATTTTGCAAAATTTGCCGTCATATTTTTGTTGTTGTTTTATTTGTAAAAGCTTCATAATGTACGCAAAAAAGTAACTCCTTTGAGAGTTTCATCCACACAAAAGTTGCATTGTATGTAATACTTGAGTTTTGTTGAATCATTTGCTCAGCTTGAATGAGAGAAATCCTTTTGAGGGAAACTTAAAAAGTTGATAATAACGGAAATTGCGCGCAAAAGAAAAATTTGTTGTGTGTTCTTATAACATCTATACTAAATCGATTTCAGTTTATCTTGGGTGGATACGCTACAATGGGCACGGTGCCATAAGTCGTAAGCAGATATTAATGTAGAATCTTTGAGTAGGTAGCTAATGATTGGGGTTTTTTGACAGATAATTTTATCGTAAAATATATATTCCAGATGTTTCTATAAAATTTACAAAACTGCATGCATAGAGGACGAAACATGCTATTGGCTGTACAAACAAAAGCAAAAAAACATCGGCGCTATGAGTAGCATCGTCATATAGAACAGCCTCACTGGATGCCGTTTGTTTAAAAAGCAGTACCATTCCCGTTAAGGCAGCTCATAACCTCGCGAGGCTGGCAATTATCGTATTTTTCACACACACATACGATCGGCAATTCATATGTACACAACTCAATGTTTAATCAAAGCGGTAAGTCTAAGGTCAATCTCTACTTGAGCGTTGTAGAAGTATTACGCCGCACGCTTGTTTCTCATTTACATACACAAACACTGCGTGTATTTTTGCCTGACACTGCCATGGACTTTTCACTTAAAGAGAGAGTTAGAATAAGGGCTAAACTAAGGCAAGACAACAGAGTGAATAAATGTCAGCTAAAAGGGAAATGTAGTATTAATGCTGTGAAAGAAGAGAACAGTGAGACTAATACCAAGCATAGATGGATAATAGTACAACAGCAGAGAGGTAAACTATTACATTACTCTAAAGCTATCGGGGCACAGATCTATACCCGACTTTTCCATAAAATTTGCAAAAAATTATCAACGGTATAATTTTCATTATTTATCTTGTTTTTTTATTATTGAGGTTCCCAATCTTTGTATATGGTGCAGGGTATACATCGATCCATTCAAACTTGATGCCGTTATGTTTTTTTGTTAACAACTTTTAAAATTCACTTTTTAGCTTTCCGCAGCATCGGTGATAATGTAAGAAAACTTACATACATATATCCAAGTCAGTAAAACACACACAACACACCCACACAAAGAGAGTTAATCGGAAATTGAGTTTCGTTACTTTTCTCTCTCTCGTTGTTGAAACATGTTCGTTTGTTCGCCTTTCTTTTGTGTGATTGTGAAAGTAAATAAGGAAAAGCGGAATAAAGTAACGTCTTTTGTTAAGTTTTACAGTCACATCAGCTCGAGCCCGAGCCCGTTGCTCTAAGATAAAAAGTGACAATGATGGTTATTTGAAAAATTACAAGGATGAAACAAAGTTTTGGTTTTTTGCTTTTGTTTCCATCTCCAACGTAAAGAAAAATCCCAAAAAGTTTTCCCGGAAAACATCAAGATAATCCTACTGATTGTATACAGCAAAAGAGGAAAAAGAAGAAGAACAAGAACAAGGAATTGCCAAAGTTAAATTCAAAAGCAATGATTTGCTAGAGCAGCTGCAAAAGAAATTAAGATAACCTGGTTTCAATGGAATAAAGATTAAAACAAATAAGTGGTTGGTTGGTTGCATGGCCTTAACCAACAGAAGCCACATCAATGCATTGTGCATAAACAGCCGGCCGGTATTACCTACCTACTATTCGTTATGAGCATCAAAGGCATTATGTCATATTTACCTTGGCACACAAAGTGAAGTAGAAAAAGTACTACAATAATCATTGTGAAATAACATTTCACTATGTGAAGAGTGGATAATACACTAAAAGCTATTTTTGATTCCTTGTAAGAATATATATTTTCACTACAACTAAAAAGAGAACAACTGTAGTAGCAGTCGTGATAGTAATTAGTGATGCTAGTCACGATTTAAGCTAAATTTTCCATTTCAGCGCTTGTAAAAATATACAAGCGAATCACTACAGCATTTTTTTTCTGCTCTTTTCATAAAAAGTCTTCTTAATAAACAATCTTGAAGCACTTTTCATCATCATCGCCACCAACACGACACCGCCGACAACTCTACCAACAACATTAACTTGGCGCGAGTATATCGTAGTACTCATCATCATCGTCATCAGCTATGAAAATAAATCATAAATGTGCACTCTCTTGACATAATTGTTGTTAACATTCAAGACACACACTCACACAGTCAGAGAGAAACAGTCACAAGGACGAGCGGACGAGCGCAATACGTTGTGACTGCTGGCGGTTGGCAGATCTAAAGCTGGCGAGTGTTGCTGCAACATGTCGTCATTATTATTATAGTTATCACATTCATCAAGATTCTATAACATTGAGCGGAAGAAAAATCACGAACATAATAAAGAAATATGGGATGTGAATGAAAAGAAAGTAAAAAAAAGTTAACCAGCACAACTTTTTGGTTGGGAAATTGGCTTAGAACATTTTAAAAATATTATTGTAATAATAATCCTTAAGTAAGTACTAAATATTATCGAAAGTTATCTTAGCGATTGTACCCTACTCTACGATACAACGAGTGGATTGAAAACAAAGAATATAACGTCAGCAGCTGCTTAGGGTTCTATATATGGACTTGATCTGTGGAACATAACGTATAATGAAATCTCAAAACTATACAGACGTTGTGGCTGCTGTCATCACTGCTACAAACGCAGATGATGCAAGAAAGAAACATAATATGATAATGATTCGGAACAAAACTTGTTTTAAGTAACATGGCTTCGGCAGCGCCATAGAAAAAACAGAGCTAATCATGCTTACATACAGCATATAACATAAAAGGTAGATTATTATACGCTAGTAGTATACATAAATTTACCCTGCAGATAAATGATGCCGCCAAGAAATCTGGGCAAACTATCAGAAAACTAAAAATAAGGATTTCTATATGACAACGAAGACTGGAGCACGTATCTCGACGTATCGGAGACGACTAATCGTGCTATTGGTTGTACAAAACAAAAAAATCGGCGCTATGAGTATTGTATAAAAAGCAGTCTCTACTAGAGCAGTCTCTACTAGAGCATTGTGGAAGCAACACCACGTACTCTTGTTTCACAATTACATTCACAAACATATTATCGTGTGGTTTTGCCTGACACTGCCATAGATAGACCTTTTACTTGAGGAGAGAGTTAAAATATGGGCTAAACGAAGACAAGATAGCAGAGTGGAAAAAAGTCAGCTGCGTAGATAAATGCAGCAATAATGCTGTGAAAGATGATGATCAGCGAAACTAATGTCAAGCATAGATCAATGATAGTATAATAGCAGAGAGGTAAACCAATATATTACTCAAATGCTGCCGGAGCACAGCTGTTTCCGAAAATTTCATTTTACAATAGAAAAAGCTGAAAATCAAGGCTGTGTGCATATGGCGACAATGATATTGACGATGCACAACACACATTCTTCCACTGTAGTCGATGGGAAAATGGCAAAATGAGATTGGGCCAAGTGATTGGACTCATTATTGTTGGAAATGAAAATTGGAAGAAGGTGGAGAAGGTTGAACTAGATAAGAGGTTATAGAGAATCGTCTGGCCGCGGACTTAATCGTGGCCTAACCACCATGAGTCTCTTTACCTAATAAAAAAATGATCAGGAGGAGATATATTATTAGAGGAGTCACCACATACCGTATGCGACGACATATGACGATCGAAAGGGACACCACATCGCAAAAAAAATCAGTTGTATTAAAATTTTTTCTATTCTTATTGTTTTATTAAATTCTTGAACCTTAAGAAAATTACTAATTTTATTATTTCTAACAGTTTTACAAATTTGATTAATTTTTAAAATGTCACTAATTTTACTGATTTAACTAATTTTTATAATTTTATTAAATTTACTACAATATATTTGTTTAAACAACTTAATGAATTAGTATTTTATTTATTTACCACATGTTTTCAATTTTTTTTACCAACTTTGCCAATTTTCCTATTTTTAGTAATTTCAAAAATGTTTATTAATTTTATGCTTGTACTAATTTCAGTAATTTTAATAATTTAACAATTTTTTTTTAATTTGCGATTTTTTTTAATTTTTGCAACTTTATAAACTTCGATAAAATCATTTATTTTTTTTATTATTTATTAATTCTACTAATTTTATTAGATGATTTATTAAACAAATTTTATTAAATTTTTTAATTTAAATAATTTTTTAGTTTAATTAATTTTGTTTATTTTACTAATTTTCTTACTTTCGAAAGTTGTATTAATTTTATTTAACATTATAAATATTATTTAATTCATAAATTGTATTACTTTTGTTAATTTTATAAATTCTATTAATTTTATTGATTGAATTAATTTTTTTAAATTCTATTAATTTTATAAACTTTATTATTTATATAAAATTTTTTTTAATTTTATTAATTTTAAAATTTTATTATTATTATTATTTATATAAAATTTTTTTAAATTTTATTAATTTTAAAATTTTATTATTTTTATTAAGTTTATTAATGTTATAAATTTATTAATTTTGTAAATTTTATGAATTTTATAAATTTTATATATTTTATAAATTTTATAAATTTTATAAATTTTATAAATTTTATAAATTTTATAAATTTTAAAAATTTTATAAATTTTATTAATTTAATTAATCTTAATAATTTTTTTAATTTGATAAATTTTATTAATTTTACTAATTTAATAAATTTTGCTAATTTTATTATTATTATTTATTTTATTAAATTTATTAATTTTATAAATTTTATTTACTTTCTTAATTTAATTAATTTCGTAAATTTTATAAGGTTTTCATTCGTTTTATTAATTTTCAAATGTCATTAGTAATTATTTATTTTATCAATTCTATAAATTTATAATTTTATTAATTTACTTTTATTTGTAAATGTTGTTAATGTTATTCATTATTATTTTATTAAACTTACTGATTTTAATTTAATTTATTATTTTAATTGGTTAATTTAAATCATTATGTTAATTTGAATAATTTAATGTTTTTTCTTTAGTTTTATCAATTTTGTTTCACAATATGATTAATTTTATTGATTGCAATAATTTTGTTTGTTTTAGTGTTTTTAAACTTTGAATCAATTACATTAATTTTCTTCATATTAATTTTTTACTTCATTTTAATAATTTTATTAATTCGGAAAATTTTATTAATTATAGTAAATTCATAAACTTTCTTAATTCATTTTTATAATTTAATTAATTTTTTAAATTTTGTTGCTCTCATCTGATTCACCAATTTTATTTCACAATTTTTTATTAAATTCGTAAATTTTATTCATTTTATGTATTAATGAATGTAATTTATGTATTAATTTACTTTATTATTTTTATTAATTTTATTACTTTTATTAATATTTTCGATACTAATCATTTGATACGTGAAAAGAATTAAAGGAGACATGTTAAACCTCAGTAAGGGCGGTGGGTGCAAAATATATAAAAATTAAATATTTGTATGGTAGCCCCCTTATTAGGTGAAGAAACGGGGTAAGTATGTTCAGGTAAAATGTAAGGAAGGTAAAATGTTCGGTTATACATTTTACCACTCTAAGAGCGACAGTTGTGGGATTTGGGGCAGTTGCGAGTCATGTTGTGAATTTTCCTTTCCCCTTTTTGCACCATCTTTGACCATGATGCACAGCTATTTGCCCTTACCCCATCTCATCCATTTTTGGGCCCTTGATTTTTCTTTCCCAAACTCACAAAATTGGTGGGTAAACCCTAGTACGCGCACGAAAATGTAAAACAATTATTTTATTGATATTTTGAAAAGATGATCAGCTACTATTTCGGTGATTGGATTTTTTCTGACCTCATTACGGGTTCAAATGAAACCCCATCAGCCGTAAGTACACTGAAATTATACATATTTTGCGTACGATGTACGTTTGTGAGAGTTTGACTGAGGAATGAATATGTACTGTATCGTCCGTCCAATTCTAGACCTCTCTTACAAACTGAACCTTTTTTGAAAAATAATAATTCTCCAATAACTCTCAAACGGACAGCTGAAGGACATTTACATTTTTTCGGTTCAATTCCCTTGTATAACGCACATTCTCGGAAAATCTAAACCGTTTCAAATCCTGTCCTGCTATCTTCCAGACAAATTTCCGAATTCACCCTCATAGTTTTACATACATACCTTTTTTGTACGTACACTGAATTCAGACATATTGTGCGCAAGATATACACTTATGAAAATTTGACTCAGGAATGAATAAGACCTACAACATATGTATATCGGTTGACCACATCTGGTACCTTCTATACAAAAAGATACATTTTTACAACTGGAGGATATTTAAATTTGGTTAGTTGATTTATCTTGTAATAATAGGCAAAACATGCATATTTCTTTTGCAATTTCACTGAATTTAGTCCAATTTTCACAAGGCGTTTATTTTAATGGCGATTTTTTAACAAAAAAAAAACAAAAACAAATTAGACAATTTCGCAAAAATTTATGTTTTCCCTATAATTTATAAAAAAAAACTTCTCAAAACACTTACGTTTCAACTTGTGCTCCATATTTGTCAACAAAACTGTATCGCATTCTGGCAGTACGCACTCTTTCTCTTTATACACATATTCTCTCTCTAACTCTTTCTCTCTCTCTATGACTCCGCCGAACATAAGCAAAAACAAATTCATAACAACATCAAAACACTTTGGCACAGAAGGTGTCGTCGTCCGTTGTATCGCGAGATAAGACATCTGTTTCAAAAAACGCACAATTTTCTCTGCCACCTTTAATATTTTGTTGTTAATTTATAATTTGACATACAAGGAATTCATATTTCACACATTTTTTACATGCATGCACAATTAAACACCACATTATTAGCATTTTTCACAAAGTGGCACAGACACACACACACGCACGGAGTGATTTATTGCATTGAGATATATGTTATTCATGTTAATTGCATACTTTTACTTGCAATTTTGCAAATTATTTATAAATAAACACTTGATTTACTAATTTTGCACATTAAATATAAGTTTCTATTGACTGCGACAACATTTTGTTATAGATTTGCTAAGAAGTAGCAAAAAGACGAAATGTTTTAACGCGATCCCGACACTTTTTGGCAGATTTTGTTTTGTCAACAAATAAGGTATTGCCAGTTGTAAAATTTACTCCAGCAAGATGGGGTGGTTGTCAATGCTAAATGTTAACTTTTTTGTTGATTACGATAATGCTAGATAAGTATTGTCAGTGGATAGTATTTTTGGATATTGGATATCGATGTAATAAATAAAACAAAATTATCTATGTGAAACAAAATAACGAAGCCGATTGTCTCAGAGTGAAGGCGTTAAGTTGTGCTGATTATCCATCATCACCCTCAGATATGATGATATATATCATTTGATACGAGAAAATGTGTTACGTATTTAAAGAGACCTGTTAGACCCCATGTATCTTAAGACCAAATTCGTTGGAATCTTTTTAAGACGATTAAGCCATCTCCGCCAGTCTGGCTGAATCGCTGGTGCACAGGATAACTCGACTAAATATTAACTGATCGTTATGAAAATTTATCAATATTATTTTTTTCCAAAATATAGTAATGGTATTACAAATGGGCATAATATACTCATCCCTTTTGGTACTTTCTATGAAATATGACCAATTTTTTAATAATAAATAATTCATCCATAACTTATAACCGGAGTACTAGAGGATATTTGAATTTGGTCAGTTATCTTATTTTGTAATAGTAGACATAGCCTCACAAAACCGAAACTTTTGCCACACCTCTTCTGGTACCTCCCATTTAATCATCGAATTGACCCTCATAGGTTTACATGTATATCTTTTTTTCGAGTACACTGAATTCAGTCATATTTTGCGATAGATGTACGCTTATGAAAATTTTACTCAGGAATGAATATAGAATATATCGATGGACCCTTTCTGGTACCTCCCATACAAAATTGTTGGAAATCTTGGTACTTCTGCAATAACTTCCAAACGGACAACTAGTGGACATTCAAATTTTGTCAGTTGAATTATCTTGTAATAGAAGACAAACCCTCAAAAAGTTAGAGCCTTTATCACTCTCGTTCTGCTACCACGTGTACAAATGACCTCATATCATTACATATCGATACCATAATATTAAAAAGACGTCACTCATAAAAAGCAAAGTAAAGGAGGAGGAAAAATATGTAATAAAATTTTACAAACTAAAACAATAAGGATGTTTTCAATGCAGTTTTTATTCAAAACTTAAGCTCAATTTTTCATCCAATCAGCACGAGATTTTAATTCAAGGTGTATCAAGACGTAATCGACATGAATCAATAAAAAACAAATTTCGAAAAAATTTACATTAGGGATATAACTATTTTTCAGTTCAAAATCCCACTCCAGTGCTATTTAGGTGACAAAGCCGTTTTTTTCTCCACTGAACTGAATCTAATGATGCAGTTTTGTAGGGAAATGTATAAATATAAAATGATTTTTAGAAATATTTTTTTTTTTGAATAGCGAAGTAAAGTCCGTGCTGGTATGATAAACAAGAAATGACTTATATTTTCATGAAATGCATATAAAAAACTTAACTTAATTTCCCTTTGCACCCCATGAATGAGGTATGGGATAGCTTCTCGCGCTGTTGTGAATTAACACGCTTTCTATTTTTAGATTTACAACTAACACACAAGTAGGTGCTTGTTTATCGACGAATACGAACGTCACTGTTTGAGAAGCTCTTACTAGACACGACGATTGAATCGACGCTTAATACTGCGAAGTTGTTGTCAGCAACTTTCGAGGGGAGCCGACAATGAAAGAAAATTTTTATTTCTTTTTTTTTAAGCTGACTGGAGCCAGGTTTGAACCTGCGATCTCCCGCATGGTAGTCGCGTGTTCTAACCACTATGCCACGGCCGGTACCTGAAATGCATATACATATGTATAAATTGGCGGCAGCGAAATGAATGGACGATTTTTTTGCGGAAATTTAAAAATGCCCGACCGAAATATTGTGCCACTGGAAGTCTCAAAGACATAACAAAAATTTGAGTTAGATCGGACAACTATTTCCCATGCCCCAAGATGTCAAATCCTAAGTAAATCCTATATTTTTTACTAATGTTCGATTAAGGAATTGTATTCTTATCTCGCAAAATATCCTTTTTGCCAAATTGGTTCCAAATAGCCTTGTTATGTCTCTACTATACTGTGAAATTTTCAGTATGATCAAACTATTATTTTGAGTGTTATAATGGTTTATTTTAAATGGGGCGTGGCACAGCCCACTTCCACCTTAGCTGTAATTCATACTGTTCCAAAATAAATACCAAATGTCATCTTTATTCCTCTTATAGTTCATGAGATACAACCGTTTAAAGTTTCAGGTTTGATACCACGCTCACTGACCCGATCCCACCCATTTTGTTGGATCACGAACTATGCCGCCAAATACATCCACAATTCTCCAGATATTGCGGTATCAAAAATATCATCCAAAAATGCAAGTACCCGACCACATAGGTACATTCTGTGAAAATTTAGGTCAAAATCAGTCAAGCCGTTGCACAGTGGGGTATTTGGTAGCAAAACTGTCGATTAATTCGCAGACCCCTCAAACTGATAATTTTTTGTTAGCAAATCTCAAAATAAGCCAAAAATATTAAAAAAAATTATCGATAACTCGCATAGTTATCGAGATTTCGGGGGTTGAAGTTTTAAAACATCGATAACTTTTTACCGTTTAATTTTTTTAGAGCACATTAAAAAAATAAGCCGAAAAAATTAAATAAAAATTATCGATAACATGCTTAGCTATCGAGGTATCGGAGGTTGAAGTTTTAAAAAACTAAATAACTGTTTAACATTTTACTAGACCAGATAATTTTGTTTTGTCAAACTTTCGAAATTGGGCGGAAAATTTAAATGCAGCTATCGATAACTCGCTTAGCTATCGAGATATCGACGATGCAAGTTTTCTGTATAATACCCAAAAATGAGCAGAAATATCCTCGTCGGAATCAGTGCCATGAGCACTATTATTGTATCTGACATGAGCTTTTGCCAAATTTAAGGATGGAGATTGTAACAGATCCAAAGCCATTTTTGGTAGGCTTTGCAATTTTTTGTTAGGCAATTTTCTCCTGCTTGATATTATTGGATCAGAGGTAATCAGCATTAAATTAAAAACGTCTTGATTGGATTTTCCCGACTCATTTTTCTAGAATAACTCTCTCGATATTTTTTGAAATCTTTGTTGCGAGTTTCCTGCTCTTCTTCCGGTAATTGGCCAATCGGTAATAATGCGTATGCTATTATTTCAGGTCCGTGGATAAAAAATTGGTGCAATGTTGGAGGCATATAGTACCATGGATAATTTTCTACAAATATTCTAGCCGTTTGATGTGCAAACTCCCGAAAGTTATCTTCATTTACTTCATGAATAAATTAACGTTAATATTCGTAATTTCCGCTGAGAGTTTCGCATTCTGAAAAAAACGCCTGGCCGTATTTCCGTCGTTAGAGTTACCGAATCCGGGTTTTGGATGATCAACAATTAACCCAGTCCTCTCTTTAAATTATTTTGAATTTCTGCTTTAGTTTTTTCAACAGTTTGCTTTTCAGAGTCTAATCTAGCTTGCCTTTTTTTGACTGGCAGTTTATACGACTAATGAAGAAGGCAAACACTCGGAAACAACAACACAAAACAAATAATAAACTCTCAGCAACTACATCACAAATCAGTAATACAACAACAACAAATAATAAATACCAAGAACAAAACAAAACAGAAACACTAAATTGAGAATTTTTGTCCATTGATTTTAGGAACAAGAAGTGGAATTAATCAAAAAAGGCACAAAAGGGCACCTCAATTTTTTGCAGGAATATTGTCTACGATCCACAAAATTATAAAAAGAAAAATTTAGAGCCCTATCTAGCCCTACAATGAACTATATGTCCATCTATATATTCAAGACAGGCAAATTTTATGGACTATTTACAAAAAAAAAAAAAATATTTTAATATTATATCACTTTTTTTGCTAAAATTTTTTTTCTAAAAATTAGTTTAATACCTGATGTTGAAGGCTACATACTCAGATTTTAATTTTACTTCAAGTTTTTTTTTTAACAAAAAACACTTTGATAAACTTGTAAATATCACTTTTACAGCGAACGCAAGCGAACAGAGAATGAAAGTGTAAATTCAAAAACACAATGCAGCTACACTTTACAATTAAGAGCCGTTATTATTTCGGTTAGTGATGCAGAATTATGTCTACTTTAAATGGGTATTAAGTATTCGAGTGTAATTTCAAAAATAATTTTTTAATTAATCTACAGTTTTGATACTCAATACCCCAGTGTGCGTTGTCGAGACTATAGGTACTAAAAAATGCAAATAAAGAAAAAAACTCATTTTTACATATATATAGATTTGACCTATGACCTTAAAGTTGTCCTATTTTGCTCAAATTTTGACCACATTAGCCATATTTTTTCACAACTGACACAATAATCCGCTTAGGCATTACCGCTACCACTCTAATGTATAATTTCTTCTTCCTTAACTTTTTGATGAATGCCGTATTCATTTGTATTTTTCAAGTGTTTAAACTCAATGTATTCTCGAAAAATTCCTATAAACACCCCGATGTTCCAATTCACCTCACTTTTCTCAATAACCAAATTTTTAACATTGTCTTCTCGCCACTTAAAACGTTTCCTGGGTTGGCAGTAAAATCGCCTCAGGGCTCTTCTCTCATGTGTAAATGAGATCGAAATTACACAAACTATTATAAGTCTTACACATATTTTGATTTTCTTACTCATCCCCGCGGCCGCTTCTGTTTGATTAACTCACGCGTGACAAGAAAAACAATATCGGAAAATACACCCCTCCTTACAATTGGATTCAACAACGTACTCCACTAGCAGTCGACATTTGAAAAGGAACAGGCAAAAATGTGCAAAATATGCACCGCACAAGTCAAATAATTCAAGGAAAGATATTAGTATTATAAATATCAAACGTGACTCTTTATGGATCAGATGATATATTGAAAATCATAAGTCAAAGGCATTTGACATACATTAGCAGAGATAGGGAGAGGGGGCGAGGAAGACACAGCACACAACAGCAGCAACAAAAATTCTCTAAATGATGTCATGCCAGCCAGCCAGCAACAATGTGGGCTAAAGTGCAAAAGGATATTGCAGCAATAACAAAAACACACAAACACATACAAATGGAGCAAAAAACAAAAAAAAAAATAACCAAATGCATGCAGAAAACGAATGATAGATATTTTATATATGAATGAATGACTACTCTCTATGAATGGTTGTGCATGTGCAGTTGCTGAAACATAAGTTATATGTATGTAGAGTAGAGAGACTCGAGACTAATGCAACGGACGGGGGGCGAAAATATAGAAAACCATCAGGCAACCATCACATGCACGCGAAGACACGCTGATATAGAGCATTTATTTTATACTACTACAAAGAGCTTGCTTGCTAAGCGACTGCAAGCCAAACAGCATGGAGTGACACGAAGACATTCAAAATATTGTTCCATAATATTTGAATGTATTATGTAACTGTGCATGTGACACAAGGATTGCATAAGAATGACATACCTACAGTGGGGGGTAAAATTGACTGACGGGACGAAATATAATATAGAGTAATCATCATAATAGAGAAAAGGCCGAAATCAGAATATTCATGTGATATAGGGAAAGTCGTCAATTGGAGAATTGTTTATACATTCTTAATTTGAACAATATTAAGTATAAAGGGAATTTTTGTTTCAAATTATATACATAACATATAATATATGTCATATAATGAACCAATCGCAATATATTCGAAGTTATGTAATAGTTTTTCGACTTTAAATAAAGTGAATTTAACAAAATTAAAATATTTAACTAATGGATTTTAACTTACGACATGGGAATTGGAACAGAAATTTTTATTAGTCCGCAAGATAAGTTTGTCAGTAGACTAAGTGATTAAATAGTTACACAGATTACCTAACCTAACCTTGATTAGTAAAACAATCTCAGTTAATTCTCAAAACTTGTAATATAAATTTATGTTTTCTATTTATATATACATTTGTAGACATCTTGTATATTTTTTTTAAATGTAGATAATAGTATTGTCTTAGTTATTTAAGTTTTATTCCTTGTTTCCTTCTAATCACTTTTATGCCCCACTGTACCTTCAGTTCCTCCAAGCTGTTATTAGAGAGTAGATTTATAGACAAATGGCAGTGCCTGTTCATGTACTAGTGCACCAGTGGTATAGTTGCACTATTACCAATACCACTGGTACTTGTAAATAAGTCCGGTGGATGGTGGTGGTGCATCGCATACAATAGTTGATCCTCAAGTGAATGCCACTACCACAGTGGGTGGCTATTAGTGTTAGTGTGGTATGAAGTGCACATGCAAAATACATCAAATACCAAAAAAACACACACATACACACATAACGAATGATAAATAACATTGCACATATGTCTGAACAGTGTTGTACAACTTGCGGTTTTTCTCATGTCCGCATTGTTATTTATGATTGTAAAAGGATTCTCTAAGCATTACCAAGTCTCTCTAAGTGGAAGTTATGCCATAATGATAGTGGAAGTTGGTGGAAGTTTTTCAAATCATAAGACATTAAGTGTTGGGTATATTATTATTGTAGAGCTGTTTTATCGAAATGACAATTAGTTTTTCAGTTAATATAACGTATTTCTGATATATTAAAGTCGCTCTATTATGAAAATAAATTAAATCTATATATATAAAAATGAAATGGTGCACGTATGTAAACCCATCACTTGAGAACGGTTGGAGCGGTTTGGTTGATATTTTCTTCATTCGATTTCACCCTTCACCATTTGTAAATGTGGTGATAAAACTGGTTATTTGCACTACAACTATATTTTATTAAACTTTGTAACACAAAACAGGGGACTTGGTGAGAAGTGGACGTTACTTTTAGCTTCAATCGTTAATTTTTTGTCAATTATTTTTATCCATTTTATTTGATTTACCGATAAGTTTATGAGTTGGCGAGTTGGAGCATATTTTTATGCTTTTTGTAACTCCCCAAAAATGGGAATTTGTGTGGGATGGGGGGTAGTTTAAATCAGATGTTGATTATCTAAGAACTTAACCTCTGCTTCTGGACAGAAGCTTACATACCAAATTTCAGCCCGAAAGCTCTTAAACTACAGAGACATACAGATGGACACCCCGAAAAAGGGGGAGTTTGTCTGGAAGGTGGGAGAAGAATTCGTCCGATATTGCTCCTATTATAGGATTAAAGCTTGCATATCAAATTTTAAGTCGATATTTCCTGTTATCGCGGGTGCAGTTAGGTGGACACCCTAAAAAGGTAAGAGTTTGAATGGGAGGTGGTAGTAGGTTTTGACCGACATTGATTATCTTAGAAAGTAGCCTCCGTTTAAAGATTGAATCTTGCGTACAAAATGTCAGCTATATACCTTTTTAAAATACGGCTGCAATCGCAGGGACAGACCCCAAAAAGGGAGAGTTTGTATGGGAGGTGAGAGTAGTTTTTGACCGATCGGTCTCATTTTAATACTCAACCTCTGCTTAGAGTAGGGAAGCTTGCATACAATATTTCAGCTTGATTGCTCTTAAATTACCAAAGTACTCGAGGGGACTGACATACGGACACCCCTTAAAAGAGGGTGGGAGTAGTTTTTGACCGATGGTGGGAGTAGTTTTTTACCGATCGGTTTCAACTTACTACTCAATCTCCGCTTAGTGTAGGGAAGCTGTACATCTGTAATCGTAGGGATAGTCCCCAAAAAGGGGGAGGTTGGAGTAGTTTTTGACCGATCGGGCTCTTAGAACTCAACCTCCAAATATGGCAGCAAAGCTTGCTTACAGTATTTTAGCTTGATTGCTCTTAAATTACTGCTGTAATCGCGGGGACTGACATACGGACACCCCCAAACAGAGGGATTTTGTATGGGAAGTGGGAGTAGTTTTTTACCGAACGGTCTCATCTTACTACTCAACCTCCGCTTAATGTAGCGAAGCTCACATACAAAATATCAGCTTGATTGCCCTACTACGGCTGTAATCGCAGGGACAGACCCCAAAAAGGGGGAGTTTGTATGGGAGGTGGGAGTAGTTTTTGACCGATCGGACCGATCATCTTAGAACTTAACCTTCGCTTTGAGGATAGAAGCTTGCATTCCAAATTTCAACTCGATATCTCTTAAACTGCGGCTGTAATCGCGGGGACAGACATACGGACCTTTAAATCGACTCAGATTTCGATGCTGATCATATATATATACATATTGTCATACTTACCACGCATCCTTATGGGCGTTACAAATGGAAGAACAAAATTAATATACCCTTCCCTCTGTTCATATATCGAAAATTTGAATGCATGTACCAATTCGACTGAACTTAATTTAGAATGGATATTCGTTTGATCATAAGAAAACATTTTATGTACAAATAGACCCGGTAGGTGGCGCTGGGGTGGGTTTATAATCAAAATTTGAACGAATGGACCAATTTAACTGAAATTCAGAATGTATGCTTGTTTGATCTTGAGAAACAATTGTATGTACAAATGGACCCGGTAGATGGCTCTGAGGTGTATTTATATCGAAAATTTTGATGGATGTACCAATTTTACTGGTATTCAGAATGTATGTTTGTTTAATCACCAGAAAAATTTTGAGTACAAATGTTTGGATGGATTTTTAATCAAAAGTTGAACGAATGCACGAGTTTATCTAAAATTTAGTATGTATATTTTTGTGATCATGAGAACAAAGTTTTTGTATATATGGACCCGGTAGGTCCGCTCGGGTTGAATTATAATGAAAATTTTAACAAATCAAACAATTTAACTGAATATAAGAAGACATTTATTTTATTATGCGAGAAGTTATGTATTAATTGACTCGCAGTTGAATTAGCTGGAGTTGAATTGTTCCGAAAATTTATATCGATGTCCGATTTTCCTCAAACTTAAAATGTTTGCAGATTTTGGAAATGAGTAAATTTTGGGGGTTTGTTTGGATCCAGTTGCCGGTGTTTAGCTTATGATACACTTAATTTTTGGAATGCATTTAGTCACCATTGAGTACATTACATATAAACATTTTTATGTACATTTTGATGACACCACTAATTAAGAAAACGTTTGAACCGATTTGTACCAAAATTTCAGTGAAACTTGGGCATTAGCTGTAGATGGTCACCCAGACCACAAAACGGCTTAAGAAAGAATGGTGACCATTTATATTAGCGCACTTCCTAATGTATTAGAGAGATTCACAATGTTGTTTTTCGCATTTCAAAACTTTTAAGGGACAAACACGAAAATGGGAAAAACTGTTGCTGTCACCCAGACCAAACGGTTAATAGGGTTGTTGAGCCAACTGAATGGTTTTTTGAAATTCGTATTCCTAATAAAAAATGGGGCAAAGTGCTATCAAGGCTCAGACCAAACACCTTTAGGTACAATCACCCAGTTCTCCAACGCAGAAAGTTATATGTCAGTCAATCGGATTTAACATGTTGTTTTAGAATATAAGCCTGTCAATGAGTAAGTTTTCATCAAATCATGAACGAAACTGCTGATCCTACAATTACATATAATAATTTTCTAGATATATGAGGTACAGAATTTGTCGGGGAAATCCTCGCCCTTTTAATAGAAATATTTTAGAGGTCAAAGTAATAAACCAATCGTTATAAGATTTCAACTGCACTCAACATAATTTACAATAATTTGGAGGCAGGACGAAGTCTGCCGGGCCATCTAGTTTTGAATAGTTTGGAACTAACATCATTGAAATTTGAAATAATTTGGACAATTTAATCTGTTTAATGCAATTTTATACATTCAACTAAATCCTCAGACTTATTAATTTTGTTTTATATCCAAATTTTTTAAATTACCTTCATTCCCATTAAAAACTTTTTTTGGGTTGGTATTAAATCCGCCTCAGACAAAGACAAACTATTACTTGTATTTTAATTATCTCACGTGGTAGGTATGGATGTTACAAATGGAAGAACAATCTGAATATACACTTCGATCAACGCGCGAATGGCAATGGTATAAATTTGGTACGGTCACCCGGACCAAACGGCTATGTGTAGAATCGCAAAAATGTTGGTGAATATATATTTTATGGAATATTTGAGAGCTATTAAGGGAATTTTTCCAATTATGTAAAATTCTAAAAAGAAAAAAGCCGAAGAAAAGGGTTAAAATAGTATCATCACCCAACTGGACATAATATAATCGTAAAAATTACGCAGTACAACATTTTTCAGCACATTGATTTGGGACTCAATTCTGAGAACTGCACGTGAAAGAAGCCCCAAAAAGTAGAAATTCTGCATCATTCGTTTTGTCAAGTTACATGCCAAAATAATTTAATATCGATTTGAAGTTAGTAAGTATTGTATAGGGGAATTTGTCACGTTTTGGGCTATTTTGTTAGACAGAACTCGAGTACCACTAGTCCGATTAAAAAATTAAGAATTACAATTCCTTTAATCTGTTCATATAATGTTTCCAAACAAATTATTTTGAACTGGGTTTATTTTGTACCAATTGCAATAGAACTGTTGTACTCCGTGACGTATGGTTTACGTGAAATATTACTTATGATAATCATACGCCACCATATAACCATATAAACCGTGACAAATTCCCCTATATGATTTCTACTAACTTCAAATCGATATTAAATTATTATGGCTACTTTCACGTGCAGTTCTCCGAATTGAGTTCCAAAATCATGTGTTGTACTGTGTTATTAATTGGGTGTTGGCGGGATTTTAGGGGATTTTTCGAAATTCTTACTTTTAGGGGTACATGGCCAAGAAATGGATAAAATGGGTACTATTACTGGGTTATGGCTTATACTACTTAACTTAATTATTAAATAAAGGGTGTCCCAACAAGAGCGCAATTTTAAAATTTTAAATAAAACACAGATATTTTAAAAAAAATCGTGAAACTTTATTATATCGTAAAGTAGACATAATGAGGGTATGTATGGAACAATATATCGTGCAGAT
Organism: Muscina levida; assembly: GCA_964034835.1. NCBI lineage: Eukaryota > Metazoa > Arthropoda > Insecta > Diptera > Muscidae > Muscina > Muscina levida. The sequence continues at coordinate 168,375,883 of OZ035880.1, read as the reverse complement.
GGCCGCCGCGGCTTTGCTGGCATGCACGCGATCTTTTAATGAAATTTTCAATCACCGTTTCGCATAAATGCTGCGGTATTTCATTGCAGCGTCCAATTTCCTATTTTAAGGCTTGAGTCGTCGTCGGCTTATTCGCGTAAACCATCGACTTCAAAAAACCCCAAAGAAAAAAATCTAATGGTGTTAAATCGCACGATCTAGGCGGCCAATTCTGATCTCCAAAACGCGAAATAAAACGACCGGGAAATGACTGATGCAGCAATTGAATTGTTTCTCTGGCTGTATGACATGTGGCACCGTCTTGTTGGAACCACATGCCCTCCACATTCATTTCTTCAATTCGAGGCAAGAAAAAACTGGTTATCATTTCACGATACCGAACACCATTGATTGTTTGCGCTTGACCTGCCTCATTTTCATAAAAAAAGGTCCAATGATTCCTCCAGCCCAAAAACCACACCACACAGTGACACGTTGAGGATGCATTTGCTTCTCGTGAATCACTCGAGGATTTTCCTCACCCCAAATGCGACAATTCTGCCTATTGACGAAGCCATCAAGATGGAAATGGGCCTCGTCACTGAAGATGATTTTATTGGGACACCCTTTATTTAAGTTTGGAGGGGATGAAATAGGCGTGGCACCAAATCTGGTTTTGGAAAAAATTAAATAGATTAAAATTAAACATTTATCTAACGAAATGTGTGACCATGGTAATGCACAAATCGTTAGTAGAGTGTAACAGTACTCAACATCTTTATCAATAATTTGGCAGGGCGAACGAAGTCTGACGGTTTAGGTAATTTTCAACTTTACGAAATTAAATGCACTCTGCATACTCTGCACACCCTTTTAACTGCATGTTTCACATTGAATTTATTTTCATTTTCCATTAAACATTAAGAACTCTCTAGGCCATTTGTCTTACCAACCAAATTTCCCAAAAACATGTCGGATTACCGCCTATCCCTACCAAAGTTTCCTGTAAATGCCAAACCACAAATCACACAAAAGCCGCCCGCCCCTTCCTTAGCTGTCTCAGACATTGCATCTAAGTTAAAAGTCTCAATTTACCTATAAGTCGTGGGGTTTACACACAGCTTTGTTGCCATTGTCAAGCATTAATTACCTCCAGCACCACACAAATACAACAAATGCAAATGGAAAGTGATACAACAGCAACAGCAACGTGGCACTCAGCACAACTACAGGAGGACATAAGAGCGCCGAAATAATGGAAGCTAAGACCTAGCTGGCAAATGGTAAATGTGTTTGCTTGCAAACGAAATGAAATGAACACCTCTAGTCCAGTCGGTGGACGGCTCCACCGACGCCAAACACCATTTCCATTTTTGTTTTCCTGTGCCAAAAGCACCGGAAATATAAAACATAAGTAGAGCTCTTGTAGAAGAGCTTCTGGTGTTACATTGGCCGTGCGCCAGCCGTTGTGTGTGTCAGTGTGTCTCATGTCCTTTTTAAGGATTATCATGCAATTTTCATAACTTTGAGAGATTTTCGTAGGCATTAGTTAGGCAGAGAGAGAGAGAGAGAGATTCGTTACTCTTACACATTTGTGATAAATGCACAAATATATACGTGTATATATTACATCATACTTGCACACTATTGGGGTCTTTAATGGAGGTGAGTGTGATAACTGTGTGCGGGTGGAGTACTAAGGTGTTATAAGAAACAAAATTTGGAGTATGTAACAATTGATGTTATAGGCCACAAATTTTAATTCTATATATGTTGATGATGCCAGAAATATGCATTGTTTTATAAATAGTACACAGCAATCTTAATAACGAGGTGAATTTTGTAAGTGTTAATTTTTTGTATTTAAACCTAACATATCTACTATTCAACCATACTCATCATACCACCCTCTCCACTGTTGCTTACATTTTAGAAATTGGATCACCCTCGAAAGCCCTAAGTTCAACATAGTATCTATCTTTCATATTAATTCTCGTGGAAGCCTTACCACGACAAGCCAAACTAAAAAGGAAATGCAAAATGCAACAGAAACAAAAACGACAAACGAAAACCGAAAATAAATAAATGGAATTTGCCATAAAAGTGTGCAAAAATAAGTAAAATTTTCATATTTCTCTGGACCAAAAACTAAATGTTTTAGGAGCGGCGAATAGACAACGCAAGCACTACAGCAACAAACAAACAAAAAACACAATACATGCAGGAAGAAAACAACAAGCAGATATTTGGCGCCACATATCATGCAACATAAACCTTGTGCAAACGTCTCGCCCCTCCCCCCCTTTTTCCACAACTATGTAGCAGCCATTTCATTTCGACGTGTCATACATTTAAACAAAAATTGTCAGAGTTTTATATTTTTTTTCTACGCTGGTCGTTTGTTCACAAACACATATCAAAAATGTGTGTGTGTGTGTGTGTGTGTGTGAGGAGTATATGTGGACCAGCATCACAATAACAAAAGCTTTGAAGCTACAACAACAACATCAGAGTAAAACCCCCAAAATAATATGAGAGTCGGAAAAAATAAAACTTTCCCAAATTGAAGATTTAATATGAAGCCATTTTATCACAATTTAGTGGCAACATATTTTGTCGTCGTTTTTTTATTGTTCTTTGTGTTATGGTATGCGTATGTGTATGTGGCTGCATGGCTTGTGTGCATTGTAAAAGCAACTTATACATATGTAGTAGTGCATTTAGAAGATGTAGATTTTCTTGATTTTTATTTTTTTATTTGAGGAATACTATTAAAGCAGTGGTATATTTCATTCGTGTATGTTCACTTTTTAAGCCATTTAAGAAATATTTTGAAATGTGGAAGCTGCTGCTCGCAAATCTAATGTATGATGAATGTGCATGAAAAGCAGGACATGCATAGGGACAGTGGCGAAGTAGGAGATAGAAGTGAAGGTGTTAAATTTAAAGAGATGTAGTTGATTAGGAAAGAAGATTGTAGTGAATTTAAGAACTACCGTGGAATAAGCCTTTTACCAATTGCACACAAGGTCCTTTCAAGCATATTGTGTGAACGTCTAAAGCCAATTGTAGAAAAAATAATTGGACCATATCAGTGCGGTTTTAGACCTGGTTAATCTACGACGGATCAACTATTCACTCTATGACAAATCCTGGAAAAAACTCATGAAAAGCAGATCGACACCTACCACCTCTTTGTTGACTACAAAGCTGCCTTCGACTCTCCGATAAGGAATAGGCTATATGAAGCCATGTCTGAGTTTGGTATTCCTGCAAAGCTAATTCGACTTTGCAGATGTAACTGGGAAAACACCAAATCCTCGGTTAAGATTGGTAAGGATCACTCTGAACCATTCAACACAGAAAGAGGTCTCAGGCAGGGCGATAGCCTGTCCTGTACACTATTTATTATAGTTATGGAGATGGTGATGAGAAAGACTGGTGTCAACATGGCTGGCACCATATTCCACAAGAGCCACATGCCACTAGCCTATGCCGATGTTATAGACATCATTGGCCGAAATCTACGGGATGTTACTGCAGTTTTCTCATCGCTAGAAAAGGAGTCAGCAAAAATGGGTTTAGCGGTCAATGAGGACAAAATAAAAATAATGATTTCGACAAACAAATAGTACTCTAACTAGAGTTAGAAAGCGAAATGTGGAGTAACCTAATCGGCATGCCATCACCGATGCGTCTTAGGAAGTAGGTAACAGAAGTTACTGAAGCTCAACACAGGCTCTCTTAGTGGCTTTGGCAGCCCCAAGAAACTAGGATCGGGAGCGGTGGCCTAATAAGCCACTCTCCTTAAACAAAATTTATTATGAAAACACGGAGAATATATAAAACAAGAACCCCTCCAAATGTTGACGACCCCCGCAAACTAGCCACAAGAAACTAGTATCGGGAGCGGTGGCCTAATAAGCCAATCTCCTTAAACAAAAGTTATTATAAAAACACGGAGAATAAATAAAACAAGAACCCCCCCAAATGTTGACGACCCCCGCAAACGATATAAGGACCATGATTTAAGGATATGCTCCTGGAATGTCGGAACTCTTTACAGAGATGGTGCCTCTATCCAACTGACGGATGTCCTCGACAAATACAAGGCTGACATCACCGCCATACAGGAAATGAGATGGACGGGACAGGGATGCACACGACGAAAGAACTGTGACATCTTTTACAGCTGCCATGCAGAAAGACACGAATTTGAATGTGGTTTCATTGTCGGCAAGAGACTTCGACACCTGGTCTCGCCGTTTAACCCTGTAAGTGACCGAATAGCCACCATTCGCATCCGGGCGAAATATTATTACATTACGCTGATTTGTGTACACGCCCCGACGGAAGATAAAGACGATGAGATTAAAGATGCATTTTACGAGCGCCTAGAGGAAACATACGACCGCTGCCCTGGCCACGACATTAAAATTGTTCTGGGAGACTTTAATGCAAAAATAGGAAGGGAAGATGTTCTTGGTCCATCGATCGGTAAATTCAGCCTGCATACCGACACGTCAGACAACGGGTTTAGGCTGGTTAGCTTCGCAGCGGGAAGGAACATGGTAGTGAGTGGAACCAGATTCCAGCACAAAGATATCCACAAGGCAACTTGGCAATCCCCCGATCAAAACACCAAAAATAGAATTGATTATGTGATAATTGATGGCAGCCAAGCATCTAGTGTCATAGACGTGCGTGTGATCCGTGGTGCTAATATTGGCTCGGATCATTACCTGGTTGCAGCCAAGGTGCGCACAAGATTGAGCAGAGCGAAAAACGTACGTAACCAAACACAAAGAAAGTTGGACATCGCGAAGCTGCAAACCTCAGAGATAGCCACTGCCTACTCCAACCAGCTCTCCCAACTTTTACGACACAACGCCTCTACTTTTGACGTTCCCGATACACAGAGGCAGCATATTGCGCATTCCATGGCAACCGCCGCAACAACCGTGCTAGGATATGAAAAGCGGCACTCAGACGAATCCTGGTACGATGAAAAATGTCGCATGGCGTCTGAGGAACAGGATGCTGCTTATAGGGCAACGCTACAGCCAATTGTAACCCGTGCTGTTAGGGAATGTTACAAGGAGAAACTAAAACAGGCGAGACAGCTATTTAGGCGAAAAAAAAACGTCGGATGAAGGAACGGGAGAATAGAGGTGAGGCCCGAAAATTTTACCAGATGTAAGGACAAGGATGGGAATCTGGTCACAGATATTCAGAGTGTGCTGCACATATGGAGAGAACACTTCCAGCAACTGCAGGTTCCAGAAGGCAGCGCACGTGAAATTATCACGCCAATTGTCGACGACGGCTTAGATTGCCCACCACCAAGTCAAGCCGATGTAAGAAGAGCAATATCGCGGCTGAAAAACAACAAAGCAGCCGGTGCCGACTGTCTGCCCGTAGAGCTCTTCAAATCCGGTGGCGAGGAGCTGATAACGAGCATGCAGCAGCTCCTGCGCACGGTTTGGCTTAAAGAGTGCATGCCTGACGATTGGAATGTAAGCGTATTATGTCCTGTGCGGAAAAAATGTGATCCAAATGTGTGCTCCAATTACCGCGGGATCAGCCTTTTATGTGAAAGACTAAAGCCAGTGTTATCCAACCTGATCGGGCCTTATCAGTGTGGCTTTAGATCTGGAAAATCAACAATTGACCAGCTTTTCACACTTCGGCAAATCCTGGAAAAGACCCAAGAGAAACAGATCGAAACGTACCATCTTTTTGTCGACTATAAAGCTGCCTTCGACAGCCCGATACGGCAGAAATTACTCGAAGCCATGGCTGAGTTTGGTATTCCAGCGAAGCTGATACGTCTTTGCGGAATGACGCTGACTGACACGAAGTCTTCAGTGAAGATTGGCAAGGACCTTACGGAGCCATTCTATACCAGACGAGGCCTAAAACATGGCGACGGCCGATCGTGCGATCTCTTCAACATTATGATGGAGATGATAATGAGAAAAGCTGCAGTAAACACGAGTGGCACTATATTCAACAAAAGCCACATGCTACTCGCGTACTCTGATGACGTAGACATCATCGGTCGAAAACTGCGGGATGTGACTGCAGCCTTCTCAGGTATACAGAAGGAATCAGCGAAAATGGGCCTAACGGTGAACGAGGACAAAATGAAGTTATTAGTTTCAACGAACAAAGAATCTACTCGTTTGGGAAACTGCGTGAACGTTGACAACTATAATTTCGAGGTGGTAGATAATTTTGTCTACCTAGGCTACGCCATCAACAAAGCAAATAATGTCAGCCTAGAAATCCGGAGAAGAATCCTGCTTGCAAATAAATGCTACTACGGACTAAGCAAGCGATTAAATGATAGAGCCCTCTCTCGACGAACAAAACTCCAGCTATACCAGATACTGGTTCTACCTGTCTTAATGTATGGCTCAGAATACTGGGTTATGACACAAGCGGATGAATCGGTTCTGGCGGTATTTGAGAGAAAAATACTCCGTAAAATATATGGGCCCATCCTGGTTATGGGAGTGTATCGGCGTCGTATAAATCATGAGCTGTATGAGCTGTACACTGACATTGACGTGGTCAAACGCATTAAGGTGCAACAGTTGCGTTGGCTAGGTCATGTTGTACGCATGGACGAAAATGCTCCAGCTCGAAAAGTCTTCGACAATGAACTCGATGGACGGCGCAGAAAAGGGCGACCAAAACTCCGTTGGAAAGACCAGGTTACTGAGAACCTTACAGAACTCGGTGTGACTAACTGGAGAAGAAGTGCAGAAGATCGAGGCGCTTATAATATTTTTCTTCGTGCGGTATATAATCCACTGGGATTGCATAGAAGTACCAACTAAGTAAGTAAGTAAGTATATAAAAAAAAACAAAATTTTCCATTAAAATGTTGACTTGCCGTCAACTTAGATTTAGATCAGTCCACCCCTTCTATCATAAACTATTTCAATTCTTTCGTTTTTCGCAATATCATCCACTGTTTGCCAGCACATGCAGCTCACAATGCGTTATCAGCATCAATATCGCGCTGCATGCAATGTTGCACGCTATCACACACACACATATATAGTTTCACACACATAACATAGTTTAGCAAAGAGTTTTTTTTTTGTTTTTTTTTGTTTGCTGGGTGAGTAACGCAATCACAACTGTAGCTTAACAGCGAATTGAGGAAGCGAACGAGTGTAGTGTGTGGGGAAAAAACGGAGGCTATTGTACAGAGCATTTTTTTCTTGCCTCACCAAATGATGTTACAAACAATTTTTATGGAATTTTTTTGTGGGCTGCAGCGCACTAATATCTTTGTGTGCGTGTGATGGTATTGCACCAAAATTCCTTATTCACTGGTAAACTTTTCATTTACATGCTGTCAGGACAGGTGCGGTAATCAAGGGTGGTGGTAATTACCAGGGCCTCCTGTTAAAAATCAAGAGGCAATGTGAATATTTTTACATCAAAACATAAGTCTATAAGTCTATCAAATAATTTAGCATGAAATTTATTGAGGCAACCAACGACGCCTGTCAGAATATGTTCACACTTCTTCTGTTTAATGTTGCATGAAACAGTTTTAAATGACTGGTTGACGGTTCTCTCAGCCCCAAGCAGGGTAGAGGTTAATTGTCAGTGAATAATCACTTAAACCTTAATAAACGCTCTGCTAATATTCCTCTGTTATTATTTCTATAATCATATCAATACTAAAAGCTTTGATAACACCCTAATGCTTAATATCACACACTTAAGGCCTTTTTTTTACAAAAACCGACTTCAATCCTTTGTGCTCTCTGTAACTGTAACTGCAGCAAAAACTCCGCGTCTACAACACTGCAGTTATGTGGGCGAATGTGTGAGAAACGCGTATAACCCAGCGCGCAATAAAAAAGCGCACAAAATTTAATAGAGGATAGAATCTATGAATGCATACAATATATGCAAGGACAAGGGGGAGGGCGGATGTTTACCATACATGCGAACGAAGATAAATATTGCAAGTGAAAAACCAAAGTGACTCCAGTCGAGTTGAGTCGAGTCGAGTCAACTTCAAGATATGACTTTTATAGATACGACCGGCATGCCATCACCAATACCACTATACTCGCATATTTACATACTCAACGCGAAAACTATCTATCCAGCAGCAGCAGCAGCTAGAGATATGACTTTAGTTCATTTTGAACATGTGGTCTCTGGTCGAGCTGTGGGTGGGTGGTTGCAAGAGCTGCAAAGCGAGAATAAACAACGTGCTGCAACTTGCCACGAATATTCAAAATGGGTCTCACGTTTTACGCCTCATAGCGTAATATTTCAGCGCAAAGATATGCAAGTGTGAGGAGCCAAACATAAAGGATATGCAAAATACATCTAAGGGAACAATAAAATTTTAAAGCCCAGTGTTGGATACTGGTTGGCGTTGTGATGGCGGGCTGCGGAGCATTAGGTGCAAGCGATGGTATGTTGATGTTGGCGATATCTTTTAAGGTTCATTTTGATAAAAATAACAGACAACCATGCAAAATGAAGAAACTGCCAAGGAAGAAAACAACAACAGTAAAAAAAACACATGCAGACGATAACAGAAAAATATGCACATGGGAAGACACAAGAAACAGCGTATGGTTAGTAAAATAATCACCCAGTGTACATATATCAAACAATACATCTACACATCCATGTGGGAAAAATAGTTATGCTGATTTACACCAGTATCAGTGTGTGTGTGCGCCTTAGTGCAAAGCCATTGTGTGTACGTGAGCATTACCAGCGATAATGTTTAAATAAATGTCCCAATATAGTTCACATGCATGCACACCAACACCCTTGCTGTTGTTCCAGCACATATACAAACATGCAAATAATTTATATGCAAATATTAGTTGTAAAGTGGTGTTGCCTCACTAACAACACACAAACTCAAAGTACGCTTTGCATATATAGGATTTACGACTTTGTTTTGATAGCTTTAATTTGGACTAGACTTTAGAAGTGTTAATACTATGGGAAATTTATGATAATTGGCCAGTGTAATGAGTACCTTGAAAAAACATATGAAAAAGTTTCAGTCGGGTTAACCGACTTACATATACCCTCAGCCTGAGTAAAAACATAAAATTTGCTTAACAAAATATAGAATTTAGGCATTATCGCGTTGGGTGTATTGATTTCAAAAATGGGCGGAATGTTACATTTGTATGGGAGGTACCTGTAGGGGCGTGACTAGACTTCCAGTTTTTTTTTTCTCCAAAACATAGACATGCTGTTGCTGTACTAAATACAGAAATTGGGCAAGTAAGCGTTAGGCGTATTGATATTAATACTCGATTTCAAATATGGGCGGAATGGTACATTTTTACGGGAGGTACCAGAAGGGGCATGGCTGGACTAATAATTAACTGGTGGTAATCATGATAATATGGGCCCTTAGAACTACTCCAAATAAGGATTTGTTTACGATCCTAAACTGGTTACCCCCGAATATTGATAAGAGGAAAATAGCGAACACCGCAATACGTTTAGACGCCACAAAAGCATGGATGCACAGGAACGATGGACATGCCAAAATTTTGGACCTAATCAATTTGAGTTGTCACACGAATTACACTATACCGGAACATGTCTTCAATACGGGTTTTATAAGGAACATTCCGGATTGGTCCTGCTATGATGATAATGATAATGCCCTAGACCTTGGGGTTGAATGTCATCCAAATTTCCACGAACGGTACGAAATTAAAGGAAAGGGCAGGCTGTGAAATCTCTTCGGATGAGTTGAATTTGCAAGTATTAATCAGACTACCGGATGACGGTAGCATAGTTCAGGCCGAAATAGCGACCATTAGAATAGTCGTAGAGGAAATTCAGTATCATGGAATATTGGGTATCATGATAGTAAAGCGGCTATCAGATCCCTGAAGAACGTCTATATCACTTCGAGAAATGTTCAAGAATGCCGGTCGTCTCTTGAGGAGATAGCGAACCATTCGACGGTTATCCTTATATGGGTTCCTGGACATGGGGATTTATATGGTAACCTAAGAACCGACACATTGGCAAGGGCCGCCACAACCGTGAACTCGGGCGAAACAGCTAATTGCGGGGAAATTGAACCTCATTGCTAAGGAGAGATGGATGGGTGAGAGAACCCACTCTTGGCGACCAAACAAATTTGGCCTCTAATGGATGTACAGAGGACACGATTTTTGCTGAACCTGTGCAGAGTCCACCTGAGGAACATCATAGCTGTAATAACAGGTCACTGGCTGGTTGGTAAACACGCTAAGAGAAGCTTCAATGATGAGAAAGAAGAGGAGACTACGAAGCATCTTCTATGTCAATGCCCTGCGTTTGGTGAGCTGAGATATGAAAAGCTTGGTCATCGGACACTTCTAGACAATACCTGCCTGTCAGTAGGCGATTTGCGGAACATCCTGGCCTTCATCAGAGTAACGAAATGGATTAAAAGCGACGTTGACCGAGGGCCAACGTGGCTGCCGAATTAACCTAGCCTAACATATCGTGGGACTGGCCGTGGAATGATGGATAGAACACGAGACTACCATGCGGGAGATCACAGGTTCAAATCTTGGATCCAGCCAACTAAAAAAAAACATTCTTTCATTGCCGGCCCCCTCGATGTTGTCGAGTCAATCGGCATGTCTTTTAAAAGCTTCGCAAATAGGTGCCGTTAGTTGTGAATTTAAAAATAGAAAGCGTGTTAATTCACAACTACGCGAGAAGCTTTCCCATACCTCATTCATGGGGTGTAAAGGGAAATTAAGTTAGTTACCTCTCTTCAATTTTACATTTAATTTTTTGTTTGATACACGACAACATTAGTATTTGGTCGGTCAGCTTGTCGTCAACTGAGTTTTTTGATGACTAGATCAATTTTTCACATTATGTCTTGAGGACAGCGTTGACGATAAGGTCGTGTACGTGTTCTCGTGGCGTGTTTTAGAGAGAGGTAATTATAAGTAAAAAATGTCCAGTTTGTTGGAAACAGCAGTGCGTGACGGTTCATGTCTCGTACGTTTTCAGTAAAACTACTTAAATATGTTATTTTAAATTATTAAGCACTGGTAACGACAATTTGACCGACATTGTCGGTCCTTAGGTCGTGCATGATAGTGTGGGCGACATGTCGCTTAAATGGGCATCAACGACAATTTGACTGACATTGTCGCTCATCAGGTCGCGTATGACAAAGCGGACACTTGTATGAAAATTTCGTCGATGATTTGCATGGACGGTCCCCTATGTGTCATCAACGATTTACTAAGGTCATGCACATAACTAACCTTGAGGATGTCTTGCAGACACTTCCTACAGGGAATAGAACGAATATAGAGCAAATGTGTTTTTGTGAAAACTTCATATCCCATTTTATGTACATAATTCATCAATTGAGAACGGCTGGACCGATTTTGCTGAAATTTTTTTTCAGTTGTTCGTAATAGCCAGGAGAAGGTTTATGTAAAAGAAAATTTTGGGAAAATCCTCCGGAAAAGCCGGAAAATTGGAAAAACCGAAAATTGTTTTTTTGAATGGAATTTTGTATGCAAGTGTTACGAATAATTTTTCGAATGGAAAAATAAAAAAAATTTGTTGGAAAATTCGGAAAATTCTGGAAAAATTCGAAAAATTTTAATTCTAATTTTCGACGGAATTTTGCTTTTTGTCGTTAGTTTTGATAGTTTTAGACGATGTAACTGCGAAAAATTTCGGATAATTATTCCGGAATGACTTTCCGAATAAAAAAATAGATAAATTCTCGGTGGAAAACTCGGAAAATTCCGAAAAAATCGAAAAATTTGAAATTTTTCGGCAAAATTCTGCATTTCGTAGCCTGATTTTGAGAAAAATCACAAACTAAATTTTTGTCGGTTTTCGTATGGAAAAATAGAAAATTTTGGTTGAAAAATTATGGAAAATGCCCAAAAAAATTTATTTTTTTTTTACAAAATTTTGCATTTTATCGTGTTTTGGTAATTTTGGGCGATGTAAATGTGAACAATTCAAACAATTAAAACTTTTTGAATGTAAAAATAGAAAAATTCTTTGTGGAAAACAAGGAAAATTCCAGAAAAAAAATCAAAAGATATGGATGTCATCGACGAAATCTTCCATTGTATCGCTTGATTTGATGATTTCAGACGACGTAAAGGTGCAAAATTCGTTGTGTTGCTGAAAAATTTCGGATAATTGTGAAATATCTACATATATAAAAATGTATAGAATTCATCGATTTTGGTAACATTTTTCTTTCAGTTGTTCGTAATTGCCAGGTGAATGTTTATGTGAAAGAAAATTTCCGGAAAATCCACCGGAAAAAATCGAAAGTTGCTTCTTTGTATAGAATTTTGTGTGCAATTGTTACGAATAGCTTTTCGAATGGAAAAATTGAAAATTTTTTTTTTTGGAAATTCTCGGTGGAAAACTCCGAAAATTCTGGAAAAACTCGAAAATTTGGATTTTTTCGGAAACATTTTGCATCGCAAATTCAATTTTTGTATAAAATTTTGTGTGCAATTGTTCCGTAATGGCTTTTCAATTGGAAAAATAGCAAATTTTATTTGGAAAATTTTAAATTTTTTTTTTTTTTTCGACAAAATTTTGCATTTGTCGTATGAATTGATAATTTTAAACGATGTACCAGTGAAGAATTTCGGATAATTATTCCGAATGAAAAAATAGACAAATTCTATGTGGAAAATTCCGGAAAAACTCGAAAAATTTGAATTTTTTGGCAAAATTTTGCATATTATCGTAATATTTGAAAATTTTGGATGATCTAATAAAAAAAGCTTTTTGTATGGAATTTTTTGTGCAATTGCTACGGAATGGCTTTTCATATGGAAAAATACAAAATTCTTTCGCATAATTTGATGATTTTGAACGAGAAAATTTCGGATAAAAGTTGGTTGGAGTATTTAGCGAGATAAATAATATTTAGATGAAAATATATATTGATATCCTACGCAATACTTATCAATTTGATATTTTTTTGGTTAACGCCCTCTATTAGACGATCAAATCTTAGATGACGTAAATGTCGTGCAATAGTTAGTCACAGTTCATCAACGCCAAGGTGTATTCTTATATCTTTGCTATCCTTCAGTTTCCTGCGTACTGAGGATGGAATTCTGTGCGCCGCATTTCGGGAGGCTTGGCGAAATTTAAATGTGCTCAAAAATTGACTCAATGCTCACCCATGCGACCGCTTCTGCGTCAGCGATTCAAATTCGAAATTGTGCAACGGTACACAGCTGTCCGTCAAGAATCTGATAAACCTACGATCATCAAGGCAAATTAAGAGAAGAGGAAGTCTTTATCTTACGAATTCCGATTATTCCAACTGATCATCCATTCCAATTTCCCGTTCGGTTGGCTTTGGTAATGACAATCAATTAATCGCAAGGCAAATCGTGCAGCCAATATAACGTTAGCTTTTCGCACTTTGGAAGCCGTTTTTGCGGCAGAGAACTAATCCAAAAACTTTGTTTATTATAACACTCTCTACAGAGTTTATCTGAAGGCATTTTATTGGGGCGAGACAAAGTTCGCCGGGTCCGCTAGTTTATAATATGTTTGTATCAATAACTTTTGGGGGCAGTACAAAATCTCATTGCTAAAAAAAGATGAGTGAGAGAACCTACTTGCACATCGGACTCAATTTGCGTTGAACCTGTCTGGAGTCCATCTGAGGAAATCATCGATGAAATAACCGGGAGAGTATGAAAATTGGTGTGATCATTTAAACTGGTATCTCAACGGGACCTATACTAGAACCCATGTGTATGGTGATATGAATTAATTTGTACTAGTTTAAGGTCCTTGGGTCCCAAATAGTGCGAACTTTTAAGGCAAATAGTTCTAATTTTCATTCCAATGACGGTTTAGATGTTTTTTTATGCCAGTAAATATTGATCATTGTCATATTTTTGAAATTGAAATTTTTCTATAATTTCAACAAACATTTTTGTTATGACAATAATTTATTAAGGAAATGTCTACTTTTTTACTCATGCAATTAGTTTTCTTAAATGATTTGACTTTAAATTATTTTCACTTCTTAATTGCAATCTAGCAATTGCTGGAAAACAACTGTCAAGCTTAATTTTTTACGTTAACATTTTTTGTTTTATGTGCTCCTCATTCTAGCGAGCCTTTGTTCATATTCTATTTACCTTATTTGCATAAAATGTAAAACATGCATATTCATGCATGTATGCAATATGATTCTTTATTACATTCTCATTCTCTTGTCTCTCGTCCTTTCCGTCCAGCAGCTCTTAATGGATTTTTTTTTTGTACCTTGGTTTGCGGAGTAAACATCGTTTGCATCCATTTATTCTATCATACGTAGATTTGCTTCAGTCTCTTCTTCTGTAACTGATTCTTTCTCTCCTTCGGGCGTATTAATGCATAAATCTTGGGGACTTAAATGGCCTTTTTGGTCGTTTTTCTTTTGGTTACAGGTAGAACAGAAAAAACAGTGCATGCGATAGGATAGAAACTGGGAATATAGTTAAACAATAAAAATATTTTAAAGATTTTCAATGGAATACAATTCGTGTGTTTTGGTGATAAGTTGTAAAGCTTACACAGTTCAACACTTGATTTTGGGACTCAATTCTAAGAACTGCACATGAAAGTAGCCCCGAAAAGAAGAAGTTCTGCATCATTCGTTTTGTCAAGTTACATGCCGTAATAATTAAATATCGATTTAAAGTTAGTAAGTATCGTATAGGGGAATTTGTCACGTTTTAGGCTCTCACTCATTAACGATGTTTGAAAAATGTGAAAGAGGGTCACATACACGTTTAAATTTATTATTTCTTTTGGTTGCCTGGTTTGAGGAAAATCTATGAGAAATTTTTTAGAAAACATTTAAACATACCATATTATAAAATCTATTCAAACGGATACTTGCTCTTCGCCTTTTACAGTCTTTTTCTTTCATCACCGACTGTCGACATACTTATAATATCTAACTAGATCCTTTTTGCCGAGTACTATATTTGTTGAAAACACTTACGGATTAACTCGTAGCATGACTTTTTAAGCAAAAATGAAATTATATAATTTTTAATAACTCACAAGAGATAATAGTCATGTGTAGTAGGGTCATGGAATATAAATACTGTCCTCTACTCCCCTGACTAATACACTCATCCTAACAAACCCTCTCACACACACACACACACACAGAAACGCATGTGTTTTTGTATAAGTTGAAAATATGAACTCATTAATGTTAAGTGCCTAAAACTTTGAAGCATATTTAACTTAAAAATATGTTTATAAATTGTGTTTGTTCAGTGTAACTACATCGAGGCTCACAGAGACAGAGTGGGAGAGAGAGAGAGCGAGAGCGCGTGTTGCTGTTAAGGACTTGTGGAAAAGTAAAGCAACTTTTCTAAACTGAAATTAAAAATAGTTTAAATGCTGTTAAGATTGTTGCATGAAAATGTTTGCAAATTGCTTCAGCATTTTTGTTCACTAATGCCGACAACGATGTCTTTGAATGTAGCGAGAATGAGAATATTTTATGTTTTAATGACATTTGCATAAAGTTGCAGAAAGGCGCAGGGAGGGACGAGACGTCGTAGTAGCACATTTCACTTTACGATAAATATAGTACCTATGTGAATTATTTACATTTGTAATGGAATGGAATTTCAATGTGAAACTTTGTTTGTGATTTTTTGTTTATTTTTTCATTGCACACACACACGCGCGCACACCCATATACACACACATATCACATGGTAGAAAAGTTTAGTTTGAGAACTATTAAGCTGAACACTTTTTAATAATTAACTTGACAGTTTTAAACTTTGTTTGTGCGCACATTGTCAAGTTGCATTTTGTCTGTCGCATGGTCGTTTGGGGGTATACACAGGACGAGGGCGGGCCTCCTTATGTTAAGAGGTGGGAGAGTTAATTGTATAAATAGAAATTCATGTGCAAATGTTAATTACGTTGATACTTAAAAATTCAAAAAACTTACATACATCATATGCTACAGTTATCCTGACGACTAACCTGACCCAAGCTAAACCGGAATTTATTTATTATTTTTTCGGTGTATTGATATGCAGACTAGGTTGTAAATCATAGTTAATTTCAAGGCTCTTTTCTAAAATCAGATTTCTGATCGTTATTCACTTAGGAAATACCAGTTAAGATGACCACTGTAGAGTTCTCCATGCAGCTTACAACGTCCAAATAATCACGTTTCCCCGGGCCATACGAATGTGAAAATGCGTCTTAGGGACTAGGTAACAGAAGTTACTGAAGTTCAACACAAAGGCTCTCTTAGTGGCTTTGGCAGACCCAAGAAACTAATATCGGGAGCGGCGGCCTATTAACACAGTACAACATTTTTCAGCTCATTGGTTTGGGACTTAATTCTGAGAACTGCACGTGAAAGTAGCCCCGAAAAGAAGAAGTTCTGCATCATTCGTTTTGTCAAGTTGCATGCCATACAAATTTAATATCGATTTTAAGTTAGTAAGTATCGAATAGGGGAATTTGTCACGTTTTAGGCTCTTTTGTTTGACATAACACGAGAACCACTAGTCCGATTTAGCTGAAACAAATTTAAAAAAATTAAGAATTACAATTCCTTTAATCCGTTCATTTAACCTTTTCCTACATAAGCAACAGTTGCAACATTTTGTAGCAGTTACAATAAAACTATTGTACACCGTGGCACATGATTTACGTGGAATATTACGCCACCATATAACAATATAACAAAAGAGCCTAAACCGTGACAAATTCCCCTATACGCTACTTACTAACTTCAAATCGATATTAAATTAATATTGCATGGGGGCTACTTTCACGTCCAGTTCTCAGAATTGAGTCCCAAAATTATGTGTTGTACTGTGTAACCCACTCTCATTAAAATAGGAAGATAAGAAAAAACGAAAACCCCCTTAGTGTTGACGATCCCCGATAAGGCTGTGCACCTGGAATATGCACTATAGACAGTGCCTCTTTCCAAATGGCGGATGTCCTCGAAAAATGACATAACCGAAATGCGATGGACAGGACAGGGATGCGCACTAGAGTGGGTCAATATTTTTCTCGACCAGGCGGTTATCCAGATCGTAATCTACGATAAATTTTAAGAAAATTTTCCCAAGAAACCATAAGTCTAAAATCAAATTCGAGCTCCCGGTTTTTGTCGAGCATTAGGGAAAAATCCACAATAAGCCCCGTAACTGCCCCGGAATCGCCCATAGAGGGTTCAAATGTGTAACCGATCCCCAGTCATTTTCCCTTCTAACATTTTTCCCAATCATACCTACCCCCTTCTTCACCCACTAAGGGGAATTCCATACAATAATCAAATGGGTCTAAAATCAAATTCGTTCTCCCGGTTATTAACGAGAAACTTTTCGTATTTGGGAAAAAATCCACAACAAGCACCGCAACTGCCCCGGAATCTCCCCTGGAGGGTTCAAATGTGTAACCGATCCCCAGCAATTTTCCCTCCCAACATTTTTCCCAAACATGCCTACTCCTATCTTCACCTCCCAAAGGGGATTTTCATACAATAATCAATTTTTTTTTATAAAATTTGCTCCCACCGCTCAAACTGCCCTAAAGGTGCACCTAGAGGAGGCAAATTTAGGACCGACCCCAATATTTTTGCAAACCCAACTGTATCTCAGATCATATCTACCCTCGATCTTCCACACTTAAGGTGATCCCCATACATTTTTATATTTTTTTTTTATATAAAATCAGCTCCTGTTTGTCCTGCTGCCTCCCAGAGATAATTAAGTGGGAGTGAAAATAGGGCATAGGTATGTTCCCGAAAAGTGTTAGGAGGGAAATACTAGTGGGGATCGGTCATACATTTTACCCTCTAGGAGGCACCATGGGAGCGGCAGAAACTGATATAAAAAAAAATATGTAAAAATAAAAAACAGAGTAGATAGAAATATTCTGAAAGACTCATGGGGTTTCAAAAATATTGGGGGTCGGTCGTACATTTGACTCGTCCAGGGGCAGCTAGGAGTAACTTTTATAAAAAAATTATTTTAGTATGGGAGCCTCCTTATGTGTTGAAGATGGGGGTAGGTACTTAAAAAAAACTTAATTTCCCTTTACACCCCATTAATAAGGTATAGGCAATCTTCTCGCGTTGTTGTGAATTAACACGCTTTCTGTTTTAAGATTCACAACTAATGCCACCTACTTGTTTATCGAAGAATGCGAACGTCACTGTTTAATTAGCTTTTGCTAGACATGACGAGTGACTTGGCACTTATACTGCAAAGTTGCGAGGTTGGTGATGACAACATGGAAGGGGCCGGCAATTAAAGAAAAATGTATTTTATTTATTTTTTTAGATGACTGGAGCCAGAAGTTGAACCTGGGATCATCTTCGCATGGTAGTCGCATATAACGATTTTATTAACCGTTTGGTGCTTTTTTTAGTCGATACAAATAGACCCACTCCAATGCACACGACAAAAGAAATGTGACATCTTCCATGCCACATACACGAATCTGGATGTAGATTTATAGTCAGCGAGAGCTTCGATATTTAGTCTCGCGGTTTAACCCTGTAAGGTTCGTATAGCCGCTCTCCGCATTGAGGCCCAATAATTTTACAAATTTTAATTTTTAATTTTTAATTTTTAATTTTTAATTTTTAATTTTTAATTTTTAATTTTTAATTTTAATTTTTAATTTTTAATTTTTAATTTTTAATTTTTAATTTTTAATTTTTAATTTTTAATTTTTAATTTTAATTTTTAATTTTTAATTTTTAATTTTTAATTTTTAATTTTTAATTTTTAATTTTTAATTTTTAATTTTTAATTTTTAATTTTTAATTTTTAATTTTAATTTTTAATTTTTAATTTTTAATTTTTAATTTTTAATTTTTAATTTTTAATTTTTAATTTTTAATTTTTAATTTTTAATTTTTAATTTTTAATTTTTAATTTTTAATTTTTAATTTTTAATTTTTAATTTTTAATTTTTAATTTTTAATTTTTAATTTTTAATTTTTAATTTTTAATTTTTAATTTTAATTTTTAATTTTTAATTTTTAATTTTTAATTTTTAATTTTTAATTCTTAATTTTTAATTTTTAATTTTTATTTTAATTTTTTATTTTAATGTAATCATATTTTTTTAAAAAAAGATCTCAATTCTTGGTATTCTTACCTCAATTGTAGAATCGCGTATATAAATTTCCTTGGTGTCATTGGGATTGCGATCTCTTGGTCTATACGTAATACGATAACCAAGAAATTCACCCAGTATCGTATCGGTTGGCGGTGGTTTCCATGAAATATATACAGAGGTGGATGAGGTGTTGTGGGCTGCTGTGGGTACTGGTTTACCCGTAGGAGCTAAAAAGAGAGAAACAATGCAGAAACACACACATTAATGATAAGAATTTCACAAATGTGTAATTAGATAACAAAGTATGCCAAAATAATTTCGATTATTATTACAATTACTACAGACTGTATATGAAAACAACAATTCAAATAATATTTTATGTTTTATATAAAAATTTAATGAGGTGCCATAGCAGAGATGCCTAAGCTTAAGGGTATATGCAGCAATCAATGAAAGCAAAAAATTTTTGGATGATTTTGGGACTCAATTCTGAGAACTGCATGTGAAAGTAGCCTCAAAAAGAAGAAGTTCTGCATCATTCGTTTTGTCAAGTTACATGCCAAAATAATTCAATATCGATTTGAAGTTAGTAAGTATCGCATAGGGAAATTTGTCACGTTTTAGGCTCTTTTGTTTGACATAACATAAATACTGTATGGTGGCGTATGATTATTATAGGTAATAGTCCACGTAAATCATACGCCACGGAGTGCAACAGTTTTATTGTTACTGCTACAAAATAGACCCAGTTCAAAATAATTTGATGAATGGAAAAGTGAAACTGTTGCTTATGTAGGGAAACGTTATATGAACAGATTAAAGGGATTGTAATTCTTATTTTTTTTTAAATTTATTTCTGCTAAATCGGACTAGTGGTGATAGATTCCCCTATACGATACTTACTAACTTCAAATCGATATTAAATTATTTTGGCATGTAACTTGACAAAACGAATGATGCAGAACTTCTTCTTTTTGAGGCTACTTTCACGTGCAGCTCTCAGAATTAAGTCCCAAATCAATGAGCTGAAAAATATTGTTCTGTCATATTAATTTTTATTTTGTGTCATAGTTCGTGTTTGCGATCATATATTTAATTTTTTAATTCTAATTTACCTATACAGTATTTAGTGAGCCTAAGGACATTTTTCGAAATCCTTAATGGCCTCCGCGGTTTCTCATTGGGAAAGCCTTGCTTACAATAATGTGAGTCTTACGTTTGCCAAACATTGTGCCAACAAAAAAGTGTAAACTTTCTTCCATCAAACATGCAAACAAAAAGTATAAACTTTCTTATGTTGTGGCTGGCAATTCATTTTCCATTTTATTATGGCATTAAAGTAGACCCATTCAATTTGTTCCGTATTATAAAATTTTATTGAAATTCATTTTGTGAGTTTTTTTTGCATTGTGACAAAAAAAGTTTTCTTTACTTTGGCCATATTAATATACGAATACAATGATGCATGAACTGCTTTATGCTGTTAAGGATATGGCAACATAGCAAACACTACAGGGCCGAGCATGCAAGCAAGGATAATGAGCCAGTAGTAGTCATCATGTGATAACATTCTACCATGCTACCAACCACCGTTACCGTTATTACAGCCACTAGTAAATGCGGATAATAACAAGGCAAAGTGGCAAATCTAACATCAAACAACAGGAGATGTTGTCAAACAAGGGTCCTGTACACACACACATACACACTGAGGCACACTAGCAAGTATACACCCATACTTTAACACTAAACTCAGCGAACAACGAACATTTCAATGTGTTGGTGTACAAGCACCTATAGTAATACAACAACAAAAACATTTTCTAGCTTGAAGTTAGTGGCGTTGCATGATGTGTGTGTATGCCTCATATGAATTGAGTACATATGAGTGGGTGTGTGTGTGTGTGCAAGTCCCTTAAAAGTGTCGGCTGTAGTACTTGTTAGCCACTATAAGGGCAATAAGTGTTGTAACAACAGGTGCAACACAACAACACTCGCGCTCACATGCCGCCTCCGCTGCCCGCTTATTTGGCGTGCATGAGCAGCATTCTATGCAGCAGCATTAGTTGTTCAAAACGTTTAAATGGGAATACGAAAACATTTCACATTTCACATTTCTTTTTGGACAAAACCGCCACATCATGCTGAGCACATCACGTTAATGAGGCCGTACAATCAAGGCCTAAAGGTGTTCATTCACTCGGGTGACTATCGTTATCTGGATGTAGTATTCTTCAACCAAATACTCAGGTAGCACATATATTCTCACAAGCCATAAAAACCATGAAGTATGTGGAGTATGTGTGTACTTCAGTTCCGAGGATCTTTTGTTTGTACGTGAGATACGTACGTACGTAGTATTGTCATTGTGTTCTACCATTACGAAAACGGCGTGTAATGAGTTTGTAGCTATGGAGTTGATGATTTGTAACGGAAGCTAAAAAGCGAATATTCTCTCAATGTTTCACTAACAAGACTAAGTGAAATTTTCCAAAGGACTATATAGAGATGTAGTCAAATCACATAGAGTGATAGTTTGTTTATGTACTGTATGTACTAGTGGCGGCGTTGCAAGGTTGTTTAGCTATTTATACGAATGTTCTTGTAACACTGGCCTAAAGGGGCTTTAGAAAACTGGCTTGCACTATGGTGTCAAATACAAAATGAGGCTATGAGGTTTTTATCTTTAACAATGTCATTAACATCAAAAGTGATTGAAAGACGTAAAGGTTACACAAGGAGCAGATCCTTTTGGAAGCGATTTTCTAAAAATATTTATTATAGGAAGGTTAGAGTGCAATACAAAGTACTGATTTTCACTTCAAGGTACGGGGATTGATACTAAAGCAGTAAGTGAAAATCATTTAATATATAATTTTTTTTGTATAGAGATGTAGAACAGGGAGATCAGGGCGATCTATGTATAAGTACCAACTATGGCGGGATCAGCCTTTTACCCATCGCACACAAGGTCCAGTCTAGGGTGTAATGTGAAAGACAAAAGCCCATTTTGGCGAACCTGACAGTGGATTATGTGATGTTACTGCGGCCTTTTCGAACATTGAAAAGCAGTCGGAGAAAGTGGGTCTTGTGATAAATGGGGACAAAGCTAAGTTATTTGTTTCAACGAACAAAAAGTTCACTCGTCTGGGACGCTGCGTGAATGTTGCAAACTTTAACTTTGAAGTGGTAGATGATTTTGTCTACCTTGGCTCTGTTATAAACAAAAATAATAATATCAGCCTGGAAATCAAAAGACGAGTATTGATTGCAAACCGCTGCTACTATGCGCTAAGCAAGCGACTTAATGACAAAGCGCTCGCTCGAAGAACATATATCGAAATATACCAGACTCTGATTCTACCTCTTGCTACTTCTTGCTCTACAGCGCAGAATCCTGGGTAATGACACAAGCGGAACAATCTATTCTGGGAGACTTTGAGAAAAAAATACTTCGCAAAATATTTGGACCCATCGCCGTTAAAGGCGAGCATCGTCGTCGAATGCTGTATGAGCTGTACAACGACATCGACATAGTCAAGCGCGTTGAAATGGACCGAATGCGCTGGCTTAGACACGTTGTACGAATGGATCAAAATAGTCCATCCGAAAGGTGGATTGCGGCTGCCAATTAAAAAGAAAAAGAAAAGAAGAATGTGCCACGTCTGCTTCTGAATAAGTATGCTGGAAAACCGTGTCGTTTATTCAGAATTTAGTGGAAGCTGCGTAACACAAAGACATCCTCTTCTTTTGGTCTTTGTGTCAAACAGGGTACTTAAATCGTTTAATGAGGATGGTACGAAAAATTTGGCATATGCGGACGATGTGTTCATCCTGATTGGTGGGACATTTCTATAAACCATGTGTGACCTTACCCAAACTGCACTTGGAAACTTGCTATGCTGGGCCAATAACTGTGGTCTGGTGGTGAACCCTCAGAGAACGAAATTGGCTCTCTTTACACGTAGATATAAGGTAAAAAACTTCAGGTCACCGAGACCAGATGGGGTGAAACTAAAGCTCTTAACAGAGGCCAAGTACTTAGGTGTTGTCCTTGATCATCGATTATCGAGGAAATGTTAAAGAGGGCTGTCAATGCCCTTTATGCGTTTTGGAACTCCATAAGTTAAAGTTGGGGTCTCAGCCCCAAAGGTTACAATGTGGCTGTATACTAGGGTAGTCCGGCCATTTATCGCCTAGGATCGTTTGGTTTGTTGGGAGGGTGTAATGTTGTTGCTCGGCACAGTCTAAAGGATAGCTGCAATGTCGATTATGGGTGTTAGAAGGAGCTCACAGCAAGCGGCTTTGGATGTATTCCTGAGCCTTTCGGCATTGTAAGGCAAGGCTAATGCAGCCCAATGGGCTATCAGACTGAGGAAAGCTGGCGTTGGACATCAATCCATACATGGTCATGCGAAGATTTTCCAGCTTTTGGGCGATGTCATTTCTTTTCATCTGCCACTTTGTACTGATTTTTTTAAGAAATGTGTGGATTTCCATAAAGTAAAGTAAGAAATTCCGGAAAGATCGGAACGGAATGACGGCGGGACTTCTTATGGTGTCTCAATTTCAGTCTTCACTGAAGTTTCGAACATAGAATAATGTACATGAGCTGGTGTTGCTAGCGAAGACCTGCATCTAAGCCCCTCTTTCACGCTTCATAATGAATGCAGTGTCTCTCTCGAAGATGTTCACCCGCCTATTTGTTACCATTTTGGCTAAGTAGAGAATTGGATGTGGAAAACACGTTGGATCCTCAAAACCGACAGTATAACTGCTAGATCGCTGTGGCCCGAATACAGCAGATCCCGATCGGCGTACATTGTTGGCGAGTACTGGCCTGTGGAATTCTTACAGACAATTGCAATATCAGACACCTGACAGACAAAGGGAATAGATCCATACCGTACCACTGCCGTGTGTGTGAGGACGAGGAGGAGTCCGAGGAGATGGGAAATCTTCTTATTATCTGTCCTGCTCTATCACTTAGGGAGCTAATATACTTAGGCGAAAGTTATATAGAGGACCTAGTGTCTCTCTCCTCAGTCCGAGTAGAAAATTTAATAAGGTTCATGCGGTCCTTCCATGGCTGACTGGGCCAAGATGACGATTGGGGTTCCCACGATTTTCACTTCTTTGTCTATCCCTCCTTCCCCCCTCTCCTTCTTTCGCCACCGCTTCCATTTCTACTTTTCCAAAAAGGCAATCTAAAGGATCAGAAGATCTATGTGTGTAGTGAGATCTGGTTTTAACGTGTCCACAACCTAACATAACGTATGTCTTTATGTCAGCAATTCGTAAACTTATTCACGATTCGGGTATGTTGGTAGATTCAGGTTTGTGTCAACTAATTGGGATGATTCGAATTGTCTGGCAATTTTAGACAGCAATTCGGAAACGTATTGTAAAAATGGATATGTTGGAAATGCAAGTTAATTTCATAGCAGTTGGGGAACTTATTAAAGACTAGGATTTTTCGGCATTTCAGGTCCATAACAGCAATTCGTGAACTTGTTAGTGATTCTGCTGTTTTGTCTACAGTGTTATATTAGCAATTATTCAATGTATTTAAAATGCTGGTTCGTCAGCAATTCAGGTGTATCGGCAATTCTGATCGGTATCAGCAACTCGGAATCGTGATTGTGATTCGGGGTTGTCTGCAATTTAGTTTAAAATCAGAAATTCGGGATCGTATTGACAATTCAGCTGTGTCGGCAAGCAATTTAGGTTCTCATCAGCAATTCGGAAACTGGTCGTATTTGTTATTCAGGTTTGTCGTCTTAGTGTCTGCTACTCGGGATTGCGGACAATAATGGCATAATGGCATTAAATTATGAACTCGTGTGGTTCTTCCGGTTTGTCGGAAATTGATGATTTCGATTTGTCGGCATAACCGGTACAAATCAGAAATTTTGGATGGTATTGATGATTTAGCTGTGTCGGCAAGCAATTGAGGTTATAGTGTTAACGATTCAGGTTTGTCGGCATTTCAGGTTCAAATCAGAAATTCGGGATCGGAAAGCATCGGAAAGCAATTGGGTTCTCATTACCAACTCGCGAACTCGTGGCAGTGTTAACCATTTCGGGTTTGTCGGCTTCGTGTCTCCTACTAGGGACTGCGGACAGTTTAGCTTGCGGACAATTATGGCATCATGACATTAAATTATGAATTTGGAATCGCGTGTGGATATTAGGGGTCGTCTGAAACTCGAAATCGTGTTGGTAATTTAGGATTGTCTGGAATTCAGTTTCGTGTCTGAAATTGAGGATAATGTTGGTAATTCGTGTTCTCCGGCAATTCAGCGTATTTATCGTATTCAACGCTAACGCTACTAGAACAAAGAGTTCCTTCGTGTGCCAGACCAAAGCCCGATTAAACCGACCGAAGTAGGGTGAAACCAATTGAATTTGGATTCAATAGACTGAAGTGCAAATAAACCGACCCAAGTCGGGATAAACCAATCAACTGGGTTTACTAATAGAAATTGGGTTTAGCCAACGTATGTCCTATTAACCGGCCGCAGTCATGTTTAACCTTCCGGGTTCAGCCAATAAGGTTAAACCAACCGAAGTTGGATTTAGCAGACATAAGTCTGATTAAACTGATGAAAGTTGGGGTTAACTAATCGAAATTGGATTTATCGAACATAAGTCCGTAAATCAAACGGAATTGGGTTCAATCAATCGAACCTACCAAAATAGGTTTAAATCATGCAAACGCGACAAAGTCGGGTTAACCAAACGAAATTGGGTTCAACCAACATAATTTATATTAACCGGCAGTAGTCGTTTAACGAAACGGCTGGTTAAACCGAATTATATTGAATTTCACCAACCGAAGTTAAACAGACCGAAGTTAGATTAAAACGACCAAATTATGATTAAGCCATCCGCAATGGGGCTAAACCATTCGAAATTAGGTTCAACCAATCCAAATTGCATTTAACAGTCTGAGGTACAATTAAATCGATCAAAGTCGGGTTAAACCAAGTAAAACCAACCAAAGTCGAGGTTAACCACTTGAAATTGGGTTTTAAACATAACGCCGATTAAACCGACCGCAGTGGGGTTAAACTAAATGATGTTGGGTTCAACCAACCTAAGTTGGGTTAAACCGTCCTCAGTAGAGTAAAAACCAAACGAAATTGGCTTTCAGCCAACATACGTCGGCTTAAACTGACTGCAGTGGGGTTAAACTAAATAATATTGGAGTCAACCAACCTAAGTTGAAATAAACCGACCAATGTCCGTTTAAGCCGTCCTCAGTAGTGTTAAATCAAACGAAATTGAATTCACTCAACCTAATTTGGATTAAGTCGACTAATTTTGATTAAACTGACCGAAATCCTTTAAAACCAACTAAACTCGGGTTGGAAATCGTATAAAACAGTTCAAAATTGTGTTGAACTATAACTGACCAAAGTCTGATTAACAAAACCATCTTAGTATATTAGCAATTAACTTCGTTGCGACAGCAACCACCAATATCACAACCAAAATGCTCAACCATTTAAGTAATATTGAGGCTCAACTTCCCATGTGGTAGCCGTTTTCCGAATGTGCTCAGCTTGTTGTCGTTTACGTTGGTCGGTGGGGGCAATGTTGGGGACTATTGCAGCCATTGTGGTTTTGGTCTTGCTTGCATCAACGTTAGTGTTGTATAATAACATGATTTTCGTTATGTTACACCGGGTTTCGCTCACTATAATGTCTGATTCCTTGGCGAAGGTGCGAAATCGATAAAGATATATTTTTATGACTTATGAATCAAATAATCTCCTTCGTTCAATGAGTTGTCTACTAGGATTTCAGACTCCCTAATTGGCTATAATGGGCGGTGTCAAATCTATGCCACAACCACTTGCCTGTCCACCGCAATTACCTCAGTAATGAGTAGTTGCAGTTTAAAGACTTGATAATTGTGCTGACCTCCTCGCCACGAACGGTTCATAGCTGGCCAACAGCTACGTGTGTCCTTCGATTAGCAAGCGCACTAATAAGGTTTGCATTAAATGTAAACATTTACAAACGAAGACTTTCTTTCCTGTCCTTTCGACACACTTTCCCTTACTGCCACTTTCGTCCTTTGTTGCTTTCTAAAAATGCTTTCATTGTAGGAGTGGAACAACGTCTATAACAAGGCAAAGCAAAGAATGTAACGATTGAAGGAATGACGGTGGGCAGGAGACCTTTAATAGGTCACCAGTGTAGTGGGTGCCAAAATAAACACTGGGTTACAATAACGTGGTAAGGTCGATAGGTAGTCCATATAGGTAAACGCTTAAATGTGTATGAGTGTATGTGTGTGTATGGGAGCGAATGAGATTCAAACTCTTGCGTGCAGAAACTTAATGAACAAATCGTCTTCTTCATTGGGACTACAGCCTTACACAATTTTGCACACTTACTTGGGTATTCATATACATTTTGACGCAGTGGAATGTAATGACGGTGGAGTTGTGTAACATTTCATGTTTACATTGATTGAATAATTTTACGTGTTACGTTGCCACTTGTGTCCCAGTGTCTGTACTGGTGTGTGTGTGTGCAATTTGTACAACTACCTTTCGTTTTCTCTGCGATACGATTCTATTATGTTCTCGGGCTAAAATGTTGGTTTAATACAACATCAAACCGGTTCATGACTGGTAATCGACATGATTGTCTGAGTATATGTGTACTCAAGTTTTTGGTGTAATTGTAGCTGGTGTGTGTGTGCATGTTCGTATGTGGTGTTCAATTGGCGCTTTAAGTGTAAAACACAGCTCAAGTTTTTTTTTCGCATAGAGGCGTGTTTTTTTTTTACAATGTTCGTAGTCATCACACGTACTTGCCTCTCAAACAACAATATAGACACATGGAAAAACACACACATACACACTCAAATTTACAACTCTCGTTCAGGTTAATCGGAAACATTGTCAGTATTAATACAATGACTAACACACAGATAATTTCACAGCCTTACACGTACACGTTGGCATTACACTTTTGCTCTCAAAAGTAAAATATCAACACACACACACTCGTGCATACATGAGATGTGTCGTGGTTTTGGTGTTTGATGTTTGCATTCAAAATTGTTGTTGTTTTATTCGCACTCTGACAGACACTAACGCACACACACTCACACTAATACAGCGGTTTTTGGTTGATTCACACAAATGCCATAGACGCACACACACATACGCAGAAACGTCTATATACAAACATATATGTGAACATGTATAAATAGTGCGGTGCGGTGTGGTGCGGTGCGTTGAGGTGTAGAAGTGTATGTTTATATTGATAGCATTTTTATTGCAAAATTGGCGAAATCTGCGGTTTTTTTTCGGCACAGCAACGGCAACACCAACAACACAACCTGTTTATTAAACGACGTTTTAACATATTCAAACACACACACACACTCATACATGCAAATGTATCACAATGTGTATGTGACTGTCATATTAAACGAGGTTAAATGCATGAACTCTGCTGTGTGTCAGTGAGGAATTCAACAATATTGACGATATGACAACTATTTCATGATTTAGGATTCATGTTGAAAATATTTCATTGAATCTGACACATTTCCCTAGAAGTTAAGTGGCATTTTGATGAAATGCTACAAACTTCATAACATTTTGCTGTAAAATGTTGTCAAAGGACTGACTGACTGGCGACTGAATGCATAACATTCAGCGGCGTATTTGTTGCAATTAGAGAATCAATTTCATTGGGATGTTTTTTGTTGTGCGTAGCAAATAGTTTAATTTGTTGAAGAGATTGTAATGAAGTTAAATGGAAATTTGGTGGGTCACTTGTATAGCATACACAGTACAACATTTTTCAGCTTATTGATTTGGGACTCAATTCTGAGAACTGCACGTGAAAGTAGCCACAACAAAAAGAAGTTCTGCATCATTAGTGTTGTCAAGTTACATGCCCTTATAATTTAATATCGATTTGAAATTAGTAAGTATTGTCTAGGGGAATTTGTCACGTTTTAGGCTCTTTTGTTTGACATAACTCGAGACCCACTAGTCCGATTTGAATTACTGCAACTGGAATTACTGGGAAAGAGCCTAAAACGTGACAAATTCCCCTATACGATACTTACTAACTTCAAATCGATATTAAATTATTATGGCATATAATTTGACACAACGAATGATGCAGAACTTCTTCATTTTGGGTCTACTTCCACGTGCAGTTCTCAGAATTGAGTCCCAAAATCATGTACTGTGATATCTTACTAAAAATGTGGAAAAAGAGTAATTTGGTCTACTTAAGTTGCGATATATAAAAATTAATATAAACCAAATATAAAAAAAAAGTTTAAACTTTTATAATAAATTAGCTGACCCGTCAGAAATCATTTATCTCTAATATTATTATTAAAGATACATTCGTAGAACTGATGGGTCATTGACCGATACCAGCAGTGAAACAATAGAGCTCCTTATGGTTACACACTTCCCGGGCTGTTTTGATGCACATATGGCGTTTATGTTGTGTTTCGACGAAATGAAGGGAGGTAAAGGTGGTTTTTATACCCAAGGCGGGTAAGCCCGTTCATGCCTCTCATCCTTTTTTATGAATATGAAGGATATTTATATGAGGATATTTTTATGCCCTGATACTGAGCCTGCGTTTATCTCAAGAAGATCAGTTGAGAGCGTTCTCCATGACGGAACACAACATAAATTCAAGTAACTTCACTTTAGATGCCTTCCTGGGTATAGAAGGGGCTTTCAAAAATGTGACGTCATGTGCCATAATGAACTCTTTGGAGAACATCAATGTATCACGTCTGCTAGTGAATTGGATTGATTGTATGCTGGGAAACCATGTCGTCTACTCATAACTTGGCGAAAGCAATGTCAGAAGGATACGTCGCGGTTATGTCGTGTTTTAACGAAAAGTGGCTCTAGTAAGCCCGTTCATGCCATCCCAAAGGACTAGAGACAAATTAGCCTTTCATGCTTTTTGCAGAAAGTTTTCGAGAGATTAATTGATATTAGATATTTTAAGGCCCGTACACTCTAAGCACCTCTCAACATGCGTTCATACCAGGAAGATCAGTTGAGAGCGCCCTTCATATTGTGGTTGGCTTTACGAAACGCAACCTTATCTCAGGTAACTTCACTTTAGATGCCTTGCTGGATATAGAAGGGGCTTTCAAAAAATGTGACGTAATGTGCCATAATGAACTCTTTGGAGAAAATCTATGTATCCAGTCTGCTAGTGAATAGGGTGGATCATATGCCGAGAATCCATATCGTCTATACACAGCTTGGCGGAAGCGGCATGAGAAGGATAGCTACTAAAGGAATATCACAGGGAGAGTCCTGTCTCCTCTTCTTTGGGTCTTTATGATAAATAGAGTACTTAAATCGTTTAATCAGGATGGTATGGAAATTAAGACATATGCGGACGATGTGGTCATCATGATAGGTGGGAAGTTTCTACAAATCATGTCTGACCTTAGCCAAACTGCCCTTGGAAAGCTGTTACGATGGGTCAGGACCTGTGGTCTGGGGGAAAACTCTCAGAAAACATAATTGGTTTTATTTACACGTGGAAATAAGGTAAAGTATTTGAGGCCACCGAACTTATTGGAGTGGAACTGAAGCTTTCAACGGAGGCCAGGTTCCTCTGAAACTAAATTGATCAAGAAATATCAAGGAAAGGTAAAAGAGAGGTGTTTATGTCCTTTATGCGGACCGGAACTCTATAAGTAAAAGTTGGTGAAGCCGCAAAAAACGGATTTGGTTATCTTTACTTGAAGGATTTCAGGCCACCGAAACTTAATGGGGTGAACTGACGCTCTTAACGGAGGTACCTGAAGTACCTAGGCGACGTTCTTGATCAGAAGCTTAATTTGTCTACGAATATTGAGGACAGGGTAAAGAGGGGTGTTAATGTCGTTTATGCGTGCCGGAACTCTATAGGTGAAAATTGGAGACTCAGCTAAAAGATCACAGTGTGGCAGTATACCGCGGCAGTCCAACCAATTATTACCTATGGATGTTTGGTTTTTTGGAAAACCTATGTATATAAAAGAAATTTATAAAAAATGCTCAACAAGGTCCAAAAGATGTCTGCAGTGGCGACTACTGGGGCTAGAAGAAGCACAGTGGCTTTGGCTGTGTTCCTGTGCCTTCCGCCCCATGGACTTGTACGTCAAGGCTATTGCAGCCCTAGGGGCTATCAGACTGAGGGAAACTGGTGACTGACATCAATCAATGCATGGTCATGCGAAGGTTCTATGTGATTTGAGTTATGGCCTTTCATTTTATCTGCCACGTCTTACGGTTTTTAAAGTAAATGTTTAAATACCAGAAAGGTCGGAATAGAATGACGGCTGCACTCCTTATAGTGACTCCATTTCTGTGAAGACCTGAAACTAAGCCTCTCTTTCAGGCTACAGTTTTTATATTATATTTTATTTTTTATATTTAGTAAAGCTATATCAGGACAAAGTTTTAGAGAAAAAACTGGTAGTCTCGCCACGCCCCTTCTGGTACATCCCATATAAATGTACTACTCCGCCCATTTTAGCAATCGAGTAATAATATCAATACACCCAACGCGATCGTCCCTATATTTTGTATTTAGTAAAGATATAACAGGACAAAGTTTTGGAAAAAAGCAATGGAAGATAGAAATCTGGTACCGCCAACTTTAGAAATCGATTAATATTATTAATAGACTCAACGCGATCATACCCAAATTATGTATTTATTAAAGCTATACCAGGACAAAGTTTTGAAGAAAAAAATCTGGAAGTCTTGCCACGCCCCTTCTCGTACCTCCTATACAAATGTACCATTCGGCCCACTTTAAAAAGCGACTAGTGATATTAATACATTCGACACGATCGTGCCAAAATTTTGTTTTTTGTTAAACTATAACTGTGCGAAGTTTTGGAAAAGAGATTGGAAGTCTAGACACGCCCCTTCTGGTACAAATGTACCATTTCGCTCACTGTAGAGATGGAGTACTAATATCAATACACCCAATGCGATCGTGCCCAAATTCTGTATTTAGTATAGCTAAATCAGAATAAAGTTTTGGAGAAAAAACAGGAAGTCTTGCCACGCCCTTTCTGGTACCTCCCATACAAATGTACCATTTCGCCCACTGTAGAGATGGAGTACTAATATCAATATACTAGAAAGTTTTATAATTTACCGATTGAAACTTTCTTACTTGTTTTATGGACTAAAGCCTCTGCGTGTCAGCATCTGTTGGACCACAGGACATTACGGGATTCCTGGTAATGTATGTATCAGCAGACCTATTGGCCAGAGTAGGCTTTACTATACACGACCATGACTCTCTGGAAGATATTCAGTCTCCTTTTTGTACGTACAGTACGATGAGAAAACTATCCAAATTTCATACAATTTGTGTGTGGGTACCCGGGAGAAGGTCTTTTTTTTTGTCACTCACACAAGGGTTAATTATCAGCGCTCAAATTTATTTTTTTATCTTCCCAAAAAAATAGCAAATTTTTCCAAGAATTAAGCTTCAGAAAATGTTATTCCCAAAAAAAATTATTTTTTTCATGTAGTTTCATTGATTTTGCTTTGGGGTAACCTGGTACCCCTGCCACTCTCTTAAAGGTGTAAAAAGAATATCGAAATAGAAATAAAGAAAATATAGAAACATTTACAAGTTAAGAGTTGTCAAAATGTTTAAGCTATAGAAACATTTACAAGTTAAGAGTTGTCAAAATGTTTAAGCTTTGTAAACTATCTACATCCATTAAAGATATTCACTTGAAAATGAAAAGGGTACCCGGGTACCCTGTCACTCACATAAGGGTTAAGATAAAGTGCAAATTAATGGTTTTACCTACAACGATTCTCAACTCATTGCCTCTAGGGAGTGAAGTTCATGTTCAAGATCTTAATTTATTTTTTTTACTATTATCTTTCTTCCTGCAATTGAGGATATATATCATTTTCATAATACTGTCACTAAACAGCGTCAAATATTAGTTACCAATCAAAAAATATAAATGCGTTGTCATAGTTGCATTCCCGAGAATCATTCACCAAAATACTAAAAGTTTAGTTTATTAGAACGCCTTTCTTGTGTATGTCCCTGTGTGTGTGTGTGCAATTAGTTTGTTATTCCAAGCACAACCTCACGTAATTCTCACACGTATACAAACATAATAGCATAAACACACACGCACCCATATACTACTGACATGTATATAAACCCAACGAAATTATATACACATGATGATACTTAACCCAAATTTTGGGTTAAGTTGTGTGTAATTGTTACGTTATTTTTTTTTTGCGCCCCTCCATCTGCATTTTGTTACACTTTATAGGCAATTTTGCACAAGCACACACCCCAAACACAACAACAAGAAACACAAGAGGAGGACAGTTGATGGTTTGGCCTCCGGTCCACGATTCCTGGGAGTACGAAACACAAAATAATCATAAAACAGCTGTTAAAACAACATACATACACAAGGATATAAGAATGGGGTACTGGTACTGTGGTGCACACGATGACGACAAAATGAATGGAAATGTTTATGGATTGTACTTTACATTTGTATGGTGCCAATGATAATGATAACGTTGGGCAGAGAAAAAAAAACAAACACAAAGTTGTTGACGCCAATGAGGTAGGTTTTGTCGGTAACAACATAAACATTGACGCCAGCAACAGAAGTTACAACAGAAATAAGTCGTTGGTCGTTTATTCTCCTGCCGTTCGTTGAGGTGATAATAAAGTAGAGCAGAAAAAAGGGGAGGCTTTTAAAAGTTTTCTCTTTTTGGAACATATAGCAATTTTGTGTGTTTTTTTTGGCACTTTTACTGGTAATGAAGGCACAAACACAAGCACGCAAACACTCATACACTGACATTTGTTGTTTACCGCCATCAGCAACAACAACAACACGTCATAAAGATCCTGACGTCCTGTGTATGCAAGGCGGGCAGGCAGGCAGACACGCTGCTACTGAGGCAGCGCTATGGAGTACATCGGCCCTAAAGGTGTCGTTGTAGGATATATGGTGCCTCTTGTCTACATTATCATACGAAAAACGTAGATATAATTAAAATGGTGCAAATAAAACAAACTTAAAAGGGAATGCACCACCCTCTCTACTGTTGATGTATATTTTAAAGGGCAGTGACGGTGTTGCCGGCTCATGACACCTGAGATGGATGCTTTGGTTGAAGTTGATTGGTCCCGGTGTTTTTGGGTTTATTGAAACAAAATTTAAGAGATTTTGCTTGTTAAATTTTTGTTCGTATAGTGCACAGTGTTGTGAAGATATTGAGAGGTGCATAACAATGTTCGG
The DNA here is from genome assembly GCA_964034835.1 of Muscina levida. Classification (NCBI taxonomy): domain Eukaryota; kingdom Metazoa; phylum Arthropoda; class Insecta; order Diptera; family Muscidae; genus Muscina; species Muscina levida. The sequence goes on along the minus strand of OZ035880.1, from coordinate 168,341,415 downwards.
CTGAAATGGTCAAATAAGATGTGGATCGTCAAATGAAAATGTATGTCATTATCTTCGTGAAAAAATGCCCATAATTTTGGAACGATCTTACACTGATCAATCAGCCCAAACAGAGTCAGAAGAGATCCCAGCGACTGCTTACATGTCATATAAAGATTTATATTGCAAACAACAAATTTGTCAACTCTTGCACCTCTAGTGACAATATCAATATCAATATCAATATCAATATCAATATCAATATCAATATCAATATCAATATCAATATCAATATCAATATCAATATCAATATCAATATCAATATCAATATCAATATCAATATCAATATCAATATCAATATCAATATCAATATCAATATCAATATCAATATCAATATCAATATCAATATCAATATCAATATCAATATCAATATCAATATCAATATCAATATCAATATCAATATCAATATCAATATCAATATCAATATCAATATCAATATCAATATCAATATCAATATCAATATCAATATCAATATCAATATCAATATCAATATCAATATCAATATCAATATCAATATCAATATCAATATCAATATCAATATCAATATCAATATCAATATCAATATCAATATCAATATCAATATCAATATCAATATCAATATCAATATCAATATCAATATCAATATCAATATCAATATCAATATCAATATCAATATCAATATCAATATCAATATCAATATCAATATCAATATCAATATCAATATCAATATCAATATCAATATCAATATCAATATCAATATCAATATCAATATCAATATCAATATCAATATCAATATCAATATCAATATCAATATCAATATCAATATCAATATCAATATCAATATCAATATCAATATCAATATCAATATCAATATCAATATCAATATCAATATCAATATCAATATCAATATCAATATCAATATCAATATCAATATCAATATCAATATCAATATCAATATCAATATCAATATCAATATCAATATCAATATCAATATCAATATCAATATCAATATCAATATCAATATCAATATCAATATCAATATCAATATCAATATCAATATCAATATCAATATCAATATCAATATCAATATCAATATCAATATCAATATCAATATCAATATCAATATCAATATCAATATCAATATCAATATCAATATCAATATCAATATCAATATCAATATCAATATCAATATCAATATCAATATCAATATCAATATCAATATCAATATCAATATCAATATCAATATCAATATCAATATCAATATCAATATCAATATCAATATCAATATCAATATCAATATCAATATCAATATCAATATCAATATCAATATCAATATCAATATCAATATCAATATCAATATCAATATCAATATCAATATCAATATCAATATCAATATCAATATCAATATCAATATCAATATCAATATCAATATCAATATCAATATCAATATCAATATCAATATCAATATCAATATCAATATCAATATCAATATCAATATCAATATCAATATCAATATCAATATCAATATCAATATCAATATCAATATCAATATCAATATCAATTCAATTCAATTCAATTCAATTCAAATCTTGAAGGCAGGTCGGAGTCTAACATTGTTAGTAACATTGTTATAAAGAAACACTCATAAAAACCGTACAAAAAAAGTAATGTCCACGGATATTATGTCTATGGTCTTTTCAAAATATGCCTGCCATTTAGTTACCTAATAATAAAGTGAATTTAAATTTTTAAAATTTACTACAACTTTCTAAAAAGTAAATTTTCTGTAATAAGCATCACATATGAGCAACATACATATTCAGCTGTTTCGTAACACTGTCCCCCCTTTTTTCACTATATATATATTTTCAAGCAATATATTATACAGCTGAACTTCAACAGAAGACCCCTTAATTTATATGTTTTACATGTCGACGCTTTGACGGTGCTATGCATCAGTTGAGGCCGGGGGGGTTATTGGTGAATGCTAACAACAAAGTTGCAGGAGTAAACTTTTAGCTGATGCTGTTGCTGTAGCTGTTCGCTTTTATGTATCTCTTTAAAAGTGTGTTAAGGTTTGTACTCCTCTTTCTACAGTGTACGCAGTTAAAAGCTTTTCGTTTGCCACTTTATTTAAAGTTATTAAATAAAACTTTGTCTGTTGCTGCTGCTGGCAAATAAAACATATAGGACACTTACTATCTGTGCTTATTCTCTTCTTATATAGCCACTTTTTGTGCCATATTGATAACATGATATGAATATCATCATCGTTTCAGTCTACAGGTAAACCACAATCTCTGTGTGCCGCCGCAACCTATAAAATATCCTTAACAAATATTCTACTAACTTCCACCAGCACACCGCACAAAAACTTTCTTCTTCTATCTTTTCAGTAGCTGCTTTCAGCATGCAGTAAGTTCTCTAGGCAAACTCCTGTGTAGACCGTTCAAAAGACCATTTGGCAATGTAAGCTTAAAATTCAACTCCCGTTAGAGTTTAGGCAAACTGCATGCAGGTGCTAACAATTATAATTGTGAGAGTGTATAAATGTGTGTTACTTACCCTCACGCAAGGTCACTATGTAGTAGGATTCTTTGGATGGCAGACTTATGCCCAATTTGTTTACGGCCTTCAAGCGAAAACTGTAGACGGTGAAGGGTACCAAACCGGTGACCTGGTACGAGGTCACATTCGATTTTGTTTGTATTTGTGGCACTTGATCCCACAGACCATTCTCGCCCACTCTGCAAATAGAAAGAAACCACAAAAAGAAGAAATATAAATATAAATGTAGGGAGAGAGAAGATGGCAAAGATATATCAAGATGTTGATGATGGACAACGTATAGGAAAACGTATTAAAGACTAATATTTACTTATTGAATGAGCCGATAAAGAAGGAAGTCCCCCAACAAGAAGTGCCACTTGGATAAAGATGTTTCTCTATGTGTATGTGTGTGTGTGTGTGTGTGCGTGTTTGAGTTGTGTGCATTGTGTGAAGTGTTTTTGTGTATTTTGTGGCTAGAATTAGGTTTTAATTCAATTCGTTGAAGAAACCCCTAGTCTTGGCCACACACACATTGAACACTCAGCACTCGGTGCGGTGTTGTATGTAGCAGTTTGATTGGTTTGAAAAGGAAATTTTGTTTTTGTTTGTTTAGTTCTTCAAAAGGACCACTTAAATGCACATTCGTCCATCGTAGGCTATCGAGTAAATATGTGAATGTGTATGTGCACGTGTGTATATCCTGCTTACGTTTTATTCTTTGGCCAGAGTGACAGTCCATTTCGCTCTTGCGAAGAATATTAATGGGAAAATGCGGATGTTTGTTCTTTACGGATGTATTGCCCAGCATATATTGTGTACATTGAAGTGTATTACATTATAGAAAAAAACAAATTAAACGATTTCTTATTTGTTGTGTTTTAAAGAGTGAGTACGTTTTTGGTGTAGGGAGAAGAAAATGTTACTTACATATATGATATTTTATCAATGAAGAATAAAATTATGCAGTTTTTTATAATGATTTTGGGACTCAATTTTGAACACTTCACGTGAAAGTAGCCCCAAAAAGAAGAAGTTCTTCATCATTCGCTTTGTCAAGTTACATGCCATAATAACTTAATATCGATTTGAAGTTAGTAAGTATCGTATAGGGAAATTTGTCACGTTTAAGGCTCTTTTGTTTGACATAACATAAAAACTATATGGTAGCGTATGATTATCATAAGTAATATTTCACGTAAATCATACGCCACGAAGTACAACAGTTTTATTGTAACCGCTACAAAATAAACTCAGTTCAAAATCATTTGATGATTGGAAAAGTGAAACTGTTGCTTGTGTAGGAAAACGTTATATGAACAGATAAAAGAAATTATAATTCTTATTTTTTTTTTTGAATTTGTTTCAGTTAAATCGGACAGGTGATTCTCGAGTTATGCAAAATAGCCTAAAACGTGACAAATTCCCCTATACGATACTTACTAACTTCAAATCAATATTAAATTATTATGGCATGTAACTTGACAGCACGAATGATGCAAAACTTCTTCTTTTTGGGGCTACTTTCACGTGCAGTTCTCAGAATTGAATCGCAAACCAATGAGCTAAAAAATGATGTACTGTGTTTGTTTTCTTGCTGACTTGAAGAACCAAATTATGCAGTTTTCCATGTTTTATGTTTATGTTTTCCAATTTCGCACTGAGCTTAAAAAGAACAACCAATTATAACATAAAATAAACTTAAAATTCTTAGAAATTCAGTTTAATTTAACATTCACCTCAAAATTTAATCAAGTCCGTCTGTCAGCTGCCTTAAACATAAATCCCTTGTTAAAAGATTTACCTAACAAAAAAAGTTTTCTTACTCTCCCTCTCTCCGTCTAGGTATTGTTTGCTTGAGGTTTATTCGGTATTAACGATAAAAGAGTTGACGGCCTTTAACATAATAATGTTTTTGGCAACTAAACCTTTTATGCAACAACAGATTCAGATACAGACACAGTCATACAGCGCTGCCCGTCTGTCGTCTTAAGCCATAGAAAGGATAATGTCAGGATTTGTAAGTTAATACAACAACTTTTTCAACACATTGGCAACTGCCACATTCATACACACACACACACACACACACACTGTACGCGTACTATGAATGTTAAATTTCAATTCGTTTTGAAAACTCAACCAACCACCCAATAGTTGTTGTAGTTAAGATGGGTTGGTATGTTGATGTTTGTTTTGCTTTATATTTATCTAGCTTATACCTATGAACTCTGTGTGGTTAAATCTTTTTTGTTGATATGATTTTTTTTTAACTTTTATTTTGCTGTGGTCTTTAATTTTGTTATCCATTACTTTTTTTGATAGTTTAGTGTTTTGTTTGTTTATCGCTGCACTGGGTCTAGGAGTTTGTTGTAATTTAGCCAGGTTAGTTAAATATTTAAATGGCGTTTAGAGGGAACTTTTTTAGTTTCTTTTTTCCTTTTTCATTTATTTTCGAGTAGCATGGAACAGAGATTAGAAGATTATGTCGTATTATAGAACAATTGTATAGATTTACAATATTAAGCAGAAATTAACTTAGACTTTTGAATTATTGTTTGAAGTACTTAGAGTCGTAAGTGTAAACTAAGGGGACTGATTGGAAACCTTATGTAAAGTAGTATAATTGGAATTGACATTCGGTTCCTGAGGTATGAAGTTATATTTTTTAAATGTTTTGTTATTAAATTTTATGAGTAACCTAATTGAAATGCTACCACCGATGCAGCTGAGGTAGTAGGTAACAGAAGTTACTGAAGGTCAACATAGGCTCTCTTAGTTCTTTTGGCAGCCCCAAGAAACTAAGATTGGGAGCGGTGGCCTAATAAGCCGCTCTCGTTAAACAAAACAACTATTATGAAAGCACGAAGAAAAGAAAAAATAAGAACCCCCCCCAAACGTTGACGCTCCCGCAAACGTTATAAGGACCATGGTTTAAGGATATGCACCTGGAATGTCCGAACTCTATACAGAGATGGTGCCTCTATCCAACTGGCGGATGTCCTCGACAAATACAAGGCTGACATCACCGCCGTACAGGAAATGAGATGGACCGGACAGTGATGCACCCGACGAAAGAACTGTGACATCTTTTACAGCTGCCATGCAGAAAGACAGTGATTTGGATGTGGTTTCATAGTCGGCAAGAGACTTCGACACCTGGTTACGCTGATTTGTGTACACGCCCCGACGGAAGACAAAGACTATGACATTAAAGATGCATTCTATGCGCGCCTGGTGGAGATATATATGTCCGCTGCCCTGCACATGACATTAAAATTGTTCTGGAAGATTTTAATGCTAAATAGGATGGGAAGATGCTCTTGGTTCAACAATCGGAAAATTCAGTCTACACAACAACACTTCCGATAACGGATTCAGACTCGTTAGTTTCGCGTCGGCAAAAAACATGGTGTGATGCGCGGTACAAATATTGACTCGGATCATCAACGAGTTGAAGCCAAGGTACGCACACGATTAAGTAGTGCTAAAAAGCACTCGTAATCAAACGCAAAGGAAGCTAGATATCACAAAGCTGCATACCACTGAGATAGGCAATGCCTACTCCAATCAACTCTTTCAATTACTCCAAACAAACCCCCTAGTTCTGATGTTCACGACACACAATGGCAGCATATTGCGAATTCTATGACCACTGCCGCAACGAATGCACTACGTTATAAAAAACCACGCTCAGTCAAGTCCTGGTACGATGATGAATGTTGCGAAATGTCTGAGGAAATAGATGCCGCATACAAGGCAAAACCATTCGCATTCAAGGTACTGTATAGTATTCTATGTGAAAGACTGAAGCTTATTCTGGCGAAACTGATTGGACCTTATGAGTGTGGCTGTAAAATCCACGACCGACCAGATATTCAAACTAAGACAAATCTTAGAGAATGCCCAAAAAAGCAGATCAACACCTTCCATCTGTTCATCGACTACAAACCTGCACTCGACACACAGTGGCCCAAACGGGCGATCTAGCGGGATTTAAGTCGAATTCCAATGTTTGAAAATACCGATCGTTTTCGTTTTCGTTTAATTGACAACACTTGTAAATGCTTTTAAGAGCTTATGCATTACCATTTAGAGGCATTCCTGATCTGCTGCGAACCTTCAAAGTGAATAAATTTTTATCACATGGCCCGCAAAGATTTTTCAGCATTTTTTTCAGCCAAAGCATTTGCCACACTTTTTCTGGTACCTCCCATACAAATGACAGGATTCACCCTCATAGTTTTAAATACATTTTTTGGTAGGTACACTGAATTCGGTCATATTTTGTACAAGATATAAGCTTATTGAAATTTGACTTAGGAAGCAATATGAACTATATCGGCCGACCCCTTCTGGTACCTCTTATAAAAAACACCAGACGTGTTTTCAGCCAACCAGATTTGGTAGCCCGCATTTTAAGAATTTCCGAATCACTTATGTTCCATACTATCTGACATACTATCACAACTATTGGCACGATGTGTGAAGAAGCCCTTGAAGCGAGGAATAAGAAAGTACGGGATTTACGTCAAGATAAATAAATACTTTATATTTCTTCATATAAGAACTTTTACCTGTAGACTGTAGAAAATGTCAGTTGTATGGGACCTATGACATATAGTTGACCTAGAGAATTGAAATTAAGAGAATAAGTGGTATATGCGTTAGAAAACATAAGTTTAAATGTTCATTTAAATATCTCTTCATTTACTCGAGTTATACATTAAATCCCGCTAGCACAGCTGTTTGGCCCACTGTGCGACAGTCCGATACGACAGAAACTGTTAGATGCTATGGCTGAGTTTGGTTTCGACGCGAAGCTAATACTACATTGCGGGATGACACTGACTGACACGAAGTCTTTAGCGAAAATAGGCAAAAATCCATTGTCTACCAAGCGAGTCTTTAGACAAGGCGATAGTCTGTCTTGCGATATCTTTAACATCGTAATGGAGATGATCATGCAGAAGGCTGCAGTAAACTGGAATGGTACAATTTTTTATCAAAAGTTACATGCTATACGCGTATGCCTGATAGGTATGATATAGATATTATTGACCGTCGATTGCGGGATGTTACTACGGCTTTTTCGAGCATTAAAAAGCAGTCGAAAATGGGTCTGGTGATTAATGAGGCTTTGGCTCCGCCGTAAACAAAAATAATAAAAATAATTTCATCCTGGAAATCAGGAGATGAGTATTGATCGCAAACCGTTGCTAATATGCGCTAAGCAAGCAACTTAATGTCCAAGCCCTCTCTCGACGAACAACGCTCCTACTGTACCAGACACTGGTAGTCTTGCTCTACAACGCAGAATCCTGGGTAATATCACAAGCGGATCTATCTATTCTGGGAGTCTTCGAGAGGAAAATACTTCGTAAAATATTTGGACCTATCATCGTTAAAGGCGAGTATCGTCGTTGAGTGAACCACGAGCTGTATGAGCTGTACAACGACATCGACGTAGTCAAGCGAGTTTAAATTCCGCGAGTTCCGAATGCGCTGGCTTGACAACGTTGTACGAATGGATGAAAATATTCCAGCTCGAAAGGTATTCGTCAATAAAGTAGATGGACGGCGCAGGAGGGGGCGACCAAAACTTCGTTGGATGGAGCAGGTGAAAGAGATGTTATCTAAACTTGATGTGACTAATTGTGTACGGAGCGCAAGAGACCACAGTGCTTGGAATTCTTTTCTACCTGCGGCTACTGATGGATAAAATTCTGTTGTTGCTGCCATTATAGAAGAAGAAGAACTGATCTGCCTTACCACTCCGGACATATTTAGTCAAATATTGAAGTTTGGTTAATCGTATCGTGGTCACATTCCTCACACTTGCACTTGCACTGACGTCAAATGACTTCATGTCAAATTTCAAACCGAATGTAGTCTTTGTTTTAAAGATAAAGTGATGTCGCCACGGTGCCACGCCTACTTATCTAATATCTTTGTAAAAGCCAAAAGTGCATTATCTTTTTGTCTAATGAACGACCTTATTACACAAAAATGTAAGTTAATGTATACATATTTCATTGCATTATATTATTTTCTTATCCACAATGTTTTTTACGACATTTATTACAAAAGGACCTCTCTTTAAATGATATATTACTAAAAACACTTTGTATGCATGACTTTATTTTTCTTAATCATACTATAAATATATCTAAACCCAAATCTAAGACGTCTGACCGCCCATAGACAGTATTAACAACTTGTTATTGTTATTATGCATATATTAGATGATTTTTCGAAATTTTATTAAATGTCAATTGAATAAATACCGAAATACCCATTTGGTGATTGATTTACATTTCATTTGCATTTTGGCTAAAAGTCACTAAGGATTACCATGTTTTGTCTGGAGTGTTTTAGTCTGATATGTTTTTTATATTATTTTATTTTTTACGTTGCATGTAAACCCAACAATAACTGGCCATCAATTTCTTTTAAGGACTTAACATATTTTCGATAATCGGTTAAGTGTCAATGGCTTTATAAATGTTCGTGTTTTCTTTTGTGTTATTTATGTCCCCAGACATGGCTGACAACAACAACAACAACTCTGCTATGAAATAAATACTGGGGACCATAATCGCATGTGCGTCCTTGCGTGTGGTCATGTCTATGTCCTGCCGTTGTCCTGTGTCGTTGTGTCGCATGGCTTTTAGAGAAGCGTGTTACTTTATTTCAAGGTCGTATTTTATTAAGATGTCGATATTTGTTATTTTCTTACTTGTAACAATTTGACAGATGATTAATAGGGCTTTCTTTTCCTTTCGCACTGTGGAACAGTGCGTGTGAGTGTGTGTGTGTGACTGGCGTCTTTAGAAACTGTATTGACTTTAAGGGGTTTTGTTGATTTCGCCCAAAAGGTCAGGTTTTACTGTACGAAATATGGACGATAACTTTATGGTTTTTTGTTTCGTTACGCCATGCTGTTTTACTTTCTGTGGTTTGTATTGTAGGGTTGTAAGATTTAATGGAATTTCAACATTCATAAATATAAATTGAGCTACTATATTAACAGCAATGGCGAGACGTGTCGCAATCAATAAATGTTAGCATATGTTTAGGCAAATTGGTGAGCCACATAATGTAACTTGAGTTAAATATGTGAGAAACTTTTAAAAGTATGTGAAATTTACAGCAACATGTGACTTTTAGCTTATGGGACTGAAAGTGGCTGATAATTAGACCAGGCGACTATTATGCGGGAAACTAGGGTTCACTCAGTCAACAGCAATATCGCAGTAAAAGTTTGGTAATAGCTTCTCAGACAGTTGAAGTTCGGATTCGTCTTCAAAATGTAGTTCCCCTTGTGTGAGTCTAAAATTTAATTGTGTAATGGAACATCTTCTTTGTAGCTGCCCGTTTTAGCCCGTAGTAGGGTAAGATATTTAGAAAAATTTATATAGAGGATCAGGAGTCTGTCTCCTTAATCCGAGTAGGGTAATTTAATATGTTTCATGTGGTGCCTTCCATGGCTAACTGGGCCCAGATGACAATTGGGGTTTCCACGATTTTCACTTCTTTCTCTATCCCTCCCCCTTTCGTCCTTCTTTCACACCCTTCCCATTCTCCTTTTTCCAACGAATCAACAGATCTCGGTGTGTAGTGTGACATAATATTGGTAGAGAAATATCATTCACCTTTAGCCAACATTTGAATGTGATAACTTTTATTCAACTGTAATTCAACTTTTCAATACCAACACAATAAGACTTAAATTCCTTGAACTAACCATAACTTAACAACGAAAGTCTGTTAGAAACGCATTTCCAACTCGCTAATTCTTTGTCATTTCACGTCAACCTTAATGTCTGTCTGGTTATAAGATTTACTTGTTGTTTTTTATTATGCCTGGCAATGAAAAGAAAATATAAACATAAAATGGTATTATTTTTGTGTGGCATTTCAATGAAGACATAAATACCCTCCGAATTTTAACCATAAATTTGTATTGTTTTTCACCGTGGAGATTTTATCTACCAGCAATGGACCATAACCATGACCACCGGTGCCACTGCCACTGCCAATGTCAGCGGTTGTCGTTAAAATCTGCCACCATCAGCCACCATCAGCATCATCGGCATCATCAGTATTGTCATCATCATCGATTGCGCATTGAATTGCCAGACGCAACTCCAACTGTATAATGATGAATTTCCCAGGACATGAACTGATCAGCAATAAATATAATTTTGTTTGTGATTGGTTTTCGTTATACATTTTTGTGGTGTCGTTAAAATTGATTCATCTTAACAAGTAGACCAGAAATGAGGGGAAATTTGTAGGATTTACTACAGTTTGATCAGTGACCGCTATTTATGGCGACTGTTGAAGGTAACGTTAGTGCAATGTGAATGTGAATGAGAGATAAGTGGAAGAATGTTTGCCTGATTGATATATCATGGATTTTTATGGGTAAGAAGTAATAAAATAAATAAACCTCAGAGCAGCATATGCTGTTGTTGTTGAAGCGGCATTTGATATGAATTAATATGGAATTTAAAACGATTACAATCGCTGTCAGATTTTTTATATACATTTTAAAAGAATCTTTAGTTTCATATGAATTTTGAGGGTAGCTTGTGCTATTTAGTAATATAAATATAATACTTAACATTAATGAAACTTTCTCTAAGGCCAGGCAAACTAAATAACATAATCACATAATCTATCACTTTGACGACTCATTGTCAGAACATAATTTGATTCGCTTTATCTTATAAGTAACACCTAATCCAAGAGCATAAACTTGAGTTGGTTGGAGTATCACTTCATCAGTATTAAAAAAAAAGATATAAAAAAAGTAAGGACAGGGATATAATTACAAGCTAAGTACTTCTATTTATTGAATATCGAGGAGCTAGGTCCTTAAGATAAGAGAACAACGCATTATCATACATACAACTGAGAAACTTTCATTATTTTTGTAAAAGTTAAAGGAAGGACACACTTCCTCATGTCAACATTTTACTCGCAACGGTTATCGAAATTATGATAAGAATATTTAAAAGGTCCAAGAACTATCACTTACTCTACTCCGCCACTTTAATGAGTAAACGACAAAATTTGAAATTTGGGAAAAATCACATTTTCATAGTTACTCGTAATGATAGACAGAAAATATGAAACCCATTGAATGCTAAAGGCCTTTAAATAACAATAACAGTTCCGCCGTCATATAAATGATTATTTGGAGAAATTATATACTTAAACAATAAAATAAAAAACACTTTTCTGATCGTAAGCCGAATTTAATGTATCATTTGATACACTTAACGTAAATTTAATATATAAAAACACGATCGACTAAAATTAACAATCAAACAGTTTAAAATACTCTGGCACGGCACGGCCTAAAACTAAATGCCTTACTTTGACATAGAAAAATTTAAAGTAATCTTAGTTTACCAACAAAGCCTTGTAAAGAAGCTTAAGCTTTACGGTAAAAAGGGGAATCGTGGGGAAAGAATTTCCTCCATTTCTCATGTTTGAATATTAACGGTCAAATTCAAAAAATACAACACTGGTGCTGGACATTTTCGGCTGATATCTACTTCGCATGTACATGTTTGACATAATTGTAGATATATATACAGCTGATGATGTACCATTGTGCATCAGTTGATCACAAATGGGTCTGAAGATGAACTCGTCATGGAGTTCGAAACGAACTCCTGACACACTGAATTTGACCAAAATATTTAAACTATAAAATAAAAAACACTTTTCTGATCGTAAGCCGAATTTGATGTATCATTTGATACACTTAACGTAAATAAAAAAAAAAAAATTGAAATTATATACTTTTATATTTTAGTCTGTTGTGTAGCGATAACATTATTTAAATAAAAAAATTAAGGATATTGCTAGCGCTTAAGGTCCTGAATGTATAAAAAACGTATTTTCCCTACATACTTGAATAAACTGAAAAAATTTCCTTCAATATTGTTTAAGGTTGTCTCCTTCAAATTTAATTAATTGGTCCCGGAATGATTTTTTTAAATTATGGAATAATTTTCATTGAAAGGGTAAAGTTCCTCCAGATACGAAAAACGTCTTCATAGCCATACATATTAATATTTTTATAAAAGTTTGTCAAACGTCACATATTGCCATTTCAGCATGTGATCCATAATAGTAATTGAAAATTTTTGAAATTTTTTGCAGGACATTGAACGGGGACGAGGTCCTTAAAATAGCAAAAAAAAATCATAGTTTCGTTAAAGTGACTAATTTGAAAAAATGTTTAAGGACACTTCAAATTTTCGATTTAAGCATTTGAATCTATTAAAAAATAATGCATATTTTAAGGGGTGAAAGGTCTGGAGACACAAAAAATATTTTCTCTGCAATAAAAATTACAAACTGAAAGTTTTGCTTAAAGTTCTCTCTTTCATATTATTTTATAAATAAAATAAATATAAATAAGTTAATGACTATCGCTATGATTATCTAAAATTATGGAAAAAAATCGCAGACAATAAATAGGAAGAAAAAATGGTAATCGAAAACTATGAAACATTTTTCTGAAGGCTATTTAAGGAAGTTCTTGCAATAGCAAATTAAAATCCTTTCCTTCATGTAAGTAATTAAATTGAAAAATTTTTGTAATATCTTTTGAGAATTCAACATAAACAATCAAAACAGAAATTTAGCAAATGGTTTCTCATAGTGAATAGTTGCGATTTTTTTCGAGTCTACGCACTCAAGAAAGAATTCTCATTTGTTAATTCTGGTGCATAAGACTTGATAAACATTTTGCAATCATTATACCAACGTCTGCTGATGAGGATTCGTGGTTGAATCCGAAACAGCTGTACAGAGTACTGGGGCATTATGAGAATATCATTCTGCTATGAACTTCTTTCAAAAAACACTGGTCTTGAAATAAATTCTAAATCAATGATCTTTTGAGAACTTCAGATTGCCGATAATTGACGGTGTCGAACTGAAACTCTCGTCTGAGGCGAAATAGCTAGGAGTCATTTTGGATAGTAAACTAAACTGGTCACGCAATACGGAGGAAAGGACAAAGAAAGGATTAAATGCCCTATACGCCTGCTGGAACTCTGTAAGTAAAAGCTGGCAAAGATGGACAACGTGCAATGGTATATTGGATATACACAGTAAAAGTGCGTCACATAGTAATTTATGGATGCCTGTTTGGTGAGGGGCTTTGGATACGGAAAGTAAGCTAATGCTGATAAGTAGTGTACAGCGAATGGCATCACTATGTATAACAGGTGCTAGACGAAACACACCAAAAGCAACACAGAACGTGATATTGAACCTGAAGAACCTGCGATACCATGCACTATCTGTAGCGGCTAAAAGTCCAGTAAGTTTACGAGAAGCAGGCCTTTGGTGGCAATCAGAGTCGGGCAATTCATCAATACTGTTATGGTTCAGCAGACATGGATGCAACCGAGGACTCCACAAAGGAATGGACCATATGGTTCCGTTGTTGGATTGTACATCATGACCGAAAATTGTGACCCTGACAGAGAAAATTCGAAAGCTTCCTTGCCCTTCATGGGGCTGTCCAAATGCACTGATGGCTCTAAAATGTAAATTGGAACAGGGTCGAGTATCTTTAGTGAGGGTCTCAATCTCAGGCAAAACTTGCGATTAGATGACGATTGCAGTGTGTTCCAGGCGAAGATTTCCGCTATTATGAAACTGTCGAGAAAATACTGGCAAGGAATTTGAAGGAGGTCGTCACAATATCAAACCCAGCAGCTTAAAAGACGAGGCATTATAAAAATATGCCTGCAAACATGCCTTCAAAGGCAGTTTGTTGAATTCAAATACGCCTTCCATTTCCAGGCATATATGCAGGCTGTAATTAGTCCTTCACTAAGCCTTACAAAAAATGTCATACCGATGCACATTTCGCTTCTAAAATGAGACCTGCAAAGAGGCCTCTTATTAGGGTGCTCTTTTGCAGGCCTGCAAAGCTGGTCTGCAATAGGAATGTCTCATATAAAAAAATGCCCTTGTGTTTAGGACTCCAAGCAGGCCTTGCCATTTGGTACCTCCCATACATACATATTTTCTATTCCGCCCACTTTAGAACTCGAGTAATAATATCAATACACCCAATGCAATCGCGCCAAAGTTCTGTATTTGATAAAGCTATAACTGTATAAGGTTTTGGAGAAAAAACTGGAAGTCTAGCCACGCCCCTTCTATTACCTCCCAGCAATTTTTGCAAATTTTATGTTTTAACTGTGGGTGAGGGTATAACGGACAGGTTAGAGCACGCCTCTATCATGCGTGATATCCACTCTAGTAAATTTGTCTTTCATTACAGGCCCACTCGATGTTGTCGACAGCAACTTCGCAGTATAAGTGTCGAGTCACTCGGCATATCTAGTAAGAGCTTCTCAGAGACGTTCGAATTCGTCAATAAACAAGTAGGTGCCGCTAGTTGTGAATCTAAAAATAGAATCGTGTTAGTTAACAACAACGCGAGAAGCATTCCCATATATCATTCAAGTGGTGTTAAGGGAAATTAAGTTTTTTTAGTGGTATAAGTTGCTTTACCCGAGTAGAACATTCTTAATTGTTTCTATCATACAAACGATCAAGTTGAATTTTGTGTGATAGTATGGAAGGTTCGCTGAAAGCTTTCACTTTCTCTAAGCATGTTACCAGTAATGATAATTATGGAAAAATTTTCCCTCTCATAAAATGGCCACAAAGTCTTTTAGATGTGAAAAACGACATTAAGGGGAAAAGATCCTTGAAGAATCAAAAAGTCGCATTTACTATAAGAATAAATAAAGTAAGGATTTCTGTAAAGGTTTGCTATAAAATTTCACATATCCTCAAGCATGAAAACGACATTAAGGGAAAGGGTCCAACAAAAATAAAAATAATATTCTTTAATAAATAAATTAACAATTTAAGGATTTTTTTAAAGGTTAGCTAAAAGATTTAAGTTTTTCCTAAAGTTACCGTGAATGATAATTATGAAAAAATTTTCCTTCAATATGTGTCGGTAAGGTCCTTTAGATATGAAGAACAATATTAAGGGAAAAGATACTTAAAGACCAAAAAAGTCGCATTTACTATATAAATAAATAATTAATTAATTTTAGGATTTTTGTAAAGGTTTGCTGAAAGATTTAACTTTTCCTTACGCATGTTACCCTCAATGATGAATAGTTATTATGGAAAAGAGACACTAAAGTTGTCGAAGTCCTTTAAATTTAAAAACAACAAAATTATGTCGAATTTTGT
Organism: Muscina levida; assembly: GCA_964034835.1. Classification (NCBI taxonomy): domain Eukaryota; kingdom Metazoa; phylum Arthropoda; class Insecta; order Diptera; family Muscidae; genus Muscina; species Muscina levida. Next base: position 168,325,590 of record OZ035880.1, on the reverse strand, counting down.
CCGCTAAAACAATTATTTTTTTACATTTCGTACTGGGCTTATTACGATTAGTTGTTTATTTTTAATATTTACTATAGTTTATTCAATAAGAATTCAGCATTTTAACCCAACCCATCAGACCACCACAGACGGCTCGAGCAGTTATCTTTCGCCTACCTTGATCGTTTCTTTGTAAACAAGCACTGAACATTTATTTTAATCACTGTAAGGGCTTTAAAGCTTCTTGTCACATCCACTCCCCTCTTCCCCTAAATGTCTGCAACGAATAATAAATATAAATCTGATTTAAATCCCGAAATTCGTGAATACCAAAATCTCTCACGCATTACGAGGTTTTTTCATCCATATTTCTCATTTAGCAAAGTGGATGATGATGTTGTTCCCTCATGGTCCGTTCAAGGAACAGTAAGAGTTTTTTGTTTTTGTTATCGTGACCACGAATGGTAGGTGTTGGCCGTATTCAGTTTTTGTTAACATTTTTCTACCACATCAGCAAAAAAGAACAACGTGGGAGACCAGTGGCAAAAATAGTACAGAACGCAAATCACATTTTAACTAATACCATCACAAGCACACATACACACACACACCACCTTAACACGTACAATAAATTACATAGCGAGAAAGAGGTGGCCGGAATGGAAACACCTTCTCACGTCTGGGGGGACTATGTCGCTAGGATATACTTTTCATTTAACGTTGATTTGTATATTCGTTCATCTGTGTGTGTGAGTGTGTGTGTGTTTGGTGCACATTATACATTTCAGTTGGTTAACCTGGCGATTCCCGGGGAGCCACTTTGCATTCGCTTATGTATGTATATAGCATATATATTTATATATGCACAAACACGTACGCATACTTAAGGGGCAGCGGGAGGTAGATAGAGAGCGATCTCAACATTCCGTGTGCAACCAAAATTGAGTCTTTCTTTTTAACGTCTTTCAATTCATTCATTCACTCGTCCGTTCGCTCATTCAATACTGCGCCGGTAACTCCGGCCATCATCACCTCCTTTTGCTTTACCCAGTCTTTGGCAGTGGGTTGGTGTTCCTGTGTGTGGCTGTGTGTTTCATTTTGTCGAATTCCATTAAAATTTAAACAACTGTCGTTATTTTCATTTCGTTGTGAGGAACAGTGGGGTTATTGTTAAAATTATAAACCGTTAACTGTCGATAATGGAAAGTAATGGTTGGCTAGGGAAGTTTTAATGTTTACAAGGGTGCAAGTGACAAATTTATATGCTATCATTTAGACTGATTACAGATATATTAACCAGTACAGAAATTTCCGTCAGTTAAACTGACTGATAAATACCATCACCCAATATAATATATTGTTTAAGTCTTGAGTTATTGAAAATAATCGATTTGTAATTAAAACCAGTTAGAAAGTTTCAGTCGGGCAACCCGACTTACATTTACCCTTACCCTCAGTAAAACAAATAATTTTCTATTTTATTGATATTATTACTCGATTTCGAAATTGGGCGGAGTAGTGGTACATTTATATGGGAGGTACGTGAAGGGGTGTGTTTAGGCTCCAGATTTATTCTCCATAACTTTATCCTGTTATAGCTTTACTAAATACAGAATTTGCGCACGATTGCGTTGGGTGTACTGATATTATTACTACATCCCAAAAGTGGGCGGAAAGGTACATTTGTGTGGGAGGTACCATAAGGGGCGTGTCTAGACTTCCAATTTTTTCTCCAAAACTTTGTCCTGTTATAATATAACAAAATACAGAATTTGGGCACGATCGTGTCGAATGTATTGATATTATTACTCTATTTCTAAAGTGGGCGGAGTGGTACATTTGTATGGGAGGTACCAGAAGGGGCGTGTCTAGACTTCCAGATTTTTTCTCCAAAACTTTATCCTGCTTAAACTTTACCAAATACAGAATTTGGGCACGATCGCGTTAGGTCTTTTAATAATATTAATCGATTTCTAAAGTGGGCGGTACCAGATGTGTATGGGAGGTACCAGATGGGGCGTGAATAGACTTCCAATTTTTTTCTCTAAAACTTTATCTTGTTATAGCTTTACTCAAAATAGAATTTGGGTACGATCACGTTTAATTTATTGATATTATTTCTCCATCTCTATAGTGGGCGGAAAGGTAGATTTGTATGGGAGGTACCAGAAGGGGCGTGGCTAGGCTTTCAAAAGTTTTTCCAAAACTTTATCATGTTATAGCTTTACTAAATACAGAATTTGGGGACGATTCCGTAGGGTGTATTGATATTATTACTCGATTTCTAAAGTGGGCGGAATGATGTATTTGTATGGGAGGTACCAGAAGGGGCGGGGCCATGTAGCCCATTTGCAATACCGTAAGTAGTTTTGAGAAAATAATAACTCGTGCAAAATTTCGAAACATTTGGTGGCGTCTTTCGAAAGTTATCGTGCGAACCAGCCGGACAGCCACCCGACAGACAGACAGACAGACAGACAGACAGACGGACATGGTTCAAACGAATTAAAAAGTCATGAATCGAATTTGGTTCAAAGAAACCTAGGGTCTAAAGTGACTCCTTCTATGTGTTACACTTTTGGGTCGTATCAAATGATATATACCTTCATCCCTACGGGTGATGGTATAAAAAGGTGTAACTTACAGGTGTAAGAAGTATCTCTAAGGGGGGTGGATTTTTACAAGAACAATTCCTTCATATTATACTCGTATCGTTTGAAATGTAAATTTTTAACCGGAATCCAAATTTTACACTGGTAACACAACAACTTAACACCACTGTGTCCATTATCAAATCAGTAGAGGTGCTTACGTCTTGTATACACTCGATTGTATTATTTTCTTCATTTTCTTTTTTATTTCAACTCTATTGTTGTTGTTGTTGTTCAGGTTTAGCGTGAATCGCCCCGCCATTCAGTAGTTTGTGGCACTTGAACAATTTGAATGCGAACTCTGGGAGAAGCACTGAAACGAATCGATTCGATGCTATACGCTGCCGCCTGACATCCTCCTTTTTCATGCAGAAGGTAAAAAATTTCAATAAATTTTGCTAAAAGCACATCAGCAGACCGACGCCCACAAGAAAACACCAGGAATGCATTTTAAGCGCAAAGATGGCTCAATGACATGGAAGTGCATGAAACAGATTTCCTTCTTGGATTTGCCAAAGTAGATACGGTCTCAACACATATGGCAGTTCTATGTACCTACGTATGTACGTGTGCCTGCTGCATACACTAAGCTGAGCCAAGAGATATGGCCATTAAAACATGAAATGGGTCTGAACCTGAGGCGACACTTACGAGTGTGTGTATGTGTGTGTGTGTGAGTACATGTATGCATGGGTGAGTTGCGGTAACTCCCGGCTCGATTGAACCACTTACTCATGCTGCTCATTGTTTGTGGTTAAGACCAAGAAGGACTATCACTTTACCAGTGCCATGGCCACTGCCTACTCCAATGGACGCGTAGGGTTTACATTTACAATTGTTCATCTCTGTCGAATCCAAATTCTTTATGCTTCTGTTCCCGGTTTCTTGGAATACGTCTGCCTGCATTAAATATTTAGCAGCAGTTTTTCGTGTGTGTGTGTGCGTGTGGCACAAGAGATTTCTTTTCATAAATCACTGGAATTTTCAGAGGACAATTTATGGTAAGAATATTGAGTTATAAGACCGACAAGGTAACATGAATTATAGGGACAACATCACAAATCACTTGCGCTGGCTGGTGGAAAAGTATCCGGTGGGGGGAGGGGAACGACCGTTGAGTATACGTGAATTGGTTTAATAACGCATCAGGCGGCGAGACAGCGGCTCCGGATGTCTGTGCATTTTAAAGTTAATGTGGGTTATTGATGAAATTACATTACATTAAGGGTGTAGCAGAATGTAATACATATACAGATACGTGGCATGTGTGTTTGTGTTTGTTTTGGTTTGTCGCGGTATATGTACTAGTATAACATATACTTAAGATTCTGGTAACGTATTACTGATGGTGGTAAGGTTTCATTATATTAAGTATACGCACTAAAGCCATTGGATTTGTACTACTAAGTAGAAGTCATTATTAGTAGGATTACACAGTACAACACACGATTTTGGGACTTAATTCTGAGAACTGCACGTAAAAGTAGCCCCAAAAAGAAGAAGGTCTACATCATTTGTTTTGTCAAGTTACATGCCATACTAATTTAATATCGATTTGAAGTTAGTAAGTATCGAATAGGGGAACTTGCCACGTTAATAGGACATAGGTTAGATTAGGTTGTGAACACTTGTAATCTGGTAAGGGGAAAAGGAAAGGTACGTGAACACGTGGTACGTGAACACGTGTTATCTGGTAAGGAGAAAGGGAAAGGTAGGAGAAAGACTGAGAGACAGGCGGGTTAGATTAACGGGATGGCCCAGTTAGCAATGGAGGCACCACATGTAACTTTATAAATTTTTCTCAGACTTAGAAGATAGACTAAAGGTCATTTATATAACTTTATTAGCCTCCTAAAGACTCAAGTGGACTCTTTCTCGTCCTCGCACACACGGCAGTAGTTCGATATGGACCTAACCCATTTGCCTGTCAAGTGCCCGATATTGCAATGGCGTGTTAGAATTCCACAGGCCAGTCTCAGATCACTCCTGCACAGGCCAACCCAGTACGCCGATCGGAAACTGCTGTAAACTGGCCACTGTTTGCTGTTTCCCACATACAATACTCCACTATGCCAAAAATGATAACAAATGAGCGGGTAAACATCTTCCAGAGAGTCATGATCATATATAGTACAGCCTCCTTTGGCCAATAGGTCTAGTGAATCATCACCAAAAATCTCGCAATATCCTTGAACCCAACAGAGGTAAACATCTACAGGCTTTTGTTCATCCAACATATCCTTACAGTTCCTTACCAACTTTATTCCTCTGAACATATATATATATCAGTGATCTGCGGCGATAGGAGTTTTCGCCACTACTGGTGTACTCGCTGTTTATGCGGCTGCGGTAACAAACTGCTTGGATATTTTTGTGCCTTTTGTTATATTGGTTTCTTTTACCGGGATAGTTTGCCACCGCATCAAAAAACCATGAACCAAAAAATTATTCTTTGTTGTGTGAGCTTTTTCTATGGTGGTGGTTAAGCACGACGACGAAGAAACACAAACAAAAATATTACGAAGAAGAACACGACGTCAGGGCGATCGCCACCAACATACTAACCGCCTCGCTGTCGATTTGTTACGTTTTTTTTGCTTATGTTTTGGCGACAAAAGTTAAAACAAGTTCATTAGGCCGACAAATTTCCAACAGAAACAAAAGAGTTTTAAAATGTCAGATCACACATTTGTTTAAGACAAAACTATTGAACTTTTTCATTGCATTTTCCTGACCTATAAAGAATGTCTCCAAAAAATAAGCAAAAAAGAAAACGGTACAAATCCACAGCGAGGCGGTTAGTATGTTGGTGGCGATCGCATCGACGTCGTATTCTTCTTCGTATAATTTTTGTTTGTGTTTCTTCGTGTTGTGCAAAACCACCACCATAAAACAAGCACACACAACAAAGAGTCACATTTTTGTTTTTGGTTTTTTTGATACGATGCTAAACTATTGCAACAAAAAAAGTAAACAAAAAAAAGAGCTTTACTCCACCGCATCAGTTTTCGTTCGATATTTCGAACACTTGCGTATGAAAAATACTAAGTTCGGACGCGGTGCACCGGCGGTTGCGCGGTATATCGGTGCTGATCTCTGATATATATATATTTCTGAACAAAAAATGTATCTGCCAACACATTATTCCGCCAATTATCACACCAATGCAAATATAATGATTTCTGCCAAAAAAAAAAATCACAACTTTCATTAAACCATTAATATGACGAAAATCAAACAAACACACACACACACATACGCGTGTAGTGATTGTGCCACACGTGTCGACGGAAAACCTTCATCTTTAGACATTGAAGATTTCGTTTGGCGTTGATTGCAAAATAATAAACAAGATATTAAATAATTTACCTTCGTGCGTGAGTGTTTGTAACTCATACTCTGTGGCTGTTTTCGCATTTTATAATTATGGCAGCTTTTTTTGTTGTCGCTGCTGTTGTTGTAAACAAGTCAAAAATTGAATGTGATTAAAATTTAATGAAAAATTCATCATAATTGAATTAAGTGATGTGACGACACGCACGCACTGCTGTCGCAATAAAGAAACAGATTGAGGAGTCTTGTGAAATGATTGGAAAGTTAACTTAATTCCAAAAAGATATTTAATATGCAAATTTTTATTGAGTTGGAATAAAAGAATCAAGAAGCCAAAGGCAGGCTATGGGTTTATTAATAATAAGTTAATAATATTTATTAAATAATTGCAAGCCACTTGCTTGGCAATTTGTTGATGCGAGTTCTTATGGGAATGGAGAATTTCTATTATATAATGCACGATGTTAATTGTGAGTCACACCTTAACGTTAAGTTTTTTGCCTAACTTAATTGGACATTTCTTTGTTTCGGTGTTTGACATTGACAGGTACACAATTAAGCAGCGCCTTAAGATTGTGGAAGCCTTTTACGAAAATGGGCGCTCAAATTAAAATGTGACTGGTAACTTTACAAAGAAAATCATCTTCAGCGACGAGACATACTTTCACATCGGTGGATTCGTTAACAAGCAGAATTGCTGCATTTGGGTAAATGAGAACCCACGAGTGATTGTTGAAAAACCGATGCAACCTCAAAAAATTACTGTTTGGTGCAATTTATAAGCTGGCAGCGTCATTGGGCCTAACTTCTTCGAAAATGAGGTCGGCCAAGCAGTTACTGTACATGGTGTTTGCTATCGCCAGATGATAACGGACTTCTTGTGGCGAGAAATCGAGAATATGGACCTGGACGATATATGGTTCCAACAGGATGGTGCCATTATTTGACATCTCTCAATTTCAGACTAACTCAATTTAAACCATGGAATGATACACAATCGAGCAACGCGTTAAAGTTATTCAGGCTTATTATCAAAATGGGTCAATTTAATCCTCCAAATGTGCGTACAAATGGACAAATCGTGCAAAAATTTGATCAAACCGGGTCTGTAGGAGATGTGAAAACATCAGTGCATGCACGTACAGCTCGTACTGCAGAAAATATTGCTGCTGCTCACGATAGTGTGTCTGAAGAGCCGTCCACCTCAACTCGTCGTCGTGACTAACAATTGCACCTCTCGCGTTTGTCGTTGCAAGGTGCAATTGACTCAAAAACTAAAGCCTCTTGACATTTTCAAACGTCGTTTCGTAAAAAAAATCTTTAGTGGATTCTTCAACAAGCAGATTTGCTGCACTTAGGCGAATGATGAACCAAGAGCAATGCACCAATGCACCCACAAAGACCGATTGTTTGTCCCGGTTTATGGGCTGGCGGCATCATCGGGCCGTATTTTTTTTCAAAATGAGGACGGTCAGGCAGTCACTGTGAATGGTGTTCGCTATCGTGAGATGATAAAGAACTTTTTATGGCCCGAATTGGAAGATATGGATGTTGAAGATAAGTGGTTTTAACAGGAAGGTGCCACTTGCCACATCATGTGATTTGGCACCGTTGGACTTCTTTATTTTGGGTTTTTTGAAAGCAAAAGCGTACGTCGATAAGCCAGCAACAATTCAAGAGCTAAGGGATGAAATAATTTGGCACATTAACGGCATATAACCTCAAATATGCCTCAGCGTCATCGAAAGTTTGGACCATCGGATGGAGGTGTGCCGCTGAGTGCGCGGCGGCCATTTGGCCGATAGTTAGTTCCATACTTAATTGAAATATACCAATATTATCATAATAAAAAGAAATTACAATAATTTCCTAAACAATTTGTGTTTTATTCAAAATCAACATCGGCCCTTAAAATTTAACCACCCTTTATCTTAGTGTCTAAGTCAGAAGGCGAAATGATTAGAGATTTCCATTCGCTTCGATCTTGTGTACACCGTCTCCAGTCAGTCCTACCAGGCAGTGTCAGTGATTCCTCCATCTGGTCCTTCGAACGTAGTCGCGGTCTCCTTCTTTAGCGCTGTCCTTCGATGTCTTGATAGAAGACCTTTCGCGCTACCAAGTCAGCGTAATCGTTGCACTTTGATTCACATGACCACATCAATGTCGTGATATTACTCTCATAGCTTATAGTTTATCCAAATCCTGAACTCGCCTTTTACGCAAATGGGTCAAAACAATAGTTCTCAACGTTCACGCTGCGTCCCCAATGGGTGGATACTTCGTTCGATGATACCATTATCTTTGCCTTGTCCTCATTCACTGCCAACTCTATTTTCGTTGACTCCTTTTTAACAGATGAGAAGTCAGCTTTTACGTCTTGCAGCATGGCGCTCTTATTATATATGGTGCCAGACATGGCTTCGTATAGTTGATGTCTGATAGGACTATCAAAGACCTCTTTGTAATCGACAAAGAGTGATGAAGTGTCGATTTGCTTCTCATGGGTTTTCTCCCGAATCTACCATAGTGTAAATATTTGATCCGTCGTGGGTTTGCCTGGTCTAAAGCCGCACTGATAAGGTCCAATCAGGTTTTCTACAATTGGCTTTAGACGTTCACACAGTATGCTAAACAGGACCTTATACGCAATCGGTAAGAGGCTAATTCCACGGTAGTTTTTACATATCACACTAAGATTCCAATCCTTTGGCATGCTCTCCTGAAGCCAAATGTTCTCTATGAGCTGTTGCATGCCTAAAACAAGCTCATCTCCACCCACCTTAAACAACTCAGCTGGAAGACCATCAGCCCCAGCGGCCTTGTTTTTCTTTAGGCGGGATGTGGCAGTTGTTATCTCAGCTTGGCTCGGAGGGAGACACTTGATTCTATCGTCTCGGATTGTTACACAGTCTTCAGCAATCGAGTTTTCAGATAATCAATAGGCTGCACAAGTTATCTTTCCATATTCTCAGTATGCTATCGAAATCGGTAACGAGATGACTGATGGGACTATGTCTTTACAAAGGGAAGTCCTGTCCCATGTACCCTACCCTTTATCTTCTGGTAGAATTTTCTGTCTTCACCTCTGTTCCTGTATTCTTCAATGCACACATTATTCCGCTTCTTCAGCTTTCTTTTTTTTCGCCTGAAGAGGGCTGTAGTTTGCCCCTATATGCAGCATCTTATTCCCGGGTGGTATTGCGGCATTCGTCATCGTACCAGGCGTTATCGTTTAAGGGCTTCACAGTCCTTTCCATCGAGTGGCCATTGCGCGCTAGCATTGTCGTGAGTTGGAGCATTATCAATAAACTTTGAGTGACTAAACTTTCCAACTGTTGGGCTAAAGACATTCTCCCGGCCTATTTTGGCATTAAAACCTCCCAGCTCGATTTTAAAATCATGGCCAGATATATGTTTCTTCAAGTTGGGCGTAGAATTCGTCATTGACTGAGTTCTCCTCCGTCGGCGCATGAGCACATACCAGCGTGATGTAGAAAAATGTTGCCTTCACTCTATTGGTGGCGATTCTTTCACTGACAGGAGTAAACCTAGAGACCAACATGTTACGGTTGGTAATTTTTTTAATTTAGTCAAAGTAAATATTATTTATGGTCAACTTTAAAACATCTAGTCTGATCCTTTCCACTTCTCACTTTTTAAGATAAGTTCAACGTTTAGTTATAATTCCCCCTCTTACATTTTAAGCAATTTTATTTTCACTCTAAATTCGCCAGCTTTTTGCATTATTGTAACTGCCTCTCCTCTCTCCCCTTCATTCTCTTAGGCCATTTGTTCAGTGATTTGTTATTGCAACTTTTTGACATTCGTCAATGTTTTTGCACTTTGTTTTAATAAAACACACAAAAAAAAGAAAGATTTCCACTTCATAAACAAAATCACAACATCAAAAAGTACTGGATGACATATTTGCCAAATGAAAAATAACATTTTAATGTTTTCTTTCGATACTTTTGTTGATGCCAAGAACAAAAAAGAAAAGTTGACACATTTGTTCATTTCCTGACAATAATATGTCAATTCGTTATAAGATGAAAACATCAGCATATGTGTGTGTGTGTGCATACGAGTGTATGTGTGTGAATTGAATCTGTGTTGTCGTTGATGTTTTTATTTGCTTGCCTGCGTTTCTTTTTGTTTGTATTCTTCTCGACTATGTGAGTGCATGTCATGTGGCAACCATCATCACCACCGACGTCGTTGTAAGATTTCATCATTTACTTTTCCTTCCGATTTTGTTGTCTTCATTTGTGCTGGTGTTTTTTTAACGTCGGTTTCCTGTTATGAATGTTTTTCAACGATGCTGCCACTGCTGTTGCTGTTGCTACAAAACGTTAAGAAACCCAGAACGCAGCTTATCCTCTAGCTTGTCGTTGTTGTTGCCGATGTCTTTTGTGTAATGTGGAGGACGTAAGTGATAAACAAGCTACATTTTTTTATAAATTGAAATATTTACTTAACATTTAATAATAATTCAATTGTGGTCATGGGGAATTGGTGTGCGCATGGATGGGTGGATGGGGTGGTATGAGTGTTATTCAGTGATTTAACATGTATTACTCAAACGCACTGTGAATAATAACAAGATGATATGTATGGAGTGTAATCAAGTATTGATGTTAACGATTTGGCTATTGTTAACATCGTAATGGAGTTTGGTACAGGAAAACATATTAGTGCATCCGTAATTAATATTATTTATTTATTCGTTATTGTTAATAAATAATCACAATAGGTGGCAAACGACATGTAAACTAAAACATAGTAAATACATTTTTTTATTTATCCTCAGGGTGTTATGAAAAAACTGTAAAATAAATTAATTATTTATAATGTTTAATTTCGATTTTAATGTGCATTAGATGTTAATGCAATAAAAGCATTTTCATGTTGGTGTTTGACAGTTTTTAAATTTGTTTCCGCTATTCGGCGGGGAAATGTAACTAAACTAGTGTTTATCTTATAAAAAATTAGTTTAAATTTAAATCGGGAGATTGGGGACAACATAAGGATACTAAATATATTAAATGTATCTGAAGACAGTTAATGGTATTCGTTACATTTGTCAATAGGATAGTTGAAGTCTATCAAAGAAAGACAGTACAACACATGATTTTGGGACTCAATTCTGAGAACTGCACGTGAAAGTAGCCCAAAAAGAAGAAGTTATACATCATTCGCTTTGCCAAGTTACATGCCATATTAATTTTATATCGATTTGAAGTAAGGAAGTATCGTAAGTATAAGTTACATGGAACAGGGCCGCCCTCCTGCAAGGACATCGATGGTCAGCTAATGACGGACCCGGATAACGTTCTGAAGATATGGAGAGATCATTTTAGAAATTTACTGGATACTGACAACACTCCAGAAGACCCCGCTCCAGTCCATGAAGATGGTATTAACTGTCCACCTCCGAGCCAGAGCGAGATACGTACGACCATCTCCCGCCTTAAAAACAACAAAGCTGCTGGATCTGATGGTCTCCCTGCTGAATTGTTTAAGACTGGTGGGGTGGAGCTGATTAGGAGCATCCATCAGCTCATGGAGAACATCTGGCTAGAGGAGAGCATGCCCGGGGATTGAAGTCTCAGCCAGTTATGTCCCATATACAAGAAAGGAGATCGTAGTGAATGTAAGAACTACCGTGGAATAAGCCTATTACCAATTGCGTACAAGGTCCTTGCAAGCATATTGTGTAAACATCTAAAGCCAATTGTAGAAAAACTAATTGGACCATATCAGTGCGGCTTTAGACCTGGTAAATCTACGACGGATCAAATATTCACCTTACGACAAATCCTGGAAAAAACCCATGAAAAGCAGATCGACACCTACCACCTCTTTGTCGACTACAAAGCTGCCTTCGAATCTCCGTTAAGGAATAGGCTTCATGAGGCCATGTCTGAGTTTGGTATTCCGGCAAAGCTGATTCGACTTTGCAGATGTACCATGGACAACACCAACTCCTCGGTTGAGATTGGTAAGGATCACTCTGAGCCATTCAACAGAGAAAGAGGTCTCAGGCAGGGTGATAACCTATCCTGTATACTTTTTAATATAGTTATGGAGAAGGTGATGAGAAAGACTGGTGTCAACATGTCTGGCACCATATTCCATAAGAGCCACATGCCACTAGCCTATGCCGAAATCTGCGGGATGTTACTGCAGTTTTCTCATCACTAGAAAGGAGTCAGAAAAATTGGGTTTATCGGTCAACGAGGACAAAACAAAAATAATGATTTCGACGAACAAAGAATCCTTTCGATGGGAAGGCAGCGTCCACGTTGAAAATTATTGTTTTAAGGTAGTAGATGAGTTTACCTACCTCGAATCTTCCGTCAACATGAAAAATAATGTCAGTCAAGAAATTAAGCGGAGAATTGTGCTTGTCAATAGATGTTTTCACGGACTTCGGCAGCACTTTAGTAACACCACCTTATCTCGAGATACGAAGAAATGAAGAAACAGCTATACCAGGTGTTAATTTTACCCGTCCTGTTGTATGCTGCCGAATCATGGGTGCTTACGACAATGGACATACAAAACCTGGGAGTATTCGAGAGAAAAGTACTCCGAAAAATATATGGACCTATCTGTGTCGACGGCGAGTTTCGCCATTGCATGAACCATGAGCTGTATGATCTTTATCACGACATCGACGTAGCTCAGAAAGAGTCAGAATCCAACGACAACGAACCATGAGCTGTATGATCTTTATCACGACATCGACGTAGCTCAGAAAGAGTCAGAATCCAACGACTACGATGGCTGGGACATGTTGCCAGGATGGATGTAAATGCTCCAGCGAGAAAGGTGTTTGAAGGCGAACCTGAAGGAGAGCAGGGAGACACAAACTTCGTTGGAAGGACCAAGTAGTTGGCGATGTGCCACCATCTGGTAGGACCAACTGGAGAACGCACGCAGAAGACCGAAGCGTGTTCGTAAGTTGTAATAGGCCACTTAAGTAAGTAAGTATCGTATATGGGAATTTGTCACGTTTTAAGCTCTTTTGTTTGACATAACATAAATACTATATGGTGGCGTATGAGTACCGTTAGTAATATTCTATGTTAATCATACGCCAAGGAGTACAACAGTTTTATTGTAACTGCTACAAAATAAATGGAGTTCAAAATCATTTTTAAATCATATGGAAAAGTGAAACTGTTGCTTATGTAGGGAAACGTTATATGAACAGATTAAGGGAATTGCATTTCTTAATTTCTTAAATTTGTTTCAGCTAAATCGGACTAGATGTTCTCAAATAAAAGAGCCTAAAACGTAACAAATTCCCTTATACTATTATTATGGCATGTAACTTGACAAAACGTATAATGCAGAAGTTCTTCTTTTTGGGGTTACTTTCACGTGCAGTACTCAGAATTAAGTCCCTAATCAATGAGTTGAAAAATATTGTACTGTGAAATTATTCAATGACCTGGAAATCCAAAAAATCTATTAAAACATTTTCAATATTTTTTAAGAAAGTTTACAGTATTCCCCTATGTTTATGTATAGGATAGTGAATGTCTACGTAACAAATTAGTCAATGCCCTGAAAAATGCAAAATTCCAATTACAACATTACATGACATCCAGCCCTATATAGTATCAACTCCACTCTGCTTGAAACATATCTTAATTAGAGTCAATCATAAAGAATTTCAATAACGCTGCTTGTCGCATACCAAATGAAACCTTTTTATTTCCTAGTATTGTCTAATACAAAAGTTATTTTAAACTATTTTCTTAAAATCGTTCATTTGAACAGTTGATGTTAAAGCTAAAGCCTAAAATTTCTTTTACTAATACTCATTTTCACAACTATACATATAAGCCATAGTTACCATCCAATATCTTTCTGTGCCATTTGCTAATAAATATTTAATAGAAAGTGAAAAATTTATGGAGTTGAAAATCTTAAATTTACTCCCTCAGCTTATCACTGCTAGTCAGTAAGTGAGGCACATTACGAAAACTTTCAAACCAATAGAGGAGCTGACGTGCAAGCAAAATACTAAATGAAATAGAATGGAAACGGCAGGGAGGGAAAAGGAGCAATCAGCCACAGCTAAACCCAAGAGCCTGCTCCATCCTTGCAGTACATTAAAGTTTGTTGTCACAATTTTTGTTTCAACTAAGCACTTAAAACTTTTCCTTGGCACCATATCGAACGAACACCTCCTCCCATCACCATCTCGGCCCATCATCTCCTTAACTCCCACGTGTATGAATGCTTGAATGCTTGGATGGTTACGTAAAAAGCTGATTCCTATTCATTACACTCCATATTAAACACCCTATTAATGGTGCTAGTACATGGCCTGAATGTTCTCGCATCTGCCAACTAAGACTGTGTTAAATCTGGGCTGAGGCTATATATTACCTTGGCGAGTTCTCATCTCTTGGTTTTAGCTCTGTAGCGCGTTTCCTTATTTGCTTGATGATATTTTGCGTAAGGTGCTACGTCACCACTGGCATAGCAACAGCGATTTGTGATGTTACTATGCTATGTTCATGTGTAGCGTTGTCTCACAATGCGGCTGCAGGCTGTGTGGGGCAGCAGAAACAGGAGGAGTCACAGCAACACATGCTAACTAATATGGTTCATCTCACTTGAATGTACTTTTAATTTATATTTGACTTCCTATTGTTATATGTGTAGGAATGAGCGATGAATGTAGCGGCAAGAAATAAACTTTATTTAACACTCAATATGATTAAAAAATAAGGTTTTCTTATTGCTCTTCCTAGGTGTCTATGCAGCATTTCCTATGGAAATTGGGTAAGTAAATGGATGGTATGATAATTTATGTAGTGAAAACTTATACGAAATTTGATAAGCGAATTTTTCAATATAATTAAAAAATAGGGATTTCTTATAGCTCTTCTTAGGTGTCTATGCAGAATTTCGTATGGAAATTGGGTAAGGAAATTGATTGTGTGATAATTTAGGTAGTACAAATTTATTTGATACTAGCTGTCCCGGCAGACTTCGTCCTTCCTCCAAATTTTTGCAAAATATGTTGAGTGAAGTTGAAATCTAATAACGATTGGTTTATTTCTTTGCCCTCTAAAATATTTCATTTTAAAGGGCGAGGTTTTCCGGACAAATTCTGTTCTTCATATATCTTAAAGATTATTATAAGAATTGCTAAAACGGATCAGCAGTGTCGTCCATGATGTGATGAAAACTTACTTATTGATTGACTGACATAGAACTTTCTGCGTTGGTGTACTGGATGAATGTACCTTTTTATCCTAAGGAGTACCAATTTCTAAAAATGCCTTCATTAGGCTCAGCAACCCTATTAACCGTATGGTCTGGGTGTATCAACAGTTATTCCTATTTTCGTTATTGTCCCCTAAAATTTCGAAATGCGCCATTATAAAAGTTAGTCATTCTTCTTTTAGCCTTTTTGCGGTCTGGGTGACCATCTATAGCCAATACTCAACTTTCACTGAAATTTTGGGACAAATGGGGTCAACCGTTTTCACAATTATGGTGACATCAAAATGTACATCTGTTTTATATATATAGACTTCTGAATAACTATGATGTTAAAAAAAGTGACTAAATGACATTCCCAAAATTAAGTGTGTCATAAGCTAAACACCGGCAACTGGTTCCAAACATACATTCAAAATTTTCTCATGTCAAAAAATCATATATTATAAGTTTAAGTAAAATCGGACAATGGATATAAATTTTCGAAATAATTCAACCCCAGCCAAATCAACTGTAGGTCCATATATACAAAAAAAAATCTCATAATAAAACAAATATACATTCAAAATTTCAGTCAAATTGTTTAATTCGTAAAAATTTTCATTATAATTCCACCCTAGCGACACCTACCGGTTCAATTTATACAAACAATTTTTTCTCAAGGTTCCACAAACATAAATACTAAATTTCAGTTAAATTAGTACATGCATTCAAATTTTCGATATAAATCCCCCCTACCGCCATCTACCGGGTCCATTTGTACATACAATTTTCTGATGATCAAACAAACATAGATTCTGAATTTCAGTTAAATTGGCCCTTTCGTTAGAATTTTGATTGTAAACCGACCCCAGCGCCACCTACCGGGTCCATTTGTGCATAAAATGTTTTCTCATGATCAAACGAATATCCATTCTAAATTTCAGTTGAATTGGTACATGCATTCAAATTTTCGATATAAATCCACCCTAGCGCCACCTGGATTTGATTTTTTTCAATACAAACAATCTACGGAAAATTTCGAATCGAATAAAAAAAAATCAGCCAAATCGCTCCAGCCGTTCTCAAGTGATGGTATGACATACGTGGACCATTTCATTTTTATATATATAGATTTGAGACGGGAATTTTTGTTGCAAATATTTAATGCATTTTTAAAAGGAAAATTGCAATAATTGTAACTGCCGACTTCCATTAAGCTGCTTTACGAAAATACGCGTTGTGTGAAAAATGTTTTTCGTGCACTAAGCATAATGGACATATGTAGTCTCCGTGTATGTTACTGGATGATATGCAACCAGCTTCTAAGGAGATTGTGTCTTAAGTCCTTAACCAATCGATTCAACGTCGATCGCAGCATATTGGTATCCATAAGCAAAACCTCCGCAGACTGATCGAAAATGTAGTCTGCATATTAAAGCCTACATTTCGAACCATATCTGTGTATTAAATATTATCTCCCTAGCCATAACAAATACATTTGTCATGCCCCTCCGCCCACTAACCAATAATAAAATGCTGATTTCCATATGCATTCAAATTCAAAAGGCAGCGCATCGTGGTCAAAGTTAGTGGGAAAGAAGAAATAATCCACTAGAGGGGTAAAATGTATAACAAACACCCCGTAATTTCTCCCTCCTAACATTTTCCCCAAACTAACCTACACCCCTTCTTCATACCCCAAGGGGGCTCCGATATAAAAATTAAATTTTTATAAATTTTGCTTCCACCGCTCTAACTGCCTTCCACCCACAGGTGCCTTTAAAGGAGTCAAAAGATAACCGACCCCCAACAGTGTTTCAGAAAATATCTACTCTGTATCTCCTTTTTTTTTAAATCACCTCCTTCCGCTCCCATAGCGCCTCATAGAGAGGTAGAATGTATGACCAACCCCTGGTTATTTTACCCTCCTAACATTTTTCTCGAACATAACTACCCAAATTTTTACCCCCAAAGGGTCTCCCATATAAAAATTAAATTTTTATAAATTTTGTTCCCACCGCTCCAACTACCCCAAAGGTGCCCCTAGAGGAGTCAAATGTATGACCATTCCAAAATATTTTTGCAACACCAACAGTGTCTCAGAACATATCCACTCACTATCATAAGCGCTTAAAGTGGTCCCCATTGTAATTGCCTTACGGTTATAAGTGCTGCCATAGTAGACTTTTAAACATACTTTGGGAACGCCTCCTGAGCTCGATAACAATATGTTGAGCTTGCTAACTTTCCTCATGTACCTTACGCTTATTTACCGAAATTGCAAAATCTGTCTGCAAATATCTATTCTGCCGAGTACTAACTGTGTACAAATATTTCCTTATAAGAAAAATCAGTTTTCATGTGTATCAAATATTATACTCTCCGCCTACTGTGCCAAAAAATTTTTTTTCGAAAATTAAAATTTCGCCTACATATTCATTTAAAGTTTTGCCGAGTGCTACATATGCACTAAATCCCATCCGTCCACTGATTTAAAATACAAATTTTGTGTGCAAATTTCAACCAGTCCTGCCGCGTACTATTTATGTTCCAAATTTTATATCTCCAGGACTAAAATACAGTTTTTCCACGCCCATCCACCCACTGCTTGAAAATACAAAATTCCGTGTGCAAATTTTAATCAGTTCTGCCGAGTACTATCTGTATAACAAATTTAATTTATCTAAGGCTAAAATACAGTTTTGCCACGCCCGCATCGCCCACTGATCAAGAATAAAAATTTCGGCCGCAATTTTCAACCAGTCCTGCCGAGAACTTACATACTTACATACATACATACTTACATACTTACATACTTACATACTTACATACTTACATACTTACATACTTACATACTTACATACTTACATACTTACATACTTACATACTTACATACTTACATACTTACATACTTACATACTTACATACTTACATACTTACATACTTACATACTTACATACTTACATACTTACATACTTACATACTTACATACTTACATACTTACATACTTACATACTTACATACTTACATACTTACATACTTACATACTTACATACTTACATACTTACATACTTACATACTTACATACTTACATACTTACATACTTACATACTTACATACTTACATACTTACATACTTACATACTTACATACTTACATACTTACATACTTACATACTTACATACTTACATACTTACATACTTACATACTTACATACTTACATACTTACATACTTACATACTTACATACTTACATACTTACATACTTACATACTTACATACTTACATACTTACATACTTACATACTTACATACTTACATACTTACATACTTACATACTTACATACTTACATACTTACATACTTACATACTTACATACTTACATACTTACATACACGTTGACCACGCCCTTTCCGCCCACTAATCGAAAATAAAAAAATCGTCTGCAAATTTGAGCCTGAAGTGTCGAGTCCTATCTGTGAACCAATTTTTATCTCTCCAGCTCAAAAAAATGAATTGCCACGCCAACTCTGCGAATTTATTCCAAAATTCAATAAACATATAACCTATAATATTTTGCGTAATAACATTTTTGAGCAAAATCTGTAAATAAATTAAATTTTTAGAACTTTTTATAGGAAATTTAGATATTGGGAGTAGAAATGGGCGTGGCAACATTTTTTAATTTTTAATTTTTAATTTTTAATATTTAATATTTAATTTTTAATTTTTAATTTTTAATTTTTAATTTTTAATTTTTAATTTTTAATTTTTAATTTTTAATTTTTAATTTTTAATTTTTAATTTTTAATTTTTAATTTTTAATTTTTAATTTTTAATTTTTAATTTTTAATTTTTAATTTTTAATTTTTAATTTTTAATTTTTAATTTTTAATTTTTAATTTTTAATTTTTAATTTTTAATTTTTAATTTTTAATTTTTAATTTTTAATTTTTAATTTTTAATTTTTAATTTTTAGTTTTTAATTTTTAATTAAAAATTAATTTTTAATTTTTAATTTTTAATTGTTAATTTTTAATTTTTAATTTTTAATTTTTAATTTTTAATTTTTAATTTTTAATTTTTAATTTTTAATTTTTAATTTTTAATTTTTAATTTTTAATTTTTAATTTTTAATTTTTAATTTTTAATTTTTAATTTTTAATTTTTAATTTTTAATTTTTAAAATAAATTTTGTTTATTAAATTTTTTTTAATGAAATTTTTTAAATTAAAACTAAAACTAGCCAGTTACATTGTAGAAAAATCGTAAAAAAATTTTACGCTTTTATATTAATATAACACATTCAATGTGACCATGGACTCCATTTCTTCCCTAGATTAACTTTCCTTTAATTACTTCCATCTTTTTTCCTGCAAAGTAGACGAAGACACTTTATTCAGTTCTATAATAAAGTGGATACAAGATATAGTGCATACACATATATACTAAGTTTATGCTGTACCTGTATTTGTGTGCGTGGCGGGTGAGAGATACAACTTTCCTAGAAAACATTTGATATATGGCTAAAGTCTGCATAAATTTACAATTTCTTTAAATAGAAATTGAATAAAGGGGTGGGATCAATGAAGGCGAATGGAAATTCTGAGGTTTGTATCTTTACACAGTGAAATAGATACACTTGTGACTGTAAAGGGTTTGAAATATTACACAATACAACACATGATTTTAGGACTCAATTTTGAGAACTGCACGTGATAGTAGCCCCAAAAAGAAGAAGTTCTGCATCATTCGTTCTGTCAATTTACATGCCATAATAATTTAATATCGATTTGAAGTTAGTAAGTATCGTATAGGGGAATTTGTTACGTTTTAGGCTCTTTTGTTATGGTGGCGTATGATTGTCATAAGTAATATTATACGTACATCATACGCCACGGAGTACAACAGTTTTATTGTAACTGCTACAAACAAACCCAGTTCAAAATCATTTGGTGAATGAAAAATTGAAGCTGTTGCTTATGTAGGGAAACGTTATATGAACAGATTATAGGAATTGTAATTCTTAATTTGTTTAAATTTGATTCAGTTTAATCGAGCCTAAATCGTGACTATTTCCCCTATACGACACTTACTAACTTCAAATAAATTATTATGGAATGTAACTTGACAAAACGAATGATGGAGAACTTCTTCATTTTGGGCCTACATTCAATTGCAGTTCTCAGAATTGAGTCCCAAATCAATGAGCTGAAAAATGTTGTACTGTTCTAATGGATATTTTATTTTTATTTTTGAGTTTTTGCTCTTTCTTGCTTATGTTGATCTATAGAGCTATCAATTTGTTTTCAATGTTCGATTGAAAATCTTTTCTATTATTGCTTATGGAGTTAATTTTACTAGAGTTGTGGGAAATGGCTGGTTAGATAGCAATTTCCATAGCTGTCAAATTATCGCAGCAGCACCCTTTAAATTGTTTTATTTATAATTTTAATTTCTTTTTATATATTATTATTTTGTTTTCATTCAGTTGTTTTATTAGTTTAGTAGTTGAACTATTAAAGAAAGATATGAAGAGAACTTTGTCTGTTCCCTTTCCACCAATCTAGAGAACCAAAATAATGCAAATATTGCCAGATAAGCTATAGCAGAGACATTCCAAATCACTGTTCCGATTACCACCGGTTTCTCTCCATTTAAGTCAGCTGCAGTAAAACGCACTTACTCTATTTAACAGTCTGAGGCAATGCTGTTATAGCTCGACAATATTATGTATAGCGTTTACATACGACCGAAACCCCTTTCCCTTCCTTTCTTCCTTCCCAGCATTGACACCCAACAGCCCTGTTGATATTTCATGTCAATGAAACTTTTACCTTAGTGTTGTTGTTTAACATCACTATATAAACATAGATTCCTGCGCATATATACCAACAGTATATATGTATATCAGCACATATATATATTTTTTATATTTGTATACATTACTTACCGTGTTTCAATAATGAAATGCGTTACGGGAGCATTTCGCGGATGCTGCGAATGAGCCCATGATAAGTTAACCGAACGTGATGTAAAACTTATCAGCAACGGCCTTTCTGGGGGATCGGGTACATCTGTATTGTGTGGTAGGTAGCAGGTAAACACAGTGGGTGTAGACATGAAAACAGTAAAGACATGAAATCGGTTAAGTGGATGAAAATAAAAATAGTTACACACCGGTACGGCACATAAAGTTAAAAAATAAAAACGAATGGAGTCGGTAGCAACAACATAAAGTTGCACTTTGCGCCCATACAATGAAAGGTGTGTGTGTATGCGTCTACTGGTGACGCTGGACGCCGCTCTGAGCTTCACATAAACTGTGGCTCGTAAACGTAAAAACTTACCTTGCACCAGTAAATCAACAATTGCTTCTGGTATATGCCGGTCATTTACCAGACAAATATATTCTGCCGTATCAACAGCTAAGGCCGGTGCAAAATGTAATGCAAAATTCTCCGACAACAGTTGAATCTGTAAGTGAAAAGAGAAGAATGAAAGGGCGTGAGAGAAAAACAACGACAAAAACGACACGAATAAAATTGTAAGTTTTGCGTCTACATTAAGAGGCGCTGTAGGTATGGACAAAGATTGCAGGTAAATTAATAATAAAAAGAAAATATGTTTACGGGACATGACTTTATGTGGCAAGTTGTAGAGTGTAGAGAGTCGTAGTTAAAGTATATAAGCTTAATGGGCAGTGAGGAAAGGCTTTAAGGGTTAATTTTGTGCGAGTTGTAAATTTTGTATGAAATGTGATGATAATTAAATTTTGCACTAATGCATGTTGTAAACTAGGCCTTAGTTTATATGAACACATAAGAGGCATTACAAGGAATTAGTGAAGGTTATGAAAAGTTATGGTTTTGCGTGACGGTCTTGTTTATTGTGTTAGAAACATGATACATACTTAGGTGACTCGCAAAATATGTGTGAAATGTGTTTTATTTGCGAAAACTAAAAACTAGCACTCAATATTGTTCGTGATATATGAGATAGAGACCTACGATAAACATGAAGACCCATTATTTGTTTCCCATTGTAAGGTTTTTTTTCAAGAGACTACGAAAATCAACTTTTTGAAACAGTATGTCAGTTTTTCATTACTGTAAACCAGTATCACCTTTGCAGTATACTACCAACCAGCATAGAGCCATTCGATACCACATGGTATCTTAGAGATAGTGATTGCTTAATTTCATAAGTGTAAAAATGATGGTAGAAGTCCTGTAAATAAAACTGGTACCGTCAAATTTTTATTGTGAAGTCGACGAAGAATTACAAAATGTTACTGCAACCTTTCCAATTAATAACAAGCAGCCAGAGATAGTAATTTTGGGGTATTGTCGATGATCTAAGTTAATTGTAAACTTTAGAATCCATAATTCGGAATAAACTGTATTCACACAGGCTGCTGAACTCTAAACTTTTAGAAAAGATTCATCCACATGCGTTATTATCTAGGATTCTGTGCAATAGAGTAAGACAGGAAGGATTCTTCTGCTTCTTACTTGGCAGCAGCAACAGACGCACGTATAAAATAATTGCAAGTGTTTCGGTATTTGCGTTCCTTAGATAGTTCGTCACACGAAGTTGAGGTAACAGCTCTTTCACCTGGTCCATTAAATGAAGTTTTGGTCGCTCCCATGGAGCATTTTCATCCATTTGTACATGTCCAAGCCAGCGCATGCGGTCTATTTGAACGCGCTTGAATACGTCGATGTCATTAATCATCTCATACAGCTCATGGTTCATTCGACGACGGTACTCATCTCTAACGATGATGGGTCCAAATATTTTTCGAAGTACTGCTCAGAGCATGACAGGTAGGACCACAGAATAATTGGACTGTTTTTCCTCTGGAGTGGGCTATGTCATTTAAAATCACTAAGCACTTAAAAGTTATAGCTGTAAACGTTCAAGCAGTGTTTCAAACGAGTAGGCTTACTGTTTGTTATAACAAATACTTGGTCGTGTCCTTTTGCCGACTGCTTCTCACTATAAAAAACGTTCGAATAACATCGGCGTACGCGATGAAAATTTAATTCAAAAATGGTACCAGTCGTGCTTACTACAGATTTTTGCATGATTATCTTCAATAGGATGTTAAGAAAATCACATGATAGGCTATCGTCTTGTATTAAGCCTCGCTTGGGTCAATAGGTTCCATCAGACTTCTGCCTATCATCACTAAGGACTTCATTCCGATCAATGTCATACCACAAAGTCGTATCGGCTTCGCAGAAGTACCAAACGCACACATGGAACCTTTTTAGGTGATAAACAGTACAGGTCCTTTGGCCTTTGAACTTTTCTAGGAATTGTATGTTCGGTCGTTGATTAACAACGTCAATAGCCACATTGATAACGACCCAAGTTATTTAAGATGGACTTTACACAAAGCTCTCTTTTATTTAACACACCCGACAGAACGTTGTAAGGGATGAGCAAAAAGCTAATCCCAAATTGTTGGATACACACTTGGTTCGTCTTACTTAAGCAAAGCTCATAGAGGGCTGAGACTCAAAGAATCGGTTGTGGACCATCTATTCCGTTGTCGCCTGTGTGGCACACTTGCGCGTCCGTAACCTGATTTACATCACTACTATAAGAGGGGATCCGTGATCCTCTATCTATATATATAAAAGGCGTGGGTGACTGACTGATCACTCCTCAGCCCAAACAACTAAAGCTATGACTATGAATTGGAAAGACGGTTCCTTTTATGACGAAAGCCCGCAGTAAGACGGGATTTTTAGAAATTCGGATTGCAAGGGGGTAAAGTAGGCGTGGCACCGCCCCATATAACTCGAATTTTGAAATGGCTGTATGTTTTAAACAGTTTTAGGTACAAAGTCGAGATTTGGTACGTATATCTTCCGTGTAAGAACAAATACTTTTTTTGTAGAAAGTGGGCGGTGCCACACTTTTTTTCAAAAAATAGTTATAAAAGCCAAACAAATGAACCGATTGCTATTATATTTTCTTTGTGTGATACTGTCCATAGTGCCTCTATAATTGGCTACATGAAAACATAATTAGACAAAGGGGCGTGGCACCGTACACACAAATCGAAATTTCAATCGATCATATATGTAAAGCCATTAGAGGTATGAAGATGAGATTTGCTACAAATGTTAATGGTACATGGGAGATTACGTCTCGCTGGGAAATGGGCGGTGCCACGCCCTTTTTGGTGAAATAGTTATCTCGGCAAAATAAATGGACTGATTGCAATAAAATTTTCACTGTGTAGTACTATCTGTATCAGACATCCGATATTAATACCAAAATACGGTATTTTTTAATTTTTTCCTCATAAAAAAACGAACTTACAAGTTCAAAATCAAATGTTTCTTTCAATTGTTCTATTTGAATTCAACAAATGTTCGAAATTATATTGAACTCTTGTGTTCAATAAAAAATTTTCAACCGATGAAAAAACTAAATAACGAACAATTGTTCAAAATAAAGTTATTTATCATTGTTGAAAAAAATATTGAACGTTCATGTACAAAAAAATAATGAACTTTTAAATATCGTACCGAAACTGGAATATCATAAATATTGTCCCGACCAAATTAAACGCATGAAATATGTTTTTATTTAGATAAGTCATAACTATACAAATGTAACACAGCATCTTAAGAATTTCAACAAATATTTTTGGGAAAAAATCTTAAATTTCAGAAAACTCTTAGAGCTATGTATTTTCCCTTACATCTAATGAATGAGATATGATCGATACTATACCATCGCCAATAACAGAGGCCAGGTATTTTGAGTTTTGCTGAATACTGTGAAATAATCAACTTGATGCATCTTTATAGAACCCATCGTCAGTTTTTTCATGTATATATAGAAATGTATATTTATTATAATTTGAAACGAACTTTGTTCGAAAAGATTTTTAACTCTTAAGTTGAAAAAAATATTCAACTTGAATGTTATTTATCATTGTTGAAAATAAAAATTTTATAGTTTTTCCATCATTGTTCATTATTTATTTTGAACATGAGAGTTATGTTTTGAACAAACATTGTTAGAAAACATATTGAACTCATGTGTTGAGAAATATTTTTCAACTTCTAAGTTATTTATTTTTGTTAGAAACAAAAAAAGTATCGTTTTCCGACCCTTGATCTGTATATCATAGGCTACATGAAAACATAATTAGACAAAGGAGCGTGACACCGCCTACACAGACCAAATTTCAATCGTTTATATTTTACGATCCATGTAAGGTATGAAGATAAGATTTCCTACATATATATATATATAGTACATGGAGGATTACGTTTCGCTAGGAAATGGGGGGTGCCACACCCCTATTGGTAATATTGTTATGACTGTCATATTAATAGAACGTTTGTAAAAACATTTTCATAATCTATATGTATAAAATTGTGTTGTGTACTGGCTGTAGATAAAATTGATAACATAAAACTTGTGCCATCACCCAGATCAATTGGCTAAACCTATAATTGATATGGAAATGCTCACAATCAAAATGGATTGAAGGTTTTTTTGAAATCCGTTATTTCTGGGTAAAAAAATTCGTAAAAGTCATAAAAATATTTATATCGCTCAGACCAATAATGATATAATAATGGTAACTTATATGGGCTTGCTCCCTATGGAATTACAACGACGCAAGGGAGATTTTCGAAATTCTTACCTTTAAGGGTTAAAGGCCGAAAAGGGTTAAAACTGGTACTAAACGGCTAAAGCTACAGTGCCAAAAACTTGAATGAATATTTAAGTTGTGCATTGAGAAGTTATTTTTCGTAACGCGTCCTTTAGTTGTAAAAATACCGGAAAATTTATAAAACTGGTACTATTTCCCAGAACAAACGGCTAGAGCTTTAATCGTATATGGTCATGTTTCCTATAGAATTAGAGGGGGTACCAGTCCATTTTGGTTGTGCGATACGAATGTATCTTTTGGAATTTCAATGGGATATAGGTACAAAGCGTTTGCATTTTACCTGTATATACTGTTCTATACTTTTTCCGTTTTTACACTTTATATCATTCCCGCATAGCAGGCAACACCATTGACTGTAGGGTTGCCTTGTGTGCAGGCAACGGGGGTACCCCCTGAGATAGTCAAGTAAACTTGGTCTATCTACCAATAAGAGTTGACAGTAATGGGCATACACACTTTGGCCTAGCTGAGGCTTAAAGTTATCACCTCGGCTCCACTATGGGTCTGAAGTACCCGATTGAAATGCAACTCCACCATCGAGACCGAAGAATCTAACAGCGATTTTGGTGTTAAGCACAGCTCGCTTTATGCTTCCACAATGGGTCCTTTACAAACTGAGTTTGTAACCCGAAATTAAGTCCCTGGACTAACACCCCCATGCTACCGACTGCACTGACCAGTGGCGGCAGCTTAAGATTTAAGAAACGCAGAAGGAGAACAGCCTGAAACATTTAAATTCCCACGGGTATCAATGCTTTCTCATCAATACTCGATACTAATTTTCCAGAATGCAGTACCCTCAGCTGTGCTAACAGGAACCCTTGACAAAGGTTGAAAACTTGACAAAACTACCTGTACATAATACAGCTGTATAATAAATACATGTACACATGTCCAAATTTACGGCATTCTTTTAGATATACTGCTGTATTTCGTACCTTAACAAACTTTCTTGATAAGGTCACAACATATCCTAGCAGGAACACAAAACAACCACTAAGATTATGAAACCATTAAAAAATTAAGAGGCGTGATCTGTATAATTAATGAAAACCAAACGCACACACACACATGCATAACCTCATTCCCCCTGCCAAAGACCACGTCTCAGTTTAAGTGCTGCACCCTCTCCCCAATTCTTTGTGAAACTTCCATTAAGGCATCGGACTCAACTTAAAATGTCCAAGAGTTTTATTTTACCCATTTGGCACCTGAAATCCCACCATTAAACTGTCATCAGACATATGTACGAAATTCCACAGGGCAAACTGGCAGCATATCTTCCTTACTGCAGTGATAAAAGTGTAAGCCAAAAGTAAATCTCTTTTTAAAGTAACGTTGTGTGAGTTTAAACAATTTTTTCCTTCCCTCCATCCATACTCCATTTCTCACCTAAATGGGTTGGTTGCTTGGCAATAACCTAAAGTACGTGTTGTTAAAATCAAGGCATAATTTTGAAAATTTCCTATCTTTCACACACGCTACACGCACACACACCCAGTGACATGCTGCTTTAAGCCAAACACCCACTTAGCAGATACTATAGCAACTACTCTTAAACATTAGTATGACACACACACACTCACACCAGGGCATATACATATAGACATTTAGCGTAACATACAGCCGACACTCAGTCAATGTGAGTTACCGTGAGAGGAACACATGCACCATAAGGAGGACATGTTCTGCCTGAGTTGGTAGAAACTTTCAACTTGAACATAAATTATGTTACGTATCAGAAAAACAACAACAACAACAAGAATAGCAGCCAGTATTAAACAAACAGGACGCCAAGCCACATTGGGGCAAGTTTGCGAGTTAAGGAGTACACGGAAGTCGGAGTTAAAAGGGTTTTGGGCAACGGCGTTATTTTCCATGGGAAAGAAGTTTCTATATAATTGAGATTGGTGGTATTACAAAGGTTAGTTAACTGAAGAGAGTGCAACACAAAATGTTTCTAGGTATTTAGTTGTTACATAAATTTTATGAATGAAAAAATATTAAGAGATTAAAATATTTAAAATTTAACAGTACAACACATGATTTTGGGACTCAATTCTGAAAACTGCACGTGAAAGTAGCCCCAAAAAGAAGAAGTTCTGCATCACTCGTTTTGTGAAGTTACATGCCATAAAAATTTAATATCGATTTGAAGTTGGTAAGTATAGTGTATAAAGAATAGCATCTCAGCCATACAGCTATGAAATAGGCTCTTCGCTTCAAACTGAGTTAAAATTAGATCAACGTTTTTGTAATAGAAAAGATTTCACCACGAAAAAGATTTTGTGGACTACATTTCATATGGTTTTCCTCTTTTTGCTTTTATAAAGAATTAAAAAGAATATATGCCAGGTCAAGCCGATACAAAATTAACTTCTGACTTTGAACTCTCTTTACAATCGTCTCGCATCACCTCCTACAGAGATAGGAGAGAAGAAAATTTTAAGATTCCTTCAATGTAGGTTACCTAATATAAATGAAAGAATGAACAAAGAGTATTTCCAGTGGCACCCATTTCCTGATGGCAGCACCCAGAAGCGGGGTGGATGTTAAGTATAAAGTACTAAGAAATAAATGAACTTTTCGTTTTGTTATGGCCAATAGCTGGAAGCAGTTGCTGTGGTTGTTGCCAGGAGATTTCTGTTCAATTCCTTTTTGTACTCATAGAAACTGAAAACTATTCTAATGTTGGTAATTTGTGGAAATGGATTTAAGCTTTATGGGTATGTGATGAACAGGAATGAATATAGCTTTTGGAGAATGAAAAGAAAGAACAGAACGCATCAGTGATTGCAGGAAAATCTGATTCGGTGAACAAGTTGTACATTTGAAATTTTTAATAATTAATTGTTGGTAGGTGAACAAACTGCAGATATACTTTTATTAACAGTGTTTCAAAGGACTTGGGTTAAATAATTTAAAATTTCTAAATCTTTACCAACTTGTTCCCTTAGCAGTGTAGCCTTAAAGTAACAAGAGAGATGAAAACCCTCCTGCCACTACCACTACTAGCATTTTTTTTTAGTCCGTGTTTGCAATGTTTTTAAACTAATGAAGATTTCTTGTGACACATCCCTTATCCTTGTACAAAATACAAGGAAGTCTGCAACAACTACTAACACAACTGCAATTTATTTATGGATCTTAACTTCTAACAAGCCATCCATCCATCCATCCTGCCAGTCATCCATCCATCCATCCAAGCATCCCGTCGTTTATTCATTCAGCGCAAAGTTTCAAGTGGCAACACGTTCGGAGAGTTCTTCTCGTTTAGTTTTATTTTCGTTTTTTTTTTCATTTGCAGTTTCTTAAGGAAACGCTCGATGAAGATGTGTTAAATAGCAAACCGGGACATTTTAAAACAACAACAAATAAAGTGGAGGGGGGTTTTTTTTGTAGAAACTCCTTTTTCGCCGGTTTATTTGCAAGGAGAACGGGGCAATAAGTGAGGGGAATGACAGGATGTGGTAAGTGTTATATTAAAAGTAGCAAAAATATTAATGTCAATTCTGATATTTTTTATTTATAATATTTTTCATAGTTTTAATATTTTTAATATTTTTTACTATTTTTTATATTTTTAATATTTTTAATATTTTTAATATTTTTAATATTTTTAATATTTTTAATATTTTTAACTCAGGACAGTATCATTTGTAGCTGCCCATTTTGTAAGAATTTATATTAATGTAAAAATATGTTTACTTGTGTGTTAATTTGTAACTTTTTTGTATTTTTGCGAATATCAGATAACCCTGATGATGACTAACGATGTTAGTCGAAATATCGGAAACAAATAAATGTATAAAAAAAGAGCAACATAAAAAATTGTCTTTTAAATACAGACCCTACAGCCGAACTAAAAGCCCAATATTTTTAATATTTTTAATATTTTTAATATTTTTAATATTTTTAATATTTTTAATATTTTTAATATTTGATATTGTCATAGTTCGGTTTGAGATCAGTTCTATTGGCAATTATTTATTATTGCCAATAGGTTTTAAGTCAAGAGTGTGAAATGTATTATGTTGACAGCAGGTTAGGCGTATGACGTCATTTCGACATTAACCACAATGTCTCGTCAGCGCCCTTTGCTGTGCCTTCTCCTCTATCATCGCAAACCTTAAGGGAAGAAAACATCTCAAAGCTAATGAGAACTTTTCCCAACGGTGCGAAGCAAGCATCCTCGAAGCGCACAACATGTCAACATAATACACACACAAGCAATATTTTTAATATTTTTAATATTTTCAATATTTTTAATATTTTTAATATTTTTAATATTTTTAATATTTTTAATATTTTTAATATTTTTAATATTTTTAATATTTTTAATATTTTTAATATTTTTAATATTTTTAATATTTTTAATATTTTTAATATTTTTAATATTTTTAATATTTTTAATATTTTTAATATTTTTAAGTTTTTAATATTTTTAATATTTTTAATATTTTTAATATTAATATTTTTAATATTTTTAATATTTTTAATATTTTTAATATTTTTAATATTTTTAATATTTTTAATATTTTCAATATTTTTAATATTGTTATCAATTTCAATATTTTTAATATGTTTTGTAATATTTTTAATATTGTTATTAATTTCAATATTTTTAATATGTTTTTTAATATTTTTAATATTGTTATCAATTTCAATATTTTTAATATGTTTTTTAATATTTTTAATTTTTTTAATAATGTTTTTAATTTCAATATTTCTAATATGTTTTTTAATATTTTTAATGCTTTTAATATTTTTAATATGTTTAATATTTTTAATACTTTTAATATTTTTAATATTTTTAATATTTGTAATATTTTTAATATTTTTAATATTTCTAAAATTTTTAATATTTTTAATATTTTTAATTTTTTTAATATTGTTATTAATTTCAATATTTTTAATATTTGAAATATTTTAATATTTTTGATATTTTGAATATTTTAATTTTTTTTTTAATATTTTTAATATTTTTAATAATTTTTAAAAATTTTAGTTATTTTCTAAATAATTCTTCTATTTATTTTTTCACATATTATACATATCTGTCCATACCACCAGCCTTAGTTTATATGTAACAAATGAAACGTAACTTCACGTTTCTCTTTTAGCCCACAAATCGAGGCTGTGTCTACTTCAATCTGGAAGAAAGTTTTGCCTAAAGCTTTTTAAGTTTCCAGCAAACAACACCAACGACACAGGCAACATCCTCGAGAAGAAAATTAAGAATATGCCTTCATTAGTTGCCACTACCGAAAGGAGAAAAAAACGAATGGTACTAAAGTAACGAAAGTTCTGAATCTCTTTACCACTATCATTAGGGATACGTGTGCTAGTGTTACTGTGGGTGTGTGTGTGCTTGTATATGTAGTTAAAATTTATGAGGAGGCTAAGTGTTTACGCATTTGAATGTATGCGTGTGCAGAGGTAGTAAGTGTTCTCTGTTAGATGGTACAGCTATAGCTTGTATATGTTTATGTGTATTGTGGGCAATTTACTTTCAATGTTTGTTTTATGTTTTCAGATTTATTAAAACTTTTCCTTTTGGCAATACATACTTTTTTTTACTCCTGCCTCAAATGTTCTTTTCAAATGCCGGGAGATATAGACAAAAATATTAAAATGAAAGGGGTTTACTAGTGGGAGTAGGTGTGTATGAATCATGAGCATGTGTGCGTGTTTGCGCACAACTACCTACAAGCATATTTGTTTGTGCCATAACAGGAAAACAAAGTCTTGTAGCATAAGGTTACTCTATTTATTAAACTATATGGTGCTGGTGGGAGGTTGGCATTTGCATTTTTACGCCATAATTTAAAGTGTCCTTTGGGTATGACCCTTTTCTTATGTTATGGGAATTAAAAACTAACAAAAGTCTTTTGTAAAGTCTTGTATAATTAAAAATTTTCAATATTAATGAGAAATTCTCTCTTCATTGTGATTAACCAAAAACTTATATTAGCAAATTATGAATTATTTAGCGAGTATATGTAAATCTAACACACTCTGATATGTGTTTAGTCCTAAAGAATTTGAAAATGTCAAGGACTGGCAAAGCTCTGGATTATATTTAAAGTTTACGGTACATGGTGTTGTTGTTATTGAAGAAATTTTATAACATTCCAAAGTTATTACATGAAATGTGTAGTGTTTGCTTATAAATCTTTAATGCGGTATGACACTAGTTGATAAGATTGTATTACAAATTAAACTAAAGCAAAATTATGTAAGATTTATATCTTATGTGAATGCCTATTGGCAATCGAAAACAAGAGTTTAACGTAAGTATTTTGAAAAAACGGACAATTATTGTCATATTATTTCAATTGAAGAAAGTTCGGTCATGAATATTGAATATGGCATTAAAAGGAATCAAAGTCCAATAACTAGCTCAAATGTCCTATCCACCAGTCAATAGTACATTAACGCATCCCATTAAGTCGGCACTCAGTTTAGGTATTTGTGTTATTGTCCCCGTTTGAACCGAATGGTTAAAATTGTGATGCTGGCCGAATGGGGTGCTTCGGCACCTAGCAAAATGTAGCGGTGGTGAAGGGTTGTTGGTTAGTATACTGCGAATTACTAATGATGTAAGAGTGGCCGGTAGGATTGAACACTCCACTTCTTTGTAAGCCAAAAAATTGGTGAGGTGGGTTGGGGGTAAATGACTGCGCTATGTGGTCAAAGGTAGTGGGGAAGGGGAAAAAATCCACAACAAGCCCCGCAACTGCGTCGAAGGCTCCCATAGAGGGGAAAAATGTATGACCGGCACTAGTGGGATATTGGCAACCATCTGGTCAGGTCGACAAGACCTAGATGCTAGAAGTAAAACACTTGTGACATCTTGAAACGAGACAAATTCTATAAAAAGCATTTACTCATACATTTACTCATATAAAGCTCATAAGTAACTGTCATCACTCTTTGTATAAGCACTCAATGTGAAAAAAATCACAGTGTGCTCATTGGAATTCTCATTCACTTAAGGTTCTATATTGTATAAGTATACCAGCAGCCGAACTTTGACCAGTGCAGACCATAAGCCCTTAGTTAGTTTTCAGAACTTCTGATACCTTTTTTACATCGCCTGTTCCTTCTGATTGGGTGATAATACATACTCACAGCGACTTCGGTTGTCTGTTTCCCACAGCGACTTCGGTTGTCTGTTCCCCCACAGTGGCTTCGGCTGTATGTTCCCTCACCGCGGTTTCGGTTGTCTGTTACACCACCGCGGCTTCGGTTGTCTGTTCTCCCACACCGGCTTCGGTTGTCTGTTCCTCCATAGAGACTTCGGTTATCTGTTCCCCCATAGCGGCTTTGGCTGTATGTTCCCTCACCGCGGGTTCGGTTGTCTGTTACCCCATCGCGGCTTCGGTTGCCTGTTCGCCCACAGCGACCTCGGTTGTCTGTTCCCCCACAACGGGTTTGGCTGTCCGTTCCCCCACAGTAACTTTGGCTGTCGGTTCTCCCACATAGACTTCGGTTGGCTGTTTCCCCACTGCGGCTTCAGTTGTCTATTCCCCCACAGCGACTTCTGTTGTCTGTTCCCCCACAGCGACCTCGGTTGTCTTTTTTCCCACAGCGGCTTAGGCTGTCTGTTCCCCCACAGCGGTTTCGGTTGTATGTTCCCCACAGAGACTTCGGCTGTATGTTCCCTCACAGCGGCTTTGGCTGTCGGTTCCCCCACATAGACTTCGGTTGTCTGTTTCCCCACAGCGGCTCGGTTGTCTGTTCCCCCACAGCGACTTTGGTTGTCTGTTGCCCCACAGCGACTTCGGTTGTCTGTTTCCCCACAGCGGCTTCGGTTGTCTATTCCCCCACAGCGACTTCGGTTCTCTGTTCCCACACAGCGGCTATGGTTGTATGTTCCCTCACAGCGGCTTTGGCTGTCTGTTCCCCCAGAGCGGCTTCTGTTGTCTGTTTCCCACAGCGGCTTCGGCTGTATGTTCGCCCACTACGGGTTTGGTTGTCTGTTGCCCCACAGCGGCTACGGCTATATGTTCGCTCACTACGGGTTCGGCTGTCTGTTGCCCCACAACGGCTTCGGCTGTCTGTTTCCCTACAGCGGCTTCGGTTGTCTGTTTCCCCACAGCGACTTCGGCTGTCTGTTTCCCCACAGAGATTTCGGTTGTCTATTTCCCTACAGCGGCTTCGGTTGTTGTTGTTGTTGTTGTAACAGCTGGTGGTTAGCTGGGGTGATAATTCTTTATACCGATTTTCAATTTATCGGCACTCGATCGGGCATATAATCCGATTATCATACGATCATTGTTTGCAACTCTGTTTCGTTCCTTTGTAGATAACAAGGTTTGTGTCAAGGATTGTTAGGTGCTGTTATTGTGAGTTTAACCCCGCCAAATTCCACCAGAGATGGCGCCAGCTGGCTTGTTGATTTATATGAGATGTTGATAAATCATTTCCCTTTTTCCTTGGCCCTTGCGCAATCTGGATTTTTGTAGTGGAAGCGTCTAGGATGAATTTTGTTGGCTGGAGAACTCGAAAGTATTTGAAAAGTAATACATTTTTCATCGATGTTGATTTGGCCAGTGCCCCGGCCAGGAATCGAACCCGGCACCTTCGGATTGCTAGTCTACGTCGCTTCCACTGAGCTATCGAAGGCCACAGCGACTTTGGTTGTCTGTTCCCCCATAGCGACTTCTGTTGTCTGTTCCCCCAGAGCGACTTCTGTTGTCTGTTCCCCCAGAGCGACTTCGGATGTCTGTTTCCCCACAGCGTCTTCGGTTGTCTATTACCCCACAGCGATTTCGGTTGTCTGTTCCCACACAGCGGCTATGGCTGTCTGTTCCCCCACACCGGCTTCGGCTGTCTGTTTCTCCTACAGAGACTTCGGTTGACTGTATCCCCACAGCGATTTCGGTTGTCTATTCGCCGATCGCGGCTTCGGCTGTATGTTCCCGCAGTGCGGTTTCGGCTGTCTGTTCCCACACAGCGGCTTTGGCTGTCTGTTCCTCCACAGAGACTTCGGTTGTCTCTTTCCCTATAGCGGCTTCGGCTGACTGTTCCTCCTCAGCGACTTCGGTTGTCTGTTCCCCCACCGCGGCTTCGACTGTCTGTTCGCAAGGTAGTTTATAAGTATATTATAAGAACAAATGTATGTATAACAATAATTAGTAGATCGAAACCGAGCTTGTGCTACAACCTGAAACCCTATGCTGGTGGTATTCTTTTGGTATACCAAATATTTGGATTCAGCCTGAAAAGCAGTTGTGTGTTGTCGTAACCCAATAAGTTATTTGTCGTATTTCTTACACAAGTGTCAGAGCAATCACTTGTGTTCTTATTTCGTAAGGTTGGTGGTTCCTTATGCAAACCCTGGACGAGATTGAGTATACCCCATCTGCAACGTTGATAGCAACGTCTGAATAGTCGAGTCAGTCGGCGTGTCCAGTAAAGCCTTCTTAAAAAGCGGACTCTAACTTTAGGTCCCGTAAACTGTAGGTCCTGTTGTGAGAGTCTAAAAATGGATTCGAATTAAAACACAGAAATGCGAGAGGCTGCCCCATATCTCATATTAATGTATATCTTTTGACTTTATTCAAATCATGTTAGAAAATATTTTTTTAAATTGTAATAGATATGTATGTCATTGCATTGCAATAAAAATAACTATTATTTAAAGACATAAAATCTATTACTTAAATAAAACTTAATTTCCCTTTGCACCCCATGAATGAGGTATGGGATAGCTTCTCGCGTTGTTGTGAATTAACACGCTTTCTATTTTTAGATTCACAACTAACGGCACCTACTTGTTTATCGACGAATGCGAACGTTACTGTTTGAGAAGCTCTTACTAGACACGACGATTGAATCGACGCTTAATACTGCGAAGTTGCTGTCAACAACATTCTAGGGGAGCCGACAATGAAAGAAAATTTTATTTTTTTTTTTTCTTTTTTAAGATGACTGGAGCTAGTTTTGAACCTGCGATCTCCCGCATGGTAGTCGCGTGTTCTAACCACTATGCCACGGCCGGTCCCAATCTATTACTAAAAAAAATCTATTACTAAAAAAATCTATAAAATCTATTACTAAGGAAATTAAATTTCCTATAAATAACTTAGAATATTTGCTCTGTCTTTACTCTTCACTTTTCCACACTTTCAGTTCAGTTTTATACTTCAAAGTTATTAAAGTCTCTATAATTACATACTAATAGTCTGCTTCCGCTTTGTTTTCGCATATATATACATCTTGCTTTTCCCTAAGTATTCCATATGTATGGTAATATCAAGATTGTATTGTAATTTCATTATAACGGATAGAGAGGGCATATACCAACAAAAGAAATTTAAATATATTCCGTAGTTGTTTGATATGATATTTAGAACCTTGTTACGACTTTTTTTTAAATAATTAAACGATTTTTCTTTAAGTATAAAAAAGTAATTGCCCTTGAGTAGTTATATAACATCGCCATTTTCATACAACCCCCCGCCAGTTTTTATTTTCCCATGACACTATATTTGTAAATGTATCATCATATTATATGGTCCACAAATGACATCAGCACATTTTCATATTTCTTAGAGATTGTAAATTGAATCAAGGAATATGCATTTGTAGCGTTTGCATTGATTGGATGTTGGTTGGGGTAAAACGAAAAGAAACACAAGGAATATACCATCATCATCATCATCGACATCAACGAGATCGTCATCTCTTATGTCCTCAATGACGATTATGACTATAATGATGATGATGCCGATGACGATTGTCTTATTACAATTCCCTTTAGTGCTCATTATATTCAATGGGAAGTGAATGTAATAGGATTTTAGATATTTCGATATGTCCCCATTTCCTTTGGCAATCAGTGAGTGATTGTTGATTTGTAAATTCATTCAAGGATTGCTAAGGCAAATATTTAAAAGCAGAGGCAGCATTGCTTTTAGTATTTCATATTACTAAAGCTTTAGATACATAAATGTGTAATATGGGATAATTATGAAATCAGTTGCAATGAGAATTAGTAACTAATTACAAGGATATTAAGTTTTATGAAAGCTTGTAATATATATGCGTTCCTCTAACTCCCATTGGAGCATAGGGCGTCAAACAAAAGCATGTAAGTACAAGGAAATTGTAGCATAAAAGGTAAATACGCTAACGTAAGAGTGAATAAAAGAGAATAATAGTTTTAGAAGATGTTAGTTGAATCTCAGTTTAAAAAAATACTATTTCTGCATAGGAGACGTACAAACGAAACATAAATTTAAAATTTTGTATAAAAAACTATATAGTCATAATTCAAATAAATCGGCAGCCAAAAACATCGGCGACGACGCGTCAGCTATTTTTCGGTCGGCTTCCTGCTCCATATGTATTATCCATGTTTGTTTTTAAAGTCCGATTTTCAAAATATACTTTCGTATACCACAGCTGCTCAATAAGATGAACGTATATCCTAAAAGCTTTAGATGTGTATTCTAGGGGTTGGTTTAACTTTCATCCCTTTGTGACCCCAGGAATTCCATAAGATCAACTGATACCCTAATTATTTTTCCCTTTTTATCCCTAAAAGTAAGAATTATGAAAAATACTTTCTTTAATGGCAAAACTGCTTCCCAATTTATGTGATTGTAGCTTCATCCCATTAGGCTAGGTGATTGTACCATATTAGTCCCTAAAAGTACAAATGGGTTGTAGCTTTAGCTCATTAGTCTGGGTGAGTACCACTTTAGTCCCTTTTTATAACTAAAAGTATGAATTTAAAAAAATCCATTCGTATCGCACAACTAAGATTGACTGGAAACCCCTCTTATTCTATAGAGAGTATTCTCAAATACGATTATAGGTTTAACCCTTTGGTATGGGTGATGGTACCAGTTTTATTGCTTTTCGACCTTTTTGACCCCTTAAAGTTCAATTTCTAAAAACCTCATCTGGCGGCTTTCTAAATTCTATAGAAGGCAATTCTATATAAATTTCGTGACTCCACATTTTGGCGATGGGTCTGGGCAATAATACCAGTTTTAACTCTTTTCCTAAAGTACGAATTTCCGAAAGTACATCATTTTGCACAACCACTTCATTAAATAGACATTCACTTAAATTTTAGCGGCTCCACCTTTAGAAGTTTAGCCTGGGCAATTGTACCAGTTTTATCCTTTTTTGGCCTTTTTTACCACTAAATGGCACGAATTTCAAAAACACTCTTTTGGTCCATTCAAATTCTATGGGGAACACGTTCATATAAATGTTTAAGATTATAGCAATAGCGATAATAGCTTTGGCCGTTTGGTCTTAGTAATGGTACCATATCTCTTCTTGGCCATTTTTACCCCTATAAGTAAGAAGTTAGTAAGTATCGTATAGGGGATTTTGTCACGTTTTAGGCACTTTTGTTTGACATAATTCGAGAACCACTAATCCAATTAAGTTGAAACGAATTTAAAAAAAATTAAGAATTACATTCCATTTAATCTGTTCATATAACGTTTCGCTACATAATCAACAGTTTCACTTTTCCATTCATCAAATGATTTTGAACTGGGTTTATATTGTAGCAGTTACAAAAAAACTGTTGTACTCGTGACGTATGATTTACGTGGAATATTACTTATGATAATCATACGCCACCATGTAGTATTTATGTCAAACAAAAGAGCCTAAAACGTGACAAATTCCCCTATACTATACTTACTAACTTCAAATCGATATTAAATTATTATGGAATGCA
The DNA here is from genome assembly GCA_964034835.1 of Muscina levida. Classification (NCBI taxonomy): domain Eukaryota; kingdom Metazoa; phylum Arthropoda; class Insecta; order Diptera; family Muscidae; genus Muscina; species Muscina levida. The sequence goes on along the minus strand of OZ035880.1, from coordinate 168,286,973 downwards.
ACTTGACCCAACGAATGATGCAGATCTTCTCCTTTTTAGGGCTACTTTGACGAGCAGTTCTCAGAATTGAGTCCCAAATGCATGTGTTGTACTATGTAATATAACTGACCCATTTCTCAGCGAAAGGCAAACTTCTTTGTATCATTAACATATGTAGCAAATCCCATCCTTATAATGGCTCGTGAGATATGCCCGATTGCAAGACTTGTTTAAGTGGGGGCGGTGCCAAGCCTTATTGTCGACCTATGCTTTCAAGCAGCTTATGATAAAGGCCCTACATACAGTACCAACAAGAGAAAATTGCGTTGCAATCGGTCCATTAATTTGTAAAAAGGGGCATGACACATCACCCTCTTTTCCTTTCCTTAATTATGTATTCATGTAGCCTATGATAGAGACCTTACGAGCAGTACCAAACAGTGAAAATGTCATTGCCATCGGTCCATTAATATAAAGATTTTTCAGAAGGGGCGTGGCGCCGTCTCTTCTCATTGAGGCACAATCCCCTTTGGTATCAGTAAGATTTGTAGGAAATCTCATCTTAATACCTTTAATGTCTCGTGAGATAAGACCGATTGAAATTTGGTTTGTGTGGGCGGTGCCAAGCCCCTTTATTCAATTATGTCTTCATGTGGCCTAAGCTAGAGGCCCTATTCCCAGTACCATACAGTAAAAATGTCGTTGCCATCGCTCCATAATATAACGATTTTTGGAAAAGTGGCGTGGAACCGCCCATTTTCCATCGAGACGCAATCATCCATGTACCAATAACAGCAAATCTTATCTTTGAAATTATGGTTTGTGTGGGCGGTGCCACGCCCTATTGTGTATAACTATGCTTTCATGAAGCCTATGATTGATATTCTACGGACAGTACCAGGCAGTGAAAATGTAATTTTTTCGGTCCATTTAACGATTTTTTTTTAATAAGGTGCGTTTAATACCCAACATGATCATCAATACCCCAAAAGTTTTAGAAAAAAAAACTGGAAGTATAGCCACGCACCATTTGGTACCTTCCTCTCAAAGCCATCGCGCACAAATTCTGTTTTTAGTAAAGCTAAAGCAGGACAAAGTTTTTGCAGGAAAAATGTGGTAGTCAAGCCACGCCCTCTTTGGTACCTCCCATACAAATGTACCACGCCGCCCACTTTAGAAATCGATTAATAATGTTAATATATAGAAAACTTTATGTTTTATTGAGGGTGAGGGAATATGTAAGTTGGGATTTCCGACTGAAACTTTCTTACTGATTTTACTCGTTTTGAGGTGCGCGTGCTAGGGTTAGGATAGTGCATAACTTTTCGGTTTCAATACGTCTTACCCCCCAAATTTTGTGAGTTTGTACAAGAAAAATCATGAGCCAATTAATGGAGCAGATGGGGTAAGGGCATATGGCTGCGCATCTTGGTCAATGGTGGTGGGGAAAGTGGGAAAATCCACAACAAGCCCCAGAGTCGCCCCTGGAGTGGTAAAACGTATGACCGACCTAACATTTTTTCCAAACATACCTACAACCTATCTTCACCCCCTACGGGGCGCCATGCTAAAATTTAATTTTTATAAATTTTGTTGCCACCGCCCTAACTGCCCCCAAAGTGCTCCTAGAGGGGTGCATTATATGACCGATTCCCTCTAATTTATCCTTCCTCTATCCTTTCCCTATCTTCCCTTAAGGGGTGAAGATAGGGGGTAAATCTTCACCCCCTAAGGGACGCCCATGCTAAAATTTAATTTTGATAAATTTTGTTGCCACCGCCCTAACTGCCCCTAGTAAGATCAACGTCTACTACCATGGTTTATGAGATCAAGCTATTTAAAATTTTAAGTTTTATGGGAGTTGCTGGTCCTTTTATCCCCTCCACTTGTTGTCTCTTTTTTGAACGCGCCTACGCCACAAAAGGAAACTACAAATTTCAAGTTTTTAGCTATAGCCATTTCGCTTAGAAAATGATCAGTCAGTCACCCAAGCATTTTATTTATATAGATTTATAACGTTTTTGTCCTTAATATTATTTATTACATGACCCCCACAATCTCTCCGACTTTAGTTATTACCCGCTATGATTAAAAAAACGTAACTATTAGACTGACCTTTATAATAAATGAACCCATAATTGTTCTACTCGAATTTCCTTAAAACCTCCATACCTCCCCACTTTTTATTCCCCATTTAATTGAAAAGAACCGGTAAAGTGTGTAATATATCGTAATTGGTTCCGTTCTTTAACTATTGCATACAATGTAAAACTATTTCATTGGTATTCCATTATCCGGACTAGGTTTTCCGTACATGTGTGTGTGTGTGTGTTTTTGTGCAGGAAAGCGAATCATTTATGTCATCACTGGAATTGCACAATTTTTATAAAAAAATTCCATAAATGTGTTGCATTTTTTTTTAATATGCAAAATGTTGCTGTTATGCTTAAGTTAGCAATATTTATGCAGTTTTTGTGTTGTTGTTGTTGGAATAGCACAGTAAAGTAAATTGCATACACTCACTTATGAATGGATTTACTTTGCCATCATACAGTCATACAAAACGTTTATATACTTTACGAGCCATAGCAGAAATTCACTTTTCTGTGTGCTTGTGTGTGTGTGTGTAAACTGTAATAAATCGTTTATTAATATGTGTATATTAAATATTTGTTACGCAATTTCATTTATACAAAAAAAGCAAAATAACAATAATATATTAAAAATACATCACACACATACGTGTGTATGTAGTTACACGTAACCGCATAAATATTCAGTTTTTTTCTAGCATTACTTAAACAGTGGACGAAGTGGTGCTTATTTGGGGAGAAGGCATTTTAATTTAATTTCAAAACGTGGAAGATTTTTTGTATATTTTTGATATATCTTATGATCTTAAACCATCATCTTTGTAAATCAAATTATATAAATAAAACCTTTATTTATCTTTGCAACCCTAGTATATAATATAAATTGGAGTTGAGTTGATTCCAAAGTTTTTGTTAACTTTTATATTATATGTTAGCAAAAACGTGTTTTTCACATCTCCCAATACTGAAATTTATATTAATGTCGACTGAATAATTCTCAACCACAATGAAAGCATTTTCCACATAACAATTTAAACATCTTCCCATTGTGCACTGTATATCACTAGCCTTCTTTCACATCTCTCACACTCTTCTCAATACAAAGCATATTTTCCTATCTGCTTTGCGTTTGCATTAAAAACCTCAAAACTATTTACGCCGACTCAATAGTCAGTGGGAAAAAGAGTTGAAAATATTTATATCAACCAAACTTAATAGTCAATATATTTAGTAATGCGGGAGTGACTTATTGCTACTTAAACATGTTAAAATATGCTGAATATATAAATTATTACATGATGGTGGTAATAGGGGTGGTGGTCTACACGTATGTATATGTATGTGCGTTATTAATAAATTAACATTTATTTCAGTTATTCTGTTTTTGTGCACACGCGCCCGCCATCATATTTATATTGAAAATTTATAAATTTTCCGGAGAATGTTACAACATTGTAGGATTTTTAACCACCGCCATTCAGCTGCAATCGATGAAAAATTATGTAAAATGCCATAAATTTTGCAATAATGCCATCGATAAATTTTATACGAAATTGAAAGTTTTTCAAATGAATGCATTTGTGAATGTATGAAGAAAATTTATGAATAAATGCAGATTTTTGCATGTGAAATCACCATTGACATATTGGCTATAATGAGTAAGCAGTGAGAAGAAATATGAGAAATTAATTTTTATTTATAAGTTTTACTTAAAATCATGAATTGTATATTTTGTATACAGTATATAGAATCGTTTATATTTGCACGGCGAAAATAATATCAGTTTATAATAAAACTGCGATCGCAATGTCAGTTCTCTACTTTTATATATATGATGTATAAGACTTTAAATTTGGTGGTTAAATTTTTTTGGAACTGAGCCATATCTTGGTGTGGATGCTTAGGAGTAGGTGGCGGTAAGTGCGATAAGACTTTACATTTTGTAGTTCTTTTCTTTCGCAGATACCTCTATATCTATATATATAAAAAATTGTTGCAAGTGTGCTGTATGCGTTTGGGTGGCGACCTGGTTGGTTTATATTTACAATTCGGTCCAATTGGACAAAGGGGCGTGGCACCGTTGATACAACTTGAAAATCAAAAGGGCTGTATCTCATGAACAATCAGAGGTATGAAGATGAGATTTGGTATATATATTGTTGGAGCAGTATTAATTACAGCCAAGGTGAAAGTGGGCGGTGCCACGCCCTCTTTTAAAAAATCTCTCTAACGGCTTTTCTAATAGACCGATTGATACGAAAATTTTACCAAATAGTACTGTTGACCTGTTGATAGTCCCTGGCTATAATAGGTTGTGATTGGATAAAGGGGCGTGGCACCGCTGTTACAACTTGAAAATCAAAAGGGCTATATCTCATGAACTATCATAGGTATGAAGATGAGATTTGGTATATATGTTGTTGGAGCATTATTCATTACAGGCAGGGTGGAATTGGGCCGCTGATACAACTTGAAAATCAAATGGGCTGTATCTCATGAACTATAAGAGGTATGAAGATGAGATTTGTTACATATGTTGTTGTTGCAGTATAAATTACAGTAAGAGTGGAAGTGGGCTGTACCACACCCCTTTTAAAATAAACAGTTATAACTGTCAAAATTCCACAGTATATTGCAATTCGCCTAAAGATATGAACAGTAATGTGGGCCAGTTTTTTTATTCGCAAAAATTGTAACCAAATCTACGATGAATTGTTAGAAAATGTCACCAATAAACTTTGTGTGTAATATCAATTCCTAGCTCGCGCTGGGAAAGCTTAATTTTGTGCAGAAAACTTAAATTTTGATAGAAGTGTCTTAGAGCTGAAGTCTGTACGCTTTCGATAATCATGGGGCAACGAACGACACTTCTAAAAGAAGCGCAAAACGGAGTAAATAAACGAAAAATCCTTTTATCTTAAAAAAGTATCAGCTAGGATTTTGATTCATGTGGATTTTTAATGTACAATTGACCCCCAACATAACCCCATTTACCGTTTTTGTTGCCATTTTAGGTCAAGCAACTCGTCATTCAGGCGAGGTGTGTGATGTGTGAAGTTGAGACTTTCTTTGAAAAATCACCATGTAAAGACTACACAAGAACAACGTTTACAAATCTTGCAAATTTATTTTCAAAATGCGCGTTTTGTTTGCCCTTTGCGAAGTTTATGGTGCATATACTCATCCATCTGAGCAGCTAATAGAAGCCATCGACGCTGTAGACGTAAGTGTGACAGGGGACTCGAATTTATCGAACCGACGCCGATCTCAGCAACTCGGTCTCTGCAAATGCCGAGGAAAGATCTTGGCCTATATTCATATATCCAACTGGTAGAAGAACTAAAACCAGTGGACGATCAATTGATTTTGTTTATTTATCATGTCATTGCACATTATTTGAAGGAGAAATGGTTCCAACACGACGGCGTAAAATGCCATACAGCGCTTGAGATCATCACTTTGTAAAGCCAAACGTTGGTGACCGAATTATCACATAGAATGGTAATACGAGTTCAATACAAATATAGTATTCGGAAATATTCTTGATCCATGTGAGAAGAAGTCATGGCAAAAGAGGTTTTTATGGCTAACGGCATGAAGCTTCAAACGAAATTTTCATTTTCGGTCAATAGGCGGAGAAGGCATATCAAAAGTGTTTTTTACGCCCCAAGAGATAGTTAGTACACCGACGGTTACCGCTACTACATTGAATTTTGATCTTTAACGGAATGTCTGTTTCCGATTTATAAAAGATATGACTTTGCTGATGAATTTTTTACTATCGTCATAGAGCCTATGATATTTAGAATTTAAAACAACAACACCAAATTTGTTAACTTCCATGTTAAGGAGTTGCTTGAAATTAGTTACATAAGTTAATAAACTCAACATATCATTATCGAGCTTAAGTACCGTTTTCAAAGTACTTTGTAGACCTAAATGTGAAATATATTACAAGTTAAAATGCAATAGCGAAGCATTGCCTGGCCCACTAGTGTTGAATAAAAATTAATTGAGTCCTCACTAATGATAGTTTACTCGACCCATAAGACCGAAAAAAAAGTCACACTAAACACATTGTATCCATTAAAAAATATTGGATCATTAGTTTAGCGGAGGTACCGACAAGAAGTTTATCAATTTTGATTAAGTAAAGTGTGATTCATTTATAGGTTTTTATTTCATTTGGTATTTTTCACAAATCACGTGTGACCTGTTAAAAGGTATCATCTTATTTTAATCAATATTGTTTGACAATTTATCACAAAATGACATACACCGCAAAAATATCTCCTATATATAGCTTTATTACAAAATGTATTATTCTATGAAAAATATTTTTTATGCATTTCGAATAATAATTGAAAAAAATACGCATAATTGACCTTGACGCAGTTATGTTTATGAACTAAATTTCCGCATATAATCTACTGCATATGCTGTCTTTTAACCGCATATCAATATTTTGAGAGTGTTAATATGTTCAGAGTGTTAGGTAACCTTGGTATAGAAATTCATGTTGTACTTGACAAGACCGGCATTATCCTTTTACCCATCGCATACAAGGTCCTGTCTAGTGTGTTATGTGAAAGACTATAGTCCATTCTGGCGAACCTTATTGGATCTTATCAGTGTGGCTTTAGATCTGATAAATCCAGGACCGACCATATATTAACTCTACGACAAGTCCTGAAGAAGACTCAAGAAATGCAGACCTACACCTACGATCTGTTCATCGATTACAAAACATTCGGCAGTCCGATACGATAGAAATTGTTAGATGCTATGGCTGAGTTTGGTAACCCCGCGAAGCTAATACGACTCTGCGGGTTGACACTGACTAGCTCGAAGCATTCAAAGAAATAACAAATAATCCAAGCGAGGCTTAGACATGGCTACAGTCTGTTTTGAGATCTCTTTAACAGAGTAGTGGAGATGATTATGCGAAAGGTATCACTAAACACGACTGGCACCATATTTAACAAAAGCCAAATGCTGCTCGCGTATGCCGAGGATATAGATATCATTAGCCGTGGATCGCGGAATGTCACTGCGGCCTTTTCGAGCATTGAAAAGCAGTCAGCGGAAGTGGGTCTGGTGATAGAAACCAAGTTACTAGTTTCAACGAACAAAGAGCTTACTCGTCTGGGACGCTACGTGAACGTTGAGAACTAAAACTTTGAAATGGTAGATGATTTTGTCTACACCACCAACTGGTGGGCGTGGCCCCGCCCTTGGACCTTATTTTTATAACCGCAATATATGGAGGACTTTTTAGTGGATGCATTTGGCAGCAAAGTTCATGATCCTACAAAAAATGGGCGGGATCGGATCAGTGGGCGTGGTATAAAACTTGAAACTTTTAACGGCTGTATCTTATGAACTGTAAGAGGTATTACCAATGATATTTGGTATGTGTTGTTGGTACAGTATGAATTACAGCTAGCGTGAAAACGGACTGTGCAACGCTCCATTTGAAAGAAACCGAAGCACCGCCGACAATAGTCAATACTTGACCAGTACATATTTGCGATAAAAAAAATACTCTTCCTTAACCGAACATTAGCAAAAAATATAGGATTCACAAAGGATTTACTAAGAACCTGACCTTTGACCTCTTCCGGACACAGGAAGTAGTCGTCCGATCTTACTGAAATTTCTGTCATGTATTTTTTGCATTAAGAGGCACAATATTTCGGTCGGGCATTTTTAAATTTCCACAAAAAAAGCTTCCATACATTTCGCTGCCGCCCTAATGTACATAAGAATACTTTTTTTCCGAGAACTTATTTTCATTTTTTGATACGCACTTCTGGAAATCAATTACCACTCATGAGTTTGATGAAAATAAAAATACTTAGTTACCAGTACAGAAAATTCTTTTTTTTAATAGAGTAACCAAGAGTAACTAATAAAAAACCAAGTTAGTCCTAATAATGCTCTGCAACACCACAACAATTAAAAACAAGAGGACACCTGTAAACTGTTAAAAAAAACAGATCACACTAAAAACCGAAATCTGATGTTCCATTGTGATTGTCCGTTAGATAAGGGGGAATTAAACGGAGGGGTGAAAAAGAGAGGGGGTAGAGAAAGAAGAGAATATTGTAGCAACCCCAATCGTCATCTTGGCCCACTTAGCCATGGAGGGCATCGCATTAAACATATTTAATCGCCTACTCGGACTGATGAGAGGTCTTATTAGGTCTTCTATATAACTATCCCCCAAGTATCTTAGCCGCCTACAGGTTAGAGCAGGGCACCCACAAGGACGATGTTCCATAGTCTCGGATTTCTCCTTCTTCTCACGAAAACGACAGTAGTCCGATATGGCTGTCAAGTATCTGATATTGCATTGGCCTTTTATAATTCCACAGGCCAGTCTCAGATCACTCCTGCAGAGGCAAACCATGTACGGTGAACAATTTCCAGAGAGTCATGATCAGACATAGTAGAGACTCCTGCCTAATTCATTGTCCCTGGAACCCAACAGGGGCATTACTCCATTAAACTTTTCCCTACAGTTCCTTAAAAATTTTGATTTACACAATGTAGAATTGATCGCGTATATTACTGGCTAGCTGTCTCTACAGATAGTTATTCGTCTAATAGTGCCAATTATACACCCCATAATAGACTCCGAGGCTATCTGATTGGCCAGTATCTCAGCCTAAAAAATGCTGCTTTTATTCTGTAGTATGAAAGAGAGTCTTAGCTAAAGATCTTTCCTGTCTTCTGCAGAAGACAGAAATGGATCTTTCCGGCATTTCGAGGTTTACTTTACGAAAATCGAGAAATTGTTTCAAAAATTAGTAAGTGTTGACAAATGAAAAGAAACACGAAAGCTGGAGAATCTGCACATGACCATGTATGGAATGATGCCAATCGCCAGCTTTCTTCAGTCTGGTAGACTCTCGGGCTGCAATAGCCTCGACGTTCCGGGACAGAAATCCCGGAACACATTTAATGTCGCTGGCGGTGTGTTTCTTCTAGCCTCAGTAATCTCCTCTACAGACATTTTTTTGGCCCTTGCTGAGCATTTATAATAAATTACTCTTATCTAAGTCCTCTCATCAAAGGAGAAAGCATATAGTAATTTCTAAGTTAATTTGCTAATATTATTACTATGGTGAGACTTTATATCCGAGTCGAATTTCTGCTGGAAATAAATGAACTTTGTAAAGATTAACTGTTACCCATTTATAGACAAACAAAGAAAAACTACTGTCTCTGAGTACGAATATAACTTCACATGTTGGCAACCCGTATACCGAGACTACTAACCATTGTAGTCTTTACTTCCTTGTATAACCTACAATCCCTCTGCAACGACAACCAATAAATCTTTTAATAAATAGACTTTTTCGGATCTGAACGAATTAAATTTCATGCAAATAACCACAAATAGTATAGACAACATGTTTATATATTCGTGCATGCAAACACAAAACCACTCTCTCTCTCTGTGAATTTCATATCCACAATCTCACCACAAATGCTTCAATGCGTATGAGTAATAAATATTTAGTCTATCGTTTATAACTTATACGCAGCTGTGTACATTGGCCAGTATGTACTTGAGTCATACCACACACACAAACAGACTTACTCATAGGCTATGCATTGCAAATTTGTGTAATTGCATAAATCCTTTCGAATATTTTTTGGGTTTTTTTCATTTTGGTATTGTTATTGTTCACCCCCAAAAGATTAAAACATAAAAATTGATTGCTACTCCAAAAAAAGCAACAAAAAAAAAAACCAGAAAAAGCAAAACCAAATAAAATCTTTTAATATTTATCCATATCATAAAAACCACTCTCAAGTGATTTCCAGTCTAAAGGAAGACTGGCCAACATGATACAACAGCAACAGCACAAAAAGAAGAAACAGGAATTTTAGTTTATATTCTGTTTTAAATGAAATACCAAAAGACAATGACTATTTTAACTTTTGCAATGAACCATAGACAAGTAATGTTTTCTACCCTTAGCCAGAGGCGGGACATCTTCATCATGGTGCTGCTGCCGCTGCTGCTATCCAATGCTATTCACTTCCCTTTTCAATAATAACGAACGAACGAACGAACAAATATAGTTATAAATCCATATAGAATTTGACTGTTAAGGGATGGCCAGGGACCTCCTGGTAGGATGCCAGGACAGACACGACGCATGAGATAAACTAAATAAACTCAACTAAACTGAAAGGAAAACGCACAAAATATTCCCTTCCTTAAGGATATTACAAATTTATGGTCTCTGGAAAGCAAAGCGAAGGCAGTTTGAAAACCAAAAAAACAAAATTATCTACGTCTATTGTTACTTACCCTGGGACTGTGCAAGAGTGGTATGCGATTGGCAAACTGGGCTATGGTTGTGGTCGTCGTTTTCCATACCAAAGTATCCACCAGAGAGTGTTCGGTGACACCCGGACAGGGTATGGTCACATTTTTACCAGCTTCTGCTACGATTTTTTCATATTCCAAATTTGCTACATCTGCAAGAGAAAAACAAAACAGAAAATAACGCACATAAAAATCAGTTATAAAGCCAAAGGAGTGTAAAGCAAACAAAGTGAAAAGAGTTACAAGTTTTTATGAACTTTGAATGTTGTTACTATTCCACTTGAAGTTTGAGAACAATTTAAATGTTTGTTTTAAGAAAATTAAAATGTTAATAACTACATCATGGTAAACAAAAGCGACAGCAAGAGAGTAAGAGAGAAGGAATAAGGTAAAGAATGAGGTGAAAGGTATATAAATATTGAATGTAATGTGATGACGTCTACTGGCATGACTAAAAACGTCGATGGGCAATAACACAGTACAACACATGATTTTGGGACTCAATTCAGAGAACTGCACGTGAAAGTAGCCTCAAAAAGAAGTTCTACATCATTCGTTGTGTGAAGTTAGATTCTTTTGTTTGACATATTATAACTACTATATGGTGGCGTATGATTCTTCTTCTTCTTCTTTAATGGCAGCAACAACAGATATTTATCCATTAGTAGCCGCACGTAGAAAAATATTCCAAGCGTTTCGGACTTTTGCGCTCCGTAGATAGTTTGTCTCGCCAAGCTTAGTTAACAGCTCTTTCACCTGGTCCATCCATCGGAGTTTTGGTCGCATCCTCCTGCGCCGCCAATTGAGTTTATTGCCGAAGACTTATTGAGCCGGAGCGTTTTCGTCCATTCTTACAATATGTCCAAGCCAGCGCATTCGGTCTATCTGAACGCGCTTGACTATATCGATGACGTTGTCACTTCATACAACTCATGATTCATTCGACGACGGCACTCCCCGTTCACGATGATGGGTCCAAATATTTTGCGTAGTATTTTTCTCTCGAAGACTCCCAGAATAGATTGATCCGCTTGTGTCATTACCCAGGATTGTGTGCTGTAGAGCAAGACAGGTAGGATCCGAGTCTGGTAGAGCTGGATTTTTGTTCTTCGAGAGAGCGCTTTGTCGTTAAATCGCTTGCTTAGCGCATAGTAGCAGCGGTCAATACTGGTCTTTTTATTTTCAGGCGTTTATGGGGGAGCCAAGGTAGACAAAATCATCTACCACTTCAAAGTTATAGTTGTCAACGTTAACGCAGCGTCCCAGACGAGTGGACAATTTGTTCCTTGAAACAAATAAATTGGGTTTGTGCTGCTTTTCAATGCTCGAAAAAGCCGCAGTAACATCTCGCAATCCAAGTCCAATGAAATCTATATCATCAGCATACGCGAGCAACATGTGACTTTTGTTGAAGATGGTCCTGTTAAAGAGATCACGGGACAGACTATCGCCCTGGGTAAAAGGCTAATGCCGCGATAGTTGGTACACACGCTTGGATAGCCCTTCCTAAGCACGGGACATAGAAAACTCAGATTCCAACCATCGGGTATGCACTCCCTGAGCCAAATCGTGTTTATGAGCTGGTGCATGCATGTTACCAGTTCATCGCCGCCGGATTTAAAAAGCTCTGCCGGCAGTCCATCGGCTCCCGCAGCTTTATTATTTTTAAGCCGCGCAATTGCCGTGCTGATCTCATTTTGGATCGGTGGTGGACAGTCTACTCCATCGTCGATGATTGGTATGATTTCGTCACTTATGCTGCCTTCGAGAACGAGTAGAGACCGAAAGAGTTCCCTCCATATTTGCAGCACACTCTGAGTGTTCGTGACCAGATTTCCGTCACTGTCCTTACAGGTGGGGGATCCCTGTTCCAAAACCTTTACTTTTTACCTTTTGGTAGAACTTTCGGGGCTCACCTCTATCCCTGTAGTTTTCGATATCCTTGCTCTCTCTTTCCTGCCACAGACGCTTTTTCCGTCTGAACAGGCGTTTCATCTCCATCCTTTTCGCTTTATAACGCTCCGTCACCGCACGCGTCACCATTTGCTGCAGTATGCAGCATCCATTTAATCAGACATTTCGCGACATTCATCATAGTACCAGGGCTTATATGCAATATGCTACCACTGTGTGTCGGGAACATCAGAACTAGGGGGGTTTGTTTGGTGTAATTGAGAGAGTTGTTTGGAGTAGGCATTGGCTATCCTGATGGTATGCAGCTTTGTGATGTCTAGCTTCCTTTGCGTTCAAATACGAGTGTTTTTAGCACTACTAAATTGTGTGGGTACCTTGGCTGGAACTAGGTGGTGATCCGAGTCAATATTTGTACCGCGCATCACACGCACGTCCATAACGCTTGAGACACGTGATCAATCTGATTTCTTGTATTTTGAGCGGGAGATATCCAGGTTGCCTTGTAGATATCTTTATGCGGGAATCTGGTTCCACTGAACCAGAACTTTCCGACAGCTGAACCAAGAGCATCTCCCAAAACAATTTTAATGTCATGTGCAGGGAAGCGGTCATATATCTCTTTCAGGCGCTAATAGAATGCATATTTAATGTCATCGTCTTTGTCTTCCGTCGGGGCGTGTACACAAATCAGCGTAATGTAAAAATATTTCGTCCGGATGCGAATAGTGACTATTCGGTCACTTACAGTGTTAAACCGCGAGACCAGGTGTCCAAGTCTCTTGCCGACTATGAAACCACATCCAAATTCGTGTCTTTCTGCATGACAGCTGTAAAAGATGTCACAGTTCTTTCGTCGTGTGCATCCCTGTCCCGTCCATCTCATTTCCTGTATGGCGATAATGTCAGCCTTGTATTTGTCGAGGACATCCGCCAGTTGGACAGAGGCACCATCTCCGTATAGAGTTCGGACATTCCATGTGCATATCCTTAAATCATGGTCCTTATATCGTTTGCGGGGGTCGTCAACATTTGGGAGAGTGGCTTATTAGGCCACCGCGCCCGATCCTTAGTTCTTGGGACTGCCAAAGCCACTAAGAGAGCCTGTGGTGAGCTTTAGTAACTTCTGTTACGTGCTTGCTAAGACGCATCGGTAGTAGCATGCCGATTATTCAACATCACATTTGCTATCACTGAACGGATGTTCAGTGGCATTTCCCGGGGAAATACGTGATCTCTCGGACGTTGTGAGCTGCTTAGGAACCTCCAAAGAGAGCATCTGGTTATTCCCAAATGAATAAATATTAGAAAGACTCAAATTAGAAAATTCCCCATTCCCCGGTGGCGTATGATTATCATAAGTAATATTCCACGTTAATCATACGCCAAGGCGTAACTGTTGCTTATGTAGGAAAACGTTATATGAACAGCTTGAAGGAATTGTAATTTTTTTAAATTTGTTTCAGCTAAACTACTGGTTCTCGAGTTATGTCAAACAAATAGCCTAAAACTTAAAAAAACCCCTATACGATACTTACTAACTTCAAACGGACATTAAATTATTATGGCATGTAACTTGACAAAATGAATGATGCAGAACTTCTTCTTTTTGGAGCTACTTTCATATGCAGTTCTCAGAATTGAGTCCCAAATCAATGAGCTCAGAAATGTTGTACTGTGTAAGCAACCAAAATCCGTATTAAAATAATACGGTATTAGCTAAAAAGCAATTTGAAGACCTCACACTTTCGTTAATCTAAAGTAACAAATTTCTTAGTAATTATTTTCGTTAAGAATTTATATTCAGTCTACCTTTCGAAATTTCATCAACTTAAGATAATATCTTTCTTAGTAATTTTTATAGTACACATCGAAGCCGTGTGTTTTAATTTTAAACATTGCATTCTCAAAGGCAATTTTGTAATATATTGCTGCCTTAACTCTTAAAGCATTTAGTATTCTTTGTAACGCAACAACAACAACTTACAATTCACACAGACTTTCTAATTACATTTTTATGTCTAAGAAGAGCTTAAAACACATACTACTCACATAAAGGTACAGGTATACTATACATTAATACAAATGCATTTGTATAGACATAAAGTTCAATTAGTTTTTACAGCTTTACGATATTCCCCCATTAGTAGCAGTAGTAGCTTTTTCTCTCTCTCTCTCTATTCTGCTAGGCAAAAGGGATGTACGTACATTTATTGTTTTATACTGGTCGAAGAATGGTTGAGGACTTTTGTTTGCTTTTCTTTTAGATCATTGAAATAGACGTTTGAAATACAACGAGTAGATACTTGAAAATGTTCTTGTTTTTTTTTTTTTGAAAATAGAGAAATATTTTTGAAACGTATTATAACTGAAATGCTGTTATATGTGTATCAGTAAGGGCAAGTGAGTGTTTGTATGTGTGCGTGTGTGTGTTTGCCTAAAGTGTATGGTCAAAACGTGTACTTGAGATTCTTGTTTGCAATATTTTGTAAGGTTATGTTACAAGTTTTCAATGCACAAGATTTCTTGTAAAAAAACACGAGGCAAAAATGAAACACAACAACAGTGTCTGTAATCTGCTTATTCTTGAAAAGTTATAAAATCCTGGCAATAACACAAATATCTTTTGGGAAAATTGGTCCTGTTTAGTAGAAGCCTTTGGTACAAAAATGTTATGATGTTGCCATACATAAGGGGTAACAAGCATTGGCAAACATTGCCTAGTCGGGTAATGAATGTTTTTTAGAAGTGAAAAGAAGTTGTTGTGTTTGTTTTGTTTTCGTATGATTTCATTTGAAACATTTCGAAATTTACAAGCTGATCAATTTGATAGAAATTCAGTAAAGGCTGTAATGAAAATTTTTAGATGCCAATATTTTTTTCTTGTAATGGCAAATTCCCTTTTTGTTTAAATGTACTTAGAACGAATGTACGAAAAACTTGGCAAAATGAAAGGTTTTTAAGTACCAAAATGTATTAACATAAAAAGTACTTTTTGGTACAACAAAATGACTTTTCAGTACAATAAAAGCACATTTCGGTATAGTGAAAGTACTTTTCAGTAAAATAAATGTACTTTTTACAACAGTATACTTTTTGGTCGAACGAAATTAAATTTTGGTACAACGAAATTACTTTTTGATACAGTAATATTTCTTGTCGGTTCACAAAAGTACTTTTTAGTACAATTACAGTACTTTTTGGTACAACCAAAGAAACTTTTAGTACAATAGAACAATTTTTTGGAACAACAACATGACTTTTTGTTACAAAATTTTTGTTTTGGTAAAATATAAGTACGTTGCGGTAAAATTAAATAACTATTTTTGTGCAAGAAGAGTAATTTCGGTACAATTAATGCAGTTCTTGCTGCAACGAAAGTACTTTTTAGTACGGTAAAAACTCATTCTGGTGCAATAATAGTACCTTCTGCTACTACAAAAGTACTTTTGAGTACAATCATGGAAGGCGATCGGGATATGCTGCATTCGGGCCACAGCGATCTAGCAGTTATACATTCGGTTCTAGAGATCCAACGTCTGGTGGCTGTTCACATCCAATCCTCCATCCAGCCGAAAAGGTAACAAATGGGCGGGAGAACATTTTCCAGAGAGTCATGTTCAGACATAGTACAGCCTCCTCTGGCCAATAGGTCTGCTAATTCATTACCAGGTATCTTGCAATGTCCTGGGACCCAACATAGTCTGACATCCAGAGGCTTTAGTCCATCCAACTTCTCCTTACAGTTTCTCAACAGCTTTGATTTACACAACGTATAATTGATCCATTTTATTGCGGCCTGGCTGTACACACACATAAGGCCTGATATATTGTCTAAGGAAAAGGATGTTGCACACATGGCAACACTGCAGCCCATGATAACGCCAGCTGTTAGAAAACATCATAAAAACTAGAACTGAAAGCCGAAATGCCTCTGTAAAAAGAAAAAACGACTATGGAGTAGAAGAGAGCGAGAGAGCCAGGACATCGAAAACAACAGGGATATAGGTGAAGCCCGAATGATCAAGAGGTAAAAAAGTTACCAATTATAAAGACAGAGATGGAGATCTGAAACACTTTCGTACTCTGATCGTTCCCGATGGCAGCATAAGTGACGAAATTACGCACAATCATCGGAACGGTCACGAAAGGTTAGCGGTTGGAGACATGGCGGGCCCTGGCAGCTTAGTTAGACTGAACATTGGCGTAGTCTTCGATAACTCAGTGGAAGCGATGTAGAATTGCACTTCGAAGGTCCCGGGTTCGATCCCTGGCATCAACATCGATAAAAAAATACTTTTCAAATACTTTTGAGTTCTCCAGCCAACAAAACTCATCCTAGATGCTTCCACTACAAAAAATAATTATCCAAATTGCGCAAGGACCAAGGACATAAGGAAATGTTTTATCAACATATTCAAAATAAATCAATAAAACCCCCATCTCTTGGAGGAAAATAGTGGTTAAAAACTCAAAACCAACTACAACTATCAATCCTTGACCCAAACCTTGTTACATGCCCGGATTACATGACCGATCGAGTGCCGATAAATTGAGAATCGGTAAAAAGAATTATCACTCCAACTACATCCTTTATCTGTTACAACAACAACAACAACGAAATCACGCCAATCATCGACGACGGACTATATTGTCCATCACCATGCCAAAACGTGACGATGAGCTAGCAAGAAAGGCGATCTAAGTCTGTGTATCAACTATCGTGGGATCAGCATTTTACCCACCGCTAAAAGGTCCTAACTAGTTTGTTAGGTGAACGACTTCGTAGAGAACCTGATTGGACCTTATCAGTGCGGCTTTAGACCTGGTACATCCACGACCGATCAGATATTTACACTACGACAAATCGTGGAGAAGACCCAAGAAATGCAGATCGACACCTACCACCTGTATATCGATTACCAAGCGCCACTCGACAGTTCGATACGACAATAGTTACTAGATGCTTCATCTGAGTTTGGTATCCCCGCGAAGTTGATGCGACATTGCGGGATGACACTGTCAAACACGAAGTCTTCAGTAAAAATAGACGAAAATCTAACACAGCACTACCAAGCAAGGCTTTAGACAAGGCGATAGCCGTCATGCGATCTTTTAACATCACAATAGAGATGACCATGAGGAAGGTTGAAGTAAACACGACTGGTATTATCTATAACAAAAGTCACATGCTGCTCGCGTATGCAGATGCTATATGTATATATCATTGGCTAAGGACCGAGGGGTGTTACTGCGGCCTTTTCGAGCATTGAAAAGCAGTCGGCAGAAGTTGATCATGACAGAACCAAGTTATTTGTTTCAACAAACAAATAGTCTACTCGTTTGAAACGCTGCGTGAACGTTAATAACTTTAACTATGAAGCGGTAGATGGTTTTGTTTAGCTTGACTCCGCCGTAAACAAAAATAATAATGTCAGCCTGGAAATCAAGAGACGAGTATTGATCGCAACTGCTGCTAAGCGCTTGCAAGCGATTTAATAAAAACGCGTTGAGGTGGTCAGAATGTGCTGGCTTGGACACGTTGTACGAATAGATGAAAATGTTCCATCTCGAAAAGTCTTCTTTAATTAACTCTATGGGCGGTGCAGAAGGGTTTGACCAAAACTTTGTTGGATGGGCCAGGTGAAAAAGCTGTTATCTACACTTAGTGCGACTAACTATCTACGGAGCGCAAAAGACCGAAGTGCTTGCAATTCTTTTCTACGTGCGGCTACTGATAGATGAATTTCTCTTGCCGCTGACAATTAAGGAATAGATGAATGTTCTGACAAACTGTTCGGGTTGGAAACATATTGGAGGTCGGTCAAAGAAACGCAACTACAACATTTCGACTTCCTACAACACCATTTTGTTACACTGTACCATCGGCCACAATAAGATGCATGCAATGTTTTACTGAGTTCAATTCACCTACTAAAAGAAAAAGTTTTTTTTTTTTGCAACAAAAACTAAAATGAAACTAACAATATACCACAGACTTATGTATATATTTCTATATACCCTAATACATATATAT
Source organism: Muscina levida (assembly GCA_964034835.1). Lineage (NCBI taxonomy): Eukaryota > Metazoa > Arthropoda > Insecta > Diptera > Muscidae > Muscina > Muscina levida. The sequence continues at coordinate 168,268,606 of OZ035880.1, read as the reverse complement.
TTATTACATAACTATAACATTACCAAAGTGTTTGCTTTGGAAAATCATCACTTGTGTTGTAATCAATCATCAAGTGAAAAAGAAAGAAACGTTGAACACTTCCTTCCTTAAGCATTACATTGCTATGAATGTTTGTATGAATATAAGCGAGAAATGGTTGTACGGTATCAAAAAAAAAAAAAAAAACATTACATTTCAAAATGGACAAATGATTTATATGTATTTTGTTGTTGTAAAAGGAGTAAAAGCAATACAAACGATGTTGCAAAACACGAAAACAGTATTACACACACGTTACATATATTTCTTACTCTTCAAAAACTTTTGTGGGTAAAACAAATTATCTTTTGGTACATTTGCAAGAATGTTCTTGAAGTGCAATTACTTACACAAGTTGCTGCTGCTACTGCCGCTGCTGGTGTGTTCTTGAAGGCAATCAAACAAAAAACAACAACAACAAAAATGAGAAATCTGAGTTCGCCACATGTTTGTAAAATCTATTTAAAAATGCAGCAAAAAAAAAGGAACAAATTGGCAAAAAAAAACATGAAATAAATAAATGAAAATCAGAAACTCCAATTTGCTTAAATCCGTTTAAGTCGAAATGTGTTCACACAGAGGAAATGCATACAATGAGCCTGGACTACGGAAATCTTAAAGAAAGATAACAAAAACTGCTAAATGCTCAAAAATATTTAAACAATTAAATTCAAAAATATACATTGTATTACAACAAAGCACATTTAATTAATTGGTTTATACTATGGTGTTGGAAAATAACCGTTTGATTCTCGCGTAATTTGCAAGATATTTGTGGCACAGCTTAACAGATTGATCTTAGGTTGGATCTGCCGAATAAACCAACTAAAGCGTACTCATGGTCTATATTTGAATGAAATTTCACTCAAAAGTTAAATGTCAGAGATTGATATTTAGGGTGGTATAAAGTATTTTGGCACTCCCTTCAACTTCGAGTGTTTTATTTGAAATTTAAACAAACTTCTAAATGAATCATTCTTCATGATAAACATAACAAACATGTTTAATTTTTATATATACTAATATACCCGACAATGCTTCGCTATTGCATACTTGACAAATACTTACAATATGTTCAGCTTGCTTACTCAAAGGGCTATGTTAATTTTAAGCGTCGATCTTGTACGCTCTGTAGACAATTCTTTACCCAATGTTACTCCTAAACCTGACCAAACTATCAATGTATCACTGTATTAAAAAATGTAAATAAGAAATTCGTCTGCAAATTCATATCTATGGCGTCAAGTACTATCTGTACACAGAAGTTACCTCATATAGTCATATATAAATAACGCATTGCATTGTCGAGTACTGTAAAGTCTAATTGCACCCCTCACGGCATTGTTAGTATTTCCCTTCAAAATGTGCCATTAGGTTGTTGGTCAGAATTTACCGACATCCTTTTTTCTAATGAATTATTGGCAACAATTTTAATAAAACAAAATGACGCCATGTAAATAGTCCTCAAACTTTACTGACACAATGCAAAAATATGTTGTCATAATGGTACAAAAAAATTAAATTTATCGTACCAAAAAGTACATTTATTATATCAAAAAGTACATTTTTGGTACTCTTTGGTGCAATTAATTGTTCTTTTTATGTACAATAAAAGTACTTTTTAATACAATAAATTGCACTTTTTGGTACCAATTAAGTACTTTTTTGGTACCATAAATGTACTTTTTGATATAATAAATGTACTTTTTGGTACGAACAATTTTTTTTTGTACAAGATTGGTACTTTTTGCTACGATATGCTGCACTTTGTAGTACAATAAATGTACTTTTTGGTACAAAAAAATTTAATTTGTCGTACCAAAAAGTACATTTATGGTACTGTTTGGTGCAATTAATTGTTCTTTTTTTGTACAAGAAAAGTCCATTTAGTACAATAAATTGTGCTTTTTGTACCAAAAACTACATTTATTGTACTACAAAGTGCAACACATTGAAACAAAAAGTACTTTGTTAAAGTTACTTTATTGTACTACAATTTAATGTTTTTGTACAATAATAGTACTTTTTGCTTCAATATGTTGCACTTTGTAGTACAATAAATGTAATTTTTGGTACAAAAAAGTACTTTTTGATCAATTAAATTGTAACTTTTGGTATCGAGTATTACTTTTTTTTTGTCCTTTTCAATACAATAAATTTTAGTTTTTGATACCAATTAGGTACTTTTTGATACCATAAATGTACTTTTTTTACAATAAACTTTATTTTTTTGTACAATAATAGTACTTTTTGCTGAAATACAATAAATATACTTTATGGTACACATATTATGGTACACTTTTTGATATCGACTATTATCTATGTTACAAATATTATTGCTCTAGGGCTGAAATACAGTTTTGTTACACCCCCTTCGCCAACTGAAAGAAAAACAATTTCGTCTTTAAATTTGAAAATGCCGCGTATTATATTTGTACCAAATATTGTCACTAAAGGGCTAAAATACAATTACGTCACGCCCTCTCCGCCCACTGAATTTCTCATATTCACTTCACCTACCGATCCAAAATTCAAATGTCATCTGCATATTCATATTCGTGTTGTCTTGTACTATCTGTGTACCAAATTGTATCTCTCTAGGGCTAAAATTCAGTTTTGCCACGCTCTTTTCGCCCACTGATCCAAAATAAATATTTCATTTACATATTCATATTCGTATTGTAGAGTACAATCTGTGTACCAAATTTTATCTCCGTAGGGCTACAATATAATTTTACTACGCCCACTGATACAAAACATAAATATCTGTGTATCAAATTGTATCTCTCTAGGTTTCAAATAATGTTTTGCAATGCCCACTCCGCCCACGAATAAAAAATTAAAATTTCGTCTGCATAGGCATATTCATGTTGTAGAGTACTATCTGTGTACCAAATTTTATATCTCTGGGGCTAACATATAGTTCCGCCACGCCCACTCCGCCCACCGATACAAAATTAAAAAGTCGTCTGCATATTCATATTCGCGTTGCATTGTACAAAATGGGTGTAGAATTTCATCTCTCTTGGACAAAAATACAGTATTGCCACGCCCCAAGTTTTATATCTCTATGTTTAAAATAAAGTTATTGGTCTGCATATTCATATTCGTGTTGTCGAGTATTATCTGAAATATAGTTTTATCACGCCTCCTCCGACCACTGGTCCAAAATTAAAAAGTCGTCTACATATTCATATTAGTGTTGCCGTGAACTATGTGCGTACCAAATTTTATCTCTCCCGGGCTTAACTACAGTTTTGTCACGCCCACTTCGCCCACTGATCCAAAATTTAAATTTCTTCTACATATTCATATTCGCTTTGCCGAGTACTATCTGTGTTTTATCTCTATAGGGCAAAAATACAGTTTGGTCACGCCATGTCCGCCCACAGATCCAAAATTAAAATTTCCTTTAAATATTCATATTCGTGTTATTGAGTACTATTTGTGTACCAAATTTTATACTTCTAGCGCTTAAATAGTGTTTTGCCACGCCCACTTCGACCAATGATCTAAAATTTAAATTTCGTTTACATATTAATATTTGTGTTGGCGAGTACTATTTGTGTACCTAATTTTATCTCTCTAGAACTTAAATAGTGTTCTGCTACGCCTACTCCGCCCACTGATCCAAAATTAAAATTTCGTTTACATATTCATATTTGTGATGTGGAGTACTATTTTTGTACCAAATTTTATCTGTTTTGAGCTAACATTTAGTTTTGCCATGCCCACTCCGCCCACTGATCCAAAACAAAAATTTCGTCTGCATTCATATCCGTGTTGTCGAGTACTGTTTGGGTACCAAATTTTATCTCTTTAGGGCTAAAATACAGTTTGGTTACGCCCTCTCCGCCCACTGACAAAAATTTAATTTCGTTTGCATAAACAATACAATACATAATTTGGGACTCAATTCTGGGAACAGCACGTAAAAAAGCGCCAAAAGGAAGAAGTTCTGTATCATTCGTTTTGTCAAGTTACATGCCATAATAATTAAATATCGATTTGAAGTTAGTATAGGAGAATTTGTCACGTTTTAGGCTCTTTTGTTATATTTTATATGGTGGCGTATAATTATCATAAGTAATATTCCATGCAAATCATACGCGACGGAGTACAACAGTTTTATTGTAACTGCTACAGTATAAACCCAGTTTTAAATCATTTGATGAATGGAAAACTGAAACTGTTGCGTATTTAGGGAAACACGTTATATGAACCGATTAAAGAAATTGTAATTCTTAATTTTTTTTTTTAATTTCTTTCAGCTAAATCGTACTAGTTGTTCTCAAGTTATGTCAAACAAAAGATCCCAAAACGTGACAAATTCCCCTATACGATACTTACTAACTTCAAATCGATATTAAATTATTATGACATGTAACTTGACAAAACGAATGATGCAGAACTTCTTCTTTTTGGGGATACTTTCACGTGCAGTTCTCCGAATTAAGTCCCAAATCAATGAGCTGAAAAATGTTGTACTGTGTTGTCCTATGCCATAATAGATAATTTAACACCCCTCACTTGCTTATGATCTTTAGCACAAATAACTTCTCTGTAATTTTCTATACCCCTTACCAAATCGTTGTCTCTCATTACCCATTTAAGCTTAAGCGTAAACCTTTTGGCTTATCCATTTGTATATTTACATTATGCCAACAATGTATTTCTTATTACGCCGCCAGGCATTAAATGTTTAAATGTTGTTATCGTTGTCGTTGTTGTTTCCTACTTTATTGTTTGGTTGTTTGCAAATACCACAGAAATAATTAATTACGCGCACAGGCATAATTGCACTTTCCATTTAGCAGACATCTTCGCGCGCTGACATATGACCAATATGGCATTTAATTGCTATCATAACACAGAGAGAAATCTTGGTGGCCTTTGCCAGCACTCATTATGTGTGGAAGGGGCGGGGTGTTGGGGGAGGTAAATGGTTGAGCAAAAGTATAAGTAAATACATGAGGAGTTTTATCGGTAGATTTCATTAAGAAACATTGTAAGAAAAGATGCTAACCAACCAAACAGCCAGCAAGTGGACTATTTTTAATTACTTTAAATAACGGTTAATTAAGGCCAACAGATTGGCTGTAATCACAACAGGCAAAGGCAAAGACAGAAGCAACAGCAACAGCAGCGACAACAATCGACTAACAAAACATGTGGCAATGTGAGAAGATAAGAAAAGAACAAACCGGAAAGTAAGCAAGTGAGCAAGTGAGTAAGGCAGGAAGTATAGCGAAATCCTTTCGACCATGTGTGTAAATGTATACATATGTATGTGTGTGTGTAATTAAAGCTTTGGCAAATGCTCATTAATTCGGTAAATTCATAAGAGCTGTTTACATATGGCAAGAGTTTTGTGTGTTAGTGTGTGTGTTTGTCGATATGTGTGTTTACATTCTGTATTATATTTATGTTTTAGTAATTATATGTCTAAGGGCATAAGTATATACCTATATATGTAGACGTCTATCTGTATTTTCAATTGCTTTTATAAAATTTAAAGTAAACCATCTTAATGATGCCAATGTAAAAGTTAATTTGCATTAAATAATGCATGTTTGGATTTCATTACATATGTTTCAAAGCAGAAAAGAGGTATGGAAAAATAAAATAAACTAAGCATGAACATGATTGGCAGAAGTTTAAAAGATTTCTAAAAGCTTGGGAATCTCTACATCTTTATCATGTAACTTTTCAACAATTCTTTAGCAAAAAGTATAATAATGAACACAAAACAGCTGCCACATGATCTTTAAGCTGTCTTTAATAATTACACAGAAATTTTATACTTAGCAGTCAACTGGTTAAATGCATAACAAAACTATTATTGTTGCCATTATGGCCGAATGTTGCTATTAAATATATTTTAATTTCTTTAATTATCCAAATAATAATAATAATACAAATTAACAACAACTCCATTAGCAACAATTAAATTTGTTAGCCCTGTAACCTTTAAAATTATAATAAAACAACAATGGACTTCCTTTGCAACCAACAAAATAGCCATCTGTCTGGCATATTAAACATGAACTAAAATTACAGTAAATTGGGCCAGGGATTTTATACAAGGTTTAAGGTTAAGATGTTTTCCTTGGGCGGCCAGTAAACAAATTTTAAATTCAGTTGGCCTTATGACCGGTACCACATAACATTTCCATATAAATTAATGACCGCCTTCCCCTGGTTTACCACGTTCTTAATGTGTTCCATTTTATTAACCTCTATCATGTAACTACTTCAAATGCTCCACAGCTGGCTGGCAGCATTGTAATAATCATTGTCGTCGTCCGCCCTAAGTATTATCATCTTTATCATCAGTCAGCTATATATAGAGATTTTAGAATACTCTGAGTGTTTTTACAATTATCCGGAACTCAAATACCAACACTACTATGCCTTACACATTTGCATATTGTATAAGTATATGTATAGTGCGTAGTCCTAAATGCGTTCGTATCCATAGAAATCTGAGTACGCGCCATTGTATAAGTGTTTACATTGGTGCATATTCAGCCAATGAATTGGTGAGTGAGTGTGTGTGTGTGAGTGTATTTGTATATTGCATAGCTGTGTGTTTGTGTGTGAGAGTAAGCTTATGTTTGCACGGCTAACACGTAAATATAATTATGTAAATTTCTAAAACATTAAAATTTTTAATATTCTCTATGTTGTTGGTCGGGAGGGTTTTCAGTTGTTTTTTTTTTTTTTTTGATTTTGCTTTGCTACTTTAAATATATAACTTTTGTCTGTTGCTGTTCGGAGATTATTGGGTTGTCATGAAGAGATATTATGGAGGGTTGTGTGCCTATCTAGGGGTAGTGTATGCAAATTTGTAAATATTAAACTAAAACTAGTGGGGAATTTTCACTTGTGATTAAAAATTTATTGTAAAAATAAACAAAATCTCAAGGTCTTTAGTTAACAGCAAAAGAGCTTATATAGATGTAGCAAAAAACAGAATTAATGATCTGGAAGCACTTAGTTTACTTTTGCATACATCACAAATATGAAGTCGTGCTAATTTTTTTTGCAAATTTGATACTAAAACGTTCCTATTAATTGGCGAAGTAAACTATTAAGGGTATTTAATAATTCATTATTTCTAGCCATTTGGTAATTTTTTATGGGTTGCCGATAGGGTCCTAAACGATACCAACTGAGAACTTAGTTTAAAGTTTCTTATTAATTCGAACAACAATCATAAAAGAGAAATCATAAAAATCTATGACTTCAAAATATTAAAAATAAACTATTTTCAAAAGTTTGAGGAATGAGTCCCTTTTTTATTGAAAAAATATTAATTTTCACAATATTGACTAATTTGTGTAGTTGTTAGCAGTAAAGGCAGCAAAAGTATACGAGTTTTTTCATAACTCAACGTTCAATGAACGCTTACCTTGTACAAAATATGACTAAACTCAGTGAACTTACAAAACAGATATGTATGTAAAACTATGAGGGTGCATTTTGTCATTTGTATGACAGATACCAGAACAGAAGTGGCAAAGGTTTCGGTTTTCTGGGAGTTTGTCTTCTATTGCAAGACAAACTGACCAACTTTAAATATTCTCCAGTTGTCCGTTAAGAAGTTGTGAAAGAAATACAAATTATCCAAAAATGAGTAATTTTGTAAGGGAGGTACCAGAACGATAGTGGCAAAGGTTTTTTTTCCTTTTGGAAAATGCCGAAGAATTACCTATTTTTCCAACAATATGGGATTTTTAGGAGGTATCAGAACAGGTCTGTCGATATAGTTCACTTTCATTCCTAAGTCAAATTTTCACAAGCGTATATCTGTCGCAATATATGACTAAACTCAGGGTACTGACAAAAAAGATATGCATGTCGAACTATGGCAGCTATTTCGGACATTTGTGTGCGAGGTAAGGACGGACATAGCTCAATTGTCTTAAAAAGTCCTGAAACGAATGTGATCTTAAAATACTTGGGGTCTAACACGTCTTCTTTAATGCATTAAACTTTTTCTCGTATCAAATGATATACATATACCCTCATCCCTAAGGGTTCGAGTAACTAACTGTAAATAATATTATTGTTACAAAAATTGGTAATAAAAGAACTTTTTGATGCATGAAGGTTATTTTTGTTACAATAAATGTCCTTTTTGGTACAAAAAGCGTAATATTTGCATAATAACGTACATGGGACAATAAAAGTAAATTTCGGTGCCACAAATGTAATATAAATTAATTTTTTGTACAATGAAAGTACCATTTAGTACAATGAAAGTACTTTTTGGTGCAATGAAAGTACATTCTAGTAAAATAAAAGTACTTTCTGGTATAATTAAGTACCATTTGGTACAATAAAAGTACTTTTTAGTATGATAAAAGCCGCTTGATACAATAAAAGTACTATTTGGAACGATAAAAGTATATTTTAGTACGATATAAGTACCATTTGGTACGATAAAAGTTCATTACAACTAAAGCTTTCATGTTACAACAAATGTACTTTCTGGTGCTATAAAAGCAATTGTTGGTGCAGTAAAAGTACTTGTTGATGTTGAATGTAATTTTTGTTACAAATATCTACTTTTTAATAATGTACTTTTTAATATAGCTAAAAAATCTTTTGACTGGTCGCTTTTTTTTATTCAGGAAAGCATCTTTTTGGTACACGAAAACAATCTATGGTACTAACAAAGTAATTGCTGTTGCTTGTAAAGTACTATTTTGTACATATAAAGTACTTTTTGTACATATAAAGTACTTCTTGTACAATAAAAGTACGGAGTGGTACAATGAAAGTACAGAGTGGTACAATATAAGTGCTTTTTGGTACAACAAACCCTTGTTGGGGCAAAATGAGCTTATGTTGTACCACAAAATACTTTTTAATACAAAAAAGTTATTTTTCGTACAATAAACTTACTTACTTAATTTCCCTTTGCACCCCATGAATGAGGTATGGGATAGCTTCTCGCGTTGTTGTGAATTAACACGCTTTCTATTTTTAGATTCATAACTAACGGCACCTACTTATTTATCGACGAATGCGAACGTCACTGTTTTGAGAAGCTCTTACTAGACACGACGATTGAATCGACGCTTAATACTGCGAAGTTGCTGTCAAACAACATTCGAGGGGAGTCGACAATGAAAGAAAATTTTATTTATTTTTTTCTTTTAAGATGACTGGAGCCAGGTTTGAACCTGCGATCTCCCGCATGGTAGTCGCGTGTTCTAACCACTATGCCACGGTCGTACAATAAAAGTATTTTTTAATACAATAGAAGTACTTTTTGGTACACAAAAGTACTTCAGGGTACAGTAAAAGTACTTTTTAGTACAATTATTCGTACAATGAAACTACAGAAAGGTACAATAAACGTTATTGGGTTAAAGTGTGTTTTTTTTTGTTATTACAGAATACTTTTTGATACAAAAAAGTACTTTTTCGTACAATTAAAGTATCTTTTTGTACAATAAAAGTACTTTTTAGTACAATAAAAGTACTTTTAGGTACGATAAAAGTACATATTGGAAAATGAATGTACTTTTTAATTAGAGTATAAAAAACATTCGACTTTTTCGAAAAACCGGTTTCGGTTATACAGTCGAAACTCTCTATAACGGACTCCTATATAACGAAGTTTTCTTTATTGCGAAGTAGTTATAAGAACACTGTGTTTTGGGTCTACTTTGGGTGTATTATAATCTCCATAAAACGAAAATATTTCCTTATAACAAAGCATTTTTGCGACCGTAACTTCAAAGTTGAAGCGTTTTCAATCTTCATATAACGAATTTAGGCAAAACCAAACGCACGCACACAAAAAAGAAATCGACGTCGCTTTTTTGTGTGTTATTGGTGTTGTTATTGTTGCTTTCACAAAGCACACAGAGACTGATGCTTTGAATCGTATATTTACCATAAAATTGAAAGTGTATTTTGGGGAACCACCGAACTATGCAAGTGACAACTGGAATCATTACCATCCCTCACATTTCTTGCAGTCGCTAACAGTTTGCCTTTGCATATCGCGGTATGTACTGTGTTAACTTCTCTAAATGTATTAGAAAATTATATTGGAGAAGAAAAGTGGAAAAATGTACTTCAAACCAAAACCTGCTACAAATAAAAATTGTTAATAAGAACAAAATTGTTTTTCTTTTCTATATAGCGAATTTTCTTTATAGCGAAGTAAATATCGAGTCCCTTGGAATTCGTTATAGAGAGTTTCGACTGTATTCGAATTTAACATTCCCAGTAGAAAGTGTCTGCAAGACATCCTCAAGGATAGGTGCATGACCATAGTAAATCGTTGATGACACTAAAAGTATGCAAATCAACATAAACTACATTTAAATAAACTCGCAAACAAAATGACATTTTTACTTTCATTAAAGTTTATGCTCTATAAAACTTTAGGTCCATGTTACATCGTCAATATAATACTGTGTAACATTTCCAGAATGATATTCCGGGGGGTAAGAAATTCTAAGTCAAGGTGAATGTATTAGGCCGGTATAGTAAAACTCTAAAGGGGTTGGCGTTCCAAGGTCAAACTTTTTTCTACGACCTTATATAATTTTTCCTTATCTTGATGTTTGTGTAATTTTTCAGCTATAACTCAAGAACCATTGATTACACAAGGGAACAAGGTATTTGTTGTTTAAGAACTGAATATTGTTTTAAAGGTAATTTGGGACGCTGAATCCAAATCTGCACTTGGTTTTTTTGTATCAGCTCGACTTTTCGCGATATACCGTTATGTCCATAACTAAGGCACTTCCACTACAAATAATTAAATAACTTGAAAACGGTTCACCATATTCAATTAAAAAAATAACTTAAACTCGTCAACAAAATTATCTTTAATCCGTGCCTACATTGTTTTTAATTTGGCTTAGTAGTTTCAGAGATATCGTTGTAGTTTTAAAAAATAAAACAAAAAATTTACAAAAAAAAAAAAAAATTGTTTTTCAAAAATTCATAAAAAAAAATTATTGCAACAAAAATCACAGTGTTTGTCTTAAAACATTTAGTTTAATATAGTGTGAATCAAATGAGCTTTATTTCATTAAAATATCTGCACAACTTTTGATTTTGTCAACAATTTACTGAGATAACTAAATTTACAAAAATCACGATTTCCATACAAAAATAACATTTATTAATATGTTTGTGAAAGTGTAACGCGAGCAAACCTTAACGGATCGTTATGAAAATTTATCAGTATTAATATTTTTCGAAACGAACTTATGGGATTGTAAATGGGTGGAATAGCCCCACCCCTTCTGGTACCTCCCATACAAAATTACCTATTTTTGGATAATTAATATATCTTCGATAACTGCCAAACAGACTACCGGAGGATATTGAAATTTGGTCAGTTTATTTATCTTGCAAAAGTAGACAAACCCTAGAAAAACCGAAAGCGTTGCCATCACCCCTTCTGGTACCTCCCATACAAAATTACCTATTTTTGGAAAATTAATATTTCTTCCTTAACTTCCAAATTGAAACCTGCCGATTAATTAAATTTGGTCTGTTAATTAATATTGTAATAGGAGGCAAAACTAAAAATTAAACTATAAATAAATTTGCAAATTTGTCATGATTTTTAAAAATACAAAATTTTAATTTTTTTTGGGTAAAAACAAAAAATTGCGAAAAATCTGCTATCACCTAATTTAGCATAGCTCATTCAATTTTCAATCGATTATTATGTACATACATGTTTTAGAAAGCTATCTTAATATGATATTCAATAAAGCTGATAAAATTAAATTAAATTAAAATGTGTAATTTTTTGTGTAATTTTTTTTTTTTTTTGAATAAAACAGCCGTTACTCAGTCATTTTTTTTTTGTAATATTAAAAAATTTTTTTTTCAAAGGTAACAACGATATCTTTAATAAAAAAAATAAAATTTTAAAATCCGGCTTATGAAAAAAAAATTATGATTTTTTGAACTATAATTTTTTGGAAAAAAGTCGAAAATACGATTAGTACCTGTAACTTAAAAATTCGAGCTGATGGAGAAAAATGGAGATTAGATTTGAAATCAGCGACCCCAAATTAGTAAAAAACAGCTATCGAATTCCAAACAACACTCAAAAAGTTCAATTTTGTTCCCTTGTGTTATATATCATCATTTCATTCTTTAGCAGAATTGCTAAAGACCCATTTGGGGGTTTAACCATACTGACCTAGTACTTTCACCCTGACTTGGAATTTCTCACCCACCAAACTGGCTGTTGCACTGTGTTATAAAATCTACAATATTAAAACGAGGTGCGTATGATTAACATAAAACCCGCATTAAATGAATATTACTCATACGTTGTACATACGCTACATGGCATATACATTTCAGTCATTCAATATCATCAGCAATGACCAGTTTTTTACACACAGATAAGAGAGCCTATATGTATATGGCCAAAAATTTTCGCTTACATATTGGGAAAAAAATATAAAAAGGCGATAAAAGACAACTTTTTAAAGATTTCATTCGATAAAAATAGTTGGACAATTGGTTTATATGAGCTTAAGCTTAGTGTGAAAAGAAAAATCATCATTAGTTCTTGTGTCATTAGTTGATCAAGATAAGGAACAAATATTAAAGGTTATTAAAAAGTTTGGCCTGGGAGCGCCAAACCCTTAGGGGGCTTTACTATATTAACCTAGTACTTTCCCCTGATTTAAGACCACCGTTTTGATTCCTAATTAGCGGCAGGTATTTAAACTCTAGAAGCCTAAAAGACTGTCATTGTTGCCATCTGAATTATCTTTTTAATATATCTATAGCAGCTTCAAATGTTGCTCAATATGCTCAAATACTAAATTTTTAGTATATGCAAAAAAAGAAATAACTTCTAGGTACAATGTGCAATGTGCAAAATCTGCGCAATAGTTTATTGTTATTTGTAACATTATCCCCACAGTGTAATAATTGCCATTGCCATTTTTTTTAGCATATTACAATGCAATCTCCAGCAATTTTTACCTTATGTTATTGTGTGATATCAATAAATCGTCTTTAAAATGCATTTCAAAAACTATACACACACACATACTCCCATTTGTTTGCATGTGAAATTAATGCATTTTAATTTATATTAGCAAAAGTGCAGTAAAATGAATAAATTCGCATTATATTACAAACAAACACACCGAGAGAGAGAGAGAGAGAGTAGGAAAGAATAGAGAAGTATTTGCCTACAATCCAGGTATTGTTTGTATTTGGGGTAAATTTGTGTTAAACCAAAGTGTTTGCTTTGTATGCGATAATTGCTTGTGTAGTTTATAATTCTGGTTTGAGCATGGGTACACGAACACACACCATCCATATACTCCCATTTACACACACACATACACACACTCAAATTCAGCAATATACGTATGTAAACAATAGCAGTGTAATCGTATACACTTATAGGAATTCACGCATACAACCACACAAAACGTGTCCTATTCGTATGTGGTATTGCTTAGTAAGCTGATTAAACTGCCCATGTGTATTTGCATAGGACTTTTGTGTGTGTGTGGGTGTGTGTGTGTAAGCGTCTGTGAATTACATATGCCTACACATACTCTTCTCACTCCATTAGTTACACGAATCGTACATAAGAAGAATAATGACAAATAATTTGCTTCGAAATGACCATATCAACATATAAACCTTACAACGACTAATAATAAATACGTTTGTATTTATTAAGGGTTTCGAAAGTTTTACGTCCACTGCTGCAGACACTGTTCAATAAGGGCATATTTATTGGTGAGTGTTGTCGATGGTTGTCCACGACAACGAAGTGTTTATTTGTTGTTGTTTAACAAGATTCTTTTTCTTCTAATTTGACAGAAGCGACAGAAATCTATACAGCAGTAGCCGCACGTAGAAAAAAAACTCCAAGCTTAGATAGCAGCTCTTTCGCCTGGACCATCCAACGAAGTTTTGGTCTACCCCTCCTGTGCATAAAACGTGTCCAAGCCAGCGCATTCAGTCTATTTGAACGCGCTTGGCTACGTCGATGTCGTTATACAGCTCATGGACCAACTTATGATACATAACCCCCTGACCGTTGTACGATCAATTACGTTACACATTACAACATTATTCAGCTGATTGATTTGGGACTCAATTCTGAGAATTGCACTCGAAAGTAGCCCCAAAAAGAAAAGGTTCTGCATCATTCGATTTGTCAAGTTACATGCCATAATAATTTAATATTGATTTGAAGTTAGTAAGTATAGTATAGGGGAATTTGGCACGTTTTAGGATCTTTTGTTTTAAACAACTCGAGAACCACTAGTCCGATTTAGCTGAAACAAATTTAAAAAGAAATTAAGAATTACAATTCCTTTAACCTGTTCATATAACGTTTTCCTACATAAGCAACAGTTTCACTTTTCCATTCATCAAACTATTTTGAACTGGGTTTATTTTGATGCAGTTACAATAAAACTGTTGTACTCCCTGACGTATGATTTACGTGGAATATTGCTAAAGATAATCATACGCCACCATATAGTTTTTATGTTATGTCAAACAAAAGAGTCTAAAACGTGACAAATTCCCCTATACAATACTTATTAACTTCAAATCGATATTAAATTATTATGTCATGTACCTTGACAAAGGGCTTGCAGAACTTCCTCTTTTTGGCTTTACTTTCACGTGCAATTCTCAGAATTGAGTCCCAAAATCATGTGTTTTACTGTGTTATCTTCATTTCCAAACTATCTCTACTTTGTGATATGCCTTTTCTATGTTATAGTAGAAAACCAGACCATTTCTCAATTAAGTACCCATATACCTAAATTTTCATGGACACCCACAAACCTTTTGCTGGCAGCCAACCTCTATAACTGCACTGTGCCTCTCAATGCGTCTCCGGTAACTGTCGGATATTATAATTGCAACATTTAATACATGTCTCCCAAATTCCACAAAATGTTCTTTGCAACCATTTTTGTAATTTCGGAATGTCAATGCGGGTGTGATTGTGCAGTGTGGTGTATGTGTATGCTTGCGTGTGTGTACAAGCATGTAAATGTTTGTGGTTTAAACAAACACGCACACACACCCACACACAGAGACACTGAAGATAGCAAGAAACAAGGATGTGGCGGCATATCAGTGCACTAGAGCATGAAGGGTGAATTTGAACATAAAATATAAACATTTACCAAATCTATATACACACTGTGTAAGTGTACACATAAATGTAACTACAAGCTTTAAACACACAGACAAACAAACACACACACATCTCCACTTGCAGGCGTGCTTGCATGCATGACCGTCGTGTGTGACTGTTTACATTTCCATCTGTGCCTCATTTGTGTACAGGTTGCACACAAATCGATGTTGTTGTTGTTGTTGGTGCTGCTGCTGCTGCTTTTGCTGTTGCGGTATTGTTGTATTAGTGTGACAGTACGTACTACACAGTATCACATTTCTAAAAGTTTCAACAATTACTGTCATTGTCATTATAGTATTGTTATTGTTATTATTGTCATTGTTTTTCATGGCTTGTAAGGATCACATGTTTTATACCGCTGTGTGTGTGTGTGTATGCATGTATATTTGTAAGTAAATGTTGTTGTTTGGTTTATGCAACAGCTGTTTATGTTGCATGCAACAAACTGTTGACATAAACAACATTTTGTAATGTATATTTGTGTCTACTATCTATGTAGACATACATGCGTGTACTAATGACTGCATGTGTGTGTGAGTAATTATAATATTTAAATTGCCTATTTAAGTATTTGTGACACTGCCACACATTTCACTTACATTCACCCCCCCTTCCACATTCACCGCAAACTTGTATCATTATTACTATTTTACTTAGAGGCACACACATACATATACAGGATATCTGCAAATTTGTTGATATTATCAAGAATCGTAAGTAATTAACAAAATTTTAATTCTCTTTTAATATGGTACTCAAAAGTAATAACATTGCAAGTATGTCTTGTCAATAGAGAGAGAGAGAGAGCTCATTAATGGATAGTCATAGTGTGTAAGATGCATTCACTTATTCCCAGGGACATTGTTGTTAATGTGGTGAACAGAATTTTAGGAAAATAGATTAAAGATTTTTGTTGTACGTTAATGTTGCGATAAATTGTATTAATTATATATATTGAAAAGGTTAAAAACTATGCTGTAATTTGGTATTAGTCATGACTATGTTATTAGTGTAAGTGATAGCGGTTATAGCAATTGGAATTGGAAGAAGAGGGTGGAAGAGAGGAAAAAATTATAAGGCAGTACATTTTTTATTCGGTAGTGTATTGGTACTGTATAGAAGTTGCAGTCGGTAACATTAAGGAGTCGCCGATTAAAGAAATGTTTATGGATGTGATGGGCATTCCCAAGAAACTAGGATCATGCGCGGACGCCTAATAAGCCACTATCCTTAAAATAATAAAAACTATTAAGAAAATACGAAGATAAGACAAAAAAAGGACCTATCACCAAATACTAGTGGGTCCCTGTAATGTCTGAACTCTCTACATAAATGTTGCATTTATCCAATTGGCAGATGTCCTTGACAAACACAAGGCTGCCATCACCATCATACATGGAAGACAAAGACGTGGATATTATAAATGCATTCTATGAGCGCGTGGAGGAAATATATGATTGCTGCCCTTCCCATGACATTAAAATTGTTCTAGGAAATTTAACGAATTCAGACCGGTAGGCTTCGCGTCGTCAAGAAACATGGTAGTGAGTGGAAACAGATTCCTTTATTAAGATATCCACAAGGCATCGTGGATATCTCCCGATCAAAAGACAAGAAACCAGATTGATGGTGGTAAACGATTGAAGGTGTGTCTCAAGTGTTATGGACTTGCGTATTGCAAATATTGACAGGGATCACCATCTAGTTCCAACAAAGATAAGCCAGCAATTAAGTAGCACTAAAAGCGCACGTTACCATACTCAAAGAAAGGTTGACATTAGAAAGCTCCATACCACCGAGATAGCCAATGCCTATTCCAACCAACTGTCTTAATTACTTCCAACAAACCCCCCTAATTTTGATGTTCCCGACACATACTGCCAATATATAATATAATCGGCATGTCTAGTAAATAAATAAATCGGCATGTCTAGTAAAAGCTTCTCAAACAGGAACGTTCGCATTTGTGCAAAAGCAGTAGGTGCCGCTTGTTGTGAATCTTAAGTAGAAAGCGTGTCAACTCACAACAACGCGAGAAGCTATCTCATACATCATTCATGGGGTGGAATTTCTGAGAAAATTATAGGAGGTAGACCTATGGAAAAAAAGATAGAGCCAGGATATCAAAAATAACTAAGATGGAGGTAAAGCCCGACATTTATACCAAATGGTAAAAACAATTTACTTCTGTTTATCGATTACAAAACTGCATTCGACAGTCCGATACGACAAAAGTTATTAGATGTTATGGCTGAGTTTGGTATCCCCGTGAAGCTGATACGACTTTGTGGGTTGAAATTGACTGACTTGGTCTTCAATGAAAGTACGCAAACATCTGACAAAGCCAATTTCTCCCAAGCTTACTTACTTACTTACTTACTTAGCTGGTACTTCTATCACAGAAAAAAATTACGAAATACTAGTTGTTATATCAAATACCATTTCGTCAATACAATTAAATATTTAATTAAAAAGGCGCCAACAACCAAAATTGTAAATACAATAAACAGTTTTGTTATAGTTACAATTTGTGTATTTTAGTTAAATTTGAAATGTGGTTGAAAATTTGTCAATATGACAATTTACAAACATGTTCAAATAGAAAAGTTGTCATAAATCGAAATTGAATGCTAACAATAATATTTAATTACTTAACAACAGTTGTGTTTTTTTTCTGTGTATGCAATCCCAGTGGATTATATACCGCACGTAGAAAACTATTATAAGCGCCTCGATCTTCTGCGCTTCTTCTCCAGTTAGTCACACTGAGTTCTGTAAGGTTCTCAGTAACCTGGTCTTTCCAACGGAGTTTTGGTCGCCCTCTTCTGCGCCGTCCATCGAGTTCATTGTCGAAGACTTTTCGAGTTGGAGCATTTTCGTCCATGCGTACAACATGACCTAGCCAACGCAACCGTTGCACCTTAATGAGTTTGACCACGTCAATGTCAGTGTACAGCTCGTAAAGCTCATGATTCATACGACGCCGATACTCTCCGTTAACGATGATCGGCCCATATATTTTACGGAGTATTTTTCTCTCGAGTACCGCCAGAACCGATTCATCCGCTTGTGTCATAACCCAGGATTCTGAGCCATACATTAAGACAGGTAGAACCAGTATCTGGTATAGCTGGAGTTTTGTTCGTCGAGAGAGGGCTCTGTCATTGAATCGCTTGCTTAGTCCGTAGTAGCATTTATTTGCAAGCAGGATTCTTCTCCGGATTTCTAGGCTGACATTATTTGCTTTGTTGATGGCGGAGCCTAGGTAGACAAAATTATCTACCACCTCGAAATTATAGTTGTCAACGTTCACGCAGTTTCCCAAACGAGTAGATTCTTTGTTCGTTGAAACTAATAACTTCGTTTTGTCCTCGTTCACCGTTAGGCCCATTTTCGCTGATTCCTTCTGAATACCTGAGAAGGCTGCAGTCACAACCCGCAGTTTTCGACCGATGATGTCTACGTCATCAGCGTACGCGAGTAGCATGTGGCTTTTGTTGAATATAGTGCCACTCGTGTTTACTGCAGCTTTTCTCTTTATCATCTCCATCACAATGTTGAAGAGATCGCACGATAGGCCGTCGCCTTGTTTTAGGCCTCGTCTGGTATAGAATGGCTCCGTAAGGTACTTGCCAATCTTCACTGAAGACTTCGTGTCAGTCAGCGTCATTCCGCAAAGGCGTATCAGCTTCGCTGGAATACCAAACTCAGCCATGGCTTCAAGTAATTTCTGCCGTATCGGACTGTCGAAGGCCGCTTTATAGTCGACAAAATGATGGTACGTGTCGATCTGTTTCTCTTGGGTCTTTTCCAGGATTTGCCGAAGTGTGAAAATCTGGTCATTTGTTGATTTTCCAGGTCTAAAGCCACACTGATAAGGCCCGATCAGATTGGATAACACTGGCTTTAGTCTTTCACATAGCACACTCGACAGGACCATATATGCGATGGGTAAAAGACTGATCCCGCGGTAGTTGGAGCACACACTTGGATCACCTTTTTTCAGAACAGGACATAATACGCTTACATTCCAATCGTCGGGCATGCACTCTTTAAGCCAAACCGTGCGCAGGAGCTGGTGCATGCTCGTTATATGCTCCTCGCCACCGGACTTGAAGAGCTCTGCGGGCAAGCCGTCGGCACCGGCTGCTTTGTTGTTTTTCAGCCGCGATAATGCTCTTCTTACCTCGGCTTGACTTGGTGGTGGGCAATCTAAGCCGTCGTCGACAATTGGCGTGAGAAATTCACGTGCGCTGCCGTCTGGAACCAGCAGTTGCTGGAAGTGTTCTCTCCATATGTGCAGCACACTCTGCGTATCCGTGACCAGATTTCCATCACTGTCCTTACAGGTGGGGATGCCATTACCGTCTCCAGTTGCTCTTTCTTTCTGGTAAAATTTTCGGGCCTCACCTCTATCCCTGTATCGCTCTATATCCTCGGTCTCCCGTTCCTTCATTTGACGTTTTTTTTCGCCTAAATAGCTGTCTCGCCCGTTTTGCTTTCTCCTTATGCCGTTCCCTTACAGCACGGGTTACAATTGGCTGTAGCGTTGCCCTATAAGCAGCATCCTGTTCCTCAGACGCTATGCGACATTCTTCATCGTACCAGGATTCGTCTGAGCGCCGCTTTTCATATCCTAGCACGGTTGTTGCGGCGGTTGCCATGGAATGTGCAATATGCTGCCACTGTGTATCGGGAATGTCAGAAGTAGAGGCGTTGTGTCGTAAAAGTTGGGAGAGCTGGTTGGAGTAGGCAGTAGCTATCTCTGGGGTTTGCAGCTTCGCGATGTCCAGCTTTCTTTGTGTTTGGTTACGTGCGTTTTTCGCTCTGCTCAATCTTGTGCGCACCTTGGCTGCAACCAGGTAATGATCCGAGCCAATATTAGCACCACGGATCACACGCACATCCATGACACTAGATGCATGCCTGCCATCAATTACCACATGATCAATTTGATTTTTGGTGTTTTGATCGGGGGATAGCCAAGTTGCCTTGTGGATATCTTTGTGCTGGAATCTGGTTCCACTCACTACCATGTTCCTTCCCGCTGCGAAGCTAACCAGCCTAATAGTCTGTCATGCGATCTCCTTAACATCATAATGCTGCGGAAGGCTGCAGTCAACACGACTGGTACCGTCATCACATGCAGCTGGCGTATGCCGTTGATATAGATATCATTAAATATTTATGGCATGTACTTGACAAAACCAATGATGTAGGACTTTTTCTTTTTGGGGCTACTTTCGCGTCCAGTTTTCAAAATTGAGTCCCAAATCAATGAGCTGAAAAATGTTGTACTGTGTAACACTAGGGACTACCTTCCAAGATCGGGAACGCTCCTATATAATTAAGTAGCGGAAAAAGTCAAACATTGCGCCAATTGTGTAGAAGCAAGACATATCTCCCTAACGGTGAATAAGGGGAGGTCTCTGATTTTGTTTCTGTCCAAACAAAGCTATCAATATTTATATCGTCAGTCTTGACAAGTTTGTAAAAACGTAATTTTTTCTATTTATCCAACAAAAACAAAGTTTAATGCCAATTTATAACCTTTATTTAATTTATTTATTTATTTCTATATACGATGTATTTAATTTACTGATTTATATTTCCATTATTTAATGTCGTAACATTCCTTTAAAATTTGGACACATATGTATTTCACATCATAGTTATATGTCAACTATTAGCCATGACAGCGAACGAAATAAAAAAAAAACGAAACATCTCTACATTATTAACTTTGGAAATGCAACACAAAATTGTTTAGTGTATAGAGGACTCTAATAAAACTGTCAAAAAAATGTCACTGCTACTGCAATATACAACATTTACGAAAACCATTAATTCTTCAAAATCATACAACACATGTGAGTTGACGGTTGTCTCAAAATGTGTTCGGTATAACATTTTTGTAGGATTTGTGTGTTGGCCTCATATTTCTGGGCATGCAAATATAAATGTCAAGTATTCGTGATGTTGTGATTGTGCCATTGTAAGTGGACAATGAGAGTAGATATGACAGTGGTATGGTATATATATACAAATATTTTTAGAATTTTTTCCATGTAAATAATCTGTGCGCACATGATCCAAAATTTTACAAATTTTTAACACAGTTGAGATTGGTGAGAAATTCTCAGTTAGGGTAAAGGTACTAGGTCAGTATAGGAAAAACACCAAAGGGTTTGGCGTTCTCAGGCCGAACTTTTTAATGACCTCTTATATCTCAAGAACCATTGATGATTTCTCATTTTATTCTTTAGCAGAATCGTAGCTAAGGCTTAAATAAATAATGTATACTAATTTATCTATGTTAAAAATCAAGATGTACTAATTTTAGGGAATGAAATCTTTAAAAAGTTTTAATTATTCGCCTTTTATCATACATTTTTCCCAATAACTAAAATTTTTTTGCAATATATAGGCTGTCTAATCTGTGATAATTGGCAAACTGATCATTGCTGATGATATTGAACGACGAACCTGATACAAAAGCTGTATTGTGCACATGCAACAAGTTTTGCATATTGCACTCGCTACATGAGTATGGACAACGTATAAGTAATATTAATTTTATGCAAATTTTTTTATTAATCATACGCACTCCGTTCCATTATTGTGGATTTATGGTTTGAAACACAATGCAACAAAAAATATGGTGCGTAAGAAATTATCAGTTAGGATAAAAGTACTCTGTCAGTATAGTAAAACCCCCAAAGGTTTTCATTCTACTGAAGAATGAGATGAGAAATCATCAATGGTTCTTCAATAATAGATGAAAAACTAAGCGAACTAACATCAATGTAAGCAAAAAATATAAGAGTTTTCCTGGAAACGCTCAACTTTATCAAAGTTTCACTGTCCTGGCCTTATACCTGATTGACTTGGAATTTCTCACCCCTTAGACAATGACCCCGAAAATGTTCCACAGTGTAATAATATCCAATTTCAATAACTCTTTTAATTTATCCCATACACATTTTGAAACTTGTCTTTAAGAATTGCCTACAATGCCCTATTTTAGTATACATCAAAAGCAGCTGTATATAAAAAATTGCTTTGAATATCCACACAGTGAATTGAGTACCTTTATAATACTCAATTAGCGTTAAAATTATACACCAAATAGTTTTTTCTTAAATATTCAATGTACTTTTTAAATTTCTTTAAACACGTAGTTGTCTTCCTAAATACTGCATACACTCTTTAAATTTCTTTACCACCCTAATGTACATATCATACGACGTGTCTGGTTGAAACCCTGATGTTGCTGATGTTGACGATGATGACGACGATGATGATGGCACATTACAGATTTAGAGTTTTATTACTTTTCACAGGCTTCGCTGTGTTGCCAACATATTGTGCTATGGTTGTGGCAGAGAATTCCTTATCAATTTACATATGCGATATGATACCATATATATACACACTCACACACACTCACTCTTGTGCACATACTCGTCTGCACTCGATGTAGGGGTTTACCCAACTTATGGTTTACACGCACAACCCTACACAACGCTAATGCTCTGGCTATAGGTGGTATCGCCTTGGATTCAATGTTGCTATGGTTTTAGATATCGTTGGAATATTTTTCATTGCATAACCGGACAAATGCCAGTTTTGACCAGGTTTTCACAGCAATTTTTTTTCTCATAGTCGTTTAGTTAGCCTGGCAGCAGTTAGTGCTGGATATGCTGGCTACAAAAAGAGAAAAAAAAAACGCAACACGCCATTGAATAAAATCATTCTCGTCATCGTCATTTCGTCAGTCTCGAGGCTACAGCATTTGCCGTTGTCATCATGATTGTCACAGGACACGTTGTTATACATTTTTCGAAATCTTCGATGGCGCATTGTTTTGTTGCTGTTGCTGTCCAATGGCCATAAAATTGCTTACATTTTGTATGATTTTTGTTACGAATTGTTTAGTTAGCCGGGTATCGCCTCGCCAGCAACAACGTGGCACACAATGGAAGTGTTAGTGGCATCATCTATAACTGATGGTGCTATGCTAAAAGTTAGAGTTGTTATAACCTGCTGTCACCAGCAGCAGCAGTGGCGGCATCATCATCATCGTTGTGACGTCGACCGACATTGAGTGACCAAGAGGTTGTTACGTGGCAGGCAGACAGGCCAGGCAACTTTAGCTACCATACGAAAAAAAAGTGTACTACAGTCTGTCTTTACCGAAATGTGAAGACTTCATGCCTAAAATGACCGATGTAGTGGTTCATATCTCCTATATATATACGTAATTAATATATCATGTGACATTTTTCCCTATTCTATTATTTTTCAAATTTCACTCGTGTTTAGCATCTAAAGCTCTTTACCGCATCTCATGTACTGTAGCGTGCCTCTACCAGTTTGCTGTCCTTTGCACTATTTATAACATTTAATTTTACTATATCCGCATATTTGATACAGAGATTTTACACAGCTTTGCAATTGAAAAATGATCAGGAAATTAAACTAGAGGACTTAGGAATCCCCTACCAGCTGTTGTTGTTGGCGCTGGCTATAACCATCAGCTAACGGTTGGTTGGTTTGTATTTTGCTTATAAATGATGAACGCAAAAATATGCGCTTAAATATAAAATGCAAAATGTTGCGCTTGTATTAGTGCCCAACGAGTCTAAGCGCAGTAGACAAAACATAAAATTCCAAATATTTTCTTTTTTCGCGCCATGGATTTAATGTCAGGATTTAGCTGTGTACAGCAACAGCTTTAGCTTTTAAGGGACATTTTTCTATTATGATATGCATGGCCTAGTACACGAGCACGAGGGGCTTGGACATTATACAGCTTGGTTGGCTCTCTACCTACCCTTGATGCCTTTAGCTCCTCTCGTCGTTTGCCACATTTAACCAGCTCAGCAGTTGGTTGTCCACTACCAGTCACTAACATATGAATTGGGCTTTAGTTGCTGCTCCTGCTGCTGCTGTTGAGTTGAGGTGGTGTTGGTAATATAGTTAGATGCATGTGCCAGTTGCAATGTGTGTATGTGTATATATGCTTTGAATGCCATAGTGTGCTTGTGCCTATGTGTGCCGGTATGTTGCATGCCGGCTATGCTATTCGTAGTTTTTATATTGCATGACTGTTTTTCTACTACAGTTTTTCATGCCATATGTGTGGAAATATGGTTTAAGATCATAAATTATAACAACAGCGGTAGCATCAGTCTATGTTAAATGAAAAACAAAACGTTCGACTAACAGTAGTAGGCTTTTAGCATGTGGATTATTCTTGGGTGTCCGCGGAAATATGCTATGCATTAATATTTCATGCGAATTGTGTATGATTCTGGGAAGTCAAGAGATTTCAAATATTTTATATTACTACGCAGAAATAAAAAATATTGTTTCTTAGAATTTGTAAATTGTTAAGTAACAACAAATTATTAAAAATATTGAAAATATTAAAAAATTGAAAAAACTATTAAAAAATCATAATATTAAAAATATTAAAAGTACGAAAAATTTTAAAAAATATTAAGAATATTAATAAAATAAAAATATATAGAAGATATTAAAATTATTAAAAATTTTAAAAACATTAAATATTTTAAAAATATTAAATATATAAAAATATTAAAAATATTGCAAACATTAAAAATATTAAAAATTTTAAAAATATTAAAAATATTAAAAATTTAATATTAAATACTATATATTTAATATTATTACTATATTAAAATTAAAAAAATATTAAAAATATTAAAAATGATATTGTCATAGTTCGGTTTGAGATCAGTTCTATTGGCAATTATTTATTATTGCCAATAGGTTTTTTAATCAAAAGTTTGTGAAATGTATTATGTTGATAGCAGGTTAGGCGTATGACGTCATTTCGACATTAACCACAATGTCTCGTCAGCGCCCTTTGCTGTGCCTTCTCCTCTATCATCACAAACCTTAAGGGAAGAAAGCATCTCTAAGTTAATGAGAACTTTTCCCTTCGGTGCGAAGAAAGCATCCTCGAAGCGCACAACATGCCAACATAATACACACACAAGCACTTGCCTATGCATGTGTCCATCGGACACAATTGCACAGGAGTTTTGTTGTTGACAAAGTGCCAACCCCGTTCTGCGTACCTTCAGTGTATTCATCGTTCTTGATTTTATTTATTGTTGATCTGTAAAGAATTATGATATTGTCATAGTTCGGTTTGATATTAAAATATTAATAATATTATACTTAAATATTAGAAATATTAAACCTAGTAGTGCATAACCAGGGAGATACGCCCACCTTTATTAACTAGATTACCGAACTAGTTATAGACCTGACAATTTCCAATGCCGAAAACGACTTGATATAAAACTGGCGGGTTGAAGATGTTCACTCCTTCTTCGACCACCACTACATCTCCTTTGAAATACTTGGTCAAATAACGAATCCGATAGTAACCTTTGACAAGAGACGGATGAAATGGGACGTCTAAAGGGAACACCTTGCAAGAGTCCTACCGAATACAACTGACCTTACCACTGACAACCCACAAAAATTGGACAGCATGGTAGGAAAAGTTACAAAAGTCTTGGGCTCTAGATGAGAAGAAGCTGAAACCTCCTTGGTGGAACGACGAGATTTCTAAATCCCGTGCTTCCATTAGAAAATCCTTCAACAAGGCCAAGACAACATGCCAATGGGAGGACTACAAGGAGAATCTAAGACTCTTCAAAAAACTAATAAAGAAGGCAAAAGGATCTTTATGAAAGAAATATACCAAGGATGTCAAAAAAACCGCAGAGGTAAGTAGACTTAGAAAAGTATTATCCTCGATAACCAACGCCCCGGCATACATAATGAAAAATTATGGGACCGAATGCTCAAGGGAAACCTCGGAAATTCTATCGGATACCCACTTCCCTAGGGGAGGGTCCAACTCCATAATCGTCGCACCTACCGACTTCTGCGATAGAATACCGGTAATTGAAAGAAACATGATCAAAGATGCCATCAACAACGACTTGGATCCTTACAAATCTCCGAACTTCAATAGTCCCCGGAGATACTATTGCATTGGCTGGAGGCCATTTTTAACGGCTGTGTGAAATTATCCTACCTACCAATACGATGGAGAACGGCAAAGGTAGTCTTCATCCCAAAGGCGGGAAAGCCATCACACACCAAAGCGAAGGACTTCAGACCTATAAGTCTTACTTCATTCCTTTTCAAAACCCTTGAGAGAATCATGGACGACATCATCAAAAATTCAATCGACCCGAAACTACTTTCTAATGCTCAACATACATACACAAAGGGGAAATCGACAGAAACCGCACTCCATGCACTATAACCCATAGAGAAATCATTAGATACGAATTAATTTTCTCTAGTTGCCTTTGCCGTCAACAACGTTCTCAAACGGTTAGAGTCGGAAGGATGCACAATAGTAGCGTATGCAGGCGATATAGCACTCTGCGTCTATGTTTCAACATCCTGGCAAACTGGTGTACCAGCAGAGGACTTACTGCGAACCCTGACAAAACAGAACTAGTACTTTTCAGTCGAAAACGGAAATCGCCCGCTACATCCAACATCCATTTGGGCAATAAACAACTCAACTTCTCCGAACTACCTGGGCCTTATATCAGACAGGAAGCTTAATTGGAGACAGAACATTGAAAGCAGATCCAACAAAGCACTCATAGCTTTATATACATGTCGTAAAGCTATCGGGAAAACATGGGGATTTAAACCCAAGGTAACACTCTGGATTTACAATGCTATAGTGAAGCCAATACTACAATATGGCTCTATAGTTTGGTGGTACGCGCTCGACAAGAAGAGCAAATTCAAACAATTGGATCGTGTTCAACGGTCCTCTTGTCTCCTGATAACCGGATGTATGAGATCGACCCCCTCTAAGGCTCTCTACACGATACTCAATCTACTACCACCTGATCTGAGCTGCAAATGCTCCGCTCTCAAATCAGCGAGATTGAACATTGGGATCTTTTCATCGGGCACTTAACGATCCTTAACCATATCAACATCTCTCTTGAAACTGACTACGTGCTCAATACACGGAAATCAAACATTCTCTACGGAACTAGAACGCTCTCCAGAAAGGAGCGGGCAGAGACCGCAATGTATGGGCCAATAAACATCTTTACCGATGAGTCCAAACTGGATGACAAGGTCGGCTATGGTATCTACTCCGCGGATCTAGGCCTTAGTATAAGATTAAGGATTTCATACTCCTGCAACGTGAGGAAGATATCACAGGAGGATATTCTCCTGTTCACGGATAGACTAGCGGCGGTAAACTTGTTAAAGTTCTGTGACATAAAATCGAAAGTGGTCAGTGCCTGCCGAAAATCTCTTAAGGAGATATCCTGGAATTACAGAGTTCTGGTTACGTGCATACCCAGACACAGCGGAATTGAGGGCAACTGCAGAGCGGACGAATTGGCCCGGCAGGGATCTGCGCTGCAGGAAAGCGACGTTCGACAGATGGAAGATGGAAGGATGAAGAAAGGACAGAAGATGGAAGAATGAATGAATTTAGTATAAAATATACTAAAAATATTAAAACTATTAAAAATATTAAAAATATTAAAAATATTAAAAATATGATCTTGTTTGTTATTGTCGATCTGTTAGAATTATAAATATGTTTTTCATTGTTCGGTTTGAGATCTGTTTTCTATTATCGCTAATAGAAATTGTTTTACAAGAGTTGTGTGAAATGTATTATGTTGACAGCTGGCAGGGCAGATAGCTATTTCGATGGTTGCCAAACCATCATCTTCAGTGCCGTTTGCTGTGACTTCTCCACTCATTATCACAACCTTAAGTTTTAAAAGCTTCAAGCAATCAATGTGAAGCTCACACACACCGGTGCGAAAATGGTATCAACGAAGACCACACGTCAACATAATACACACAAGCTCTTGCCTATGCTTTGTCCATCGGACAAAATTGCATAGAATTGTTTTTGGCAACAAATGCCAACCCAGTGTTAAAAATATGACAAATAAAAAAATGTTAATCTACAATTTCCAAAATTTAGAAACCTAGCACATGGCACTCTTATATCGTGAACAACCCTTGTCTAAATTTGTTGAGTATCCAACTAGTCTTTCTATGATTTTGAATGCCTTTGCGCGTAAACACATTTTTCTGCACATTGCTAGTGCTTGTGATCCTTGTTGTGTCTGTTTGATTGTCTGTGAGTGGATGTGTGTCAGTGTATAAGCATGTTATGTGGCATAAAGCACTATTATAATCAACATTAAAAATAACTTTATTATATGGAAAATAAGCTATAATTTCTCAATGAAAAACATTATTAAATACTCATTTCTCTTAGATGGAAATTATTTGTGTGCAATATCCATTAGATGCTATGCATCATACCTAGTTTTTATGGTTATATGTTGAAACGAGCTGATATTCAATGCTAATATTATTATTATTATTGTTATTGTGGACATTAAGTCGGTCATATTAAAGAAAATCGATTTAAGCTAAACATTAAGCAAATGCAATGAAGTGTGCAATTAGCCAAATGGAAAGAAAATAAACACAATTAGAGTGATTCATTTTTATGAAACGTTTAAAACACTTTCAAACATTAGATGTTGGAAGAGATTTAAATATTTATATTAACTAATAGGTATTTAGATAGGAGATAGATAAGTTGTGCAGTGCATTGTTTTACATTTGCATTAAATGTCAAGAATAATTAAGGGCAAACATTTCAAATGAAATTTATGCAAAAATAATGAAACCCTAGGGGTTGAGAATATTTGTATGACTAGTACATATCGATTTCGTTAATACCATATTGTATTGAAAAATTAATATAATACTCGTACTATGAGTGTTACAAAAAGAAAACTACAAGCTTTATGGATTCCTTTCTCGGTGTGAAAGATACGTGTTGCCACTAAATGTTCAGACATGCGACATTTTAACGCTGCAATATTTTCACACATTATGATTAAGTTATAGTAGATTCTGGTCTATAAATAGATAGCTACTTCTATATTAAACCATAATCTAAGATTATTTGCCAAAAATACTATACAATTAATATCCTCCCTCGCATTTTATCGAAGCGCCTAAACTATTGTTACATTTCCGCTCTGTTACCCTTTAACGGCCAATGTTGTCCCATCAAACAAAAGCACACATTAAATAATTTCTACAATTGGAAATTATGCTATGACGTTGAAGTGAATACAAATCTTCATTTGCCATTGTTACTATAGCAGTAAGGAAATACAAAAGAAATCACATCAAGTGTCATCGCAGTAACGTTTGATGACACTTGATGTGATGTGATTTCTTTTCGTATGACAACAAAAGCTTTAAGAAATCTTTAGCTCGTATCTTTGCCCTTTCCCATTCCGTTCGTCATGTTTCCTTTTCAATTTCCAAACTATTAACATATTTCTGAAGCGTGAAATCCTTTGCCACTTTGTCCACCCATACATACACACACAACAAATAACAGTTAACCTAATTTTGATTCGGCAGGGAAGATGAATTCCTTTACTTAAAAAGTAACAATTGTTAATACACAATGATTGCGAAGAAAGATCAAAACGACTAAGAAATGCTAACGTTTTACAATAAAAATAAGAGGGAAAATATTTAATTGTCATTGACATCAACACCGTCAATCCCAGCCCT
Source organism: Muscina levida (assembly GCA_964034835.1). Lineage (NCBI taxonomy): Eukaryota > Metazoa > Arthropoda > Insecta > Diptera > Muscidae > Muscina > Muscina levida. The sequence continues at coordinate 168,238,707 of OZ035880.1, read as the reverse complement.
GCCTCTGCCCTTTCACATTATAATGAGCGACTGATGACTATGGCCGTTGCCAAAGTAACAAAAAGCGTTTAGAACAAAAAAAAATAAAAGCAACACAAGAAAATAAATTAGAGCCAACAATTAATTGTAAGAAGATCAAAAGAGATTTATTTTAAACGGTGTGTGTGTGTGTGGAGGGTGGTGGGGGTTGGAAGCAAGCTTTAACAATGATGAATTTAAAGACGATAAGAACTGTTACGGGCATAGCTGAAATGTCTGCGAATTTAATGTGTGTCAGTAATTAAGGGCGACAAATTAACTCGAATGTTATTTTAAGGTGATTGCGGAAGGTAACGGTATTTAAGGAAATTTACAAAAATTACAATTATCCTACGGAATAATTCCCAATATTGATTGAAAGTAAATATGGTAAATTAAAATAAAAGAACAATGCAAGTGACTACAGGTAGCCTTAACATCGATTCAAGAGAATATATATTGCTAAAATATTTGTACTGACCATTAAATAAGAGTAGTTGTTGGTTGATTTTTATGAAACTATGAACAAATAAAAACTTTTATTTACATAAAATATTTCAAATGTAAAAGATATTACTAATTGTCAAAAATTTCAAAATTTTGAAAATATTAAAAATATTAAAAATATTAAAAATACTAAAAATATTAAAAATATTAAAAATACATAATGACAAATGATGGTACCTGGACTGAATCCTCAAAGGAAACCTTGGAAATTCTATCGGATACCCACTTCCCTAGAGGAGGGTTCAACTCCATAACCGTCGCACCTACCGACTTCTATGATAGAATACCGGTAATTGAAAGGAACATGATCAAGGACGCCATCAACGACTTTGATCCTTACAAATCACCCGGTCCGGACGACATTATACCCGCCGAATTTCAACAGTCACTGGAGATACTATTGCCTTGGCTGGAGGCTATTTTTAACGCCTGTGTGAAATTATCCTACCTGCCAATACGATGGAGAACGGCAAAGGTGGTCTTCATCCCAAAGGCGGGAAAGCCATCACACACCAAAGCGAAGGACTTTAGACCTATAAGTCTTACTACATTCCTTTGGAAAACCCTTGAGAGAATCATGAACGACATTATCAAAAATTCAATCGGCCTTCCGAATGCTCAGCATGCTTACACAAAGGGGAAATCGACAGAAACCGCACTCCATGCACTATTGTATCCCATAGAGAAATCGTTAGATAAGAATGAATTTTCTCTAGTTGCCTTTATGGACATAGAGGGAGCCTTCAACAACATCGAACCTCTCTGCATCACGACAGAGCTCAATAGCCTACATATCAACTCACATATTAGCAAGCTGATTCGCAACATGCTAATAAAGAGAACTATCACCTCAAAGCTGGGAAATCACACCCTCACTAGAAGGGTGACTAGAGGCACCACTCAAGGGGGAGTATTGTCGCCGCTATTATGGAATTTTGCCGTCAACGACTTTCTCAAACGGTTGGAGTCGGAAGGATGCACAGTAGTAGCGTATGCAGATGATATAGCACACTGCGTCTCTGGGGGAAGTTTATCTTGTCTCAAACAAAGGATACAGGACTATATCAACATCCTGACAAACTGGTGTGCCAGTAGAGGACTTTATGCGAACCCTGACAAAACAGAACTAGTACTTTTCAGTCGGAAACAGAAATCGCCCGCTACATCCAACATCTATCTGGGCAACAAACAACTCAACTTCTCCGATACGGCGAACTACCTGGGCCTTATATTAGACAGGAAGCTTAATTGGAGACAGAACAGTGAAAGCAGATCCAACAAGGCACTCATAGCTTCATATACATGCCGTAAAGCTATCGGGAAAACCTGGGGATTTAAACCCAAGGTAACACTTTGGATTTACAAAGCTATAGTGAAGCCAATACTACAATATGGCTCTATAGTTTGGTGGTACGCGCTCGACAAGAAAAGCAAATTTAGACAATTGGATCGTGTTCAACGGTTCTCTTGTCTCCTGATAACCGGATGTATGAGATCGACCCCCTCTAAGGCTCTCTACACGATACTCAATCTACTACCGCCTGATCTGAGCTGCAAATGCTCCGCTCTCAAATCGGCTATTCGACTAAACGAGATTGAACATTGGGATGCTTCCATCGGACATTCAAAGATCCTGAACTATAGCAACATCTCACTTGAATCTGACTACGTGCTCAATACACGGAAATCAAACATTCTCTACGAAAATATAACGCCTTCCAGAAAGGAGTGGGCAGAGAACGAGAACGCAATGTATGGACGAATAAACATCTTTACCGATGGGTCCAAACTGGATGACAAGGTCGGCTATGGTATCTACTCCGCGGATCTAGGCCTAAGTATAAGATCGAGAATTCCAGACTTCTGCAGCGTTTTCCAAGCGGAAATACTTGCTATTAAACGAGCCGCGGACGTAATCAACGTGAGGAAGATATGACAGGAGGATATTCTCCTGTTTACGGATAGTCTAGCGGCGGTAAACTCGCTGAAGTCCTGTGACATCAAATAGAAACTGGTCAGTGCCTGCCGGAAATCTCTTAACGAGATATCTAGGAATAACAGAGTTCTGGTTACATGGATACCCGGACACAGCGGAATCGAGGGCAACTGCAGAGCGGACGAAGAGGCCAGACAGGGCTCAGCTCTGCAAGAAAGCGACGTTGAACGCGTAGCACTTCGCCCTATATCCACCGGTAAAAGTACCATTGGAAATCAAACGTTTAGAATTGCAAACGACAGATGAAAGAATGAAGAAACCTGTAGAAGGGCCAAAAAGACTGGTAAGTCATGAGAGGGACCAGATAAGGAAAATTATTACCTTCCTGACGGGACATGGACCCATAGGCAGACATGCGAGAAGAATGGGAAATGTCGCCACGAAAAGCGAATGCAACTACTGCGGGAATAGCAGCAGTGAACCATCCATATATATATGTGATTGCCCAGCGCTATACAGAAGCAGACTGGAAACCCTGGGGAAACCCTTCTTAAATGGTGTAGAGGAACTTGCATCCTTGGATATCGGAAGGATCAACAACGGATTCCTAATCGAAACGCAATCAGGCAGCACACGCGCTGATAGCATAGATAGAAGGGATGGCGTAAATGCCCAACGGGTGTCACAATGGGTCCATAAGGACCTAAGCGTTCTCCTCGAAGAAGGAGATGCCCACACACCAACCATTAAAAATATTAAAAGTAATAAAAATATTAAAAATATTAAAAATATTAAAAATATTAAAAATATTAAAAATATTAAAAATATTAAAAATATTAAAAATATTAAAAATATTAAAAATATTAAAAATATTAAAAATATTAAAAATATTAAAAATATTAAAAATATTAAAAATATTAAAAATATTAAAAATATTAAAATTATTATAAATATTAAAAATATTAAAAAAATATTAATAGTTTTAAAAAATTTTAATTATATTAAAAATGGTCTTCTCTCTCGTTATGTTATTACTACTGTTGCACTATGGTTTCAAATAATTTCAGTATTTTCAAATAAATAAAATGCCTCCATCTTGATGACACACTGCAGTTGCAATAACAGTAGACATCGCAACAAATGTATCTAAATCACTCACCAATTTATAATTAATTTTTCAATTTTCGATAATAAAGAAATTTATTTTGATTACAAAACACAACTCGTTCAGTCCATGGGATCAATTGTTTTCTTTTGTTGTTTCTCTCTCTATTTCTACCGCTCTCTCCTTCCAGCCCTCCACATTCCTATCTGTTGTATTGTGTGTGCGAAATTCTCTACCATAAAACAGTGACCATGATATTTTATTCAATAACTGAATGTCAAAACGTAATAGATGAAAACTGGGGAGCCGATAGAAACAATGAAACAAGCGTAGCTAAGGGTTTAGAAAGGAAACTAAAAAAAATATTGGTGTGTGCTTAAACCTTACCCAACATAGACGAGGCACCACATCGCAACAATGCAGCGCATAGGTAGAGTCGAGGATGAGACCAGCAGCAGATATACCAGAGTTATTGTTAGCATCGATAGAGAAGAAACTATGTCTGTGACAATTTAAGCCAAGTTTTCTTTGGGGTTAGTGCTGTCGTTATAGTGTGAGTAAGTGTGCCTGCTTTTAGTTTTGCTACTACCAAAAACCAAAGTGATAAATAGACTTGGCTGGCGTCTAAAGTGGGTCAATTTGGGTAATGACACACACACTCACACACACATATGCTATTGCTGAGACACTAACACATATGCATAGACAGAAGCAAGACACACTGACATAGTGTTACATACATACAGAGACTACAATTGAAGTTGTTTGTAAACTTAGCAACTGTGCTATTTACTAAAAGAGAGACAGAAAACCGCACACAAATACACAAAACATAACCACACACACGTAGTTACACTAATGTAGGATGCCATCACATACATACATTGATATGCCAACTTACCAATATCACTAGGAAACTTGCATAAAGCATTGGCTTGTTTGACACACATTCTCTCAATACGTTGGAGTAAACAGTCAGACAGTCGGACACATCAACACAATACACAGAGCCATAATAGAATGCACAAGAAACACATGTATGCATTCGCATGCACACACACAAACACAACGAGAGTACACCCACGTTGTTGCCCAGTTGCCATTTTAGAATTGACACTTAATATTTATCGTATGGTGCTCGCAAGCTCTTAGTCACCTACATACACATACACAGACACCAGCCGTCATACACAGCTATGTGTGGTACACATACCAATTCATATTGAATTTCCAATTTTATTCTTCGTTTTTATATTCGTCGATATTAAATGTGACTGTTTGGGACAGAGGACAAGTGTGTTCATGTGTGTATGTGTAGGTTCAGACCGTGTGGAGGTGGATTTATCTATTTTCTAGTCACTTGCTCGTACTGCAAAATGATGATGTCTCATAGCCGGTGTGAGGCAGGGGAGTCCAAATAAATGTCCTTTCTATTGTTTGAGCAGCAATAGCATTTGGAAATTGAATGCATCTTTTACTGTTTTTCTATTTTCTATCATTTTTCTATATAGTACATTGCGTTGTGATGTCGTTTGTTGGACCATTTATTTTTGGTGGGTTAGCTATTTTTTAATGATGACCCAGTATATGGAATGCCCTGTTAAATTTGGCTATTATTATAACGCAATAATAGAAATAGTAATCTTGCAATTGGTTATGGTTATTAAGCATCATCATATAATTTAATTAAAGTTGTAATTGAATACTTGATGTATTGGAAATGGTACTGGGATTGGTTAAATTAGTGGGAAGCCGAGTAAGAGGGAAAGAGTACGCAAATAATTGTTAGTTGGAAAAAGTGTTTTAGTAAATCAATTAGAGAAATTATGGGAAATATTTTGGCTTCAGAAAATTTATAGTTTTGTTTTTTAAAGGCGACCTACGAGTACGTGGCAAATATCGTAACGAAATGCGACGTAAGAATGCAAATTAATAAACTGAAAATTATTTAAAATGTGTGTGTGTGTGCGTTAACTCTAAGATGGCTTAATGTTTGAGATACTTGATATACTGCAGATATTACTCAAAAACACATTTGTGCACATGACCAACAGTATTTAGCTCTGAACTTTATTGGAACCTATCATTTAAGTTTGAAAACGACTTTAGGGTAACTGAGGGAAAATTTAAGCAGATCGAAATTCATATACAGGTGCAGAGAAGGCATTTATCGTATTACTAGAAAATTCATTGGTACTTTAGTGGGTGCTGGGCCGTAGTGATATTCCAGGCAATGATCTGGCTCGTTAAGGATCCGATATTGATATTTTAGCAACAGAATATTCTGTGTGTGTTTTACTTCTTCTGTTATATACGGTCTGGCAAGATGGTGATCCCAAACCTACTAGAACATACTATAATGCCGCTATTAAGGCCCAAATTTCTGTCATGGCTATGGAATAGTTAAAGGTTACAGAAGAATTGTAGCTAAGGGTTAGGTAAATAATTTATTTCAATATATCTATGTTCAAAATCAAGTTGGACTAATTTTACTGAATGAAATCTTCAATTAAACAATAATCCACAATATTCGAACGATGTGCGTATGAATAATATAAATTCCGCATAACGTCAATATTACTCATACGTTGTGCATGTACACAATCATACATTTGTAGCGAGGGCCAGCTTGGAGCAAAGTTCCCCATCTGACTTGCATCATCCATCCGTGTTTCAGAGACGTCATTGGACAATACCCCTCCGAACATTTATCGATCTCAATACCTTTCCAGGTCCTCAGACTTGGCCAAAGCCAAGCGCCATACACTATAGGTCGATCATAAACGACTCTGTAGCAACAACTATAAAGCTCAATTCAAACTAACTAATTATGATTATCACCATCGGCCTGTAACCCAAGTTCCCCATCAAACTGGGAGAAGTCATTTTACGCCCC